>OZ037722.1:4360393-5731529 GCA_964035505.1 Watsonalla cultraria | reverse complement strand
CCATTTATTTTATAAAAACAGGTCACGATATTTTCAAACGCCTACGGATTTTTGCGTGGAAAATTGCAAATGATGTAAGCCTCTTATTGCGAACGTGTCCTATATTTGTTACTTCGTAATTTTCATGTTCCATTTTATTAGAATTTGATTGGAATGAATTACTTAATGGGTTCCGTAAAAAAATGTGTATCGAAGGAAAACTGAAGCCATGTAAACATACACGCACGTTAAAACCAGCCTTAAGTACTAGTGCCTGTAAGTATCAATTTCATTATTTCCTGTTGCTATGATTTATGGGCTGCCCTTGTAAACAGTGGTATTTTAGTGGCCACGTTCGAGGCATGTGTTTGACATTAGGCCGCCAAAGTAGAAGACAAAGAAGTCCGCTCCGAGGGTCAACGGTTTGACACCAATATGCTATTGTCGGCGTAAGTAACACATTGTTCGATGTGGATTTATTGCCGCCCGCCCAAAGCGCCGCCTAAAGATAATAGCCGAGGTGGGCCGTGGCTCAAATTTTGTGTGATATTGATGAATTGCCCCCATTTGTTACGATGCGATAGTTTCCCAGGAAATAGGCAGTGTTTCCGGATAAGAAACGCACACACGTTACAGGGAACGTAATTTATCTATAAAATAAATTGCTGCTGTGAGCCTTACACATACAATTAGGACCAACGGATGTACCCTATCAATTCGATAACATAAAACTAAGAAACTAAAGTAGGTTATAGTTTTATCTAAGTTGTTAGGTACTCTAAATTGTGGTTTGAACTAGTGCAACACCATTATTATCTATTGAATATTCATGGTGCGTTGTCCCGATAAAAATGAATATCCAAAAACTCAATACACGCGATATAGTTAATATTATCGCGATAAACAAAACACGAATGTCTACCCAATTTAAATAGTGAGACTTCAGAGCACAACCGCAGGCACCCAACCCAAAGGTTAAGATGAAAATATTTGGATGACCCCCTCAAATCTTATCTCGTCCCATGTACCTTAAAAAAACCATTCTGTTTTTGTTGAATGTCACGTACTACGTATTTGTGAGTAAAAACAGAAGTGCCCACGTAACATCGCCTGCCAGCTGTGTTATTCTGTACGATATCTCGACTTTGAAGTCGCTTTCGGTTCAATCCTTAGAAATTGATACATAATACATAAACAATAAAGTTCAATTTCGTATGTTTAAAATTGACATCTCAACGTCGCCTTCTCCGTTGAGATATCTTACAGAATTACTTCGCAGCACCGGCGACCTTTGTCGCGGCCACAGACTCCTCTCGCCATTGGCAGTGATCTTGATATTTTTTTCCCACAGTTTTTGCGTCGTGGACATTGTCAAATGTCTGTTTTTATCCTTAGTAAAAAAACGTAGAGGAGATCGAGTACCGTACCTTTATTATATTATCACACGGTAATGATTCCCACGCAAAAAATATTAAAACTCTATTCGGAAGCTTTGTAAATAGTTTTTTATCTATGTAAGATTATTAAAAACCAATTAGAAATCGATCAATATTGTATACTCCACGGAAACAATTAAAGTTACGTGTTTCGCCAACCAAAATTTACTTCGTCATGAAATGTAGCAACATCGGTAGAAAGTTTGTTTCCTAAGGCATTATAGATAAAGTCAAAGAGTGTGAGCATGTTTAATAACAGTACCTATGGTATAATTTCCCATGCACTGTTTAAAAAACTGTGCACTGTGACCGTGTGAACAATGCGACCTTGGTACCCAAGTTCAAAGCTTTTTATGAACTTCAATATCCCTGATACTATCTCAATTGTGGAACTTAGAGTGTATTGCGTAATTTATTACTTAATACTGTTCAAAGTATTTAATTTTATACGATCCCAGAGAACAAAGAACACATAAAAAAGTATGAAAACGATGTGTACCTTAGCAAGTACGTATATTTAATTACATAATCATGATTCATGCGGAGGTCACCCAGTTACACACATTATCATAAATATTAATCTAATTAACGCTAAGTCTGAATCCTAACGTTAAGTCTGAATACAAACGCTTGCAACGAACATAAAGAAATTAATATGCTCACGCCATCCCAGAAGGGTCCCCGAAGGGGTACAACAACACCCACTTTTCACCGAACATAATTAAGTGCCATTGTGACAGAGGGTGAGTCCATTGCGGTCTTAGGTATTATGTCTTTGAATTACTTCTCAGACATATGCAGGAGACAACCATGCTTTGCATAAAATAGCACCTTATAAATAATGGTTCTTTAAAATTCTTGTGTGGGAACCGTATATTTGTTACAAATGCAAGTGTATTTATTAGTCTGGTCAAGTTTGAGATGTCTCGTCCTCGATTACTAGGTAAGTATTAAGTTATCAAGAAAACGGAATCTCCATTGTATTTGTAATGAAACCATTGTAGCGGTGTGTATTATGTTAGTGTACTGTTCTAACTGTGTTGTACTATGCTATTCTGCCATTGAAACCATTGTGTTCGCATCAATAATGCTTGTTAATTAATGGAAACAGACTGACTGCGGGCAAAGCATTAACTTTGACCTGTAAGCATCTAAATTCACGATTATATGTAAATTAACCTTGCGCTGCAATCTAGCAAAAAATACAATTTATTTCAGCCACATAAAATGGTCAGTCGAGAACTCAAAAGCCCATTAAAACTCGTCCAAAATCGTATAAAATTTACGTTCACGCGCATGACGTCGTAAATACGCCCCGTGCTCAGAAATAAACCAACTCCATAAAATTCGCGTGAAAGGGAGTTTCTTTAACACGTGTAATAAATAAAGATGTTCTTTACCGCTTCCACATCGATATTCGTTTCAATAAAAAGCGTTGATTATTTCATGACCCAGTGCTTGATAGTATTAAGACTTGTAAATTAATTATTGGGGAGAACCTAAACCGTTAAATAAAATGAGTAACTGAGATAATAACCTCCTATATCAAAAATTAAGACAATACGTGCACACAATAATTGTAGAAGTAAATATACTCAAAGAATTACTCAAGCAATAAACAGATTGAAGTTCAAAAGGCGAACTACATTTAAACGTAAATGGTCAAGCAGGTATAAGCTAGGAACGGTCATAAGTGACGACGCGAGGTGCTGATCACCGCACAGTCTTTCAAATCATTCCAAGTTTCCCAATAGTACAACCGTATGGGCACGTGTACCAAAGCTGTGTGATACCGTTTCGAGTTTGGTTCACCACGCGCTATTGCGAGAGCTGTCCGAACGTGATGGTTGCAACACGCTCGTGACTTCGCTGCGCGTGCACTCAGTTGCCTCACTCCGATACACAGGCCTAGTCTTTTGTTAAGCTAAAATTAATGAATTGAAATACAAAAATGGAACACATTTAAACAATGAACAACCTGACAAATACGTACGGGGTCTACTATGATCGTTAAGCATCGCGTATTAAGAACATTGACGATTAATTAGATGGTAGCAAAATGAAATGTCAAAGCTAAGATGTTCTCGATAAACCGATGATGGTGGGCCCCCAGTTCTATTGATCCTAATGCGATAGCAATTAGTCACAATTCGTGAACATGTCTGTAAAGCCCTTGGAAATGCACGAATGCTTTATTGATTTGGCAGATGACGATGAAGTGAATTTTCAATCACAGCGGGCGCAAGCGCTATTCCGCACTCGGTCATTGCGCGCTCTTTGCGGGTTAATGTCCCATTGGCTAACCCAACGACGGCTGACAACAATACGACATTCGGTTAAGTGTCATTAATTATCTATGCGCAATGAAATGTACGTACGTAAGTGGTTATTGATGAACATTTACCAAAACATCCGCAGTACGCAATATGTCGCGGATAGTTTGTTTCTGCGCAATTTTAAATCAATGCTGCTGAAAAACATATGACTGCAAAGCTACAAATGATTTAATCCATAAAATGGAAATAATAACAAAAGTAATTAATTGTTTCTTTAGAAATACACGTTGTGCTACACTTACAAAAAAAAATTATTTACAGTGAAAAAATTCGCTACCCCTTATCGTCTTTGTGGATAGGCGTAAGTAGGGTGCATTCTTTATGAACTAAGTAATACCATTTCAATGGGTTCATTTACCTGAAATGATTCTCTGTATTACACACCGTTTTATAATACTGAAATGAATTGTTTCCAATTTATTGTCTACTTACTAACTGTCGTTATGAAAATTGCCTTCTTTATGTGAACATTTAGAACGTACCCAATTTAATATTTTAAGGATTCATCAAACGTTTCAAGCACTTTTCATTATTTTGATGGATGGTGTAGAATGGAGTTAGAAAGTAAAACAGCGATCTAATGGTTCTGCGTAACGACGGACGGGACAGAACAAACGTTTGTCGAAAATCCAGAGTACCTAACATAATTTTTGTTTGGTTTTTCGTATTTTCGGAGGGGAGCGCAAAATTTAGAATCAGTACACACGTATATATCCTTGAATGCAATTTTTTACAGGCCTTTGTATGGATAACAACTTACTAGAAGATTCCTCTAAGAGGAAGACATACGCGTTGCGACATTCGCAGAAAGTGATTCCTTAATAGCAGAGCTTAAAAATATCGGTACCTTCTGAAGAGAGAACTATGATGTTTTGATCATAAAATTACGTCCAATTCCCTACGTAATGTAACCATAGAAACGAAATGTTCATATTAGTATGCGAAACAACTAACATTAATTACACGGTAACCATTGTTGGTTTGGGATATAATTACTTCCGTTGAAAGCACACGTGAGCGATACAATAAGTGTCAATCATTACTCCAAATTTCAAATGAACATTCTGTATTCCGTGGCGTTTTAGCATTAATGTAAAATTGATTACCTGTTTGATTTACCTATTCAATAATCTTCCACGCGCGAGAACGCCTACATGAGATTAAATATATAGTTGCCTTGTGGAAGTTTCGACCGTAAGAACTTTGACCAAATGGTTCATAATATTTAGTAGGTACCTGGATGATTCGTTTTTTTGACCTTCTCTTAAAATGACACCAAAATGACCCATGCTCGAGATTAAGACCTTTCTTTTCTCAAAGATCATAATATGATACTAGTTAATGATGAACCATGAAAATGAAAACTGAAAATATTTACTAAATCTAAGCCCCGGTAAAGCATTATAAACGTCGTCATAAAAAAATACCACCGGTTCGGAGCCTAGCCTTCATACATCACCATACAATTTCAACATTATAATAATACATGTGTAATGTCGTTTGGTTTCGCTTGAGGCTGGCTGACTACAAAAGTTTATTATATGAGGGCGAATATAAAATGAAAAAACACAAGTCATTAAATTATGTGTCGATTATTTTGATTGCAAAACATAGCCTACTTCGCACGAAACCTTAACCTATTAATTATCTGAAGGTATACTCAGGTGATCCACGTGACTACCCTATTAGGACGGTGTTGCCAGAAGCATTTTAATAAGCAATAGGTATCATGTGGGACAAGGATTCATAGACAATATCTATTAGATTCGATTATGCAGCATTATGATTGATTTAATCTTCGAACTATCGATGGTATACATTTTAAAATTATAATAGAGCATGCTCACTTAATTCAAATTTATAATATTTCCTAAATAAGTAATATTTAACGTAAATATTAAACTCCATTAATATCATATTCTTACCCACTTTTTCCTATTTGTATCGGTGGAACTATATTTTACCTGAAACAAAATAAAGCATATTATTATTTTCATGTTTCAACGCATTTTAAGATATTTGAATTTTACTTAATAAGATTTCTATCCAATAATTTATTTAACTTTTCAATCGATATCATTATAAATTATGTTTAATGACTGAAACCATAATGTCACTAATTGATAAATATGTTTCACTTAAATTAATAAAACCGTTATTATGGTCACGGGTGGCTCTAAAATATCCCGATTGCAAAGTAAAAACTATAATTCTAAAAAAAATTCTAATCATTTCGAGCGCTGTTAATTTATTATACAACTAGCTGTGCCCCGCGGTTTCACCCGCGTAGATTTAGTTTCATCTTTATTGTCGCGGAACCCTAATATCTTTAATAAATAAAAGTAGCCTAAGTTACTCCTTGAAACATCAGCTACCTCCCAGTGAAAGTCCCGTTAAAATCCGTCTAGCCGTTTCGGAGATTACCCGGAACAAACAGACAGACAGAGAAAAATTTTAAAACTTGGTTTTTTACTGTCAGTAGCGTGTATATTTTCATATGCATTTAGTGAAAAGCTGTTATTTTAGATTTACAAACAGACACTTGCATTTTATTTATCTGTATAGATATACTTTCATATCTATACAGATAAATACCACTTCTCTTGGTCTGCTTTATATGGAAAGTTCATCTATCCAAGTTGGTACTTCTAATTAAGTAGCAGTATTTGAAGAGGACAAATTACAAATAATTAATCATGTGTTATAATTAACTAGGTATTCATATTTCCAAGCTTCTGCTGTGATATAAATTCTTAATATATATATTACGTTATATTTGAAGGAAACTATAAGTATACGAGGATTGACACGTTCACAAAGCGTTAATTGAGTGAAATCGGATATGTATGGATATAAATAAATGACGTTCCGTTTGACTTATGAAAATGAAAATGAAATGATTTATTCAGTTTAGGCCCTGGTAAGGTACTTATGAATGTCGAGGAATTTACAACCGGATCGGAAACTAGCCTTCTGAGAAGAACCGGCTTATGAAAACCAAAATAGCTTTCTGAGAAGAAACTCAAAAAAGTATTAAATTGTGTGAATTTAAATCTGTTTTTTAATGCATGAGAACCGAAATCTTTGTGTTACATATCATATTTTATGATGTCAATAAACCACCTATTGCTCCTATAAACGTATTGTTATATAAGTAACAGTTAATGTGTTATTCTTATCTATAAAGCGAATATAGTTGCATTAGCTCTATTTACTAACATTTGCACTGTTAATGCGTTCATGCGATAAGGCACGAGTTTGTAGTTTTATTTACAATTTATTGTATAATATTCACAGAATTAACCTGGGGTCTATAGTTAAATTGCATCTCATTTTGTGTTATTCATTACACAATTATGCAACTCTACTTCGTTAATATGTAGGTAAGGATTTCAAAAAGTGTACAATGATACTCTATATTAATAATTCTGTACACATTGAATGATGCTATCACAATGTTCGCTAATATAAGGCCCCTATGTGCATTGTATAAAAAAAAGATAAGCACAAGATTTTTTTACGTAAGTTATCTTAAATGCATAGACTATGTTCTATCATGATTTCAGCAACATTTAGCAGTTAATTACAGGCGCTATGGTATTGCACATCCATATATTCCAATACAAATCTGTGCGGTCTCACCTTGGCTTGATAACCTTGCTATTATCGACGCATGATTGCGCGTGTTTTTATTCCTCGCCGTATGCACCGCACGTACGCACTGCGTAGCCACAACGAGCATTACAAAAGGTTTATTTAAATATATCTACAACAAGTCATGTCTTGATAGATTTATTGTCGATATACTTTTAACTTAGGCCGCGGCACAGGGAAAGTGGTTTGCGTGGTGAAACTGGGCACTGGGCGTATCACGACTTTTTCGACAATAATTAATTACATAGATAAAATATCTAGATACTTTAATTTTATAACAGTTTTTTGATGTATCTCATTTAACAAGAGTCAGAAACATAATATGATTGACTTATGTCAGTACAAGTGCCGAGGCTGATGCGATGCAGAATACACGAGTTGGCCTTCATAATATTTTAGTAACCTAATCTTTTTGCATAAAAAACAATCCCTGGGTCCGTGGGTATGATACATCGGTATAGTACAATTAAACAAGACAATATTAATAAACAAATCTTTCGTTTGACTCCAATTCTTTGAAACAATATTGCAGCGTTTGATCCGTGATGCATCCAGGTCAAGTGTGGTACGTACATCGTACAACGAACGGTAAATGGCAATTACATAAACAAGTTAACACCAAATTGCTGTAGCTACTTGAATGATGTATTTATATTTAAAGCCTTTGTTAAAATCCTCTACAGCGCATTAATCAAGTTCAAATCGAAGTTTATTACCTACTTACTTATGTTATTTTTTTATAATTCATAGTAAATTGGAGTCCTTCATTGCAGTTTTCCAATCAATTACCTAATAAGTAAAACTATAATTATAATTAAATTCTTACTGAGCTTTTATCATTGTATTAATATATGTAGGTATATTTAGAGTATCATTTCGCGAAAAGTTACTTCATTTAATATGTACTCTGTTGATGCTAGAGAAATAAATATCGTTATGGGCTAACTCACTACCTATATAACCTATGGGGAAAGAATAAGTGCTTGATTATAATGGTTTGTAATTTTTGGTCAACAAACACCGAAACACATAATTCGCTATATGTACCTTTTAATTTGAACAGCTTCTTTATTTCTGTTAACTAACCAATGATCGCGCTTCTCATAATTATATTAGGATTTATTTACTACTTATATACATAATGTTATAAAGAATTAGGTAGTTTGATATATACTTTAGAAGGGAATACTAAATAAAACTAAGTGATTTCCTTTCCCTACTAATTTTAAACTTGGTTATATAAAAATTGGAATGAAAATTGCGGTATCGTTGTTCGGGAAAATAAATAAACAAAAAGCATCACTTTCACATTTATTATAATATTTTGTGAGACTAGTATTGATGTGGGCTTCATACATAACTAAGTATGCTTAATGTATGTTTTCTTGGCGGAGAGGCCAGGATCATTAGGGAATATCAAAGAGATGAGTAATGTGCTCACTGAATGAGAGACGATGGCCTATTTTCTACATGAACAGACTTATATGACATGAAACACATAAGTACATGTACCAATATTAACCAACAAACTAATACTAACATCGCATTTTCATGTTTACATTTTTTATTCGTGACCCAGTTTTCCCGATTCTACAAAGCTTCACATCAGTATGAAAATTAGATCAAGTGCAGATTTTAATTCGCGCATGCAAACTAGTATTTAGAAGATTTCGAGGATTCGCTTAATGATGAATTGACATGAAGTAGGTAGGTGTTGGTGACGTCACGAGTTTTGAGCGCTTTTATTGATTGAGCGTGTGATCGAGCGCTCAAATCTCTTGACGGGTCGGCCAATCCTATTTTTGATACCCTTAAAGGATAAGGTTGATCCAACCCAAAAAATATATGACAATGCAACGTTTTCCGGATATAGCTATTTGTTTCATAAGGTAAACAAAATTCTAACACCACATTAAACAGAAATACATGCCCTGTTCACGTTACCGATGACGATATCGATCAGTAAACAATAGTCGTTAAATATTTAATCGAATTTTACCTTTCACTTTAATAAACTTTAGCTTTAAAAACAGATGAGTTTACGTAAATCATAACAAACAGCTCGAAGTATTGAAATAGGTAACGGCAGAACTAGGTCGTGTTTCGCATTCGTAGCGAATCCATTTGCAGAGCTGTGCTCCTACCTAACCATTGTCTTAGATCCGTGACAATTCATGTCCTTCCGCTTTTATTTATAGTTTTATTTTGTCCTCATATTACTAATAATATTTAATATTTAGGTACAAAGAGTCAATTTGCTTGAGAAAAATGACGAAATCTTAGAGACATTTTGGATATTTTAAAAGCTGAGTTGTATACTCATCTCTAAGCTCACAACCAAATAACAAACTATTTGGAATTTTAAGCATTATAAAAAAGTTCTTTCTTTTTGGATGGATAAATTAAAACTATATTGCCATCATTGGACTACGCTTAAGTGAAAATATTTGTGTTTGGGTGTTTTGTGGTATGTGTGGTTGTTTGTTACGTAGGTAGGTAAATTTTTTTTTAATAATATTGTATCCGTTGTCAATGCCTTATGGTAGTGCTGCTAAGTTTGGGACAGGATATGTGAATGTCCATGCATTATTTATTTACGTTATCTCAAAACTGACAAAGTTTAAGCCAGCGCTAAAATAATCTTTTGTTCGATAATCGGTGTAGAGATAGTATTGTTTTGTATTTATTTAGGGTTTTCAAAGCGGAAGATGTTTAATGGCGGAAGCCATATCTGTATTCTGTAGTAAACTACTCCTATCCTAAGAATATTTGAAACATGAAAACTTTACTTTTTATTTAAAAGAAGCATATAGAGTGTTTGATAGCAGGTGGCTACTGTAGCCTTCGAATGTTTGCAATATCAAGGGTGTCACTCGCAGTTGATAATAGACTAAAGGGTATTTTATTAAAATATTCTCACATGTTTCCCTCCTTGATACACTGGCGACCTCACTTAGAAATACTCCTATTTTACTGCGAACACTAATGATTGACTGAACGGCATTCCCCATTCTAGGGCTTGTACCCCAAGAATGGGGAATGCCGTCAGTCAAAATAAAGACTATAAAATATTTTTTAAATTCGTTTACCAGATTGTAAGACTTAAAACATACAATACATGTAAGCTAAAAACTTATAGTTTACCCACATTTCAGTAGTAACATTGAAGTCCCATGTAATATGGGGCGAGCCTATGGCCCTTAACTGAGCTCTAATCCAGACTCCGGCTAATGGGAGGGAAATTATAGATGGAAAATCCTAATAACATTTTGCCCGACCCGGGATCAAACCCTGGAAGTCCAGGGCAGTAGCGTTTGCGACTTCTAGACCAACGACGCAGCCAATTAACCGATTTGATGTACATTTTAAAAGCATTTTTACTTCTATAAATTGGGGCGAATGAACAAGATGCCTGCCGGGAAAACATTTCTTACGTATAAAAAGTGATTTGTATGATAGAAAAGTTTCCTTTTATCCCAATACAAGCTTTGTAACTTAAAGAAATGCGAGTAGTTTTTCATAATGTACAAAAGTAAATACTTGTTCCTAACAAAGTTTTTCGTATTATGTACAAAAAGTTTTCGCTCTCGAAATATTCGAAGATAAAAAAATGTTTCTATACAACTAAACTAGAACAATTTCATTTTAATGTTGTGATAATGATAATGCGATATTTTCAAAGAGCGCATTTGCGATAGTTTATAATCTTAATATAATAATAATCTTACTGTATTACATATACATACATATGCTCACGCCTGTATTCCCCGAAGGGGTAGGCAGAGGTGTTGTAATAACAACACCCACATTTCACCGAATATTATTAAGTGCCAACGTGACAGAGGGTGAGTCCATCGCCGTCTCAGGCACTATACATACGTCTTTTGAATTATTTCTCAGACATATGCAGGTTTCCTCACGATGTTTTTCTTCACCGTAAAGCACGTAGTGTGAAATCACTGTACATAAGTTTTTAGAAAAACTCATAGGTACAGGCCTCGTTGGGATTCGAACTTGCGTCGCTTGCGTAGCAGGCGACTGCTCTAACCCCGAGGCCACCACGGCTCTTAAGTATTACTGTATTAAGTATACCTTCTATTGAAAGAGTAAGTGATTTGAAAACATCTAGCTATTCGCAAAATCTATGAGATGTAAATGAGCTGGACATGATGATGAGAAGTGTTCTATAAAGAACCTTAAATCGACGAAGTCCGATAACTGCGTTTATTGTTTACAAAGCCAACTTAAATTTACTTCACAGCGTAGAAAGCACCGTCGGGCAATTATTGGTAACAATGCAGGTTCTCAGACCGGTTTGCACAAGGAAGATGCAGGCATTGAATAGAAAGGCCGCAGAAGGGCGGCTTCCTATATTGATTAGGAATCTACTCAGCCGCCAACTTTTCTGCTAAGTAGGCCTACACAAAGTAACATTCTCTCGCGCTTATGCTAATAGTGTTATTAGTGTTAATAGTAGCGATACAAACTGTACGGAAATTACTGTAAATCAGGCACGTGACTTATGTCATTCCCATACATTTTGTAGCGCAAGCTACTTTGTCTTGGCTTATTGCAGGAGGAGAACATCAGGGGCTTTATGCAGCACTTATTACCATCATAGTTCCACTGTGTGACAGTAACAGACTTATACACGTCATATATATGTGTCAAATAATAAAAGTTAAACTATCACGGCAATAAGAGGTTACGGTAGGGCGAATGATCAAAAAAAAAAAGGAAGGGCTACTGATTAAAACAGACGACTGACGCGCCACTGTCCACTGTCAGGTTTTGTATAGCGTAGGTAAGTGCTACAATTCATTGCAAAATTACATACACTCATGTTTGTGTACAGGTTACAAAGTACCAGATGCAGTCAACTTAACAGAAGTTATACAAGACAAGTTGATATTATTCTTCTAGTAGCTTTATACAGGCATACTTTCTAGAGTGCTGCGTGACTGCTGCAATGCTGTCTCGCGTGTGCGTTCCGAAGCTGGTCTTCTGTAAGTATTTTTATGATACAGACGAGCACAGAATAATATCCTTTGAATTCACAACCGTTGCTTTATTGCTAAATGTACAGTCGTCGTAAACACATGCTCGAGATAAACGTTACATTGATATTATGTTACGAGAATTTGCCCGACAAAGTTGAGTCTTGTCGCCATAACATTGTAGCATCGCCTGCCAACAGTTTTATGTTTATTCAACGGGAGAAGGAAACCAACCTATTCATATCATGTTAATGTCTGCGTGACTTTATTATTGAAGCGAGATCGTTGTAGTATTTGTGTACATAATGTGGATATACATTGTTGAGCATTTGCTTTTAATGCATTGCAATTACTTCGTTGGACTCCCCAAAAGAAAAGAAAATGCCAAAAATGATATTTAAGACTTCTTGTATCGTTCACTCAATTCCTAAATAATCCATTCCTTCGATACGAATCACATGGAGTCATACAATCAAACCAATTGGACACCAACTACTTTCAATACTCACCACAATATATTCAACAACAAAAAGCAGTCAAATTGAGAACCTCCTCCTTTTTTGAAGTCGGTTGATAAATAAGTGGAATGGTATTGGCAGTATTTTCTGAAGGGGAACGTAACTTGCCCTCCATAACTGAGATACTTGAACACGAAAATTATATCAAATTGCGTTTTCCTGGATAACGATCGGGGTCGACAGTTAGTTCTGAAGAATTGATACGGTGGCCGACAGGTTGGCACTTGCCTTCAACCCGGTTATCGCTGACTTGATCTCCATTCACCATCGCATTTTCGACAGTAATTGCTTGCGCGGTTTGTATTTAATTAGTGACTTCTTTCGGACAATCTCCAAAAAATAAGTAAAGTAACAATTCTGAGTCAGAAAGTGGACCCAGATGAGCTATATTGATGTATTATAAAATAAATTTCTACCTACCCACTTATATTATTCTTCGCAAAACAGTACATCGGAAACCTCAAGACCTTTCTTAATGTTAACTTTGTTTTCAGATTTCGAGCTTAATTAAGAAACAATGCAATGTGGTACAATAGGTACTCCTACTAACAAACACCTTCCTTACTAATATTGTATGCATACTATTAAAGTCGCAAGACACAATAAGATATGTCAGTAAGATCATTTAGTTCTTACTTGGTCAGCAGCACTGCGTATGTTTGATAGCCTCGTAATTGCCGTGACACGAATACCTAGTAAGGGCGAACTGGACTTACGATCACGAACTCTCTTTTTATGGAAGTTTAGACGCATATTGTATAGGCACGCCTAGTCTCTCTTGCTCCATATGACTTTATGTTTCAGCTGATATGGTGCTCAAATCAGTTTAAAGAAAGCGAAAGAGATAAATTCTTTATCTAGACGAAAGGACTTGGGTTAAAATTTAAAAGGCTAAAACAGAAAGAAGACCACGTTACTCAATCAAACCGCTTCGGTTCAAAAGATGGCCATAAGTTATCTTATTGCTTCAAAATGTCTACAAAAATGCACAAATATTTTACTAGGTTATTGAAACCAAGTAAGACTACTAACCTAGACTAGGTTTAAGCTAAGCTTAATCATTCAGCGTACCTAATATCTTAAGCGGATCTGTCACTGCCATGCTGTTTCAAGTGATCTGATTTTCGTCAAGGTACAGTTTTGTCTCGGAATGTTAACTGTAACTAAAGTTTTCCTTAAGACAAGGATTTATTTCTGCTTTGCATTGCATTTTGCATTGAAACCGTAATTATATATATGTATATATAAACATTTATGAGCTTAACTAGCATCCGCCTAAGGCTTCGCTCGTGTGTAATTGACCCAGAGAGTAAGTCCTTACAGAATATCCAACCCTACATTTTCCCATTTAATACTTACACACCTCTTTGTTGTTTGTTTAAATCTCTTTAAACCTTTCAAAATTCATGTTTCTAGGAGGCGGTTTAGACTACGCGTTGATATATAAATTAGTCTGACAGTCAATCACACAAAACATTGAATTTTAAATGGTTAGATTGGAAACTTTTTTGACACCGAATAAACTCTGATCATTCTTATTCTAATTGCAAAAGCTGCTAATGCTATAAATGTGATTTCGCTTTAAATACCCCACATAGAAAGCTATGCGGAAAGGGCGTGCATTCCCCCCGCGTTTCCAGCGATTAAGCGAATATACTGATGCATTGTTAGACGAGGGTAACAATATAACAGTACAACAATAAAACAATGAAACCTGCTAACAAATTAACATTAGCACTTAGCTAAATAATGTATCAAGCGAGTAGCTGAAGCGCAGAAAATACTATGTAGAAGAGGAAGTTAGCAACTCAAATGGGAACGCTGTCACTCCGCTGTTCAATTAAGACAAGTTCAAGTTGAACATTTTGTCGGCTTTACTCTTTGGGCCATTGCATATAAATGATTACATACGTATATGGAGACATACGTGCTTTTATAATAAATGCGCCTAGCTATTTTTTATGTGTTAATGTGTATGTGTGTAATTTACTTCAGTTGGCCTACCATCATCTGTTTAAGGAGCGTGTATTCAAAACTTCTGAGTTTTAACGTTTAATTTTTTTACGGTTAAATTTAATTTCAAAGTTTGAAGTTTAGATAATATGCGCTGCTTAGGATAGTTGGCCCCCTGTTGACGTATGACGTAAATATACAGGACCTTCTTTGAGACAAGAATGCACGGAGGTTGGTCAACGAGCGGGTTTTTATCTTTATATATAAAAATGAACCCCCATTTCCCTTGGTCACGGCATCACGCGTAAACGGCTGGATGGATTTTAACGGGACTTTAACTGGCAGATAGCTGAAATTCGAAGGAGAGTTTTAGGCTAATTTTATTTAAAAAAAACAGCATGCTAAATCTACGCGGGTGAAACCGCGGGGCACAGCTAGTTGAGTATAAATCTGATAGATTGGTTTTACCCTCGAAAAAAGTGACACTTATCATGCTTGGAAAGTATTGGAGGTCTCGATGACCTACACGCACTTATGGCTAGTCTATACAGATAAATAAACTTTAAGTGTCTGTTTGTTAACAGCTTAACAGCCAAATTAACAGCTTTTCACCAAATGCATATGAAATTATATACGCTACTTACATATAAAAACCAATAACATTTTTTTTCTTTGTCTGTCTGTCGATTATTACGGGACTTTTACTGGCAGATAGCTAATGATGTATCTAGTTATCCTTGTAAGGATAACTTTTAATAATAGAAAACATTAGGGTTCCGCAGGCCATCCATGAAATTAAATCTATGTGAGTGAAACCGTGGGGCACAGCTAGTGATAATCGATAACTTCAAGTAGGCTCTCATAACGATGAGCGTTTAGAGAAATGCATATTAAATAGTTTGTTATTCTGATTCAATAGTAAGTAAATAGTAATATGTGAAGTACTAACCTAAATATGTATTAATAATTTTACATGCATAAAGTATTGGCTTGGAGCCAGGTGATCTCACTATTTCCGACAAGTTCTGGCAAGTGAAGCATGAACTAACTTTCCATTCCATAAAATTGCTTTCATAGTCTCGCCTCCAAACGAGCTATAACAATAAGCTATTAGTAAAGTTTACAGCAGATTTGTGCAATTAAACATTTCCATCGTATTACAAAACTTCGCCAAAGATAATCCTTGGCTTAACAGTAGTTCCATCACTTTTTGTGATACGGATTTCGAAAGGGATATAGTTTTGGTCCGAGTTTGGTCTAGTCTTGGTTTAAACGGTGTTTTGTAATAGAGGTTACTGCGTCATCATTGAAGAAAAATCGGTTCAACCAGTCAAAAGTTGTGACGTAAAAAACATAGAGTAGAATTGATAAACTCCTCCTTTTTTGAAGTCGGTTAACAATGTGTTGTCTAAGTGGTTTAGGTTCCACTCCCAAGTATCAGAACCAATGAGTTTTTCAAAGAAGAAAGGGTAGCGATGTCACATCACGAGCTTTCTTTACATGAAGCACTTCAACTTCTGTTTATGCCTGAAATGGCCATGAGCACCATCATATGTAGAATCTATAGTATTTTAAAAAAAATTAAGCGTTTTTAATATTAAATTTATGTTAGTTTCAAAATTCATAGGACTCCATAATATACCTACGAATTAAATAAGTAGTCTATCTATAAACGTTAGTTATCACAGTTACAACTAGTATGAACTCATACTGAAGTGATTCGAAGTAATCATGAGCTTAAAGAACTAATGAAGATTTATCTCTAAACATACTCCAGGACTGTATTAACAATGCTTTAAAGATTAATGTTTAATTAAGAATAGACTCGAACATAAAACAGAAGAGGATTAGAATGAAACAAAAACAGTTCAATCACATGTTATCCCTTTTTTACAACTCAATGATATATCGCTACAGATTTCTAACCCTAGGAGAAAAGAAAGGAAAAAGGAGGAATTAATTTAGGACAACATAATTTAGTGAGCCGATAAAATAGGGTGTTCATAAATTAAGAGGAGTGCAGACGAGCTTAGTGTATTTTTTTAGTGGCATGGCATCCGAACGGCGTCAACCGAAAATATCCGGCCGTTAGTCGACTAGCTCCGGGATTAAAATTAGTTAGCAGTTTGTACTCTACTCAGGTTGGAAAATATTACTTCCTTTTTGAACGTTGGGTGTGAACAAATTGGGCATCATAATAAAATAGTTGACAAACTCGCCGTCGGAGTTCGGCAATAACTATAAGCTAGACCAAATTATGAAACGACACGCTTGTTCAAATTAACAATAATTTAAAATAAAATTATCTAATCGCAAATTGAAAACAATTCAGCTAAGGAAGTTACAGTAATCATCGTCGCTACCCGAACCTTTTTAATTGTAATCGTCAAATTATCGAATCTAGCGTAACTGTAGACAATAGGCATGCTTAAACGGTCGATTCGAACTATCATTACCTATCCATTACAAACACTTAACGATGCAACGCTATGGAGGCAGTCGGGCGCGCTATCTGTCAGATAAGCGTCATAATGACTACAGAAATAACTGTCACCTTTTGAGTACACAGTACAGTATGTTGATGTAAGAGGAATTCGAACAAAGTGTTTATAATTACTGCGAGAACAATGGTTGCGGAGCACGTGCACTACCGCGTCACCGATCAACACGTTAGGATTCCCAAGAATTATACGCATTCTTAACCTAACAGGTACAGTTGCTGCGATGAAAACTTCTACCCGTAAAAAATTAAAAGAAACGATTTTGTTCAGCGCCGGCTCTTAATAACAAAAAACAAGGAATGTCTGATTAAAATACGTAGCGACTATTCCGAGAGGCGAGTCAGGTCGTGGGACTGGATTAGTTTCGGGTTATTTTTCTGCTTTGGGTTTCGTGCACTAAACGATCCGATGTCGCGGTGTTTTTCAACAAAACGTGACAGGTGAAGTGCAATCGACATTGATGTTGAGTAACAAATACTTTTTACATAATAAAATGTATTTGATAAGTATTATATTAAACTATACACCTACCTAAAAATAATAATATACTTTTCAACAACGCTACAACAAATTCTTAAAGCGGGTATTAGCTTTGACATTGTGTAGTATAACCAAAGTCAACACCTATCAATTAATGTGGCTCTTTGAGTACATTAAGTTACAAAGAATTCAGTAATATCTAATGAATATTTACGAGTAGTCCTAAGATAGAACCAAAAAGTGATGCCCTGTGCCGTACCGATTAGATTATGCATTAAGTATCGATAAAACTCTAGTACAAATTGTTCTTGGATTCCGGTTTTGATATTTAGATTTAATTGCCAAATAATACAAAACTTCAGGGTAATTATTTGTTGGAAAGGTCTATAGACAGAAAGCAAAATGATCATTACATTGACATTCCAAAAACACAAATGCGTATGTTCCTACATTACCACTAGTAATCTACGCCCATTTGAACTTCCCAAGGTACTTAATGGTACTTAGTCGAATGGATTCGGTATAAAGGAGAAATGGAGCATCTCTGCATTAAAGTGCACCCCATTAAAACCACATGTGCTAGACGTCACCTCGTGTCTTACGGGCAGCGGTTCCCAATACCACGCCTTAGCTCTCACCCAGAGTAGTTTCGCTTTATGCCTCTGCTTTATGGCTACTTTTCCTTAAGCTCTGTACGTTTAAGGTACTTCACGCCATTCACTAAGAATGGATGTCAGGAAATCAGTTCAACTATTTCATCCTCTTTTTTGTAACAGTTCACGGGACTTTACTTTGGACTTTACAGGGCTAACTTATTAGCATAATTGATGTTATGTCGTGCTGATTTGTGAATAAATAAATAAATACTTATATTGGAGATATCTTGCACAATTACTACTTTTAATAATGTCTTGAAGGTTGATGAAAGCCTCTGATAAATTCTGAAACACCACTAGCTTAGAACAACTCAGTATTTTTTTTAACCACATAGTTACATGAAGTGGTGAAGACGATTCCCTAACTTACTCCTTAGGGCTAATCATATTAGCCTCAAGATATAAATGATAGTATATCAATTCTTGGGATATTTATGTATCTCCTCGGTTCAACTCCCGAATGACCTCATGAAAATCTCAGTAATTTTGATTAAAAATTTCGTCGATAAGTTGGTTATTTCATTAGAAGGGGAAGGATGTCATATTTCTCTTTCGTCTTAATGAATTCCACAGTCGACCCAATTATGCCATAATATAAAATTCCATCGTTTATCGTGCCTACAAAATCTGGTTACACGAAATCCAAAGCTGCTTTTATTAAAAGTTATGTATTCAAATAATGCCGCGATTTATGAAAAACATTTGTCTCTGCGTACGTAATAATAAAGAGATTAAAATGCTGTATAAAAGCTGATATTGTTTTTGTTTCATTTCATGCAAAATCTTGTTCTAAATAAATCTCGACAACTTTAAATAAGGTCTTTGCATATAACGTCGTGTAAGAATAGCTGCACAAGAAAGGCTTAAATTATTTTGCTCAGATGCAGACTGGAAAACTCTACGACGGGCTTCCGACACTCGTTTTAGAACAATCGAGGTCGAGTTCCTCACAATAATGTGGTTGTCTGGTAAAATGTCGAAGGCTTAACTTACAGAATTGTTTTGGGAAAAGAGTGTAGGTACACTAAAGAGACGTTAAAATGGTCTTTAAGAGTTACGTCAATTGACTCCAGAGTTATGATGCCATTTGAAATAGATCTTTTAGGCTAGGCGTTAGTTCTAAGACGCCTCAGATTATTATAACTCAACGATTGGAACTTCATTTGCTTCTTCTATGAAAAGAGCTAAAAAAGTGAATTATAAAAAATATGTTTTCGGCTTTCGTCTAAAGGATTATGTGTTAGAATAATCTGATTGGAAAACACGGAAGTTCATGCAAATAGACGATCACAAGTTTGAGCGACTGTGGCGGTGATAATTTGTTTGAGCCCGTGGTTCCGCGCTCGTCTTGTTTATACGGCGCCCCATAATATTTATACTACGGGATCAAGACGTTGATTTACACTTCTCCCGTCTATATCTGAAGATGTCATTAAGATACATTTACCGTTAACAAGTACTTACAACTACTTACGTATAAACAATTCAAAAGTCAATATGTGACTTGCAAATGGCAACAATCAGTTTAGAGAAACAGACATTTCGTATTAATACCTACTATACTAGCTTCGCCTGCGTGACAGTAAGATTTCACATACAAATGTTTAACCCCCTTATCACCACTCTAGGGGTAGAGTTTAAAAAAACCTTTTCTTAGAATATACCCACACCTCACTAAGAAAGAACACTCCCTTCAAATTTCACGTCTTTAGGACCAGGGATTTATTTGTGAGTTGATTTCAGTCAATCAGGTATATTGAGTATAATTATTTTCATAATATATTGTGTATAGATACAAATTATTCATACATACATAGTTCATGACTAATATTGTACTTTTACCATTTCCTTGCCACTAAGATAGACCATTTAATATTTATTTATTTATTTAATAGAGTAATAATAATTTACGAATCTGGAAACAGTATAGTCCATTGGCTTTTCCAACTGAATGATAAGCAATTGATCTATATCATTAATGTTTTAAAATAACCTATATAAAAGCTTATGATTATAGAATATTTTCCATCTTAAAATTAATTGAATCTTTTATTACAAGCAACCTTATACAAGTCTTACTAAAGTACCTACCATTATTGTTATTTATTTTATAATTAAGTACGCGCCGCGCCCTCCTAAACGTGCTTACAATTTTAAAACATCAACACGGTAAAATTTGCTTTGAGAAGACATCAAAGGATCTCAATAAACTCACTTATTTGAACTGTTGCTTAGGCGAGACACATCTGCTTCCAATAAATCACACAGATATAAATACTATATAAATTCTTGTCATCTATCACTTCATATTCGGGTCGCTGGAGATATTTTTAATAAGAATATTTTTATTAATAGGTTTATGTTTTGACACTGCTTCATATTTTTTTACTTAATTGAAAAAATGCAAAAGGTAAAGCTTATTTTGAACGTTGGAAACTAACAAATAAAATTTAAATTAGCACTAAATGTAAGGTGGAGAGTAGAATTAACTAGCGTATTCTTTTCTATGCCTCCATAGAGGGTTAGCGAAAAGATAGGTATGTTTTTAAAGTAAATCTGTAATTAATAATATCTTTTAAGAAATTGTGAGGGCTAATATTTTTTATTACCTACTTATTATTTTTCAGTGCTTAATTTCATAATAACTCATCAGCCCTCAATTTATTCAGACGCTCATTGAGATGAAAACGAGCCAATTTGCAGTGAAGAGCCCTGATAAAATATTAACGAGCCACTTGAACTGACTGCAAGCCTAGCTATTCCTTACTGCCGATAAAAGATTTAACAGGTTACACAGCAAAGGCATTAAACACGAAACCACTCGTCATAATAACTCACGGTTATTCTTAATTGAAGTACTTATCACCCTAATTTCTACTATGATATCTCGACGCTTGATATTAAAGATAAAAAAAGAAAGTGATACATTCGAACAGCGACACGGATCTCCAATTGCATAAATCTAAAGCAGTCTCTAATTGAATATTCCCTTTGCGTAATGCCGCCTTATTTTACCCTTTAAAATAAAATAAAGGCTGGAGCGAAACATGTAAATTTTATCGTGTCTGGGCGCACGGCCTCCGGGACCTGTGCGGATTTTTTAACAGCAAGGTAAAGGAAACTTGGCTCGTATTTTCAGCTAAAAGTTCGCCCTATTGCAATGCTCGTTGAGAAATACTTTTGTGACTTACGGAGCTAGTTATAAAAGAATGGCGTATTGTGTGGAGCCAGGAACTAACAAATCATTCTCGACCGCTGCCCGAAGAATTCGGGTCGGTCAGTGTCACGAGAAAGTTACTAAACCTCCTTCATCGTGATTCTCTTTGCCTCGCGTGTTTTAATGGAAAATCTGATAAATGGCATACAAAGAATAAACCATGAAATGAGAACGGGAAGAAGATATTGTGAATTGTTTTCTTAAATTACCTTATGATTGTTTGATTGCACTTGCAGGATGGATAGAATAAACATCAGTATAATATTAAAGAATTTAAGAAGCGAAAAATAATTCTAATCGATCAATTAATGACAGCTTCAATTTATGTTCCTAGCATGGTATACTTTACCTTTGAACTACTCGTAATTGGTTGGTATGCAGAGTCTGATAAATGTTGACAAGCGAAAGAGGTCCATAAAGAGGAAAGAAATTTGATTTGCTTACCCTATTGTGGTATCCTCATATTGTAAAACAGATGTAGTAATATAAACCTAATTCGAAATTCGCAAAGCTAATTTCGTCTGGACAATAACAGAGACAGTTAACTAAAATGCCAACCAATGTTTTTGTTTCTCATTTAATTCAAGTCGTCTTTAAGCTTAAGATTTCACGCTTTTTGCTGGCAAATTGTTTCGCGTGATTGCTCTCAGGTGACTGTGGGAGATGATACAATTACACCATTCAGGTTAAACGCCAAGATACTAAGCTTTGGATGATACTTTAATGTTTTAAAAACAATTTAAATGATTTAAAATATAAAAATTTTAAAATCAAGCTTTTAAATTGCAACTTAAACGCTCATCAAGTGAATAATCAATTAGAACGTAGAACGTCTATACTTAGTCATGTTAATGTAATTAAGAATTAGATACACTAACTAGTGATAAACGCAAATTATTTTCGTTTATTAACTTATTATCTTGTTAATGTTAATGGCCTTGATATTACCAACTGCAACGGTCTCAGAAGTACTACCAAAATATAAGTAAAGTTACTCAGTAATGTCTGAATTCGACCAAGTATACGAATTCTCGGTGGGCAGCAATCTCATCCTGTATCTTGAGCTTGATGATGAGGTATACATTTATTGGATAATCACTCACTTAATAACCAATAAAGGATGCTTTTAGAAGGATATCCTGCTTAGATACAATAACAGATATTGTGTTATGACTTCATAATGCGAAGGCGAATGATATAGACGAAAACATTCACACGCCAAGTAAAGAACATCCAAACAGCATTGCCGTTTCCAGAACTAACAGCATATTTTTCCCATATTGAACTCTGTTGGAAGGTCGTAAAGTTTAAATTACAATTGCTGATGAGTCTCGTGCTGGGAAGTCGCTCACTTCGTGGGTAGCGGTTTGCCTTTCACTCCGCAATATTGTTACTCGGTTCGTTTTAGTATACCTAGCTCAGAATTGTATCATGCTGCACTCAATGTACTTACCAAGGATATTGAGGTTGACTGAAGCAAAAACTATTGGTAATTTTATTTCAATATTATGTTAGTCACAACCAGCAACAAAATCAAATACGTATTCCCGTATACCATACGTGAAAGGTGTACCCACAGGAAAGCTGTGCACAAAGGTAGCAGCTTTCCTATACATCTGTTAAGTTAACTTATAATTGAATATAAAGCCGGCTATTAATTTGTGCTTGTATGTGCGATGTTATTTAATATAGTGCAAGCGTGCCAACAATGAACGCATGGCTTCCAACGATAAAACAGCTGCCGGCTTGCCTGGTGCTATACCTATTATAATACTTATAACACGTAGATGACGTGAGGAAAGGCTTTTATTAGTGAATATATTCCTATACCTTTTTGTCCAGAACATTACAGACATGAAAAAGCTAATGTAAATCTAGTTACAAAAACCTTTTGAAATTGTATCTTGAATTTAAGATTGCATCGAGAATTTGAGAAATATTTTCTGTAGCAAATGCCACTAAACATTCTAGGTTATTCGGTTGAAAATGTTGGAAGGCTGTGTCGGAATACCGTAAGAACGCTGTAGAATCACAGTTGCCTATAAAGGTTTTTAAGTCCTCGATATTGCTATGAACAACGTAAATTTTTTTTTATCATTCAGGATACTTATTGCCTCTTTTTAATATTTTAGTTATTATATATTTTGAGGTTTTTAGTTATAAGATTGTGTTATTTTTAGTATTAATTAATAAATGATCAAAAAAATAATATAATACACTAGATGATGATATTCTGTCATGAAACTGTAATATTGCCCTGTTTGTTCTTAATTAGTTCGTTAATTAAAGGGTAGCCCACCTTTAATAAACCTGACACTATTTGACGAATAATAACCATGATGAGACTGCCAGTGTTTGCTCAATCCAAGTTGGTCCATTAAGGAAGGACCCGCTGCCACCGAAAACTTCGCTATATGCAAGTATATACGATCCAATATGCTGGGTATGTAATATTATTTACTCGAGCAGCCGTTCAATAATTAATTATTAGGGTGCACGACGTTATATTTTAATAGAGGTGCTCCAAATATCAAAACAGCCCGTGAAACACTCAGTATCATGAAAATACTTCTATTATATTTCATATAATATTAATTGCTCTCACTACATTACTTAAATTGAAGTAGTCATGATATAAATATTTGTTTAAAGTAGCCCAAACAATTTGGTCTGTTTCTCTATACGGATAATGTAGGTGCGCAATTATAGATCAAGGAGACTGATTAGTTTTCTGAATTTGCCAGATGCCGAATGCTAAAAAACTGGGGCACTACTCTAAAGCACGATTTACAACCATAATAAATAGATATCTATGTTACAATCAAACAAAAAAATTGCTGGTTACTCAACAGATTCATGTACGCGAGTACGTTCAGATTTCAATCATCATAACATAATGCAGGTAATTCGATGCAACGCTAACAATGAAGGTTGCTTCCGATGTTGTTTAAACAGATGTCGGTTTTGTAACCCCATATCGACATTTATCTGAAATGTACAATCACAAAGACACTGTTTACTTCGACAAATAATAGAAACCCCTCCAAAACGGCTGGATTATATCCATGCCACTTTAGGGCGAAACTTTCGAATCGAATTTACATAAATCTTCTGTGCAATAAATTGCTTAAGGTTTCATGTAAGAATCCACGTCGACTTTTTCTGTTTTGCACGCAAAGTTGTTAAAATTTTGAGGGGCATAAAATGTAGTGTATTTGGGTTGAGCCAGTGGGCGTAGCGTTTGCAAGCCGGTGGGGTAAATTGGATCCCCAGGGATTTACTCACGCCTTCACGCAACTGCTCGATGGATCTCAGCCGCAACCATTTATGTTGTCGCCTTGAGTACCTATTCACTACCTCCGTACCATCTTAGACTCTTTTAAGTAAATATATTGTATTATGGCATTTTGCACTCCTAATCACAGGATCATCCTGATTATATTCTATATCTACGCACAGCCACACGCACAGTCTAAACCGCTGATCCTAGAAACATGGAGGGTGTGTTCTTGGTAAGTTGTGAAGAAAGGGTTTTCCGCAATTATACCCCTGAGGGTTAAATGGAGGTTTGCGGATATGGTTTACTTATTGAAGCGAATATGCTCAATTGTCTTCGGAACTGCAAGGTAGACAACGTTATTCGCCATACAGATCTCTCCACTGTGTAACTCGTAATACCAAAATGATATAATAAGGCATCACAGTGATCTTGAATTCCATTCCCATGAAAGTCAAAAATGAGATGGGATGCAAATTATACTCGCCGCTCTCATAGTAGCCCGAAATATGCAATGACTCTGAAAAATATCGTCCTTATTCTTTTTCAAATGTATAGCCTGAGGCCACCAGGGGCCAAATAGCGCAGATACACGGTCAAGTAATTGGGGATGCCTCCCGCAGGGCACCCATTTCGAATCCCTAACACGGGTTCGGGTTGCTTTAATGACGTCGAAAGCTTTTTATGCCATCCCTAATTTACGAATGGATTTGATGATCATATTAAGGGATGCTTTGGAAACAAAGCGTTTAATAAACATCTTTAACATAACATACAATAGAAAAAGCCCCCACGAGAGGTCCCGTATTTTCAAGCGATTTATTCTTGACTCCAAACCGTGAACGTCAGCAAAATGGAACGCAGTCGCAGTCTGCTGACGAGAAGGGACGAGAGTTGAAGCAATTTTGTGTTTTGTCATTTATTATTCACCCGATGAAGACTGGAAAGTGGAATAAACCGTCAACTCGTACGTGACTCGGCTTGTCTGAACTATATCATCGCGGAGCATTTTAATGCTTTCTTCTTGTTAGAATCATTGGAAAGGCACCATTGCGATATTTAAGAGAATATTTTACGTAGGCTTTAACATTATTGTGAGAAATAAGTTTATCTTTTGTGTTTGGTAGCAGTTCATGTAGGTATGTATAATGAGTTCAGTAATGTAAACACCTTTATAGGATTGATTCAATGACTTGTCACTTTTATACGGGCATAAAATCCATTAATGTTCGAACAATAGCGAAACATTTGACAAGTCACTTTCTTCCACGAGCTTACGGAACAAAATATAAAGGCAACCCTTTGTGGAGCAAACGCAGTCAAAGGGACATACTACGACCTTTTACCAGCCTGAGAGTTCTGCGACACGTTCACAGGAATTATGCCAACGAAAGCCTCTGTCGCTACTACACGTTCGTATTTAGCGATAACTATGTCACCGATGGATATTGGCTTTTAATTTTGCCATATTTGATACGGATCACTATTCTATCTGTCTGGTATTAGTATAAGTGTAGTTATGTTTAGACAAAGCCGATTGGTACAGAAAAGTTTGGGCCCGAATGTTCACACTTTGATAGCGACTTCTAAGCACGGCCCAGAGTACCCTAATCTCCTACTATTTTCGAATATTAAACGGAATTACGTCACAGAATAATCGATATGTCATAGCTTAAGATATAGGAACAACCATCGCAGTTTTTAGCTAGAATCACTTTCCCGATAATATTTTATATTCATTCATCGTTCGTCTCACGTATTGGTGGTACATACCTGAAACAAGACAAAATGCAATAAGTTAATGTATACTATTTTAATAAATTAACAGGTATTTAGTGATTGCTCGTGTGCGTGGTGAGTTATCAAACATACCCTGACACTACATTCTGGAAATCCAAATTGTAAACATATATCTTAAAGAATATGATACGCTTGAATTTTAGGTATGTTTTTTGAATTCTGACTACGTATATTACAAGAAAAGAATCGTGAAGGATAATAGCGTAATGTGATATCAGAACATCGCAAGAGTTGAACTTACATAATTATCGTGAATACGTACCAACTCCATTAAAATAATTGAGGGTAAATCTAAGAAGGCTAAGACAATGACCAAGGATTTTCCGTAATCGATCTCGTAAATGTCAACTGTCGTGACGAGTCTAACTTAAAAGGCGACAATGATCTTCCCGGACTTCTGCGATTATGAACGTTGAACACCATCTTCTTGTTGGAAGTTCTTCTCAGAAGACTAATCTCTGACCCGGTGACCCGGTCTACGCATTGATATGTAATATAAACATGTATTATATTTGAATTAATAAATACTACGTACAAACAGTACTTATTATTTCTATGCTTTTACGACATTCATCAGTTTCAGTGTTACATTAGTGATTCCCAAATTTAATAAATCATTTAACATTTTGTCTAACGTTCGAAAATAATCCGTATTTTATATAGAGTTTTACTCGTGGACCAGGAAATTCTTCAAATGGCAAAAGTCATGCGTACCCTTAACCATATTATTTCATTTGAATGAATGAATCTTTATTATGGACTCGATGGAAAATTTGGGAGAATTTCCCAGATTGATTTTTATTAATACGAAATGTGATTGAACGCTTTCGCTTTTAAAACTCGGCTTCTGTGATCCTGATAAGACATTCTTTGTGAAAGTTTTTCACGTTTTTTGAAAGGCAAAAACCGAGCTATTTGAAAACGAGCCCATACAAGAGAATTTATTGGATTTTTTTATTACTTGTTCGCTATGTCGGAGGTTATATAACCGTAGGTATTTTCAACTGTAAATCATGGAACTTTTATTATTTGGAATATAAATTCCACGCCGTTACATCTTAATATTGAAGCCTATCATGGCTATGTCCTTTGTTACGAAAATAGCCAACTAATATTTAGATTTTATTGATAAAACAATTCCATAGATTACGGAACACCCCTATTAATCTAACCGTTCCACTTCATTAAGTGGACCACACAACGACATGCAACGCACACGGCAAACTATGTGGTAATTTATTTATTAAGTAAGTAATGGTATTTAAACACATTAGGCTTGCATCTGCACGCAACGCAATTATTATGCAAGAAGGAAATTCAAATACACACTTGGTTATTCGTGTTATGCATGCATGTTAAATACAACACGTGTAGGAAACACTAAGTTAACACGTTATCACCTGTAATGTGTATAAAAGTCAACAAAGTCTTCATTTCTCGAGTCCAGCTTATCACCTTGTATACCGACTAACTGACTTCGAGCAATACTAGTTCAGAATTTGGAATTTTTAGACCTTACATTGTGTACCTAAAGCATTACGATGCGCATCTTCCTGCTTGCAAATATTTGACAAAATCTAGGCATTCATATTTTCTTTCGATTACCAGTGATAAATTGACAGAAAATAAAGTGTTCAAAAATGCAGCTATTGACTCTTAATTATTGAGTACTTTTATAACGGCGAATTACTTCATGATTAAGGGCTGTACTCTTGGCGATACGGAAAAGTACAAAGGGTTCATTGACAGTGACGTCGGTGGTCGGATCGGAAGCAGGGCACGGTTGGGCCATCAACTATCAGCGCGATGACGGATCGCTGCACATCATGCAAACGGCGCCCGGATTATAAAACTGGAAGAGCCACATAGAGAAATTGCATTTCTCTTCCGTCTCATTCTTGCACGCCTTACGAACTTAAGAGATTCAAGTTTTCGTTTTAAAATAATGTCGTAAACAGGTTAGGTACCTAAATTATCCTGAATCAGAAATCAACAGACATAAATAGTATATTTAGTAACAATTATTTAAACATGGCAACATTGCTTATTTACTAAACTTGGTATTGACTATAGTGGATAGTTAGCGAATTTAGCATACACCTTATTCATACAGTTATCACCGAGAAGATCATTAGAACATTTAACAGAATAATAAAACGCATACTCATTGAAAGGAAGTGTTTAGAAAGGATGTTCATTCAACACAAGGCCGTCTGAGGAATTTGTAAAGTCAACATGGGGTAATGAAGTTAGCACCACTTCCAGTGGTGGTATCTGTGTGGTCTGTCGCGACATCTGGGGAGCGAACATCGACCTCAGCCCAGTACCGGTTTAGTTAGGATGCACTGCAGTCTGCGCGCGCGTTCACTTTACATCTCATAGTAAATACTCTACTCCTCCTATAGTGAGCAAGCACTGTGCACGCTCTGATTCGATTGTTTACGTGCACTAAAGAAAATAACTGCTATCGGTGATGTTACTTTCAGAAAACGTAATTGCTAAGCTGAATGAAACCGATGTCTTTATTATTCATATCATCGAATTTAAAATCTAAATTGTTTTGTTCTGAAAATTATAAAACCAAATGCTTTTGATTTTTTATTATAAAACAGCATACTTTACTCGTTTGTATACCCAAGAGTAAGTTTGGTATTATGGTAGTTCCTGTTTAGCGACGCGTGATCGTTCCACTATCTTACTTCCAACTATTTACTTAGTACAGATGTTACATCACATTTACATCACAAATACTGACTTTGTTATATCATTTTAACAGAATTAAGCATTATCTAATTTCAATCTGATCTCAATCTCTACGGTCGAGAAAATAAGTAATACTTATTTACCATGCATGCCCGGTGAGATGGTTTAAATAACAAGAGCAAAAGCGTACGCATCAATTTAAGAACAAAGACCAATCATATCGGCAGTAAAGCGAAAGGAAGGACAGAAACTGTTTCCATCGGTTTCCCACGACACACGCTGTACACACAGAATTCATACTCTGTCTCGTTTATACCTTATTTGTTTCAACGATCAAGAGTGAGACAGCCTCGCGCTGCAAGAAAGAAAGGCGTCCTGGAGGAGCAGGTTTTTAATTATACCAGAATGGGGGTCAAGGCAAGACTAACACTTGCCCAATCCATAATCCATACATATACAAGCGATCCTAATTGCTCTGCACACACCATACTCAGACAAGATATTTCAATGCGTTGTCAAGTACGTAAATAAACTCTTGACATAATACTGTTGCCTTGCCTCCTCGCCTTGACTGAGCCATAAACCGAGTCTTACAAACTAGCCTTCAATAAACTATGGGAACAAAGCCGCTTGAGGATGCTGTGAACAGATAGTTAAGTTGATCATTGTAAATGTTTAGAGCAGGTACGTAACTATTATAACTGATAACGATAAGTATACGAGGACGGTAGATCATTAACCGTCGAGGTAGAATACACAGCCTTTCTGCTGACAGTTTTTCAGTGCATGAAAACATGTTTCATGCACTGAAAAACGCATAAAATATTAATACAATACGACGGTAAATTTCGCCGATAACTGTCAAGTTATGATAGCTCAGAGGTGAGGCTGTCAGCTTACGAGGTGATAACGAAACTCGAGTACCCCGGTTCGAGACTGACGTTCACTGGTTCGATTTTTTTCTACTAGCTTTTTTGAGAAAACGTCAAGTTTTTTGTTTTGTGGGAAAAAAAATAGTTTTTTGTCAGAAAAAGAAACCGAGCACAGCTCGGTCAACCAGGTACTTATATATTAAATATGATACTTAAATTTAGTAACGATAGTCAGACAAATATTTCTTAGCTTCATATAGCTTAAGTAGATTGTTTATAATTTCGTTCTTTAGCTATGGGTTAAGGACTTAAACACTAAAATACTTTATGAACAGCAGCGCACAAAAAGCATCTAACCACATGATAACGAAAACTAATCAAGCATGCAAAGACCAAGTCCAACATGAATAGTGAATAGGTTGAATAACGGTTATTGATACTAGTCCTGTGGGGTTCTATAGCAGGTAAAGCATCCCTCGTCAAAATGAACAAACCGGCACACGTGTGCGGCTATTCAATAAATCACTTGGAATATTGTTACTGAGACTGGCCGAGATAAGATGTTGGGCCAACTGCCACAGTTTTAAAATTAGTAGTGACGAATGGTACAGAAAGCTGTATGTATACTTCTAAGGTAGGTTTATGTACCATGTTCGAAAATCAGAGAAGCATGTAAAATTTCAAGTTGTAATATTGATGAACGTCACCAGAATGATGTGAACATAAATCGTGAACCTTTTTGGAATAAAGAGGAACTATCTAACGAAAAACGTTGACTAAAAAAAGTTGGCATACAGAAACAGCTAACTCTTGCGACTGTTGAATTTTTAATCAATCAGGGACGGGAAATACTACCAGACAGTTTCCTCGGTAAGTAATAAAATCTAAAAGGAACAACACAACCGAGAAGCCAACCTGACTCACGATCGTACCGTAGCAGGAACCAGTTCGGTAGAGCAAAAAAATGGTCAGGAACGAATAGAGTCCCATCGCATTAGTATTCAGTAGACTCCAAGTACCTTATTTAACAAGGTTATAATTTTCCCCTACTCCTCTAAGTATGTTATAAGTATTCGTTGATGAGTTGAGACTTTAAAAAGATAGAGACGTATTATTAAGATAAATAAAATGTGAATATGAATCGCTTCAACTCTCACACATGAGGAACGCTGAAAAATGATGCGCCCGCGCTGACCTGCGCTCCCGCAAGTACAATGCGTGCACTACCTTTACTTGTGTGTGAGTGAAAGCTGCGCTAGTGTGAAAAGTGCTTTGTAGGCTTTTGAAGCTGTAGCGTAAAAGTTGCGCATGTGTGTGTACAACCAGTCGCAACCTGTTCAATGTATGTAGTTGAATGAAGAGTGGCACAGGAGGTACGCTACTTTCTACTGGTCTGCGCCACAAGTGCACTAACCACGTGACATTATGTATATCGAAATAGTAGTAATTTACAATTCTAAAACGAGTCTTTATAATATAATTGTTTGTTTGTTCATAATCATGTTCGCATGTAACTAACACTTTTGATTGTAAAGAGGTGTAGTCTTCTGACGTCTTGTAAATTTTATTTTTTCAGACGAGATATTAAGTAATTAATTTTGTTTTAATAGGTACGTTACCTTTTATGTTTAGATGAAATTTCTGATTAAGTTCTGTGATATACTTATACTGTGAGAATTCTAAATTAGTCAACAGCCAACCCTGACCGCCAATATTTTTCGTTAGTTGTAAGATTCTTCTAAATTGCTTATATTGTAATGCGTGAATCAGTTCAATAAATCGTAAGTAGGTATTTGTTATGTATTATGTTCCGGGAAGTATCCCTCAGACAGGGACTATAACGAGGTTTGATCACAACCTACCTGGAAAAATAAATAAAATACCCGAGCGTACCCTCGCGTTATTGGGTTAAATGACGGGGGACCCCGTTCGAAGTTCTTTCTTACTTTAACATTTTAATATTTTTTTACGTATACCTCACTATATTATACTTTAAAACTAAAACAGCATAGATAGAAGTATTGTATTATATCACGCACCTTCTATCATACTCATCTACTTACTTCCAAGAATTTTCGTGATTTTTCCGCAACAATATATACCTAAAAAACGCACAGAAAGAGAAACATGAATGTTTATAAAATGAGAACAACATCTTTATTCACAACAGTTTACATATTACAGATTAAAAAATATAGTAATAGCACAAAAAACCATAAAATTAAAATATTATTATTAAAGGGAGTCCCTGTAGGCAAGGTTCCGAAAATACTGGCAGCATTCCTCCTTTGGATGGCTAGACTAATTATTTGTAAATTTTAGAATTTTATAAAATTACATAGGTAGGTTGTCAAATGATATAGATAGTTTGTTGTTTACGCGATTCAATGATATTCGTATATCTAAGCCAGAATCAAATATTAAATTAACCCTTGCAAGGGATATGTACAGCACCCGTGTGTACGCATATACGTGATTTGACAATGTTGAAGTATAACCGTACACGTATTTGGTTTTGATAACAGCTGTAACAGGTATCAGGCTATGTTCTTTGAAGTACACATGACATGACAGACATAAACAAAGCAAACAATATCTTTGATATCGATACGGAAACTATCAATTGAAACGGGATATACAATTCATTGGGCGCCATGAATCATTAATATACACATAACCTCCAAGTGTAGCCACGCAAACAATGGGTTTCAAAGTCCCAAAATAATGTATCTCATCTATTATGCAGGGTTCAATAGAACCCCGACCCGCACCTAATTGTTTCACTCGGGAACATGACGAAATAAATGGCATTTTTTGTGGAGGTGTGAATTCAATACGTGTTGCTTAATTCGGTTATTGACTTCAATGAGATCGAACCGAGGGCGAGGGAGGGTGCCGGCACAAAGGACCCTGTCCGCGCCATTAGTACCCATTCATATACGCTCCCTCGAGATACATTTGAGGGTGAATCGGATTTTATCTCTGATGTAAAAAACACGGTTTTGTCTCAAATACCGCAAGATTTAAGGTACTTTACGTCCTTGAAGTAAGCTTATCATGACGGATCAATATATTTTGTAGGGTTAATACAGACTTTCAAAGACGATTAAGCTTAACCTATTTACGAAGTTGACGCAACTTGGAAGTTTCTCTGGGAATATTGTGGTCGGGCCGACCCGGACCGGCTGAGTACGGGACACGCAATATTATTTATAGGGGCTAAAGTTGCCTACAATCAACTATGTACATAAATATACGTGTGTGTGTGTGAGGGTATTGAAATACAAAAACCCTATTTAAAATTCCAGGATAGAGGTCAGCCGATGTTTAAATGAACATACTAGTAAAGGCTATTTTGGTAAATTAAAACCATTTCGTGGCAGTTCTAACAACGAATGAATTGAAATGAGACTTTAGTTAAACCGAGTCGTTAATTGAATTCTAAACTTGAACACAGCCGAGCTCATTTGGGAACCACAAAAGTTAATTAATTCAGAACATTCACGTGGCACGGCACCAATCAATACACAGTACGTCCCTGTATGCCTAACCACCCACCGCTTTGGTATCAAAACTGAAATATTCGTTACACCAAAAAGCAATATTCTCAAAATAAATAATTAAATGATAAATTTTGAACCTTATTGTATACTGATACTAACTCCATAATCGAGTGTCGAGAGCAATAAGACAATTTCCCTAATGACCTATGACCCATCACGTTCTAACTCTAGTATATAATTGTACATACGGTTTAGGACTACTTAAATATTAATAAACGCCTATAATCAACGTATTGTTAAAATAATTGCTGGGTGGAAAATAGTTACAATCCCTTGTCAGTCGGGTATAATGTCTGGGACCCCGCAATAAATTTAGAAGTAAATCATTCTAACTACGACGTTACTTGCATTGTTATCCCACGATAGGTATTTGTAAAATTAACATCTTTTCACTATTATACGGAACTAACATTAAAGAAAAAAAATATCTGTCTGTCCGTCTGTGTATCTGTCTGTCTATTTGTACCGGCTAATCTCCGAAATAGCTGGCCAGCCTTTCTTTCACTGGCAGATGGCTGATGTCACAAAGAATAACTTAGGCTACTTTTATTTGAAAAAAACATTGTAGTTCCGCGGGCCACCCTTAAAATTAACTACGCGGATAAAACCGCGGGGCACAGCTAGTGATAAATACGAAAACCATCACATAAATCATGGTTTAGTTACCCGTTTTATAATTGACACTGTTTCAAGCTATCGGCTGAGGATGGTTTCAATATATTATACAGTAATAGCGTGGCCTATTACTATCAGTCTGGCACAAATAGAACGGCATGCGGTTTTACTGAAAACAGTGTTTCCTCATAATTATGTGCCGTAAACAATACAAGGAAAATAAGCATCAAATTGCACACATTATTAATTTAATTTTAAGGATTTTAAATCGATCAATTTACCAATGTACTCACATTGTGTGCGTTAACTTCGTTTGCCTTAAGAAAACTCGCACTAGGCACTGAGTGTGAGTGCGAGTAATAAATACACTAATATTATAAATACCTATTTGCTTTTGTAATTTTAACATTCGTTACTAGATAAATAGTCCGATTCGGAAAACGTTCATTATCTCTAAACATCTTCTTAACATTGTATACTTTTAATGTGGTAAAATAAACATAGAAGTTATCTTATATCTTTACCGTTGTTAGATATCATACATTTAGGTACCCGTTATTTGTGGTCGTCACAATGTCGCTACTAATGTACAATTCATTCATAGTTATATCTATATTAAATTTTAAGTAAGTACTTAAGCTATTATGGACACCGTTATTCTTACGGAACCTCAAACCGACATCATATTGAAAAGATTCTCAAAGCCGCTAATTAAAAAAACCATTAACTTGAACAATGTAAATTGCGGGTCCCTGATAACTGTCACTGGCATTTCATATTTTGAGAGGGTGTGAAAACTGTGGGTGAGTGCATCCCGTCGGTAATAAGGTACTGAGGGTGAAATCTATTCGATGGCCTGCAATTACACGCACATTCCCACGAAAAATCCGCGCCTACGCCTGCCAAACAATGCACACACAAAACATCAAACGATACGTTTACAAAGACTCAAATTATTTTATTATACAATTGAACTGTGCTCTATTCAAAGTTTGTGACTATAGCATATGTAAGTGCCGTACTAAGTTACTAAATTACATCTTACAGTACGACATTTCAATAGATAATAGTACTTATTATCTTGCTATTGCAATATAGATTTTTCCCTTTGAAAAATTATTCAACATTCGAACGAAAGCCCAGCCTAGACTGTCAATAAACCACCAAAAACTAACAGAAATTCCATTAAAATTCATGCAAAGCTTATGAATAAATACGTATACAAAGAGTACCTACCGTTTAATCGCCGAATAATAAAACTGAAACTCCATAAAGCAGGACTAACAAAGTCTACACGAGAGAGGAACGCGAGCGGCAGCCATGTTTTTATTATTCTCTTTTAAAAATCATCCCGTATGCCGTATCGACGTGATTCGATACTGAATAATGTCGCTTGCTTTATGAAGCACTCGACTATTTTCATGTTTACGGGTTATTTGAAATACTTCGTTGCAGGTATGACAATTACGTATTTAGACTTGAACTTTATTCAAGCGTAAGCATTGCAATAAAATTTGCAGCGTAGCGGTTTTTTATTCTTTGAGTATGAGTGTGGTGTATGGTCTACCTGACCACTATTTATTTTCAGCAATCATCATCTATACTTACTTAATGTAAAAAAATGAGAAGGCACTTTCGTGAGAGGGACTCGCAAGTGACATTAGAATGATTTGAACCAATAAATATTTTGTAAGTATACAGTCAGTTGCTGGTTTTCAATATATGATTTTATTTTATACCAGTGTATACAATTTTAATTTATGGAACTAATACCGTGCCGGGGACGGTTCTAGTTTGAACATCTCTGGTATTGTTTACAGGTCTATCTTAAAACTAAGAAAGTCCCAGACGAATTTCACTGTGTCAAGGCGAAAATTAAGATGGAAGTTGCTTCAAGTCATTAGTGGGTCCGATTTATTTAATTGTATAAAGTTATAATACGTGGAGAAAAACTAGATAACACGAAAAACGAACTCGAAATACATGTCATGTAGTGCTAATTACGTAGCTTAAAATGCTTAAACTAATAATTCATTTTAAATTGATGTTAAATTATAATAGTATAGTGTTCGTAATAATAGCCGTCACAAGCATAACAATCTGAAGACCTAGAAGGAACAGCATTGAGCACTGCACATTTCGTCATAGATACAAATTGCACACGATAAGTGGCTATTGGTACAAGGTGCGGTTTATTAGAAACTTGATGCCTTTGAATGTAGCAATTTGAATCTTAACATGTTGACAATAAAGCACATGACAAGCGAAGATAAACGTAACCATAATGTGCAGGCGCGCGGTCAGGCTCAGCGAGGTCACAAAACTAAAATGTCAAACACTCAAATCCGTTTCACTGTCGCACTATTCAAGTATTATTATTAGAGAGAGCTGACGTTTTCAATTCTAATTTGAGTAGTTTCATTCAGTCGTAAAAATGCATGTTTCTAACCTTGAACCAGTCTGCTAACACTTTGACGAGATTGTAAAAAGGAACGAGGAGTTATATAGCGATTCGGGACGAATTATTGGAATCTAGTCTCAGCTATCAAAACATGTCTCAGCATTATAGCAGCCAAAAAACTATTCAATTGCGGAGATACATTTGAAAAAACCTTTGTATAAATCTAAGCAAATTGTGACTCCATCGACAATTTTATTACAGTATTCGCTAGAGCAAGGACTTTGAAATGTTGGAACTAGTTTTAGAGTTACTGTCTCGAAAGTCAATTTAGTTACCAACTCTAAAAATATCTGTAAACATGACGCGGTGAAATGCAACGGTATGTCATTGCCCGTAATGTTGACGATGGTAATGATGCTTGCAGATCAAAGTTCACCATCATTAGAGCTGACAATTTGGTCGAAACGACGCGTGATACCGACGCAGGCCCGTCATTACCGACCCGAACCGGACATTTACATAATGACCTTAGCGAATTGCGGTGAAAGATATCGCGTACAAAAACGTCCACGCCTTCACCGGAACATTGAAACAAAGGCAATAAGTAAATAAATAAAAGCATATCTCACAATACGAAAACACGGTATTTACACCGTTAAGTAATTTATGTCACGATACCATAGTCGTTGCCGGTTGCCAGAACTTAGATAACACTCATGGAAGTGTTTTAAATGTATTATTATGTAATTCACCTATTTGTCGGGAGACTGAATAACACCAAAAGCGTTCGTAACGTGTAACATACAACCTATCTCTATTCAGTCGACGGAGTCAGCTTGCGTAACGTGCGATACGATTGCTTTGTTCGTCCGTCATCATGTAATGCAATGCAATAGGTATTTAAAGTAGACCAAGTAATTTTTTTACAGTCTTTGTGCCGTATCGTATGCCTATTCAATATTTGGAAATCAAAAATAAACTTACAATAATTTACAATAGGACAATTAAAAACAAAAGGGTACCTACTTTTCATGCGTTATCCACAGCGAATCTAACAATATAGCTCGAAGCTCTAATAGAACTCGCAGTTCAACTAATAGTCTAAATACTCGGTTTATTGTGGTTTAATTTGAACGCAAAATCTGTAAAACAGCATTGTCTACTGGACAAATGCAAATCAATTGAACCGTAACAACGAAAACAATAAACAACGATAAATGTCGGCATTAATTAACAGTTTGTTATGACGATTCATTAAATGCGCCTGATGTACCGTGTCATGTATTTTCATGTAAATGATCGTATGCACGCCACAATGCAAGGCATCATGCATTCTATAATAGGTATCACACACGCCTGTATTCCCTGAAGGGGTAGAGTACTTTTAGTTCACTCAGTAGGTACGGTTTGTAACTCACGTGATCCGCATTTCGCCAATTACATTTAAGTTCCCTGTAATAGGGGCCAAGCTTATTGCCATTAACAGAGCACTAATCCAGACTCCGGACTGCAATTGGAAAATTTTAAATAGAAAATCCCAATAATACTTTGCTCGAACCGGGGATCGAACCCAGGACCTCGTATAGTAGCTTTTGCGACCACTAGACCAACGATGCAGGCTTTTTGTCATACAATATTATTTCTGGATAGAGATCAGGAAGCACAGAAGGTTCATACATACACAGCGCGCCAATTCCCTAAAAAGAAGTGCGATTTCACTTTAGACTTAGGTACTGTCTACTGACTCTTCATGTATCCACACGTACTCGTTACTGTTCTATCAATTTGATGTAGGTTTTTGCTTTGCTAGCTTTCGTCGACATTTTCCAAACATCTTCACACATTTATTCGTCAATCCTTAATTTCTGATTCCTTTTTCTTATATTATATCTAAACGAACGTAACGTGATGTTATTGATCATGTAGTATCAACTCAGGAAGTAGGTGTATGAATTTTACCCATATTATTTATTTTATTTGGTCGCGTGCATACTTAACAAAGATTAATTTAAACGTTGTAGTCCTTTACTCGATTTCCTATTCAAACTAAAGGGTAAAGATATTATTTTGCTGTAACAACTACGGAGGTAAGTCTGTTTAGACGAGCTGTCAATTATGTTGGTACTGAAATATCTTGTGTGAAAAGGGAGTAACGCCGCCTACCCCTTCGGGATTATTTCGGAAAGGCCATTGCCGTCTCTCGTGTCACGCGGTATTATTTTCAACCGACCCTTCATATTAATTTTAATGTAGAAATCTCCAGTCAAATTACTGATCTGGATGCTTCACAAGTTTGGTAGGATGGAGAAGATCAATATAGACTGAAAGAGTAATGAATTACGACGTACCCAAAAGTATACTATGGAAAACACTCAAGAATCGTGACAGCTTCCTTAAAGAAAATGAAGAAGGAAAGAGAGGAATAGACCAAGGTTAATAAACATATTCTAAAGGAAAATGTGTAACAAAAGGCGGTCAATGGGATGGCACTCGACAGTGAAAAACTGATAGAATTACATCTCCACACATACACCGACCGACAAGAGATTAACTCAAATCATAAATATTTATGAAAAACTATTTATTCTTCTCAATGAAACGTTTCTCAATGCACGTAAACTATTTCACCTTGTCGAAATGCACATCAACAGTTTAATTACAGCTTTTCAAGCGCTAATTTAATTTAAGTGCGCAATGAGAAGCCAATTCTGGCGATCTCACGACTAATTTCGCAAGATGCAGATTATGCTCGTAAAGAGTTGTTTCTAAGCATTTTTTTAAATAATAAGCTGAAATACCTCTTAGGCTTCGCCGTTACACACACTGGTAAAACTGTCAAGGCTTAACTTACAAATAAAACGTTTTCGAGCAAAGTTCACAACTTGACGACATTTCTAAGCGTTTCACGGCCTATTTGTCCCCATTACCGTGGCTCAAGCCTACTCTCGCTGTGATCGGACAATGAATGGTTTGACTTAATGGACAGAAAATGTAATAGAAAGTAAATTGTTTGTACAAGACGCGTGACATTATTCACACTGTGATAAGAAAGGTTCAAATAAATAAATAATGTTCGAACATTATTACACAGCGTCATGTAGTCCCAAACTAAGCAAAGCTTGTATTGGGACAACGGATATAATACTTTTATTTATTTTTTTGTAAATAAATAACTATAATATATAACAAACGCCCATTACTATACTATACACCCAGCAATACTCATCACATAAAATGTCTGCCTCACCCGGGAATCGTACCCGCGACACCTAGGGTAACAGTCCGGAACACTAACCATTACACCAACGGGGTCGTCTAATAAATGTACCCCTAAATATTGTTCTGCTAGTATATTTGGTTACAGAAAAGGGTCAAATTCCATTTGTAAATTCAATTATGGTTGACAAAAGTGTAAAGTAACCTAAGTTGTCTTGCTTGTCGGTATACCTTCGTTTCGACAGCCGGCACTTTCACCGCACTGCGGCTCAATTCGAATAGTATAACTTCATGTGAAATCTTTGCATCGACAATTATACTCATATTCAACATGTTCTTCCGTATCAATCTTTCCTGTTCTACATATAGTTCCCGTATGTCGGCTAGCGATATAACCATACTATCGAAGCTATGATATGAGTCTGGTCACGTCAAATGATCAAGATTAATTGAAATAATACATCTAACTTCATCTACATTATAATTCAAATAAAAATGATCTCAAAATGCGTCAACGATTTGCTCATCCATTAGATATGGAGGTATCTTCAATTAAGTCGCCTAAAAGGCTATCTAATCAAATCTTATCTTAAGGATTGTAATTGTATTTAGAAACATGCCATGACGCCTTTAACTCGTTAATTTAAAGTTGATTCTAGCGTCTCAGGGTTACACATTATTACCACAAAATGGTGAGTTGAAATTTGATGTTTGTGATAATGCTAAACATTGGATGTTTCGCAAGCAGCCTATTAGATGCCGCTCCATCAACTTTAGATACAATGTTGCGCTGTTTGGATTATAATTAAGGAAGGCCACCCATCTAACATCAAGACATCTTAGTTTATTACCATCGAAAAGTTTTTCAAAATTTGTATACAATTCCATGTTGAGCAATTAAAATAAAAAGAAAATGTTTAGGAATATAATTACGACTATGTCTATTTTATAATGTTGTTCACAATATTATAATATTTTGTTGAAACGATTCCATTCGAAGAAGGAAAATCAGTTTGTTAATTCCAGGAAAATATGATATTTATATTATATATTAAATTCTCCTTTAAACCCGTGAATCACAATACGATACGCAATATGTGATGTGCATAATTACACAACCAGTACACTACCTAAGGCTGTATAGACAGATGGACAATGCACTCACAAATTGGACTGCTGCTGCCTTTAGCTTGAAGCTGGCTCGTAATTGGCTGCTTGACTCGAGTCACGACCTCAGCTCAGCTTGAACACAACTTCAGCTTCAAATACAACTCCATTGTAACGCTGGGAGTTGTATACGCCGATACTTGAGGAATACTGAGCGGAGGTAAAATATATGGCAGTGAGAACGACGACGTCGACAGTGTTATTCATCTCATTCAAAATGAAGATTAAGTCAATCCACTTTCTGTTACATGTTTAGATTCCAATAAAGAAGATTTTCTGGCGGCTTTGGCGCAAGTCCCGAGCCATTAGGATGTTGGCTGCGGGCCAACGGTGCTCGAGGTGCAAGTATTTATTTGTAAGCTTAACATTCAAGGAAGTGTGGAGTCTTGGAATAGAATCCACGTGGAACGACCGCTCGCCCCGAATACTACTGGAGTTTCCTTTTATTTAGAAATTTGTAATACATTGTGAACTATGTTGCAGCTGCATATGTTTAGAATGAACATGTGCAGGATTCAGATTTAACCTATATTATAACTACTACTAACGATTTAATACTGAAAAATATCTTAATCTATAGTACAAGAGTTTTAGATTTTAGGTTAAGATTTGTTCGACAATTTTACCCCTCACTTTATGGTCATGTTGACCCCTAAGTATAAAAGTGACCAAGAACACTATGTATTTCAAGAGCGCACTGTATTCCAGTAATTAGTAGCACTTAATGTTCGTAATGGCTTAAAAAGTGTATAATTATAGCTAAGTGAGTGCGGATGGACCGCCGCCACCGGAGTAAGGCGTAGTTCTCGCTGCGCGTACGTCGCAGGTTTCGCAAGCAGCGTGATATTGACCGACAAACCACGATTGAAGGACAACATTGTTTACAGTCCGAGCACAAGCTCATTTAGCTTGCGACACACAAATGAAACCAAAAGCGGAGATAGGAGAACGTACTATATGAACGAGGTTCACCATAATATGTTAATATCAAAGTTTTACACGTCGCAAATTTTACAAGCCAACACTAGACCTCAAGTTTTTATCTATATACAGATAATACATACATACATATACAGATAAATAAAATTGTCTGTTTGTAATTCCAAAATAACAGCTTTTCACTAAATGCATATGAAAGTATACACGCTAGTGACACTAAAAAAACAAGTTTTAAAATTGTTCTCTGTCTGTCTGTCTGTTTGTTCCTGGTAATCTCTGAAACGGCTGAACCGATTTTACGGGACTTTCACTGGTAGGTAGCTGATGTTTCAAGGAGTAACTAAGGCTACTTTTATTAGTTAAACGTATTAGGGATCCGCGACATGAAGCATGAAACTAAATTTACGCGGGTGAAACCGTGGGGCACAGCTAGTCATTAATATAATATAAAACTTTTAACTCATTTGCCGGGACTTATTCTTCATCCGTTAACGTTTTTAGCATTCTTCCAACAACATCTTCCATCCAAGACACAAATAATTGCACTACAATGTCATTTACAAGGTTTATATTAAATGAATACTTGACGATAACAAAACTATGCCTCGAAATTACAGTAAGCAAATAACCAGTGTACAAACTCGACCTTACACATATCAACCTATCCATAAAATGTATGGCTACTTAAAAAATCGCTCCACTTACGTACAGGTTTGATGCATTACTTAAACGAAACAAGTCATTAAACACAGCTAACGATTAAATTTTTAACCAAGTGGTTGGTAATTTTACAAAAACTCAAAGCACTAATGAGTATAATGCGAGTACAGACAGAACAGATGAGATATTCTAGCACACACATACACACTCATGTACTCATGTGCTAGTGCAACGGCCCACATTGACTCGTACACGACCTACACGGATCTTGTTACTATGTGGGACACACAAACACACACGCTCTTGGTACTAGACACAAACCCGTTTAAAGATCTATGTTTGGTTTCGTCAATAATGCCCACACAAAATAAGCATTAATGTTCACTTTTCTTTCGGACACATTTAATAGCACATAAATCAGCGCAATAAACGTGCAGTGTTTAAATGAACTGCTTATATTTTATGGGTAAACTATTAACCTACATTTTTATTGTAACCTTTTTATCGTTACAAGAGTAAACTTCAAGCATTAAGTTACTTAAAATGAACGCATTTCATAACATACTCAGACCAACATTATACACAAATTAAAATAATTATTAAGTTATTACCGAGTTTGCAGAGTAGGTAAGCTGTTTCATAATAAGAATATATTTTAAATTTATGAAGTAGATTTTTAAATACAATTCTATTTGGACGATTTTTTAATGTGAATAAACTGTCAAAATGAAAGAAAAAAGAAATTTTATTATCAAATACGATAACTGGTTTATGAATGATACAAAATTATGTATGTAATATTTTTAATGTCTATATAGTTCTGTGACTATAATTAATAACCAACTTCCTAGCATTAATATCTGTCCCTTAAAATAATCATCAGTGAATCTTGATTTGATTCGAGCCAAAATCTGTGTCAAATTTGAGAATTCAACTTTAAATTTAGCATTTATTTATAAATAATATTCTAAGCTTGTCACGAGACATCTCATTCACCTACTTTTTCTGAGAGGGGAGTCAGAAACTACTCAGTTTATTTCGACAGATGTCTTAATATTCCCGACAGTGTATACATTGCACCATTTTGTTCTTATTCTTACAACTATTATAAACCTGTCCTCATTTTGATATTAGAAACTAGAGAACACCAGACGTTTACAAATTTCTAAGTATGTAAGCAGACAAATAGTTGCGGTGCGTATAAACAGGTGTTACAGTAAAAGTTTTTGTCAATCGATAAACGAGTTTATGTAGGAAGCAATACTTATAGTTACAGCTAGATCAAGTAATTTAAGTAGTCACTTTCCACCATGTGGTCGATGTGAAACTAGTTACGATCGTGTGTAACCACAATCCAGTCACATTACTTACTCGATACGAATATGAACATACTACAAAGTACACGAGTACTATGCAATAAAAATAATTATGTAACGTACTATGCTAATGTTTTAATAAAATGTATCCATAGTTGTTTGAAGGGGAGAAGAAGATCTATGTGATTACTAGAAAGTAGATGGAAACAGAAACGTCGAGTTATAGGAAAAACAGATTACGCCGACCCAATATAACATGGTGGTTAATAGATAGTACTATAATGGGATTTAAATATATTGGGATATAATTTAAAATGCTTTTTAAATTCTACAATCCATTATCCCGCAGAAATAAATATTATACCTAAATAATTTGTATAATAATGTATAGTTAATTTCGTATTATAAAAAGTCTTATTAGAAGTGCCCTTGGCGTGCAATAATGTGTGTAAACAATCAGTTTACATAACGAGGTCACACTCGTTAGCGACTATTACCAAACGTAGCATGACCGAAACAATTACTATTTCAAACGTGAGCCAAGCTACATTCGTATAAGGAAACTGTTAGTGTTGCTAACACGCCAAAATTATAAATTTTCTCAAGTCTACAATATAGTATTGAGTGTTTTATTTTCATAGGGCAAAAGACACAGTTGAATGAAACATGTTGATATGTTAAGTTTCTTAAATCAGATAGCATAATTTTTATGGTAGCCATACTGCGCCCACGCCGTACTACGCCCTTGTCGAAGGTCAATACAAAGACGCAGAGTTAACTCGTACATTTCCTTAAAATCCAAGTACAATCAAGAAGTTAACGGAGAAAGGTAAGATAGTTACTTACATAATAGCTACTTGGATAATACAATTGTCATTAAATTATTGTTCAGTAAAAAAATATAAAGTAAATTTAATGGAAATTTTGAACAGAAATTTCGATAACTTTCATTCGCAACGCCGTGACGTCTCGTCGGTGCAGATTCGCTGCACTTTAGAACTAACTTTCTGTTTGCCAATGGTACGACAAAAATAGTAAAAATACTCATAGCATACATTTTTGTCACTCTTTTCTTGGCATACTTCGGTCACTTACGTAACCTTAGTTACGTTACGTTAAAAGACCATTAGATATTCCAATGTTAAGGAACTATTTAACATAATGCTTTAACGCACATTTAAAAAGTTTTAGTGTAGTAGGTCATTGTATTTGTACATTACACTTAAATTGCGTAATGTTCAACAAAATAATGTATAGAGCGTACGCACCACGAGCAGACAAAAGACATCAACGCACGTTGCTACGACACGGAGAGGCACCACGCGCTACGCTGTGGCTACGAGCCTTTATTTATATTCCATGCCACCATATGTGTGCCATTTAAATGATTCACAAACCGTACTGGATATTACGATTTAGAGAGTTCTTGACATAAATCTTAAAATAGATCTAAAGAAGCTTTCACCGAATCCTCACCTACTTGCTATATCATCAAGTTGACATAATGGTATCTGTAAATGTAACGTGCAGTTCTCATTTTTTTTAAATACTAAGAATAAAAATTAATCCGCACCTGAGTGGGATCGGCTGGAATGGGAAGCGGTGCTGGGGCGGCAGAGGTGCGATAATGGGCGCAGGCGGCGGTGGTGGGTGCACCGGCACCGGCACTGGTACCGCGTGCGGCGGAGGCAGTGTGCTGTAGGGCGGCGGTGGCACGTTCTCCAGGTCTGGAGGTCGCGGAGGCCGCGCGCGCCTCACCCTGCGTCGCCGCGCCGGCTCCTCGGTCTGGCACTCGGCGCTGGCCACGCTCCGCTCCCTCTCCGTCTGCACGGCACTGTTCACATTACAACTGGGAGGCGCATCCTGCACCTGCACTATGTTCACGTTCACACTAGACACGTTTTGTCGGCTCGGCTCGCCCGGGACGCGCACCGAGACCGAGTCCGACTTGCGCAGCGGGCCTGGTGCCGGCACGGGCAACCGCATCTCGTAGCGGGAAGGAATCGCGCAGTACGACGCGCGCGCATGTCGACCGCCGGTGGGCGACTGGGGCGCGCGCTCGGCGCCCCCCCCGGCCGCCGCCAGCGCTCCATCGGTGCGCGAGCGCGCGAGGGGCGGCGAGCGGCACTCGTACGGCTGCCAGAGCAGCGAAGAGAGCGCTTCAGCAGCGGACAGCGGTGCGTTCAGCACGCTGCTCATCTCGTCACCAGGCTCCGCTGCCGCGCCACCACCCTCCCCCGCCACCCGCCACCGTTTGCACCTGAACATACAAAATATAATATAATATAATTCATAAATGGAAATATAGTGACACAATAATCTAGTGTTTCTAATTATCGGTTTAGTCAAAGAAAATTGCATTAGAAAGGAACTGATTTTATTTGATGGAACTTAAATTTCTTCTACAATTCTTCTCGAGCTTATAAATAAGAGTCAGGTTCAAGACATATGCAACACGTTAAGTATGTTATCTGCCTATAAACTGCACGGACTAGTTTTAGGTGTGTAACAGGAAAAGGAAAGTATAATGACAGTTACTGTTTAAGTTTAAACATATTATGCACTACTTTATTACTATTTCCATAAATTGTTAAACTATAATACTCGGTTCTTTAATTAAATAAACTGTTGTTTTCCGAAACTCTTAAAACTTATGGTAGAATCAGTTATTTGCATTAATAATCGTTGCCTACCTTGGTTTCCTTAATCCTTTCGTGCAAACGCGCACAGAAGAATGGAGATTTACCTCGGCGCTTAATATTATGCAACAAAGCTCTTATGTAAGAATAAGCCCTAGACAGCGAGGGAACTTTATGAAATTTTAATATCTGTTCAACAAAGTCGGGATTTTAACTCAGTAAGGCGAAATGTTGGTCAAATATTCTTTTGCAGATGAAAAATAAGTCAGTATTTACAGATGCTCCGCAAATAGTAATTTTATTTAATACTGTAAGAGCATGTAGAACGTAACGTACATTTAAATCTTCACTTATAATCTAACCCAAGAGTTTACTAGCTTTCGCCTAAATTTAAATTGAAAGAAAAAATTAAAAATTTTACAGAAAGGTAACTATTTGTTATTAAGAAAACTTACAAGTTGTTATTGAATTGTAAGTCATTGAAAATAACTTACTTAGGCACTAGAAAGATCGGAAGTTTATCATCTATATGCATTATCTTTACACTTTCATTAGACATGTGTGTGAGTGCTTCCAGATTCGTTGGACTCCTTATTTCATCTTGGAGTTTGAACTCTACTACCTCTTGTGTAGCGGAATCGGAGATCTGCGGTTTCACCGCGAGATATACTTTCTCCAAGGCCGCGCCGTCGTGGCGCCTCCCACCGCACGGCCATAATCACAAACAAATACGGACGTACGGTTATATCACACGCTATCGTGGACATTAACAACAGCTTTCGTTTAAACTTTGCTCCGGGTTCATCTGACATCGCGTTATGTCATGACACCATCAATCTGCCTACAGCATCTTTATATCATCAGTTTTAGCCTATGATAAACTATGTTTCACCAGGTATTCTATGGAAGGCTTATAACGAATGAAGGCCATTTTAAGAAACCCTTATGCAAGCGGTGATATAGCTGCTTAACACCACGGGTGCTGTACACTTATTAACTACCTTTTGACTTATGACTTTTAATGTTCGCTATGTTCTTGAGAACTTAAAAGCTTTCGTATTTTCAATGATAGATAGGTACGTCACTTGGAGGTCAGCATTTGGCAACATATCGTACATACCTTATTTTAACTATGTACTAGATCGCTCATCAGAGAGATTTGGTAAACCTATTGTTTCACATGATATTGGTGATGAAATAGATCTAATCTTAATGGGATATTGTGATGAAAACAACAATACTTTCACATACTACTTATATTTAATACAGGCATAAAAGTATTCCCACATTATAATAATGATCGCAATGGTGAAATAGTGAATGATACAGAACTTAATTTTCAGCTGATTTGTCAGCATAAAAATTAAACAAATTAAATCATATAAAATGCGCATAAAAAAGATACACCTTTAAATTATTAAATAATACTTGTACTATTAGTCATCGAGACAGTCAACTAGTAAACTTAAGTATTTAAATATAAATCTTAAACATGTTAAAAATTATACGAGTATACCTAGTTGAGTTAAGTACCTATATTATATACCTCGAAAATTCTAAAATGAAGACATTACTAAGCTGGTAAATATGAATAATTATTATAATTTACTAAAGACATAACTACGAGACGAGACATAATGACATTGTATATTTTAATTTATGAAAATGTTTTGAATTAACCGTCGTAATCAAAATTTTAAGATTGCTAGTATAACGTTTAATGTTACCGCGCGTGTGAGGCGTCTGTATAATATTAAAGTTGGGATTACGAAACAAATTATCTTCGCCTCGAATCTACACAAATATATAAAGCTGAAGAGTTTGTTTGTTTACTTGCTCGCACTAATCTTAGGAACTGCTACTCCAATTGAAAAAAAAATTTCAGTGTTAGATAGCCCATTTATCGAGTAAGGCCGTAGACTATATATCATCACGGGTTAAAGTTAGCGTTAGCAAAAAATGACTATTCCAAGTGGACGAAGTTGCAGGCAGAAGCTAGTCTTGTATATGTATGACTCTAATCTAACTCACTTTAAAATCTTGTTCATAAAACTATTCTAGACAAATATGAAATAAATTTTGGTGCTTTTAATTACGTGACAAATAAGTCCTATATTATAGACCGATGGGAAGCGGTTATTGTCACAAAGTTACAAAGTTAACATATCACTTCCTTTAAGGATTTTTTTTTACCAGAGAAATACACCTTAGAGTAGTAACTTCTTACCAATATATATGGTCCATTTGAGAAACCTACTTCTTTTAAAAAATTAATATAGATATATGGTATTTAATCCTCCGTATGGCATTATTAAAAATATATTATATAAAGTTTTCACCTACATAAGATATATATTTACATAGGTATAAAGTGTACTATGATGAACTAAACGGATAATTTGATTCCGATGTGTGGGAGAGAAACTCGCCGATGGCGACTGTACGTGTCACGTATTTTAATAAAAATAAACCACAATATCACTCAGCTCTGCCACCTGATTATCGATGATATAACACTTGCCTTCATCTTTTAGCAGATACTAAAATTGAAAGTTGCAATAAATTTTATTATCTTATTTTATTCAATCAAAAAGAGATTTAATAGTCGAGCTACTGCCCACCTTTACGATGTTTAAATCCGGGTGTAAATTTATTGTTTTATATTTTTTATTTCAGTTATACCTACAAATAATATTTCAATAAACCATTGTAGTTCATTTTAATGATCATTAAGAATTTCTTAGCTTTGACATTTCATTTTGGTATTGTAAAATTATACCGTACCGTAATAATAATACGCATTGCTTAAACGATGATAGTTGGCTGAATCCGTTTGACTGTTTCATTGCATTTTCAGTAACATTCGGAGTTATAATACGCAATATTATGAGACAAAATATGGGATCCTTTACATATTTTTCTATAATTGTTTCGCAAAAGAGGCTTGTAAAGTAAAAGCATTGGTTGTGGCGTGGCAAGTGGCACGCAAGAATGAACGTTCACGTCAGTCCATTATCACAAAATTAAGTAACGGACGCCCGTTAGAATTAATGTCACTTTATATCATATTGAGTTGGTAGCAGTAAGCCGGCGGTCAGATATTACACTTTCTCTGAAGGTCGCCCGCTGTGACCGAAAGCTGGCAGGCGCTTGCGACAACCACGTCTTGCCTCTTGTGCTCTGAAGCCAAGCTAATTAGCCACAGACAGAGAAATGAACCTCATCATACAAGTAATAGAATAGAAATAGACGTACAAGCATAGGAGCGCTCGAAACAAACAGCTTCGGCTAAATATTTACTCTTCAAACATTGAACTTCAAATAACTCGAACTTTACTAACACAATATTGCTGTGATAATGTAATCAAAGCGGTTCAGTAAAACTTATTTACCCACAAATCTCCTTTCACGTGAAATAACCAAATAAATTAACATTATTGAGAACACGAACGGCGAGCGAAATATTTCCATTAAAAGAACATAATTGAAATCCCATTCGCAAAACTTTTTCGCGATTATTTAAATGCGAATTTTCAATAAATTAATCTTCATTTGAGGACGGCCGACGACATTATACAAGAGCGCGCGTTACCGTATTATGAAGTAATTTATCAAGGCTCGCGATCGGCCGCGGATGCCATCCATCCTCATAAACGAACAGCTCGCAACAGAAGCGCCCACATTTCGGCAACTTAATCCAGTTCAATTTTTCAGAACTCCCTATTAACTGAAAAGACAAAGACAGCAACAAGTGACGCAGATAGAGTGCTATCGAAATAACAGTAAATTCCGTCGGAGCCAAATTAAGCCTAGAAATAACATTCAAAACACGAGTGAAACTCTGGAAATCGAAATTGGCTTATTTACTTTTCCTTTTTAGAGCTTGTTGTATAAGATAACAAAGCGAAATTGTGAAATTTATATTCGAAATTTTGACATTGTTTTCATTAGAAACTCCTTACAGAACATTTGCATACCTTCTCGCCTACGTCATGGAAAATACTTTATCCATAGGTTCTTAATGTTCTTCAGATCAATATTTAAAAGTACATTATGAAAATCTTTAGAGTCTATTGAAATAATACTCGAAGGAAGAAATTTCTCCATGAGGATGATAGTACTTGAAGTACAACAGTTGACAACTTTTAGTAAAACAGACTCCATGTCAGAAATAAAATAGAGTGCGTTCCCTTTGTCGTATCACAACAACAATGGACCGACGCCGGAACTCGGAATAAAAATGAAAGTGGATTTGCCTGTTATTTTTATAAACCCGACAATCTTGTTTCATTTGGTTGCGTCCTCATTAGCATACGGTGGCGCTGTCCAACTCCATGTCGCTATAGAGTCGCAGCGGAACTTCTAACGCGATTTATTACACTAATCCATTTTAGAAACATCTCAGCTCATAAAGCTCTTGAAAATGGAATTAGTTTTCTCGCTACTTCCTTTTCGCTATAAATTAATGTACTTGGACAAACTGCATAGCAAAGGGACGTCCATTGAATTTAGTGTTGTAAACTAAGATAATACACTGTGTTGAGTTTATTTTTGGAGCGTAATTAATGGAAAAAAAAGATTTAATACGTCTAAGTTAGTTCTGGAGATAATACTTAGTCAGACGAGTGTAGTGGTGACTAGCATAGTGGTGAGACTTATGGACGGAGATATATGAACGTAGTTACATCACACAAAGTTATTATGGTTGAATAGCTAATGATGATGTGCTTAAGTCGTAATATCTGGTAAACTACTTTAACTTTCACACAGCGCTCGTAAACAGAATTGAATATGAAATTGTATCTCGCCATTAGGTAATCCATTGTACCGCTACATTACCATCAAAATCGTAAACTCGAATGGAATTGTCAGGGTTGAATTGAGCCGTTAACATAATGTTCTTTTGCCAAAATTACTTTTGATTCTGCTTATTATTGAGAGCAAATCAACCGCATTAGTAGTTCAGTGCAATGTCGACCACAGCACGTATCCAAACAACTACTATAATAGCTACAGAGCTATCAATGATGACCGCAAAGAGATTACCCGACTCATCGGAGCGATTTAATTTATCAAAGCTTCCTGCATTTCCATAATAATATAAATGATTTAGGGGCATTGTTCGTAAGTGACAATCAACGCACAAAAGACACACTAATTTTAAAATGAGCAAATTGTTAATTTGATGAAATCAAAAAGTTTTCCTTGCTGTAGGTATCTTATGGATGGAGGGGCTGTCTCTTCAATCTCCATTTCATTTCGAGATTGTTACGAATATAAGTCGAGTGTCTGTTATGAATGAATAATCAAACCACGTCCTGTACGTAATGAAATCGCGCTGCAGCACATACCTAGGTACAATTGAATTACATCGAGTATTATTTCATTACGACGGCCATGGCTCTCCGCCTAGATCTCGGACGATGTATGTACGCCTGACCAGATTCAATTACTACGAAATTGATTACCATCTGTCTAAGTTGCGGTTTCCATATTCCCACGCATTCCTGATAGGATGCCTCATATTAATAACACAACGCCACTTGACTAAACTAATGTGATTTGCACGAACAGCGTCTACAGCGATATTATATGTATTAACGTAGATGACATTGTCGCTAATCACATAATAGATAGAGACACGCGAAACTTAATTTAAAATGAACAAAACATTGACATTATACCAATTATTGTTATAGATAAGTCCAAGACATTACTCTAGTATTCAAATAATGACTTTAATATCAAATACTTTACACAGATGGTACAAATCGGTCTCCTACAATAATTACATCAGGATAGGTAATATTTGGGCCTAGTTTAGTTAGGCTTTTTTTTCTCAGGGTTTGTAAAACTGTAAGAATTACGCCAAAAATACTTAATGCAACCGGAGGCATCATCTCGACTTGGTTTATGAGGCCGAACGAAGACAACGGTGAGGTACAGTTAGCTAAAACAAGCGGGTAACGATGCTTCACGTGGCAAAGTAGATACGCATCAAGAACCCAACGGCAAGAAATATAAACAAGACCTTCAAATAAATTCCTAATTCCTGCAATTCACGAGGCAGCCGATTTCGATGGGTTCTTTTGCCCACATTTGGTAATTTTGTAATACGTAATTAATTCGCGGTTTGTGTAAAGCGCCTGCAGTGTAAGTCTCACCTGTCCACGAAACTCCAGGGCTCCATAACCGGCCACAAGTGAAGCCATCAGGACGGGGTGCATAAATAATTTAGCCGAGCAATCCGACGCTTGTTTGCATGCAGATTATCATATTAAACGGATATCAGGGTCGACGAACGCAAACTCGATACAAAAGCAAACAATATCAGGCAACATTATAAATTATAACAATAATATTATTGAATAATTTGAACATTCCGCCGCAGGCACTAAGGCTCAGGCGGGGTGTTTTGTAATAATTCTACCTAACTAAATTTGTCACAATATACATGCAATAAAAAATGACAGTGTGATCCAATGATATTATAACACTAGATTAGTTACGTTCATTGATATTGACGTTTAATATCAGTTCGCGCGAATTATTGATAGGATAAGCACAAGAAATAAGGGATTTGATGAGTAAAAGAGATTTTGTGTCTTGCCTTGACATAATATCTGCCTCTTTAGTTCTGTATAATATAATAATTATTGTGATCCATCTCTAACTAATCTAAGAATTGCCCTGCATTACAAAAAAGGGACGATTTTAGTAAATAAAAATAAGGTAACACATTTTTGCCAGAATAATTTATTATCAATTGCTTTGCAATATAACTATGATTCACCAAATATACGCTGAAACTAACATCAATTTGAGAACCTAACTCTTGCATCCCCTGGAGTAGAGAACAAAACATGTTCGTAGATTGCCAGTGCTAGGTTTGGAATTGGATATTGGTTCCATTTGTAAGCGGATTTCTGATGTCATTCCACATATCAGACAACAATGCAATCGTAATACGTACACACAGGAATTTCTGGACTTCTACTAAGAATCAAGGATTACGACACATTTATTACAAGCTACGGCATTCGACCACACATTTATTTACCTAGGTGAAATGTTTATACATTTTCTAGAGAGCTAACAACTAGTAGTATATTCGACAAGTAAGCTCAAAACTAATTTTACAACAATAGAGAAATTTCGTACCCAAGACAATCTTGGATCCCATGATGTGAAGTCATTGAAATTCGTAAATTATATTTAAGACAAGGAAAGTGAATGTTATCGTTGCGTAACTGCATCATTACCGCTCTGCCCCTAATATTAAGATGTTCCCATGCATTTAGGTACGTTAAATTAAACGTTAAACATGCAAAAAAACTAAGTATATATAAATAAGCAGATTTTCTTCATATACGGTATCGTCATCGGTACCAAGGCAAATGAATTTATGAGAGCGACTATTGATTGCTACGAGAAAAAGGACAAATCAAAACACACTTTCGCATTCATAAGATATGATAATGAGGATTACGAAATAAATGTTACGTAAAAAACCAATGCAAATTCGTATTATAATATAATTCGCAATTTCTACGAAGGCGAAAATGAAACACTGGTTTCTACAATTTCATCTATTTAACCCAAAACGCAGAAAGTTGACCCCTAGGGATTTCACTCGCTCATTTCGACCCCAATTCCACTTTGCTTTCTTTCTCGGCTACAATTTTAAATACACTAAAAATCTTGAGTAAAATATCGTGAGTGAGAATCTAGCAAATAATTTACTGCTTTTCCATATCTTCCCACTATCTCAATAATTATCCTAAGTTAAGCCAATTGAATAGGCCACTGACTAACACATAACGCTTAGCAAAGACATGACACGCTTAGAGGCTTATCCTAGCAATATCATGTGTATCATTTCTGGTGTAAGGTACTTAACGCTTCTCCTCTTGGCTTGAATTCTCTGCATCGTGGCTGTGATACATAACTGATAGGTAATCTATAATTCTCGATTAATGTCTTGCTTTTTTCTTAGGACGTCGCCACACTCAAGAGAGTTGTTGCATTTTTCTCTTAGTTACAGGGTTTGACACGATTACTTCAGTGTAATAGCCCGTAATCTTACGTACATACCTACTCATTCTTAGTATTTTTTTGCAATTAAGACATTTTAAACGATTACGAAATCATAATATAACCTTTTGAAAGACATCATTGGTGCGAATTCTTATTTTATATTAAGCCAACACGTGTTTCAGAAGACTTCACAAAGCAGGTTTAACTATTAAACCTTATAAGAAAAACTGTATGTAGGTAGGTACTATTTCGTATTACGAAGAATTGACGTGCTTCCTTTATAAATTTCTATTTGATGTAAGTAAAAGGTTGTGAGGTTCGCTCCCCGATAACTGGCGACCGATTTTATCGTCTTTGTGGAAGAATTTCAAAGAAATCCTATAACGATTCACGCATTTATACGAATAATAAGGCGACAGAATATTTCTAAACGGCGTATTGAATAATAAAAGAACACTTGCGTTTCATGATGTAACTTCGTTATAAAAAAATAGCATATTTAGACTCAGCCAAGCCATTTTAAAGGGACCGAAGAAAAAAGTAGACATTGATATGATCTGGGTAAAGCTGGAAATATTGAAGTTGTTTACATTACCCTTTTCAAGGGAAAGCCTGGCAAATCTCTCAATACAAAAAACAGTCTGCTATATTCTCCAGCACACTGAGTTTGCCTACCTACATCTTTTTTACCTTAATAGGTTTTTTCTTTTTTGCCAACACTCCGTTACCTTACTTTGTGAAAAATTCCACAAGTCAGAGTACCATCAGGGCCTGTAACATTATCCTCACGCTTCGCGAGTCGAAACGATACAAAATGTATGGGAATGTGACATATGTTACGTGACTGATTTATGTCATTTCCATACATTTTTTATCATAAGCGTTAGCGCAAGCCCGAGAGAATGTTACTTTATCTAGGCCTACAGGGCAGTCGGCGCCTTACAACGAACGATTAGGAACACTGCACTAGATTGCGTGTAGATTTGTATAAGGCGCTTTAACTTGCCTATTATATCATAATATATTATATTAATCATAAGATATCATAATAATTAATTAGAGGTACGTAAATGTTTTTATTTTGTGTCCCGGCTTAGGTAAAGGAAGATTAGGGCTTAGGTTAGATCTTGGAACTTAATAAAACAACATTTTGAAATAAGGAGGCCGTATCTACAAATCACAAAAAACTCAATATTTTTTTTCGTTTATTATTTGTATCGTATCGATGAAAAACACTTTTAATAAGTATTCAATTGTTGTAGCCCAAAGTACCTTCGCTTAAACTTGAGTATGGCAGAGATCCAACAAAATTAAAATAATTAACTACTTACAAAAACTTGAAATTAAGTAGTCCAAACTAGTCCAGTTTGCGATATCAACTTCTGCAACAGTACAGTATTAATTAAGCACTCAGTACAAATCCAACTGCAGCGCAAAAGTAACTCGGGACAATTTCAGGGTAAAGTTTACCAAATTGAATTTATCCAGATTCACTGTCTAGTTCGTTTCGCCCCAGTTGAGTTTTTAGCACCTGACACGACTTACAAATTGTATTGGCAAGCTTGGCTCGAGCCAACTCCGTCTTGGCTTGAATTAGTTATAGTATTCATGTACAGGAACCACGGCAGACCATGTGACACAGTATACTGCTACGGACTCGAATATTATCTCACACATTGTCGGCTGAAAGAAGCTGCATTCTAAGTAGCATCCAATATTCAAAACTATACAGATAAATAGAATTAGAGTGTCGGTTTGTAATTCCAAAATTACAGCTTTTTACTAAATGCATATGAAATTATACACGATTCAGACACAGAAAAACCATTTTTTTTTCTCTATCTGTCTGTTTGTCCGATCTCAATGGGACTTTCACTTGCAGATAGCTAATGTTTCTTCAAGGAGTAGCTTAGGCTTTGATTAAAAGTTAAAACACACCATATAATTGATCATTTAACAATGTTGATATTTTCAAAACCTTTTTAAAATAACTAGGCCAGTTTTTGTGTACCTAGTACCCATATCTAGGGCATGACAGCGACGCTGTTATATCTTATATCTACGCCCTCCACGTTAGCTCCGAGCGAACCCCCTCGACCTCCTCAAGTGGCGCTTTTACCCTCGATTTCAGTTCCCAATCGAACGTCTTCAATTCCCGACTAACTGAGTTACTGACCTGTACCAGCTTTTGATAGTTGAGCGATTAAGCTCCACTTTGATTCTCACAAACCGACTTTGAGTTCTAGTCGAGTGTTATAATCAATTTATTGGATTTATAGACGATAAACTTAATGGAAAGCGGGTCAGTGCAATTTATAGCGCACTAAAAATACTACAATTATTGTTAGATGGATTTTTGTAGATTTGTATTTTGAGATAGTTAATTTAACATAGCATTATTTGTTAATGATTACTTGGATAAGCATAATATTGTTCGACTACAATAGAAACTAAGTATAAAATAAGCTTACATAATGCATATAAGACTTTGAACTCTCATTCCTAGTTATTTAGTTACTCGTAATTTCTTCGCAATTTAATCACAGGGAAATTCACACTGAATACTGTCGTCGACTGTACAATTTAGCTAATTTATCCCCGTGTACTTGGTCGGAGACGCAAAAAGTTTCCCTCGTTAACTAGAGAGACAAGTACAGTAAATCACGCAGCATCGCACTCGTATCTCAAAATATAAACTTACAGAAGGCCAACCTCCTTATACTTGTGATAACATACGCAGGCACGCATCAAATCATACTCACAAGCGGCTTTCTCGAAAGTTGCTTCTAGAATTACCACGACATAACCTGAGATCCGAGTATATTAGTGTATACGACGATTGTCGGCGATGGGAGGAAGCTGTCTTTCTTTTACCCTTTTATTTCGGGCTCGTATCGCCGACGAGATTACTATCTCCAAATTACCGAGAGGGGTAAAGCACTCCCGAATTATGGACGCTCATTACGTCTTTTATATTTTACTTATCTTTGGCATTTCATTCGAATGGTCGCTAATTGCCTTGATAAGTTTTTTGGAGGGACATTTATATTTAGACATGCTTTGAACCCACCCTTGTCCGTGAGGAATACATTTTTGTGGCAGAAGGTCCTTCAATCGCTCCTTTGTGCTAAAGCTAATTCTATGACAATAAATACGTGCAGCAGTTTAGCCGTAAAAGGGTAAAATAAACCTTCTTATTTGTAATGTCAATATTGTCTTACATCTTACGAGACAAATGCATTAGATAAGCCTACTGATTGAATAAGTAAGTTCTAAAATGGGTTAAATTATGATATCAACACGTATTAAGATCTCAAGGCTTACACAAAATTGGCAAGAGAAGCGACATTTCTGACTGAGAAGCGATTGTTGGCAGAGAATATAAAATAAAAAGCTCCCAACTCACCTAGGCACCTCCGTAGCACCACTCGCTTTTCATGATAATTCCGACCAAGTTTTCCTTTATATCAACTTTTTTTTATTTTTCCCGTTTAATATCATGCAAAATGAAGGCCCTGGCAAGCCAGCCTGAATGGTCGGTTGGCTCATTGCATCCCGCCCGTAAATTCAGCGTGTTGTCGGCTCCAGATAATATAACCTTCCTACAGGATGTCCGCGCAAGTTCATCAAACACCCGAACAAAAACCCAACTAATTAATAAAAGCAAAGCGCGGGTCGTTACTCCTTTGTTGTTCCTTCACGCTTAAATTAAATATAACGCGCCATACGTATAGGACAGAGGGCATGTTATGTCAGACCGTAAATTATGTTTCTGTAAATCTGCTCCAGAAAATATCAATTTATTTCATTTACGAATCCTTACTCGTATGTGTGTTTTCGTTTTATGTTTCAGTAAGGATGATTATTCAATTAACATTTTTCGTTCCGGACTTTCCGGGAAATTTTCTCAGATGACAGTGGTTAAGTTTACCTATAGTAGATACCCTTTGTTACAATATAATTGTAAAAAACCCTTTTCCCAACCTTTTCCTAATATTATTATTTATATTAGGAAAAGCATATGTAACGGTATCTGCTAGATACTTGATAGAAGGCAATCTTGCGAGGAAAAATAATTTAAATAAATATTGTAATCATAGCAAGTTGCAAACAGCTGTGCTGGGCATGTGTGTGTAGATAAATTAAGATCTGAGGCTTATGTGCACTGCAATACTAACCGATACAAACCTTTCACTGATATGAGCTAGGTTCGTTCGATAGCAGTGCATAAACTAGAGAAACATAGCGCTGCGTAAACTTCAATCACCAGGGGGCCTACCATCATCGGTTTAAGCAGAGCGTATCAAGAACATCTGAGCTTTGTCGTTTCAACTTCAGTTCTTAATACGTGCTGCTTAAACGATCATATTTGGCCCCCTGAACGGATTCACCTAGGTGCATTAAGTACACTTATAGTAAAACGTAAACTTTAAACGCCTTTACCGTTTTAAAGGCACCTAGTGATTATTAAAAGTAAACTATTCACCCGAACAAATGAAGTAAACCGCCTTCAAAAAGAAAAATTAAACCGATTTGTCTTAAATTTGGTATAGGGGTAGGTAAGTAGTTTGACCCTGACGAAAAACATCCAGAGTTTACTTTAAGTGTACCTTAATGCACCCAGGTGAATTAAGTTTACGCAGCGACGTGATCGATAGCGTTATGTGGTGAACGTCGTGAATGAGAAAGGAGTATCGCTATGTTTTCCCTAGTGACAGACACTCAACGCGCGTTGTCATGATTTTATTGCTACCTTGAGCGCTTGAAAACTTGGAGTTATCGCCTCGGGAGAAGAAATTTGTGATATTCTTACTCTTTCAAGTCACATCTGACGATCACATAGTTTCTTTGGAAAAATTATTAATCGATTGCTATGGTAATATTTTTTACCTATACGCTAAACATTCACTATAATTATACCTAACTGAAATCAAAATTATAGTAGGCTTTTCGGCCTGTGTCGTGTCGACTTTTAAGTCATTGTTTCTCTCTGCGCCAAATTCCTTCCTAATGTCTGATATGCATAAAGCTCATAATATAACTTGCATGCATCTACGTAAACACTGCAGCCCAGACATTGTTACATCGACGGGAAACTAAGTTACCAATATGCACAGCACTTACCTGAACCATTAGCCAAGCATACGTTCTAAGAGCCTGAGATCGCAAACTTTAACCGCTAAGAAGTAGGTACATGTAGTGTCAGAGATTTGCTCACTAAAATACTAATACTAAGTTCTGAGATAGATTGCAGTTCTTCCACGGGCAACTTGTGCTCCCGGGGTTATCTGGGTTGACGCAACTTGATTAATTTGCAGCCTAGTGGGGATACTAAGTAATTACAGAGTGTTCTAAAGCATTTAAGAAAACCCTAGCGGTCATTTAATGGATATACTACTGTGTATGCTTGTTTATGTCCCACGTTGGTTATACATTATTTTATTTCCATAATTATCTTATTTTACCTAAGATCATGAGACAAAACAGTAAACGAATACCTGTATAGCAGAGTCTAAGCTGCTAGTCCCTTCAACTTGAAATGTGAAATGTACGTTATTTCGTGCATAGAGTTTTGATAACTATGGAATTTCTAATATTTTAATGAATAGGCCGTCCTTTTCAGTTCACTTATTATACGTAATAAATCTGGAAAAAAAAAATGGATCCTCGTATCGATAACAGTGCTGTAATCCTGCATCATTAGATTAGCTCTATGAATGCAAATGAATATACCTATGAAGGTAATTATTTGATATTACTGATACGAATAGTCGTTTCTTGTTTTACAATAGAATCCCAATAAAAGGTGTTAGAATACAAAGTCTCTGAAATGCGGTTATATTTCACCCCTAGTCACACCAATCGCAATTAACGGACAATGAAATAAAAAACTCGCCTGTCCCCGCCCGAGGGAAAGTCACATACACTAATTCTTTAGTGGAACAGACAAACACTTTCTACGCGATAAAAGATTACGACCAACTCTTTCTTTCGATTCTACAATTTATAAACAAATAAACGTATAAACCTCAAGAGTTTGTTTGCTTGAATGAGCTAATCTCAGGATGTACAGGTCCGATTAAAAATATTCTTTCAGTGTTAGATAGCCCAATTATGGAGGAAGGCTATTGTGGATAAAAGTTAGTGTTAGCCCGAAGTAACTATTCCACTCAAACGAACCAGTGGGCAGAAACGTTCGATATGTGCCATTATAAAGAGAAAAATTACTAAAGACTAGCTTCAACCCGCGGCTTCGTTTGCATTTTTTTAAGTAACCTTTTTTCTCCCTATTTCAAATCTACCGCCTATGAATTTCCCTGGTATAACAATATACATGCTTTGTTCAGCCTGAAATTCCAATATTGGCATTATAACTTTTAAAATCGGACGTGTAGTTTTGAATTCTACCTCCTTTAGACAAAGTTTACCTCTTTATAGGTACGTTATAATGTATGTAAGTACCTTATTAATATTTAAATTTATTGGTAAGTGTAAGTATTATCATAAATTGATAGTCAGCTGTGCCTCGCAGCTAGATATCAATATATAATAATGCACCAATAAATAATAATATTTACATTACTTAGTGGTAATTTTTCCGTTTTTGTAACAGTTACTATCCAAGACAAATATACATTTTCAATTCAAAAATTACCAAGCAAACAAAGAAACTCTTCAGCTTTATAATATTAGTATATCGATACACAAATTGACAACTAATATATTATTCGAGGTATATCTAGAAGACCTCGTTTCAGTTACCCTCATCAAGTGAGCGATCAATCAAGAATGGAAAAGCTAAGAATTCTCGACACCCGCGGACATGTATGAAGATAATTAATTGATGAATGTGTACGATGCGAAACAGATCCGTAAATACTAACATATTTTAAAATGCTCATAATATGTATACTTAGACGAAAGAAAATAACTTATATCTATTACGAAAATGGAAAATTCAGGAATATTTTCTCCACGTTTCTAATTAAGTTTTACCGTTAATTACTTAATGGAAAATGTTCAGATCGCTCCCCTGCGCTCATTTTCTCGACGGGGAGCGATTGGAATATAAAACATAGTCACTAATGATGTAAACGATTATTGACACAGCTTCGGGAGGGTGGCCGACGAAAAAAATAAGTAATTTCTATATTGAGGAAATACTTTGGAGGACATTTTGATAAGAAAGTTATAAAAATACGTATAAAGATCATCAATATTCACTTTTGGAATAAAGAAGCCAAATAAAGTAAGTAATTATGATGGTATATCATTGTGTTTTTATGTGAGAAAATTAGGAACCATTTCTTGAAATGAGAATCTTTTACGCCCTTTATCTGTCTTTTTAACCGACTTCAAAAAAAACTAGGAGGTCTCGGAATTCGACCGTATGTATTTTTATATTATTTAAGGTAACACACAGTTATTACTTAAAAAGGGTAAGCAACATGTGGACTTATACAGCTGAGGCTTAACATAGATAAAGCCTTAGCAGAAGTAATAATTAGATTAAAACTAGTTGTGGCCCGCGGTTTCACCCGCGCACACTTTAGTATGTTATATGACGATTTTTTTCAGGTTTCAATAGAACGGTATAAAGTATCATTTGTCCTTCTCCTGGTTCTAAGCTCCCTACCCACCAAATTTTTTGCCAAATCGGTTCAGCCGTTCTTGAGTTATAAGTAGTGTAACTAACACGACTTTCTTTTATATATATAGATGAGTTGCTATCCAATCTTCTCGATATTAGCTTCAGTTGGATCAGATTTTGATAATCATTCAGATTATGCCTTTACTATGGCTTAGGACTAATACTGTGTATCTAAGTAGCTCAGATATAATTACGGATCGATCGTGCGAAGCAACCTGGCGTGGCGTGATCAACAAGTATCTAATAAAAGTTGTTGGCACAACTGTTTGATGTGGTTAACCTCCCGCCGACGACTGAGCTGGACCCAGTATCTATACAGCTAAATAAAATTGAAGTTTCTGTTTGTAATACTCGTACCAAAATTTACTTTCAAAATTTTCTGCAAATACATTTCACTAAATGCGTGTAAAATTTATGCGGTACTCACATAAAAATAATAAGATTTTCTTAGTCTGTCTGTTTCTTCCGCTAGTGTAGCTATTTTAACGGGACTTTCACAGGCGGAAAGCTGATTGTGCGCAGAGCACAGCTAGTTTCCAAAATAGTTAACTGACAAGGTATTCCACAACATTGAGTACATGCCTTGATTTTTGATTACTCAAAAATAATGAAAAATATCGTAGATTTTTAAATTTTTCATATGATATATACATTTTATATTTTATACAGTAGTATGGTAGCTACCATATTGAAAGAAGAATACCATAAAGAATCTATATCTATACATACATACAGATAAATAAAATTGAACAGCTTTTCACTAAATGCATATGATAGTATACACGCTACTAAAACAGAAAAACCAAGTTTTAAAATTTTTCTCTGTCTGTCTGTCTGTCCGTTTGTCTGTCTGTCTGTCTGTCTGTCTGTCTGTCTGTTTGTTCCGGGTAATCTCTGAAACGGCTGGACCGATTTTAACGGGACTTTCACTGGCAGGTAGCTGATGTTTAAAGGAGTAACTTAAGCTACTTTTAATTAATTAAAAATGTTAGTGTTCCGCGACAATAACGATGAAACTAAATCTACGCGGGTAATACCACGGGGCACATCTAGTTCCAAATAAAATGGAAATCATTCGACGAGCTTATCTGTGCTGACGTAGTCAAGCGTATGTATTAGCCTATTAATAAAGTCAATGCCTACATTTTCTAATTCAATTCGACTATTAGTTCATAGGAAATATAGGCACCGACACAAACATCGCAGGGGCCGACGCTAAAAATAATATCTTCGCTTCACCGTCGTCGGAAAAAAAAAAATTCAATTGAGAACAAACGCCGGAGGAAATTGTAAATAAACAGAGAGAGTACATCGATAACCTCTGCTTTTCGAACGTGTCTCTGAATAAAAAGGAAACGACTAATCGAGCGGAGGAGGACGGTGCGAAAAAACAAAGCGTTCAGCCTTTGCCTGCGCATTCACTGAGAAAATAAACTCTGCCCAGGCACTTTAGCCCCAACTTACCGTTTCGAACAAATTAACTAAACCCTCTTACCTATGCTTAGAGCAAGCAATATATATCGAGAAACATGAGTATTAAAGTGACGACGAGTACGACTATCGTTTCGATTATCATTAACTCACTCTGTTTAATTACCATTAGTCTTAATATTCCATTGAAAATGAAAATTATTTATTCAGTTTAGGCCCTGGTAAGGCACTTATGAATGTCGAGGAATTTACCACCGTCCATTGAACCATCAAAAGAATTCTTGTAAAATGTACCGATATAGTAATGTACTTATTAATTTGTAATATTGTTGTGATGGAATCACAGGGCCATAAAACCTGCTTGGACTAAGAGGACTCCTCGTCACAGGATAGTATAGTCATAGCTTATAGCCTGCAGTGGAGTCAGCAGTTGCTGGCACTGATTAAAACTTATATGTAGGCATTTTAAGTTTACAAGCAATTCATCAATGTTGTTACTTTAAATTACTTTTGCGTAGAAACTTTTTATTGGTTTCGGATCGTATTCGAGAAATATTCGTTTGCAAACGAGATACGTTATAATTTGTAAACGTCGCATAGTAACGGATTGTAGTGATAGTGTCGAGCGTGAGCCGTGACTGATGTAAGCCAAGTGCAGATTAGGTCGACGTCGTCAGTCGTCGACGTCGTCAGCCGTCTTCGTCACCGCACCGCTTTCAAGATGTTAATCGTCTCCTTTCAAACATACGACGCAGACAAATTTAATTAAACAAGCTTTTACAGTCGCTACGACATCACATTATTAATTGACTCTAAGTAATTGTATCACGCGTATGTAAAACGGTATTGTAATATACTTAATTATTTTGTCAATTGAATACATATTTGAATATCATAATAGGTAGGTATTGTTGAGGAGGTTATAAGTTCAAGCAAGTAAATGACAATATTTCACAATTCGAAATCTTTCATTTCTTATAAGAGACTGCTAATATTGAGCAAGTGACTTACTATGAGCCGCATTGTTTTTATCACAGATTCGGTGCCGGCACATCACTGGATAATTGAAATGTCAAGCGTCACAGCACGTCACAAGTTCGTGATGAAACTTCGCGCCCGAGTACCGGCGCGTCTAGCGGACGTCTGTCGGAAATATGTTACTTTTACCCTATTTACGGTGAACACAGTTAGGACGAAATAAGCAAAGATTTATCTTTTCACAAGTACCTATAAATAAAGAGAAGAAAGAGTTCATTCTGACCGTAACCATATTTGCATTTGTAATTTTGCAATTATAAAACAAGTGATTGTTGTTATCGTATAGTGATCCATCAATCAAAAATTTCTCAAATAATAGCGTAATCATTACATAAAGTGTACATCTATCCGCGTAAAAACGCGGCTAACATTTCAGGGCCCATTTAGCAGATCCTTGCGCCGGACAGAGATTAACGTGCTCGCTGTTTCATTAATAAATCTCCGGTTTTTCAAATCTAAAAGCGAGACGAACTTATCTACCGTTGGGTACTATAGGCGATAATCGATACGCGAGGATCAGAATCGTTGAGCTATTGCCGAACTCACAGAGGAGAATACTTACTTTACTATTTATTTCGACACGATAATATCTTCTTCGACGATGGCATGTCTTTGTCGACCTAACTGAATGACAATTTTATGTAGGTATAGGTACATTTGTTTGCGAATTATTACTTACGTTTACTTTTTCTAACAAAATACCCTATCCGCCTGGATTCCTGAAAGCGTTGTTTTTACTGTGTACTTATGTGACTATATTTCGTGCATAGGTACTTAGGTACTGATGCGAACATTTAGGTGGAAATTAATTTTTAGGAATGCGCGTTACGAATAATTTCTCCACTTCTAGTGAGCTAGAGGTAGCTTATAAATGGTGTATGTAAGTGTGTATGGTACGTAATATAATTTTCAATTTAAATTTGATGCTATTTATTATCTAAATCCACGAGCATAATTGCAATTAACTTGGAATCCGATATAATTTATTTCAAGACGCGCTAATCCTCGAGCCTCGCTGAGATTACCTAGGCGATCTGTTGGGAAAGTTTGGAACTTTCATCGTAAATATCTGTTTCGTGAGCCAAGTTATTTTCACGACTTATTTTCTAGCTCCAATCAAGCATAAAAATATTAAATATTCAAATTGAATATCAAGCTTATCTTATTGATACCTTAAACTAAAATTAAACCAATCTGCTCAAAGAATATAGAGTGACCAGCAGACGTCACGCGGTTTCACCCACGTAGTTTCCGTTTCCGTAAGAGTACGGGGATAAAATATAGATTATGTTACTCGGTGATGATGTAGCTATCCATTGCTGAAAGAATTTTCAAGATCGGTCAAGTAGTTTCGGAGCCTCTTCAATGTAAACAAACAAACAAAAAAACAATCAAATCCTTCCTCTTTCTAATATTAGTGTAGATTGACAAAAATAATGTACTCGAGTTCGTGAATGTATATCACGTGATAACTAGAATAGCGCATTCAACGAAAGCTAGAGGGAATGATCGTTCATACCAAGAAATGCTAAATAAGCGCTTTATTCCTACACACACTCATGAGCTAAAATATATGTTTGAATAGAAACGGTTTCTTTTTCATTTGTCTTTTGAGCTTTTGCCTTGTTACAACGGGAGGTTCGGGAGCTGGGAGAGCATCCCTTGATCATTAAGTGCTCTTGTTAGATGGCATTTTCCGGAAATTCTTTGGGCAGTAATCCTTTTGAACTACTTTAGTGTATGAGAATCGTAATATATTTACTTTTGATAGCTTTTCTCTGCAAATTAAACCGATATGTGAGATTATATTTATCCGGCTTCGCTCTCTGACGCTTATTGAAAACTTTTATATGCGCAAAAGTTATAAGTTACAAATAAAGATTAAAAAAATATAATCGACATTATCCAGTCGGTCTGAAGAATAAGCTATTCGCCTGTCACGCTAAAGACGGTCTTAATCACGATGCATACTATATACATACTATGCTCTCGCCTGTATTCCCCGAAGGGTAAGCAAGTGTAAGTATACATACTCGTATGTCACGATAGGGTTCGTAAGCAATTTTATTATTACATGTTATCGGATTCTCTATATTGGAACAAGAACTTCTTTTTTATTAAAGAAGCCTGAACTACAAAACAAACTAAAAAGTATGTTTAGTAGGGCAACATAAATTTACGCCGTAGCATTTCAAAGAAAATTTACCAAGAACATATACTTCAAAAAGTGATAACAGCACATCTGCTCAAGTTCCACCATTATCTGTAGAACTTCACGCAACCAATAAAGAAACTATTCCACTTTCATTCTGTTATCCTGTAACAACTTCATCTAATATTCGCTTTCTCGCTAAAAAAGTGAGCAAAGAGAATCCTATTCTATGTTTTAAGTATAAGGCACGTTTTCCCAAGAATACCTATCAGCTTTTAGTGTAATATCTTTTTTTAAAGACATGTTCCAGACATCAGTTTATCTAATGACTATCTTATAATACAATACTTTTGCATTGCTCATAATACCTACTATTAAAAATGAAAAGCATAAATGACGCAATTATTTCTGCAATATTAAATTCTTACAAATAATCCGGTACAATTCATAATCAGTGCACAGCGACGTTGGGTCAAAGTGATATTAAGTAATAAATTCGAGCAGCGAGCGCTCTAAACGTTTCTGAATTACAGCGTGGCGTTATGGGCAAACTTAATATTCAACAAGGGATCAAAACCGCCTCATGCGCCCGCCACGCTACTCCCATTTCGCAGACTGTTCGTCTGTATATCGATATAATTAGGTACCACTTTTCATTACATTATTTTATTTTCACGACAGGGTTGACGCATTATAATAAGTGAAGTGAAGTGAAGCAATATTTAATGGGGGCGCCCCCACTTTATATTTATTACGATGACGACATGGAAACGTTTTAATATGGTGATGCTTATCGCATATTATATGAAATACTTGGGTTTTAACGTCCAATATTTACAGCAAACTGCGCGTTATTAAAATCTATTTGAGTATTTACTAAGTACAAAGCTTAGTAATATCACGTTGTTTCAATACGTTAGCCTGTGTCAGATATAAACACATCTATAAATACAAAATTGAGCAGTCATTAGGAAGCTTTTATCCCGGCGCCGAGTATCATTAGGCACATTGTAAACAAATCCCTCACAAAGTTTGGATAAAGGAGATGAAAGGATACTCCAGCAATTAGCATTTATAACATCAAATATTTTAATGAGAGGATAATTAAATTTATTTTTGTAAATGAGATAACTGTAAATAATTGCTTGATTATTTTTCTTGCATACTCTTGCTTAGATTAATTGACATTAGTGCCAAATTTAGTTGTTTTTTAAAGACAAAATGAAGGAAAATTATAATGTTTAATAGTCGTATTTATCGGAGGTCAGTGAACTAATCAATAAAAGGCCCCTGGCAAGCAATCAAAACACAATGGTCGGAGCGTGATCGGAGCCGGTGCTACGCGCTACGAGCCGCTACGACTGCGCCCATCAAGCGATATTCCATTGCATTCCTTTTGTTATCCGCCTATGAGAACTATTCTCTTTTTCAATTCTCCGCATTTAGCATTATTTTCTTTTTTCAATAACGAATCGAATGTTCCATCCGTATTTCAATGTCGATTTCGACATGCAATCCTAGATTGTGCGGCCGCGTTGTTTTCCTAAGAGGTTTTTTCTTGGCGCTATTGAGTATGAGTGATGATCTCGCCGCTAGTTTTAGATTTTTAGTTTTATATAGTAACGGTGTACTATACAAGAACTTATGGAATAGTGTACTAAAGACTTTAAAACACATTTTATAAATTAACAGAACATAATGTCCATCTCGAAACAACGGAACTACTTTTCATATCTATATTCATGATCATCTTATTTATTAAGAACAGTTTTGAAACGAGTTCACAAATCCCTGGAAATATTTATCATAAATTACAAATAAACTCCAAATTAATACATTAGCTTAACTTTCAGAATGTTGTTTAAATAAAACGATTAATTCGGCTGAAATATGTCAAGCCGGCGGCACAGATTGTTTTAATATTTGCACGTTGGCACGCGTGCTCGAGTTCACAGTATTAATTATTAATTACATCGCAAACAATTACAGCAACCCTTAATTTGGCGACCACGAGCGGTGCTCTCGAATTATTGTGCTAAATACGCGGTCCAATTTATCTTGGATCTCGCCAGGATCGGCGGAATTTAAATTAAAATGTAAATTTTGCTAGGCGAGCTGCCCCTTTAATTGCAATCTGAGTCCGTCTGTACTGACTCGTCCCATTTGTGTTTCGATGCAGAATTCGCACCTTGATTGACGGGTAACCCTACTCACGTTACACTAATGGCAAATGTCACATGTCGGAATGCATTGTTCATACATACAGGATATTCTAGAGAGCTTTCTCTTAAATGCTGTATAACGATATTACTTGTAGTTTGTAAGTCGCAATACTTTCGTCGTAATCGTAATTAGTAACGGTGTCATTTGATGGGCGGAATTCCCGTTCTATAAATGAATCTACCTACAGAATATTTTCTAATAAGTTACAGTTTTGTTTCATAGGTAGGATATACCTATTATAAAAGTTCTACCTTCAAATAATTGTTTTTGGTAATAAATTCTTGATATAACAAAAACAATGGCCTAAGTATGTGCTGAATAAAAATTTAACATTTCACATAAGTTAATTTTCATATCATTTATGCTCATCTTCCACATATTGTATTAAGTGTATTACGTTGTTGGTGGTACAATTGGATACCTTAATCAAAGATATGATTTATAAATTGTATGTACTGCGGCTAGTAATCTTAAATAAAGAAATAAAAATATATTTAGAGAAAACAGTTTCATAAATTATCACTAAACACATTACATTATTACAAACACAAACTTGGCACCCAGTCTAGATCTTCCAGGTTGTTAAATGAGTGGCTCCATCTCAGATAGTCGCGGTAATTAGGCTCGACTGCAGTCTGATACAGTTTGCCATGAGTTGACAACTCGGCAGTCGAAATAATCCAAGCGTAGAACCTACTTAATTGCTTCAAGAAACTGCATCTATTTCCTAATTGGCACGAGAGGATTCTCAGCTAAATCAGATGTTGCATTGCAGATTATTTTAGACATACAATGGAGTGGTCACCCTATAGTCAATAAAAAAATTGCGGACGTTATCACAAAGCGTCATCTAATCCGGAACTAATAAAGATTTTTTTTAAACTAAGGTGTGCTATACCACACACCCAGATTCAAGGCAAGGACACGATGCTCATTTTATAGTTTGCCCTAACGCGGAAACCGAACCCACGACATACTATGCATACTAGACCAAAGGTTCCGTCATTTACATGATTACAGCCTTTGGACACTTGTTGGCGAATAGGGCACATCGATGCACTGATTAGGTATTCTTATAATAATGAGATCACCAACAGTCATAATCTGTTTGCAATAGAACAGTATTCTGACGAGTATTTGTCCATCAGAATTTACTCCTAAATAAAAATAGAATATAACAATATAATATATTTCAATATTCTATATATTCACACTCAATATAAAAAAGTCAAACCATTCCAAATATCAGTTAGTTATAATTTCAATTTCTTCGCAAAAGCTACCACATACCCAATTGTATGTGCGGTAATAAAAACAAGCCCTGAGGGCCTACCGTTCTCATTATAATATTTAACTTGATACGCCATTACTGAGATAACAATGGGAACAAAAAAAATGCAAGCAAAGTTCCACGTGGAATTTAAAATCATTCAGACAAAATTATCTTATTTGCTTGTACCTACTATGAAACCTTCTAAACATTCGTCACCCTATAGTATGTGTGTATAGTATGAAGTTTGTTCTTATCATATACTAACTCAAAGCCCGCAAAATGCAGGTACTAATTCCAACAGAGTTTACACAATAAATTATTATTATTATTATTATTAAAGAAACAGAGTGGGAAAATACGGATCATGGATTTTTTTCCATGAAGCGCAAATTATTTTATCTATACTAATATTAGGAAGAGGAGAGGTTTGTATGGATGTTTGTAACAAATTCGCTCAGGTACTGCACTGATTTTTAATTTTTTTCATGTTTTGAATGCTACATTATCACTGATTAATATAGGTTATATTTTATCTCCGTACTCCCACCGGAACGGGAACTACACGGGTGAAACTGCGTGACATCCGCTAGTAGTCTATAAAGAAATGTTGATTTCAGGCCCATAGAAACAACCAGTATCATATTAAATGTGAATACGTAAAGCTGCCTAAGTTCGGTATTTGAAATACAAACACATCTAAAACATTTTCGGCAATCACGGTGAATTTTTCTCTAAAAACTTTTCCTCAGTTGTGAAAGAAACCGGCGTGACAAGATTTTTATAATTACCAAATGTTGGCGCAAATTAGATTACAAAGCTTTGCGCGATAGAGGACATAGATGTATAAATTGTATTTATTTGAATACTTACTTATTTCGGTCATTCCAAATTTCAGAAAAACATAACTAGCCATTAACGATCGGGAAAATGTTCAGAAACTTTTCATTTATATTTTCAGTTATTAGTCTGTAGAAAGGTGTTTTTCACCAGTATCACGATATTTCTTTGTATATTATAGCACCCACATATCTGCTCATCGAACTAGATAACCAGGCTTGTCATACGCTTCAACGTTTTGTATCGTCAGGATCGCGTTGAGCCGGTCCGAGAAAGGGAGTGCGACGACCGCTCCCGCCGCCTCGCGTTTCCACACTGCCAGCTTTCCCCGAAAGCAACACATGATTTTCTGAAACAACCCGTCATAACTCGGTCGAGAGTGCAAAACCTTCACACAGTGACACGGGGGTGAAGCATAATAGCGGTTCGTTAGCATAACGCCACCCTTACACACTCCGACTGGCTCAAGTAGAAAGTCTAAGTTATTAAATTACTTTAGCCCTTCGATTCATTGATTGTATTGGAATTAAAGCTATTTATATATATCATCCAAGAACGCAATTACGACCTAACACAATTTAATATCTCTGAATAACACCTAAATATCGAGTTACTAGGAGGAAATTAATATACAGATATTATTATTACTATTTATGTTATAGACACAGTTTGAAGTGGTTTCAATGTATGTTTTTTATTTATAAGATGATTCTGACTAGCATGAATATGCTTACCTAACCGCCGTTGAATTATCGAAGTCATATGTTAAGAATAGTGTTCCTTGAAGACTCCATCGTCAAATACTCCAAAGAATCCCAATTTTTGTCATTAAAAACAAAAACATCATTAAATTACTGGTAAGTGCTAAAATCACCTTATTAAAAAATGCACTGAATCGCTATAAGCCCACCAAATCATTAAAATAATGAAACATTACTATTTATGATTGATTTATTTGATACAACAGTGACATAATGGGTAAAGCTTGATGGGAATAAGCCTTCAGCCTACCCCCTCTGCCTTCAGAAGAACATAATATGCTTACATAGCGCAAGAAGGTGATTTCTTTTATTGTGTCAATGTATAGAATTGTTACATTATTTGGAAAGTATTCAAATCACGGTGTAGGTGGAGCCCACAGTGGTAGCTCGCTAAGTAAATTTGTGTACGTGCTTGGCGCGATGCCGAATGGGTCGACCGCAGGAGGCATGCCACAATACACCCACCGACCAGATAGCTGTATCAACTTTACTTACATTATGCTGACAAGTTTTGCTAACATATATGGACCCGATGAGCAAAGATACATTATAAGCAATGTATAAGTTATAGAACAGCACGATAGAGCAAATATACCTGATTAACAAAATGGGATACATATTCTTTCTAATCATCTGAAAATCTGAAAATATCTCAAGTATTTCATGACACGAGTAGGGATTTTGTTGTAGCTATCGCCATGTTAAGTAGCAACTAATTATAATAATACTACCAAATGTTTTCATAAACAATACATTTGGAAAACGTGTTTTTCATACTTTAGGCCGAAATCAATGTCACGTTGTGTTGAGAAGTCACGTTAGACTAACCGTCGACAAAGTACGTAACGTCGCTTTCATCTATGAAGTGCCGACGAAACTTGTCCCAACTCCAAGATGAATATCACAAAACTTGCAAAACTAACTTTATCCCTACTGCGGTAACAAATAGGTGCCTGTTCTAACGAGAATAGTTCAGCTCAAGATTTTGTAGCTAATACCTGATTATCCTTGAAATAATCACTTTTATAAATTATTATGATCATCATTATAAATCATACCAAATACACCCACCATCTGTCACGTTGGCTCCGAAATACTTACACAGAATCTTCGACCGAAATTTGGTATTTATAATATATTATTGTAAAGGTATTATTATTCTTCCACATTATTCGTAAAAAAACTGGGTATCATGATACAGAAATCGTATCGACTATTGACGATGGAAACCCATGATGATTATTTAATATACGTACATCAAAGGCCTAAATAACATTGAAAAATATATGTCTAAATAACATCTGACTAATGTATTTCTACATACTATGACGTGATCGGTATTGCTAAGGGCTTAAGAAGAATTTAATGAGTTTATCCTCGCTCACACGGCAATAATTCTGTGAGGACGGTAAAAATAACATTTTCCAGTGACGTCCGGAGACCCGACCGCAGACCCTGCCCATAACGTTGGAACAACACAAACGGTGTTAGCCCGAACACCTTGCCAGCCTCACTTGCTTCATTTGAAATGTTGAATTTTAAGCAAAGCGTTTATTAACTAAGAATGTATACTACCTATACTTATACTATTTACGAATACGTTAATGATTTTATTGGTAGGAAGAAGTCTCTGGAGCTTCTAATTGGACGTTGTAATTTTAATTCTACAGCGAATTAGGTACTTTTAGTGAACCGGTAATATGTTCAATTCCTTTCCTTTGTAGAGCTTCCAAAATAAACATCAACAAGATTTTCCTCTTTACTCAAAACAATAATATTCCGGCAGAGACTATCCAAAGAAACTCATTAACATGTTGTCTGGAAAAGGAGGCTCCGCTGAGGTTAAGACAAAAACAGGGAGGGCTTAGTATGAAAATACAATAAGAATTCACAACTGTCGCCCTGTGTTCCGGTTTGTATCAACGGTGCTTCGCCTTGCAGCGCGACGTTTCATCGAGATTATTTTCTTTTCGAAGAGCTCTCGATGTCTCGGCACTTGAATGCACGCTATCAATTTCCCCGCAAGCCTTTAAATCAAGATCTTCGTTTTTCTTTACGAGAATAATCTTAAATGTTACCTATTACCTACTCACTTAATATGTTTCTCGTCAATGGAAAATTGACAAAGTCCCACACCCCTCTTCTTTAATTGAATTAAAAGGCAGCAAAGAAAACTCCATTTACAATTTACAAAAGAGCTATAAACAGCTCTAAAACAATGGAAACTTTAGACAAGTTTGAATGTATTGTGGGTGCGATTTTGTCAACAGGAAAATGGCGGACCCGCCGTCGCTTTAGGATATTTATGACTCGCACACGACAAATTGTGCATCATTTTTTTAACGCGAGACTAGCTGCACCTAAAGGTAAACACGATAAATAAACTCTACAACTGACATGTACCCAAAACGTATACGTACGGGTGGAGTAGATACATACTATTAATATCCATAGTACATTTGTGTCCTAATTTGTAAATAAAAATTTGTGTGCTACTCGGAATTATGTTCCGTCATGCACTACTTTCTGTGGAGTCTGGGTATAATTAATCATTCACTACAAACTAAAGCTGCTTTATAATTTCAAACTCTATAACTACAAGTCTTATTATTCCAACTTCGTCCATATTAATCAACTAATTACATTCTCTATGTATAACTACTTAAAAAGAGTATAGTTTATCGGACTGAATGCAAAGAAATAATCTTATTTACGTCACAAAATTTAAAGAGAGCGTTTAACACAGTCTAAAAGTTTGTCGGATACCGTATAAACATACCATTGTTATTCGGATTAAATATCAAACGTCGAGCGAAAGGCTCATTTGTATTCTGCGGTGCAAGAGCGAACTAGCTTTGTGTGCATTCGAATTGGCGGGCGTGGACCGGCACACCATTACAAAACAAATTGCCAAGGATAGTTCCCAACCTAAGCCGAACTAAGTATAGGCACTTGGGAAACGGTGGCTATGAGCAAGCATGACTCATTTGTTCCATCGGCATTTATGGTAAAGGAAAACTCAGCGGTGAGCGATATATCTTAGATCGCATTTGTAAGATTAAACCGTGAATATACCTGTTTTACTGGTGGTGTAATGTGTTATCATCTTAAGTGTATCTTAAGAGTATTATATCTAAGTGAGGATTTTATTCTATATTGTTTTCTTAAAAATAAATTATTAAATTTTAAATTACTGATGAAATGTTGGCAAGTTCTTTGCTACAAAATAAATGCCTATGTTGTGAGTTGAGTAACTAGAAAGGTACTTTTATATACCAACAATGTTTTATACTACATCACCGTGTCAATCAATCAATAATTGAACAGAGAATATATGGCATTCCCATATAATGATTATGAACACAGACCTTAGAGACACACTATCATTATATATCAACTACTTAATTAATTAGTGGAGCTTGCTTATCGACAGCGCTTATACCAAATGTAATTGTTAGGCTAACAATCAGTTACGTCAGACCAATTGCAGATATTACTTAATTGGCCAAAATTATTTAACTATGGAACAAATGTTTGAGTTAAAGTTGCTATTGAAATGTGCCCAAATACATTCCTCTATCTACCTCTTAATTCTGCCTTAATCAACCCGTGTCTAGCCTTTAGGGGCCGCTTGTTTCTTGAAGTGCGTGTAATACCCAAAACCAACCATTATCTAAGCAACAAATTCGTCCACCAAGTCAAACGTATTGGTCCCGGCGGCGGCCGGAGGCATCGTTCGAAAACAATCCCACGGTCCAATACACTCTGATAAACTTGCTGGCACGGTCCAATTCCCTAATATAGCCTGGACACCTAACCACCTGGATGCCATTTCCCGTACGTAGATACACCACGCATTTACGCACTAGAAAAAATGGTTCCCTGATAGAATACCAACTGCTTTGCTCTTGCTGTGAAAAGTTTGCAAGATTCTCGGACGGATTATTTTGTGGTTTGATGTAAATTAACGCCATAGCGTCTACAATGCTGATAGCATGTAATGTATATTGTATGCATCCAACAATAGGCCAAGCGAACGATGACCTTTAGCAGCGCTTGTCAAGCTTTCTAACTATACCTAGTGTATAAATGCACTGACTACGATATACACATAGTGTCTACTAAGTACTTATTGTATCCAGCAAAATAATAATTTATTAATAGAACGTTTCGTAGCAAGCGACGTTTCATGAACTTTAAGAGTGCACAAAGACTAATTACAGCGATTAGGAGCTAGATTTAGAGGTAGCTTGTAAGAGATTTACGTTGTTGGCTTTACAGGAAAGTCCTGGAAACAAATGGGAGTGGACGTCTACAAAGCTGTTTGTACATTTGGTGTTTTATATGCCACGTAATGCGTATACTTAGTAGGTTCGGGTCCTTACCTACTAACAAATGTGGTCTTTCCGCCTCATTGTGTCATCAAAACGTATATTTTTCCGGAACGTGAGGTGGACAAAAACAAATTGAAGGGAAGGCATCCACTTACACCACCTTACCTTGCTTATTATCGTTCGTTATGCCAGAAGATATCATTCTGAACATGTATGTAGAAAAGTGAAAACCACATCTTTGTAGGAGATTTGATGTAAGCTTACCCTATTTCGTTTTGAGTACTGCTGAGAGCTTAATATTAGCGTTCGTTTAGGAATCATGTTTTGGTTGTAACTCCCTTACTAACGCAAACTATTGCAACGTTCTAAATATATACTCAGTAAATAATGATTGCATTAATACTGTGCGTTATTAGGTAATGGTGGATGTTAGCAACAGCCGATTAGATTAACGAAATGCAATTCCAGAAATGTGTTACAATGGCTCCGATTACAATGCATACCTACGCACTGGGACGCGATGCGTACCGTATCGATGCCATAAAATATTTAATAATATAAAATTTACTGAATAGCAATCATCCTAGTGTATTATATTAACATAGGTAGATCACCTAAACGATTTCAAGAAACTAATTGGTCACTGCTCCGCCGCCGTTTACTGAATACTAGTATAGGTACAAGTGCAATATGTTGTACCTACAAAAGTACAAATAAACCATGGTACAAAGAGAATATTCTCATTTCTCATAATATAACATTATGCTGCCGGGAGTTAAAATATCAAGTAGGTATTTCTGTTCAACAAACAGCATTATTATGATGATACATCCATCCCTCATAGGCAATGTATTATTCATATAAGCGTAATAAATCACGTTTGCACACCCCTGTAAGGTTTGTGATCATTCCCTCCTGAAAATTCCAAGTCCATTATACAGGACACGATTTGACTGTGATGTAATAGGCGCGTCGGAGCTGGAAGCCTGTTTCCTTTCAAATTAAACTAATAAACTATTTTATGTTCGTCTGCCCTTATTCGTTCGCCAAAGGAAATGTTAGGTGTATGGATATGTGTATGTGCTTAGCTTATATATATATGAAACTTGATACGAGTAAGCTATTTAGGTACTTAATTTCACTACTGCTTACCTCATACAATCTATACTTAAGTTTTATTTTTATAAATTACGAGACACAATTACTTAAAAAATTACACACTTAGCGAGCTATGCGAAGCGTTTCTCTGAAAGACAAGATCTGAAACGAGGATGGCCGTAGAAAAGTATGTTTGCTTGTAGCCCGCAAAGCTGGACGTGCTTGTGACTCCCACCCAAATGGACTGATGACCTGAAGAAAGTGGATGCGGAAAACTGATAGGTAACCGAGTGCTCTGGCTAACCATGCGAGTTTCATTAGCTTTATATTATTACAAATATTTTCTAACCCTACCTTTAAGAATTCAAGGTGCATTTGGGTAAAACTATTAAAATATTTCCTACAAAGCGCATTACTTGTAAGTTATCCACAGTCGTTCTTGCACTATAATAAATGAAACTATCCATTGTTATTGCTTCGTGGCACCAGTGCTATTAGGTATCAGTGTCCCATCCCAGGCACGTTAACTTATATTACATTAAAAAAAATTCAATAAATTGAACATGATTGGGTAATAATTTCATAATTTCTACTTATTAATGAAGTAGGTATTCTGAAAATGAAGATTCTGATAATTTTTCATTTTTCATCATCACGCTGCATAGCACCATCTCACGGTAAATTTATTTTGATTTCGAAAATTATAATTATGAAACCTAATAAAGAAATGAGATGCAGAATGTCAAAATGCCAAGCTCAGTAAAGTGTATAGTCAATAAATACCATTTTTGGATGGTAGCCACCAAATAAAGATATTCGAAATAAGTAGAACCAAACAGATTACTCGATCTAGTACGTTCGACTGGAATAGATGTGTGAACACGAGCACGAAACTTTATACATAGTAGTGCGGAAACAATAAAATTCACGGCTCGCTGCAGTCTCGTAACTGGGGAAATGGTAGGTCCTCGATCGGGACGATAAATCTGGCGGTAAGCCGACCGACACCGGCGCGACGACGATGCTGCACATCTTCTAACTTTATACCACAATTAAGATAACCTCACTGACAAATCGGCTGTATTTCATCTCCATGACAACGGAAAAAAAACCGGCCAAATGCGATTTGGACTCACGCACGAGGGGTTCCGTACACCTATCTATAAAAAACGGTAAACAAATCACATTTGTTGTAAGGGCCCTTTTTATTTTTTAATTTTTTGCGTATATTTTGTCATTAAAGAAAATATCCGAAATACATCATCCGAGAAAATATAACTTATTCAACTATCATGATTCATCAGACACAGCCTGGTGACAGCGGAGTCTTAGTGATAGGGTTCAGTTTGACTGATTTTACCCTTTGGGTAAAATTAGTCGGGATTAAAAAACATCCGCGTAAATGGAATTTTCCACCCATCTGTAGTTATTTTAAAATATCTGTATCTCTCCTTTTCACAGAGTTCTGACGTAAGTAAGGGATGACTCCACCCATCTGTATTTATTCTAAGATAGCCGGATCTCTACTTGTCACCGAGGGACTGACGTAAGAAACGGATGACGCCCAGGGGCCCTACCATGAGCTCTTATTGCCATGATAGTTTGATTCATATTATGAGACAGATGTATATCAAAATCAAAAATCAAAATCAAAAAGTTTTATTCAACATAAGGGACACTTGGAACACTTATTGAACGTCATTTTTCTTACGCTAACTTAAGTTAATTTACTATCGTTTCCAAAAGTAAGCCTGTCAGGAGAAGAAACGGCGAAACAAACTCCCCGGTTTTTTTTACATGTGTCCCTTCTATATACATGCATACATATGACGTGTATACACTGTCGCACACCTGAACTATTATTGCAATAAGAGCCCATGGTTGAGCCGCAGGACAATACATGTCGTCACTAAATTTATTTTCAGAACTATTCAAAATTCCATACGGTGTGGTGTAATCAGTGTAAGCTTACAAAAACATCACTGACATCATTTATACGGTTCTAAGGAGTCCTATAAGTTACCAATAACTACAAGTAGGTATGCTAATGACATTTATATCATTAACAACAGAATACACCCCTATTATTTGGTAAACAGTGAATGTTCTGCGGTACACCATATTCCCTCTAGTAATGTATTTCAATTCCAGTTGCATTTCACAAACCAAATTTTCCGCCGCACTCCACTTTGCTGATGCACGGCGCATGATTTTTTTAATTTTTATGGCAGGTAATAAATGTACTACATAATAAACCAGCTTGATTTACAGATTGATGTTGCTAGTAATAAAAACAATGTAAGAATAATGGATTATATAGCAGTCTGAACAAAAACTTAAATTAGATTAAGCAGAATTTCCCACTCGCTTTTACTAGAAAAAAATATTATAAGATATATTTAAAAAATCTCAAGAAAAGCAAAATGCAAGAAACTGAAAATTGTACTGTCACCGCGTCTCAGTAAATCGTAAGAAGAAAACTAAAACAAATATCCTTCCCACGAAAATGGGTCGCTTTCCAATTGACACCTCATGATTAATGGCATCCCGACTGCGCATAAATCACATAAATGTTGTGGTATCCAATCTAAAAATACCATTGAATCTGTATATATCTACGTACGTACTAGCTCTTTCTCGCACAAAAATAACTTATAATGTTTTTTTTATATTTATGGGCATTTTAACTAGTCACAAGCCCTGAATATAGAATGTACATTCCATTAACTTGATCATCTTGCTATCACGTTAACAATTGAATAAATTTCCTTTGTCTTTCCAAAGACCCCTTCGAAAATCATCCAAATATAAAATACAATGGATTTAGTTTTATTTACATTTAGTAGATTTATAGGTGTGGTAAGGGTTAGATACGAAATCCTAATTTAGATTCAATGCAAAAATAATTATGATTTATAAATTTCAATAACTTATACTAATTATCCAAATCCCACCTTCGGAGAAAACAACAAATTCCTTTGCATACAAATAAGTAACCCAGAACCGGTGTTCAAATCCAACAGTCTTACATATTCAATCACTGAAACACGAAGGTAGAATTCAAACAGACAGATAAATGCAAAACAGGAACACGGTGCCTCTTCGACAGAGGTCGTGTTATTGGATTGAACCGAAATACAAAGGTCCAATTACCCGGGGATGACTCGAGGTGGAAGGTCAATCAGCCCGTCTAAGAACTGTATTTATGAAATGGGAAACGTATAAAGTCATAAACTCAAACTACACACTGTTGATAGCAGGTTATTGATACCTATATTTATAATTGCCATTAACTAAAGCAATAAATATTGAAATAAAAATTTATTGAATCAAGTTACTTGTTCTCCGATAGAGGTCAACGTTTTTATGCAGAAACTTTCTAGTGCATAATCGATTAACTATCGTAACAAGAACAGTAATGTTCCTATTACAATGACACAATCGTATACAAACAGTCTTTTTATGATCATCTCCATCGCTCCTCCCGGGCACGCTCCATTGTCCATTGTGTGGACAAAGAATTCATTCATTTGTGCGAAATGAAGACCGTTCCAAATCGTCAATATATCACGAACCTGCCTACCTATTGTCTCCTTTTTGAAACAAAAGGAGTCGCATTTATGAGGTAGTCTATTCCCGTTAATCCAAAACATTCTACTAAACCCTAAATGACAGTAATAAATGTCTTACTGCTGTTGCGCAAACTGAATGTAATAACGTGACAAATTGTACGTGACCAATCGCAGCCATGATCGCTTCATTATGCATGAGGCAACTGATTATTCCTATGTTCAAGTGCAGCGGTGAATCCGATGCATTATTTTTCCAGAGCTGGAGCCGAGACACATTTTTAGGAATATTTTGCTTTTGCATTTGTGATTCCAATAAAATGTGAAAGCTTTACGGTCCATTCGGTTTTTTAAACCAATCAAGTGGCATTCTGATTTCTGTTGAGCGTCAATTGTTTTAGTGAATTCGCAGACAGCAGCTGCTGGCTTTTTAATTTTTGAAAATAAAAAAAGTTTTAAGTTTCTTACAACAACTACAAAGTACCTAGGTACCTACATATGTTATTAAATGAAAACCTACTAATTAGCTTGTACGTCGTTAATAAGTCCTTATTGTAGGTAAAAAGCAAAGTAAGAAAAAGTTCTAGATTTTTTTTTAATCAACTCATCTACGTATTAAAGGGAACCCTTTCAAACCCCTCATATTTTATGAGAGCATCAGTCAATATAATCCTAATAGATGCAACAAACTAAATTATTATTATTATTTATTAATATTTAAAGCTTTATTGACTATGATTACACAAGTAGGAGACAATATACATTTACGTACAATTGGCGGCCTTATCGCACATGGCGATCTCTTCCAGACAACCTGAGATGGAGTAATGGTATGGAACATGATAGCATAAATAGGCAATATTACATTCTACCTAAATGAAGCACGTTCAATATGGCACTAACTAGACAGTTAGTAGTTAATACTAATAGACTGATAGCTGACGCTGGGAGCACAAGGGCAGGACTCAGGTCAATTACTAATCAACTCAAGGAACGCCTACTCTACAACCATTTAATGACCAATTACATCAATTAACTCTTTCAACTGTAATTTGATACAATGCAACCAAGTCAAATTGTATCTACGGTCAGTAGTAGATTGCGGCTTGGGTCCGCAAACATTCAAGATTTTCAACTCAATTTCAATTGCAGCATTTCCGTAAACATTACTTTCTCCATGTTTTATACTTTTACCTAAACTGCGTTGTTTAGAAATTTTTGAATTCTACAAACAACTCAGCAATTAGGGATATTGTTTTGGAAATTCATAATCATACTCATTTGATTAAATACTAATAGTCTTTTCGTTAATGGTTCCATTTCTTCTAGTTTTAGATTTTGTTACAGCATTATAAAAAAAAAAATATTTTTAAGAATGACTAAAGTTGTTTAAACTAATCCAGTAAGATTTATCATTCGTACAAAAAGCAGTTTTCAAAAAACTAAGTTGAAAAATAATAGATAAGCTTTATCTGAATGATCATAAACTTTGTACAAAAGCTTGCTCTTGACAGAACAAAGGTGAAAAATGCTGGAATAATAACGCAAATACAAGTAAACCAAGTTTGTAATCGGCAACAACATCAGTTGTAGAAGCAAACAAAACCAGTCGTAGTACTCCACAACCTGAACGTAAGTCTGCAACGTACCTATTCGTCACGACTCACGCGCCAGTCACTGGTGAAACGGCCGCGAGAACGAGCGCACGGCGCGCGCGCACCCTATTCCTAACTCAATTCGAACATCGAATAATTTTCCAAACGTGACACAAAAGACAGTGTTGTGTGGAGTTGTGCCAATTCGTGACAGTGTATCGGTGCTATCTTGTACAGAATAAGGATACATGTGAGGTGCAGTGAAGACATGTGAATATATTTGTGCCTTACTGGTATGGTTGGTGGCGCTCACATTTTTATGGTAAGGAAATGTTTTTATTATAATATTATGGGTTTCTTGACGTTGCCATTGTAAACGTGTAACAATAACAAGGTAAATGTTTACATTATCTGGAATGAGGACCTGTAAAAGCCTTGATATTCTTTCAAGTATTTAAATTTTATTCAATAGCTGATCTAGACCATTAGCGTGTATTGCTTCGCAGACGCTATAAATATAAGTAGCAAAAAAGAGTTAAGCCTTATGTAATTTGTAGAATGTGTAATGCTTAGATATTCTTACACAATTAACTATTCTGAAATACATTTATTTACGAATATTAAGACATATGCGCATAATTCATAAATTACAAATTGTGTACATAATATTACGTCATGAATAACAATGAAATCGTAATAAGTAGAGTATATCAGCATAAAATTGCAATCAAGAGTCGTCTCACCTCGCACACACGGCTATCAGCAAATGCTCTCGATGCATATTAATGCTGACCGCATAACAACTCCTTACCTCTAACAGTGCGGTTGCGACACTTCCTGGTACACAGGTCTTAGAGCTGACAAACAACATGACAAATGACAAAATGCTCAGACAGAACAAAAGGTTTCATTTCATCATAGTGAACGGAAATCCCGAAATTAGACCATGTTTTAAATTAGGAGATATCGCCGAGTTATTACTTATTACTTCTAATAAAAATAAAATTAAAAGTGAAGAAAAAATTCTACAATATTGAAATTTAGAAGCTTTTAAAACTAAAGACTCAATTTCGTTTATTGAGTAAATTCGGATAAGAATATTTTAACAAACAAGGACACATGTGTTTTAACGCGTTCGTAACTCCTTTGTTGTCACATAATATTACAATTCCGTCATCAGTATTAATATTTAAGTAAGTCATGACCATGGTAAATTGATATACACTTGACATATTGTCGAACAATTCATAAGAGTTCTAAACAATTAATATAGAGATATTTAAAAAAACAGATAATGTCCCGGTATATGAAATCCACATACGAATACACAAAGCTTCGGAAAAACTTTGGAAGACAACCAATGTTTCAGATGACACCGCCACAATTATTAGATTCAATAGACCCCGACAAGGCAGAGCAAAACCTATATTCCCTGCGAAACCCCGTACATCGGGAAGTTCAGGCAACAGTGTCGCTATCAGAAAGCGACTCCAACACACCTCAGCAGATTTTTCACGATCAAGGGATCGACCACCAAGAAGGTGGCTGGCCGCGAGAAGTGCATCTATACAATGAGGATCATGTCAATCGACACCGGCGACGTGTTATGCATGATGAAAGTTACGTTAATTCCGTCTTGAACCTTGCACCCACCATGCACCATTACATGCAACAAAATAACGCAATAGATATGTATCAGTCCTATTTCGTTGAAATGCCTCCGCAGGAGCGTGTAGAAAATTATAGCATTCGAATGGCAAATGTGTTCCGAGATCCATTAAAGCGACCAACATCGTGCGTTGTTTGGACAAATGAAAAGAACTCAAAGCTTGCCGTAAGCTATTGTGATAAAGATTTCACATTAGAACCGAAAACCACAGCATATGATTTCTATTTGTGGGACATCCATAAGCAATCTGAACCGGTTCATACACTGAAACCCGAATTGCCGTGCTGGCAGTTGGCTTGTTCTCCTATAGATCCGGAAATATTGGTCGGAGGTCTCGAAGACGGTACAGTAAACCTATTCGATGTACGGGATGGATGTACAGCTACATTAAAAAGTTCAATTTATAGCTCCCATCAATGTCCCGTTACAGCATTGCGATATATCCATACACGGTCGAATACCGAGTTCTTCACAGGTTCTCCGGATGGCCAGTGCATATGGTGGGATTCAAGAAACCTCTCTAAGCCCACTGACCAACTAATAATGGCAGTAAATGTACCAACAGGAGGAAAACCTAACATGAGTAACGCAGAAAGCGTTAGCTCATTAGAATACGATCGTGGTTTACCCTCAAAGTTTCTATGCGGTACAGACTCTGGTCTAGTAATTAATGTAAATCGCATGGGTCGAGAACATTCCGAAGTAATAAATTCTTATTGGAATGCTCACTGTGGTTCTGTGCACTCGGTACATCGCAGTCCGTGTACTTTACGAATGTTCATGACTTGTGGAGATTGGTCAGTCCGAATATGGAGTGAAGAAGTCCGCACCACACCAATAATAGTGACGAAGCCTTATCTCCATCAAATTACTGATGCGGTATGGGCACCCCAGCGATACTCGTCCTACATGGTAGTTTGTGCGGGTGGATTCTTCTACTATTGGGATTTCTTGCGGAAATACAAAGAGCCAGTTGCAACACTAGAGGTCTCCAAACACAAACTCACTAAAGTCAGCCCTCACTCTGAAGGGCAATTAGTAGTAACTGGGGATACAGAGGGGTCTCTATATTTATTGCAATTATCTGAAAGTATGGCCATCCCAGGAAACGGTGACAGACAGCTGATGTTCCAAACGTATGAGCGAGAAACAAGACGTGAGCATATTTTGGATAGCCGCATGAAGGAAATACGCTTGAAAGCGAAGATGGAAGAGGATTCATGCAATGATGATCCGGCAAATGTTAATCGCGATGAAAACGAAACGCTGCAATCAGCTGAAGATGAATATTTTAGAATTGTTCGAGAAGAGTTATCTAAAATCGATATCACCGCGGAACAAAATTGACTTATCTATAATTTAATCACTTGCATTTTCAATGTTTTTATTACTTCTTTGTAAAACTATTTTCAATAAAGCCTAGCTGGCTACAAGTAAATGTCGAATCCTTTTAACATATCATCGGCATTACTGAAGGCACAAAAATGTTCAAAATTAAGGACATGTCATCGATAGATGGCTTCTTCCTACCTATCTTAACCTAGTTTATTCTGTAGATAAAATTGACCGCTCATCCCGGATGCTTTACACGATGAGCCCGCATATCGGACCTGATGGCGCGCAGTGGGGAGCCGCGACCACCCATTTATCTCCAAACGACAAATATAACCTGACCTATCAGTTCCATCATAATTATAATAATAACCGTCATACCATAACGCATATCTAGCATTATCTTGAAGGGAGGCAAAGGCCTCATTAGAATGGTAGCGTAAATTACCCGTGCCCATGTTGTTGAATACAAAACTGCGTCACCGGCAACTTTCACCGCGGCTTAGGTACTGCAGCCAGCCGGTCGCGCTTCACGCATGCGCCGACGCAGTTTCCATTAACACGGATCTTGGGCAAATACTTACCCCGTTGGACAGCTTTAGCTTTTTTATGTAAGCAATGTTAATTCACTCAACTGGAACATGCCTTAAAGCAATGTCATGGTACATATCTATCTAACCTAACTAACAAACAAGATATAGGTAGGTTAATTTCTGAAAATATGTTCAATGCGAATGATGTCTAAATAGTTCTCACATAAAGTAAATCCCATACGAAAAACATTACATAATACACTGTGTAGCTTTGAACGTGCTATTAGCTAATATAATCACTAATGTTTTCATAAAAACGTGTGAAGTTGCAACGCTTACACTTGTAAATCTACAAATTGCTGCAATGATTGAAGTATTTAGCGCACAAGATGCTTACAGAGAAATGGTAGAGTAATAATGAAACCGCACAAGCAGACCAGAAAAGTTTTTGTCGCCTGTCCTTTATAATTTTACCATGCCTTACGATAAGAGACATATAAGATATACTATTAGCTGTGCCCGTATTATTTAAAAATCATATTGAAGAAGATGAATATTGACAGTAAAAAGCCCTTTGATATGCACTACTCATTATAATGATAACCACTTACTTTACCTTAGATCCACTGCCTTAATAACGAACTATGAACTAAATAATAGACTGACCTAAGTCTTGGTATCTTATAATACATAGAACCGCACATGTATAATGTTTATGTCGGTATTCCAATACTTATTATACAAGGCCTTGAAGACCTTGTTAGGACAATAATGACGACGTTGAACATATATAAATACACATAATGAAATAAATTAACAGTCACTAGAAGGTTATGTAGAGAGATATCAAATCGTTTGTGTCACCAGGAGAACAACTACGATCGCTTAGGTAAGCAGCGGCTATTAGGAACGTCTAAACTTTGACATTTAATTTTGGTACACAAAATGAGAAGTGATAGCTAAGAATTTCTTAATACGCGCTGCTTAACTTAGACTTACTACGATCATAGTGAATCCCCAGGTGTTTATAGAGAAGCAAACTATATCTACACGTACTAGAATCCTACGAATATTAATTAGGGAGGAGTATAACAATATACAAACAAATCACATAAATATTGAACACGTGTAGGGTGTGGGACGTGGCCACAGTATAGATATGAGCTAAGCAAGCAGTACGGAATCTAGGAATAAATCTTTCGAAATGACCCACTCACAGACATGCGCATATACAAGATTTAATGCGACCTAGGCGTAATGTAAGTAAGGGAGTCACGTCGTAGCCGATATCCGTCAATTATGTGTTTTTTCCAAACTTCAAATCGACATTACTTAGTCAGGGAGTTTTTTTTTTAAATCTTGGACTAGAAAATAATTTGTCTATATTCCATACTGATCAGTAAAATTATATACATATATACTGGGACGTGGGTGCGTAAGCCTTGTCGGTTATCGAATGCCAATGTCAACTAATTTGCAAACCCACCCGATCCGTAGAGATCGGCTGACGGGCCTGACCTACATACCACTTCCAAACATGATAATTAACCCGAGAAACTTTAGGAAACGTCCAATATTCCGCTTCACTTCTTCGAAGTAAGGTTATAATTTATAACTTTTACGTGTATCAATAAATTTACTGGTATTCATTAACATGTTAATTAGTATGTTTATCGAATAGTTACTAGTTGATTTCACTAAACAGTTAATTGAATACATTTGAATGGTATTTATTAATCTAACTGAATTAATTTCAATTTATTTGAAAACTAATGCAAATTGCTTCTTATCAAGAATATTCATAAAAATATGATGATCACAGATAAAGAATAAAAAACACTCACCAATTAGCAGTTAATTCACTAGGACCTAGTGAATTATAGCTAAGTGGATAATCTATGACTTATGCCTACTATCAAATAGAGTTACAAAATGAGTTTATGTATGTCGGGTATTGCCTTATCAAAGACTGTATATTTCTTGTACCTACTTTGTATACTCAGTGTATCGTGGAATGATTGAAAGGCAAGGATTGGGTAAATACAGCTTTCAAACAAAATGATGTTTTTGATATAATTTATGTATGAGTGTTGATACAACCTGCGTAGGACGTAAGAAAGAGGCATGTTCTAATATTGGGTACCTAATTTTATTATGAAATCACCTTTCATCTCAGAACGATCTAAAACATTACAATTTATATTGTAAAAGTTTTATTGTTTTGACGTCAGTAGATAAGTTATACAAAACCTATGGCTGTGACTTAAAAAGGTCTTCTGAGATGAAGTGAATAATTCTAGTGAAATCGTTTATAAGCCAATCTGAAGCCTTAAAAAAAATACTCTGGTTACCAATTTACACTGTATATTTTTTGCGAATTATATTCGTTGCCAAGGTCAGTTGGTTGTAATGTGTTAGTGTACTGAAGATCAAATGTCCACTTCCACATTGAGTGAATAGATACTTACTTACCATTTTCAATCCAGACTGAAAAAGCTTAAATTTCAAGTAGGTATAAGTGTAGGTACAACATAACATAACACAAAAATGGGCATGCGATGTCAAAAATTCTTGATAATTATACTTAGAGACGACTTAGATAACTAGGTTAACTTTATACTTATGCTGATAGTTGACAGTTGAAGAGACAATAGGTGTAGCAACGATCGTAGATATTATGGTAATGATAATTCATCTATAGCTTTCCCCATATTAAAGTTAATTGCGTGAACGTCAAATTAACTCGTTTAAAAATAATACCCATTAGCAACGATCTCGGTTTACTATAAGCACAGTACAAGGCAAAATAATAATACAGTCTTACTAGTAAATACTTGTATAAGTACATCAGAAAGCCGAGACGTGCTAATTAAGTAAACGACGGAACCTACTCACCGGGAGCATACGTTTCACGCACTTACAAAACCTTTGTTAAGCGATTGCTGACATGTACCATTCGTTTGAGTAATTTTGTGTTGTGCGAGTTGTTTTGTTAGGTAATTTCATCTGTCTTTGTACGGATTTATGTAAAGCAAAATATAGGTTCCTTGTTAGGTATGGTCGGTATCTCTTATGCGTCTGTGATTTTCTTCACACTGAATAGTTCCCAGTATAAAATTCCTTGTCTGTGTCTGATATACTGTGACACACAATACCTACGTCTTAGGTCTGGCATAAGAATAGCAACGATTGAAGTCTCATATTTCAGTTTTGCATATTTTCATATACTGATTGACAAACTGGACACAATATAAACCACAGCAGGGCCCGGATTAATGCTATCGAGGCCCTTAGGCAATGCAATTCTTAGGACTCTTTTCCTTAACCCTTTTCAAATTTTTTTTAAATATATTTTTCCTTTCATTCTCGAGCTACTAGTGCTACTAACCTAATCGGTGCGGGATCCCTAGGCAGTCGCCTAATCCGCCTTATGCATAATCCGGCCTTGGGTCACAGTATTATATAGGAAATATGGTATGGTACTTAAATACTTTTAGAACTTTAATTATACTATGAAGTTAACAACAGAATATATTACGCATGTATATATGAAATACGGCTAAAAAAATTGAAGTAAAGTATATACAAACATCTAAATTTGTCGAAGGAGACGCCTATTGTGAATCTATTAGAGAACAAGAATAGTAACAATGTGTGTATGGCACCAGTGCTCCAATGTGCACGCATGGCCTGTATTGAACACGGGTACATTGTTGGCGTTGCTCAAAGGCAGGGAGTGTTGACTTAATCACCACGCCACGGTACATTGTTATTCATAATAGCTGGCTAAATTTAACAAAAATAGAGGTCATGCCAGTAACAAAAGGAAAATAATAATATCATCATCATCATCATCAGCCGGAAGAGGTCCACTGCTGAACATAGGCCTCCCCCTTAGGGGGGGGTTGCCATAATCCCCACGCTTGGCAGGCGGCTTGGGGATCGCAGATAGTTCTCCGAAAGTTATAAAGGACGCTGCTGCCCGTCCCATCGGTGGCTGGTCGTAGTTTAAGGACGTACCCGGGTCCAAAATAATAATATACCTAACCCATATATACTTAGATCTTTAAACAAAACAGGAGCTACTGTTCCAGTTTTTGTTTTTATCCCATTTGATATTCCCTAATCCCTCGTAGATTTAAAAGTGATTTAAATGTTCAATCATTGAAATCAATGAAAGCGAACCCAATATACGAAAGTCTACCTTTTTCTGTTTACGTCGGCATTGCATTAGTAGAATTGCTCACAATTGAGCAATTACTTTCTAAATAGGAGTATCCTAATCACACTTCCTCAATCAGGCTGTGTGCTAGTTTGAGATTAGCGTTACCTATATATTAAGGCTAATGATTTAGAGAACTTTAGACCTTAAACTGAGGAGCACTAAGGTCATTGTAACCATATTCAGTTTCATTAGTAACGTGTTGTTGCAGCATGCGAGGATGGATGGTGTGCGATGAGGCGAGCGGCGCTGGTTGCGCTTACGCTGCTGGTGTCGGTGAGCGCGGCGTCTGCGCAGCTGCGCCCCGCCGACGCTCCTCCTCCCATCAACGATACACGTGAGTGAGTCTGTTAAAACACTCTTACCTTCCAACCATTCATTCTGTATGATGTCTTTATTGATATGAAATTATGTAATGCTTCACACTAAGTAGTAGTATGTAACTACCTAAGTATCTACTGAAAAAAATCACAAGTAATATATATTCATCTTCACTTCTTACGCCTCAAAATGCAGTGACGTTCAGTTAGCCTTTTTTAAGAAGGTCCTATAAGTATTAATTATTGCAACTCTGAAATCAACGAAAATAGTTTAAAGAATACTTTTTATAAGTATTGTTTGTGAAATTATATATAAATATTTGTGAAATAGCAATTCAATTGTATCTATATCTCATCCGAGTTATCTATGCATACAGCAGACTTGTAGATTAAGTGGAGTCGTGTCGATCCGTCAATAGAACCACTTTCATTTAATCACGTACCTACCTATCGTTTTAACTGTTTGGTTTTAAGATCGTAGTCATCAAATTAGAATTAGAGTTGAGCTATTCGATGTTTCATTTACAAAGCGGTTTTATTACGCTCGTTATTCGCTATTAATATATACTTCCCTATAAAAATATTTTTATTATGTCAATAGTGCAAGTAATGCGGGTTCATAAACAGAAAACTTTCTAATGACGCAATCATAGGCCCGACTCGCTTTTATTTAATCTTTGCAACGGGCGTCACGGACGTCATGGTACCATCTGCTATTTTGATAATTCATTTAACATGAAGTTTTAACAGGATGTGATACTTTGTCTTATACGATGTTTTCATAATAATTGTCGAATCATAGAATGATTAAAATTTCATTAAAATCTTACAATCTGGACTTCGATCTAAATGCTAGTTATAAACTACGGACCTTGCATAAGCACACCGCATCGATAAATGTTTGCGACATATTGAAAACTGAAATACCTTTTCATATTTAATTTAAAATATTTTTTAAGTGCCCAAATATTCCCCGATTGTGCAATATAATAAAATTTTCGTAAGTACAACAAATTACCAAAGTTTTATCGCATTCAACCAGTATTGGCGGCTCAGAATAAGCAGCAAATTATATGCAAATTATTAAAGTAACAAATACATACGTACGACCAGTAGCTAGACAATTTCACGCTTGTCTTACCGATAAAGCACGCAATACAGGTGTATTATATGCAACATATATTGAAAACATTCAATGTGGTTTAGCTTACGTACTTTGCTTCAGCTACTGCTTTGTTTGATAAATTGCTTTGTATTTTACTTGCTATTGCGATGCTAACATTATAAACAAAGGGAAGTCATAACAATTTGACGATAAACTTGGTGTAACTTACACAATAGTCGAATAATATAAGCTGTATTTGAGCTGTGTGTGAATACTCAACAAATAAGGTTAGAATGGAAGCTGTACAACGGAGAGGTCGCCTCTACAAGGATACAAAACTCAATTGCCCTGTTATTGTGAACGCAAAGTTACTAACACATTCCTGCGTAAGCTCAGTCGGAAAGGTTAAACGCGGAACAATAGTATACAAATAGCGTTGACGACACCACAAATTAATGAAAGTGAAAATTTTTTCGGTTAACATTACGTAACCCCAAACAGCTCAGCCCAGTTAGACTCATAACATAACGTAAGGTACCTCCTAATTTGAGGTAAAGGCTACACGTAAAGGTAAACAAACATTCCAGCAAAATACAGAGGCGGTGAATACTCGTTCGGTCAGTCCCGTTAATTGTACAGCGCACACTAATCGCATATTGCGCCCGCTTTCCCTTTGGAAAGTATCGGACCAACGACCTAGACGTTTGCTTTAAATCGATTTTCAATAGTCATCCGTCAGTAAGTTCAATAATAATGCAATATGGCGACTACCGGTTATGTTTAACGTTCCATATTTTACATAGAGCCAGTGAGCTATGTCTATTGTTTAGAGTTATTCCAGTCTGATCCCCTCGTTTGATCCACTCTTGGTTACTCTTTTGTTTTATGATCCACCTTACATTTTGTCATTAGTACTAAATGGTGTCTGCGACATCGTCTACGCAGGATTTGACTTATCTTTATATTTTGGACAATTCACACAATATTTTTATAAATTATTACTTATATGTTATTCTGATTTATGTATGGGATAAGGCCAGGGAGATGATGATGTTATTCTGATTTATTTGCTAAATTATTGTCATGTTTCCTCATAATCTAAGCAGTAGGTTTTCATGAAATAGTAACAAACATATATCCATACATCCAGACATCCATACATACAAATTTTCCCATTTACAATATTAGTAGGATTCAACGTTATTCTCTATGAAACATACGTCATTATTCTGCTTCAACTATAACGATTACACTACACAATATAATAGCTATTATAAAAATAATGTAGCATTATGGCAAGTATGGCAACGCAACTTCATATTGCATTGTGTTGAAACGGTGCAGCAATGTAGTCTACTTTTTAGTGCGACTAAAACCAATACATAGTTGGAAACTGTGTAAATTATGAACACTAATGGCTTTTTACTTGTGGTCGCCGTGTAGGTGTGGTGAAATTTTACATTCACCTCTCGCCGCGTTTGTTGCTCGTAATCGAATGAGCGTCGTGCATTGCTATGCATAAATTACGCCCAACCATGTCATCTGTTATTAACATACACATTCCAAATATTCAAAAGACGATGTAGAGTTACACCTATATGAGAAGTAATGTATATGTAAGTAATATTATAATCAACGTAGAGCCGTGGTGGGATGTGCGATTTGAGGAGTCACCCGCTACGCAAGCGACGCAAATTCGAATCCCAGCGGGGCCAATGAGTTTTTCTAAAAACTTATGTGCAGTGATGCAGTGTTTTACGGTGCAGTAAGCATCGTGAGGAAACCTGCATATGTCTGAGAAGTAATAGACGCACCATCTGTCGTGCTGGCACTTAATTATCTTCGGTGATAAGTGGGTGTTGTTATTGCAACACCTTTGCCTGCCCCTTCGGGGAATACAGGCGTGAGCATGTAAATTATAATCAGTTACTCAAATTTGCACACAAACTTATCTTATATTCCAAACGATATGACTTATGAACGATCAGCGTGTACCAGTTTTTTTTTTTGATTCTGCTGTATATTCCTCTCTTATTAATTTTATTGTGGTTGAAGCCTGGTTACCTACTAACTTGGTTTCGTTTTTATGAATAGTAATATATTTTATGAATAAAGTTTGCTAATTTCTAAACAGTTTAACGGTTTTGCAATATTGAAATCCATAGAGATAAGCTTTATTGCGCTTCCTGTTCTTTGACCTCTTACGAAACTTAATGATTAAGTAGACATAAAAGAGGAATGCCATTAAAGGATAGAATAAAGGAAGTGCAAAACGGAAGAGAATAAGGTGTGCGTGAGGTGTATGAAATGAGGCTCTCTGTGGGATATAATATAATGGCGTTATGAAATTACGTTATTTTTAAGGCCTCTTAATTTTTGCACATACGATATCTTAGCGCCATTACATAAAGCCTCATATCAAACGTTAATGCAACACATTTGTTACAACATTCTTCTTTACTTGTACTACTCTACCGCCTGTATAGTTACGTTTATTAATAGGGCTTATAGTATTAATGCTACCTTTTTTCACAGGATGTGGTGCGGAGTGCGTAAGATGTGCGGCAGACGGATGCATCAAATGTGCACGACTCCTCGTGTGGCCCGGAGGCACTTGTGCTCACGACTGTCCCTCAGGCACCAGGGAGTCTTGGGCACACGACGACCACCTCATGGGCCGTGTCTGCTATCCAGCACATACTTATAATGAGGTATAAATATACACACACACATTTATATAGCTCATAAGTGCCTGTAGTCAAAGGGCTTTTCCCTCACGCTTTGCTAATACAAACAATACAATATGTATGTGAATGAAATGAAATGTCATGAGTCTGATTTATGTTATTTCCATACATTTTGTATCGTTTCTATTAGCGCAAGCCCGAGAGAATGATTTAATCTAGGCCTACTGGAAGACATCTCCTAAACTACAACTGTCTACACGCAATAACAAAAGGGACACCGTTCAAATTAAGATGTTTGCTAAGAACATTTAATGAAGAGTGAAGGTTTAATTGCTCATAGTTTGCGTTAACTACCTGTTTAATACGCTTTAGAACACTGTATTTGTAGGTTTTCCTTTTATGTACTCTACTTATACAAAATAGACGTAACAAATGAATCAAAGTAAACGTTATATAAAATATAATACGGTCATAATAACACGAAGTTCAGTTCAGTGCGTATACTACGCGTAGATATTATATGTTGGCTTTATTTAACATAAGCAAGTAGTTGGCACTTATCATTTAACAAATATATCGAACTAGATGTAGGTTGGACAAAGAGATTTATGATAAGTTCGTGACCATCTAACACGGTAAAGGATTGGAGCAAACTGCGAACAGGATATGACTGTATAAAATACCCATGAATTATTATTATGATCCGTGCACTTACATTCAAAGCTCAAAGTCACCAACCGAACTACGCCTGGCGTTATATTTCTTTAGGGTTTCGTTGATCTAATGTAAAAAAGAGCAATGTGACTTTATAGTTAGATTGAGTGAACCGATTACTGGTTAAAATAAAAGTTAAAAAAGAGATAACAAACCCTGAAACAAAATTAGGTCTTAAGAAATATGAAAATTATTACGGAACCATGCATGCATCCGAGTCGGTGCAATAACCAGTTTTTTTTCCTAACATTGCTCAAGCAATTATCTAATAGCATACACAAATAGAAAGCACACGTGGTGATAGTAAAGAAGTTTATTTAAGGGACTGTATGTCAGAACATCAAAGGGCATTTCTTTATAGCCGCCCATCGTCTTTGATGCTGGCTAGATGCATGTGGCAATGTTACATTACACATTAAAATATTATGTGAAATTATGTTCAAGTCGACTAGTTACTACTCCGTAATGGACTTCGTTGTCCCAAAAATAAATTTCGAAACACACGTTTGTAAATAATTATCGGTATTTCGGTGCTCATCAAACACATATTTTTAATCATTAGCGTCAACTCAATTCATGGTTTGTTTTTTTTATCGCGGAACCCTTTTTATGTATCTAAAGCAAAATAGGCTATTTTGTAACATGGACCAGTGAACGTCTCATCAGAATCGGTAAAACCGTTTCAGAGATTAGCCATATCCAACAAAAAATCGGAACAGACAAAACTTTTAAAATAGTTTTTTTTATAAGTAATACGACATTTCTCAAACTTGTAGTATGTACAGGTGTTTAATGCGAAGAGCACGAACTGGAATTTGCTGACACGAAATACCTGTCAATAATATTCCATAACTCAGCAGTCGCTGTCTAACATGCAAGTTGAGTACCTTGCGTTTTATTATCTACCGCTCAGAACAAACGAACATATTGTAGGTTTCTAGGATCAGTGGCTGTGCTTTGTTACATGTATGGAAGATCATTATAGTTACTATTAATTCGGCGTATCTACCTACTTGGCAAATACGATCTCTAAATGCAACTCATCTTTTACCTTATGTAAATCTAGCTAAATTAACTTCTTCAATTACTGTATGGTGTCAACTATGAAATGTATGACATAACGCAATATTTCTGAATGTAAGTACCAACATATGAACAAAAATGTTTACATGAGACGCACACTCCTGGAAATCTTTTGCTACTAATTGCGTACTTACTTATTACAGAATACGAAACGCTATTCAATGTGTTCTACTTACAGTGCAAAGCATACAGTTCCGTGCTGCAAACATTTTCTAATGGCTACAAAGTTTTCACGCTTGAATTTTAGTAAAAGAAAAAAAGAGAAAACACATTTTACAGGTCCATACAATGTATGACAAAAAAAAACATTTAGATATGTTGTGTTTATTTTGTTTAGGTGATAGTAGGCGGCGCGTGCGGTGCTGTGGCGTGCATCGCTCTAGTGGCGGCCGGGGCTGCGTACGCGCGATGCAGGACCTCTCGAGCGCACGCACAGCTGCCGCAACGGGCCCAGCATGACGACGATACCAGACTCAGAGAGTTCCACAAACAACTTGATTGTTTGCGAGTGAGTGCATCTTTATATCATTATTTTATGCATGACACTCATATTTATATTCTGTAAGCTGAAGGCGGCTCCTAAACCGCAAAAAAAAGGGAAGGAATCAATTTACGCTTTAGGTGTGATAACGAGCAGCAGAGCAACTGCATGGTTTGCAGAGGTCGTGGGTTCGAGTCTCGCCTCATGTTCGTAGTTTTCCTAACCTTTTTAAGAATACAGTACATCATCATCTTCTCCTCTATTGTTTTCAACAGAGGACTTCGTAGCTTGTATTTGATAACTCTTGGTTGTTGTTATTGGTCAATGTTTCGGAGACTCTACATATCTACATTGATTAGGTCAATCTACAATATATTTTACTCTTTATAACTATTCACTAAATTAGCAGCATGTGTTCTGAATTTTCCTTATTCAATATGAACCTAGAGGAAAATCTTAGCGTAATGCTCCAAAATTCAAGTAAAAGTAAATGTATACGAAGTGATATTTATTAACACTAATTTTGTATTTGCACGTATACCAATTTTTTTTTGTACGCGACAAATTGCCTATCAATAAACCAATTTTTTTTTACCTACAAGATCGCAAATTTTGCAGTCATTTTGTTACATTAGAATTCATTTAATCTTGGGTCCTACATAAATTTCAACAAGGTTTACTTTAACTTGTTTATCAAGTTATCTTACTTAATCAAGTTTTACATAAATATAGTATAAACATTATTTTATAATTGAGTCGGTTCATAAATACTGCTTATTATGGAAATATATCGATGACGTGCAAAATAATTATATAATTAAGGTATACACACTGTTGTTTATACCAATAAAGTTGTATAATATTCTAATGACTTCAACTTTAATACCACTGCCAGTTAAAATGTATCTAGTGCAACCTTGTTATAGGATATTATAATTAATAAGTTTTCCTCTCATAAATTGTGAAAGTAGGTAAACAGTCAGGTAAAAATATTAAGAGGAAACCAAATAATTCATCCCAAATTGAAAGCATTTCTAATAACTCGATACACAGTGATTGAGTAACAAAGGTAATTAATATTTTATTATTAGTTAATTTAGTTGTAGGATCTAATTTGATGTAAACTTTTTGTTTCAGCCACACTCATACACACTTCTAGCAATCCTGAATCACACCCGTCATCAAGTGAGGGAGCTCTACCAGCTCGGTAACAGCGACGCAGCTATGGCTTACAGGTAATCAAAGCATAGATAAATACAGAATGTCCATGCTTGCAAAATATTAACCTTCATAACCTATCTACATTTAATTATGACAGCTATAGTTTCACGTAGCTTATCTATCTTCCGCCGTCGTCATGTTATGCTACTCTTGAGCCTATTTTATGTTACTCAGCGATAAAGTAGCATTCTATTAGTGTTAGAATTTTGAAATCGATGCAGTTGTTTTAGAGCCTATTGCTTACAAATAAAGAAGCAAATTTTCCTTTTTAAACTATTAGTATAGATATAAATATGCAAGAAAGTTAAAAATCAATATGGTAGCAATATATTAAAAGGTTTAGTTTAGGACACTTTATTTAGGGATCCGGTGCTCACATCCTTAGCAAAAGCAGGATATAATAATGTAGATTTCATTCAAATTAATATAGCTACTTAATTTATTATTAGATACTACAATGTAAGTAATTATGACACAACGTTGTTCAAGTATGTAGAGTTCCGTGTACCACAATGAGATGCGAGGGTGGTTTTAATGTATGCTATGTTAATCAAACTATAAGTATCTATGCGCATATCATAGGTAGGCAGTCTACTAATTTGTAGTGATCAAATATGCATAGAAGAACTGCGGCGTTCCCACGCCTCTATTCGATATTCACCTTGACAACTTTCGAACACCAACAAAAACAAGCGATCTTGTGTCGTTCCCACAATTCACAGTAAACGCTACGCCATTGAGTTCAACTATGAATTTTTTATCAGCTTTGAATTTCTGCAAATAATTAGTTGGATTTTGCCTAAGACTCGCTTTCTACTCCAATACCAAAGAGAATTGATAAAGACGTTACTTGTTACTAAGCGCCGGCCACGCCTCATAGTGTAGTATAATTTAGCAACATAGAAAACTATTACTAAAGCTGTCTACAACGCTACTGTGCAGTTGTGTTGAGATTAGTTATCGATTTTATGTATCTCTCTACTTGATGAGTAATATGGAATGAACTGTAAAGTAGAAAGAAAAGTGATCATAAGTAAGTATAATGTTCAATGCGAAGGGATGATTATTTTTGATAAACGATGGATGGATTGTGTGAAAGATTTGTGATGATGAAAGGAGTGAATACGGTGACAGAGAAACAAATTGAGCCAAATTCAGATATCATAGGATCAAGCCGAAGAATGTTGAATATAATAAGTACTCTATACTAAGTTTACAAACGATTTTTTTCTCGTAACTTTTATTTATTAAAATATAATTTCAAACACTCCTAAAAAATACACAGTGGATCTTTTTTCACATTTGAGTAATAAATTGCTCTTTATTTAGCACCGAGTCCGAAGAGACTAAACCAAACTGCACTAACGAAGTAGCAATATGTGTGTGGTCCAGTTTTTTACTGAATAAAAACATCCACTGCTATGCATGGGTTCTGGTATGCACATGTTTATTAACGTTTGTTACTTGAGGGACTGGTGTCTAATATTAGCTATGTTCCGTTGCAGTTGCATCCTGAGCGACCTGGCGAAGCTGCTTATACTGTTGAACAAACAACAGATACCGGTCGTGCCGGAAGAGTGGCAGCGGCTAGCGACCTGGGCTGAGAGGTACATACTAATTTAAGATACAACAAAGTTTACAGAGCATTCACATTACATTTTAAATTTAACTTCTATTACAACTGGAGACTAGCAAAGCTTCCTCAAGGGCATATAAGCTAATATTCATGTCGGCGGACTTCTCAAACGTCGTTACCCTTCATACGATTGCAAACAAATTTCTTCTAGATGCACGTGACGTGTGAAAGTCCTAAAAACTAGCTCGAAATAATTGGGAAAGAATAGCACCGCTAGAGGTAGCACCCAATTTATCTATTGGAAAAAAGCATTATGTCTAGGAATATGAAGTTAGTCGGAGTCGATAAAGTATTACCAATTAATAGCCATAGTTAGCCTGAGAATAAAATAGAGAATTCCACCATCGTTGCAGCGCAGCAATTCCAGGCATTTTGGTAAATATTGCGCCGTCAGACACTTTCTATGTTCTATTGTATGCATCTCCTGGTAGTTTTCTTTGATCATTAGCACGCTTAGCCACTCGTTATTTAGTTAATTTTCCCATATTCAATAGACACGGAAGCTATGGTCAATAAGTTTGCTTGCGTATTTACTTAATCTTTTGCGTGTTGTCACAATGTGGAGGCGGAGAGGCACCTACCACAGAACAGAAAACACTATTAAATTTAGTCTCTTGCCGACCTAAACCGTAGTAGATAAATCTGGCTGCAGTTGTAAAACCACACTGATGAAATATCAATCATTTTTGTATTTTTTTAATCGCCATATAAATTCTAGGATCCTAAAGCGATACAATCGCATGAACGGGGGCCAGCAGCAGGAAGACCAATTGGTGAACATCCTGCCAGCTCCACCGAGCCAGGGCTCCGACTCGGAGACCACGCAGCAATCCTTCTCCACGTTCAAACCACCCTCGTACTCGCCTACCTCTTACGACACCACCATAGACAAAGACCTAGAGAGTCAATGCGAGTGGAGCGACGTCGGCAGACCACCCAGCTACTCACAAATAGAACGAGAAACAATAGTCCTCACCGACCCCTGGGAGAGAAGACCCATCACAAGGCGAGAGAGCGTCTGGCTAGAAGACGAACTCTTCGAGATGACGAGGCGACCTCAGGATGAACTCACTACCGAACTTTAACTAATTACATTTGCAATTTAGCGAATAGCAATATTCTTCTGTTTACCATTCCAAGTCTGAATAGTACAAAATATTACGTTTTCTTATGTATTGTTTGTAAGGGTGGTGCTTCCGTGTATATAATGCCTTTAGTGCCTAATTTAAATGTAGACAGATAGATGCAAATATAAGTTTGAGTTTTTAATTAAATAGGTTCATTTAGGTAGGCTACCCTCATTTTAGATACACCCTTTTTTAGGTTTACCCTTTTAAATCACAATGCCTACGTCGCAGAACGACTTTGAAGGATTATGTCAAACATTAAATATCATAAAATTTCAAAAGTAATATTTAAAAATAATTACTAGCCGATTTATGAGTGTTTAGTAGTAAGTATAAAAACATAGTTAATAATAAAAGTAAAACCAAAGTAGAAAATATAATAGAACCTCTAGTCTCAATAAAATTTCCTCGTTTTGAAAGCTTCGTTCCAATAAATTCGTCATTGGCGTTGATGTATCAATCTATAATCTTATTCTTTTATGGACAGGAGGACCTAAGTATTTATATAAGATAGTGTAGCACAGCTGTTACTTGTTAAACTTTCTACGGTTTGAAACGCTTGCAGTACTATTTGGGAATCTCGAAAGCGGAATCCGAGTCGAAATAGTGGCACAGAATGATGGATGGTGCGGGAGACAAGTCATTAGAGCGTTAAGTGACCTAACACTTACGCGCGTTTACTATGTTTAATAGAAAATTATATTGAATTTGTTATTTTATTACTGCTCTATCTAAGTAAGGTAACAAATAATCATTATAGGATTAAATTTACTTTGAACCTAAAATCGTACCATCTTCGAATCTAGTTACTACTTACTTACTCCGAATGATAATATAGTTACTTATTTTACAGTATAATAATATTTTTCTATTGCTATCTGCTTTCGAGATATTACCTACCTTCGTTTTTACACTAGGTCGCTTTATGATCACATCATATTCATCAAAATGTAATGTCCTGTGGAAATACCTGCCTTAACTTGTTAGGTGGTTATCTGAGGCCCTACTATAACTTATTATTGCAATGATAGTTCAGCTGTACGACAGTGACAGATTTATCCACGTTATAAACAAGTGTCTCATAATATGAGTTATACTATCATGGCAATAAGAACTCATGGTAGAGCCCCTGTACAATACTTAAGTAATATGACTAACTTTAAGATATTTACATGTATAAAACAACGAACCTATCTAAGATGTAGATTAGTATATTATATCTATTTTCTAGAAATAATAATTATAAAATAGTGTTTGGTTGTTAAATTCTAAATAAATTTATATTTTTGTTCATTATATTGTTCGTATTTCTTCCTAATACCTACTTCTTACTTTCGATCATCAGACCAAGAATGAAGTAGCTGCCTCCCAGAACTACCCTACCACTTTCATAAATTATTTTTTTTGTTCGATGAGAGACTTGAAGTTACAATATATCAAAATTACTAAATAAAGATGAATAATTAAATTTTGCCATCTTACAGGCTACTGGGATCGCCTAAGAAAGACTTCTTTGTCTAGACGTAGCTAGCAATGAACCAAGGAAGGGAACAATGTCCCCAGAGAAGTAGGTAACTAAAAAAAACATACAGTCGAATTGATAACCTCCTCCTTTTTTTGAAGTCGACTAAAAATTGTTCGACACGCCTATAATTTATAACTGACAACAATATTGGCTAAATTACTTAGCTAAAATAAATCTCCCTTTGTATTGATAGGGTGCGATGCGGCTGAGCAGTTTCGCAACCGTTGTAGTTTTTCAGTGTTTTTCACAAACCCTGCTTATGAGGAAAAATTTGAAATCTGAGTTAAGCCAGTTGTCAGACTTTTTTAGGCTTCCGACAGTTCCGTCAGGCAAAGATTGACAATTCCTTTTCTATGGCTGTTGGCAATTCTAAACCTGTATTCGACGCATGCAACATTGCCACGTGTGTCAATAATAGAATTTCACGTATTGTCAATGTCGCTTGTGTGTCAAATTGTTTCAATTAGCCAGAATACGTCAACTGTCAAGTTGAACATTTTATTTATTGTGTTTATTATTGATTATCGAGCGAGTGGCGAAACAATTTGCTGTTTAATTAATAAAAATTGGTATTTTGTGTATAACGTTAATGTATAAGTGGAAAATTAATACAACTTAGCGTATACAATCCTTAAGAATAAACTGAGTAATATGTAGAACGAAAATGTAACGTAACGGTAAATTTAAACACAAGATATTGCCTTTACTTAAGTCTATTTTTAAGTTAATAACAAAATGACCTTTAAACTTCACCTTTAGTAATAGGCTTTTCTTCTTCGCTATCGTGTGCAAATCGTCTTTCTGCGCGTCATGAAATTATAATAACACATATGTTGACATAACTCTTTCAAACATTCTTTGTTCAGTGAGTTGCAGTGCTTATCAGTTGTGAAAATAGTCCTCGGTTTTCAGATGTCACTTGAATAAAAGTAGTTTTGACTCCGGAGGGATTTCTTGAAAACAAAGCTTCAGATACAATAAGCCAAATGGTGAGTTCCACTCAGTGAAATATCATCTTACTTCAGTTTTCACCTTTTCATGAAAGTAATTAACACATGGATTTCTGTTTTATGAAGTACCTTGATTGTTTGCTCATAATTTTGTCATATTTCCATTACATAGGTAGAGACTGAAAATAATGTTTAAAATAAATAAATAAATTTTATTTCTTTCTAGCTTTCAAATTTAACTGAAGTCAAATTATTAACTACAAGTAACTTTATACATTCTGTTCATCATGAAGCAATTGGCGGCATGGTAAGTTTTATTTATTTTTATAAATAAGCTTTTCCTATCACCATAATGAATCTAAGAGTTAATCTCTTGTTGTTGAAGATGCAATTCTAAATTTTTCTCTGTCCAGTGCCATGTGTTTCATCATCATGAATTTAAGAATAATAACATTTGTCGGTGTAACTGATGCAACTCTTTCCATTTGTCTCTGTCCATCCCTTTAACCTCCTTATATTCCTTATTACAAATTTAAAACAGATGTTTCCTATTATTTAAAAAACTATTAATTTGAACATGATAGTATGGTACTTTCGTTAAATAAATAAGTAGAAGTCCAGATGATATTTATCAGAAACTTAAGACAAATAGATACATCATTTGATTTTAGACTCTGACTTAAGTGGGTCTGCATACCCTTGTAATAATATCAATCATTATTGCCTGCGAATAAAAGTGGTTTTAACAGGCTCCACAATATGTTATTACATTAAATAATGTGAATTGAGCTGCTTCTAGTGTTCAACAACAATCACACACACATAAATTATTGTTATTTGAGTATTGTGGTATTGGAAGTACCTGCATCAGCAATGTAAATTTTATATCTGGAGCAATACAGTTCTTGTTATTCGGGTTGATATTTCGACTGGGGTGTGGTACACAACTACAGCATTAACACCCATTGCAGGTATCAGAAGAAAATAAGTTCATACGACAAGGAGGAATGGGAGACGATGGTAGAGCAGCTGCTAATGCGCGGCACATACCGCCGGCGTATCGTCGACTTCTCTACCCACGCGCGATCATATCTCATTGATGTTGACTTAGTTAGAGGTTTGTAATACATACATTATTTCTGATACTTACTTACTTACAAAAATGATTAAGGGTCATAAAGATTAATGAATTCAACTTTAAGCCTGACTCTAAATCAATCATACCTTATATGAATAAAGTGCCTGAAATACAAGTGAAGCACCTAAAAATCGAAGCATGAAAACCTATGAATCCAAATTGAATCTCAATTTGTATGAGAGTTAAATATTTTCATATAGTCACTGTATAATTAAAATAGTATGGCATAGGGCTTCACTATTAGGCTCTATATTGGGGTTCCTTATTTGTTAGACAAGATATAGGAATCTATCCAAGGCTGGTCAGGTGTAAATAATATTGATATTTGGGGCAATGTTAAATAACTTAAATTATGATGTTAATATGCAGGGTCATCATTTCCTAAAGCGAAACCCACATTGGGCATGCGCCGCGTGGTGTGGTACGCTCTGATCCGGCTATTGTTCCTCCCCGCGCTGTACCAGTGGTGGGCGCAGCAGACCACGCCAGCCTGCGCCAAGTTCCTACTCACACTGTGGCTCATGCAAGTCCTCAATATCTCCATATATTTCATTACGCCAGATACCTTAGACATTGATGTAAGCATACTATACTTCCTTCTTTATATAGACTACCTATTCTTGGAGAGATAACTTTCTTTCATAGAATAATAGGAAGCTCTATTGGGCCTTAGGCCGCCATCTAAAAGTCTATGTATAATTGTTATAATAAAGAAGTGCATGATCATAGTTAAATTATTCCTAATTATTTTTATTATACAGACAAGGTATCTGCCTAAAATTAAACATCGTGTAGGTATGACACTTGGTAAACTTTTATTGGAATTTAAATAGACAAATTAACTTCTTTTGAATATTAGTAAAGTAAAAAGTGTATATTATTTCACTTACATAATGAATTGTTCCAGGCAAATTGCTTTTTGGTACCACTTGGCCTGATGATAGTACTAAGTGTGGTTCACTCGCAAATAGTAAGCACTACAGAGATGGAGCTGGCAAGAGTCCGTCCCCGGTCGACATACCATAGAAAACTGCCGCGTTCTTTTAGGTAATTTCAAGTTAAATACATTATTAGCAAGGACTTATATATGAGAAATAAGTTTCTTGTATTGGTTCGTAGGCGCCCCCGCTCGGACTGCGACGGAGGCAGCGGCGGGGGCTCGGCCGAAAGTGGCGCTACTTCAAGTCAAAGCAAAACAGCTGCCAGTAAACCTGCTAAATTCAGAAGAAGGCAATCTCGCTCGGAAGTTTCTGAGAACGGATTAAGGCAGGTACTTTTAAGTTTCCAAAACTAAGCAGTTATTTTTTTTATTACAATGTTCCCTGGTAATTTCAGGAAGCGTAAAAAAGACTTAAAGGAAAGCTTCGTAAAAAATATAGACCCACCTGTTAAAACCAAACCTCTGATTAAATTCAAAGCTAAGGATTCTGATGATGAAGATTATATGCCCTGGAAGAAACCTGATGTAGCTGCTCCCATTGTAACCTTTACTCCCCCGCCGGACGACGCGACGCCGGGTTCCTCGTTTGGTTATAAAGCAAATATTCTTACAAAGAAGCACTTAGAATCATTCAATGTGAGGCAGAACCATCAGGTCAATGTGGCGAGAACAATATTCGCCGATGGTGATGACGGCTTCGAAAGCCTTAACGGTTACAACTCAAATGGTAGTGAGGGTGATAGCAGACTGAGGACTGAACAGAATAGAGTACGTACTGAAAAGGTAGACGATAGTGTGCAACCGGCTGTGATTGAAACTAAACCAATAATTGAAAAGACTAAAGATATTGTTATAGATAAGCCACAAAGTGAGAAAATTGTAGATATAGATGAATTGAAGAAGAATGGGGATGAGAAATCCGGGGATGATACAGATGGCGTGGTACCCACGAGTAGTCCAAGTGCAGTGAAGAGGATCGGAGTCAGATTCAGAAGCTCCTGGGTGCAGGGCGGCGTCCGACAGGATACAAGCGATGAAGACTTTACTCAGGTCAAGAAAAAACAAAAGGTATGTCATATCTTATGAATATTTTAGCCTCTGGTAATTTGGATAACCTTAAGATTATTGCCAAGTTTAATATTATGATACTAGTAACTGCACTTCTCGAATTAAAAACACCTGTTAACAGTATATTTTTTATTAACATTAGGTGATTGATGGAAGGGATTATCGGCACGTAAAGTCAGGTAGCTATTTTGTTATCATTGAACTTGACGGCATGATTTAAATGTATGGTTAATAACAAAGCACATTGATTTATACACCTATATGTTTACGGTAGTAAATTAACCTAAGTTAGCGTAAGAGAAATGACGTTCAATAAGTGTCCCTTATGTTGAATAAAACTTATTGATTTTGATTTTGATTTAGTTGTCAAAGGATATAAATTTGGGGAAATGTAGCTTCTTTTTAATAATAAATTCCAGTTCTAAGTGCCTTGCATCAACTCTTTTTGTGTCAGATGTAAAAACGTCATATTGGCAGATTCTCTTCAATCACTTACAATGAATCAAACTTATGTCACCATAACAGTTGATGATAAAACCCCAGTAGCTCAGATTACCCCCCCATATTATAATATGTATAAACGAACACAATTTTATCTCATTATAATATGAGTATAGATAAAATTTGAGTCACTAAAAAAGTGTTCATAGGCTTAATGAACAGTGTAGATATCCAGTATGTATAACCATATCTACACAAATAAATAAATTTGAATTGTATGTTTGTAATTTCTAAATAACAGCTTTTCACTAAATCCATATGAAAGTGTATACGGTTCGGTACTTACATAAAATTTTTTTTCAAAATTATCTCTGTCGGTTTGTTCCGCATAATCTCTAAAATTTATTTTTCAAAAAAAATTACGTTGTGGCGTAAAAAGTCACCGATGAAATTAAGTCTACATGAGTTAAGCCGCGGAGCACAAATAGTTAAAAACATGTTCATAAATCAATAGATAAACGTTACGTGTAGAAGTAAAGTAACGATAGTACAAATAATGACTTAATTTCCGTAGAAAATAGAGAATTACCAGTCATCGTCATCCGACGGTGAGTGTTCGGCGTCGGCTCCATCCATCGCTCTACCATCCCACCATACCATGTCCGATTGGGTTGGCCAAACCACTAACAGTAAGCATCCTATTGCCTACCTTACATATATTTGTTTAATATTAATTCTCTAATCATAGCGAGCTAAAAGTCAAACACTTAAAAATCGAAGGACCAATGACCTTCAATTGTTATAACCTGGTATTTCTTATTAATAATCTTGTTTATACTAATCTAATTATAATACATTCCCCTAATACAAAACATAGACTAAGTTAGTCCTATGTTTAGAAGTAGCTCTAAAAAGAGAGGACATTGTGTTAGTCCGAGTTTGGTCTAGTCTTCGTTTAAACCGTGTTTTGTAATAAAGGGGTAATATATTATAACTAATTAAAATGTTTTAATTTTGTGGTATTTTTACCCTAATCAGAATGTGAGTGAAATGCCTGCATAATGTAGGCTAAAAGTTAGAAAGAAATAACAATATATATAATATAATAAATATAGATAAGTTAAAACAGTGGTGCATCGACAGGTGAGGAGAGTAGCTACGGCTCTCAGTCAGAAGGCGGCCATTCGGACGTGTTCCACTACGCCGCAGATAGCTCCTGGGATCCTTTCGCATTGCTTGATCCTACCAGTGATACAGGTTAGTCCTGTGATCCCGACTAGGGTCCTGATCCTTTTAGTTCTTGTCAAACAACTTGTTTATCATACTTACTAGACATCCCGCATATAAGTGCGTTCTTTTGGCAGTGAAATGTACGATGTGGGAGCGTGGGTCGACACTGCGCGCTGAACTGTCAGCGGTGGACATCAGCTGGTACGTGGTGGCGCGCGCCGAGCGAGCTCTGGCGGCCGAGAGCGGCGCGTGGGCCGGGCCCGCCATGGCCGCCGCCGTCGCGCTCCTCGCGCCCGCCATGCGCCTCGTGCAGGTATCTCTCTGCACTCTATAACGCACCGAGGGAGGCGCGTGGGCCGGGCCCGCCATGGCCGCCGCCGTCGCGCTCCTCGCGCCCGCCATGCGCCTCGTGCAGGTATCTCTCTGCACTCTATAACGCACCGAGGGAGGCGCGTGGGCCGGGCCCGCCATGGCCGCCGCCGTCGCGCTCCTCGCGCCCGCCATGCGCCTCGTGCAGGTATCTCTCTGCACTCTATAACGCACCGAGGGAGGCGCGTGGGCCGGGCCCGCCATGGCCGCCGCCGTCGCGCTCCTCGCGCCCGCCATGCGCCTCGTGCAGGTATCTCTCTGCACTCTATAACGCACCGAGGGAGGCGCGTGGGCCGGGCCCGCCATGGCCGCCGCCGTCGCGCTCCTCGCGCCCGCCATGCGCCTCGTGCAGGTCTCTCTCTGCACTCTATAACGCACCGAGGGAGGCGCGTGGGCCGGGCCCGCCATGGCCGCCGCCGTCGCGCTCCTCGCGCCCGCCATGCGCCTCGTGCAGGTCTCTCTCTGCACTCTATAACGCACCGAGGGAGGCGCGTGGGCCGGGCCCGCCATGGCCGCCGCCGTCGCGCTCCTCGCGCCCGCCATGCGCCTCGTGCAGGTCTCTCTCTGCACTCTATAACGCACCGAGGGAGGCGCGTGGGCCGGGCCCGCCATGGCCGCCGCCGTCGCGCTCCTCGCGCCCGCCATGCGCCTCGTGCAGGTCTCTCTCTGCACTCTATAATGCACCGAGGGCGGCGCGTGGGCCGGGCCCGCCATGCTCCATTATACTGCACTAAAATTATCTGCTATCTAATGAGTAATCCAATAAAACAGAAGATCTGTACGGTTGGCGTGGCTCCATGACCACGTCAGCAGATCGTGAACCATTGAAAACGGCTTATGTTCACCGGTTCTATTGATTACCAGGAAAAAACAAATAAATATTAACTTGGCTTTGCTGACCATGACCACGTCAGCAGATCGTGATCCATTGAAAACGGCTTATGTTCACCGGTTCTATTGATTACCAGGAAAAAACAAATAAATATTAATTTCACAATTGTTTACAGGTGTCTGTAGAACAGGACACCCGCACCGAAGATGAGCTCCAGTCTCAATCGATCTTCACGTACATACCGTCGGTGGTCGCTAATTACAGTCAAGGCTCTGTGTACCCGGTAGTTAATGGTGCTTTTGGTGGGAATATGTGGTAAGTTCTTCGTAACCAACTAATGAACATTTTTAAATAGGAACTATTAAAATAAATGTGCGTTTTCTCAGGGTAGTGACTACGAACCTACTTTCCTGTGTCCTTCGCTTCGTGTTGGGTGGATTGGTATTTTTTCTCTTGGCGGTGGCCGAGCGAGCTTTCAAGCAGCGATTCCTATACGCCAAGTTATTCTCCCACCTCACCTCCGCTCGCCGCGCCAGGAAATCGGAACTGCCACATTTTAGACTTAACACCGTTAGGAACATCAAAACTTGGCTGTCGACAAGATCATACTTGCGGGTACATACTTTCTGCACTTTTTATTACGCAGTGCCGAATGAACGGCGAAAAGACAGTAGTTACTCCGAAATCCTTATAATTTTATCGAATAAACTTGAAATCTTAAAAAAAAAACGATCGAACCCTTAGAAATTTAGTATACCGCGACGTAATGTCTTTGTATTTGCACTTGGTTTCATTTGTGTTACAGCGCCGCGGCCCGCAACGCTCGGTGGATGTGATAGTATCGGCCGCGTTTATGTTCACATTGATACTACTTGCGTGTGTCAGTGCGCAACTACTGAGGGTAAGCTGACATTCATTATGAAGGAAAGAAAATCATTTTCCATGTCATTGATTAAAATTTACATTAATTTTTATTCAAATTTGTGTGCAATCATCCCATGACACTTTATGTTATAATGACCAGGAGTCAGTAACACTAGAGCACGGCTGGCTGTTCGAAGCGATGGTGTGGGCATGTTGCCTGGGCATATACTTACTCCGACTGCTGACCCTTGGCAGTAACGTCAACAAGAAGTACCGCGGCTGTCTCTCCGCCATACTTACTGAGCAGATCAACCTACACCTCGCTATCGAACAAAGGCCCGAGAGCAAAGACCAACTCACCGTCGCGAACAACGTGCTGAAGCTGGCTGCTGATTTATTAAAGGTTAGTTTTTATTCTTAAAGAACTAGGATCTCTATGACTAATTGCCATCATATGTTATGAAATGGCTATGATTGTGAGACAGGTGTATATGACGTATATGTCTGTCATGACAATAAGAGCATTATGGTTTGGCTCCTGAAGACTCGGATAGATAATGCAACCCATTCTCATAAATATGGGTATTGACTGAAATTTGTTGACCTGCTCCTCGAACCAGCCAGTCCAGGACAACAACGCGGTTTTTATTACTCGCACTTAAAAGTAAATTCCTTTCTATTTTACAGGAATTGGACGCACCGTTCAAGATATCGGGGATATGCGCCAACCACTACCTGTACACTATTACTAAGGTGGTCATACTGTCGGCGCTCTCTGGTGTCCTCTCTGAAATGCTCGGATTCAAATTGAAGCTTCACAAAATTAAAATTAAATAAACGCATAGATAAATTTCTTCTGTTTCTGAAGATTGAAAAATGACACGCAGATACTTGGTTCTTCTTGGTCACAAATTAATAAGCTGAAAGTATTTTAATATGACAAATCTACAGTACAAACCATGTATCACGTTTTCAATGATTTCTCAAGTTTCTAACGCAGTAGCAGACCATTGTAGAAATATAAATATGATATAAATCAGACTTCTAGGTTTGAGGTAGTTTCATGAATTATTAAAAGCACCGTACACTTAGAATACAATGTTTAACTGATGTACTCTTTCTTAAAAACTTAAGCATACGATAATCAGTCGATAAATTAAATAGTGAAATTCCATAAAATATCCCACCAAATACCACTACTCCTATTATTCAGAGATCTACTCTGATCATTGATATTTTGTTTTTGTAAATTTATCAATTCTTAACTTTTATTATCTATGGCCAGTAATACCTAACCAAACTATTTTAAAATAAATGTATTTGAAATCGACTGATTGACGAACATTTTGCTTGTAGATGTTATAGGCATCCAACAGTAGACAACACTGGTGTTTGCCATCATAAATACATGGAAAGCGAATAACTATTAATACGTTACAAAATAACGATTTAGTACCATCTGGTTTTGTATATCGTAACTTTAGTTGAATGAATTACTATTTTATGCGTTATTATTTACATAATTTGATTAATAATAAAATACAGACTATTAAGTATTTTAGTGCCAAAACAAGGGATAATTTTTTTCAAAGTTTTATATGTTGTCCTGAACTATTATATATTTATATATTTTATTTATATATAACCATTATATATTTTATGTACGAATTGTATTGTATCTGATGAACATGAGCACAACACGACATCTTGACTTGGTGTTCGATATAAGACATTGTGTTTGGCATAACCCACCTTATTACAAAACATAGACTAAGGAAGTCCTTGGTTTAAAGGAAGGTCCATATCTTTCTATGATATGGATTTGTAAAGGGATGGACATAATTTTAGTCCGACTTTAGTCTAGTCCTTGTTAAAAACATTTGCAATAAGGGGGAATGTGTTTAGACATTATAGACATGCGAATATTAATAAAATAATGTAGACTAATAATATTACAACTATGTTCGATCTCATATGAATTTCTAAAATAAATTATGTTTTGTTGCAAATTCTTACCTGTTGATGTAGGTCTGACTGTATAGTTCAGGTTTTTCATATGGAAACAGGAATCTTGCATGGTTCGCTTGGCTGTATGCAAGACGATCTTAGGGCAAGAATAATTTGTAGGTGATATTGGTGCATCTTATTACTTGGTGCAATATAGACACCGCTAAAGTAAATGGCGGTAACCTGAATTCTGTACCCGTCACGAGTTTGCCACCGTTTTCCTAATCTATACTCGGTAGTCTCCGCCGAAAATTTGTATGAGAAATTGTAGAGCGCCCACTAGCGGTGACGTGAAGAACTAATATATGTCGTACAAAAAATGTTGGTGACGCTGGCGAGTATTGATATCGCAAACGGTGCAAATTTGTGATAAGGGCAAGTAGTTTTTACGTTGTTTAGTACTAGGTACTATTCATATTAGATTGTGATCAATTTCGAATGCAGTGGAGTAGTTTTTACCTTTTAGAACATATAAATACTTGTTCCTAGATATAATGTTTCTTTGTAGTAAAACTTTACATCACTACTATCCTGCTGTTTGTATTTCTCGCCTACCTTATAATACTTCTGATCCTAATTCCAGGTGAATAGAAAAGAAACAAAATTAAATGTCTAAATGATTTATTATAATAATAACAAACGAAATAATTACGATGCGATAAACTTTTCTTGTAGATAATCCCCATTACTTAAAAACTTAAACATTGGTTAATGTTTGTTTTGTCTTGTTATTTACGCGCGACATACTTCAGCGCCAGTAAGACGACAAAACACATTTTGTTTTACTTTTCTATGTCCAAACAATGCAAGTAAGAAGGGAGTGTCTATAAACTTATGGACACATAGAGAACGAAACATACAATATAAATTACAAACTGCTTATTGCAAACCAAACTCATTGAGCACAAATACTCGTGTATAGGCACGTACTCACAATCCATAAAGATACATAACCCTGAATAATTATAAAATACATTAATGATAATCACGCCTTCAATCGAAACTTACGAGCATCGAGACCATTCACCTTAATAACCCCATGTAATAAAAGGTTTGAAATAAGAAAAGGAAATTTGTTTTTACCTCTGTCATTCTTATGACGTGTGAACAAGACAGAAATATAAAATGACCGTTGACTAATTCTATTCTTATCTTGGAAGGGTTGTACCTATTAGATAATGTTATTTTCAGGTCAGTCACCCCTATCCCTCCATTATAATAAAAGCTAAACGGAACAAGAATTATTGCTTCTTTCACTTACATTAATAAAATGTATTATTTATATGATAAATACTATTGAATCATTCACTAACTATACTAACAAATGTAGTGTGATAGACACCTATAGATATAATTATGGAGTACATGTTATTGAAGCGGTCAGTCAGTATAGTAATATAGGTTCTTTAGTGTGTTTAGGACGAAATTATTCAATCTCATTTGAAATAAGTCAATTTATGTATTAGGTGTTTCTGGTTGAAGATAATTATGGGTACGTTCAAGGTTTACGTCGCAAAATTCAAACAAACCACACGTATTCTCGTATACCTGAACTGGTTATAACAAAAAATATTCCTAATCTATCTACACTAATTATACTAATATCTAACACGCAAAATCTATATCGGCAATAGGACCACACGTACAATGTTCCCATGTATTTAATTTGCATTTGAGTTAACCAGATGCAGACATTTATAAATACATTTACAATCTATATATACTAGACAAGCAACTAATTTTCCAACACAATTCAGAGCCTCTCTCCTCCTCTCATGACAACCATATATTCAATAGGTTTGTGTGGAAAGGCACCAGTCACTTGTGATTCTTATAGTAAAATTTGTAATTCCACACTTTCTATTTACATCTAGTAAAGTAGAAGATGAAAGGTACCTTACACAAAGTCAAACCAATCAGTCTAAGGGGCACATGCAGACATCCAGTCTAGAATACTGTCTCGTCTATTTGTTTGTGGTATTTGAAGTGGCTTAGAAGAAGTGAGGAGCATAAGCTGTAGTTGCGTATAGTTGTCCCGTGAGAGCTGTTCATGGCGTCGCTTTGCAATATGCAGCGAGTCCGGGAGCGTTACTCCTAGGAGAACTACTCTCGGGGGCTTTTCTCACCAGAGCGTTTTCTCCGGGAGCTTGAGTGCTGAGATTTGCGACGCACGGGACGGTTCCGGGAGTGCTATTCCCGCCGACGCTCCCTTGAACCGGAGCGCTGCGAGCTGCGCCGCGCAGACCGACCCCGGGATCGCTCGCGGGACCCTGACCTTTTGCTGCGACTGCGAGACCGACTACGTCTGAAATAATAATTTTTTTTTATAAATATTTATTCCAAGTGCTAAAGGTCACTGCACTTGTAGTGAAATATGGAAAACAGAAAAGATCACAGAGTTTACCTTTGAAGATGAGCTCGTGAAAATACCTCATAGGGTAACCCACGCACCCAACGTTTATATAAAAAAACAGATCGGATGATCACAGGGAAGAAAATGTATGTACAAATAATAATATGCAATGTTACCTCCTCTCCCGCTCCCTTTCGCGGTCTCGGTCGCGATCGCGTTCCCTGTCCTTGGTGCGCTCACGGTCTCCCTCCTTATTGCGGTCGCGATCACGATCTCCGTCTCTGTTCCGGTCGCGTTCGGCATCTTTGTTACGGTCGCGGTCGCCGTCTTTGTTCCGTTCCGCGTCCTTGTTCCGGTCGCGGTCACGAGGCACCTCGCGGTGTCTCCGTGCCCGCCGGTCCAGTTCACGGCCGCCCACGTAATGTCTCCGGCCTCCCCCACGTTCGCGTTCCGATGCTCCACGCTCCTCGCGACGCTTCTCCACAGTTTTCTGCAACCAATGATTAAAAAATCCATCACATAAATAAGATTGAAGTGTCTGATTGCTTTCCTAATTAATATCATTTCACTGAATTCATACGAAAGTATATACGGTCTGTTGTCTGTCGGTCTGTCTGTTTGTTCATCCGAGTTATACTGTAAGGTTCCTCAGCATCGCCCTGGACGAGTGTCGATTTCAAAGATACTAAATTGAACTTATTGTCTACGTTTTATGTATCAATTTCCTGTGATTGAAACTGAAGCTCGACGTCAAGTTCGACGCTGAGGAACCTTACAGAATAACGCGGCAGCTAAACTCTGAAACAGTTATCTGATGTTATAAGGAGTAACTAAGACTTATTTATTTGATTTAAAATATATACACTAAGTAACATCATTTTAATTATTAAGCCTACGCGGATAAAACCGCGAGCAGAGCTAGTTTGAATCAACAAATAAAACAAAAACCATATTAGGATCGGTTATACCTTCAAATCGGCCAACTTCTCACGAATAGTGATGAATCCAAGATGAAGCTTGCCACCGAAGTGGTCGGCGAGCCGTCGGTCGTTGTCGTGTATGCCCAGGTAGGCCGAGCAAACCTCGCACACTCGCAACTTCTGCTGCTGATACGACGACGCCGGCATAGAATTGCGATATTCCTGTTCGGCGACAGCTTTTGACTTGCGTAGTTCATCAATCTAGAAATACCACACCAAAAAGGAATTATTTACTAGATATGGTCATGCCATCAACAACACCCACATTCACCGAATATGATTAAGTACCAATGTGACAGAGGGTTCATCGCCATCTGAGGCACTATACATACATCTTTGAATTACTTCTCAGACATAATATTCAGGTTTCTTCACGATGTTGTCCGTGACGGACATAAAGCATATGGGAAGAAATTACTGAACATTTAAGAAAAACTCATTAGTACAGGCCCCACTGGGATTTGAACTTGCATTGTGCAAGGTGACTGCTGAAACCTCATGGCCACACCGCTATTTAATTTTTTACTAGATTAAATATTAACATGTTATATTGTAGAAGTGAGGTGAAGCTATACCTCTCCCATGAGCTTGACGCTCTCCTCGACCATGCCCTCCTGCCCGAGTGCCTCGGCTCGCGCCAGTTTCTGTCCGATCTGCTCGGCGAGCTCATGCACGGCATTCGCTTTCTCCGTCACTTCCGCGGATAGTTCCTCCTGAGTCTCAGCCAGACGTTGTTTGGCTGCTGTTGTTCGCCGATCACAATCAGCTATAAATGCCTCTAAATGTTCTGTCGCCTTAACATTATAATAAATAATTTTAATATACACATTTAAATATTCATTAAGGATGAGTTTATTCAATAGCAAAGTGCATAATTTCAGTCAACAGTACACAAGCGGCACGACGCAGTATGCAATTAAACACGCTTGGAAGTAATAGTGTACAGCATAATGATAAAGATAACACGTATGTACATGCATGTCGTGACGCTTATGTATAGTTAGACTTGAATGGTACTTACATCAATATCATAGAAATAATCTTTGGTTTTGGATGCTAACTCATAATCCGCACGAAGAGCCAGATCATGTATTTTTGGACACTCACCTAGATCCATTCGCTGTAATCAAAATTATTAACACATGAAAACTGTACATATTATCCCATATCTATATCCGTTTGATGTATGGGAAGTATTTCTGCTGAAAGGAGCATCAATTTCATAAAGACTGACAAATATTGTTTCATCACAATAGAAAACAGATTGTTTAAATTTAATAAAGCTATTATAATATAATTTGTGGTTTAGAGGAATTATGTGATCAAAACTAATTTGTACAGTTTCATAATCAAAATAGGTAAACATGTAATAAATGATTCATGACCACAAGTAACAAGTCACTATGGAGGACAAGTCACTAAGTTCCAATAAGATTCTTAAAACATATACTTCACATTAATGGTAAATTACTTCAATAGAATACATACAACATCACCAAACAGCTCACACAGCCCCGGTTCACCCGCCATCATAAATTAATTTATAAATACTTACAAATGATTGAGAATCACCCCCACGAATATCCTAACTAGCACTTGGATGGTACTCAAAAGTATATATAAACAAAAACAAATGCTATTAATAGAATACCAAGTCTTTGGCAGAAACAGTTAAAATCTGAATAGAAAATATAATTACAAAGCTTATTACTGTATTTTTGGGCTATTAAAATGATAATCTCTGTTCAGTTACACTATTCTTGTCAACTAACCAAGTTAAAACTCATTAAAAGTGTTAGGGTAATTACATTTAACATTCAGAAAATATTATTAAGGCCGGTGCGCCTAATAATTTGTATTTAAGTAGTAAGTGAAAGTAACATACCATAGTGTATCATCAAGAACAAACATCAATAGTGTAATTGAATTCAAAAGAGAATTAGCACTTTTTTTCATCATATTATTATATCCAAAATGTAATTTTAGTCAGTATTCAATAAGTGTCTTATTTCCAATGGATATTTTCTGTATAATTATATTCATATTTACTATGTTTCAAATTAATTTGTACATGTTCACTTGTCCATTTCAAATTAATTTAATTGTAATGTTTGTATAATATGCCTATTACATGCATTGAGTTTTGTTGTATATTCTAGCCATGTAAACAGCACAGTACGTACCCAATGTAGTTAGAATGTATGCACCAAATTGCTCTCACCAGCATTAAGGTTTTTTCATGATCCTAAAATTTTTAGATGTACTCACCAAAGCAGCGTTTGAAACCGTTGTATAATTTAATAATTTTATGAGTCTTATATAATTAAGTTCTGCTTAGCAGTAGGTATACAATCAGCTAACTATAAATGTTTTATACGTACATCTGGGTACTTACAGAACAGCCTAACTCATACAATCTATCCCTCATCTGTTAAGTATTGTGCTGAGCAAATAAGACTAGTGTTGGGCATTTTCTGAAAAGCATATTTCACCACTGTTAATGCCACTCCGATGTAAATGTCTCCAAGAGATGGTACACAATAGTAAGGGCAACTGATATGATACAACAACTACATACACCAGGATAAGTCATTCTTACAGCAATGGGCCTGCTTATCCCAATGTATGCCAGATAAAAGAAAATAATCCCCAGAAATTATGAAGTAGGTATCATTGTTTCAATGAAAACAAAATTAAATGAAATAATGAAACCTCAAAGTTCAACCTTGAATAAGACCCATAAAAAGCATACTTATCAAAACAAAATTACTTACTGTTGATGATAGAATTTCATGCGGACAACATTGTAATAAAAACGATTTACAAACAGAATCATCATAAAACTTAACACCATGTCTGTCGGCTTCGCCTGAAACATATTACAGTTATTAAAAAATTATACAAAAGTATCCTGTAACAAATTGTATGTAATTCCAATTCAACTTACCATTTCGAGCCGTGCCCATCAGTTGATCTAACATTGCCCTCATTTGCTCGTGTGCCGACATTATGAAGGTTCTTTTGATATTCAATTATTCACGTAGGTACATAAATGAATAACCTCGTAGTCGTAGCAAAGAACTTATTTCAATCAATGCGCATACGAAATTCAAATTTAGTCACTTGCATCGGAAATAAATATATTTCAAAGTGAATTTTACACATGCATGCAAAGCCAGTCGGCCAACAACATGGATTTTTTCTATCCCATCTATTCTCCGCCAACAAATCAAAATCAAACCATTTCAAAATGGCGTAGTACTCGATAGATCACAGATAGAGATAGAGAATCAATAGACAATATTATAGTAGAGCAGACTATATGATTCATAGTTCACAGATAATATGAAGAATACGGCGTTGTCTTTGATCAGTGACAAGGACGAAATGTCACGTCACTGCCACTGGCTAGTCTTGTTGTCATTTGTGTAGAATGAGGTTATGTTATTGTTTTTTTTGTGATAATTCAAAATAAATTAAACAATCATACTTTGGTAAGAAGCGAACTCTTATAACTACGAATGCCCAACTATCCAGAATTATATGTTCTTTTTATGCAATGAACTAAAAAATGGAGCAATCAATAAGAATATTGCTTCCAGTGATTCAAGATAGTCTACAAGAAATATATTTCACAGGAAAGTTTTATCGCTCCGAACAGAACCAAAATGAAATCACTATCTATATGACAAGCTTCTTTACGAACAAAGATTTACTTAGAAAAAGTATACCAAAGCATGGCGACAATATGTTATATGGGAAAAGTGGAAACTTCCATCAGAATCATGAATTTAACGGATTTCCTAACTTCATTTTCACTGGTAATCTGCTAGCTCCCGAAGTAAAACATCTTGTTTTAGATGGGATTAAAGTTAACACTATGAAAAATTGTATTTTGATGCTTTATGATTATGACAAAATGAGGGATTCACAAATGATTAGTGATACAGCTGACTATTTCTATAAACTGCACACTCTTATACTAAGTGAATGTGGAACATACAGTGAACACTCATGTCATGAATCAAATGGAGCAAGTCCACAATGGTTTGGATTTTCAATGTTTCTCCTTTACATATATAATTATTACAAATTGATCAAGTGGTTTATTACATCAGTCAAGAGGGAGAAGAAGGTATAACAACCAGAATTACTAGCTATATTAATAATCTATCAATAAAATAAGTATCCATCTATCTGTTAACTTTCAACCACCCGCTGAACCAATTTAGCTGTAATTTGGTATATATAGCTTTAACTGAAGGTCAGACATAAGGGTCAAAGCTACTTCTATATCTATACAGATAAATAAAATTGAAGTGTCTGTTTGTAATTCCAAAAATACAGCTTTTCACTAAATCCATATGAAAGTATACACGCTACTGAGACTAAAAACCAAGTTTTAAATTTATAATTAAAAGTAATCTCTGAAACGGCTGGACGGATTTTAATGGGACTTTCACTGATAGGTAGCTGATGTTTTTTTTTTTTTTTATTCTTTAATTTTTTCGGAACTTTTGTCTAAGCTGATGTTTCAAGGAGTAACTTAGGGTACTTTTATTTATTAAAAATATTAGGGTTCCGCAACAATAAGGATGAAACTAAATCTACGCGGGTGAAACCGCGCCGCACAGCTAGTATATTATATAAAATTTCGACTGAATGACTGTCAGTCATAAAAGCTCAAATTTCAATACAATTTGGTAAAGATATAGCTTATAGCATCAGGATAGTCAAATGCAGATAAAATAATTAGTTATTTTTCCACTATTTATTGCAGGTGTCAATCAAACAAGGAAATCTAATTTTAGCCATCATAGTAGACCTTATACTGGGTTATGTAGTACTACAATTGTTGTCACAAGGCAAGAAAGATATCAATACTTTACTAGTGGATATTTTAGAGGTATATATTGATATTACATCAAATAATCTTGAATTGAATAAACTTAAAATGATACTACATTCTTGGTATTAATTACAGAAATTTATTGACATATTGCATTCATTACTAAAATGGATTATGGGTGCACCAGCTGGATTGAAGCTAAATAATGCTTTTAATAAAATGTTGGGGAAATATTTTTCTTACCATGTTCAGTTATGGTGGTTGTTTTTAGGTAATTGACAAAATATTTGAAGTAAATAAAACCTACCTACATTATTATTGAAATAATGTTTTAACCATTCATATGAATTCTTCCAGATGTTTCAGGAGAAAAACTAGATGTTATTCTTCATATTTACCATTTCATGGGATACTTAGGGTTTACATTCCAAACTGCCATCATATCAGATATGATATGCATTGCCACATTTCACTCATACTGTATTTATGTGTATGCAGCCAGGTAAGAATTTTAATTGATAGTTTCATACGTATTAATGACAGTTTTATATAAGTCATTTGTTTTTAATTTCAGGTTGTACAACCTACAAATATCTGGCCTTATTGCTCTACTCAGACTGTTTGTTGGAAGAAAATACAATCCTCTGAGGGGTAGTATTGATTCATACGAGTACACTAACCAAGAGCTATTTGTAGGCACTGTGGCTTTCACTATACTGTTGTTGTTACTGCCTACAACTACAATGTACTATATTGTATTTACTTTGGTATGTAATACTACTTACTATCTATCACTTACTAATATTATGCATTGTATTGTATGTAGGAGGCGTCTCCTATTTCAAACAATATTGTATGAAAAGGAATTTCAGGGAGAAAATAAGTCATACAGTGTATGCTATAGAAGCTTGTCCACTATAAACACCTATCACAAAACTAATGATTTTTTTTCTTTACCTTTTCAGTTCAGAGTATTTTCGCTAACAGTGCAATACAGTTTAGCAAAATTGATTTACATAATTCATACATTACCACTGTATGTTGTACCATTGTGGACATTCCATTCCCCAAAAGTAGCTGGTATGTATTTTACATAAAAGTTATCTTGTTTTTACATGTTGGATTACTATGCAATGTGCTTTTGTTTTCTAGGTAACATCCTTCTAGAAGTAGTAAATAATGTTGAAGATTCGATGCTAGTTCTAAGAGTGAAGTTACTGAATAAGTCTTTGTATGAGTTGGTGAACAACTTCACACCTCCCATTGAAGAACTGAGGCAGGTTGAATGGACCAGTCTTTTCTCTAACATATTTGTAGGAAAACAATTAGTGTGAGTAAATATAGAGGATTATTCAAAGAAAACCAGTTTTATATTATCGACTTATTATAATATTGTTCAATATTTAATATTGCGCAAAAATAAAAATTGTTTGGTCACCACACACGTGAACGTATAAATGCTAGATACTTAAAATCTATTTGCAGCAAACGGTACAATATTTAGATTTTTTCATATTCGAAATAAATTCCTAGGTTTGTTGTGCTAAGCTGTTGCAAGGAATGAACCCCAATAATTTAATATCTACATAATTACATATCAAAACATCTGTAGATGCATTCTAATATTCTGACATTGTACGATAAATCTCTCTGAATATAAACATTCTAACAGTTTTAGTATATCAATTTAATTTGGACGTGGGGCATACCTATCGTATAGTGCGTCTAATAACAAACGTGGCAGTACTAACATGTACTAGAGACATCTGACATACTACTAATTGCTGCAAGTCTAAACTACACTATATTTTTAAGGCAAGACTTAACCACCTTATAATAACGTTATTTGTTTCTAACATTACTTAACATGCTCAGATCATTTAAAACATCATATAGTATGTTTAAAGAAGTTAATTTAACCAACTGTGCAAATAAATATACCACAGACAGATACTACTTTATTGTTCACTGCATTATACATTCAAAATGAGAAAGGTGTATACTTCCATGGAAAATTACTCATAACATCATTTTGCTTCAATCATCAAGTAAAAAGTATATTTTGAGCAACGAAAATATATTATATTATACTTTCTCTCTTACACTTATTGATACTATCAAATAAGTGGAGGTTATTTAACTTAAATCAGCTAGATGCTTATAAATACAAATGTATGCGGTGACAAATAATTGTCACCGCATACATTTAAATATCAAATACATTAGTTTCAGAGTCCTATTATAAAATAGGACTCTGAAACTAATGTATTTAGGTATATATTGAAGGCCATATTTCATTTGTCTGAGGCTATCATATTCGGTAATTCAACTAAAGTGTATCTTAAACAGTCATGGCAAGACAAATAATTAGTTACACAACACAAATGTATGCGGAGATAGTTAAAGCCTTCAAATATGTCGTGGGGAAAGTTAGACACAAGACAATACTCATTAGTTAAATATTAGGAGAGATCATGCATCAAGTTGGATTATGTCTAACATACAATGCACAACACATGCAGACTTGTAATTCTTTACATATAAGAGGTGATTTGTCATAGTAATATTATGCTTTGAGTTATGTTACTACAATAATGTTCAATCACAATATTAAACACAATCAGAGTATTTATTCCAGTGTTCCGTTACACATCAAAATGGTAATCTATGTTTTATAAAAAAAGCTATTACCTAGCCATTATGTTCTATAATTAAGTTGAGATGAAATTAATCTTCAATTTAATTATCTGAAATAAATGTTTCTTTAGAAATAAGCACCATTGTTTTTTTTTATAGCAGTAATTTAATCATTTACATGTTATGTATTTTGTTATAAATAGTGTGACCTTCTACATTGATATGATACGGAACACTATTTTGATTCTAAAATTAAATAAACTTTTCTCATTGAAATGCATAGACACAAATACAAATAAGTAGATACTAGAGTTTATATTATTTTCAGGATACTGATCATACTATTATATAAGTTAACAATTTGATACATACCTTTTTATCATCTATATATTTACATAAAATATATTTCCAAAATATTTTTCGTCCACCAATATACTTTATAAGGACTAATAGAATCGTAATTAATAAGGAGAGTTCATCAAGTCATAGTCTTTACCCCAATATTACAAAAAGTTACAAGAATCAGCGGCGCAAGTAAAACTCGCCTCTAATAATAGTGTAGGATGACCGCTTAGTAATGAATCAAATACACACTGTCCTTGTGAAGCGAACTTAGAGTGCTGCATCTCTAAATGCCAGATCTACGGTGGGTACGCCAAAACATATTACATACTTTACCAATCCTTAATTATTTCATTATCATCACAGATATTAGTTAATTAGGGAAATGATCACAAGTACATGAGTCGAATTGAATGATCAGCTATAATAATATATAAACTCACGAAGCGATGTTTAGAATATAGTGTAACACTATACACACACGAGCTAGTGGTGCGTGGGCGCGGGGCGTTAGTGAACGGTCGTCGGGAGCCGCTTTAGTTGTTGAGTACACACCTGTAGTCTTTATTCACTTCCGATGCTGAATTTGCTGAATGCTCTTTAGGTCTAACTGTACCACGACACGATGCTAACTTTGATTCCAACGCCTACAATGAAGAAAAGGCCACAATAAATGAATGATGTTAATATTAGTAGGTGATATTAGTTATGTACAGTTATAGCCAACACCTGAGTATTATAAGGTGCAAAATACATATGTAATAAAATGAAGTATGACACAAGTACAGCGAAACGAATACATAAACTATTTACAACAAGCAACACTATACTACTATGCATTTAACTACTACTATTAAGACTATTTTACGTATTAGTCAACTACCATCTCATAATGAGGTAGCAAGTTCTATACAACACTACATTAAGCTTAATTCTTATGACACATATATGAATAACAATTGCTTGTCACTGGTATTGATAACGTAAAACATTTTTGCGTCAAATCTTACGTTTTAAAAAAATATTTGGTCTTAGTGATGACAATTATAAATAAGAATCATAAGATACAAAATATTTAATTGAATAATCACTCTGTATATAAAAATATATTTTTAAAGTAAAGCTTTGGGCGGACGACATAAAATGTTAAAACCCTTGCACTGGTTCATTAAACATAGTACTTGAAAGAAGATATTTTTACTTTGCAAGAGGATTGAAAAGGGTTGATTAAAAACTATTTGGATATTTGTTTTCCTTTGGTCGGCTCCTGTCCCTTTCGTATCGCAGTCAAATTAAGCAAGCTCTCTATTCCTTCACGAGACCGGACTGCAAAGGATCTCCGCATTTTTCCTTCCCCTTGTACTGAGGATCGCACAAAAGGTTGCTCCGAAGCTCGTGGCAATAATGTAAGCTTCTTCTCGTCTTCATTCTGTGATAACTGACGTAAGCAAACTCTCCTGAACTCTACGGGGTCATTAGTGAAGCAGTCGGTAGGCGTCACAGGCGCCGCGTCGACCGAAGCAGCGAGTTGATCAGGCGCAGTTGCCTCGCAGCTGCATTTAACCTTACCACACTCACGGCAAAGAAACCTTTCAAGCTGCAAGCAATAAATATCATGCATACTACACAACACACAACCATGCAATACACAGTAACTACTACCTGCACACTCAACTACCCAATCTAATTTGATTTGAAGTTTGTTTGATGCGGAATATATACAAATGTACCAGCTTGGAACAAATAATATATATCTGTACTTAAAAAAATATGATTTTTATTATTTATAAAATAATACCAATACATTATTATTTTTTAAATTGACTAGAAAATTCAGGTACACTTACTATTTAATAAACACATAATTTTAATAATTGTACATAAATACTACAATTTCTTACATAAGTATAACATTTTGGACTCAATATTATTTTATTATAGGTGCATGTAATTGTGCAATAAATAAATACATAATAAATAAAATAAATAATGCTAATGCTATACATAAGTATACAGAAAATAATAGGCACTATAATATAAACAAATATGATATAAATTAAGCTATTTAACCCTCATAAATATGTGCACTGTACGGCAACTATTGCAACTATAACTACTAATATGGCTTTGGCAAGTATTAAAAGTTTGTTGGTGTGACTCACCCCCACTTTCCGAAGAAGGTCGCCCACAATGTTTATGGCTGATACTCGGGATGATGGTGTCATTGCATTGCCATTTATTTCACCTGTTCAAAAGTACAAAGATCAACTCATATATTTATTCGGTAGCTAATTAGTAACTTAAGATACAGTATAAATGAGGCAGAAGATGGTTAAGTAAAGACCAACCAAAACATTACAACACAAAGCATTACCCATAAAAGTGCACTGCTGTTAAAATAAAAATTTTTTTGTTGAAACCATACTTTTCAGTATGTCGGCACAAGGTTACCATTATTTATTAGGTAAGCCACATACCAGTCAGCATTCATAGGCTGTAACTGCTCCCAATCAAACTACTGAATGGTAAGTTGCAGGTTGAAAAAATCTTACGTTTCTGTGGTGAACTCAAGGATGTTTGTGTTTCAATCTCAACTAGATTTCGAGTAGGATTTGTAATGTGTCCATTTGTCACTGGGCTTTCATTTGTACTGCAATCTTCCTTCTTGTGAGGGATCTTTTCTACCACCTTCAACTCTTGCTTCAGATCTGTACAAAAAGAATTATAAAAATCAGCACTCACTCATATGTAAATTAAATTTAAAAAGTTGGATACAAGGTCATAATTATGCTGAATGTTGTAAGCACAAGTTTGATAAAAAATATTATTTCACAATTAAAATATTACTTCATAATTACTCAAGCCAAATAAAAAACTTGCATTAAGAATAGGCTATTATAATTTTATTTGAATAGATTTTCGTAGACTCTATATTTAAGTGAGTTTAATTTAAACAAGGTCAACTAACTTCAAACAGTAGCGAACAATCTTTCAAAGTCTTATTTTGCATCTGCATACATAATATAACAATAAAATCTTTCTTTTTACATAACCGGTAAGTAACACAGCGGTATGTAAATGTGGTGCTTTGAGTTAGCTCACCTCTTGCTTCATCTGTGGCTCTCTGCAACCGAACTCTCAAATTCTCTATTTCATCCACTTCACTCTCTAAGACTGCATTTCTTTCATAGGCTTGATTTAATAATGTTTCTACACATAGCACTGACTCTGATATAACTCTGTAATAAATCAAGCAATCAATTAATATGGGTGCTTAAAGATGAACAATAATGTTTTTAAAGTTATTATTATGTATTGTTATAATGAGAATGGCAACAACACAAATTATTAAAAAAAACTTTGTTAGCATGTATGGCCCATATTTTGTTAGATTAAGCAAGGTCATAATTTGATGACAATATATCCAATTCTAAAGTTAGCATCAAGTTGTAATAATCTAATAAATGTTTGTATTAAATTAATTTCAGTACCTTTGGCCTCTTTCTAAATCATCATTTTTTTGTTCTAACTCCCTGATGTAGACTGCTTGCTTATCTTTATCAATTTTCAAAGCCTGTAGTTCACTTTCCAATGCATTGGTTTCATGTTGACTCCTCTCCAGTTTATTCTGTGAATTATATTATATTATATTCAAGAGAAGTTCTAATCAGACAAAAATGTTCTATTTTTAAATAATTACCCTGAGCATTTCAATTTCATTTTTTAATCGTTGATTTTGATGATCAAGATCCCTGTTTTGTTTTTCAACCTGTACCAGTGATGCTTCCAATTCCTTCTCAAGTTGTGCTGAATTTTCAGTATATTCATCTAGTTCTTGTTGGATGTCGTTAGCCCTATAAAAAAGGTCCGAGATTATGAATCATTATCTGAATAAAAAATAATTAAAACATAATTCAACACTTACTTTTGTTCAAAGTATTTAGCTTGCTTTTTCCAATAATCGACGTTGTCAGACTCTGAATGCCTTGTAGATTCCATATTATAGATGTTTAACACTTTACCAGAGAATTACTAAGGATTCAAGGATGTTTATTTAATCATAACAAAATAATGTAAGTGTCGTAAATTATCATCAATGTAAATATTTTTCTTCGTAGTTCCTTTTCAATTAAGCTTTAGTCAATTAAATTAAGACTAGAAATCAAAATCAGCCGTTATAATATTAACTGTGACACAACTTCGTCGTAAAATATCTCAAAACAAGAAACCCCAATTTAAAATGGCTGCAAGACAAGAATTGAATTGACTTGACTGACAAAACATAAACGTCAAATCAAATCAAAGTTCCCTTCTTCTAAGCACAGAGCACTAAACTTGTTCTACGTTAATAAACTTTGATGTCTATGGTGTAGGTAACTATTAAAGTCGATTAATCTACCCGAGACAGCGGTTTTCGCATGGTAGGAAATGAAAATGACAGGTTAGTTGGATAGATGTGTTGACATCTTTCACATCAATGCTGATAGACGTTGACTTGACATTGACAATGAGCACGTCATACAAGACAAGAGTATAAGACAACATTACATTTTTACTTTTGTCTTAGGACCTAAGATGAGAGAAGTTGAGATTGAATTTAAGTATTACGATTGAATTCCAGATAAATAGTAACATATTAAGAAATTAACTTTTATTATAACGAACACATATCTATTATGAATTTCTATCTAAATCATAACAGTATTCAAACTAGAGCGTTGTGTTCTGTAGAGCTTGCTTTGCAATGCTGTATTATTATCGGTGATAGGATTTCTGCTCCCTTATTGTTTTTGAATGACGTGTAATGTTTCCAACGGCGGTCGCTGAAGATATAACACAAGTCACGTCAAACACAATATCGAATGTACCTAGCGATGCGCCTTCAGCGTCTGATGATTCTCAGCCTGCAGCCAGTAACAGGGAGTTAACTCTCAACATGTTGATTAAAGAGTTAGTGTTTTGTTTGGCTTTAGCGCTCACCACGTATGGAGCTCTTCACAATACGTAAGTGTATAAGTTTGTGGTTTTATTTTATGTCTGTTTATATTTTGTTACTTATAAATTTTATTGTTTGTTTATAGACCTACAAAAATTTCAAACCACCCCCAAGCTGTGAGGTTCTTCAGTTCAGAGTCGGTGGTAACTGACTGGTACCGAGGACAGCTGAGCCTTGCTCTGTCCAGTATCAATAGTGCAGACATATCTTTTGTTATGTACTACGCCCCTTGGGATGCTGAATCCCAATATGTACGAGGAGAGTTTGATAAAGCTGCTGAAATATTGAATGACCGTGTGAGTTACTATCAGTACTAATTAAACCAACAACATTCACATTATCCTGATAAGAACTGTCTGCTAATGTGAATGGCGTGTTGGCAATAATTTACATGTTGGTATAATCAAATAGTAATTAATCAGTTACATGCCATTGTAACCTAATTTAATGTTTAAACTTCTTTAGGTGGCATAATTAATAATAGTTATAAAGATATGAATAATTTTCATATTTCAAGATCCTAAACATGATCCCGCTTCAGACACAGAAAGGTAACTTGCACCATATATTTGTTTCAGGTTCATTTTTCAGCAATAAATTGTTGGAATCCAGGCAGTGAGTGCAGGTTACAGCACAGTAAGATACCATCATGGCCTATATTGATGGCATACACTGTTACAGCTAAAGGTGTCTTATACAAAGGTAAATAACAAGCATAGTGCATACATAATACTTTATAAACAAAAACATATTTATTACAATATATGAATAATAAGGTTGTTAGTTAAATTTATGTGAGCACATTATAGCTCTGTTATGTAAGAGAAGTTTATGTTAATATACTGTTTTCCTGTTAGTTTCATGTTTAAATTGTCATGGGCAAATGGAGATATTTCAATAAATGTATGTTTTACAGGGCCACGAGATGCACACACAATGGTTAATTTTATGGAGTTGATAATGAAACCAATCACAAGAATAGCTGCTACAGAGGACCTTGTTAATTTACTCTCCATTTGTGATGTGAGTACCATTGAGATTGTTAGATAGATCCAGGGCCTGGTATATTTTACTAAATGTGACATTGTAAAACAGGTACCTTTTTTTTATTTGATTAAATTATAATTTGACTGACAGTTAGCACTGTGCATTGTGAATATTTAGTTAGAACATGATTATATGCGTTTTATGTGACATGACAATTTTTACATTAGATAATATTGTGTTACAGGCAGTAGCTGTGGGATATACACCTTTAACAGACACAACAAAGTATTATAACATTTGGTACAATGTAGCCTTGAAGTCCCGAGAATATGACCCAATCGGTGAGATCTGTTTTGGAGCCGTCACCTCTGAAGACTTAGCTATGGACCTTGGCGTCGATAGCATTCCCAATGCACGCCTCATGTTGTGGAATGATACTAAGGTTTTTAACATTTCAAATAACATAAATTTTTTTTAAAGGGGAGTGTTAATCTAATGCTTTATTTGCTTAATAATTTTTACTTTGGCTGTGGTGTTTGTATTTAACTTTTTGTATACCAATGAATATTCTTATTTCAATGGAACTAGAATTAAAATGTATTGTAATTATGAAAAAGTTGGCAAGTTTTGATGTTTCAACTTTAGAATATGATTATTGACAGCAATATTTTTGAACATAGTATAATGTATTATGTTCAGTTTGAGACTGAATTTGAGATATTATAATTATTATTTTTTGTATTTTTACACCCTTTACACTGCTATACAATAACTAATTATATTTTAAATGTATGGGAATGCAAATATACTTGAGACACGTCACAAAATCAACATCTGAGGATTCTTGGGATGAAATTAATCTGAACCAAATCAACTGGAATTTGGTGTATCTGGAATATGATAGATTGAATTCTTAGAAAGATCTGTTGGCCCTACCATGATCTCTTATTGCCATGATAGTTTGACTCATATTATGGGACAGATATATATGACGTGTATACATCTGTCACTGTCGCACAGTTGAACTATCATTGCAATAAGGGATCATGGTCTTCAGTTTGTTTGACCTATGTATGTAACCTATGTTTCTAAATAAAACATGAACAGTAAGACACTGACTAACGGGCTGGATTAGTGTATTATTTACATGAAATTATATTTTTTTTATCAGGAGTACATGTCAGGAGACAGTGACTTGAAGATGTGGAATGAGTCCTCCCTCATGCAATGGGTGTTGGAGAACTTCTCGCAGCCTGTGGCCCGTATTATACCGCTTTGGAAGAAAGCGTTCAGCTTCGAGAGGTATGTCGACGGCAACCCCATCTTGATGCTGTTCACACCACTAAACCCATTGTATGAACAATTGCCCAATTACGGCTTGGTAAGTGATTAAGATTATCTTTAAATTGTATTGTGTATATTTGAACGCATCGTTCTTCTGAACTACATTACGGATCGTGATACGGCTTTTACGAACATGTAGAAGTTTAACTCCGATGGATGTATAGCTAAATAAGTTCATATAATATTTATAGATAGTAGAGAAAAATATTCGTCTTAAAATATCGTACCCTGAAGTGAAGCGAGGGCGGGTCACTAGTATTGTCCTTGAATGCGTAGTAGTAATTTTAATGTCTGTCTGTCTATATGGCGCGACGCGAATAAATACATGCGCAGTTAACCCCCAGTATTTTCGCTTAGGGTTTATAAAACAACTAGCTGTGCCCCGCGGTTTCACCCGCGTAGATTTAGTTTCATCCTTATGGTCGCGGAAACCTAATATTTTTAATAAATAAAAGGTAGCCTATGTCCTTTCTCAGGGTCTAAAGATTGTCTGTGCCAAATTTCATCAAAATCGGTTGAGAGGTTTAAGCGGGAAAGCATAACAGACAGACAGAGTTACTTTCGCATTTATAATATTAGTAGGGATATCTGTACAATGCTACGACATACAAGGATAAAGTCCAGTTAAAAATAACAAAGAACTTTTAAAAGAGACTTTCGACATATCTCGTTCATGTTCATGTCTCAATTGTTACAGCTCCGTGAAGTAGCCATGGAGTATTATAACTGCAAAGACAATGACAGCATGCAATGGACGGCTGAGCTAATAAACCTACAACACATACAAAGACTGCTGTATCAACAGAAAGACTTTATGAACTTTTGTAAAGAGTATAGGTTTAAAAAACCAGTTGGGAAACAAAAAAGTTTTTATAAAAAGCATGTGGAGTCCAGAAATAACAAGTACCCGTGGAACAACTCTACGCATAAGACTCAAAAGAGTGGAGTGTTCAATTTCCTTCTAAAAAGAGGCTTGGACATATCGAAAGCGATAGAGAGTACGGATGACGACGCCCACTTGCTATCTTCCCTGGGGTTGCTCCAGGAGTGCAGCACAAAGGTGTTTCCAGCTCAAAAGAGTTTCTATGACAGCTATGAGCAATGTCAGTCTTATGAGGAGAACCTTAACTATGAACAGGACACTGAAACTGATCAAGCAGGGTGAGTTGTTTAGTGTTTATGATTTACTTAAATTAAATACTGTTTTCGAAACATTTATACATTGTTACATCTATTTCAGAAAGTTTAGTAAAACGCTACCACTTATAATATACACAAATGCTTGAGCGACAGACTTCTCATTTATCACGTTTGCACTTGATTATAGCTTTGATGAATATTAATTGTTGTAACTCCTCTGCTTACTATTCTATCCTTTTTTAATCCCTGGTGTTCCAAATCTTACTATCACTGTGGCGGGCTGTTAGTTAGGGTGCATAGCCAAGGGATGTAATTGTTAAGGCCCAATAATATCGCTTCATTTACCTCGATGCAAACGCACCCTTACTCTTGCTACACTTGTCATAAAGTAAATTTAATTTTAGAATGAAGACTTCAATGCTGCCTTTCGAAGATGATCCTCTGTCACCGGAATACTTAGTCCAGGATAATGTTAAGCATTACTGCAAGCTGATGAAGTTTGCCCACGAGTGGAGCGCTCCAGTTTACCCGTCGAGGGCGCCCGGTGTGGAGAAGAGAAACAATATGACGAGTGTAAGCGGCCTCGCTTGCTCTCAGAACTACAGTTTGTACATTCTAGCCGTGGACAGCGTGAAAAATCACCACTTTGCCGAATCTCTGGGTATTGACATATCCAGTAAGAGGGATAAAACAGCCGTCGTCATATTGGACAGCAAGGTAATATTCGAAGCAAAAAAAAAAATGAGGTAACAAACAGTAAAAAAATATAAACTTGAATTGAGGACCTCTTCTTTTTTTTGAAGTCGCGTGAAACATGCTTAGTGACTTTAGATCTATCGGATGTCTCCCGAACGGGTCTATATTATGTTTGTCTAGAGTAGAATGGCACTCTGTGCTCTTTGCGAACACTTTGTGCATGATAATTGTGAATGTTTGTACCATGTCGTCAGAATCATAAAAGTGTTGTCCTTTTCTAGCAAGAGAGCCAATATGTGCTATCGGAAGAGTACAGTGCGAGGTCTGTCCGTGAGTTCATACGTAACTTCACGAACAAGAGATTGAAGCGGTCTCTACGCACACATGTAGTGGAAGCGGACCACACGCACTACTTCGGCTCAGACGGCGCCTCCGACCAGATGGGGATCGGGGAGCGGACGGTGCATCTCACTGAACTCACCACGCGCACTTTCAGGCGGCTGGTTAACTCTTCAAATACTGTAAGTTGATAATTAATGTCTATAATCAAACAATAGCGTTAAAACCACGCGTTTCAAATGCGCAGGGAACGAGTCACAACAGTATAGGAGTCGTCACTAGTTACGAGCGGTGACCTTGAATGCGAAATAGTCATTTGTTCAGAGCGAGCGCTAACAAATATATATTACCGACAGTATTTTCGCTAAGCGCCCATAACTCGGTTTAAATATAAACTCTAAAAGCAGTAAGGAATCTAGAAATAAATCGTTCTAGTTCTTCGTGTACCGCTTGGAGGCGCTGTACAACGACTCCATGTAAAAGAAGCTCAAAACGCAAGGTTAAGCGACGACGAACGAATGTCTCTTTTTCTCATTTTGTGTGGGAACGTTAAAAAGCGTAGGAAATTTTACGACTCCATACAAAAGAAGCGGAAAACGCAAGGTCAAGCAATGTTCAAATGTCTCTTTTTCTAATTTTTTGGCGGAAATTTAACACCTGTACTGTATGTGGTGTGTGTGTGTGTGTAGATGTGGGTGGTGATGGTGTGCGGCGGCGTGTGCGGGCGCGCGGGCGTGGCGGCGGCGGGCGGCGCGCGGCTGCTGGCGGCGGCCGGCCTCCGCGTGCGCGCCGCGCGCCTCGACGCGCTGCGCCACGACCTGCCCTGGCCCTACGCCGTGCACCACTACCCCACCCTGCTCGTCATACCTGACAACAGGTACTACGCCCTTTACATATACCCCCACACACTTCTATGCTATTTTTTTTTAGTTATGGTCTCTCGTAGTTGGTAGGGGGAGTTACCTCCACTGCTTAACCGGACTATAGGGCGAGACCCAAGGGACTCCAGCCGAGCTTAAACTTCAAAACTAAGCAACACAGCTAAGGGCGCCCCGGTGCGGCGCTCGGACTTCGGCTTAGGGCGTGGCTGGAGGATGAGCTAGGGATCTGAGTGATATTTCTATGCTATTAATACTCGTATCTTTATATATATAACTAGCTGACCCGGCGAACTTCGTACCGCCTAACAGTCCATTTTTTTATTCAATTTTATTACGAATCGATTGTATTTTTTAAATGTTTCTCTCCGTAAGAACCATCCTCGTACTACAAGGTATATTAAAAAAATCATTGAATGAATTTTATTACTTATATGTATTTGGTTGGCGCTCTGGATGGTTTAGATTCACAAATCAGCCCTGCAGCCGGTACGAAGAACATCTGTCGGATCCGCTAGTAGAATATAAGAAAGATTTGTGTTTTTGTATGAAACGAATTAAATTGACTTATATGAAAAATCCTTTCAGCAATGCAAAGTTGCATTATCAGCGACTAACATAGGCTATACTTTATCCCCGCACTCACTCGGGAATGAGAACTACGCGGGTGAAACTACGCTTGCTTTTCGTTAGCTTTCGAAGTATCGCTTACGTACCCCTATCACGAGTTTGCCGTTTCGTAATTTATAGTTGCTAGCGTCACCGTCGAATATTTGTTTGAGGAATTACACCGCGCCTCCCAGCGGTGACGTGAAGAACTAAAATATCTCATACAAATATTGATGCTGACGCTAGCGAGTATAGATTACGAAAACGGTTTCAAACTCCTGATAGGGGTACTGGTCTGGTTTAGTAGACGCTTTCTGAGCATGAACTGTAATAAATAAAAGTAGCCAATAGCAGTGTGATATGTGTAGCTTTGTGTTAGCAGTAGCGAGGAGGCGGAGGTGTCAGTGTTGCCGGGAGCGACGCGTGTGTCGGCGGCGGGCGTAGTAGCGCTGGCGCTGCGAACGTTGCCGCCGCCGCGGCGACTGCGCGTCAGGCTCGCACTCTGTGCCAAACACCAGGTATATATAACATAACACTACAAATAGAAAAAAAAATGTTGTTGCTTTGAATATCATCGCCATTGTTTACGTTTTCAAGTGCCCAGATGACGACTATATTTAAAAGTTTTTAATGTGCTCGTATTTTCATGATTTTTGCGTATCTTATTGCGTATATTTTGAACAATTATCAGCTTAATAAAAACAAATTAATTTTTCGAAAAAAAAAAACAGTAAATCTTACAAAATTATTGATAGTTTCATGAATTGTGTGCATAAATAGACCCGAAATAATTTTCAACAGCAACAAAACCACTGTAGACTAGTGTAATCAAAATAGGACAAGCAAGTACCTACCCCAGAAAAAGATCTCGCTCACTCTATTCTTCTCATTCTAGTAGCGGTAGAAAACGGCCAACATTATTTTTGTAGCCAAATTTGTGTGAAAATTTAGCTACGAAAAAACATATCCCTTTAAACTTTTCGTAATACTCTCAAAAGATGCAGGTAGAAAAAAACATACGTTTCCAAAGTAAAGTCAATTCAATCCGTGAGAAAAACAGATTTGAGTTCATATTGTTAGATTTAGTTCATAGATTAGAGTTGAACATTTTGTTTTAGCCATAACTAAACTTATTATACAGGGTGTCGGAGAAAAAGGAACAGGTGTCTTCTAGAAGTTGTAGGGTTTTATGAATATATCACTATATTGAAATTGTAAAATATCTAGCTAAAACGATAACGTACTTATAAGCTATAGCCGAAGAGCTTGCGGCCTTAAGCGATTGAACGCGCGGTCGCGTTTACCTACATTCCGTACGCGGTCATTAAACTTTTCAAATTAAGGGTTAATGGTTTCGAAAAATTGTTTTATGGGATTATTTCAGAATTAATTAGTGGGAGAAAAAAAATAAAAACTTAGTTAGATTTCACGTGAATAACTCTACGTTACAGCTGATTTTTATGCGAAAATAAGGTATTGTCAACTTTGAACATCAATTACTCGAAAACGGAAAAAAATCTTTTTGTCATAATCATTTTAATTGCTTCCTAAATTTATACCCTATCACATATTTTAAGAGCTGTCCCGGTTTCCCCGACACCCTGTATAAGTGTCAAAAAAATCTCAGTCTCCGATATATTACGGGTTTATCATAATAACCAAATTGCTCCAGATTATAACGGATAAGAAGATTTGCCTGAGGGACCTCAAAGAGCACGTGTGGTCGGTGATCGGACGGAATCTAAAGTACTGGCGACGTGCAGACACAAACGAACTCAGAGACGCGATCCTTAGAAGACTGCAGCATCTACATACTGTGTCCCTCCACTTAAGCATCCTCCACGTCACAGACCTGACAGATCACAACAACAAACATCAAAACGTACTCACATCCCTCACTCATCTATCCAAATTCTGGCATATCGATACCTCACTCTTAAGAACAACTCTATTGAATGTAAGGAGTTGATTAAGTTTAGACCATCCTGTAAATAGTGTACATTGCTCATTTTATAAAGATGTATGTTATTTATTTATAAAGCCTGAAGTGCTATTAAAACGTTGACTTAAAAATTTACTGTTATGTTTTTTTTTTGTATCCTAACCCAAGCAAGTTGACCACGATCTTAAATGAAGAAGATCGACCATAGAGATTAATGAGTGTCAGAGGAATTAGGAGTTAGGATTATTTCACTTTTCACGATCTGTATAAATACGATTCAACCCCGTGTAAAAAACATGCCCCACACATTGAAATTTTAGGTGCCATAAACGCATTCTCAACAAAACTAATAATATTACATAACATTTTAACAACAACAATAACTTAACATAAAATTTAATCTGGGTTATTACTTTAAAAGAATATGTTTTTGCATTTTATCGTGTTCGTTCACTAGCGACTCCGGGGAATACAGTTGTCGAGTAAGGAAATGAATTATAATATAATAAGTACAATGGAAACATATTTATTTGAGATTCATCACTAAGATAAGGATAAACAGTTTAGAATTCGACGTCTCTCCCAAAGAAGGAGAGCGTGTTCAGACGGGTGCTGCTCCGCCACCCACGCACCACACTCAGCGTCGCTGTCAACGCCTTGTGCACGTACACATCTGCACAACCACAATAGTATCTTAATAAAACTCAAATTTATAAATAATATATACGTCCTACCTATATAAAAGTTATTTGCGTAGGTACCTACGTAAATAACTTTTCTAAGATTAAAATCCTCAGTAGCTAAAAGTTATATCTGGGTATTGGGGAGGGCTCCAAATATTTATGTACGAAAGCTGTCGATAGTACGAGCCACGCCGAAGGGAGGGCCCACGCCTCGAGGTTCTCAGAACCCTGAGAATATGTAAGTACATAGAACATGTAGGTAAGAAAACAAGTAGTATAACTCACCGAGACTCTTATAATCCGTATAGTTAGGAAACATCGGATGGTATGGTTTGATAATGTACACCAGGTCAATTCCCACAACACCGGAAATGTAGTCGCTTAAGGATCCCGCCACGCGCACGTCGCTGCTACCTTGGTGTACCTTTCATATAAATAACGTTTGCGAATAAATAAATTTCAGCATTTTAAACATTTGACCACAGGTCGCTGGACTCTAAATGCATCTTAAGTAGGTATCTACCCTATTATTAACATTTATTCATTTACGCGCTTTTCTAGGCGCTTTTCCCAAAAAAATATGTTTCAAACAAACTCATGTTGTTTTGCAGTGTGATTTAAAAACTAATTAAAAGAGCTTGGATTATTTTACCTTATACTTAAATTAAAGTTTATTCCTACCTCGTAAAGGCGTCCATCAGGCAAGCGCGCCTGCCTCGCAGCATACTCGCCTATTTCTTGCAGCGTGCGATAATTACTCGGCTGACGTAGAGAATATCGCCACGGATACAAGATAAACTCCTAGAACGAATAAGTAGTGACGTATTATCAATTGAGAATCATGTATGTACGTAATTATTGTCACCTTGCCGCTATCATCCTTCTTGTAGAGTTTTATTTCATCCTGCAGGTAAGACATAGTTCTCCACTTAACTGAACATGGCTAAGTACTTCATATAACTAATTGACATTTAAAGCATTTTTCTGACTTCCCAGTCCGGATAGAGAAGTCCTAAAAATATTGAATTTTGGTAAGCAATGGATTGGATATATCATTAGAAAAGTTTACGCAAAAAAATCATGCTTAGGTAAGTAAGTAAATTATTTTATACCTTTTTCGGTACATAACTGGCATGCAAATGTATTGCCAACTGAATTGTTTCTCCCAACCGGTCGACATACTCGCGGATCGCTTGCGCCTCTGCACTCGAAAATGGTTTGTGCCCTGGGAAATACTGCGAGCAATGGTCTGGAGACTTGCGGACGTCATCTAAAAAGTAAAGAAGAATCGTCAAAATAATGAAATGACACACGTGTAGAACGATTAAACTGGCAGCTTATAATATTGTATATCAGGAAAAAAAATGCTGTGTTGTGGCCAGGCGTCTAGCAACACCAATTAGCATCGAAATCCAACTAACCCTGCCAATGATAAGCGAAATTGCGATTAATGTTGACGCCGAAGCAGTTGTCATGCCCGGGTTCTAGGTTCTTCTGCCACTCGGAGGGACGCGTGCGCTCCCTTGCCGTCAGGTTGCGACTCCACACGCTCGACGCGAGCGGAGGCAGCGAGCGCATGCTTTGCGTGAATTCCAACCCATCAGGATTCGCCATCGGTATCAAATACCTAATAAACATTCTTCATGATAATTTATCGCATCAGACATCTTGATTTTCCATTCAAATTTGGTAGGTCTTAATTGTCAATACAATCACGCTATCTGTAGAGGTACCGAACCACGCTACTATCTCATCTCAGGAGCTTCATGCTATCCAGAATCACCATGTTTGCGTAAGTATCTAAGTATCTACAGGGTTTTATGAAATAATGGGGGTCAGCGCTTTAGCGCTAAATTATCAAGTGCGGCGTGGACGCTCTTAGCTACACTAGGTTGTCGGTTGCATTGTACCCGAGTTTGGTCGATCATCTCGCGACTAGTATTGCCTACTTAATTCTTAACATCAATAAATCGTTATTTAAAGCGTATCGATGCAGACGTAATTTAAATACTCGTATCCACTGGATTTTAACTTTATCTTTTATTATAATATTTAGATTATGTACTTTGGTATCAACTGCTATCAAATTTACCTACAATATATACTAACAGGTACATACTTATCTCATAAATTTTATTATTTCCTATGACAGCGCAAGATATAACGCGCTAACTAATTAAATGTTTTCCCAGATGGAAATGTTGATTTCGGTTTGGAAATTCATTATTTCTTTAAAGCAAACAAAGAAACTAATGTTTAAAAAAAGAGTATAATTACCACGTATTCATTACAAATTATGGACCTAAATTAGCGTCTACGTCATTAAGTATTAGGATTCCCCTGAAATTGATGATGATTATGATTATACTAGCTGTGCCCTGCGGTTTCACCCGCGTAGATTTAGTTTCATCTTTATTGTCGCGGAACCCAAATATTTTTAATAAATATAAGTCGTCTTAGTTACTCCTTGAAACATCAGCTACCTGCCAGTGAAAGTCTCATTAAAATCGGTCCAGCCGTTTCAGAGATTACCCGGAAAACAGACAGAAAAAAAAATTAAAACTTAGTTTTTTAGTGTCAGTAGCGTGTATACTTTCATATGCATTAAGTGAAAAGCTGTTATTTTGGAATTACAAACAGACACTTCAATTTTATTTATCTGCATATATGTATAGATTAATTCGCTTACCAATCATAATCGTTGAAAAACGGTGTCTGATAGTTAGCATCGTACAGTAATTTATCCGCTAACTCAAGCAATGCGGTTGGAACTCCCCACGCCATGCCATTGAGAGCTGAAATAGAAAGATTTCTGAAGTCTGAAGCACTTAGCTCTAATAACTGCAACAAGAAGCTTTAGGAAACATTATGGATTGTATGAAAGTTAATTTAGCTAGAAGTGAATACATAGACTACTTACCTGGGGGCCTACAATCATTGGCTTAAGCAGAGCGTATTAAGAACTTCTAGGCTCTGACGTTTCACTTTTGACAGATAGGAATAGAAAGGGAACATGTTTGTACTAGGTAACCTCAACAGATGTAGAGTAAGGACTTCTATACTGAACAAGAATAGTAGTAAGCCTATAATTGTTGAAGAAATGTTGTCCAATGATCATCGGAAATTAAGGTACGTACTTACCTACCTACATGTACACAGAAAACAATAAAATCTTTGTACCTCCAACAATGAGTATGCCCGGTTTTCTGCTCAGTTTGTCGCTACGAAGTTCTATCGCCATGATGCTACGGTTCTGCGCAGTGAGCGGCAGCAAGCGCACCACCTGCACTATATCCGGGTCGTTGGCTGCCAGCCGCTGTGAAGTCGCCACTAAGTTGTCGTAGTCTACATATTGCGGTAACTTTACACTTGAACTCACGCTCCTCATCGACCTTAACTTAGCACCGGATCTGTCAAATAGTCAAACTCAAATTAAATTGAATTAGCGACCTCACCAAATCATAGGATTTATGAATACTTAAAAATTTTTTTATTCAAAAAGCATTTAAGCGATCAATACAGTTCTGTTCACTAAGAAACTAACTACCACCTAAGAATATGATTTGTTAGTGACCACCATTTTGAGCGAATGGAATTTTCGATTAGTTTGATTAGAGTTAGTGAGTTACTGGTGTACGCGAGAATACAATAATAATATAATTACTGTTTGAAATTCCTTGGTGGAAACAAAAACATAAAAAGGATTCCAAAAAAGTATAAAATTGATATCAAATACACTTTAAACTGCAACAACATTATGCTAAATTGAATGCAAGAATGCAAAAACTACTTTGCAACGTTATAATCTCTTGTTGAAAAAATATCAATTGATGACATGCCTGACTGACATGTTTGATAGATGATTTAATTTTTAATAGAACATAAGCGTATGTATCGACCAAAGATATTTGGAATAATATCAAGGCACTTTATGTAGGTACCTTCTTACGAGCTACCCTTTAAATCCCAAGTTAGGTACTACTAGGCGGGAAGACTCCAAACTAGTAGAAATTATTAGTAGTATAAGTAAAATATGAAGTAGGTTGTCAAAGAATTAGAATTTTGGTTTCTGTCCACTCATGCAATATATTTTATTTTATTGCTTTATGTCTTCCATATCAGTTGTCAAAGGAGGACATCTAGCAATGTCAAAATATGAAGATCAGTTATTGTTAACATGAAAACTTATGTACTTTTGATATTATTAGGTTTTACACAATCAGTGCATAGCAGTTGTCTAAGCAACGTAACGGAAAATGGCTCTTATCCTTTATGCCCCTTTAACTGTAAGTACGCATTTCTGAGTATAATTAGTTAATTTAGCATATTTTTACCTTTTTAACCTCTATTTTTAGTCATGCGCCGTAAGAGAGCAGCTAATGAGTATACTCGGTGGAGAGGCAATGAAGGAACTACCCCGGAATTCATAGTAAAAATTTTAGATGAAGACTTGACAACACCTAGGACGAAACCAATAGTTGCTGTAAATATCCAATCTGCTACAAAGGGAGAAGAGAAAATTATAATAGGCGGAGCAATGGTACCTATGCCAACGACGACTTCAATGCCTCTCGACTTGCTCAAGGAGTACACAAGATTTGTACCCCCGACTACCCCTCCTAGGCAGCACATTGACGGAGAGCCCTTTCGACCTCCAGCATACCCACAGGCCGCAGATATTATTACGCCAGTTGCACCACCAAAACGCTTTCCATTAATCAATTACGGAGTAGGAAAACATTCACAACGTGACGAAAGTCCACCAGCTAGTCCTCAATTTTTAGCGCGAACTCCAATATTGGTAGCACGGCAATATGCTCCCGTAGCTCCGGTTTCATTTACCAGGAGGACCACACTGACACCATTTACTCCGCCGCTTTCCGATATCTATGTAAGTACAATACATTATATTGTGAACACGAAAACTTTAGCACGGAATAACTTTTTAATATTAAACATTAAAATACATTTCTTTTATGATTTTTATTTCTTACTAGCTGTGCCCCGCTGTTTCACCCGCATAGATTTAGTTTCATCTTTCTTGTCGCAGAACCCTAATATTTATAATAAATAAAAGTAGCCTATGTTACTCCTTGAAACATCAGCTACCTACCAGTGAAAGTCCCGTTAAAATCGGTCCAGCCGTTTCGGAGATTACCCGGAACAAACAGACAGACAGACAGACAGACTGACGGACAGACAGATAGAGAAATTTTTCTATACTTGGTTATTTAGTGTCAGTAGCGTGTATATTTTCATATGCATTTAGTGAAAAGCTGTAATTTTGGAATTACAAACAGACATTTCAATTTTATTTATCTGTATGAATAGATATATGATAGCAGAGATGTGGTTTTGAAGAATTGTTACGTACGAATTAAATCAAAATTATCTTCCAGAGTCTTCGTAGAGCTTTGGGGGAACCTTCGAGAACATCTCCTTTGACAGAAATAATAATTCCTACAAGAACTCAGCCTCCGATTGTAGACTATCATATAAATTTTGAACCTTTCGGAACTGAAGATTCAACTTCACATGATATAATTTTGACACGAACATCATATAAAGAACAGGATGGGCCCCAACGCACAAAACCAATTGAAATAGACGCCAACACGGAATCGGATGATATACCAACCACACGTACTTACGCCACTAGTAGTCCAGAAAGTGAAGAAAAGGAAAATAAGAAACTTGCTTTAAATGAGAAGGAATCTGATACATATAACACGATGTTCTATTTTGACGAGTATAGTGAGAATACAAATCGAAGAAAAGGAGATAAAGAACCGTCTGATGTGTATGACGAAAAATCTTCTGAGTTCGAAGAAGCAACTACTGAAAAAGATGGAATCACATTGACTGACAATGAAGTTAACAACATAAAATCAGTAGAGGCTAATGACTATCAGGAAGAAAGGGCAGAAGAAACGCTGAACTATACAACTGCCAAAGCTAAATTAATTGAAAATGTGGGCATGAATGACATTGAAACTCCTCAAACATCAATACAAGATAAATTTCGAGACAAACGTCGGTCAATCTGTAGTGTACTGAAAATAAGGCAACTCAACTTTAATTCTCCACGAACTCTACCCGAGGTTAGTTCGTTTTTATGATCTCCTTCGCACAAGAAATAAGAATATCACGTTGAAAAAATCATTTTGTGTTAATACAAATTTAGGATCTAATTATGATAATACATTTAGATAGTTGCGCAATTGAAGCAATGGGCAAACGAGAGCCCCGTTGCTAAATGGGTAGACATAACGGATGGCAATTTGACGACGATGGAGAACCCAATCTATATGATGATAGTTGATGACCCAAGCAGTGGTCAAATAGTTTCAGCCAAGCAAACTGTGATGATTGTAGCAGGTATGTTAATTTAGCAATATTATTACCAAGCATAAGACGGTAGACATACTTGAACATAAAATATAATTTCAAATTATTTCAGGTATACAAGGTAGAGACCATCATGCAGTGGCGGCAGGCATGTACGTTTTATATCAATTAATAGAACGGAGCGAGGCACATGCGGACTTGCTGTCTAAATATAGATTTTGGATCATTCCGGTGTTCAATCCTGATGGTTACGACTATTCCATGACATTTCCTCACGTATGAGTTCTTACAACTATTTAAATTGGTTTACTAACCCAATCGTTTGTGTTTAGCTCAAAATAAACATTCCTACTGCCTGTTCTGTTTCTAGCGAAGAGAATGGAGTAAGAATTTGCGTCAAACATGGGAGACGTGTAAAGGGAGGGAATCATGTATAGCATGTCAATCTTACGGTATACGGTGTACAATAGCACCGTGTTATGGAGTGAATTTGGACAGAAATTTTGAATATCAATGGATACCTGGTTCGCATAGTTTTTTAAAGTCCTCATCATGTAAGGTCATCAAGTAAAGGATAAGTTACATGCCTTTTTGTAAATTGTATCGCATTTTACTTACAAAGTTTTATCCGACTTTGATAACCAAGTCGAATCGTTAAAATGGTTACGTTAAAGGCTCCCAAGCATTGTGCAGTGCCAACATGAGACACTGCAACGTATTGAGATTATTGCAAAAATGTCGCACTGACGTAGATCACTTTCGATTTATATAGAGCGCCTAAATACATTTGGTCACGCCTGGAATCCCCGACGAGGTAGGCAGAAGCGTAGTTATAGTTCGCCCATACGCTACACCCACTCAACAAGCCTAGCCTCCGGGCTGCTTCTGAGAATTACAGACAGCGAAACTAATGTATCTAATGTGTCGAATGTGGCTGTGTGTTTAGCGGACGAGTTGCGGTCGGAGCACCCATGCGGCAGTCTGTACGCAGGCGCTCGTCAGCTGAGTGAACCTGAGACCCGCGCACTCACCCACTACCTGCACGAGCAGCGCGTGCCGCTCTACACCTTTATAGCCTTTAAGGAGGGCGAAGTGCTCGTTAGTACAATAACCATATTTTTTATATACTGCAGCACTATTTGCCCTGTAACAGACTCTGATGGATTGCTTAGCTTTATTAACCTAAGCTAAAATGTTTAATTCGATTGGGTCTAGATTTTTTTAATTCCACTATATAAAAAATGTTCTTACCCTAATCTGTGTGTAATTATCTGTGTGTATTACTTTAACTAAAGCGTAAGTTGTTATAATAATACTCAGTATTTAACATTTCAGGGTGTCATGTATCCTTATTCGCATACGAAAAAACGTCGTGCTTTCGATCAAGTTTATGTAAGTTCATTTGATATATACGTTGTTTCTCCATTCGAAATAGCCTTGCAAACTAGAAGACCCATTCATAAAAAGCTTAAATATGCAGTCTAAGAATAGTGCTCTCAATAAGTTTGGTGTGGCTAAATAAAACATTGGAAAGACTCATTCAACTGGATTGACGATATACTTAATATGTTTGTAAAATGTAGACTATTTTTTTTTTATTATAATGTAGAGGCACCGGGCGAGCCGCGCAGCTTCAGCAGCCCACAGCATAAGTGGACGGCCATACGGAGCTGGACAAGCATCAGAATTTTTACGTAAGCATTGTACATACATGACTCACCATCTGTCATGTTGGCACTTGACCTATGAAAAGTGACTGTTGTTATAACAAAACCTCTGCCTTCGGGGAATACAGGCGTGAGCATATGTATGTATGCTATATATGTAGATACGTATGTTGAAATCCATTTACCGTTTTGACTAAGATGTATTTATTTTCTATAACAAGCGACCCCCGCCCTCACTCGCTTCGTTAACAATTGTTAAGCCTTCCCACTTTCTTTAAAAATATATGGAATTATTATAGCTATAAGCCTACCGGAGCTTAATTCCTACATGTTGGTGATCAGCGTATCAGGATCCGTATCATCTATACAGATAAATAAAATTGAAGTGTCTGTTTGTAATTCGAAAATAGCAGCTTTTCACTAAATGCATATGAAAGTATACACGCTACTGACACTAAAAAACCAAGTTTTAAAAATTTCTCTGTCTGTCTGTCTTTCTGTCTGTTTGTTCCGGGTAATCTCTGAAACGGCTGGACCGATTTTAACGGGATTTTCTCTGGCAGGTAGCTGATGTTTCAAGGAGTAACTTAGGCTACTTTTATTAATTAAAAATATTAGGGTATCGCGACAATAAGGATGAAACTAAATCTGCGCGTGTGTAGCCGCGGGGCACAGCTAGTACAAAATAAATTATGTATGGAAATGGTGACCTCAATTTATACTATTTAAAGAAGACGTCTAGGTATATTACTAGGTACTATATACTAGGTACATCCTACTTGCAGCATTGTATGCTGGAGGCATCGAGGATTGGATCGACGGCCACCTGGGCATTGACAACACATACACCGTCATGATGTTCCGCCCGACGGATACATACAACTCCAAACTTATTACTGAGGTCAGATTTTTTAACTAATCTATTCTATCTTCGAAATGTAAATGATGAGGGAGTGCGCGCGCAAGAAAATTCAACCCAGACACTTATCATATTATATAAAAACTGGTAAAACTTTATAAGGTAATTTGTATGTAAGTGGTCTACTTCAAAAATATGCACCCCAATCAAGAGAATTTACCATTTATTAATATAATAAGTTGTACGCAATTTTAATATTTACCTACGCACAAGCACAGATTATATAGTTGCCTACCTACTTAGTGATATAGCAGCTGTACTGTAATCAATCATCACAATATGGTGCCACTGATATGTTACAAATCACTTTTATATTCGTTTGTCTGATAGTCAACCGTTAGGAACTTCAATACGATTTTCGGTGCGAATAGAATCATTAGGTAGGATGCACCTTGTCTGAACACAAGTTGAAGGCACAGTCTTTTGCAGATAGGTTTGGATAGAAAATCTTATTATACTACCTCTTTTGAGTCACTTATTATACCAGCCCTCTCAACATCAGGTACTCCTACCATCACCTCTTATTGCCATGATGAACTCTTATTATGATGAATATGACGTGTATAAGTCTGTCGCTGTTACACAGTGGAACTACGATGGCAGTAGGAGCTTATGGTAGAGCCCCAGCGGGCATTTGTATATCTTTAGATTGTCTGAAAAAAATTTTTATTAGGTAATTACCCTGTACAAAGGCTTAAATCGCTGTAGTATCTACGGTAATATGAAGCATGATGGATGACTGTTTATTGTTAACAGCGTGTTGTCCACGAAGCATACGCGGCGATAGACACGCTGCTCCTCCAAGCTGCGGAACCCTTGACAGCGCCAGTAGTCGCCGTCACCAGATCTGAAGCACGCATCCTCCATATATCACTTATTGTAACTGCCCTCGCCATACCCACAGTTCTATTCTGTAGTTAAAAGCAATCTTCGGTCAAAAGGTATCAGTTTATTTGCTGGCTACGGTCATAGGAGGCTTTTAGACCTCTCGATGGTCTCAATAATAGTACACTAGATACTAGGCGCTTTCTTAACATTCAGTCAATATTGATACTTCTAATTTAATAAATGTGTACAGTGTACATGTTGATTATAATGGTTTTAACTTTTGTTTGTTGAACATTATAATTATTAATATTTCAGAAAACATATTTATTCAAATGTATTGTATTATTATGTAGTGTATTTGTACTTAAATAAATGAGTTTGTCTTTGACCAGTGTTTTTTATTTATTTTTTTAAACTTATTTCGATATTTTAAAATGTTGGCCTTTTTTATGGTTATCAAATTTGTTCGAAAAACCTTAAAAATTCAAATATATTTTCGTGGTACTAAATATATATATATATAGGAATTTGCGGGTGAAAGCGCGGGGCTTAGCTAGTATTTCATATTAGAACTGCTATAATGAGCCACTTACACTTATAGTTAAAGCATAAAGGTAAGTTACTCGGTACTTATATGGGTAACAGTTTAACATCAAAAGTAAAAAATACTTAATCGCCGCTCATGCTTTGTTAGGTCGTGAAAAGAATAAAACTATTTTTCATCCCACCATCTCGGAAAGAGTATTTTTAATCTTCAATATCTGAGTGGAAAAGCCGTTACTAGCTATACGGACACTTTTATTCTCTAGAGGATAAAGTAAATTGAATTTAGAACATCGTGTGCACTAAGTTTGTGAATTAAAAAAATCATTAAACCTATTTACTGCTACCTCTATGGTGCCGAATATATCATACAACTTTTTTTTAATTTGTTAAAAACTCAGACTCGGAACCTTCTTGGTGTTCTTTTTTCAATTTGCTTTGTACGCGGTTCTTTACGCGGCATTTTTTCACGTCATTGTTAAACCTTCATAAACCGTCATATTAAATACAAGAAACTTGAAAACAAGTGAAAAAACTAAAATGAGTGATTCTAGCGACGAGGAAGATTGTTTGACGCCAACAGAATTGACTGAAACTGTTAATGATGCGCAAATGAGCTTTCTCCCTCAACAATCACGCGAGAAGTATTTAAAACAGTACGATATGTTCAACACGTGGCGACTAGCAAAAGGAGCCAAAACTTTCTCAGAAAACGTTTTGCTGGCATATTTTATAGAATTATCCGAGAACAAGAAAGCAAGCACTCTATGGAGTACGTATTCGATGCTAAAAGCAACAATAAAGATGAAAAAAGACATACATATCGATACCTATCCTAAATAAGTGGCATTTTTAAAAAGAGCCTCATCTGGTCATCAACCAAAAAAATCGAAGGTTTTCACAGTATCTGATATTGAAAAGTTTCTTAACGAAGACTTACCCGATTCCGTATATTTGGCGGCAAAAGTAAGTCAGTTGCACATTCAGTATCTACTTAAGTATATTAATCTCAATTAAATAGTATACTTAGTAGATGTTGATAGGCATAATTATGCGTTCATATCAATTTTATTCATTTATCTACTACAATACTCTTTACGTTACAGGTTGTTCTTATTATTGGAATAAACGGAGCATGTCGAACTAATGAACTAACACAACTTAATGTCAAAAACATTGAGAAACATTCAGATGACTTACTATTAATTAATTTACCTAATACAAAGACAAAAAGAGACCGCAACTTCGTCATTCGCAAGGAATACGTAACGATTGTTGAGAAATATCAAGCCTTACGCCCGCCTAACACTCCAATCGATCGATTTTTTCTACAGTATCGCAGTGGAAAGTGTGTTAGACAGCCTATGGGTACTAATAAAATTGGCCGTATCCCACGAGAAATAGCAACATTTCTTGAACTTCCAGAACCCCTGTTGTACACGGGTCATTGTTTCCGACTTTTGGCTGATTCCGGAGCTGATCTCCTGTCCCTAAGCGCCACGGAGGCTGGAAGTCCAATGCAGTTGTAGAGGGATACATAGAGGATTCCATCCAAAATAAGTCTAAAATATGTGAAGGCATCGTAGGAGCCATTACACTGAAAGAGCCTCAATCGGATCCTTGGACTGGCCCTTCTACATCAAAAATAAGCCGTTATGAAACACCTAACCATCTCCCTCTCTCTCCAACATTCACGCCAAGGGAATCCGATGAATCGGTACAACTATTAAGTATGACAGATAGTTTACCGAAAAACAGTACACAAGTGACTAACACCAATATTACAGTACCAAACAAAAATATTACACTCATTTTAAATAACTGTAGCAACGTTACTTTAAAATTTTCTTAATTATACCTTAGTATTGTTATAATTTAAAGATTATTCTGTAATACTTACCTGTCATAATGTAGTAATTAATACCTAAACTGAAATAAAAGTGTACCTATCTTGTGATTGTAAACGTTTTTTTTTTTGCATTTAGTCATTTCCTCGCTGAGGTGGAATGAAAAGTTACGTGTTGCACTCGAGTGCAAAGATTTTTCACCTCGTGCTCTTTTGATTCCCTCGCTAACGCTCAGGATTCTAATTTTGAATCACTCGCTGCGCTCGTGATTCAATTTTAGAATCCTTCGCTTGCTCGGTCATCAAAATTGAACACGCGGTTAAAAAGCAACTTTGCACTCTTGTATAACAAATAACTATTATCACTCCGGAATGACATGTGCGTGTGCGCTTTATCAGTTGTTAATTTAATTATCGATTATACCTACAATTCTGAATGTGATACAATATCAAATAAATATCTCTTCGGACACGTGACCATGATAATATTGGAAAGTATTTAATTCACTAAGCACAGAAATAGTAATGTCCCCTTTTTGTTTAAAATTAAGTAAGGAAAATGTGCTTCGGACATCTTTTACTAAGAATCCCGTTGAAGTCTTTTGTATCGGAGATAACGGGCCTCTATTTTGTCCATAGATTGTTAAATAACTTAACTTTGCCACTTAACTAATGTATTACTGTAATGCTTTTATTATGCTCCATTCATATTAGAATAAGTACCTTTTATTATTAGTAGGACGATCCAAAATATGGTGATATGGATATACTTTCAATTTATAGCGATGTTGCGATATTTTTATTACCATAATGACCTACCTAGCCTTATAAATAGTTGTTATCCTCAATGTTTAATTTGGATTATTGCTGAGAGTGTGAAGTCTACATTCCGAAAATTGGATTAAAAAATTAGTTCCACAACATAATGCATAATGATTACCGCACTTTATATTTGGAACAAAACTACATATGTGAGCACAATAGTTGCTCGCAAATACTTTTCATCACCATCGAGTAACATAAGCTATATATTATTCCCGCACTCACACGGGGTATCTCTAACGTCATGCCACACACATAAATTGAGTATTGGAAAGAAAAAACGCAAGTGCCACTATTTTCTTTGTGAATTTCGATGAAAATACACATGGATTTTACTTTACTTTCATTGATCATCAAGCGATGAAACTAAAATATTATTTGTTTACATGCAGCTGATCTCCTTCTTACTCATAAAGATAATTTAATTAATTATTTAATCAATGTCACGATAGATAAACGCGGCGTACTTTAGCACCGATTAATATATATTAAGCGTTATCTACAAAATACTGGCACGTGAGAAGACTATACACATATTATGATTACATTTTTGCCTTCAACGTGCTTCAACTAAGAACTGTAATTAAAGGCTCTATTCCGGTTGGGCTTTGATCTCAGTATAAATAGTACTGGACCATCGAAGAAACTTTATATATCATCAATCTCCACGTGAATTAAGTGACAGGCAGACACCAATAAAAATAAGAGGCATGTATTGAAGCTCTTAAAACTAGCTCTAGCTTTAAGCTAAGTCTAGGTATTTAATTGTTGCAAGAAACTTTCGTATATCAACTTGAACGAAATAATAGTTTAATATGACCTTGATATGCAGAAATTTATCTGTTGGAAGTGTACAAATGGCATGTTGTGTATTAAGTATTTACTTATTAATATGTATAGTAGGTAAGTACGTAACATTAAAATTAATGTGAGGCGCTCATGGGCTGCAGAGCCTAGAGATAGAGATACCTACCCACATAAAACAATTGATCCAAGAAGTTGCAGGAAAGCAGTTTTATTTAGGTAGGTACACTTTCGGTTCACTTATAAAACAGTAACCAAATTACATATACTAAATTCGATCCACTCGTACTTACGTACGTAAATACACTCGTAGGACTCATAGCATTCACTCAATTAAGCTCACTCACAATTTATCTTTCTTAGTGTTCTCGTAAGGAAATACTTGCGGCAGAACCTTCAATTGACTCGAACAATCGAATAATAGTACTAAGTAAGGTTAGAATATCTCACAGACTCTCAGTAGGTATGCTTTGTTTGTTTATGTAAGTAGTTATTGTAATGGAACCAAATGCAAGTACATAAACTAATATCACGCTATCCTAGATCTAACCTTCAAGAGTCAAGGTAGGCAATGTAAGGCTTGCCGCTTTAACCGACTGCAAAAAACGATGTGTTCTTTCGTTGATTTTACTTTTTAATATATTTCACCAATTTGGATTGAATTGTGTTAAAGTAGATCTAAATGTGGTAATTTTATACTACCCGTGGTATTTTATTTATTATTAGGAGGACGTAATTCCGATCTTCAGAGGTAGAAGACGGCGCATCTTAATAAAACAGCTTGGTCAGTAACCGCTTATCAATCAGGACGATGTTATTTGCCATGTTTGAAGTATAAAAACGAACATCGAGCAGACATAATAAGAATGAATGAATATATGCTCTTGTTCTTTCACCATATGTGTCGACCTTCAGATTCTGCAAATTTAACTGCACAGTTATGATCGATCTATTCAAAGTGGCTCCTATCTATCTCTGCGCTTGATTTGTAACTTCAAGGCAATTTAATTAAGACCAAATTCTGCTTGAAGTGGGACCTTCACTAAGCCAATGTAAAACAGTCAAACAGTTGTGTTGTGTAGCGAAGGTACATATTTTAAGCTGTGTTTTTTTTACATTTCCTACTCCTTTACGAGTGAGTCGCAATCGCGAATGAGGCGTGGAAGTGATTATCATTTAGGTATTTACTCGATAAAAGATTACAAAGAAATCCTTCGTCGAGTGCCGTGTTTAGTTTGGTGTCCATTATAAAACAAACGAAGAAGCAGCACGACGTTCCACTCGCGTGTTACAAGTGTGCAATGCCCGCCTGAGCAACTGCTTGCATCGCATGCGCAACCAGCGACGCGACCGGTGCCCAACACTAACATAAACACAAATCTGTGAAACTGTGATACACTATGGTGAGGAGATCTAGTTATATTGTGTTGTTCCTTAATTGTACTAAAAGACAAATTCTGGACTACTGACCTTGAAAAAGAAAATCATTCCCATTTCCATGTAAGCCACATATTTTTATTCCTTACAATATACTCTTACTTAACACGAAAGACCATTTAAATAAAACGTTTTGTCTTCGATATAACTTTATACTTACCTACATAGATTCAAAATTAATTGTAGTATGTAAACACTATGTGTAAATTAAATTTTAGACAGATCCCTTACAAGCGAAAAAGTAGTTAAAAATCAAGTACCTGTTACAATAATTAACATTGGGTCGTATTTAATTATGACCTCTAACGAATCTTATCACCAACAAAATATATCTGATTATATAGGACTCAGTGATACGTAAGTTTACATTCAGATATTTGAATCAACCAAATGTTTATAAAACATGCTATTATTAATCTATTTAAATAATGTAATACGTAGGTCTTCATTTAATCGTTCAATGATATCTTTCATCAAATACCCGTGTGCTGCGCGAATGTCGTAAATCCCGATCTTATCTTCCTTATTATTTTATTGTCATAACTTCCCGTTATAAGTATCGTTTATTTCTTAAGGTGCCGCTTTTATATTTATATAGTAGATATACGATCGAGCAATCATAAACATGCATATAAAAAACATATGCTTATGCAACATGCTCACAAATGTGTTCCCCGAAGGGGTAGGCAAGATTGTTCTTATGATACACCCACATTTCGCAACGTAATACGGGCCGAGCCGAATACTACTGGGAAATTACAGACGGTATAAACCCAATAACACTTTGCCCGTAACGGGGATCGAACACAGGACCTCGTCTCGTGTGCCGCAGTGAGCGTTTGCGACCACCATGCCAACGAGGCAATCATATAGTCTGTAAGATTGCAAGTAGTCTACCTGATTAGCAGCAGTTACATATGCTGCTAATAATTATTTGCGATGTCGGTCAGCGGTGGTCGGTGACAGATCGATTAGAATGGAGATACCTATCCCGCTATCCCAATCATTCTTAATTTACCAGAGTGGCACTTGCTTTGGCCTCTCTCAGAACATTATTGCAAACGAGATGAGATGTCTCCGAGTTCTAATCACATTGGTATACGGCTTGTCACGGTAAGCTGTATAACTTCACCTGACCAGACCTGTGATGCAAGTTGCATACCTACTATCAAACTACCCATGGCATGTACGTTTGGTTAATTAAACAAAGTATACTACATGAAGTTGATAGATTATAATGACCAGCCAGGAAGTACCTACATGTGGTAGTAGGTAGGTACAGACTAAATTCCCAGTTAGTAGTTTAGGAAATAAATAATGATAAATCTAGGTAAGTAGTTAGGTGGGCATATCACCTGTTATCATAATTATCAATACGAATTTGCATAGACGGAGCTCATAATCTCCTATTAATTAATTCGATCTCATTACCTACAATCGCGACTTTGATGCGGCATTGCCGTAAAATAGCTAGTTTATTTGGTAGACAACAAAATCACAGGATTTCTAGGAAAACAGCGAAATCAATGATGATAATATTTTTTCCAATTCGAATACACTTCCTGCTGCCACAAAAAATTCCAAAATAAGGTTAATTTTGCGTTTCATAGATATAACTCATATCATATAACTTCAAAGTTTTATGAATTATATTGAATTGTCCATCGTTCGAGGTTAAAAATTTAAAATTCATTTGAAAATGATATTCGTAGCCTTGTCCTTAATAATATATCGTTCCATACCGATCAAACAAAACAGCAGGTATTAATCTTATCAAAGTCGTACAGTAAACTGTAGTATTTGTTGACCATGTACAAAATTAATATATACAAGATATTAATGTTGTATTGTGTCCAGCCAAGCTACAAGTTTGATGCAGTGCAGATGGCTAAGTTGATTACTATTCATGTTATTACAGCCACGGTTAGCATGGGAAACAGCCAATTGTGATTAAATAATAATGAAATAATCGGGGTCTTGCTAATTAAATATCTCGTGCTGATTAAACTGTCACAGCTAGAGGGTACTTTTACCCACTGGACAAGTTTACGAGAATACTGCCCTTTTCCTGCAAAACTGACTAGAATATGCATTTAAAATATTTAGCATGTTTGCATTTAATATAATTGAAACTTACTGGATGGTATCGCACTTAATCCATCATTGAAACTCATAATCATAATTATCTAGATGTCACTAGATACAGTTCCATATTTAGTAACGAATAATTTATTCAGGATGAACCGCAACCGCCTACGGGTTCAGATGGGCCACCCCGGCCTAGGGCTCCCGAGGGGCCCCCACCGCACCACCCGCCGCCACACCTGGAAAGGCCCCCAAGCCCCCACCGGAAGTCTTTATCAAAACCTACTAATAGTGACCTGCCTGGCTCTCCAAAACCAAAGAGGTCTACGCAGCCTGACTTGAGCCTACCTCCACCGCCCCTGAATGTACCCGATGTAGATCCGGAAGAAAAGGTTCACCAATCCATCAATTACAAAAATTATAAATTCGTCAATACCTAATAATGTTGATAAGTACTCAATAACTAACACAAATGATGTATCCCTTGGAAGCCGTAGTATTAATTGCTGTCAGTATTGAGAATTCAACTCATCACAATATTTGTCGAGTGTGTTTGATCGCCTACGTAGTCTTAAAAAAATCTGACTTACTTATACCTATAATATGTTATTTCATTTCACTTCCAGGTTTCAAACGATGATCAGCCTGAGCGTGCCATGTGGGGCAATCAGATAGAGTTCCTGATGTCATGTATCGCTACATCAGTGGGTCTGGGCAATGTGTGGCGGTTCCCCTTCGTTGCCTACCAGAATGGAGGCGGAGCTTTCCTCATTCCTTATATCATCGTACTGTTCTTAATTGGCAAACCCATGTACTATCTAGAATGCGTACTTGGTCAATTCAGTTCCAGGAATACAGTGAAGGTGTGGGCCTTATCACCTGCAATGAAAGGTACTTATTTTACTTATAATATTATTGTTTAAAATGTATAGGTTGAGGTCATGATGACAGGGACGGCGCAATTGGCGCAAGGTTCGCGACGCGCCGCTTTCGCGCTGAGTAGATATGATTATTACCTCTGACTTCTATAATTATAATAGGTAGGCTATACTCATTACATAAATTTAAAAATGAAAGAATTGAGAGATTGATTTATTAATCTATTCGTAAGCTCGCAACTGTGCCCGGCGGGTGTTCCCGCATAGGATTAACATTAAAACTATGTTAATTAGAGAAAGAACAAATCTAAAATAAAAGTAGCCTAGCCACTCCTTATAAGATCAGATATCTGCCAGTAAAACTCCCTTCAACATCGGTCTAGCTGTTAGTAGTAGAGCAGAGATTAGCCGAAACAAATAGACAGACGGACACAGAAAATGTTGTTTTATTTTAATGTAATTTTTTTAATTATATATCTTACATACAGATAAATAAAATTGATGTGTCTGTTTGTAAATCCAAAATAACAGCTTGTCACTAAATGCATATGAAAGTATATACGCCGCGGACACTAAAAAACCTAGTTTTAAAATTTTTCTCTGTCTGTCTGTCTGTCTGTTATTTCCGGGTAATCTCGGAAACGGCTGGAAGGATTTTAACGGGACTTTCACTGGTAGGTAGCTGATGTTTCAAGGAGTAACTAAGATTACTTTAATTTATTAAAAATATAAGGGTTCCGCGACAATAAGGATGAAACTAAATCTACGCAGGTGAAACCGCAGGGCACAGCTATTACATTCATATGAATTAAGGAAATGTTTTTAATTTGGAATTACAAACAGACACTTAATTTTTGTTTATCTGTATAAATGTAGGTATAAATTAGGCGGGCGCACAGCAACTAGACAAGTACACACGTTGTTTCACATGTAAATTACAATGTCACACTTTTAATAAAAGCGTGTTATTGCTAACAATGCTCAATTTATTGAATGTACTATTCCAGGTACGGGGTACGCGCAGTCACTCGGGTGCGGCTATATCCTATCATACTACGTTACTATCATCGCACTGTGCATCTACTACCTAGTGATGAGCTTCCAGGAGACGCTACCGTGGTCTGTCTGCCAACCCGAGTGGGAAAACTGCGTGCCCTCTGACACTAGCCTCATCGTCGGCGAGGTGCCGGCCAACGCCACCAGCAGCGCTGAGCTCTATTTCTTGTGAGTAAACTGTATAATTTTATATATATTATATAGGAAATTCTAAGTACTTTCCTTAGTTTTGTTAATCTAAAAGTTTTATTCCTGAGTCTGTCTTTTTCACGCAATAACTGAAACATGTGTTTTTTTTGCACAATATGCTGAGTAGTGATTGATGGCTATCTGTATATCTCGGGAAACATTAACGTCGACATTTATGTAAATTATGATCAAATTTCCAGGAGAACGGTACTACAGCAAATCGACGGCATCGAAAATGGTCTTGGTGAGTACATTACTTTTCGTTAACATTGATCGTAACATGATTTGCTAAATGAACACCTAACTAAATTTGTGTAAAATAAATTACATTTATCTTAGTAGTCTCTCTTTTTTAAATCAAGAACAAATAAATTCTAGCTATTAAGACAAAGATTGTAATACCTATCTCTAAATATTTTCCAGGGTCGCCGGTGTGGTACTTAACGGTGGCATTAGCGGGTGCGTGGCTAATGATCTTCTTGATCGTGGCTCAGGGAGTGAAGAGTTCCGGCAAGGCTTCTTACTTCCTCGCCCTTTTCCCATACGTGATCATGATCGCTTTGCTCATCACGTAAGTTTTAGTTCCAATACTTAAGTACTCATGACTTTATGGGTGTTTAAATAGTTACCTTCTAAGCGTCTATCTACATCCCAGCATGTAAGCATATAGTAAAAATCAGTATCCTAATAATCTGATCCGTCAGCATATATTTATGTTCAATTGAATTAATCTAATTTTACACAATCAAATTGATATCATGCAATGATGAACGTAGGTATTTGAGTATATTAACGCTTTTAAAAAAAAGCTCATTATTTCGTTTTTCAGTACTTGTCTCTTACCCGGAGCCGGGGACGGTGTCCTATTTTTCATCACCCCGCAATGGGAAAAACTCATAGAGCTAGACGTAAGTAATTCTTCTACTTGAAACAATGAAGATTAAAGTTAGTTAAGCCATTTTACAAATTCCTCGCAAATTTTGAACCCCATGTTAAATTAAACTAAAAATATTGTCCTTATTATGAGCACGGCATGCTGCTGCTGCAGCAGCAACCCGGAGAAGAACTATTTTACAATTTTTTTAATTTTATTATCTTACTGTACATCGAACTTTTAAAATCGCACCAAGACAGACGACCGAGGTGGCCAGCGTATTGAATTACTATATTTTACAGGTGTGGTACGCAGCAGTAACGCAAGTATTCTTCTCACTGTCCGTGTGCACCGGCCCCATCATTATGTTCTCCTCGTACAACGGCTTCCGGCAGAACGTATACAGGTAAGGTATACACTACAATTGAATTGGCATGCTTTTCACTAAAAATGGGTTAAGTCGTTTGAAATTATTTTTTCCCTTCAAAGTGTCATTAAGTTGTCACTGCATAGTCCGATGCCAATATTTCCTTTTTTAAACTTGGGAGCAAATTTATTGCGTACTATCACTTATTTCAGACCAATATATCATTTTGTTCACAGAGATTCCATGATAGTAACAACTCTAGATACATTCACGAGTTTGCTATCTGGTTTCACTATCTTCGGTATTCTGGGGAACTTAGCCTACGAGCTGAACCAGGAGGTGTCCGAGGTAGTTGGTTCTGGTGGTACCGGGCTCGCCTTCATATCCTACCCTGACGCCATCGCCAAAACATTTTTGCCTCAGGTAAGTGAAACCGTCTTTAAAAAAAGCAAGAATTTAAAATGCTTAGTTTTTCTTCAAATTATTTCTTATTGACACGCGGCACCGCGTGAACGTGTTGGGGTTATAGCCCGTAGCCACAATACTACGGCGTAGCCGTAGTCACAAACCACGACGTGTCCGTAGCCGAGCCTAGGACTTTCGTAGTTCGATGGCCCTTTGAGTTTCTTCTCAAATAAATCATATTATACATAAATATAAATAAAAAATTAACAAAAAAAATTAAAATAATTATCGACTACTATTTTAGGCGTTTTTCTTAATTATGGATTTTCATAATAGGATTTTATATCTTGAGTGGTTACGACAAAATACACTTATGAAGCTGGAATTTCTTTACCTAGCCAGAAGGGCCAGAAGATAATTGCCCAGAAATTTGTGTGTGGGTAGTTGTAAAATATTTTGTGTGTGGGTAGTTGTTCTCAGTGCTGTTCTTCCTGATGATGACGGTGCTGGGCGTGGGCTCGGCGGTGGCGCTGCTGTCCACCATCAACACCGTCATGATGGACGCCTTCCCCAAGATCCGCACCGTCTTCATGTCTGCTATCTGTTGCTCGGCTGGGTTCCTCATCGGACTTGTCTATGTCACACCCGTCAGTATTTCCTTCTCACTATTTACATATTTCACGCACTAAGTTCCGCTATCATTCGAGACAAATGACATGTAACTTCACGTCTTAAAATGTTAAGAAGTAAATACCCATTGATTTCAGGGTGGTCAATACGTGTTGGAACTCGTAGACTACTACGGAGGAACTTTCCTCATCTTATTCTGCGGCATTGCTGAAATCTGCGGCGTGTTCTGGATATACGGTAACAAAATTAAAAACATCCATAATATGAATACAGAAATCATCACAAGATCCTTTATTCGGGAGCAGTGTTTTACCAGTTGTTAATAAACAAGTGAATTAGTGATTTGTCATGTTGATAATTACTTAAATAATAATTAAATTCTTAGGATTGGAGAGCTTCTGCTTAGACGTCGAGTACATGTTGGGCATCAAGACATCGGTTTACTGGCGCTTCTGCTGGGGCCTCATCACCCCGGCCATGATGCTCGTGGTATTCATCTACGCGCTCATCTCCTTCGAGGCTTTGCTTTTCGGAGGCCACTACGTCTATCCTGTCGCTGGCTACGGTACCTAGAATCAATCTAACATACCTTTTAGTCTTCCTTCCTACATCTCAATGATACATTTTATATGCCTAGTCTACATCCAGGCGCATATGAAACTTTTATAGACTTGATACATTTTCCCCATTTATATTTAATCTTCGTTATATTCGTTGTTTATCTCAGAATCTAAAGCATAGCACAATTAGGTAAATTAAATTGTTTATTTTAATTTACATTTTTATTCCAGTGTCCGGTTACCTTATGTTGTTCGTCGGCATTGCCTTCGTGCCAATATTTATTGCCACTACTATGTACAAAAACCGAACTGGAAACTTCTTAGAGGTGAGTAGCGTTTATATTACGAGAATTTTTTGAGATGTTTGCATTATCTGCACACGTCAAACAGATGGTAAATTAATGACACAAGCATCGTTATTACGCTGTACCTATCTAGTGTCAAAACCAAGTAAAATGAGTTGCTTTTGTAGACCTGTCCATATAATAAGTATAAATATATTACAATAAGTACGTTTTTAACAAACGCGTTTGTTCCGTAGACCTTAAAGAAGTCCTTCCAGTCCAAGCCATCGTGGGGCCCACGCTCGCTGACCGAGCGCGCACAGTGGCAGATGTACAAGAGCGACGCACAGGCGTTGCAGCCCAAAATGGCCACGTCAAGAGCAAAACACATCTGGTTAAGTTTAACAGGAGGGTACAGGCGGAGGGTCTGAGTTATTTCTATGTATGTAGAATTAGATTTAAAGAACTTATTTATTTACATAGACTGTTACATTGTGAATTGTTTCCTTAACGTTGCTCCCCTATTATGCGTTGTTCTAATTCCAACAAATGGAGAGAACATCGCGCATCGATAAATAATAGGTAAATATACTACAATAATAGTGACGCATTCCACTCAAACACTTCATACTTAGAACCAATAATTATACTTAGTGCCAACCAATTAAAATAAAATTGAATTTTTTAGATAGGTACTTCAGGACCAAAATAATTAATGTTACCTACGTTCACACGAGCTCTAAAATACCTATACAAAAAGTTTACCCACTTTTTAAGACAAACATTACATATAAGTAAATAATACCTATAGGTTAATAACGTGTATTTATATTTGTAAGCTTCGGTTATGTAAAATTTAAATAAATAATTACGTATAATAAACTTTATTTTCATTACAACATGATATCCGTGTCGTCAATGCCAAATGAACTATCAAATTTGCAGCGATTTGAGTCCTATCGAAATTGGTACTTAATTGAACCAGCGAAGACTCGGAGTTTGAAAAAAAAAGAAGGTTAATCGGATTTTAAGTTTTATGTGCGGTGTCGAATTTGGTAAGGTAAATACATAAATAAATATACCTGTAGGGTATCGTCCTAGTAGTAATTACAAAGTGCAAACAAAACATACCAAATAACTAACTCACATAAAAAACATAAGAGAAAGAAGTAGGTAGTACAAAACCTTACCTTTTTGGACCGCTTGGTTTTACGAGAAAGCTATACCCACGAAGCAGAGTTTTCTGTTCCGTGGTTGGACTGGATCACTATATATTTCCACCGCGCAATACCTTACCCAAACCATAATAAGTTAGCTTTTTATTATTTATGGCTAAGTTGCTTGCTAGCCATAGTTCTGTATCAAAGATTGTAGATATTACCTTGACCTTGGATACTGGCCGTCGACACGATAGATGTGCTGCCGAACTAAACGTTTTCTGAGCTTCAAATGAAGAACTGTCTGTACTGTCAACATCTGCCGATTTTAAAATAAGCTCACGGAAATAGTGCTAGGTGATTTTGAGTGTAAAAATATACAAATAAAACAAACAGGTCGTGAGTAAATATGGCATCGGTACTCCCGGTAAGTACTTAGTACCTCCTCTATCTTACAGAAAATTGTAGCCACACAGCAACCTTAGATAGTCGATGTACCTATGTGGTGTAGACGTGTGCTACCTACGTCATAACTTGCTCTTCTGTAAGGTTGTCACAGGAGCGGCTTGGCTACCCACACCTAACGTAAAAAACATTTATTTACTCGTTAATGTGGTCCTGTGCTGAGGTGAGACTCGTCTAAACATAGGAGCACAACCACGGTTGTGAGTCGCAGTTTCGGAGCCGTGTTGTATTGAAAACTATTTAATGTAATAATAATATAGCAGAATGACAAATAATTTTATTAAATTATTTTCCACAGGCACGGGAGCCTCGCAGGTCACAACCTCAAAGACCAAAATGGGATAAGCCTCGGGAGTTCCTAATGTCATGTATTGCCACATCGGTGGGCCTGGGCAACGTGTGGCGGTTCCCGTTCGCCGCCTACCAGAACGGTGGCGGCGCATTCCTTATTCCTTACATCGTCGTGCTGTTACTCATAGGCAAACCTATGTATTATTTAGAAACTGCACTAGGACAGTTCAGCAGTAGTAATTGCGTTAAGGTATGGGCTTTATGCCCAGCCATGAGAGGTAAAATTATATAATTCTTTTGATTAGATTTTAATTCTATGTCTCGAACATTTGCTTCAAGGTCTTATATTTCACAGGAACTGGATATACACAAGCTTTGGGCGCGGGAGCAATATTGTCATACTACGTGTCTATCATTGCATTATGCTTATTTTATTTGATAGTGAGTTTCCAAAATCCGCTTCCATGGTCAGTTTGTCAAAAAACATGGCCGGAGTGTGTACCCTCCGGAGAAAAAGCCGAGGCAAGTAATACGGATCCCAAGAGCAGCGCGGAACTATATTTCACGTGAGATAAACTTTAAGTAATATTTTTGTTTCTTCTTTATCATCTCTATTCACCCACTGTTGAGAGTATGTTCAGTTCCGCTCGTATGCACGCCAAAAACATTCTGCAATACAATCTGCATTAGCGGACAGTGACAGCATTTACTACCGATCAACCTTTGGGTGATACAAAGGCTGAAATTTAGATGAAACATTTTAAGCTATCGATTTCCCTTCGATTAGGAATTTATTAGGCCACAGGAACTAGCCCATCAAATTCTGTGCATTTGTGTACCTTAGACATGAAACAGATTGAAATACTGTCTTTATAAAAAGTTTCAAGAAGTTTGGTGTATTAAATCTATAATTACTGATTACTAACGTAATAATTACATTTCACATAAATTTACATTACACATAAATTTACAGGAAAGTGGTTTTACGGCACAAAGACTCAATTCATGATGGAATTGGTAAGTGGATCGGTGTTCAATTATCGGTACAGAATAAATATAAGCTTACTACAAGCAGTACGGAATCTAAGAAAAATGGTTCCAAAATATTTACGTTGGAAGAACTCACACAAACGCGCAAATCTACGAGATAATGGCGGCCCAGGCGTATTGTCAGTAAAGGGTGTTGTGTTATGTCGTGGCCAATCGCGTATACTTACGTCATTTACGTATTTTACAGTCATTTCCTATATTTGTAAGTGGCCTCAGTAGTAAAAATAGGTATATAATGAAATTCGTTAACGTTCCGACCATAGGTACTCCAGACACTACTTTGAGATAAATAATATATCTACTAACGGTGTTTACAAGCTGGAGTATGTTATGACATTATTTGACACTGTTTATAACTTGGAGACAACATTTCCGATGATTATGCGATATTTTTTATAATCGGTGTTCACTAACGTGGTAATGGAAATTCTTTACGTCTGAAATTTTCCTATGTAGAAAGTAAAACACTGGTGCCACTTAACATCCAGGAAGTACCTATACTTTACCTACGTATTTTTATTTTCATCATTAAAATTTAATTTGTTTCAGGCGCACCTCCCTGGGATTTGGCATTTTGGCTTTTCTTTTCCTGGGTTATCATATTTGTCATCGTGGCTCGTGGCGTCAAAAGTTCTGGCAAAGCGTCCTATTTTTTGGCACTTTTCCCGTACTTCATCATGTTAATATTGTTGATCAGGTTGGTTAATGTAGTATCAAATTACTTAGATAATAAATTATAGGAAGTACTTATTATACTTATTACACATACTACCCACTACAGTGCAATAGGTATCTACAAATTAGAGGCTTTCTTCTCATTTCACTTTTTTCAAAAAAAAAAATGAGTTTGCAAGTAGAAGAACTATTAAGGAATTTAAATATTTTTTTCAGATCAGTAACTTTACCTGGTGCAGCCAACGGAATAATGTATTTTATTACACCAGATTGGGGGAAAATACTAAAACTCAAAGTAAGTACCTATTAAATATATGAACACCTGCTCAATACCTATGCAAAAAATGGCCCAAGAGCCCGTGAGTTTCAGACCTTTGTCATATTAAGACTATCTCTCTAAAACTATCTACATTAAATTAAGCATTAAAACCTTCGATAAATGGGTGTCGATCCAAACCGTTACACTATTAACGTCTGAAGATCGGCACTTGGTCGTGTCGTGTATGTAGAACTTACAAGTACCTAGGTACCTCTGAGATGTTAGGTACTCCAAAGACAACGCCGTCTTAACTTTACCAAGTAAAGCTTGCCAGAATATCACGATCTGCAGCCAGCAAAAATCTATCTCTACTCATTTCGATACCTATTCGCACCACGTAGGTATTCTCTGAATGTAAGCTACATTACAGCACGACCTCAACTTATTACATTTTGGTCTGATCTTAAACTTGGTGCACGTAGACCACCACAATAATCCAGCCTATTAGTTAATAGCAATATATTTTTTAGGTTTGGTATGCAGCTGTTACTCAAGTATTCTTTTCACTGTCTGTATGCTCTGGGGCGCTAATGATGTTTGCTTCGTATAACAACTTCAAACAAAATATTTTGAGGTACCTTATTTATATTACCTAAGTATGTAATAACATAATGAAGAGTGGCGTTGCTAGCTATCGTACGTCTAAGTGGTGCGATGCTCCTGAAACTCAAAGGTGCCCCATAACCTTTGAACAACTGACGCGTCAAATGATAATTCAGAGTATTTTATCCCATCTTTGGTTGTTCGTGATAACAAACACAACATATTTATCCCGATACTAATGAATATTTATTATATAACATGCCGCTTTATTCTGTTTGCCCTGGCGTGTTGATCCACCTAGCTACGCTGTGAATTAGCAATTTGTTTCAGGGACTCTATGATTGTCACTACACTCGATACGTTTACTAGTCTTATGGCGGGCATAACAATATTTGGGATTCTGGGCAATCTGGCGCATCAGCTCCATGTTAAGGATGTCGGCGCAGTCATTGGTGCCGGGGGAACTAGTTTAGCCTTTATCTCATATCCTGACGCAATCGCTCAGTCACCTTTTTGGCCCCAGGTAAGCGTTTCACTCTACACAATTAAAATATAATGTACCTAACTATAAAGGGCGTAGATAAATTTATCAAAACATGTAGGTAAGTATAAGATAGCTGTTGTATTGTATCTTAGGGAACGGTACAATAATTATTGCATACCTTTTAATTATATAACTTTTCAGGGTTTTGCAGTCTTATTCTTTTTGATGATGGCAGTATTAGGTGTGGGCTCCGGTGTAGCGCTAGTATCTACAATCAATGCCATTTTAATGGATGCATTCCCTAAGGTTCCTATAATTTATATGTCCGGACTCTGCTGTGTTCTTGGTTTTCTTATTGGACTGCTCTATGTGACCCCGGTGCGTATGCTTTATAACTTCTTTCATTTTAACTAGCCGACCTCAAAAAAAGGAGGAGATTCAGTTTTAGACATCTATGTTTTTTTTGCTTAGTTTTATGTTGGAAGCTTTCAATATCAATCGTCACTAAAAGATCTACCAACCAAGAAGCAAGATAGCGAATTATTTAATAACCAGCTGTTGCCAAAACTACATAGAAGGCACTTTTCCCTCACTTGACCAGTTTGTTTTTTCGATCTTAGATTCACTTGTAGATTTAATACCTAATTCCACTCGGCCACAAAAATAAAGTGTCCTATTCGACTCTGAATCACATACCCACCTATATTTCAAAAAGTTGTCTTAACCCGTGGACTCCACAAACTTAGTCAATTAAGTATTTCTATGAATGTTATTGAATCAAGATAAATATTTCAGGGAGGGCAATATATTCTGGAATTAGTTGACAACTACGGTGGAACTTTCATGAGACTATTCGCAGCTATAACCGAAGCCATTGGAGTAATATGGATTTACGGTACCTATTGCTTACCAAAGTAATGTTAAAACTATATTTTAATACACTGAAGTTTCAAAATAAATCCTCTTCTTGATTACAGGCCTCGAGAACCTCTGCGTCGATATTGAATACATGTTGGGTTTTATGACACATTGCTGCTGGCGTTTTTGTTGGTGCATCGTTACACCGTGTATAATGATAACTGTATTTTTTTATCGGCTCATCGCCACCGACAAACCTAAGTTTGGAGGAAAATACGTTTATCCTGATTCAGCCTACCGTAAGTTTTGATGTTGTAAAAGTATCTTGACCAACAAATAAATAACCCTGAGATAAGCTTCAAAAGTAATGCCCTATTATGCCATTCCAATTCGATTATACAAGGAGTATCGATTTAACTCCACATATTCGATTACGTTTCGTAGATATGAGTATCAAATTCAGTCTTTGGAATTTCAGAAAATATGTCGGTGAGATCAATACATTTTCCAATATTTATTTATGTATTATCTTTAATGTCTGAATTCAAACAAAACTTTTGCTTTCAGTTGCCGGCGGATGTCTTCAATACGTAGGAATATTAATGTTACCCATATTCATGTCAGTAGCTTTTTGGAAAAATAGAGGTGGAGGATTCAAAGAGGTACATACGTTATTTTATGATTATGATTATTTATTCCTATTATATTGTAAAAACTAGAAAGATATGCATGTACCTACGCATGTCTTATGAATTTTCAGGTCTCGCTGGAAGTATGGATCAATTTGAATAGGGGAGTGGTCGATTTCAGTATAATTTGTGTAGAGTAAATTTGAGTTTACTATAATAGCGATACAATACAAACTCTTCGAAGATGTATTCTGCTATAAATACTTGAAAACGATCGATGTTCAATCAGTCAAAACCTATAATAGTCATTCTTTGTTTCAGACAATAAAGCGTTCGTTTCGCCCATTGGATACATGTGGTCCCTCGGAACCTGAAAGATTCGAGGAGTGGAAACGGTTCACCACAGAAGCCAAACAGGCGCGTGCTGTCAAACGCAAAAACTACCTTAATCACTTCATGCTAAGCCTTATCGGTGGATATAGAAAGGGACATTAATTAATGACAGTTTTATATAATGTTATGTAATATGTTTATACTATTAATTATTTTATTTAAATAAAGGTGATTTAACTTAAATTAAAGCGTGTAATTTCAACGTTTTAACTGTGGTCCCACAGCTATTGACCGTCAGTGGGTCACGGTTAAAACGTCATAATTCTATGGTATCAGGTAGGCCAGTTCTGAAGAGATTAATTCCACATTATAAAGTCAAATTCAAAAATATCTTTATTCGATTAGACTTTTTACAAACCACTTTCAAATCGTCAGAATGACACAATTTATATAAGAATGCCAGATTCTGTGTTCGACAGATTATTTATAGCATAGGGGCATTTTCAATCTATCAATCTGTCATTTAGGTTACTAAAGATTGAATCCAATAACATATCTCTAGTTAACATTATTATGAAATTGAAGGTATCGCAGCTTCGCAAGTACTGATCTATTGGTTCTTAAAAAACACAACCTGGCAAAACTCTGATGGAAAATCATCACCGTTTGAGGTTAATTCTAAACATTTAAAAAGTTGTCAATCTAAGTGTAGACAGTGGATTATTATCAGACAAGAGCTTTTTAAGAATAAATACTTATGAATGAATAAATACTTAATAAGTAAGAATAAATACTTATGAATGCGTCAACATTAGAAATAAAAATTTCTAATGTTGACGCATTATATGAATAGTACTATAAAATAAAACACAAAATTTAAGAATTTTCTTTTTATTATTATTACATTAATATGCATGTTTGTAGGTATATTCAAAATAACACTTAATCGCCTTCTTATTCAAATTAAATCCACATTTTTATAAAACAAAGATTTTTTTACTCGTTCCCCTACTCTATTTATCATATAATGAAAAAAAATTGTAGTTGGTACCCCATACTACATTAAAGAAATATTTTACTTATGTTTAGACTTCTTCTTCTTCTTGCTGGACTTTTTCTTATGCTTGCGTTTCTTTTTCTTCTTCTTATGATCATCGGAGCTGCTTTCGGATTCGCTTTCGCTATCACTCGCAGCTCGCTTTTTCTTTTTCTTACTACGTTTCTTTTTCTTCTTACGTTTTCGCGCGTCAGATGATGATGAAGACGAAGAATATTCCGAATCACTAGAAGATTCGCTGTCAGTATCGGGCTTCTTTTTTACATTTGCGAGTTCCAACGTTATTGTTTCATTTTCTAACTTAGCCTTTTTTAATGCTGCGCCACCACTAGGGGAAGCTGAGCGCTCACGCTTTTTGGTCGGCTCATCTTTCGTTTCGTTTTCTGACTCAACAGTTTCATCGTAATCAGGTTCAAAATGTGCTTCATCTAACGTTGATTTTTTTCTTTCGCGATCAGTATGTGATCCCTTATCGATAGTTCCACCTTTATCAGGCAAACTATGATTTTTATTAGATATCCTGTCTTCTCTGGTGCGCTTTTCCGAGACTTTTTTCTCATGTAGGCTATTGTGGCCACGGTGTTTTTCGCCACTTTTCTTTTCAGTTTCTGACACTCGCCGATCACTTTTTGATTCCAGTCTTACACTCGAATCTTGTTTACGTCCTTTTTCTTTTTCGACAGTTACTCTACGATAGGGTTGTTCTTTTTTAGGTGTCTTAGAACGAGATTTAACTCGTTCTACTGTGCTGTGAACAACACGTGCCTCTCTATTTTTACGAGTGTCTTCTACTTTGCCTCCAAGTCGATCTTTCACTGATAATCTTGGTGGAGGAGTTTTAGAGTATCTTCTCTTCCTTTCATTCATCTCTATAGATCTCTGTTCAGTTGAATTAGATACAGGAACAGTAATTTGAATGTTATTCATCGATGGTTTTTGTGGTTCATCACCATAAAGTTTGAGACGATCACTACTTATTTTTTTAATTTCAATTGGTCTCAATGAGTTGATTGCTTTAGCAAATATAGCATTCTCAGCCCTTTTAATAACATCAGATGTTACCTTGCTACCATCATCTTCTTCATCTGGAGAAGTTATTTCACCAGGCTCTTTGGCTTTCTCTATGTTTTCTTCGTCTACTTCCCACTTGGATAACGCAGGTAATGGAGCTAACATTTCTTTGTGTGGCTGATTGGTAGTTTCCGCATCAGTTTTTAAATCCAATTCTTCAGCTGAGGCTTGTAGTTCAATACCATCGAACGGTTCTTCTTTACTAGAATCCCTATTATTCCTTTCATCGCATTCTTCATTGCCTTTAACATAATTTTGAATAATTTCCTTATCTACGGCTTCTGCAGCTTCTTCACCATATAGGTCATTTGGTTTATTAGCCTGAGCATCATCTATTGCTGGGTTGACTTCCTTTTTAATTTTATCAGTAATTTCATCCTTTTCTTGCTTTACAATAATATTTGTATCAGTTGAAACTTGGTTATTCTCATTATTATCCTTATCTGTTTGCTCTGGGTCTTCTTCTTTTTTAATGTTCTCTTTCGTTGCATCCTTATCTTTCTTTTCCTTCTTGTCACGTTTCTTTTTCTTTTCACTATCTTTTTCCTTTTCTTTTTCTCGTTTCTTTTTCTTCCTGTCTTTAATTTTCTTTTCTTTTTCTTTATGATCTCTGCTCCTGTCAACAGAGGGTTTATCGCCAACTCGTTCCTCCTTCTTTTCACGTCTATTATCATGGTCTCTCGATCGATCTCTTGATTCACTACGCTTTTTATCACGGACCTCTTTGGTTCGCTTAGGAGAAGTGCGTAGTTTTTTATCGGGCGTAATCCGATCGTGATCGCGTTCCTTATCATATTCCCTATTTCGATCATAATCACGCGGACGTTCATCACGTCCATCTCGCAATTCTCTACTCTTATCATAACCCCTTTCGGATCTTCTTTCAGGATCACGAGCTCTATCACCTCTATCAGAAGGATCACGAGTTTCATTATACCGCTCCCTGTCGCGACCTTCTCTCTCTCTATGTCTTTCATGTTCGGGATTTGTATTACGTCTTGACCCACCACCACCTCTGCTGCGAACTCCAGGTCTGTAACCTGGTCTTAAATTATCTCTATTTGACGATCCATCGTCACGGTATGTTTCACGGAAATTAGGATCAAGGTAATTAACTGGTACAGGTTCCCTTGGATCTGCACTTGGTGGTCTATATGGTGGGTTCCCATCCCTAAAACTACCATGTGGGGCATTTTCTCGAAACCGCTCATTAGGCTCTCTATAAGGAACATTTCTGAAGGAGCCATCGCGGAACGGAGGTCCTCCTCTGAAATTAGAATCCCGGTACGGCCCTGGAGGTCCCGGTTCACGGTAAGGCTGACCATCCCTATAAGTAACTGGTCCTTGATCACGGTATGGGTGTCCAGGTCTGTAATTGTCTCTGAACCGCGGTGGCTGATCACCAACTGGTATATCAGGTTGTAAAGGAGGTATGGGCATATCTCTAAAACCAGCGGGACCTTCTCCAAAAACTGGTGGTCGAAATGGATCTCTATAATTGGGAGGTAGTAGTCTCTCGCGGTCTAGCGACCCAGGTGGACCAAAAGCTGGTTTTTCAAAAGGTGACGGTTCGAAACCTGGTACGGGTGGTTCAACACCAGGTGGAATGTCTTCGAAAGGAGGTCCGTCATAGCGACCTCTGTAACCTGGCGGCTGATCAGGTATTATAGACATATTCATCAATGGTGGAATCGTTTTGACAGCCAAAGGCGGATAGGCTGGTGGAGGAGCACTGTTTCTAGGGCCGTATCTGAAAATAAAAATAAAATATTAATTATGCTTCAGAAATTCGTCCAATTAATACTTTGCTTTGCGAATCGAACCTGTAACTGTGTTATGAAAAAGATGCAGCTAATTGTAATCTATAAGTAGTACAAAACACAAAGTTGTGTTTATTAGGTAGGGTGGTACGAGGTACATACGGAATATCTATAATAACCTCCATCCATAATAAATAAGGTAGGTCGTGGAGACCTCTATAAATCGAACTTGTCAGTATCAGTAATGCTATCGAACCTACTGGCGTACAAGTTGCCACTGTTAAAATGGTGTACATTGATAACTTAATACAGACAAACATGTTTGGGATATTACAACAGCATGGTCATTTATTCGTCATCTAATTAAAGCACGCCAACCACAAGCTGCCTGCTCTGCCTACCCCTCCGGATACCTTTGTGGGAATGGTGAAATGTTCCACAATAACAAGAAAATGAAACATATACTGAACACGAGGGCTTTGTCATACTGTGACTGAATATAATGAATTTTACATGAAATTGGTATTGCTGATAGATGCAACTTTTTGCAGTAAAGACACTTCGAACCGAGTATCTAAACCATGGCAAAGTGCAGTGACATTTACACGCTCGTGGAATTTCATAAATATTAAAACCGTTAACTGATGACGCTGATACTTATTGTCTAATTTAATAATATATTCTATTTGCCAAAAAGGTTCCTCGTAGGATTATAGAAAAGACATAAGTTACAATACTATCTTTTTACCAAACATGAACCAAGGAAATTAAGGCCTTCCCATAGGTGATAAGACTAATGTTTCAAAATTATTCATAGGTTTCCTCGCGTGTTTTCGTTCTCAGTTAAACTACCTGTGTGTTTAAAAACTAAAATTAACTACGCTTTAATTTTAAGACATGCATTTTGAACCAAACATACATCATGTGCCAAATTATTCCATTAATGTTCCAGTCGCAACTTCGTAATTTGACTAAAATAAGGTAGGTAGTTCAGCAAATTACTTATACCTTTAAGAATGTCCTGTGAGCCTTCTGTGATCATTACCTTCGATCCAATACCTGTTGTGACACTTTAACTAAAAAATTAAACACATCCAATATGCAAACCAATACAATTTGGTAAAGTAATATACATGCACATTGCATATCATCACGCCGAGTAAAGTTTTTATTATCATTCATACTACATACAGCCCGCCTGATAATAATTGACTATTTCTATGAACGCTTGCAACACACTAGATGTTCAAACCTTATAAAAAATGTATCATGATTGTTGTAAGATATTTATTACAAAACTATGGATATCAAATAAATAATACATAGACCTAATATAGACAACAATAAGGTGCCCTCACAGACTTCACATTTTTACACTGCAGCTGTTATTGAGCATTAGATATTATATTCAAATGTAGAATTTAGAGGAACGCCGAGTAATCTCATACTCGATTGAAAAAACGAACAAAAATGGAACGAATTTCAATTAATATTTCTATACTTTTTGATCTTATATTAACTCGAAATTGCTCCAAGAGTCGTTCGTTCTTTCATACAGTAAAACGCATACATGTTACAAAATAGATATACAAGGCCATAAATAACAGTAACATAAATTTGTAAGTTGCAAGGATAAGACAAACCAAATACATAATGTTGTTTGAGAGAAACGTGACAAATTTCATAAAAATCCATCCAGTAGTTTATGCAAAGCGTGATGTATGCAAAGGAAGACAAAGAGCAAAATAAACATTCAAAAATTGATATGTCTAATATTACAACATGTTTCAGTACCTATATCAATCCATATTAAAGTAATTTTACTCTAGTTACAATTTCTAAAATATTTATGTACAAACACGGTCTCGATACAGTTTAATCATAAGAAGACTATACGACAGTATAGACAATAATATTTATTATTTATTTGTCACAAAGGACACCAGGACGCGTTCATTGCGTCATTGCGTTCATCGACGCATCTGGGGCCTTACCATGAACTCTTATTCCCATGATAGTTTCACTCATTTATCGCACAACTGAATTACCATTGCAATAAGAGCTCGTGGTTGGGCCCCTGCGCGTTAGCTGTGAACGCGTTAACACACAAATCATGACCCTTACTGAGGAGTAATAGAGTTGTTAATAAATAAATACCTTTTAATGAACAAAATTTACAAGATTATTTTCTCTAGACATAAGAGTTCAGCTCGAGCGAGCGACTTATCAATTAAATGAACATCAAAACTTTACATCATTACATCTATACTGACATACATAATGTAAAACAGTGACTTACACACGTAGGAAACAAAATTGATTTTTGTTCCTTTACAAATTAGAGAAGAAGGTACTTAATCATATATTTTTTTGTAATGCCTTTAGTATATTAAAATGATTACATAAACCACTGATTTACATAATTCTTAATTTTATTTCAGATTGTTAAATAATATAATATAATATAAAATACTAGACAGACAGAATACTAGACTAGACTTGATGATATCCATGGAATATAAATTTTTATGTGCAAGAGTTAGCTTTAAGCCGAATTTTATGATTTTTTTATAACCCCAAAATACGTCCATTATTATGTTACATTTATGTATTTTTAGCACCCACATAACCAATTTTCTGCTGTTAGAAAGATCGCATATCTTTCTAACAGCAGTTAGAAAGATATGCGAGCTTAGTTTCAAGCTAACTCTTGCAGGTTAAATCTTTGGCTGTAAGTTCGTTGATGTTTTATTATAAGAACAAAAATACATAAATATATGATTTGGCAGTTTTAATACAAAATGTACTGACAATATTTTTGTCTTGTTATCCTAATTATACATTTGTTATACATTAGGCTAATTATACAAAGGTTGCACATACACTTTTATGTAAACTTACTATTAACAGATAAACTGAAATATTAACTAACAGTAAAACATGTTTTATCATCATATAAGCTATTTTTTTAAATCGATTGTTTAGATAAACAAGCAATTATATTAATGTTACATGACTTTGTAAGTGAATACTGTATGTATTTTACAATCACAAGCACTGTAATGCAAACATTGCTCTGAGACTCATAATAACCAAATATGTAGTGTCTAACCTTTTTACATAATTCATGGGTGAATGTTAAATTAATTATTTTAGGTATTCGAGAGATTGAAAACAACAACAGAAGGGCAGCTCCCATATATTATCGGTAACATGTGCCCAATATAAGAAACATTCTCACTATGCCAATACAGTCAAAGAAAGCAAGGCGTGCAATTTAAACTTATAATTATTGTTTTCCTTTTTAATAAAAGTAAGTATGGGGGGTTTGAAGGTAAGACTGCCAATATAATTTTGTACACTTGATGAAAACGAGGGAGGGGGTTCGGCGCCACTGTCAGGAATTCAGGATTATAAATCTCCTAATTACTTACTCACTTCATTTGTTAATTAGCCTTGATTTCTTAGACCATAAAGACAAAAGAGTTTACTTAGGTACAACTTCACGTTATGAATATGCCTCGACACACAAAAAATCAACAAACCACCGTCTTTGTACGCAACTAACGTGGTTTTCTGAAGACACAAAATAAGATGGCGTAATATAATTAACATTGTAGTAATTCGGCTAATGGGCGCACGTCAGTATATTACCTCGCTCTTAACAATTATTTATACTCTACAAGAAGTACATATTATATTCAACCCTTAAACAATGACACTCTTATTAATAAACGTGGCGCATGATCCCAGTAGTAAAACTAGTGCCATATATTTTTATCACAGCATACATGCCACTTACATAGATTTTTGGACATAATTTTATCAAATTCATCCGTCTTTGATTAAACTATATTTATTAATAAGGGAGGTATGTTCTACAAGCTACAATACATTTGTTAATGGAAGACTTACAAATAAAAAGAAAACCAAAAATATATTATATCCAAACATTTATTTTCAAAAAAACATATGTTAATAGATAATCCATTAGAAAAGATGGTTCAATAATATCAACAGGAATTTTCTAAAATGACCAAAGATACACTTAAACTTATTTTTCACATACGAAATGCGAAACACCAACTGATATTTCACAGGTGCGTGGAAAAGGCTATAACTTTTTGGCTCACTTTTCTCAAAGTTAAACATACAAATATACACAGTAGAAATAGGCCGTAAAACACACAGTGGTGGACATAAATTAGAAATACTTATTATTATTTTTCGTTTATTGCGATAATACATATAGATAGTTAGAATTAATATAGAAATACTGAAGGACACTGTAGGATAATGTAGTATTGCTTCTAATAAATATTTCTCTAAAATAATGTACATTGGTACAATTAATTTTTTTATACATGTTTTGTTTTAACCTAAGGAAGCACATTAAGCACTTAATGACATAATTAATAATCTTCGATTCATTATATATTGCGGTATGTGCCAACCATGAATTATTTTATTGCCTTGAAAGGGTGGTTGTGTGACAGTGACGGACATATGTCCGTATATGACTCGTATATCCGTGTGAGACATCCGTCTAATAAAAATAGGAGTCAAAATATCATGGAAATAAGAGCTCGTGGTAAGGCTGTTTCCTATTATTATGATCATAGGAAATTGTCGAAGTACCCGAGATCAGAGCTGACGAGACATTTGCCTCCCTGTACGTTTTCTTGACTGAACAACGAGCAGTGTTGCACGGAATATACGAGATGACAAAATACTATAATTGCGATGTCTCGAAGAGCATAAAATAGTCGTATTAGTCGCAAATTGTTTTAACATTTCTTTAGGCTTCCGTACCTGAATACGAACCCTTATAATATAATCAAGGCTTTGTCCGTCAGTCTGCGAAAACCATTTTATTCAGAAAGGTGTAGAAATATCAAGTTGAAATCAATATCAAATAGGCCAGCAATCGAAATATACTTATACTATCGTAAAATACTTTATGCTGATTATCGACACTTACAGAATAATAAAGTAATAAAATTTATCATAGAAATAATAGCTTCAGACAATATGTTACACAAAGATTTCCGTTGTCAATAAAAATATCTCAGTCTTCGACAAAGTAAGTAAAACTTAATTACGGGTTACTATTAGCGAAGTGCGATTGCGAGATTTTCCAACAATTGAGACAGTCAGAGTCAGTCAAATGTACCATCGACTCGCCCTGGCAATGAAGCAATCGAGAGGTTTTTGATGGATTTTTAATGCAAGTGAATTTTCTGAGTTTCGCCGAATTTAGCCGAATGGAACCGATCTGCAGCCGACGCGATGCACTGCGCTGCGTTCGATTTAAGGCGACTGCACGCGAGTCGGACTCGCTACCATCGACTCAAAACAATCGCGATGCATCGATATGATTGAACAATCGAAGCAATCGCGATTAACCTCTCGCCTTCGCTCTCCGCTAGTTACCATTTCATGAATAGTCAAGGATTGCATGTCTAAATAATTATATTGTTTAATAGCAAGAACTTTGTTAGTGTGGTTGCATACATAGATGGCATGAAATTAAATTTTCCTAAGAATTATGAACTATTACTAGGACAGAATCACAGTTGTAAAATCAGTAGGCTCAATATTCATGCAGTCTCATTCATCAAATAACAAATTCACAGCTAGTTTCGCATACTTACACAATTACAAATTCAAATACATAGGCAGAGGTAGTGATTCAATAATTTACAAAATTATAAGTTAAACTTAACTGTATTATTATAAATATAATTTCACTTCAAAGAGTTTTTTCTCTTACAGTTAAGAGTTTCTTACCGTCATAACTATCTGTGGATGTAAATAATCATATCGAAGATAATTTGAAACTAAAACAGTAGACGCGAAACTGTCTTACAGCGGCTATCGACACAATTTGGTACCAAAACCGTTAAAGAATCTATGAACAGCAGTGGGGTCAATTTGGTACCAAACAGTTTCGTTCATATCAAAACAAACATTAAGTTCTAGAAAATAACAACAGTCGACAAATTAAATTAAAGCTTTCGTATCACAAAACTTTTGTACTCAAAAAGCGGAAATGATAACAAATAGACAGGTGTTCCAAAATGTATCATATAATTTTATTACTAACTAGCTGTGCCCCGCGGTTTCACCCGCGTAGATTTAGTTTCATCCGTATTGTCGCGGAGCCCTAATATTTTTAATAAATAAAAGTAGCCTAAGTTACTCCTTGGAACATCAGCTACCTGCCAGTGAAGGTCCCGTTAAAATCGGTCCAGCCGTTTCAGAGATTACCCGGAACAAACAAACAGACAGACAGAGAAAAATTTTTAAACTTGGTTTTAAGTGTCAATAGCGTGTATACTTTCATATGCATTTAGTGAAAAGCTGCTTTTTTTGAATTACAAACAGACACTTCAATTTTATTTATCTGTATAGATATATATGTATAGATATAGATAGAATACGTCCATAGATTCGGAAAAATTGTATTTGATAAGATTTTTTTTTTAAATATTATTATCATTTATTAATGTTTCCTTACTTTTTATGTAAATTAATTTGAACGGACGTTACTTGGCGAAATGTTAGTCAAGAAAAAACAAATTAAAAAAAGCAGTATAATTAAATATTGGCCTGTCTCACATAATAACGAAGTAAGAACAGAAGATCAACATATTTCATACTATGGGAAAGCTATGTACTATGTTTAGCGCTTAACGGCCATAATAGCTGACTTCACTTATTAAGAGTCACGATAAAATTTAAGATTAGCAGCGACAAGATTTTCAGTCGCACATGTTCTTTTCATTGGAACCGCGAATCTCCTACTCTCTTTCTCCGAAAACAAGCATTGTTTCTATCAAACTAAATTTTTCGTGTGTATAATATTTTAATTAAAACAGGTAGAGAATATATAAACTTCTAAGAATTGTGTAGCACACCACGTTCGGACATAATTTTAGAACAAATAAGCACCGTGGTAGGAACTTTGCGAACTCTCAGCCGAAGCTATCTTTTTCGGGAAAGGTAGTAGGCCCCCAGTACACCTTTCCTGCAGTAATCTTTAAGGTGGGAAGGTTCTGCTGTCGTTCGGGCAGATTCGGGACCAGAGTGGGGAACCTGTCATACTTAGGTAGGCAAAATATTATATTATTTCTTTGAATGGAATATTCAGGTGCTGTTGACAGATTTACATTTAGCATATCCCTTGGCCAAGTAATATATCTGACTTACTTACTAATAAGGTACATAACATCTCTTAACTTACTTAGGGCATAGTATTAAAACATAAATATTTTAATAAATCTTATCATAGAAATCAATCAGTCTTACTTGTTCAGTTTATATACACATGAGAAAGAATATCGAGTAATTTTATTACATTGATTACTAACTTTACATCATCTCCCTGGCCTTATCCCATACATTGTTGGGGTTGGCATTTGATTCAACCCGATGTGGCTGATCACCTGATTTTTATACGAAGCGACTGCCATCTGACCTTCGCAACCTCATTTAGGAGGAAAATCTGTGATCTGGGTTAAACCAGTTGTCAGATTATTTTTAGGCCTCCGACTGACCTGTAACGATTGCCAAAGATGTTAAATTGGCAACCGGGACCGACGGCTTAACGTGCTCTCCGAGGCACGGAGGGAACTCGGGCGGTCACCCATCCAATTACTGGGTAGGCGTATGGTTGCTTAACTTCGCTGATCGAATGATATGCGCAATAGCAACTGTGCCACGAGCTCCTCGATTACTGACTTTACATAATTTTCTTTAATTATATCACGTCATTACACTAACTTAACATAATCGCAATAGTCAGCAGCGCCGTCGACGCAGCCTCGGTGTCACGGCGAACGTTGATTATCGCCTTCACTTGCTGAATACTGACTGTCTGCGACTCCAATTCAAATATCCAACGATTTCAACTCATAAAGTCTTCTATTCTTATGCAAAAACCGTTGACGAAGGACGAATACGGCAGACTTAAATCTTTTACCACACTCACACATCTCAAGATCATAGGAAATAACAATAAAAAAATAAAATACGCATCAATCATGTTCGTACACTGAATCGTTACCACAGGTTCAATCCGCTTAGCAATTTCATAACAGCAATGTCGTACTTTTGTAGCCGACGGCAAGGGATACACGTAGACTCTATTTAGACTTTTACAATCGTACCTGGCTCCATAGGGCGGCTCTACACTTCGTCGGGGCGGCGACAACAATTCGTCGTATACTCCAGCATATCTGTTGAAAAGCATCCTTGATTACTCATTTATAACTATCCATGGGCTTATATATATATATGATTTTTATGATTTATATGGTATTACTAAAAATTGTAAAATTACTTTTTTGAAAAGAGTCATTACTGATTTTCTTGCCAGATTCTTCTCAGTAAAAGCAACCTTCCGAACCTGGCGGTAGCATGTATAATCCTGTGTAATCGTGTCGTCCTGACGATTTGAAAGTACTTTGTGAAAAGTCTAAAATATTTTATTAGGTCATTATTTTACGAATAATATTTTAATATTCTATTAGTGAAAGATTTCTCAAATCGATCCTGTAGTTTAGGAGCCTATTCGTTACAAACAAAGAAACAAATATATTTTCTTAATATTTAGATAACATATTCATAACAAGGGATAAAGCTGATTTTGAAAGGACAACCAACCGGTGCGGTGATAACGGACGAGGCAGCGGTAGATCGCGCCGCGGTGAACGCGGCGATCGTGGCGATCGTGGCGACCGGTGTGGAGACCGGTGGGGCGATCGGTGCGGCGATCTGTGAGGCGATCGATGTGGCGACCGGTGTGGTGAGCGATGCGGTGACCGGTGTGGCGAGCGATGAGGAGAGCGAGGAGGCGAGCGTAGCGGCGACCGCAGCGGGGACCGCAGTGGCGATCGGTACCGCATCGGCGAACGATGCCTGCGACGCGGTGATGGTGACCTGTCGCAACAATCGCATTTTGTATTATTAGCAGATATTTAAATAAAAGTTCATAGAATGTTCTATATACATCGTGTATGTTACTTATTCATTAATGAATAACATGCTTCATTTATGCATTCACTGAACTTAATCTCATTTAAATCAGTTTTGGGTGCCGACTACTTGTACATTCAGCGATAATCACATTTTGTAGCGAGACACGTGAACGTCATCAGAGAAACTCAGGCATTAATATGTTAGTACTAGCGTATTTCTGTCGACTTCGTCAGGAAAACCGCATACACTGATGTATACGCATACCTTTATAGCTAATAATATCATGTGGGCTAATATATTTATTGTTGAATAAACCAATAAGTGCATCTAGAAAATGTCCATTTATATAATATATCTCCAATGTACTGTCACACTTTCACAATAGTATAGACGTTTTACTAACCGAGTCAGTGATAATGTTCTTTCCCTAGTTCGGCGTCGTCGCGGCGACCACGGAGACCGTCGCATGCGGCCGCGTGACAGTGATCGCGATCTGTACAAACATTACTAAGTAAAACCTTTGACACGACACCGTATTAGTTCACGATTTTTATAAGATCTCAGCGTACTTACGTACAGCGTACGTATTATTATATTTTGAAGAAAAAGTCACACACGAAAAGTGTGTATAATTTTCTGAACATCAAAATTACTTACATGTTCCAAAAGTAAGTACGATATTTGTAATAAAAGTTAGTAAATTCTGATGTAATCATTTAAATTATTAGGTATTTTTATTGTTATACAAACAGATAGTACAAATGCAAATGATGGTAAAGAGGCCCTTTAACGCGTGCAAGTATTTTAAGACTCCTATAATGACATCAAACATGCATACAATTTGAGCTGTCATCTACAATCATGCAAATTAAAGTGTGAACTAAAGGTACTTTCAAAGCGCAAAATATAAATGTAGTTACATGCTAATGGTTTTGACAACCATTTAAATTTTAAGCCAGAAATTATAAACCACAACCTTTTCAATCAATACATTTCTTGCCAGCAACGACGTAAAAATATTCGAATATCGTATAAACTGAATTGAAACCCAAAAATACAGCGGAATTAGAATAACATGATACTTTCATTCACATAAATATAACAACTAGGTAAACAACAAAGATTCGGATTAGCTGGAACGGGAAACCAGTGGGCCAAGCGGTTCATGCAGGATCAAGGTTCGGGCGATTACACGTACAAACTACTATATAGAAACGGATGGATGGGTTTAAAGGCGAAACACGCTCTATGGAGAAGCAGATAAGAGGAGCACGAACCTAGAGTAGCGGAGGCGAGTTGGAGTGCGGCTGCGAAGACGCGAGCGCGGCGAGCGCGGCGGCGGCGAGCGGGGCGGAGGTGAGCGCAGGGGCGAGCGGGGGCCTCGGGGCGGCGAACGGGGACCTCGGAGCGGCGAGCGAGGGCCTCGGGGCGGCGAGCGGGGACCCCGGGGAGGCGACCGAGGCCCCCGCAATGGCGAGCGCATCGGGGAGCGAGGCCCCCGCGGCGGCGAGCGCGACCCCGACAGCTCGCGGCGACGCTCCTCCTCGCGCCGCTTGGCTCGCATCTCCTTCTCGCGAATCATCCGGTTGAACGCCTCGAGTGGATCCTCCCCGTGCCTACACAGAGTCTCGCTGCCTTACCGCGCCGAGCTCGGGCCCCGACCACCTCGAGCGCGACTGACGAGTCGAGTCTATCCTTCATACCGGCTTAACCCACTTCCGTTTGTTCGCTATCGATAGCGCCAGCTAATGACTAAATTCGATCCTGATCTACTAGAAAGTTACTGTTTCAGGAAATGTTTTTCCCGAAGAGACAACCCAACACCGTCATAATTATATGCCATAATATGAACATTGCCTCTCTGAAGGGCCAACAATACAACAATATATACTTTTAAGAAATATAGGATAAGATGAGAAATTACGAAGTAGACTAAAGGTACTTAATATAGCAAATAAAATATTATTTAATAATATTTCATATATAGGTATAGGGTGTAAAACGACCACACTTTACTATCCGTAAGTAAGATTGGAGTTTCGTGTTACACCTGTATAATTGTGTAAGTCCAAAGTGTTTAATATTGACTTGGTCGTATTGAAAAATATCTATATAAGTTTGTACAACCTTCAATTATGAAAACTATCTGCCAAAATGTACGTTCGTAACTCTCAAACTGTCATGCCTTCCGCACACTAGTTCGAAAGGTTTAGACTGAGTAGTCTAGTCTAGTTCAGAAAACAAATTCGTAATCCAATAGTTTATTTTGTAGATTCAAGTGGTCAAGTGGATTTATTTAAGCCTAATAAATCCATACTTATAAATACATATGTACCTTCTTGTAGTACATACATACATACATATGCTCACATCTGAATTCCCGAAGGCGTTGTAATAACAACACCCACTTTTCACCGAATATGATTAAGTGCCAACGTGACGGATAGTGAGTCTATCGCCGTCTCAGGCACTTAACGTCTTTGGAATTATTTCTGAGACATATGCAGGATTCTTCACGATGTTTTCCTCCACCGTAAAGCACGTGGTGTGAAATCATTGCACATTAGTTTTTAGAAACTCTCATTGGTACAATCCGCTGCTGGGATTCGAACTTGCGTCGCTTGCGTAGCAGGCGACTGCTCAAACCCCACGGTCACCAGAGTTCTTATTACCGCACTTTTAGAAGGATATTTAAATGAATAAAAAGTTAAAAATCATACCCGTTGGAAGGGGAGTCTTTAATGCCAGGTGGCGGCGGCTGGTAGGGCTCGGGAGGGAAGCGGTCGCCGTAGGGCGCCCCTCTGCCGTACGGGGGGCTGGTCGAGACAAACATTTATCAATATAAAAACCAGAAGGGGTAAGCAGAGGTTTTGTATCAACAACACCCACATTTCACCGAATACGATTCAGTGCCAACGTGACAGAGGGTGAGTCCATCGCCGTCTCAGGCACTATACATACGGCTTTGAATTACTCTTCTTCAGACATATACAGGTTTCCTCACTTCCTTCATCGTAAAGCACGTGGTATGAAATCACTGCACATTAGTTTTTAGAAAAACTCATTGGTACAGGCCCCGCTGGGATTCGAACTTGCGTCGCTTGCGTAGCAGGCGACTGCTCAAACCCGAAGGCCACCACGGCTCTTATCAATAATTATATTTAATTGTGCAAACATTAATCGCCTGCCGTCTCTATTACGTATGAACCTACTTGTTAAACCGTCGCGGAGGAGGAACTCCAGGTATGAATGGCGGTGGTCCCCGGTTGTAAACAGCCTGAAAAAATCATATCAAATTATATGATGAAATTATGGTACAATTAATGGTTTATTGCTTTTCACATACGCCATTATTTCCACGAATAATTATCAATTTATCACAGAAGGGTCCCAAAGGGGTAAACCGAGGTGTTGTAACAAAATCAACTTTTAACCGAAGATGATCAAGTGCCAACGTGACAGATGGCGAGTCCATCGCCGTCTCAGTCACTATACATAAGTTTTTTTATTACTTCTCAGAGACATACCTATGCAGGTTTTCTCAATGTTTTCCTTCACGATAAAAATTGTGTCGTGATCACTTTAATTAAGTTTTCTTTTAGAAACTTTATTTGCAACAACGTCTACACCGTTTAGATGTTACCGCTACGGCAAGCTTAAGTTTACAAAAAAAGTTATCACAATTTATTTATTTTATAAATCATACCTGTGATGCCAAGGGATCTCTACGTTCGTCGATGGTCGGTGTGCTAGCTCTCTGCTCTTCGATTCTGGGAACCTGCATCAGGTAATACATTAATAATAAAACCATTTCGGTATTGTTGGAATTTATATTTAGTTTGTACTGAATAAATTCAAAAGTACTGGAGTGACTTTAAAATTATTTCGCGAATTACATACATACATATGCCTACGCCTGTATTCCGTGTAGGCAGAGGTGTTGCAATAACAACACCCACTTTTCACCGCAGATGATTAAGTGCCAACGTGACAGATGGTGAGTCTATCGCCGGTCTATCTTTTTAGCGAATAGAATGTATATTATTTGTTTTAAATGAGAGATCCCTAATAAAAAGCGCTGTACAAATGTAAATAGGATTTATATACACTTACATTAATTGGCATGCTTGGAGGAGTATCTAGTCCAGGTGGCTTGATAGCAAGCGGTGGCACTGCAACAAATAGAAAAATAAATAAATACTAATCCCATATACCCTTTCATTAACATGCCACTTACATAGTAATTTGTTACAAAATTAAATACACTGAAACATGCAAATACACGTGCAAAGTTCATATTTCTTACAAAATAAACAAACTTCAGCGAAAATAGCAGTGACAGTGGTAGCATTGGAAAGCTATCTAAAGAACATTGATATGTAAATAGTTGATCTTGTAAGCCAACATACAAACTGTTAACTGTGAGACAATAAATGTGAATTGACTTGTGAACAAAGTATTTCCTACTGATTTGTGATTGAAACAACGGAGTGCTTGAAATACAAATTTCAATCCAATGAAATCCATAAACAACGAGTATTCAATGCCGACAACATGTAACAACTTGTGTACCAGAATAACACTGTAAAATTGTTTATAGTTTGGTATGCCCTGTGATGCTTTGAGTATCAAATCAAGCATATAAATGAAAAGAAAAGATCCTATTCGACGGAAGATGCCAGGTGCCAGGAACGATAAAGCCAACTTAAAAGCAACTTCTGCCTTATTTGCAATAATGAAAGAAAAATGCGCAAACTACAAAGTTCAGTTAACTTAGATAGTTAATATATTTAACAATTTGGTTTAATAGAGGCCCGCGCTCTCGCGTATACAATGGACCTTTGCGACACAAATCATATGAATAGTGTGTGGTGTAGGTATATATTAGTGTGCGAGCCATGGAACAGAGAAAACAAGTGGAAGTGGTGTAGTAGGCGTGGCATGCGTGTCTCAATTAAACCTCGGCCTCGGTGGTCGTCCTCCATTCTTACGAGGGACCCCGGGTAATAGGTTGCATCGGTGACCCACCACATCGCCGGGGCCCGCTATGTGTTATACCGAGCCACCTTGCCCACATCTGGGTGGTCAGAGCTCCCACTCAGACCACCTGTTGGTCCACCGGTTCTCGCCTAGTCACTTGTTACGGTAGGCAGGGGCAATTGTTAGACCCTGGCTATTGGGTGGAGGCACGCATGCCGCGCCTACTATGGCAGTTCCAATTGTTTGCCCTGTGTCGGTCGCCGTGTGGCGGCGGTGGTGTGTGGTATGGAGGCGGCAGTACCGGGGCGCGGCGGGCGGCGGCGCGGCGGGCGGCGCGCGGGCGGCACCGTCACCGTGATGTGGTCGTCGCCCGACTCGCCCGACTCCTCCGACTCCGACCGGCACGCTTCAACCCAGCCCGCACCGACACACGTTATACCGATACAACGACACTTGTGCGACACACATTATTGCAATACGGTACATTGATTTCTTTTAATAATATTAAAATTATTGATGGTGTACACACTCAGCTAATATTGTTTAGCAAGAATATAATACATAAAGTTAACAGCTAATATTATATATAGATATGAAAATATACTTTGTAATATGATGGATGCTTACATAATATGTAACTTTACTTATTGTCTTGGTTAAAATCAGGTTAAGTATAAAATTATGTACTAAATTGTTTTTTGACAATGTTAAGTCAAATTTCAAGGATGTATGATATTATGGAATGTAATGTGCTTTAATATAATTCTATGATAATAATATGATGTATTTAGAATCCGCGAAAACTGTGTCATGCACCAAGAGCCATTGCCAATGTTAATGCAGAGCAGTGTTAGAGAACAACTAGTGATAAATCCGAGAGCATACCTATATTCTGGGCTGGCGGCTGAACCGGCGGGTTCGAAGGCGCGGCCGGCGCGACTAGGGGATCTAGATCATTGATAAGCCATGTTGAACACACTCACTCTGGCACACACTATTATCACTCACAAACTATAAAATAACTCAAACAAAACTCAAATTTGCTCTTAGATTTTTTTTCCCAGAGTTTGACTTATCACTCAAATATTATTTATGTTAAGTAGATTATCGATTATGTGTGCAGAAAGTATAACAACTTACCGATTACAGGAGGTGGGGCTTGTATCGGCGGTGGTGCAGCTGGACGATGCGGCACCCGTCTACTGTAGCCAGTTTGGTTCCGGAACGAAGACACAGAGTTCCTCAGAAACCTGCAAATAATAAACGAGTTAAGTCCAACAACTCATAGTAACTCTGAGTATAATATAGTAAAAAGATTTATATTTATGAATGGCAAGTTTAATAAATAACATTCACCTGTTAGGAATTAATGTGGTTGGTGCTATTTCTTTTTCCCGGCAATCTGGACATTCATGATCTTCAGATTCCAACAAAGCACCTCTGATACCTATGAAAGAAATAGTAAATTAATAAATATGATAATGCAGGCAATATTTAATGGACTGGAAATAAGTTTTTTTTTAATTAATTGCGTCGTTAATTTGCTAGAAACACTAACATTTCAGCTCTAAATCTAGCAGTAAACTATAAGTACTATAAAGCAGTGTCATACATTCATCACAGAAAGAGTTCCCGCAGCAGGGGATCATGACGGCATCGGTAAGTAGGTCGCGACACAGGCTGCACAGCAGCTCGTCGGGCAGCGAGGGCTCGCCCGCCGCGCCCGCCTCGCCGCCGCCGCCCGCACTCTCCGACGCCAGGTAAGCCTCACTATATAAACACACAAACTTCACTAACTGCCACCACCACCAACCAACAAACACTGGTCATTCATAGCAGTCGATTTATTCGCCCTTATTACAAAATATCAACTAAGATAATCCTCGGTTTAAAAGATGTTCTACTCTTTCTGTTATACAGATTTCAAAAGCGATGCACATTGTTTTAGTCTGAGGCTGATCTATCTATTTGCACTTTTAGGACATGTATGTAGCAAGTGTTCATGGAACTAATATTGAGGGATGGAACATGGTCAATTTCTAGTAATATTTTAAATATGCAAAAAGTGTTTCAAAATTGCTGGCTAAAAATCAATGCAAAACTTACTTGATTGAAATCCATAATACAATACAAAATGTTATAGTATCATAACTTACTGGTCAACAGCAGGCACGGCATAGGTACCACTTGGAGTCATCATTGCACCAGGAGCTTTCGGGCCCTCAACTGGTACCATAAAACTTCGTGGTATACCAGTGCTACGCCTTATCTCGACAGGATCAGCCTGACAGGAAATATAAGAAAACACTATGAAGTTTTATATTCCTACTTATTTATTATTTACTATCTCGCATATAAAACCTGCTTGAATACTGATCAGTTAAATATGCTTCATCCTCTTTTCACTAACGGTAAATGTCTCATGTGTAAACAAGACAAAACATACAGATTAATGCATAACCATATAGCATCAGCAGTGACCGAATTTACGAAGAAGATGCGACGTTAAATGTTAAATGTTAAATGCAGTGAATGTGTTAACTGATCGATTTCCAAACAATGTTTAAGAAGGTTATAAATTACCCCAAAATTAATGGAAATCTTACCGAGTTTGCTGTAGGGCAATCTTTGATCCAATGTCCATGCTTCTGACATTTAAAACACACATAATTTGGTGGCACAATACCTCTTTGATTCTGTCCTCTAATTTTTTGATAACTGCAATAAAAAACATATTTTACTTATGCAAAAATAAATGAAAAGTATAAAAACATTTTTGACCTAATTGTTTCCTACATTACTTTTAAGTGGAACTTTTTACCTACAGGTGCCATAACCACAGAAACAATGCAACTTTACACAATGAGACTATGTCAATGGAAAATTCTGTGATTTATTACATAAACCTGTTTATATAAGCCAATATTTAGGAGGTTGGGCCTATGAGGAAATATAGTTTTTATAAAAATTCCTTTCTTCAATTTAGTAATGTACAGGTGTATTTCTTGGTATTGCAAGTGTTTATAAGTTGCAGCAATTGCTCACCACACAAATTGTTTCCCACTTTTATTTCAAAAAGAAAACCACATTTAATACTGATTACTTGTCTGTTAGGTATGAACATACATCCATAAGACCAGTTATCATAATTTTGCCTGGGGGCCAGGGACTGCTAACAGCAGGCGAATAAGTTAAAACTAGATATATTCTTTCAAAGGTCAACTGTCTAAGTTGTACAAGTTAAGTATTCTAGTAACATGTAATAAGGGATATGGTATTATAACATGATCTTACTTGCTAGGGTCATAGTCAAAGGTGGACTGTGTTATCATAGCATTTATTTTATCCTGTTCGCTACCTTCCATGCGAGACAGATCAGCCAGTCCCTTGTTAGGAGCCACATCTTTATGCAAAGACGACTGGTTGTTATTGGAACCTTCCCACTGTTTCTTGGGCTGTTGGGACAGAGGAACCCTGGCAACCAGGAGAGATGTGTTCTTTGGAATTAATGTGTTATCATCCACATATACTGAAAATATAAAATATAGTTATACAGTAATAGTATCAGTTATAAATCACTAATACAAGGGCCAGTATGTACATGGCTTTACAGTACATGGCTTTCATGTGAGTATATACACTATAATTAAACCTGCTATTTGCTGCTATCGAAGCTTTAAGTTTCATAAAATAGGTTACATTTACTGACAAAATGAACCTACATACATAAAACGACATGGCAATGACTAAAAGTTACTCTAAACAGATCTATTGTGAGGTTATAAGTTTCATATAATTACCTTCTTTCGTTTGGGCATTAGTAATCTGAAGATCAAAATCAGATGTCTTCCCAATTCGCTTTTGTTGAGATATAGAAGACTTCAAATCGCCTACAGAGATGTGCAGACCATCGAACGTGACGGTGTCATAATCCAATGCACTTTTAAATTTATAATGAACAGACATTTCCACATACACGTAAATTCAAATACTGCCAGCAGCATGACATGACCTAAGGATATTGTTGGACTTGATGCTCTAAAATGCCCTTTGTTCTTTCACTCATCATATAAATTAGGGATACATGTCTCGCCGAGTCACAGTCTGTTGAACGATACAATCACGATACATTAATTTAGTTTATAGTTTATTAGTCCTATAGTTTAGTTTGCACTCGTTAAATTATAGTAGTCACGTAAACGATAAAGTGGTTTATGATACTACAACAAATTAATACAAACGGTAGCCATCAGACTCACGCTACATGTTCGATCGACTAGCCGTCATACGCAAAATTTCATTGAATGCATGCAGCCATTTTAATTCTTTTCGTTTTTAACCAAACAAAAATCAAACTAGCCATCCATGCTATGTCTATGGATAGATAGATATTTTTTTTATGATTTATACTGTGGATTACATCAAACTAATATAGACCATACGAATAGACAGAATGAATAAGGTCGGAACCGGTACATTTCATCCGAGAAACCGCCTACATTTTGTTCTTTAATAATTAAACGGAAAATCTGGAAACCAGTTTAGCAAAGTTATGTATGAACGAACCAGTCGTTGGTCTTGTAGTCGCTAGCGCTACTGTGGAACGCGAGGTCTTAGGTTTAATCCCCGGGTAGAGCAATGTTATTGGGATTTTCCACCTGTCCCTTCCAAGTCCCTTCCTATGACCTTCCAAGGTCCGAAAATTGGTTCTGTACATAAACCATTAATTCTGTTATTTTAGAATAAAAATAGTAATAAACCGGTTGAAACTGTGTGAATTAAAAACCGGTAATTGGTTTCGGCCCATAGTGAATTCAAAATATGTTTTTGTCTCTGGCCGATGTACAATTTTAATCACAGACCATAATAGTATTATAGAATTCATAAAAACAGATATAGTACTTAGAATTAATCCATATTCATCCTATGAATATTGTATAATATATTATCATATTCAACGACTTCTAACAATGTTTTATGTCAATGTATTCTCTCTCATTAAGTTTAGGCTCTTTTAAGTCTATGCCCTGATTATCCCCTCCCTCAATAATTCTTTCAATTTTGTAAAAATGGTATAAATACCAGTAATTATATGTGGATAAAATACCAAAATGTATGTGGGAGAAACCATCAAAATCGTGGCATCGTGACCTTAAGCAAACGAATTTTTTTCTTTATTTATGACCTTAAGTCTTGTATTATCTGTACGTAATATTTTTTGCGTATAACGGAATAAAAATATAATAGTATGTTTTTTATAGATGGCAATAATTATACCGGAAGCGCGTAGTCAGTATAGATATGATTATTTTATAAAATTATTATAAAAGATAACTGTTTAATTAAAGAGTAATAGTGCCACAATAGAATATTCATACAGTAAAAAAAATATCCTATTGAGATATCGCTCTGTTTGTAATATCGAAATTTTAATAGACTCGCGATGGTACATATTTGGCAAATTGCCATGAACTTCCGGTGCAAGATAAAGACACACGCGGATCTATTCAGAAAAGAACGTGAATAAATCATAAAACTAACTGAAATAGAAAGACTTATTTATTAAATTTACACTGTCTGATTTTAATATGTCCAATAACGGTGCTCCGGACTCTTGGGAAAGTCAAGCTGATGTCATAGGTGAACAAGGTGCAATAGATTCCAATGATGTGTCTACAAAATTTTCCACGTTGAACGTAAATGCCATGGAGTTTGTGCCTTCTTTTTGTAAGCCTTCTCAGGCTAGCGACAATACCGAATCCCCCACTACACCACAAAAATCCGAAAGCGGTTCTACAAATTCTGCCGGGAGTCCCGTCTTGAATGGTAATATCTTGTCATTACTTATCTGCATTGAAGCTTTTGTATCTATTTTGTCGTAAAGTGCGTACTGTGTATATCTTGTAGACGTGTCCGATATTTTAAAATCTCTAGTAACGCTTCATTCACAATCTAATAGTCGTTCAGTGTTTGGACAGGACGTACGTTCGATGACTTTTATTTTTTTCCGAATCCGGTTCTAACGGGTTAGGTATCGACACGCGGCGCGCGATTTTATAGCTACTTGATGTACACAATTTCGTAACTTTCTCCAAAGTTGTAACTTACAGTGATTTATTATTCTACCTGGCTTAATTAACCATGGTCAGAGGTATGTACATGCTTGCACATTGATGACAATATAAACGATAAAGTTGAACTTTCACTAGCTCACATACCTATAATATGACCTGTTTGTTTTTGGTTATGCTTTACCAACTAATTAGACATAGACTTTTAGGAAATTATTCTGTCCAAAAATGTAATAAAAATATGCATGCTTACATGAATAGGTACAAATACAAAAGTTACAATACAGTAGAATGCTAGCCTGGGAACCCACATTGCATTGTAGTCTTAGAAAACATGGCCTGCCTTACTGGAGAGTGACACTTGCCTGCATCATCATCTAAAAAACCATTTGTTTACTCAATTATGATGAAAGAGTCTAGTGCCAGAGCTTTATCCAGAAGTGATGACCTGTTTCCTAAGATACAAGTCAATAATTATAACCTTTTAAACTTACTTTTTTTTTATTCTGTAATTAATGTTTCTGTACAGTTGTATTCTTTCAACTGAAAATTATTTATAAAAATAACAAGTCCTTAATAAAATAATCATTGGTTTGTACAAACATAACATACATATCACCTTGCTGAGTCCCTCACGGGGCTGGCACCGAGAAACAATCACCAGTCTGGTATGTGTTTTTACTATGATTATCATATTGATGTTATTGTTGTAAAAGTTATGTGTATGAACCTGTATGTATGTGTAATGGTGTATATCAGGGTTTGCCAACTGATTAATCAACTATTAGTCTAGTTTACTGTGGTGGTACGAAAAACATACATTTGAATATAACCAATAATAATGTATCACACAGTGTGTACACCTACTTCTGTGTGCACTATCTTGTGTCACTATCAATAGCTGTTCCATCTAGTTATTTGTCCTGACTTCCTCGCATTAGCTTTTCAGCACACTGGTTAAAGAGCTAGGAAGTGTATTTGGTTGTCAGTATATAGTAGATCTTAAATCAAGTTTGCCACCCCTGGTATACACACATAGAGTTAGGCGTGTGCTTTTATATAAATTCGTAAAAATTGGTTTGGAAAAATACAGCCTCTGTAAACTGTGCAGTTGCTCTGGCAACTGAGCTACTCATGATCACACCTAATGGAGGGATTTTTTTCCTTTCCTGTTAGGAGCTGTCGATATGAACATGTGTGTCATGCATAAAAATCTAATGTTTAATATCAAGTTGTGTGTGTGTGCCTATGTCAGGTTGTGGTGATGGTGAAGTGGAGAGCGGCGATGGCGGGGCGGCGTCCGCATCACCTCGCGTGGAGGAGCCGCCGCCCGTGCCTCCGCCCGCCGAGCCGGCCGCCGCGCCGCCCGTGCCGCCCGACGTGTCGCCCACAGCCGAAAGCTGGGACGTCGAAGCTGATGATGCCCTACTCACCCCTGAAGACAACAATGATGCTGAGGAGGAGGAATCTGAACAACAGGTCTGTCGACACATATGCATGTTAGCTAAGTTGTTTTTAATCTTTCTTTCTTTTACCACTTTTTATGTTGACGATGATTATTGATGGAAGGTAGTGATTCATGTCTGCCTCAGACACTACATATTTCTTTGAATTTCTTTAATGTAATGTTCTTAGCATAACATTGCAATATTTAAGTTCTGTATTTTAAAAAACTCATTGGTTCACATTAGTGGGGAGCTCTTGGCACAATTGCTATTGCGCATATCATTCGATCAGCGAAGTTAAGCAACCATACGCCTAGCCAGTAGTTGGATGGGTGACCGCCCGAGTTCCCTCCGTGCCTCGGAGAGCACGTTAAGCCGCTCATGGCAGTCGTTTCGTATAAAAATCAGGTGATCAGCCACATCGAGTTGAATCAAGTGCCGACCCCAACAATGTATGGGATAAGGCCAGGGAGATGATTGGTGCACATTAGGTTTGTGTTGTATACAATTCACACAACTACACGAAGCACTTTGCTACTACAGCTCTATATTATTTACATAAAATCCATACCATACCATATTACCTCATGTATCAACTGATAAGGAGTTATTATCATCAAAGTTAGAATTTCGTTACTAATGAGTACATATAGCATTACTTGCTTGATGTGTAGTCATGCTAACTTGAAAGGATTTTTTGTCTAGTATCTGCTGGCTATAGCTCCTAGGTGAATATATGTGGTGTATAATATAGACTGTTCATATACAGGAGGATGGTGAAGCGGCCAAGAAAATACCTAAAAAGAAGCCGCCGCGAGTGGAAGACACACGAAGCAAGAAGGAGCATGTCAATGTTGTCTTCATTGGACACGTAGGTCAGTGGGATTGTTAATCAATGGTATATCCAGTTCGCCCTAATAAAGTGAGCTAATACCATCGACTATGTAATAAACCAACAGTGCTAATTGTCTGATGTAGGGCAAATTAAATTTTATTTTACTTTTTTATACTTCATCTCGTTTCATAAAGACTTAAGTAATCAAGATTCCTAGGTTTATATTGTAGATATAAACCTGGGAATCTTGATTGCTAAATAAGATGATACAATCTCTCCTAATTTGATATCAGTAACTATTCATGAACCTGTCATTATATAATATAGATGCTGGAAAGTCCACAATTGGTGGACAAATTATGTCACTTACGGGAATGGTGGACAAGAGAACCCTGGAGAAGTATGAGAGAGAAGCAAGAGAAAAGTCACGAGAGTCATGGTACTTGTCGTGGGCCCTTGATACTAACCAAGAAGGTATGTACAGTATAATTATTCATTTATTCAAATAACTGTGAGGGCTTACTACTTATAATCATGACATCAGTACTTTTATCTATACAGATAATCTATACATCTATATATATTTATACAGATAAATAAAACGAAATAAATGAAGTGTCTGTACTCAAAAACCATTTTTTTATTTTTCTGTGTCTGTCTGTTTGTTCCGGGTAATCTCTGAGACCGCTGGACCGATTTTAACGGGACTTTCACTGACAGACAGCAGATGTTTCAAGGAGTAACTTAGGCTTCTTTAATTTAGAAAATATATTAGGGTCTGTGAAATAAAGCATGAAACTAAATCTACGCGGGTGAAACCGCAGGACACAGCTAGTATATAAATAAAAATGTCAGTGACTTGCCTTGATAACTTTATGATATTTCATAAATTTAATTCACTGTTTATTGTTTTCTAGAACGAGACAAAGGTAAAACGGTAGAGGTGGGGAGAGCATATTTTGAGACTGACAAGAAGCATTTTACAATTCTCGACGCGCCCGGCCATAAAAGTTTTGTACCCAACATGATCGGTGGCGCAGCGCAGGCAGATCTTGCTGTTTTGGTAAATTCCTACACCTCTATGCTACTCACCTGGTATATATCTATATATGTATAGCTCATGTCCACATTAAAGGTCTACTCAAATTATGAATGTTATATTGCCTATGTGCAAACTTAAAAACTACTACTTTATATATTTCTGAAGAAATAATAAAGATATAATATGTACCATTACCATATACCATACCATATTATGTGAGCCGAGTTGACTGCAAGGAATGATGGCAATTTGTTTCTCCAGGTAATATCGGCGCGTAAAGGTGAATTTGAGACTGGTTTCGACCGAGGGGGCCAGACGCGGGAGCACGCTATGTTGGCGAAGACGGCGGGCGTGAAGCACTTGGTTGCGTTAGTAAACAAAATGGACGACCCCACTGTCAACTGGGACGAGAAGAGGTAAATATCATTTATCACCAATGTACAAACATGTCAACACTGCCCTTGGAGTTGTTTAATGTTGAAACAATATGATGCCTCAAGATAAAAGTGAATTGACAAGATTTATCAGTCAACATGGATATGCAATCAAAGCCATGTTAAGTAATTCATACTTTCATTCTATGATACATATTAATGTTTATCTGTCTGTATTTTAGCTTTTAATTGTTTATTATTCATTTTAAAAGTTTATGATTGTTAATTAAATTCATCCCACATTCAATTTGGGCGTGAATTATGGGTTACAACAAACAGATAAAACATATGAATATGTACAATAATTTTCAGATACAATGAATGTCGAGACAAAATCCTGCCATACCTTAAAAAGCTGGGTTTCAACCCGGCGAAGGACCTTTCATTCTTACCTGTATCCGGCCAAACGGGGCAAGGCTTATTGGAACGAGTAAGTTATTCGCGTGACCTCGCTTCCTACTTGAAAGTAATTACTTTCAAATAAAAAAACGCGTCTACTTATTTCGCCACCGCGTAATTTGTTCTGATTGCAAAATACTTAATGCCCACGGAATCTGAATTGTATGTTTTTGATTTTCCCCTTTTATCTAAAAAAATCTCCGAAATCAATGTGCTTTCTTTCCGACACTTTTGAAAAGATTCCCTAGAAACTAGCTGTTGACCCCTTGATTTCATCCACGTAGGCTCAATTGTATTTATTTCTCACTCAGCTCACCCTATTTTACGAAAAGATTTTAATATGCTTTTTGATTTTTAGCGCAAATTTATCGAGTTGCTGTCTATACGTTCGCGACTAAGAATAGTTTAAAATAATTGCAGGTATCAGAAGAGATATGCGACTGGTACCATGGGCCGTCGTTCATCCAACTGATCGACGAGCTGCCGTCGCTGAACCGCAAAATGGACGGCCCGTTCATAATGCCCGTCGTGGACAAGTACAAGGACATGGGCACCGTGTGCATGGGCAAGGTCGAGGCGGGCACTACGCGCAAGTCGAGCACACTTTTCCTTATGCCTAATAGGGTAACAATCATTATTTCTTACTTGTTGTTTTGCTTTACTTACTTGCGGTGTTTACGGCTATTTTAGGGTTCCAAAAAAGGGGACCCTATTACTGAGACTCATCTGTCCGGCCATCTGTCTGTCCGTTTGTCGCCATACCATCTTATGAATCGTGGTTAACGTATTTCTGCTGCTGCTATAACAGCAAATATTTTAAAACAGAATTATATAAATGTATAAGGGGGAGCCTCCGATACAACAACATTTTTAAATAATGGTGCAGAACCCTTCTTGCGCGATTCCGACTCGCAGATGTTATTTATTTGTTTTATAATAATGTTTGTCTGTTAGGTTCAAGTGACGGTGGACCAGCTGTGGTCGGACGACATCGAGGTGACGTCCATCGGGCCCGGCGAGAACGTGAAGGTGAAGCTCAAGGGCATCGAGGAGGAGGACGTGTCGCCCGGGTTCGTGCTGTGCGACACTGCTGACCCCATCACCACCGGCAGAGTAAGACACCGCACATCTATTATCTATACAGTCGAGAATTTTTAGGCGCACATATTTTGCACAGAGCATTGGCTGCATCAATTTAAAAATAATACGCCTGCTACGCAAGCGACGCAATGAATGGCTCGAATGCCTGTACCAATGAGCTTTTCTAAAAAACTTATGTGCAGCGATTTCACACAACTTGCTTTACAGTGAAGAAAAAGATCGTGAGGAAACCTGCATATGTGAGAAGTAATTCAAAAGACGTATTTATTGCGCCTGCCACGTTGGCACTTAATCATCTTCGGTGAAAAGAAGGTGTTTTTATTAGCATAATATATTCTTCATTGCTTTAACCTGTTGTTACTGTGTGTATTGCAGGTATTTGATGCTCAAGTAGTTATTCTGGAACATAAGTCCATTATCTGCGCCGGTTACTCTGCGGTCATGCACATACATTGTGCAGCTGAAGAGGTCACTGTTAAGGTATGCCTCATTTTATTTACACCGGCAAGTGGATACCAAAATTTCCTTTTGTTTTTCAACAATTCGTGACGTATTTCGTGGTAAGTAAAATTTCAACACTTCAGTTCTGTGCCCTTCTTATTTTTTCTGTCTGAAAAGCTGCCTTATTTAAATTTTAAACTTTTAAACATTTAAGAAAGTGGCAGTTAAAGTATTTGTTGATAAGAGGGAGTTTCAAAAAGGGGACCCTTTTTAGATAACCCGTTCTGGGAAGGCCTGAAGTTAAATATGTTTAACTGTGTGTGTGCAGGCACTCATCTGCTTGGTGGACAAGAAAACTGGAGACAAGTCAAAGACGAGGCCGCGCTTCGTGAAACAAGACCAAGTAGCTATCATGAGGATAGAGTGCGCTGGCGTCATCTGCTTAGAACCTTTCAAGAAGTTTGCTCAAATGGGCAGATTCACATTAAGAGACGAAAGTGAGTTCTTACAATACAAATCATTTCTATTACTTGATTAAACTGTACCGATGAATCGTAATTTATTAATTGTTCCATTTTGTTTGTTGCAGATAAAACCATCGCGATCGGCAAAGTCCTAAAAGTGGTGGAGTAAATTGGCACTACAATTGTAATTTAGCTAGGATAGGCCTTTCCAACCTATATCAACAGAGAATGCATGTAATATGTAATCCTGGATCGTGGGATATGTGTCCTGTGAGAGCTCGAGTGTAATGCTTCATCATTATGAAATTTCCACTTAAAATATTTATTTTTTCAAGTTCTTAATGTTATAGATCAGCTAGGTCACGTACAAAAGTCTCTTCAGCTAACACTGCAGCGCACGGTACTCTCATTTACACGATGCTCCTCCGTTCGTTACGAACATACATACTTATAATACTCTGCTTTGTTATTCATTTATACAATGTATTCATTTAAATTCGAATGCATTAGAAACTTGCTCTTACATAATTATTATTAATATATTATATTTATATCATTAAAGTCAATTAAACAGAAATGAAACTTAACCATTACATTGACTTTGTTTTATGATAATTTTATTGATAAGATATAGTCATTTAAATTATTTGTGTCTTAATAATTATTGTTTGTTGTAATAATTTGTGACATGGCATCGTGTAGATCGTAACGGTAAAATGTTAATGTGTGAGCACTTGGAACATTTTGCTTAATGTTACTTTAGAGGAAAGGTATAATTTGATGTATAAAGTGGTGTTGTTCTCGATGGATGAGGCTCTCATATATAACGCGAGTTGTCACCCGCTGACCCCCGCTCGGCGCCAGTGGCGGCCAGTGTTCTGGCGACGGCTTTATTTTGTTTCTATTGAATAGTATCTGCCGTCACCCACACCACTACCCGTCACTCGCACTAGTGCGCTCTTGCTGCAGTCACCCAAGTAACAAATATATAAATTATATATTCTAGTGGTTATCATATTTTCACATACCTACATACATGCTATGAATATATTATTATAGTACTGTTTCTATTTTGAAAAACAAAATAATGTTTTATTTTAATTGTCTCCCGTAACCCCGGGTCTCCAAAGAGACGATCATGCGTTTGTATGGATACACGAGGTTACCTGACCTTATAGGAGACCCTGCATAGTTTTGCAGTACGCATCCATTATATTTATACTACTCCAGTTTTAGCTGATCATTTTTTTCTTTTTCATTGAACTAGTTTCTGCGTACGTTTTAATGTTTATTTAATATTACTTGCAATATTTTAACGAATTATGTAATAGATTATATAATTGCTTTGATAACCAATGCATGGGCGAGGCTCAAACGAGCTAATAAACTGGTTGTTGAATTGAGGGTCGCTCTTGATTGGTCTTCCACTCACTCATATTATACTAAATTCGTGGAATGTTGTGCACTGCTTCAGTGAACGGTGACACTGACCATTGAATGTGATTTTATTTTGTCATAAAGTATTAATGATTACTGAGAGTACTTATGGAATGTAAGGTGTAGGCGTTTCGTAAAGAGAGTAAAATCTTATAACTTCGGTCCAAGCCCCGATTCGTTATGATAATGTATATTATGGATTTATAAATTTTCCGCTTTTTTTAATATAATCAGATTTACATGTAGGGGCGAGTGTATATTATTGTCAATATTTTGTGTATATGAGTGGACAAGATGCGAGGCGTGCGTAGCCCCGACTCGGTTCACCTCGTGCTTTAGTTTATTGTCGACGCTTGTAGAAGCCTCCACGACGACCGAGCACTGGCAGGCTGCGACTATATTATTTTGTTTAAAATAAAATTTTATTAATACTACTGTACTTATATTTTTGACATCGGACCTAATACTTTTTTATTTTACCTTTCTTATCTTTTTAGAGTAATTCTAATTCGATATACTTTTGATGAGAAATTTTTGAGAACATAATGTTCCTGTTATGGACATAACAACAATAGAGGATGATCAAATCATAAATCAACAATAATAACTGCTAACATTTCGTCAGTAAGGTGCACTACGCACAAAGGCGCTGAAACTACTTTCTGCTATAGTACTTTTGGGTCTACTAGCTAGTGTCAGTAGCTTTATAAACCCGGCAGTTGATATGGCTGGGTTGTTTCGACGATAACATCCTTTATACAAACAACAAAATGTACTTCTACATGCGAGCGCTGCCGATACGCCAGCTCGACACCGATGATAGCCTCATCTTCATAATTACGTAGTTGTATTGACTCTACATTCTGCGGAGAGATTAAGCCCGAGGCATCATCCACAGCGATGTTTATGTGTATCTCAGGCCTTTCCAGAAGGGTTTCTGTCTACCCTTTAGGGCACCCACATTTATCCGAAGATAATCAGGGGTTACGTGACAGAAGGTAAGTCCATTGCCGTCACAAGCACTAAAGTACTATTTATTTCCCTAAGACATGTTCAGGTTTCCTCACACTGTTATCCTTAACAGTGTAAGTATATTTTTTGAAAAACTTGTTCAGACTGGTGACAGACAATAGAACTGGTTTACTCTCATTTAGCCCCATTTAATCTCCTTAAAGACGGAATTACGTAAAACCCTTTCTTAGTGTATGTACACGTACAGCTCGCCAAGAACACGCCCCAATTTTTTTGTCTCTAGAATCGGCGGTTAAAGCTGCGTTGATAACACTGCGTAAACTTAATCACCTGATTCACCAAGGTGCATTAAGTACGCCTCTCCCCAGGAATAGCGACCTTACTCAGCGTAGTAATTGTGACTGCGATATCTGTAATTTATAAATAAACTCGATTGCCGGGCGGGTGATGGACCCACTTGTGATACCTGTGAATTATGGGTATCGACCCGAACCCGACATTGGCGTACCGAGTATTACAGCATAAAGGGAAACCGTATTGTACAGCAGGTACTGTGAAGGAGCCCAACCATACGCTCATGCAATGATAGTTTAGCTGTGTGACAGTGATAGATTTATCCATGTCATACATACATCTGTCTCATAATATGAATCCAACTATCATAGCAATAGGAGCTCATGGTGAAGCCCCAGGAAAGGTAGGGCAATTGCAACTAGGCACGTCTATGAAGGCTGAGTTGAGTTGACACAGATATTAGAAATCCGATTTAGTAAAATATATTGACTTAAGCATAAATACAATACTGGATTCCAAACACTAATATTAATATCAGAACTTTAGTGTGTGCAAGAATAATTTACAATGTACATAGGTAATTCATGAAAGCAAATATTTAGCAATGCAAGATGTTTGCAGTAACATGACATGAAATAAAAGTAAGTAGATACACAATAGGTACTTTATAATCAGAAATAACTCATCTAAGAAAAAAATATTTACATTTATCTAATTCCATAGCTGGAATGTTATAATCAATTCATAATGATTAAACACTAAAACTTAAAAGATAAATAGTTCCACATGTCGATAAAAATATTATAATAGTAGGTACATTATGTACAATTTTAATCAATTTCCAATTACATATTACCAATTCACAGACCTATACTAATGCCACAATTTTGTGCTCCACTAAACTATACATAGATGGCCTTAGTGTTACTTTGCTGAGATATAAGGGACTAACATCATTGAACATTCATTTATCAGGTTATCAGTCTCAATATCTTTAATTAAGTACCTACAGGCGCTACATTTTGGCAAATATAGGAATTTAATCCTGCATCTTTATATCATTTTTTGAAACATTCTGGTTCATTTGATCATTTTCGTATTCCACAAAATCATCAAAAAGGCTGGGCCAAGCCTCGGTGTCATCATAACTGCTGAGATCATCACCAACAAACTCGCAAAAATTCAGAAACATATACCAAGTGTCCTTTGGAATGCCCCGGATCTGAGGGTTCTTCTCAAGGTATCCTAGCCACCTATCCAGCACCGGAGGCTCAGTACTTGTGAACACTAGGCGCCACAACAAAATGGCTATATCTGTAGGCAGTATTCTTTGGCCAGTAGAAACATCCAAGCCAAATTTAAATGTGAATCTGTATAAATCTTTGAAATTCTCTGTATCTCTCTTTAATTCATTAGTTATTTCATTCAATTTATGTTGAATCCCTTTAATTGAATCAGTTCTCATGTTTTTCAAGCCTTGAATGAATTCCAGCTTTGTAAATCTACACATCTGACTAGCATTTAATTTCCAAGCCAAAACTAAAACCTTAAAGTCATCAGGATTCAACTGCAAATCATTGCATAGGTTCTCTATCCCTTCTGCCAGGATAGCATCCTCCAATGAATCTTTGTACTGATCAAACAATTGGTTAATTTTGGTTTCTGAGACTCGAGGCTCACTCGATCCCAAGGAAGACATTGTCCGAGGTATAGAAGGCAGCTTCTGGTAAAACGGCTTTGCAGTCTTCTCAGCGATAGGATTTGATTTCTGAGCACTCACTGTTTCACTTGTACACTCGTCAACAATAGAGTTCAGTGTGTTTGCATTATGTGCATTAGCAATGTTTCTCAAACAATTAATATTGTTCTCATTAGTGTGCAAGAGTGGTTCTTCCTGAGGGAAAGCTGATACAGTTACAGCTATCTCTGTCATCTCTGGAATTAAAGAGTTTGAACAGGTAAGTAATGCTCAAAAGGATTTTTTACTCGATCTTGATACCTAGATTGATTCCAAATTGCAAAGATCACAGCCAAATAACACTACACTAGTGTGGGGCTCCTATGGAAAGTAAGTTGTCCGGACATTCTATGTAGCTGTAGGGGATCTGACTGTTGCATAAATTAAATGCAACAATAAATATGCTGTAAGTGTAGTTACACTTGCTAGCAAAAGTATACCTGAATGAATACTTAGGCTCTTTTATAATTATTAACCAATAGAGCATTGGATATTTTAGTTTATTAACTGTCTATTCTGTTATGCATCACACGCCATTGAAATAGTCAGTCCCTTCACTCCTTAGTTTTTTTGTAGTCTGAGGGTGTGTGCATATGTTAATTATCTTGTATTGAAATTAATAATAGAACTATTGCATACATCATCACAATAAAGCAATACTGCTCAAGGAAATAATGCATGGTAACACATTTTACCTCTTGGATAAATTTATAATAATGTAACATTCTAGAGTTCTAGTGATTGGGTATATACTGAGAAGATACATAGATAAAATGGCAACTGTAAGAATAGCTTTATATACATACCATCTTTCTTTCTATGAGGAGAAGTAGTTATATTAGCATTAGCTTGACTTTGAAAACAGCTTAGACAATGGCCCATTGGACAAAATCTGCACAAATTTCTTCAAATACATAAATCCCCCTCTACATCTGCTAGCACACTTGATCAGTTTTTCATCGAAAATGCTATAAAACATAATGATAAAAACGATCTGTTATTAAATCCTTTTAAGTGATATTTGAAGAAAGCCTGAAACAATAAATCCATGAAAAGACGCTCGACATAAACATCAGCCACAATTATATTTCATTGTTAATGTTCACTTACTTAAAATTCATAACATTTTTAGGTGCCGTCAAGGGTCAAGTATAATTTAAAAGGAATAAATGCAGACAGCTTGATTGTTGCATATCAGTAAACTATATTTTATTGTTCTTTTCTTGACAGGTACCTACTCAATAAAATTTACAGACAAAATACATCTTCATTTCTTGTTATTTTATTTCTAGTGATTTTCTGACATGACAATTGATCGACACTTGACTGACATTTCGTATTTACAAAATTTTGTATTTACAAAAGAAAACTATATCTATGGGTGCACTAACAGAAAGGATTTTTATTTCATTAAGCTACCGGTCTTTAACGGAATAGCTCGGTTGAGATAAAACGGTATTGGGATTTCCATGGACCTTCAAATGAAACCGTTCCCACTGGCAAACACTAACCCTGTTTTTATAAATCAGTTCTTGAACCTTGCTGCCGAATTTAATGTAATTATTAATAAGAGACTTGAACCTGAAATAATATACAAATTTATTATTATAATTGATAAAGTTTTATTTAGCTGCCGTTTCAAAAAGTTGCATTTTCCCTTTCTAATTGCTGGTATCTGTAGTAATAATTTTCTGTGGTCACGTCACATTGCCAGACTGTCAAGTCAAGTCAATGATCGACAAGTAGAAAACAAACAAAACGGATTCAATCAAATTCAAAGCTGGTTGGCCGTTACGATTTAATGTTAGTGTAATTTGGACAATTTATTAGGTCATATGTGTTACGACTATTTAATTTAATAGTTTTCTGTGAATGTGGTACCGAGTGGGGGTGCCTATCCCTATTTTAAAGTGTTATTCTAAATATATCAAAGTTTAAATAAATTTGGTTCGTATTAAACGAAATAAATTTTCTCGTTCACATTTCGTTTTATATTATATGTTAACGTTCTTCTATTATTGCTAAGAGCAATAATGAGTATCGCAGAAGAAAATTGGGAATACCAAATTGATTTAAATAGTATCGAACATAAAATGTATTCAGATTTTGAATTCCATATAAATACTGTGAATGAATCCATCCTCAAATTATTAGAAGATATTTTTAAGAGTCCAACACATGGTATAAGAACAAACACAATTCAGAGTTACGACGAAGAATTAAAAAACATAATAGAAGCTAACAAACATATGCGATCTGAGATAGAGGGTAAACTCACAGAACTATCTCAACAACAAGTACAGTATGAGAAACATAAGAAAGGTGGGTATTAAACTTTTGATATAAGAATATGAAATGACAAACATGGTACTAATGATTATCAAGTCAATAACCTTGTGTGACACTAAAGTATTGAATTGTAAAGTAAAGTAAAGTATTAATGTTGTTTCTATCAAAGTTTACTTTTATTTCTTTTTATTAACATACCAATTTTCTGACTACTCTTTTTGTTTGTACATCTCATTCTTTACATACTTTTGTTACAGACCAAAAACTTTTATCACAAGAAATTAAAGAAACTCATGAAGCATTTTTGATGGCAAAGAAATATTACAAGAAATTTTTAAAAATGTATTATGCAATTGAATCAAAAACTGTTGAAATGCAGACAATTTTTGTCCAGTTCTTTACAGAGGCTAAAAAGGAGTCTGAAAATTATTCAGCACGCTTACTGAGGGACGCAAAGACAAGCAGTTATCAATGTGAGTATATAAAGAACATAAATTAACTGGCTGTGCCCTGCTGTTTCACTTGCATAAGCTTAATTTCATGGGCGGCTTTATTTAACAGAATCCTTTTTTTTTAATGGCTGATCCTTCAAGATGTATTAGAAAACATTTAAAAAAATATGAATGAAATTGTTCAAGCCATTCTCATGCCAGGAGAAATAGGGGTTAATTTTTATATATATGTAGAGTGCCCGGCAAATATTATGGTATTGCCATACCTTTTTTTTGCTGTGAATCCGCCCCATCATTTAGTGGTGTGAAAAATATATGTTGACTGAGTCTTAGATCTACCTGATATGCACAAAATTGCATAGAAACGGGTCCAGACATTTCAGTGGAGTTTGGTAACAAACACAGGGACACAGGATTTTTATATATTAGATAGTATGAATGTAAACTCTAGATAACCCATACCCCTCATTTTAACAGTTCAATTTGATATTATGGTATTGTATGTTCTGGTTTCATTGATTTCAGTACTGAGTACAACACCAAAACTATACAATCTGAAAGAATTGCAGAAGAAACTTCATGAGACCAATGATGTACCCGGGGTTCTCTTTTGTGTAAGACAAGCATTCATAAATGTCAAAAGAAATAAAAATTAATGAACCCCAAACTGAAGGATGACTTGTGAATGTATTATTGTAAAATACTTTTATTATCTAATTATGATTAAAGAAAAGGTTTTCTTTTTTATAAAATATAGTTTTATTTTAACTATATAAAAGACATTATATGTAAAACTAGTATTAACAAAAATAAATACAATTCCATTGTTGAGGTATTACACTGGTATAGTATCATCCCTCTCGACATAACAATGATGAAGAACATCTATAGGAGCTGCTGTCAACAATTCTTAGTTCAGTTATATTCACAGATTGCATAATATTATTATAGGTGCCGTCATGAGTTATGAGCGCCGTGGGTCCGTCGTTATTTTAGCTGAGCTCTTGTAAACTCATGAAGGCGCCTATACAGTAGGCATGTTTTTGTTTCACATGTCAAAACTGGTTCTATTATTATTTTTATATGATAATAAATTATTTAAACAGATAACTTTATGCTGTAAAGATTAAAATACAGAAAATTCTGTTGTTTAGTATGTTCTAAATGCTATGTTAAATACATGGTATACACCTGGTACACTTGTTTCCATTCTTATTGGCAATAGGTTCTACCAGTTCTGTGGAAATTATTTTATTTTGCATCATGTCATGTAACAATTTAGAATGTAAAATACTTTCGATTGACTTATAGTTTGTACCAATTTGTGTACAAACTATAAGATCACAAGCTGGTGAGCGAACATATCTTTATATGCGCTTTAAAACCATATAATAAATAATTTTACTAAGATAATGCTCAAATATACACATAACATGTTCCATTAAAAAGACATAAAGTGTATTTGAAAGACTTAGAATAATTATATCCAAAACCTAAATATCTTATAATAGTGGTCCTCGTAAATAGTGGAATTTTAAATAAATTTGGAATTAATATTCTTAAATGTTTTATAAAAAAATATACTATACTAAGAGCGAGATTTAATTGTAATGAGATAGTAAATTCTGATTAGTTTTAATGTTGTATATTGTTTTAAACAATTATCAGTCTTGGGTAGGAGAAGTATACAAAAGAGGACTGTGGGAGAATTATTCACTCCTATTTTGTTGTATTTGCACCCTGTGTTGGCTCGAGATTTAATAGCTATATTGATTTAGAATGTAATGGTATTTATAATGCCGGGAGACCAGAAAAAAACAGCTGTTGAAATATGTGATAATGATTCAAAGACCATTCAAGAATCTATGTTTTGATGGGAATATAAGCGTGAGCAAATGTATGTAGTGACGTCATATGGACATCCATGATCATCATGATAACATCACAATCATAGTGATAATATATTTATAAAATCCAAACTTCTAGAAGACAAACTTTTTTCTTTCAAAGACATATTATAATTATTTATTATAACAATCAATGTAACCTTAGGTAAAGTATCATGTAATTATTTTAGTTTTTGTTCAATATAATAAATGTAGATTTTAAATAGGATCTCATTCTCTCAGTCTGGATATTCATTGTTGTGAATATTTGTAAATTGAAACTAATGGAAAAACAGTGCAACCAGGTCATGTTAAAATAGCTACCCCAATAAGGGCAATTAGTACAAGTTAACAACAATTAAGCGCTATATATTAATTACTAACGGTTCACAGTTCGTCAGTCTTCGCCTTCGATCTACAATAGTAGATTCACTGTGCATACCAAAATGATGGAAGAGATTCAATTTATTTAGCGTAAAATTATCACTTGTCTTGTGGCGAAGACTACCCTTCCCTTAAATAAATTGTGATGCATCATTCTGCCTCTCTTGTTTCCTTCTACAATAAAATATAATATTCTTCATTTAAATAACAACTTTATAAAAATGTGATCGATGTTATATCGTTAATCTATCTACAAGATACGCTTGTGCATTTATGCCATTAACATATTCTATCTTAATAAAATAGTAAAAAGTCCAATACTTCAAAACATAGAAGGGTTCATAATTTTGCAAACCTACATTTTTTTTCTGATTTTCGAGATTTAAAAAAATATGGTTATACACTTTAAGAAATGTTACAAAAATTATCGGTCATCAAATAGTAGGGATCAGTGTAAGCTCTACACTGACTCCGTTACAATATAGATTTACCCCTTATTAGCAAACGATTGAATGAGAAATATACTCAATAAACGTTAATTTAGTTCCGTACACGCTTATTAGCTTGCTTCATATTAACACAAAATGTAACTATAAAATAATGTTGTAGTGTAGTAGAGGTTAGTGAATAATTAGTATCAGTATTACTTACTACATAACTATGTAATGTAATGGTGCATATACTCGTATATATGTAGCAAACATGTAATAAAGTATTATATACTTATACAACTTGTTATACATAAGCTAGTCGTATCAAATGGTCGAGTTTAATAATGAACATAATTCAACTTTTTATAAAAACTGTGTACCTACACCATATAGGTGTACAGGTGTAGGGCCCAGGTAGTTTACACCATACAATTTTTTATCTGAAAGTATATACATATAAATATTATTTAATTACAAAAATTCTTTAATTTCCGTAAGTTTTATCCCATAAAATATTAAATACAAGGATTTGTACTATTAAAATATTATTAATTTCAAATTATACATATATTAGAACATTGTAAAAGTACTCTCGAGGACCGAGTATTATTCTCAGTATGGTAACATTACTGTAGACGACACAAATTTGTGTAATCTAGCATGAGCTCTGACAGTTCGCTAAACAAAAACAGTGTTATGTAAAATCTTATCAATTTTATTTTAAATTTATAGATGTATTATACCGATACTCGAAAATGATCAGGGAACCATGAATTATCAGCCCATGCACATGATTGACTTGCTTTGATCTACTTACGCAAAGTTCAGTATTACAGCAGTTGAATATTGGGCTCAGAGACTTGCAAATAATATAATTATATATACGAGCTTTCTATATTATCATAAATTTGTGCTTCCCGCATATTTCTATCTTCGTAATATTTGTAAATAATATTTATATCATTCATGTCAACATAATATACATTTATTTAATAATCTAATTTATGTTAGTTTGTGCAATAAATAACATCACAATAATATATAATAATAATAATACCTATAATATGGTAATCAAAATACCATCTTTAACTTACATTGGCAGTTGGACAGAAGCGGAGTTATTGTACCGCCCCACTCGTCTCCGACCATCAACACTTGTAACACCACAATATATTTGATATGTTCGCTGCGTATACCAATTGTACGACATAGCGATACTTATAATAACTTATGAAATTTTTAATTTACCACTTAATTCTCCATTAGTTTCACGTATAGGTAAATCTACGTTACTTTTAGAAGGCGTCTGTGGAAGCTCAGAGTTGTGTGCCGAGGAGGAGGGCCGCTTGCTCTTCTCTGGTATGAACATAGCGCCGATGGCGATGAAGTGGAGGGAATAGTAGAACTTCCTGGAAAATATTTACTTATTTCAAATATATATATAATATTTTCGGTAGTATATAAATGTAAAACGAAAATGATACATAAGGGCGGATTCTACATTGGTCTATAATCGTTTCACGAACACTTTAGAATCTGGATCAAGTCGAGAGAATTCCAGCAGCAACTTTAGAGGGATACGCTCGTAAATATGTGTGTGCATGCATTTTACCGACAGTATATGGGAGGTGGTATCGCGTATGTTTAATTAGTGATGTAAAGTACCCGTAGAAGGCGAGGCTGGGCGCGAGATGCAGCAGGACGAAAGGCACCGTGGCGTAGGTCATGGCGAGCCGCGTCGTCACGAACGATACCGAGTCGTACAATAACTTGCGCGCCCGACTGCCCAGGAACATAGGCCGCACTGCGTACCTTACCTACAACACAATCATATTAGACCTATACAGCTGGGGCCCCGAAAGAAGATAACTGTTGAGTGTGCGGAAAGATGGATTTCATTCGAAAAGTTTTCCAATGTGTGAGACGGAGTCGTTGCACAAAATGATGAAGGTATTATTATCATTATTTCTCGCTATTGCATTATCTCGCGCTTGCACTAAAAGAAACTTTACAAAAAACATGGAAATGACATTAACATATTATGTAATTCTCATACATTTTGTATTTGTTCTATTAGCGAAACGTGAGGATAATCTTACTTTGTCTATAGCTCATAATGCGAATTCATACAAGATATGATGCCTTTAAAAAATTTAATTACCTTTATTATGAAGTCTTCTTTACTAACCGTATGTGTATGTATGTATATATTATTTCATAGATTACATTTTCATTCTATTACATTGTCCGATAACAGCGCAGTGGAGTACAATATTACATTTTAATACCTTGTCTTGGCAATACGTGTGCAACGACCATGAAATACTACGATTCCACATCAGAATGTATTTAGGATATGTTACACATCAGTGACTAATGCGGCAATTCATTTATGACGTTGTGATTACAAATAGACAGTAACTAGAACAAGCATCCAAACAGATATTCGGACAACCACAATACACTACCGGGCCGGCTTATAAGGTCAAGTTCAGGCGGTGACGATTGCATTAGCAAGTTATATTGGTGGCGACCGCTTGTTACAATTACTAGACCACAAAGGGCAAGTGCATACGCATGACAATGGACAGTTTGCTGTGCATAAAATGATATCTAAATAAAAGAAAACTAAGATATTAGCTGTATTCAATATTATCGCTAACTTTGTAGATAATCACGATAACTTACATATTTCGATTATAAAATAGATCCTATGGTAAATAGAGCCAACCGCAGATCTATTTCAATGCAGAGAGCATAATATCATCACGCCACAGGGTACATACAGAGGGAAGCATAAGTCGCCGATGTCACCAATTTTCTGGTACCTTTATGATGCCTTCACGTGCTAAGCGCTCAGCCAAAATAGTGGTGATAACTGTTCATGTACTTATACAGGTAATTTGTTCGCGCTCCATACAAGACTCAAAAAAATTATATAGCGTATCAAGGTCACCGCTCTTAACTTGTGGCGGTGCCTATACTTACTGATATTATGTTTAATTCAAAGTAAACAGTTTTGTTGGCAAACATACCTTTCGTCCAGCGACTGTGAAGATGCCTCCTGCAAAGAAGGTGAGGTAGTAGCCGGGATGGAAGCCGTGCCAGAGCGCGGAGAGAGCATACACTCTGGCTGTGCGGTACGCTGCGCCGCCGCGGCTGTACGCCACGCAGCGGAGCCAAGCGTTCGTGTTCTTGTTCCAACTAGCCACCGCCGCGCGGAAGTTCTGCGCGAACTGTACCCAAACAATACTCAACATTGCACCTTACTTTTGATACTATACCCCAATTATAGGTTTGTAAATAATCAAATATCGTCGATTGACCTTGCGTGGGTCAAAATTTGGATGCACCAATCTTTGGCATTAAAACACAACCCGCCTCCCAAACAGTTCCAAAACATTTTGAACCAGGTTAAAAGCTAAGGTCAAGCGACGGCGTTTGAAAGTGTCAAAACCTATTCTTGAGGCACTGAGCATGCATATACGATTTCCAAAACACTACGCTTGTTCATTCGTATGGATGCATGCGGTAGCCGATGAATTATGTATATAGCGTTCCTAATGAATTTGAGATTGAGGATTCGAGCTTTGGCCAACTTCATAGGCAACATTATTATGTTATTATATTATACTGAAGAATTAAAATAACAGATGTATGTATAGTAGGTATCGGCAGCTCGTTTGTCCGATAAATCTATATAGATAAATAAAATGAAGTGTCTGTTTGTAATTCCAAAATTACAGCTTTTCACTAAATGCATTTGAAAGTATACACGCTACTGACACTAAAAAACCAATCCCGACGCCGTCCGAGGCACGTTCTCCTTGACCCTGAGGACGATATCACATTGCTTCAGCAAGCAATGTCTCAAAAGCACACACCAAACCGACCATTGTTCCGTCCTCGCCGGCGACGCTCGTCGCGAACTCTACGTCATCGTCCCCCCCGTCCTCTGCTAGGGCCGGCGCGCGCCGAGCCACTAGCCTTAAACACGTCCCTAAATAATACAACTCAGATCCAGCTCCCTAGCTCACCCCCCAGCAACGCCCTAAGCCGAGGTCCGAGCCCCGCACCGGGGCGCCCTTAGCTGTGTTGCTTAGTATTTAAGTTTAAGCTCGGCTGGAGGCCCTTGGGTCTCGCCCTATAGTCTATATGCGGTTAAACAGTGGAGGTAACTCCCCCCTACCAACTGCGAGGGATCATATCTTAAAAAAAAAAAAAAACTAATTAACCAAGTTTAAAAAAAAAACTCTGTCCGTCTGTTTGTTCCGGGTAATCTCTGAAACGGCAGGACGAATTTTAACGGGACTTTCACTGGCAGGTAGCTAATGTTTCAAGGGGTAACTTAGGCTACTTTTATTTATTAAAAATATTAGGGTTCCGAGCAATAAGGATGAAACTAAATCTACGCGGGTGAAACCGCAGGGAAGTTAGTAAACAATATATACTTCATCCTCAAGTAACAACAATAGCATAATTTGTCGTATATATTTATGAATTTTGTTTCTGTATTTAAAATTGAGCAACTGAAGCCTCAGTCACACACAATGTAGTAGCATCTTTGTAAGGACAAAATAATAACAATCTATACAGATAAATACATTTGAAGTGTCTGTTTGTAATTGCAAAATAACAGTTTTTCACTAAATGTATATGAAAGTAGTAACCGTGTAGGTAGGTACTGACATTAAAACACCATTTTTTTTTTCTCTCATTCTGTCTGTCTGTTTGTTCCGGCTAATCTCCGAAATGGTTGGACCGATTTTAACGGGACTCTCACTGACAGGTGGTGAATTTCACAAGAAGTAACTCAGGCTACTTTTATTTGAGAAAAAACCTTAGGGTCCTGCGGGACACCCATGAAATAAACTACGCACGTAAAACGGCGGGGCACAGCTAGCTTATGATAATTTTCGTTTCGGAAGGTCATGTCGACACTCGACGTTCATCTGTGTATTTTTCAATGTAATCATGCCAGTGCTCTATCGGAGGACTGAGGTCATTGCGCTAACTGCAATAGGACCCCTTTGTCTTCCATTTATTATACACCTCTGCAAACGTTAATAGCGTGCAGAAGCCACTTGTTAGCTACTTTATTTATTAGTTTACAAAGTTTGATTGTAGTACAAATCAGTGGCGTAGCTATTGTAGGGTTATCTAACCCTACAAAAGCTACGCCACTGATTGCCTTATGCCCTGCACCAGCAGTATTTCTGGCTTATTTTAAACATGGGTTGTTGCAATGTTTGTAACCGACTAGTAGGTCTCAAATGGACACGAAGAAAATGGCGAATGGGGCGGCAATATCTCTTTAAATTTTAAGAGTGTGTGTGTCTATGCTTTCTAAAGCTACATGAAAGAGAGGGTGGGGGCCGGCTTTATTCTTTATGCACCGGGGCCTTTGTCCACGTAGCTACGCCACTGGTACAAATGAATAGTCACATGAGAAAAGAAGAAAAAAATCGACACAAAACGAGTATAAAATACAACCAATGGCGTCATACTTGTGAACAGGTGCTACTGGTGGGGGCTGGTTATCTCAAGCTACGCATTTAGATATAAGTAGAATTACTAGTCTTTTCTTTATGTTAATTTTTATCGACATTTGTGCATTGGAACTGTGTGTGTTATTTTGTACTTTAAATATTTTTGAAAAGAGTAATTACTTTGTTTCTTGCCAGGTTCTTCTCAGTTAAAGCAACCTTTCGAATTTCCTGTATAATTATGTCATTCTGACGACTTGAAATAACTTTCTAAAAAGTCGAATCGAATAAAGATTTTTGTCTTTGAAGTAATAGAAATGATTAGTGTGAGCAGTGACCTCAAAGCCGAAGACGTCTATGTTGGACATCTTGTCCCAGCGAGGCAGGCCGCGCGCGTCGTAGCCGTTGAAGCCCATGCCGCAGTTGTTGCAGATGGCCTCGGACAGCAGCCACGCGTGGTAGTACTTGCAGCGCACCACCAGCGTCGACAAGTACGCGTACCACAGCAGGTACAGCGCCGACCACGATACAGACACCTCCGACGTCGGCTCCGTCAACTCTGCACTCACAATACCTCATTGTTATTTTTAAAAGACCTCAAAAAAAGGTTCCAGATTAGTCTGTGTTTTTTATTAAAAAAAATTTTCTATTACTAGCGGACGTCACACGGTTTCACCTGCGTAATTTCCGTTCCCGTGGGAGTAAGGGGATAAAATTCTTTTGTTTCCGAGCCTATGCAATGCTGTTTGCATTAAAACAAAAAACAATCAAATCTTTCCTCTTTATAATATTAGTGTAGATGTGCTTTGTCACGTTATGTAGTATTGTGTTCCTGATGTAAGGAGGCTAGTGCTCCATGGAGGGGAGGAGTAGGAGTGGAGATGTTGTGCTAGCAATAGTTGTCATTATGTAAGCACAGGGATTTCATGTTTTATAAGGTAGACACTGCATGAGTGACACTTGGTGCTACAAGCATTCATAGGCTGCAGTAGCCGCTTACCATCAAGCGAACTAAACGCAAAAACAATCTAGTGCGGAGGTATATCATATACATTAATAAGACCCCAATGAAAATATAACACTTACGACAATCTATAAAAAAATAACTTTTACATTTAAAATTTACTGTACTAAATTCCCCTGGTGTCCGGTCGCAATGAAGTGATATGGCCTTGAGTTAAACTGATGTTGTGTGATCGTATTCTTCGAATATTAAATCAGTCGCAGTAGGCTGCCTATTGAACCAGACCATTCCGTTGGAAATTTGTTTGTCGATCAGTCAGTATCTTTTAAGCGGAGCAGCTGATTATCTTTATATTTTATTAGTTTACGGTACTATTGTTTCGAGCCTCAGGTGGTCCTACGTATTGTAATCTAATCTTTATATCAATGGCATAAAGGCGTAGGTACCAACGTCATTATTAGTAGGTACACTGGAATACTGAGTCATATGGCACATACCTACGCTTTTCATTGTATCGTTACTCATTGACTTGTATCAAGATATATTCAATAAATTGCCTGAATAGTCAATTAAATCATACACGTTTGACCTCTGAACTTAATTATATTAATGCATTGTTAACATTGTTGAACATTTTTAAATACCAAATCTAAGGTTTATATCGAGTGGATTCTGATTGGCTGTAATCAGCAATCTCTTTTACCAATACAAAAGAGAAATAATTCGGAATGCTTAATGCAGAGAGTACTAACCGCGATGCAACGCTTAATGTAAAAAAAAACAGGTTAGGGAGAATATTGACGAAACTAGTGAAATGGTATTATGTCATAAAGGTTATATAATATTTGCTAGATCTTAGGGCAATAACTCATACAAGCTCTATAAAGTGGCTGTTATTTGACGTGACTTTGCAGAATTAAAAGCAGCAAGTGGACTCTATAGGCAAATTAGCAAAAATATCAGTTAAGTGTGAAATTCTATACACACCTTTTTAAGAATAGTAAAAATATTTGCAAATATGTAAAATGCGGACCTGCCAACACCTTGAGGGGGTATTTCTTGGCTAGAGTGAGGTAGAGCAGCGCGGCGGCCAGTGAGCCCGCCACTTTATACAGAACAGCGCGCCGCGGAGAGGGCTCAGCCGTACCTTTGTTGGCGTCCTGAAATTATACTTATTATTAATATACATGAATAAATTGTTAGTTTATTTTGCTCCATTAAAATATAGGCTGGTTTTTCCCGGAAAGTAGACGGTTCTGACACTAAGTTTAGGTTTCATTAAAGATGTTGATTTTTGTTTGTTTGATATATTCTTCTTTATAAATATTACGTATTTGTTTTTGAATTTCTATGCACTTAAAAATACCTACTGTCTGCCTATATATACCATACTACGAAATATTATCTGGTAACTAAGATTCGACATTTTCAGTTTACATCACCGACGGAAACGTCGATAATTACATTGTAATTCGGTGCAAATAGATAAGCTGCTATTTTTCAAGGATGTATTTAACAGTACAGAAGTTGGTTATTCTTCTGTCACTCGAAGAAGACAAGATTTGCTTAACAATTAGGTTGATTATTGTGTACCAATGATATCGTAATAAGGTATCTCTGACGCAGCAGAACTTGGTTCAAGGTGTCGATAAAAAAGGTTTAATACTAAACGAAACTAGATTTTTGTTTTTTAGTTAAATACCTTTTCGAATATTCACTATTCTATATGCATTGATTCATGTTAATTATGACCTGAATGGTACGGACTGAAAATAGAATAGCGAAAATCGAAGTAAGCATTTGCTTACTTACCAGTCTTATGAATTTCTATCTTATTTACTTTAATTTGACACTTAGCAACTCACACCATCGACGCGGGCACCTTCAATAAAGTTGATGTAATCCGTGTAGAATACCACGGGACCGCACATCAATGTCTGGAAGGCCAGCGTGTAAGCAAAGAACTCCAGAGGCGAGGGCATCTTCTCCACTTTCGACAGCTGGCTAACGGAAGAGTTGCTGGTCGAGTTCCCATTTATTTCTTTGCTAACTAAACTATCTTGCAGCGAATATGCTAATGATGTCACTCTTTGTGTTATCACCATTAAGGGACCTGTAAACATTTTCGAGTAAGTTTGCAGCTCATAGATTTAGTACATAATGTGTAATTAGCCCATATTATAATTACCTGTGATATCAAGCGTGTAATCTGCCGTGTGATATATCTGCCGGTGGAGATGTAAACATGACAAGTATATCATTGAAGCAGCCAGGATAACACTGTAAATACAGCATCAATTTAACTACTGATAACATTGGATTTTTTTGCTTCCAAATCTTTCCACTGAACAATTAATTACTAATCTATAATTTTATAAAAATCTTTCATGTTTGATTGTTTGCTTAATTAAACACAATATACTTATAATTATACTAAGTAGTTGATCCAAACTTCAAGTAATTTTTGCGCAATATTTATACTTACTTTCCCATAATGTGATGTGGAACAGTCTTGAATAATGTGTAGGTTAACATTGGGAGTACTGATAAATGTATTGCTTGTCTGAAAATAGATGATATATTAGAATAACTCAAATTATAAAATGTATTACATGTCATTCAGAGCGAGAAATAAATCTTACTTTCCAAAGCAGAAATATCCCATAATTAAACCTATAACAAGGCACACATAGTGTCGAAACTCTGGTGAAGCATATCTGAGAGGCTTGCGAAATAATCTGGCCAGCAATAAGGCAGCTACTTGTGCGGTCAGGAAATTAACCTAAGTAACAAAAATTATATAAAGTACTTTTAAAAGCTATAGAAATTATAATCACATATTTGATTTCTTAAGCAATGCTCTAGACAATAATCACACCTATTGTGCTATTAAAACATAATATCTAACATATTGATTGCATTTTAATATGTAAGATTTGTCTTTAATAGAGATTGTTTTAGTATACCTCATATTAGACAGCTGCTATTGATGAAATAAAATGTGTAACTAATTTCTAATGCAGTAAATAAAAATAAAATATTCTACAAGCTTTCTAAACATGTCTTATGGCATATCATTGGTCCTGGGTTGTAAAGGTTATTTGGTGTATGTTTGTATTTGTACAATAAGTTTGTTTTCCACTTATATTATTATATTATTATATTGTAGTCAGTTACAAAACCTTGTTTAAAGTTCTAAGACATCTCAAGTACCCAAAGTCGTATTGAATGCTGACAACTAGAAGTAGTACAATAATCCATTATTTATTGTATTGTTATTTGGGTTAATTACAGTTCTGATGAATTAATATGTTTTAATGGATTAGAACAATGTCAACAAAGTGTTTTTGGCTGTCCGTCCAGCTAAACCGCTGAAACAACTTTGCTGAAATTAAGTAACCTTGACTTCAAAATAGACATAGGGTATGTACTTAAAATTTACAACATGACTATTTATTTGAAACTCTCACTTTCAAATGAAACAAATATTTCAAGTATTTGTTTCTTAGATGAATGTCTTCATTAGTTTGAGTAAACTATACAAATGATCCATCAGTTCAATGGGTAAGACATTCTTAGAGATTGACCTATTGTTTGTTACATATCAAAGGTTCTGGAGGAGACCCACTCGCAATATTTTTTAAATTCTGTTTCCAATTTATTGCAAGTATGTATATTTAACCATTGAAATAGTTCACTAAACACCCCTCTTTAAAGTGATTTTAATAGATATCAAATAAGATATTTATATGATACCAAGCCACCTATATCCCTTCTTCGGGATTAAAACTTTCTCTATACAGAAATATTTCAGCAAAGTAGTTGCAGTTGTTGCTTGTGAGAAGGAATAGGTTTATCACACCAACTGTACTGAAACTTTTACTTTTTTTTAAACTAATAATAGACAAAAGACATAACAAAATGTTATTAAACTGTTACTCAGTATAATAACATTTTGTTGTATGGGATATTATTAATTATACTTACTAAATCTAAGGGAAGACCTATTTTATTCGACACGCATAATAACAATCGGCTCCCGTCGTAATAATCATAATATGCCTTCGACATTCTTCTTTTATTCTGTAATAAAAGCGACACAATTACTTTACAATGCGAATACGTCGTGTGTAATGAATTGAATGACTGTAATTCGAGTCAAGTCAAGAGTAAGGTCTTCTTGGCTGGCAAATTCTGTAAAATTGTTTAATAAAAATGCTAAGAAGATACTCTAATTACAAATATCTATCAAATGGAAGTAAACAATTTATTGGAATTCACTCATAAGTGTCGATGTTAACTATTTAAATGTTGTTGTAATGAGTTAAATTATAAATGAGGGGCATAACACGGACCTACAAATTTTAAGGCCGTGTGGCTTATTAAAAATTACACAAAAACTATCGTGTCTGAGGCGAAACGAACTAATTTATTGCCCCACTCCTACGACGAAACGAAAGCCTACCTACCACAAAACAATCGGCACGGTACACTACAACGTCTACAACGACACTCACTAGTAAAATATAAATGTATGTAGATAGATAGACAGAATAACGAAACTAACCAATCGGATTGACGACGACAAAGCAAACTAGAAAACTGTCATAAAAGTCACTCTGACGGGTTTAATGACGGTCGTTCGGTCGCTTAAATTGTAAATACCATAGATAAAGGTTTACTTGGTAGACTTAGGTAATTTACATTGTCAATTTTTAAGCTGCCACTTGCTTGGTTAAATGTCAGATAGATAACACAACAGTCACAAAAAAAGTTCTAAAAGTCAACTCAAACAAAAATTGCATTATCACATCCAGCGTTGCCAGATCTCCTTATTTTTAAGTAGATCTACGTATTCTAGGCCTTTCCTCCTAAGCTACTAACTTCAGCTCAGAATCTACGTATTTTTAACAAATTTCCAAAACAGGTCTCATTAGGCTAAATGAGCGTAAGTAATTACCAGTACGTACCTATACCTTCGCGCAAAAAAGTTTATTAACGTCCCGTTCATAACAACATTTCATAAGCTATATTTACTAAATCTACGTATTTGTTAAACCCCGTCTACACATTTTTAAAAATCTGAGTTGGCAACACTGATCACATCCCATCATAACACGATACGATATTTATATCTTTCTATAGTTTCTACCGCACTTTCGTTCGAATCGGAGATTGATAGTTTTTATTGCGAAATTAACTTGCTGTTTAAAAAAACTTAATTAGTAATTGGAGTATATTGAAATTTAATTACAATGTCTATAGGTTCTGTGTATGAAACAGCCTATAAAGGTGACTTTAACCAAGTTAAAGTAAAAGTTGATGAGGACAAAAGTTTTGTGAATCGTCCCGATGCTGTAAGTAGTTATATGTATTAGATAATTTTAAGTGTATTTAAATGTATGGATACATGTAGACGACGCGACGTGAAAGGATCGTAGTATATGACCCACAGTCATCTCTCCTTGTCCAAGGGCATATGTATGTAATTTCATCTCTTGTTATATTACAGAATAGTCGTCTTCTCATCCACTGGGCAGCTTTAGGTGGAAATGAAAACTTGGTTGACTTTTTGATTGATTCTGGTAGTGCAGTGGATCCATTAGATGACACAAATTCTACTCCTTTAATTCTTGCTTCTTCTGCTGGAAGATATGAAGTAGTGAAGTTATTGATCTGTAAAGGAGCAAATGTTAACCATAAGACCAATCGTGGACAAACATCATTACACTATGCATGCTCCAAGGGACATATTGAGGTACTTATTTATATTTATTGTAGTCTCACCAATGTAACCGGATTATACATTCATCAGTAGAATAGATTAAGGTTTTATTGATCAACTGTTTTGTCCATTAATTATGTAGAGAAAAGCAAAAATGCTAATACTGTGAAGTTAATCAATAAATGTTTTCTAGGTAGCCAAACTACTGATTAAATATGATGTGGACATAAATGGAAGAGACGTCTTGGGTGCAACACCCCTCCATCGTGCTGCAGCGCAAGGAAGGAGTAACATTGTAGAGTTACTGCTAAGTTCTCCAAATATTCAAGTGGATCTCTGTGATTCCACTGGATCTACACCTCTGTCAGTATAATAATATATTATTAAGCATTATATGCAAGCAAAACAGAACAAACTGCTTTACATGATAATCCAAAACTCCTTTTAAATTACTTGACCATTTTTTCTGATGCTTTTTGTTTATATTCGGTAGGTCTGAGAAGCAGGTGTAAACTATTTTTCATACTGCTAAGTGATAACAGTTCTCCATCCTAAATACAATTTTGGCTGTGCACAGCTATATGTATAGTTTGTATTATCACTTCTATTCATTCATTGGATATTCAGATGTAATTTTCTTGTTTCGGTAGATTAGCAAATTGCAACTTGTCTAAACTCAATACTCTTATATTTTCAGGCATCTAGCCTGTGAAGAAGAAAGAGATGCTGTGGCATGTATGCTAGTGAAAGCTGGAGCTAGTATTAGTGTCAGCAACAAAGAAAAGAAAACACCGCTCGACCTGTGCTCTGTTAAATTGAATAGAATGCTTGTTGCCGTGGAGGAATAAACTATTTATTGTAATAATGTTTTCATATTTGTTATTCATACCATGCAAATAAAAGATGTGAATAAAAATATCGATCATAGATTTATGTGGTCGACATTAAATTCTCTGTGTGAAAATAGGGATAGGGATCGAGTGAGGACATGCATGGACGGAATCAAAAGTTAGCGCACCGTTCGTCAAGACTTGAACTTTGATCAACTAAGACCGACTAGTAGGTCACACTATCTAAGCGAATATTAACATGTACGTTATGATGTGTTTTGTCGATCAAAAACAACTAAAAGGAGAATAAAATTATCATGTAGTAAAAATACCTAAAATCTCTCTTCACACAGGAATGCGAAAAACAAACATGTTAAAAAAAAATGAACGTTGGCGAGGGATTTTACATTATCCTTGGTCATGAATAATCTGTCATCTGTCAGATTTAATATTTTGGCAGAAAAATCAAAATCGATTCCAGCTCGGATCTTGTTTGTTTTGTTGTAAACAAATTGCGAAGCTAATGTTGTTTTGGTTTCCCTTGTAATTTGTAAAATTTTAATGTATTGCAATGGAACCGGTACCTTTTATAAATAATGTTACGTCTAATTATTATCTTTTAGTTGGTGGCTTATTTTTGAGTTATTTGATGTATCGGATTTTGTATTCTCTTTTGGCTGATAATAATTTCATGCAGACAAAATATAGGATTCGCGGACACACTTGGAGGAGTATTCAATGTAATAAATCAATTCCATACAATATTCACGTAAGTATTGCTCTGTAAGGCATAAAATGTAATAAAATAGATTTTTCCGTGTGTTGTTTTTACTTCGAACTACGTGCCATACCACGAAATTGCCATGCTTCTCATACTTCTGTCTTCTCAATCTACGTATGTAGCCTGATGTAATTAGATGTGATAGTTTAACCCAATTAAATATTTTTAGTGCACAGTTTGTGGCAAACTTATGTTGGCAGTGGTTGGACTTTTTTGTGAGTGCTGTGCCGTTAGTGCTTGCAAGAGGTGCCATCGGGCTGTGGATAAAAAATTCCGATGCAAACAACTTACATGGCCATTTGACAGGCCCTTTCATCATCACTGGGTGAATGGTCAGTTAACATTATCATATTATTCTTTAGTTAACAAACCTCTGAAACAAACATTGGTATGTGTAACTTTATTGCATACAGTAATTGTAATATATGTATACTATACGTATTGCATGAACACAGGCATGTAGCTATGTTACTAAATGTGTGATAAATTGAAATAGTTTTGGATATTTCACATTTAATTAATAGAAAATTTAAACAGTACCAAAATTATTTACTTAATGAAGTATTACTTTCAGTGGGAACATCAAGAGGTGATAATCTGGATAGCAGTGATGAAGGCATCAAGAGATATTTCTGCTGCTGGTGTCATAAGATAAAGCTGTGCTTTGATAATGTGTTTAATGACTCTGAGGTAGGTGCTACTAGTCATTCAAATATTGTATCTATTTAACTAGTGGTATCTGTACATATAGCTAGGCTGATGCTAATTATTGACTACAGCCTCTGTGCCCAGTTTAAATGCTAAGTCTCCCATACATGTGATAATAATAGCTGTTATATAATATGTTGATGAAGTAACTTACTAGGAACTTAGAAATTAACTGGTCCTTTTCTAAATTTTATTGCAGGAGTGTGACTTGCAAAAGTACCGGAACATCATCATCCCCCCTACATGTGTGCAAATGGAAAAGGGGAATGTTACACAAATAAAGTCATTGCCAGATGATGATTGGGAACCTCTCATTATCTTTGGTGAGACACCATAGCTTTTTATATAATGCCTCTAGATAGACTATGATTAATACATGTATTTCCATGTTAATATTCCAATACTTTTATATTTTAGCCAATCGTAAATCAGGGAGTAATAGAAGTGATGAAGTGCTTTCTCTGTTCAGGGGCTTACTTAATCCTATACAGGTTTGGTTTCAACTAATTGATAAATTTTACAAGCTTATTGTAAATATACATTATTGATTTCCAAAAATGTTTAGTGGTGCATGCATACATTTGCCATAATAATATTTATTATAACCAAAACAATTGGTTTATAGAATTCCTTATTAAATTATCTTACTAACATTGATAGCCTGTATAAAAATGCAATTGTGTGATGGGGCAATTACTTAAAAATAAATCATGTTAGTGTAAAAATGTTTTACTTTACAAACCAAAGTTAAATGCAGTAATGTTTACCATTTTCCTTATTGTGTTTCATTTTCTTTGTTAATGTTTCTTATATATAATGTCTTTCAGGTGGTGGATTTAAGTGTAAATTCCCCAGAAAATGTTGTAAGGTGGCTGCCACCGCATTGTAAGATCATTGCAGCAGGAGGTGATGGGACAGTTGCTTGGATATTGAATGCTTTGCATTCTGCACCACATATAAAGGTGAGGTAATCTAGCACTTGAAAATATATTGTTATTGAATTTGGTGGAATGGCAACCTGTTTTGTCGGCCTACAATGCAAATGGCGTTGATGATAAAAGCTAGGTTCACTTAATAATGTTGTTACAGGCTGCTGTAGCGATATTACCGATGGGAACAGGCAATGATTTGTCGCGAGTGCTGGGCTGGGGCGCGAGTTGCGGCTCACAGCTGAATGCAAATTCTATCATTAGTGCCATCAAACAGGCAACCCGACAACCCCTCGACAGGTATGTAAACAATAGAGCGAAAGTGAGCGGAAAAGTCGCTAGAGGGCATCCAAGAAAGAACTACTGACTGAGAGACTAACTAGATTGATAATAATAATAATTATTATTATTAGATTGATAATTTATTGCTGAAAGGTCGAATTCGAAGTACTCATAACCAAGGGAAGTGTAGAAGTGATGCATGAACGTGGACGAAGCGAAAGAAGTATGTAAGGATCGAAACATGTGGCAAATGATGATCTCTGCCTACCATCATTGTATACAGGCGCAAGCATATGTATGCATGTATATGATATGAAGTTATTATAAGGTTCTTATAAGTTTAAGTAAGTTTTTAATGGTGTGTAATGTTAGGTGGAAGATAACAATAAAGCCGAAGCGTGGCCGCCTGAGTCGGCCGCGAGCCGAGCGTGTGCTGTTCGCTTACAACTACGCGAGTATCGGCGTCGACGCTCAAGTGGCGCTGGACTTCCACTACGCCAGGAAACAGTTCCTATACAGATTCGCCAGCAGGACTCTTAACTATGTAAGCTATGCTCAGTTCAATGTTTATCAAACAAGTGCGGTGTGCCTAGGAGGGAAGAGCTTTTGTTTATTATGTAATATTTTTAGAATTATACAAAGATTTTTAATATTATGTATTATAGTATGTGAGTGAGTGGTCATGGTAACTTTGTAAAATAAACAATACAGCCTCGTTATTCTGTAAGGTTTCTCTGCGTTGCACTGGACGTCGAGTGTCGGTTTCAAAGATACAAAATTGAACTCAATTATTGTTCGGCATTAAGAAACATTAAGGGTAACACGGCTGCCGCGTTCTGTAAGGTTTCTCAGCGGCAGATCTGTGCAAAAGTTCTTTTCTATCCTGATGTAACGCACTTAGTAGCTCTTTTTGTACTGTAAGCCGAGAACGATCGCCCGCTCCACTGCTTCGAGGGCGCACATTCTTTGGATTGCCTTAAACCTTTACGCGGCTGTTACGAACGCAGCCATAACAACATACCATTCTAATCTATAGTCTTTCAATGGATATTGTCAATGCCTAGAAACGACCGGCACATTCAAAATCAGCTTCATCATCATCATCTTGCTCTTAGCGGCCAAACTCTGTAACCATCTATCTGAGGATTAATTTATATTATAGGTAGTAGTCTATCGTACCAGCGCCTTTTATTTCTTCACAACATCTAAGAAGAAACAAGTGGTCCTTCGAGCCGGATGTTATTTATGCAGCCAAATTAATATTTCAAATGTTACGAAGGCATAGTTTATGTAAATAGTGATAGGTGGGTGGGTGTGCGTAGATGGCGTACGTGTTCTTGGGCGCGGGTCGCGCGCTGGACGCGGGCGACTGCCTGGCCTTGGAGCGGCGCATACGCGTGCGTCTGGGAGGCGCGCGCGAGCCGATGCCGTTGCCGCCGATTCAGGCGCTCGTCGTGCTCAACATACCCTCCTGGGGCGCCGGCGTCGACCTCTGGAGTAACACTCGCACACATACATCCATGTACTCCATGGTACTCCTTACACAGGTGTCGTCACGAGTTATGTCCGCTCACCGAAAATTATGAGGGCGACTACGCATGTATTTTATTCTCGTACCTCGTGACGGCACCTGCACGTATGCACGTGTTTCAACGTCGTCTTATGTGTTTAAGGTATGGGCGATGAAAATGAAGTAGGCGAACAGAGTATAAGTGACGGAAAACTTGAGGTACCTATATTTTATGTACTTTCCAAAGAAAAGGTATCGCATACATACCCTCCATCCTACTGAATATAACATAACTGAATAAAATAATAATGTTGCAGATTGTGGGTATTTCGTCATCGTTCCACATCGCGCGGCTACAGTGCGGTCTAGCGGAACCTTACCGCTTCGGTCAAGCATCTACTGTAAAGGTTCGAAACTCTTTGAAATCAACTTACGAGACCACCATGGCGAGATTTACCGGCTAGATGATTTATTATATGAAATGATAAGTTCACTTTCGTGTAGTGGGTTGGAATTTACACTAATATTATGTCATATGTAAAACAAGGAGCAATTAAGGAGTTTCGCATTTTTAGATGTCACGATCACATTTCTTCGGTCTTTTGTGTTCATTTGTTTTATTAAATTGAGATGCAACTGACATTAGTGTGACGTCAACAGATAGAGTTGGATGGCTCGTGTGCGATGCAAGTAGACGGCGAGCCTTGGATGCAGAGCGCGGCCACCATCTTGGTGGAACCCGCGGGCCAGGGCCTCATGCTGGCCGCTAACAACGGCTACCCGGAATGATGCACCCGATATTGCCATATTACTTAGCAATACTGACCACACACTGACGATCGCTCTCTAACCAATCTCTAATCTCTAGCCTAGTGCGAGTTTTTCACTGACGCCGTCACAAGTCACCACGTCGACGTAAACGCAGATTTGTATAGGATCGGAACAGCGACTCTGTCGGCCTAAAGATGACTATTGAGCCCATACAAATTGCGTTTACGTCGACGCGATGAAATGTGACGGCGATTTTAAGAAAACTCACACTAGGCACTCAGAGTGCCAAGTGCAAGCTTTTTCACCTTTTTCAACCGTCGCATTTTTTTATGGGAACGCAGATTTTTATGCGATTGAAGTTGGCCCAGAGATGATGTTCCGATCCCATATGATTCCGTATTTACATCAACGCGACGGCGGTAATGTGAAAACTCGCCCTTGGCCCCCAGTTCCAACGTATGAGCTACTCATGAACTACGGCGATAAGGTGTATTCTCCTATGTGCCGGGCGCTAAAAGACTCTTATATCAAATGAACTACTCAGCAGGCGACATTGGTTTTCCTTAGAGTTGCGTGTCAAGTGTTAATCTCGTGTCGTCTTATTTGAATACCAGCCGAGAAGACAGGTGTTAGTTTACTTTATATCCTAACTGATGCTTCTATGTTCCGCGAAGTCTGAGGCGTAAAAGTTACATTACCACAATATATTACGAAAACTTGCACCTAGTAGCAGATACTCTTATTTATCCTTCTAAGAATCTCTTTCAAATTCCAAATAAACGCTTACCAGGAAAAATATTATTGAGAAAAAATCTTTGATTTTAATTTCATCCATCATTGGTTAGCGAGATATTGTGAAGCGCAATAATGGCAATTCTTAAGACGCTGTTATACGGTGTGCAATATTTACTTACTGTTTAATTATAATTAATCCCACCAATCACTTAATATCAGTGCCAAAGAAAATTTATGATGTACCTCAATTTATGAATCTAATTTTAAATTTAACTTAATCATTCCATGTACTTACATTTAAATAAATTATATGTTAATTACATTATATATAAATAATATATCAGTATTAAATAAAATAAAAATTATTGACGCAACTAAAAACTATTTTTTAACCCTATCTTCTCTACAAATATATCTATGATATACAGACGCTTAGTAAATAAAAGATCAATGTAAATAACAACAATTTATTACACAACGACAACAGTAAAGTAACATAATTCAAAATTTTACCTCGTTATAACATTAGTATTGAACACTTATATTATTAGATTTATTTGGAAACTAATATTATATCTGATTGCTCAAACAATAATTTATCAACGAATGCCATATACATAGAATTCTACAATATTTATGTTACTACCAAGGAACCACAATAATGACTAGCCATCTTTAGTAAGATGATACTAAAAGTGTCAATATTATATATTGGTAACATGAGGAAACACTACACTCACATATCTGATACATTGCTCTACCAAAAACTAAGGAATAATGTGATTTCTAACCCAGTATGTAATAGTTATCTTCTTACAATTGCGATCATCTAGGATGTACTATATCTAACATGTTTTTATCCTTATGACTAAGTCATAATTTTTTTCACGTAACTGATAATTATAAAAAGTTAGGACACTTTTTTTAATATAATTCTACCACAACAATGAAATTACTAACAAGGGTACTAATATACAAATAAATAAAATGAAGTGTCTGTATTTCGTCATCATAACAACTTTTTACAAAATGCGTATTTAAGTAATATAATATGGTATGACAAATAAGAATGTGGTGGCGAACTGTGGAACGTTCATTACACCTACCTATCATAGCTACGAGTATATATTTTTTAATATGGTAACAATATAATAAGATATAAGATATATTTCCCTCTTTACATAAATTATGGTAACAATTTTAATTTAAGCTATGCTCTTAAGATTAATATTAGATAGAGGTAAGGCAACTATTAAACATTTCCGATGTTAAATTCCAATTTCAATGTTAACACTTCTGTTGTAACATTGAACGTGTATTCCTGCTATATTTATTGTACCTATGTAAATATTGTTTAAGTCATAGTAAATATCCCGAGGAATGTACATGATAATAACACATCAAAAAATAAATTGTAAAATATAGTATTCACTTTAAAGTGGAATCATAACGAATCCGAAAGAATGTATTAACAGTGTAGATAGTTTTGGCACGATTTAACATAAATTTATAAATTTACACACAGCCATAGGCAATCATAAAAAATAGATTTATGTAAAATAAACAGATCTATTTTATAGCAGTTGTTCTGCTTTTCATTAAATACCTACAGATGTCCCATAAGTAATGCGACACGCTCATGGAAAATATAAGTTAAGTGGTCACCTACGTACTTCAAGTCAAAAATATATACATATAGTATACATATGAATACCCCGGTAAAGGTGTTATATTTCCCTTAAGCCTGGATCTAATGTTAGCACTACGAATGACTCTACATTACCTACTTTTAACGTTCTCAAAACCAATGTGTACCATACTTCTGAAACAACAATAGTAACAAATGTTGTCTGTTTTATACGAAATCCTCCACTCATTGTATTCAATAAAATCATCATTATCCGTCTAGCTAGATCTTCCTTTCTGTATCTTTGCGGTTGTTACCAGATCTAACCGCTATGTTGCTGGTTACGAGAACTTTCCGCGCGTTAGACTTGCGTAACAGGCATTCTTAGTACCTGCTGTGGGATACCAACACACATGCCCGTAGCTACTGCCGGGTTTTTACTTGTGTCAATGCTGCCAAATTGGCAAACTCTTTAACGTTCCTCCGAAATAAGGAAAATAAGCTGACCACAAACAAGGTTCCTTAAATTTGCATATCGACCAATATGCGCAATAGCAACTGAGCCGTATACTGTTCCTTCATAATAATAAACAATAATTTCCCTTTTCAATTCAAGGATAGATAAAACAGAATTAAATAGTTTTGATCAATAAATAAACTAATCAAATATAGTATGGTCATATGTACACCAAAATGTACTTTATATAATTATAACAGCGACATACTTTTGGGAGCCGCGGAAAGCCGCAGACAGGCAGGCTTATAATGCTTAGTTCTCTATATTTCTAATTGGCGGTAATAAATAATTCGTTCTTGATATTCTGGAAAAAATTGTGTTCTTTCAGTCATGTTCTGCATAAATAAATTGTATATTAAAATAATATTGTCTTCGCGCTTAATTTCCCTGATGCATAAATAAGAACAATATTTATTTAATTCCGAAAAGATTCAGTATGTCGCCTGATGGCATTCAGCGCAATTTGGTATTGATTATTCTGTTTTCTGCACATTTGTCTACTACTCTTAAATTACTTAAATCTGTGTACAATTATCAAATATAATAAATAAAATATAAATAATCTCACAAAATATCTTCACGGTAAACTTGTGACAGTACATCTCAATTAACAATATAATTATTATATTGCTATATGCTTCTACCTGTTCTTCTAAACATACACAGTAGGCGATTTACACCATAATATTTTTTTCCAGGAAGGATTTGAATTTGTTATATACAGTACTTAAACATACTATTATCGTCTAAAATGTTTTAAATGATAACAATGTTGATTACTGAATGTGCTACACTTTCAGTGGTAGTGGTATAAATTGGAATATTATTGTATTGAACTAAATCTACAACTATGTATAGATCAATATATCTATCTACCGTGTTCCCTAAATGCAGCTAAAACAATAAAACTACACATGTACACATGTCACTGAGAATAAGCCATAATGTTGTTCAGTTGATTAGATAGAAATATGTAAAATAAAACTAAGCAGCTATCTGAAATACATAGCTAAGGATAACATGTAACAACTTGTAGTCCCAAGTATATCATTATTTGCAAGTATTTCATACTATTAAAATAATTATTCCAGGAATTCCCTAATTTTATAAATTTCTGGTGACATATATATATATTAAAATTCTGCTATTACACTACTCATTAATCAATCACTTTAAATCTGATTTACTCACACCAAAGTTAATTCGAAGTTGTTCTAAAAATACAAATGTCAAAATTGTGTGTGGTGCAAGTCTTGTGAACGCCGGAATGTAACCTTTGAAGAAAGCCAGGGGGCTCTCTTTAGCAGTGCTCTTGATGAGATTAAGTATGCTGCTCACTTCACCCTTCTTGGCATTCATTGCTCTCGTCTTGAGCACATCCACTGGTTGAGTCATTGTTGTTGCTACTGCACCCTACAAATTAGAACAGATAATAAGTACTTCATTCTTAATGGTTTGCTTGTTAAAAAGTATTAAAAGTTCATTATGTCTGCAAATAATCAATTAAGTACATAGGTTTACATTTTTGATGGCCTTGACTTCTTATATTTTGTAAATTATTATTTACTATTACAAGTAGCAAACTAATTTTAATACTAACTGGATTGATTATGTTACTTGTTATATATGTATAGTCCCCAGGTTAGTGTGGACTCCTGGTAGTGCAACATTATATCACGCATACCATTACTTACTTGCATGAAGTATGGTAAGATTAACATATAAGGTTTATATCTTATCTAAATAAATTACAGTGAACAAGTAACTTACAGCAAGTAAACTTGATGTGACATGGGTGGCCACATTGTCTTGGAAGTATGCTGTTTGTAGTAGCATAGCCTTGAACTGTTCATAGAATGAGAGTTGACCGATAGTCATGAGTGCCGCTCGACTACATGTCATAGTGGCTCCAGCCCAGAGCTGCAAAACTCCCTCGGAAGCTGCTACACGATACAGCCCATGGACTGCATTTTTGTAGCTGCAATTTCAATTAATCATGTTTGAATTTTGCATAAAATGATTCCTGACATTTTAAGCATTTTCATATACAAAGTGTTTCATATACAGGGAGATAAAATACAAACTTTCTTCTTTGTTCAGGAGGTAGCTTGACATCATTTTGCATTCGAACATTAACTAAGTCAGCTGGATTGCCCATAAAACCACCAGCAAATCCACCAAACCCAGCTATGAGAGCAGACATATAAAATGGCATGGCAGCACCCTGTAATGCAACAAATACATTACCACATCACAAGTGAACGAAATATAAGAAAACATTTCATTTGAAAATACTCTATTAATACTTACATTTTTAGGGGTAAACTGTTGTTTTAATACCTCATATATCCCAAACCTTACAGTGGAGTAGGAGAGCTGACGCAAGAGGGAAGCTGATATGCCATTGTAGAGCCCAACAACACCTGTTTTTCAAAATTGCACTCTAATGTACTTAATTGAATGAAGTTTCTCTACATCAGAAAAAAATAAAATAGAGTAATGCCCTTCCCCTGCTTATGCATTTTTAAATATAGGGGAGAGTATGGGGCATGGGGAGGGGGTGTTAAATTGCCTTACTGCAAGTATATAACTTCCAGAAGTCAGCCTCATTTCTGTGACAGGGCAAAAGCTTGATATTTAATAAATCTTATTGATTTTACAGAAGTTAGTAATTCCTTACCTTGATTCTTTATAACAATGCCAGTCAGTTGTAGCATAGATATATTTTTTCCCAATTGTGTTTGCATTTGGACCTTGAGTAGGTCCAGTGGGTGGGTGACACAAGCTGCTCCAGCCGATGCTAGACCACCAAAATACCATTTTGACACCTTTACTGCCTTTTTCTCTGTCATTATATTACTGAAAGTAATTATTATAGCTAATTATTGTCAGAAAACTATACGAGATAACGACGGGCTAGAATAGATCTGTTTAGAATTTTAAAAAATCACATGGTATTGTATGGTTATAACACAGGAAATAGGTTTCATCAATTCGTTTAATTTATTTTCGCGCGTTCTTGTCTACCAAACTTGTCGTTGGTAAGTAAGCCTGTTTTTTTTATTAATTTATTACATAGGCACTATCGAAGAATCAAAATTATTCAAATTATTGTTTCAAACAAAAAATCTATGTACTTGCCTTTCTAAATCTAGAATCCGTTGGCAACGTAATTATAATAAACCTCTCGACCGGTTCAAGACAACTTACAAGAACAGAACACCAGTAATAATTTTATACTGGAAAGTATGTGGACAATTTATGAATTAACACAATACATCAACGTATGGTGGTTTTTAACATGGCAACCATCTACTACTTGCTCACTAGCAATAGATTACATGGTAAATAAATTTAATATTTTCTTGATTATTTGGTAATGAGAGGGAGAGAACTAAGGGAAGGACCTGCTTAAGTTAAGTGCATATCTGATCTGAGTGATATGATATCTGTCTCATCTCATCTGTCTTCTGTCTGAACTCGGCATTTGCGTTTGTCTCAATGTTTGTGAGTGACATTGACAATGACAAATGACACAAGGCGTTGTAGGTGAATTTCTGAATTTCCCCTTAGATCCCATAGAACATTAGTAAATTTTTTTATGTCTATGATAGAACCGCGGCATGTAAAGAAATGATTTCTCCCGAAATGTTTATTTATTTAAATAGTTTAATTTCATTGAGACTTCCATTTCCTTCCATAAAACATGATTTGTCTGTTTGCACTGATTTTATTATTTATAATTACTAAAAATAGAGAGTCAACCCGAACTCCGAAGTGAACCCGAAGTGAAGCGAGAGCGGATCGGATAATTTGTATTTGTATAAATTAATAAAATTTATTGATCCTTTCGTCTTCCTTGTGAGTTAAGCGTAAGACTTATACTAGATGCCAAGTGAGTTTGTCAAGTACTTCACTTGTCTGTCAATGTCATGCATAACAATTTTCCGAATCATTTACTTGTTACTTGTGGTGAATTTTATAATAATTTTAATCACATAGATTTGACTTTATAAATTGCAATAACAAATCATAGATTTATTGTTTTAGAAGTTAAGGTATCTACTTACGTTATTTTTGATTCCACTTTTGACTTAAAAAATGCCTTAAATGGTGCCTAGTAGTACAGCACAGCACAGAACACAACACTTTTGTAGTCCAGTAATTTTGATGAAGTGAAGTGAAATAAATTGCTCTAAATAATGATAATGTTTGTGTTACGTAACATCGCAGTCTTGAAATGTGGTTGCCGGTAAACTCGAAAGTCTCGAAACGAGTACTGAGTCAGTTCTGTTTTGCTGACCGTGAGCCGTGAGCACGCCGCCGCTCGCGATTGTAGATAGATAGCTAAGCTACGTATTTCGTCTAAACGTGCGGAAACATTTTCCGCCGTCATAAAAGCGCCGTTAATGACTGCGTGACGCTTATAATTTTTTAGCGTATACTCGGTAGATCTGTAATCTTTTGTTATCATTATATCATTCACATATTGTGCCCTAATGTATATATTGAAGTTTGTGTGAATTAACTGCTTAATACATATACTTTGTTTCAGGATGGCGTCTGATATAATATCATGTCTGCATTTACATAGCCAGTTGTCAAGAGTTGTAATTGTTAAGGAGATCAGTGGATGTGATGGTTCATTTATATTGAGCTGCGTCTTGAGCAACTGTATCAAGAACAAAAGTGCTGTGCTGTTCTTGTCTACTCATAATTCAATACAACATTATCAAAATGTAGGCTTAAGGATGAACTATAATCTGCAAAAATATGTGAACACTGGACTTATAAATTTCTATAACATAGGAGACATGATGACAAACGACATTTTAATCAATAAGAAACATTCTCTAGATGAAGAACTGGAAAATATTAAGAATCAAATATTGCTAATGAGAGAAAGTTATGAAAATGTGAATGTTATCTTTGAAGGTATTTCACATTTATTTGATTTGCAATACAGTCTTAGAGAGGTAAATAAGTTTTGTAAGAGCTTAATAAATTTTGTAAGGGATCATAATAATTCTTTTATATTATGTCATTGTAATGAAGCGAGTGAAGATGATGTTACACACACATTAACAAACCTATTGTGTCATGTAGCTTATACAGTTCTAGAAGTTGAGAATTTGTCATCTGGGTGGAGTACTGATGTTTCGGGCCACCTAACTGTAAAGTATCCTGCAAAAAAATTTGAAAAGGACCATTTGTATACAATGGAAATGAAACCACAAAAATATCTTTTCAAATTATTTGATCGGGGTGTTAAATTGATGGCTCCAGGTACTGTCTAAATTTGCTATATGGAAAGTAGAATAATGTGCTTAATATTCAATTGTATTTATGTGTGTAATTATGTAATTTTTAAATTCAGTAAAAATATACCTTGACATACTTTATCTTTTTAATTATTAAATTGATATTACCCTACACTAGTACTTCCCTCTATTAAATAAAAACCAAGGAAAGCCTGGTAAGCCGAGTTTCGCTTGGTATAAGTTATTTTGTGTTATACCAAAATCCTACTATACAGGATGGTAAAAAACGAATGCCTCATGAACCATATTTTATGTTTAAACATAAGTATGTCCTTTAGTATAAATAACAAATTCATTACAATAGAAACATATTTGAAAACAAAGTACATGCCTCCTGTAATTATGGATTATTCAAAATATGTCTGCCATAGCCGGCAATGGCGCCAATCGAATTGGTATATGAATATGTATGACTGAACAATAAAGTCGTGTTTTATGGTACAAATGATACAAATCAAAAGGGCCACTGATATTGATCATTTACAACACATACACATAAACTGAATAAAGACCGTGACAACTCATTTAGTTGCCGTCCATGTAGCGTTTGTTTTTTCCGTCCTGTATAGTGTACTACCTTTTAAGGCTTTTCCGAAAATATTGCTTTTTTCAGCAATTCCAGTTTTTCTTTTGGATTGAAATCTAGAATATACATGCCAGTAGCATAACCACCATAAAATCCGTTTCGTAAATGGCTTAAATAAAATTGGCATTGTAATCTAATGTAAATATCAATTTTAGTGGTGTGAGGAGATATAAAGTTTTATTTGTGGTGATTAGTGGTTGCTCGGCGACCGTCTGCTGCGAAGGCGCTATTTTGACCACCGTCAGTACACGTGAGGCCTCTAGCACGAAGCCCGCGTGAGCTCCAACAGCTTTTATTACTCCTATTTGCCGCTCGTTCAACTTAATTGACTATTCTGGACGAGTTAAATGTTTGTTTATCGTAAAATAAATTGAAAATTTTGGTGATTGATGACGATAAAGTGAAAATAAAAGAAATAAGATAATTAAACGAAACTTCAGTCAAACTTTGAACCGTTGTAAACAACAGCTGAAATTGTATAAATTATCTCTAAAGTTATCCGGGATGCCAAGACCATGACGCAGAGTAACTTGACTACCCCTGATAAACACGGCAGCGTTGGTACAGTCACCGAAGAAAAACTAATGGTATTTTGTGGTCCTTATTGCATATATGCTGATAATCGACTCTGATTTACACAATAAGAATTAGAATATTGAATTCATACGTTGTACGTACACAGGATACGGCGGCTGAAATTTTGTAACCCCTCTGCCTATCCCTCCGGGTTTATAAACTTTATATACTTATATTCCTTTAATATGGAAATGAGGACATGGAAAGAGCAATTCACAACAATTCTTCAATAGATATCTGTTTCCAGGTGGCTGTACGTGTGAGACCCCTCCGAGCCGGCGAGGGTCCTCGCATCGTGCAGGTGGTCAGCGATAAGGTTGCAACCGCAATATGATTCATAATTAGTTTACATCATATACGCTCGGATGTCATTTTTTATCATCCTACTATAAACTAATGTAGACAATTACCCACAATAGATATCTTGGATACATTTCATGAAAAATAATTATAACGAACTTTGCTAAATTATTATATTTATAGAATTCATGCTTAGGTTAACTGGCTTGTCTTGTAGACCTTGTAGTTAATACCTAAGCCTTTTAAGGGCAGATAGATATGTGCCAGCTCTTTCGTGGGCTATGTGCCTATAGGTAAATAATATAATTGCCCATATGATTGAGACATACTTCCTCGGTAGGTAGATTCCTACTTGACTTAGTGATAAACACTGCGTCGTTATTTACTGTTTGGCTTCAACTGTGACCCTGTTATTAAACTGAATGAGGATTCCGTTCATTTAAACAGCGAATAACTAATATAATTTATCATGTACCTGCCTAATTAATTGCCTCCAAACATGCAGGCATGCAGCACATACATACATTATTTCGGTTAATTTCAATAAACCGGTCAAGCGCGATATGGTCTTAGGCTGTGTTGTTTGTGACAGACTAAAGTAAAAGTCAAAGTCAAATTTTTTTTATTCTTTTACAAAGTACTTTACGCAAAGGCTGAACGCAAAGCTATGACTGACTAGGTATATATCTAGTATTGGTATAATATCTGCGTGATATAGCCATAAAAAAGCGCGGGTGGTCTTATCTATAGGTACTACATGCACCTTCCTACCTAAGGTATTGTCCATCCGGCGAATGACTAAGGACGGAATCCGTAAAAACGTCGTGGGGCGAATTGATTTTAATACGTTGGTTTAACTTTAAGTGTGATTTATTTTATATTAGTAATTTCCGAGTTATTATAATTTATTATGTTAGTCTTCAATTGGAAGATCTTGCTGAAGGGATAACCTACACAGGCTTTTACGTCATCTACTATTTAAATGAGTCCACTGGCAGATGAAGTTTGGGCAACCGTATAATCTCCCCGTATTTTGCGGCACTTGGTAGTGAGTGCTATAACTATCGTTATTTTCTATATTTAGACAAATCGATGGTCGTTAATGTCGAAACATATTCGACAGTGACTGACAGTCATGGTCGTTTAATTAAATTATCTTATTCTGGCTCACTATGTCCTTTGTTAACGCGCAAGCCAACTTCACGTCAATCGAAACGTTCCTAGCTGCTTGCAGCTAACTTCGCGTCCCCCCACCATACTTACCTGTCGTCCTCTCGCTGCGACCGACTACGCATTTAACGTGTACCTATTGTAATATTGTAAAAAACAAGAAAATAAACGATACAAGAGATGAAATAAAGCTGTCATTCAACACCCTGAACTGCCCGCCTTCTCCTCCTCAACATAAGTGGTCCATCGGAGCCAAATTCTGCCAATCAAGCGCAGATCACATACGGAAGAAGCGAACCATACGATAAAGCGACATACGATACGAAACGGAGTAATCAGCGTGGCAAACGGTGTATTTTCGGTAAGACGGCCACTAGTTTCCTTCCCAACTTCTTTGCCTACCTGTGCTAATAGCATTCTATCTGCAAATTCCAGTTGTCAGTGTTTCAACCGGCCGCCATATTGTCGTGGATACTGCGCAAAGTTTACTGCACGTGGCTGTTAATCAACCAAAACTGTAAGTACTCTGTGTTTTCTCATCATCCACCAAAATGAGCACCGAAAGATTGGCAATTCCAGACAAATCTCCCAAAAGTGCAAATTCTAAAAGTGATGACCTCCTACACACTTTCAATAAAAAAAGGGGTGTCATTAGAGGCAGATTAACGGCATTAACAAAATATATTAACAATTTAGATAAAAATGATTTAGCTTCCAACTCAAATAAACGAGGGGAATTAAAATTACGCCTTGAGGGAGCTTCCAAAATGTTCAATGATTTTGATTCAATACAAAGTGAAATCGAAGTGTCAGTAAATGATCATGAGCTTTTTCAACAATTAGAATTACGCGAAGGCTTTGAAAGTGCATATTATATCATTATAGCTAAAGCTAAAAGCTTGCTTTCCTTTAGTGAAACCGCTACAAGCTCACATTTTAGTTCACATGCTGTAAAGCTGCCTACCATAGCTATGCCAACCTTTGATGGATCATATGAGCACTGGCTGGAGTACAGAGATACATTTCTCTCTTTAGTTCATAATAATGCAGATATTTCTTCAATACAGAAATTTCATTACCTAAAGTCTTCTTTAAAAAGCGTCGCAGCATTGGTAATTGATTCCTTAGAGTTTTGTTCAAACAATTATACAGTAGCATGGGATTTAATTTGCAATAGGTACAATAATACTAGGTTGTTAGTACACAACCACGTCAAAGCCCTATTCTCTATTCAAAATCTAGTTAAAGAATCTCCCATTCATATTCGAAAATTAATTGATACGATATTGAAAAACCTACGCGCTTTAAAATTACTTAACGAACCGGTAGACTCGTGGGATACACTCATTATATATATTGTAGTCTGTAAACTAGATAGCAGTACAGAACGCGAGTGGGAACAATATCGCGGTTCCATACATGCCACCGAGTCAGACAAAGACAGTACACCGGTAGTTAAAGTTGACCATTTACTTAAATTTCTTAAAGATAGGGCGGACATGTTAGAAACTTTATTGGTTACACATAGCGCTCACAATAAAGCGAATAAACAATTGCCAATATCTAAGGTTCACTGCCATGTGTCACCAGTTTCACACAATACGAATAACTCACAACAACACTTTAAAAAACCAATACGCGCTTGCATACTATGTAACTATCATCACCCAATCTACACTTGTCAATCATTTATTAACTTCAATTTACAAGACAAACTAAAATTCGTACGCGATAACAACCTGTGTGCTAATTGTTTACGCGCAGGTCATTCAGTGTCTAACTGTAGGTTCGGTTCATGCCGCAAGTGCAATCAAAGGCATCACACAATGATCCACACGGAACAGCTGATCGCCGCCGCGACCACAGCTAGCGATAATAACAAACCGGTTTCTCAATGCGAAAACAACTCTTCCGATGCGACTGTCGCTGCACAATATACGTACGCACATACTTCACACTTAAATACACAATGCGAACAATTATTAACTAGTGTGAATCCTGTGTTGTTGTCAACGGCTCAGGTGGAGATAATAACTAATACCGGTAAATATCATGTTGCACGCGCTCTGCTCGATTGTGGGAGCGAACGATGCTTCATTACAAAGCGATTATGCGATTTACTTAACACTCCTACGATACAGTCCACTACACACATAAAAGGTGTTGGAAATTCAATAACACACAGCTCGCAAAGGTGTGATATTGAAATTAAAGCGATGGCCAGCACTTTCATTACGCGTTTACAATGTTTTGTATTACCTGAGATAACTTCTTGTTTACCACCCGTTTACATACAAAGCGATCTTTTACAATTACCCAACAACATTAAGTTAGCCGATCCACATTTTAACGAAAGTCAAAACATTGATATTTTAATCGGTGCAGACATGTTTTGGGACTTATTGAGTGAAGGACGGATGCGCCTTAAAAATGGACCCTTCCTTCAAAATACAAAGCTAGGGTGGATTATTTCAGGACTCATACATACAAATAAATCAAAAGGCAATAATTTAATTCATTGCAACTTCACACAATCAATTGACACTCAATTGAAAATGTTTTGGGAACTTGAGGAGCTACCAAAAGCTAATATTTTAAGCGAAGATGAGATGGCATGCGAAAAACATTTCATCGAAAATACGATGCGAATGGCTGATGGTAGATTTTGCGTCAAAATACCTCTCAAGCGTTCTCCTGACAGTTTAGGCGATACATATGCGATAGCTGAACAGCAGTTTTTATGTCTTGAAAAACGATTACAGCGTAACACTGTATTTAAGAAAATGTATGCGGATTTTATGAAGGAGTACGATGATTTAGGACATATGACTCGAATAGATACATACGATAAGCCATATTATATCATGCCGCATCACGGCGTTTTTCGTGAACACAGCACCACAACAAAATTAAGGGTTGTGTTCAATGGCAGTCAAAGGTCAAGTTCTAATGTGTCACTTAACGAGTTGCAGTTAATTGGGCCGCCAATCCAAGGGGATTTATTCTCTATACTGCTGAGGTTTAGACAGCATAGGTTTGTGGTGTGCGCTGATATTGAAAAGGCTTACAGACAAGTGCTAATTAATGAGCAGCAGCGCATGCTTCAAATAATATTATGGCGTGAAAACCCTGGGGATCGGCTCGAATGTTACAAGTTGAACACAGTCACCTATGGCACTGCCTCTGCTCCATTTCTTACTGTTAGGTGTTTAAAGCAGTTAGCAGCAGAGTGCACCAACTCGGAAGTGCAACAGATTATAAATGACGATTTTTACGTTGACGACATGATTACGGGCTCAGATTCGATTGAACATCTTTTATCTCTGTGTCACGAAACCAAAAGGGTCCTTGAATCAGGTTGCTTTCCACTTCGTAAGTGGACATTTAATTTTAATCCGAACGAGTGCAATTTAGACAACACTTACATCAATAATAATTATAAGGATCTTTCGTTGGGCGAGAATGCTAACTGCCGTACACTCGGTTTAGGTTGGAACAATTCAACCGACGAACTTCATTATCACACACAATTCAAACCAAATGATAGTACACATATCACAAAGCGTTTCATACTTTCAAGTATATCTCAAATATTCGATCCCCTAGGCTTGCTTAGTCCATTTTTAATGATGGGGAAAATGATGTTACAAAAATTGTGGCTATTAAAACTCGACTGGGACGATCCAGTTTCTAGCGACATAGCTGCTAGTTGGAACCAATTTGAAAAATCACTTCCTATCCTCAATACATTACGTATACCGCGTCATGTCATTGGTTCAAACCCCAGTTATGTCGAAGTACACATTTTCAGCGATGCCTCTCAGCTGGGCTACGGCGCTTGCGCATACATTCGAACTATACACACTGACTATACAGTTAGCATAGCACTTTTATGCTCAAAGGGTAAAGTCGCACCTATTAAACCTGTTAGTATTCCCCGATTAGAATTGTGTGGGGCTTTATTAAGTGCTAACTTGTATAATAAAATTAAACAATCTATGCGCTGTGCTTTTCATCAGGTAATTTTCTGGACAGACTCCACTATTGTTCTCGGGTGGTTGCGCATGACACCAAGTTTATTAAAAACATTCGTTCAAAATCGGACTGTGGAGATACGCGAGTTAACGAAAGAGCATCCTTGGCGCCACGTCAGTGGCAAAGACAACCCAGCTGACCTCGTGTCACGAGGCATACCACTGGACTCGCTCAGTATGTCTCACCTGTGGTGGCATGGCCCGGAATTTCTCCGTAATCCAACTCTAAACTGCTCAACTCACAATTCAGACATTTCTGTCGCAGAAAGTGATCTCCCTGATATGAAAACTCATAATGCGAACACTACTCATACATACGTCACAAACATCCACAAAAAAGAATTTAAATTTCCCTTCGATAGATTTTCTGATTTTAACAAAATGATTCGTGGCGTTGCCCGTTTGAAGCGCGTTTCTTTCAATAAATGCCATATGAATGCATCACGCACAGGCCCCCTGAGTGTGAATGAGTTGGAAGACTCGCTCACTTTATTGATTCGATTAGCACAACAGGAATCTTTTCGTGACGTTTATGATAATTTAAAAACTAAACAAGCGTTGTTCAATAAACACAAACTGTCTAATTTAAATTTATTTATAGATTCTAATAATATAATTCGAGTAGGGGGTCGACTCAACAATAATTTACAATTCGATTATAATAAAAGGCACCCGATTTTAATTTCATCTAAACATCATTTCACATTTTTAATATTTCGCTATGAACATATTAAACTTTTACACGCTGCGCCACAGTTACCACTTTACACATTGCGAGAAACTTGGTGGCCAATAGGAGGGCGCAACTTGGCTAGGAAAATATTCCATGATTGTGTGCTGTGTACACGATTGCGAGGCAAAACACCACAGCCTATCATGGGTGACATACCTAAAGAACGACTGCATCCAGGCTATCCATTCTTAAACTGTGGTGTTGACTACGCCGGTCCAGTGCTCATATTAAACAGAAAAGGCAGGGGAGCTAAAACTGTAAAGGCATATATTTGTTTATTTGTGTGCTTCGCGACCCGCGCCGTACATATGGAGCTAGTTAGCGACCTCACTACAGATGCTTATTGTTTAGCATTAAAGAGATTTATCTCTAGGCGTTCAAAACCTTCAGTAATATATTCTGATAATGGGAAATGCTTTGTTGGGCTAATGAATGAATTTGCTAAATTTCTAAAAACCTGTTCACAAGAAATATTAGATTACGCTGCCGGTCAGAATATACAATTTAAATTCATCCCCCCTTATGCGCCTCATTTTGGTGGATTATGGGAAGCCGGAGTAAAGAGCTGTAAATACCATCTCCGGCGTGTAGTAGGTAATGCGCATTTAACTTTTGAAGAGTTAAGCACGACCTTGGCTCAAATTGAGGCCATAATGAACTCTCGGCCCCTAACTCCTCTTTCCTCTGATCCACACGACTTTTCCCCTCTTTGTCCTGCTCATTTTCTAGTTGGTCGCCCGCTGACTGCACCTGTTTGCGCTGACCTACAAGAAAGGCAGATTTCGAGTCTGACCAGATATCAGCGAGTCGAACAACTACGACAACACTTCTGGAACCGCTGGTCCACGGAGTTCGTGAGTGAGCTACAGACCAGAGCAAAATGGAAGTCAAATGTAACGGATCTGAAACCCAACACATTGGTAGTCATTAAGGACACCAACTCCCCTCCTCTCAGATGGAACCTCGGCAGAATCATCTCCGTCCTACCGGGTCATGATGGCGTTTCCAGAGTTGCCGACATTCGCACTGCTGCAGGAACAATACGGCGGGCATTTTCGAAGATCTGTCCGCTGCCTGTCGAAGTAAGCTGAACCATTGAAAGCTGCTGCTTGCTGCCAGCTTCCAAGGCCGGGGGCATGTTAACGCGCAAGCCAACTTCACGTCAATCGAAACGTTCCTAGCTGCTTGCAGCTAACTTCGCGTCCCCCCACCATACTTACCTGTCGTCCTCTCGCTGCGACCGACTACGCATTTAACGTGTACCTATTGTAATATTGTAAAAAACAAGAAAATAAACGATACAAGAGATGAAATAAAGCTGTCATTCAACACCCTGAACTGCCCGCCTTCTCCTCCTCAACACCTTGTAGGTGTAGAGTAGGGAGATCTATACAAGTATACAACTTATATAGAGCATAGTGCGTAGCTACACAAGTACACACTAGGTGCTTTATCCAAGCTTCTATTCTAATATGTGCTCCCATGGAATGGATGTTATTACGATTCTTCTTTTTCTTTCGTAGGTAGGTCAATGAAATTCTCTAGAGTCCTAGATATTAATCCTATGTGTTTACTGAGATACTTTGTTCATAGATGTTGGTATTGGAGGAGGAGGCAGATAGTCGCCGCGATATACTCCGTCAGCGGCGTCTTAACGACAAACACTACGTGTATGACCGGGTCTTTGGAGAAGACAGTACACAGGTGAACATTTATTTTTAATAATTAAATTTTAAATTAATCAATAAGTACTTAGGTACTCTTATTTTATTTTATAATTCTACTAGCTATATTTTTTCTTGTAGGTTTACTTGATATTATAAATGTCAAAGTATGTTTGATGCTCCTTCTATTATGCAGCGACAGCTAAGGACCAACATTTTTTTAGAAAGGGGGCGCGCGGACAAAATCGCCAATCGGTCTTTCTTATAGGTATTGAATGAAATTGCTTAAGGTCACGCACAAAAAGTTCATTAATTGCTCTTAATACAAATTAATTGGTACCACAGGCTAACACCGTTTTAATTTGTGCACACAAATACTGGCCTTGTAACGAATTCGTAGCATACAGTATGTTTAGTTGTTTTGTGACATTTTCTTGGGCTATATTAGTTGAAGGTACCACACCCACCAACACCACTATTAGGTATTAGTGTAGTGACGATCTGAATCTATTCAGAGATGAAATATCAGATTCGCAAAACGCAGCCAACGTAGGCATTTTTCCTTTTAAATTTCGGCATTGACTTTCTTAGCTTTGCCATCGGCATTAAAAAATGGGTGATAGGTGACACCGCAACATCAACTCTGGTCGCTGTGTGATACGTTCCCGGAATCTTTTACCTACGAATTTAATTTTTTTATATTGTAGCAAAGTAGTCTACAGATAAGAATAGGTACCTACCGTTGAAATTCTAGACAGTTTCAAGTTGGAAACAAACGACCACTTACCTACAAAATCAAAATCAAAATCAAAATCAAATATATCTTTATTCGATTAGACTTCATACAAAGTACTTTCAAATCGTCAGAATGACACAATTACACAGGATTATACATGCTACCGCCAGGTTCGGAAGGTTGATTTTACTGAGAAGAACCTGGCAAGAAACTCAGTAATTACTCTTTTAAAGAATATTATACAGTTTTAAAAATACAAAATAAATTGTTCAAGCAACTATAAGCCCATGGACACAGTTCTAATGCTCAATTGTCAAAAATAAAAACTAAAAACTAAAAATATAGTACAAATATATGTGAGCATGGCAAATTCCAGCCAGTCAAAGCAAAATTAAGATTAATTAATTGTAGCAAAAGTACAGTGCCAATGGGATTATTTACAAACATTATCAGGTACATCCCAGGCTCCCTTATCACAAATATAATCACTTACAGTATAATATCCTTTTTCAAGCAAAACTGATTTAATTGTTTCTTTAAATTTGTTGAAGGGCAAGTTTACAATTTTTGTTGGTAATTTATTATAGAAGCGTGTGCTCTGTCCTAAAAATGAGCCATGCACTTTTTGTAGGCGATGCGCAGGCACTACAATTTTATGTTTGTGTCTTGTGTTTACGTTATGCACATCACATTTCCTTTGAAACGATCCAATGTTTTGATGCACAAATAATAAGTTAGCTAAAATATACTGTGAGGCCACTGTCAAAATTCCAATTGATTTAAATTTTTCCCTTAACGATTCTCGCGGTCCCAAATTATATATAGATCGTATAGCCCTTTTCTGTAGTGTAAATATAGAGTCTATATCAGCAGCTTTGCCCCAAATTAAAATAGCATAGGACATAACGCTATGAAAATAAGAAAAATATACAAGTCGAGCTGTTTCTATGTCGGTGAACTGTCTAATTTTTCTAATTGCATAAGCTGCGGAGCTGAGTTTTCCTGATAACTTGGATATATGTGGGCCCCACTGAAGTTTATTATCAAGGGTTACACCTAGAAATACTACAGAATCTACTATTTCCAAAGTTTCACCATTTACCATGACCTTTGTATCAACAGGTTTGACGTTTGGTAAAGTGAATTTAATACATTTAGTTTTTTTGGCATTTAAAACTAAGTTATTTACATTAAACCATTTCAATACCTGATCAAGTGCACTGTTTACATCTTCATAATTCGTTTTGGCTCTGTCGACTTCAAACAAAAGAGATGTGTCATCAGCGAACAGTACAATATCACACGTATTCTTTACTAAATTTGGTAAATCATTAATATATACTAAGAATAGAAATGGTCCTAGGATTGAACCCTGTGGGACGCCCATTAGTACTGGAGAACCGGAAGATCTGACCCCATTTACTTCGACTTTTTGAATCCGTTGACAAAGATATGATTTGATTAGGTCGAGTGCCCTACCTTTGACACCGTAATAGTTTAATTTAACTAATAAGGTTTCGTGTTGTACACAATCGAATGCCTTGGATAGGTCGCAGAATACACCTATCATGTCGTGAGCGTTTTCCCACGCTCTATAAATATGTCTAAGAAGTGCAACACCAGCATCAGTGGTTGAACGACCTTTGGTGAAGCCATATTGCTCACCATGTAGAATATTATTAAGATTAAAGTAAGCGACTATTTGATTCAGCATAATTTTTTCGAAAATTTTGCTGAGGGCTGGCAAGATAGAGATCGGTCTGAAGTTAGTAGGGTCACTAATATCACCACCTTTAAATAATGGAATAACTTTACTATATTTCATGAGATCCGGGAATACACCGCTCTTAATACAACTGTTAAAAATGTCAGCTAAGTAAGGGGCAATTATGTCAATAATATCGTGAAGTACTTTCACTGATATATCCCATAAATCACCAGTCTTTTTGGAATTCAAACTTTTAAATGTCTTAATTATTTCAAAAGGCGTGATAGAACAAAAACTAAAGCTAGTGCCGCACTTAGAAACATTTAATTTCAGTAATAATTCGGCGTCTGTGGGAGATGAATTTAGGGAACTAGTAGTTACTATAGGAACATTTGCAAAGAACTTGTTGAAAGTTTCAGCTATTTCACCATCGTCTTGGATTACTTTGTTATCTATATTTAAAGTTAAACGACAATCGCGACTTTTTGCCTTTCCCGTCTCGGCATTAATAACGTTCCAGGTAGTTTTTATCTTATTATCAGAATTCTTGATTTTCTGGGCAAGATGCAAGGCTTTAGCTTTTATACAAACTTTCTTAAAACATTTAGAGTATCTAGTTACGAATGCTAAGAATTCAGGACTATGATCATTTCGTTTCATACCATAAAGTTCATACAACTTCCTTCTACTTTTATGGATACCTACAGTTGCCCACTCATTGAATTTAGCTTTACTATGTTTCTGAACTGTTTTTAGTTTAAATGTACTATTGAATTCCGTTTGTATAACGTTAAACAAGCTATTGTAAAGAGCATCAGGATCTTCTTGTGGCCCTTGCAGATAAGGTATCTTGCTTGCTAAGTTAGACCTGAAATTTGCTACAAGTTTCTTAGTAATAGGTCTGTAAGTGGTTTTACTTACTACATTATTAGTTTTATTTAATATTGTGATTTTTTGACCACAATGGTCTGACGTTAGATCACTGATAATAGATTTTTCCAGGGCCTCACAATCGCAGAACACATTATCTAGACATGTCGCAGAAGTGGCAGTTATTCTAGTGGGCTCCAGAAATAAATGCTTTAAATTAAAAGAGTTAAACAAACTAATTAAACGCACCGAAAGAGAATTATTTTCTAACAAGTTAACATTAAAATCGCCACACACTACAATGCCTTTATTAAGGCCCGCAACACGTCTAAGGGCATCTTCAAGGATTGATTCAAATGAACAGAAATTGCCAGATGGGGGACGATATACGCATATTATTACATTTCCTTCTAGTTCTATACACGATAGTTCGGCAGTGCGCTCGATTGACAGGTTTACTATATCACTACGCTCTTTACATTTAACATTATTAGATACTAAGATTAACGAGCCTCCATGAATTGCTGATTTTCTGACGAATGCACTACAAAGTCTATAATTACTATTATTGAGCAATAGCTCATGATTTTTTAGCCAGTGTTCGGTTAAACAAAGCACATGAACGTTATGGCTTTCCAAAAATAAATCAATTTCTAATTGTTTGCCAGCCAAGCCTTGTATATTTTGGTGCACTACGTTAAGGCGACAGAGCCGTTTGACGAGGGACTCGGCCGTTGTCTCAGTTACTAGTTTAAAGAACTAGAACAAGAACTAATTTCTGTGTTACTAGAACAATGTAACACCGTTTGATTACTTAACCTATGTTTTGTTATAGTTGCTATAACACCGTTAATATTATATGCTACCAATGTAGCGATCATATTCATGCATTTTTTGGGGATGTAAAACAAGTCCCCAGTTATAATAAATCCACTAATAAATTTATTAGTGTCAAAAAAAATAATATTGTCGCTATGACAACCTGTCCTATAAATTACATTATTTAACCTACCTATATAATCATTTTGCCTGTCAGTGTAGCTCTTACTATAGGGGAAAGCAGTTAACATAATGTTGTGTACATTTAATTGTGACAGATATTCTAAGCCGCTTATTAATTCACTACTTACATCAATATTAAAGGTGTACCTATCTATGCCGTGCATGGAGGTCAAGCGTTACTACCTTGTCAAGTGTCGTAGTTACGTTGGCTAGGCTAAAAGGACGTAACTCGCACAAGTAGTTAAGACAAACCTATAACCTTAAGAAGCTAAGTAAATTTGTGTGGATTGCTCCCCGATTCATATCCAGGAGGATGTGTACGAGGCAGTGTGCGCCCCGCTGGTGGAGGGGACCCTCCGAGGCTTCGCCGGGGCAGTGTTCGCGTATGGGGCCACTGGCGCCGGCAAAACATACACAATGACCGGTCTCATGTCCCGAGCACTCAACCATCTCTTCACAAGCATCTCTGAGAGTGATCAGCCCAACGCTTATGAGGTAAGACGGTGCACGAAAATATTAATGTTGGGGCATACTTTTTTTAACATGTATGAAAAGGTATTTTTGCGTTCATCATGTCACTTATCGACCTATCTCAACTAAAGTACTGCGCCACTGGACTGGAATCTTATATGCCATAGATAGGAGTTGATAGGAGAGATAGGAGCTACTGCAACTGAACTTGTGAGGCGCGATATGTTATTTAATTTGTACCACACCCCTTCCTTGTTGTACCTACACCATTTCCTTATAGCCATTGTTGAGTACAAAAGGCGAATTGTGGGAAATGTTCGTGAATAGCGTCTGAAAGTCTTGTATTAAGTTCAGTTACCAGACGCTTCCGGTGGGGTCGCTCGTCCTTTTGATCAAAACGCGACCTTCCGCCTCCCCCATTGTTCCTATCACACTACACTCTTAATCATCGACTTTGTAGTATAATTCGTCTGTAATGTGTGTATGTAATTCCCTATTAAATGAAAAAACAGTACCTGCAGTAGTATTACCGCTGTTTACTCACTGTGTAGATTCTACACGTTTACAATGACAATAATCGCTATACAAATAAGTATTTCGTGATCTATAAGCCCTTGTTCAGCTTGGAAATTTATTAGACATAACATGGGTAATGTATGTAGATACATCAATTTACAACAATTATTATTGTCTGCATTCTGTATCATGCAATAGTAGCAAGGTATCAATAGTTTCTTATAAAGACAACATTATTGAATTACCTATAATATGTGCTGTATTTATAACCGCGTAAGTGTAATGTATGAGCTTGCTTATGTTTTTACTTAGTTGTAATAATATAACAATCGATCAAGATGCAATGTTATGATGCCATCGTGTTAATTTATTTTTGGCGAAATTAGAACTTATGGATTCTGATCTGGCTTGGCTGAGAATGAAAAAAAAAACGCTTAACGATACTTTTACTACGACGTGAATATAATTGTGCTACATATTTTTTATACTTAAAACCTCAATTACAATACGCAATTACCTACTATTGATTTAATAATGAGTAACTAGGAGGAAGTTGATTTAGTGGTTGACCATAGAGTGTAATTGTGTCGAACAAACTAACTAAAAAATTGAGGATCAATGAAAATTATTTATTTGTATAAAGTCTTTTACGTGCGAGTGGTAAATGATGATTGATTGAATGATGAATAGGTAATATGAATTAGGTTTATCGGTGACTCGTTGTTAGCATTTTACAGTTTACTTATCCCTTTTTCGAGCTTCTAGAACTAGGCTCCTTGGCAATGGATAGATACGTAGGATCCGTTAAGTAGAGAACCACGATGCCTCACACCTGCTTACACGTGGGGAATCCTGAATAGATGCAGTCATTCACTAGGATTCCTCGTATCGTGCCCATATTTATTTCGACCATAAGGTACCTGGTATTTTCAGACTGGGGCAGATTAACTGCAGCCGATTCCCTGTTCCTGTGTTATTGTTTCATGAACTTCAAACTTAGTACCAGAAACTAAGTTACATCATAATGTCTTTATAAGTCATAAAATCAAATTGTCTTTATAAATATGCAGATAAAGCAAAATAAATTATGTAATATAGCAGTGCGGTAAACATTAGCAGATATGTAAATGTAGCAAATAATGTTATGTAAATCACCAACTACGTCATGTCAGGCAGGGTATGTCGGCCGCTTGGCCAGAGAATAAGAAATAGTATGCCTTGGCGCGCGCTGGAGACCTTGACCAACCGGAAGTTCTTAGTGTTTCTTATGCATATCTGTGAAGGTCAAGCTCGGAAACTGCAAAATTTATGACATTAATACCTATGAGTATTTAGTTGACCTAAATCATGTCAATTAAAACACGACATCTCTCAATAAAGCTCCTATAAAAGGGTCATGGCAAACGATTCCGAAACGGTTTTGTACTCAAAGAACATTAATTATTTAATTTAGGTCCTGTTAAGTTACCTACTACGATCGTCGAAAGCTCCCACCAATACCTAACTACAAAATTACGTTCTAACAACTCGTTCAAGACAAGCTAGTTATATTTTGTTTTAGTTAGGTAGGTGTCGTTTGTTGTCGTAGCCTAGATCGAAATTGAACATCTATTACTCCGAGATACCTAGCTATATCGACACAAATTTCTTATATCTTGCACGGAATGAGCCCCATTACTCTTAATATTGAACGTATTATTGAGCCTAGCTTATGGATTAATTCGGATGAAGTGTAAGCTGGTAGCTAGTGGATTGGTTTGGCTGAAGTGTTCGAACTCCTACCACAGCACGCAAGGTCATTGTCGGCGTTCGGGGGCATCGCGTGAATCACACGCCACGAACATTAACTCCGCTTTCCACCCTTTGTCAGAACACCTACCTGTGATTTCAAAACGTTTTCGAGATGCCATTAACACCTTTATAGGTTAAATTGTTTCAGTTTACTAGAGGTACCTTTAGGAGATCTTTTGCTAAAAAGATATCTCGTTGTTTTCACATAAACTAGTTCACATACTTAGGTAGGTGTTGCGTAATGCTGGTTTAAGCAGTGAAGTCAAGACAATTCACTAAACATAAATAACATAATCCAATTAGGTAGATAATAGTTCTTCTCACAGTCTTTCTGTATTCTGCAGTTCCGTTCTGCACACGCTTGTATTCCCCGAAGGGATAGGCAGAGGTGTACTTACAGTACACATACATTTCGTCATGTTAAAAGTCCCATTGTGGTCCCCCATAGTCTCATGTAATAAGGGGCGAGCATATTGACATTAATAGGTTTTTAATCCAGACTCCGGACTACTAATGAAAAATTACAGATGGAAATACCTGATAAGTAACACTTTTCTCGTCCCAAAGATGCAAGAGCCAGGACCTTGTGTTCCGCAATAAGTAGCGCTTGCGACCGCTAGACCGGCGAGAAAGTATATTCTATTAAGTCTAAATAATAAATGACTTACATTAATTATGTACTACGCTTAAACTAGTCCATTGTACCTAGTACCATACCTTCTTAGTAACAATTAATCTAATCAGTTACGGTGATTGTAATAAACTATCATCTTAATTCAGAAAAATATAATATCTATCTATGTTGTTTCAACTCAAGATGAATTTATGTTTTTCACACTGAATCGAAGGTTATCGCTTTTATCAATGTCGTTCACGTCACGTAATGGTTTTCGGTAGATAAACGTTTCAGTTTCTAAATCAAAACTTTTATATCAAAAATTGTGAGTGATAGCTAAATATATATGTATTCTATACCTAGTTACCTATATCTTCATGATATCTAGGTTAATTAACTTCTATTAGAAGTAAATTCTGTACTATAGTAAAAGTCATTGCAAGGCTACAACTATCAACCAGGCATTGTTTAACAGTCAACTAACTGATATATATCGTATATTCTAAGAGTCAAGAGATGGGTAGGTAATGTAAATGATCCTGAAAGAATTACCTGCTAAAACGAATGTTCATCGAATTTGCTCTTTGTTTGATAAACTCATGTTCTTGAAGTCACAATAGATGGTGATGGCCATTCCTGAAAACAGTTACGTCACCTTGAAAGCAATGAATTTCGCTGACGTCACAAGCCACAATAGACGAAGCTACGTTAAATTATCAAATAAATTTTTCAGAAGACGAGGCATTATATTAACCTTTACACTGGAGCAAGCTTGCTAACTCAACCCTTGAACGATATACGACGAAATTAAACATATCACCTAAAAATCTAAATAAATCATTAATATATATTCTGTGTTTAGTCGTGGCTAAATAATTTGTGTTTTTCGATGAATAAAATTACTATGTTCAGGCTTTCTTCGGCACGCTGCGAAGGCTCAGTTGAAGGTTGCGTGGGCGGTATGTCACCGCAGGCCATTTCCAGTGCATTTGTCCGTATGCGCCAGAGACCCTGTATATTTACGTGCCTTTAGGTACTATTTTCATACGACCGACAATAGAATGCTTGTATCCTTTAATTGTGTCTTACTAATTTATAGAGTCGCTTGAAAAATTATTTGATATTGAGTGTGAAATCTATTATAGTGTGAAATTCTAGGACTTAGTAGTTTAATAGATACCTTTAGGTACAATCAGTTCAATGGACTTTTCTTAAATTGTGTTTTTATCTATCTGAATGTTAACATAATCGAAATCATTACAGTGAAGAGCCTGTCATATTGCGGCGTGTTGATAAGCTGACAAAAGATAGGACTGATAGGGAAACGGAATCGCGTGGCGTGGGTGGTGTACTATCAGATAACGAAACATGTTACTGCACTATTGTGCTTTGCGGCATAATAAACTCTGGAACGCGGAGCTGCAAAATTTACTGACCAGCCCAACGCCTATACCAGTTATATAAGTTAGAACTAAAAGGAAAAAGCATTTTGGTCCCTTACGAATTTTGATAGGGTTGTATTTGTTTTGCACCTCTGTAAGGTGAATCCTTTATAATATTTATTTGACATCACTTTAACGTCGTCAAATTACAATTATGCATACAAAAAATGAGGGCGCTCAAATTTGGATGGACATGTTGGGTTATTTAAGTATTGATTAGGACAGAGATCGGATAGCTGAAGATCGCATGCCGTGGTTGCTATTTTTCACGAAATCACGACTTTATTTTGAGTGTTAAATGTAATTAGTAAATTATGTACTGAAAATTATACAATTGCAGGTTTTTTTTTCTATGTAAAGTTTATTAAAAACTTGACGGTTAAGTAGTTTAACTAAAATTATAATCCAAAACGGAAAGCCGTTGGTTATTTTATTCTGTTTTGTAACACTTAGGTACTTTGCAAGTTTTCAGGACAAACAAAAGTGCAATAGAGATTAATTAGTTTACCTTCTTAGGATTCTCAAACATGTATAATTTTATTTCTTAGGTTTAGTGAATCATATCTTCATTACATATGGATGGTATCTTAATTAATTATTTAACTACTTTGTTTCTAGAAAGTAGGTATTGTTGTCGGTAGAAAAACAGAATGGTTGATTTGGTAAGTATATTGTGACTTTATATATAGGTGTATTGCAAGCCTAGGTCTAGACCTACCTTGATACCAAAGCTTGAATTGTTAGTCAGAAATCACATGACTCACTTGTTTGAATGTTGGTAAAACAGGATTCATTAAATTGAAAAACTGTAGTTAAGTGCTAAGGTTCCTGCTACATGTAACATGTATCTACCTAACTCATTCGTTTGTCGTTTGGCAAAGCAGATAATATAAAGCTGTAAATGAAAAATATTTATTCTGTTTGGGCCCGAGTAGGGCACATATGAATGTCGAAAATATACCACCTGTGATCGATATTATCCCAGTGGAGCAATCAGTTCTCTACTCTACCTCAATCAGTTGTCTATCTAGATAAAATTAGTTAGATGATCTGATGGCTGATAAACCAGAAATATTTCGGAGATCAATAAAATCAGCTCATAATATATTGTGTAACACCTATGTACGATGACATAGACGAATAGGAATAACCAACAATGTTAACCAAAGTGCTAATGGGCACCATTGTTTTTCGCGGTTCGCTAAGACGAGTCTTACACCGTCTTAGCGTTTGGGCCCCCAATCTATCTATATTGGATAGGTAAGATAAGATAATGATATTTACTTATTTGTGTGTAAAATAGTGTCACAGAATAAAGAATGGCCATACTATATTTCTTAAATAAAAAATCTAGTAGCCAGAAGTAGTCTACTTTTAGCTAAAGAATATGGAGTACATACCTAATAAGAATCATTATTATTAAAAAAATGTGTGATTTTATATAAATTAATATTATTTCATTATACATACTAGGTATGTGTAATTTTGTTCTGGCAATATGCGACCAAATGATTCAAACTTTTCATACACGAATTTTCGTGTTTGGTCTGCGATTTTTCATCTAAGCTCTTATTATAGGTATATGTGACTACCTGTACTACGACAATCCACTTGACCACATATATAAGATCATGTAACGCTACGATTTTGCTACTACTTTCCTACCTTTTATTTGTAAAACAATACAACCATGGCAGTTACCTACGTTTGTTGATGTTGATTGAAAATCAATTATAGTTTCCATATTCATGTCACGTGAAGTGGAAGTGGTCGCATAATGGCACATGGACATTTGATATTCACAGATGCCTCGACTTACCCAAATGGTGTTGACTCAGTGTCGTAAGCAAAGAATCAATAAATGTGGCAGGACGAACACACAGTTCATGACTAATGACCTGCGCTAATGATCTATCGACATGTTTTCGCTTTAGACATACCTATCAACTTTTACAACATATTATAGAGAAAAAATACGGAGGTATCTAACCTTGGTACCACCGACCTTATGTGTAGAGTAGAAATAGTACCAGTCCCTCAGTCCCACTGTGCTACCTCACGGGTACCTAAGATGGAACTCGTCGTCGGAGGGGCTTTCCAACAAAGTTGTTAAGTACGCTGATTAAACCTAGGTTAGGATAAATAGGGTTTTTGAAAAGAAATCATCTTGGAACCCACGTGTAGGAGAGATTTCACGATATGTGTGTATGTAAGTTGTAATCAGTGTAATCTGTAATAGGTTTGGAATCTAATATCCTATAAGTGTTACAGATTATAATCAGATCGGCATTGCGTGTCATGTAGGTAGTAGTCGGGAGCTACATAGGGTGATTTGACTTATCGCCATCGGATTAGGCTCTATAAAACATCAAAATATGCAAATTATTATATCTGCCTACCTTTCGCTTCAACGAACGTTGTCTTTAGATAGAGCCAAACAGAGATGGCTCACTTGTATTCTATTGTCAAAAATTACTATATAATATACTAAATTTAAATGCTTATTACGGTAACGCTTGCACGACCCTGCTTTAGATATAGCTTTTTAGTATATGCATCGATCACGCATACTACTAGTTACCTACTACTTACTATTAATTACGTAAAAAAGTAATTACTGACTGCCGTTACCTACTCTGAGTAACTTGTTCTGTTGGTCTGCTCATGCGTCAAATAACACCGACATTTTGTGCAGGTAAAGATGTCGTACATAGAGATCTACAATGAGAACATCCGGGACCTGCTGAACCCTACGGCCGGGCCGCTGGAGTTGCGCGACGAGGGCGGCAGCGGCGCGCCCGTAGTGGCGGGCCTGTGCGAAGTGCGCGCAACCAGCGCGGCGCACGTCACGGAACTGCTCGCGCGCGGAGACCGCTCGCGCACCGCTGAACCCACCCAGGCCAACCAACACTCGTCTAGGGGACATGCCCTCTTGAGGTTCCTAATCTTTTTTTGATAACACAACCTTGTCCTCGAATTATACCGCTGATTTCTTTTTTACTTCGAAGATACTCGCCTCTCTGCATGAATGAAAATAAGCAATTTCCGAAAACATAATATTTGGATTCTTCTTCTCAATCGTTACACTCTTGGCAGAGCGGTCGTGGTCGTAATGTCAGAATTGGTGGCTTGCTGAACAAAACGGCGCCATTCACTTCGGACTGCTGCTTTACGGGAGCATTCGTTGATAGTAGGAACACCTATCACAGCCTTAATCTGGTCCGTCCATCTCATTGGTGATCTGCCACGTGCCCTAGTACCCTCAAATTTACCCTGCACCACCAGACGCTCTATGGATGCGTCTCCACGTCGCGACACATGTCCAAAGAATTTGAGAATGCGAGTCTGAACTGTGGACGACAGACGCTGCTTGATCCTTAGCTCCTGCAGTATGGAATCGTTGGTGCGGAACTGTGTCCACTTTATGCCAAGCATCTTTCTCCAGCACCACATTTCAAGAGCATCTATCTTCTTTCTCTCACTTTCTCTCAAAGTCCACGTCTCGGCAGCGTAGAGGAATATGGGGAAGATAAGGGCTTTTACAAGCCTGATTTTTGTGACTTTGGTTATGTTGCGGTGCTTCCAAATCTTACCCAGCCTCTCCATAGCAGATCTGGAGATTGTCATGCGTCGCTTTACTTCCTCCACGCATCCGCCGGTGTTACTAATGAGCGCTCCCAAATAAATATAACTTTGGACTACGTCACAGTTCGCAATTTGTGTAACCTCTGGCGAGTTTGACGTGATACGGTCTATAATCATCATCTTCGTTTTCTTGCGGTTTATTTTTAGTCCGAATCTGGAACTACCGCTTTCAATCTTGTAATATTTGGATAGCGGCAGGGATATAATTAGCTCGTGTTGAGCGAGTTGCGCGATGATTAATATATCACCGTGAGCCAACTTCTGGACGGAACGGGACGCGGCGCGTGGGTGACTTTTCCGCATATTATATTATGTGACAGTTTGGTAAATAAATAATGGCTCACAATTCAAATGCATGTGTATTCATTTGAATATCAACGTTCTACAAAAGCTATCTTCCATGCAGCATGATTCGTCTACTATTATGTATTCTGTGTATGTATTTACCTATTATATAAATCAATTTAGCACATACACTACACTACTTACCTACATGTAGAATTTTCGAATTCTGGAGCAACTCGACGAGATACCTTTACGACGTTCATCTAGGTACCTATTCAAGTTCGTTGAGCACCACAAAATATGTCTTTGAGTATCATTCAGGGATCTTAGTCTCACGTAGGAAACCCATAAGGGTTTAATTCTTATTTATTATGAGTTACTACGTAAGGTGTCACGAATAACATTGCACGGCACTTGAGTGCTGTTTCTGTTTGGATTCAATGATGTTTGTGGTCGCAGCGTGACGGTGAGTCGTCAGCTAGAGGGCGGCACTCAGCGCGGGCGGCTGTTCCTGATCGACCTGGCGGGCTCCGAGCGCGCCGGGGCTCGCGCGCGGCGCCTCGAGGGCGCGCACATCAACCGCTCGCTGCTCGCACTGGGCAACTGCATCATGGCACTGTCAGGCGGCGCCAGGTACTAACGTTATAACAATATCGCTGTGAAATATTTTTGGAACATTTAAAGTATTTCAACGTTATCTACTTATTATTAGTTTATTATTATTATTATCCTTCAATATACCATCCACAGCAATATATTAATGTTTGGGCTTAGGTTGTATCGAAATATGGTGACATTATTAATTCATTAGCGCCTGATTAGAATCAACGGCAAAGTTTTTTAACTGTTAACAAACGTATCTGTATGTATGTTGTCCTCCTGTGGTAATACGGAATGCGGTGTTTGGCAGATATGTGAACTATCGCGACTCGAAACTGACGCGGTTGCTACGTGAGGTGCTGGGCGGTCGGTGCCGCACGGCCATGGTGGCGCACGTGGCGCCCGCCGCCGCACACCGAGACACCACCCGCTCCACGCTGCACTATGCACAGAAGGCCTCCTCCATCACTAACAAGGTATCACTGCTGATGTGCTGAGCCGAGTTACACAAGTAGGAGCTGAAGTACTCAATACATTACAAATAGGCTATTGTATTTGGATAGACGACAGCTATTTTAAATAAGTCTTCATAAATTCGCAATCTATATTATAAGGTCATAGGCTCTAGAAAAGGAGATAATTACACTACGCTACTTATTGTGTTAGTAGGTATGAAGATAGTGCTCATATGTTATATTATGTAATTTTATTTAAGGTTGAAAGGGACTTGGTGCAGACACCGATGCCATTGGCTCAGTATCGGACAGTCATTAACGATTTGCGCGAAGAAATCTCCAGACTGAAACTCAAAATGAAAGACGATCGATCAAGGTAAGTACAACCTAATAAATTTAAGTTCTTATGAGAAATAAATTCTTTAAACCTAATTACAGTTTCAAACAACGCAAAGCTTATACTATCCCTATGTGCCCGTTGAGTTACATATAGATATGTTTGTTGTATTGTATGATGTAGATCAAAAGAAGAATACCAAGAAGTAGAGATGACAACGACTAAAGAGGAGGCAGCGGAGAATGCGGCGCACCTGAAGAGCTTGCGTGAGGCGATCGTGTCGACGTTCAAGCAGCAGATGCGGCTGCGGCGGCGGTTGATGGAGCTAGACAGCCACCTGCTAGGGTTGGCACTGGACGCAGAGAGGCAACATGCGGCCATCTCCCACTGGGAGGCGCGCTTCAACCGCCTCTACAAACCCGTCTCCCTTACTGGCTCCAGGCTCAGCACGCAGCAGAGCTACAGGTTATTTTGCTTCACAGTTACATCCTACTTTCGTATGGTTTGTTTTCACACTGTTTGATGATAATCAATTATTGTAACTTCAAGGAAGCTAGATGTCATTAGTCAGAGGGAACGTTATTGACTTGGCCTTTTGTAGAATAAATAAGCAAATCCCCAGTATTGCTGCAATAGCACTTATGATCAGATTAGAAAAAGCTTGTTTCATTACACTGCGATTCAATGTAAGGTGAAGATTTGCTCCAGGCGTGTAGCTCTATCGCATAGTATACATAATATAAGCTCGTTCGAAATGGGATGCTCACACAGACAAGCTTCAACGAGATTCTAAGCACACCTGTCAGTTCTGTCATTAAGGGATGTCACGTTGTGGTCGATCGCGTTCTTCATTTAGGTAACACGTACCTACCGACAGTTTTAAAAACAAATCGTTAATTCTACATTACTTATGCCAGTAAATTAATGTCAATTAAAAAAAATTAAGAGTGATAGCACATAGGCTCCATTGGAGCAATCGTATATTTCAAAAAAATTACCAATTTACCATACTGCTTGTAGTAGGGAGGAACTTCCAGTGTCCATATCGCCTCGAGCGTTTGTCCGAAGACATCCAAGCGGCATGAATCGTGTAATGTGCGTGTGTTAGGGGTGGCACCGGTTCGTCAGTGAGCGGGTGCAGCGAGCGCGCGGAGGCGGAGGTGGCGGTGGAGCAGGCGTGGGCCGAGCTGGCGGGGGTGGAGCGCGAGCAGGAGGCCGCGCGCACCGAGCGGGCGCGCGTCGAGCGACACCTCGAGCAGGTGCGCCTGCGGGGGGCGCAGCTGGAACAGGTACCTCCACACACGACGAGGAAAGCACAGTCAACTTATGTTACACGTATATACTCTCGCTAATATCAAGTGACGCCGGAGTAACAACAACGGCCGAAGCTCGGCTCAGGCTCGGCTTGGGCCCGGTATTAGAGCGAGTCATTTTTAACTCGTTACAAAATATGGTTGGCACTGACCCGTAAATAAACCTCAGCATAACAGCACTTTGGCCATCACTTTTGGATAGCATGTACAGTCGTGGTTACTGGAAGACGTTTAAGTGACTGACTGGTGACGCAGTATTTAGGACCGTTGTACTTAACGTCGTAACGTAATCGTTTGTACTTCATAATCATGATTATAAATACAAAAGTAGTAAATTAAGAGTAAAAAATAATAGGCAATAAAAATAATGGTGTATTTATGTGACAGGAGCTGCCGGCGCATATCGGCGCGGGTCCGGAGCGTGAGGTGCTGGGGCTGGTGTGTCGCGTGCACGAGCTGGAGGCCGACAAACTGGCGCTGCAGGGCGAGCGGGCGGCGCGCGCGCACGAACTGCGCCGCAGGGACCTCGCGCTGCAGCGCCGCGACGCTCAGCGACGACTCTCCGACGAGATCATCACCAGGCAACGGCGCGCCCTGCACGGTACACACTACTCCCTCTATAGTCACCAACTGCGCCGCAGGGACCTCGCGCTGCAGCGCCGCGACGCTCAGCGACGACTCTCCGACGAGATCATCACCAGGCAACGGCGCGCCCTGCACGGTACACACTACTCCCTCTATAGTCACCAACTGCGCCGCAGGGACCTCGCGCTGCAGCGCCGCGACGCTCAGCGACGACTCTCCGACGAGATCATCTCCAGGCAACGGCGCGCCCTGCACGGTACACACTACTCCCTCTATAGTCACCGACTGCGCCACAGAGATGAGAGATCATCCCCAGACTAAATCGGTGGTCTTCTATCGTAAAAACCTTAGTTGTTGAGTGTTACAGCGTGGAGGGCTTCCTAATGGTATGAATGTGCTAACCTGTGTATAAATGTGTCACGGTAGAGGTGGGCGTGGGTATCGCTCCGGAGCTGGCGCAGTTGTACGAGTTGTACCAGCAGGAGATCCACGCGTCCACGTACACGGAGAGCAACGACATCTACACGCCGCCGCAACGCCTGCCGCCCATTGCCACCAGGTACACATACCACTTAAATTTTTTTTTTTTCTTTATAGTGTAGTATGGTATACCTCATGCACGATGATAAGCAGTTACTGACTATGCATATAAAATTCAAAGTCCTGACTTACTGAGTTTCAGGTCCAGTTAAAATCCCATCGGTCTGAACAAATCAGTATTTACTAAAAATCTTAAGTATGGGAAATTGTGTGTGGAAATCGTGTGGGAAATCCGCATATGTAAAAGACGTATGTATAGTGCCTAAAACGGCGATAAACTCACCATCTGTCACGGTGGCACTTAATTGTCCTCAATGAAAAGTGGGTGTTGGTTGTCTTTGAGTTACTTTCACAGGCTAGCGTTGACATTCATTTGTTAGATTATTCCTCTGCGAACGTAATAAAAAAGTTGTATGTGAGTAGATATTAAGTTGAAATTAACAAAAAAAATATTTGTTAACTGTTTAATTATATGCAAAATTTGATAATATTCCTAAAACAAAGTAAAAAAATGTAATTAGTAGGAAATAAAGAGGCTTTATTATTTTATTTATTTATTTATTTTATGTACGTAGCATGACAGAGTTGACGTGGTCGGAGAGCTCGAGCGGGTCGGGTCGCGGGTCGAGCTCGGGCTCGGGCACGCTGGCGCTCGACCGCCTCCCGCGACTCGCGCCCACGCCGCGCCCGCGCACCAGATATAGGTAACAACTACTTCATACATGCAGCCATCACGAGTTATGAGCGCTGACCTTGAATACCTATTAGTCATTTTATGAGTCTGTCTCTGTTTTTTAATTACACCCACTATTTTCGCTGATCGCTCATACTTTGTGACGGCATTGTATTTGAATTACAATTTCCAGGGTTTAAATTAGATGAATGTACAGGTATCGTCACAAGTAATGAGAGCTTAGCGAAGTGGGGATAACTGAATGTATGCATGTATTTGTTCGCGTCGCTTCATACAAAATCCAAAAAATTACTACGCGCATTCTAGGACAGGGCTCATAGCTCCGGACGACACCTGTACCAAGGATTATGCCCCTCATCACGCCAGGCCCTGGGCCTATAGACAAAGTAACATTATCCTCACACTTGGCTTATAGAAACGATACAAAATGTATGGGAATGGAATAATTCAGTCACGTGACATATGTAATTCCCATTGTTAGCTGCTTTGTCTAGGCCTACAGGAGTATCTGCCACAAGCGCGTTCGTTACCCCATGCTGCGTAGGATCCATCGCAGTGCAAGTTGTCTTAAGTGGTAATTTGTGCACTAATACTGAATACCCTCACCTTGTGTTCTATTAGGTACAGTTGTTCGTGAACAGGAGAAGCTTACTACCAAACATTTGGGAGCTTACCATGAGCTCTTATTGCCATGATAGTTTCACTCATTTATGAGACAGATGTATGTGACGTGCATACATCTGTCACTCTCGCACAACTGAATTAACATTGCAATGAGAGCTCATGGTTGGGCCCCTGTTCCCAAGAAGAGCTAGAAAATATAAATAAAAGTTTAGGTACACCTGTTTGGGATGTAGGTACCTGCACCACAATGCGTGAGGCAAAGTTTGGATACATATTATGAACACACGCGCATTATGTGAGATTAAAACGTATGTATGTGTTGTTTCAGCCACGCAAGTGCGACACTGAAGCGGTACGCCAGCGACGACAGCCTCGTGATGGCAGCCCCTCGGGCTCGTGACGTCACTGACCCTTGAAATCACTACTAATAAGCACATCACTATAGTGCTTTGGAGTCTTCTTCTTCATAAGAAAATACAGAATTATTTCCGATTGAGAAAAGATGAGTGGTTCTCTAGCTCTGTTATTTTCTATATAACTGAGTATGATGTGGAGTAAGTCGAACAAATGTCATGTTTGAAATAGTCCTTAATGTTCATGCACTAGAGTAATGAATCTACGGGATTAGGCACAGTATCGGTGAAGACACCTTGCCTACTTTTTTACATTTCTAAATGTTTAGTTTCATAAAACATCCGTCTCACTGCTTAATGTAAGTAATCCAACAGGAATTTATGTTAAGGTGTGTAGATCCTAAGTCATAATATTGTAGATCTTGGAGTATCGTCAACACTTTCTGATTTATACGTCTTCAAAAAAATTTACACATACCGAGGAATAAGACATGCACAACCGCTTTAACCTGTGGCTATTCACGTTATTATTTATAGGAATTTTTATATTTATCTATTAACTGATGGAAGTGACGCTTTACCTGACCGTTAATGTTATACTGACGCTCTTTATCGATGATACTCCTGACGCTTTCGATTGTTCGTATGTAAAATTTAGGAGCGAAACTGATTTGAAGAAAACATTAATCGAGATATAGGAAAGGGAAAGAGCAAGTGTATAGAGCCACGGTTGAAATTGTGATGTCCAAATTGTTTCGTTTCGTGTGATTTGAATACACGTGAGTGCAAGTTGACACAAGCACAAATATTCCGATAATGTTTCTAAATAAATGTGTCGAACAATCACTAGTCATTGTTAATCTAGTTTCATCGGGTGTACCTTTAGTTTTTGCTAAGAGAATATTAGAAAATTCTTCGTTTATAATATGTTGGTGATCGTTAAGGGATTAATAAAAAGACAAATTATATGATTCGAGTTTATATAGAGATTACAAACAGAATAAGTACAATGTTATATCTAAACAGTTTATACACTCTGAAGTGTAGCGCTGTGCGCAGCCATAATTACAAATTATAATTATATTATAAGTTCCTACAGCACAAATACTACATAGTAGTAGCATATGTTATCAATATAAATCTGCAAAATTTCAGTAAGAATTAATACATTTTACAAATAAACATAAAATAACGATGGCAATATGCACAGCGCAGCCTACGCAGGAGCAATAGGAGGGTGCAAGGTGCCTGTGCCTCGCAGAAATATACTAACCATTTATTAGACACCTGCCACTCAATGTTCTATTTTCCTGAAGGATTTGAGATTGCGTAATAAATAAAAATAAATATTTTAAATAAATTAACTATGTACGTATACAGAAGCACCTATTGTAAATATAGGTGTTTTATCTACTAAATTAATTATTGGCTACCTACGCTATTATAGTTACGTACCAAGCAGTAATAAAGAAAAATCAAATGAAATAATTTTGTATCTGAGAAACAAAACTACGAAAGCATTTAATTCATTTTCAACTCACCGATAAAAGTTTGACAGAAGGATACATGCTTACTTGTTATAAACTAGAAATAATCTCATTTGATTATCCTGTAAATGCCTCCTACAAGATATTGTATGCAGAATTTGTTCTTCTAGGTGCCTTATAATTAAATGAATACTTTAAACAATGTTATTACTCGTCTTGCTCCAAGGAGGGAACGAGTGAGGAGTGAAGACGCTGTGCTAGTCATAGTCGGACCCTTTCGTCTTACTATGTTGGCACAGTGATTCCAAGAAGGTAGGCAATATGCGAGTGACACTCTTCTTTTGGTGAACAACCGTTCATAGGCTGCACGCTTGTTTGCCATCTTTGTAGTACAAGAAACTACAATTAGCTATTTGTATATTTGCGATAAGTACCAACTAATAATAAAATAAATTTACTTATCTTAAATTTCTCATTAAATTAAATATTCGAAAATGATTAATAAATCTATGTACCTACATCCTTGCTATTTAAAGAGGCAAGCTTCGCTGTTAGGCGAATTAAGGAACTTTCTACAAAAAATATACAAAAATATGGCCACGAAATAACATATGTAATACGCAGGCGTTTGTTGCTTTACCTCCTACGCTGCATTCCCAAAATCCCCTAAAGTAGTTCGAGACGTGACTGACCCACCAACGACTGATACTTATCGCCCCATTATAGTGTGATTTTCATATAATCGAAACGTAAATAACCTGACGTAGGTACTAAACGAGATAACTGAAAACACTCTTCAGTAATGAGCACTTAATGCGGTCAACGCGAAACGTCACCTTACGTTTCTCAAAAGAAATTCACACTATGTAAGTAGGCAGTTTGGATACGGGGTAACATTTTAATAATTACGTACATATTGTGCGTTAACATTGGTTGTTATTGAATACGTGACGTCTCTTGATATCAACTTCTGACGTATTCAAAAGGTACATAAACAAATCGCACGTTAAGAACCCATGACGTATGTGTTTTCCTGACAAAGATACCCGCACTAAGCTGAGACAGGATGCACTACTGGTAATTTATAACCATTAGACTATTATAGGCAATAGACGAAGGTCCAGTAAAGTATATTGAAGAATATAAAGAGGAGTGGGAATATCATCCTGGAGCGCTTGTCGATCCACGCGGCGATCTCCTTGGGCGTCATAGTGGTCCAGGTGTGGTGCTTGGGGGGCTCCTCCGAATTGTCGCTGCCGGCGCCGCCGTGCTGCTTGCCCGACGAGATCAGCTCGTCGAAGCTCTGCGTCGTTATTGTTGGCAGATTCATCGCTGATGGGAAACTCTGTAATTCAACAATATTTTATTACCATTTTTTTCCACAAGTTGATGGCACGGTATCTAGTAAAGGCTATCGACCTATCCAGAATCATAAAATTTCTGTGTTTTCGTGAACCTGCTCTACGATCGTGATCCGAGATATATATTCATTTAATAATCCCTTTAGTATTCGTACTCGTTAGGAGTAGGTATAAATGTAGGTTAGTTTTCCATTCACTTGTCTTTATCGCACAAATCTGAGATGGAATGGAACCGCAACTTCAAGCAGGGCCACCGAATAATTTGCTATCAGACTTAAAAAATAAACAAGTAATAGGAAACTGCTTTATGGGTACGGGTATTTTCTCTTTCGGCAAAAATATTAATGCAGACAATTATTTACTTTATTGTGTCTTGTTGTGGAAGGGTAAATCTATTTAGTGCTATGTTCAAAATGTGGTATGCTAGGTGTGTCTGCCTGATCTACCTATAGTTTAGGAGAAACGTGTTTATTTTTCATGGTTTGTGTTCAGTCATGAGATATATTTAAGTTAGGTAGTCTAAAGGATTGGATTTGTATCACCAAATTGTTCTAAAAATTCTACGACCTTAGAAGTTTGGAGGGTCACTCGTAAGTTATCCCGTATTGGTACCTTTATATTTGTTTCATGCTAAGTATTTTTCTGCTACGTATTAAGATATGGAGAGTTCACTTCATTGTCATGAGTGCGTGTAGCCATATCTATCCGTTTTGTGTGTTGTGATCACAAAAGTTATTTACCTACTATATCACATGCACGGCTTAGTGATAATTAATGGTGATTAATTTGCCTTGGACTAACTAAGATAATTTCGCAGGCATTTAAAACTCTAGCAACTCATCGCAAGTTACAAAATCCCGGCTATCCTAAAAAGATAAATTCTTTGAGTTATCATTAATGATTCGTTAGTGACTTAGTTGCAGCATATAAAGGAACCTAGTTTAAGCTAAGGTCTTATATGATTTACGAGTTAAGTACAATTCGTTTGGTACTAACGTGAACGGTAAGGTAGTTGTTGTAACCAGGCCCGGCGGGGTCAGAGTTGGTCTCCTGCTGCAGCGAAGAGCAGGAGCGCGACTTGGTGAGTTGCGACGAGGACTCCAGCTCCTTCTGCAGCTCCTTGCGCGCCAGACGCGGCGTCAGTGTGCTCTTCAATATATACTTGCTGTTCACTTTCTTTAAGTTCACCACTTTCCTGGAAACAATATGTTCAATCAGCTTTCATTGCAGGGCAGTGGCGTAGTTCTAAGTGCCCAAGTAGGTACCTATTGGTTTTTTACAGACGTTCAACGGTCGACGAATGAGCTGACGTAGGTGAGCGTGCCTGAAAAGGAGTTGATACTTTTTCGGAAGCGGAATGTGCTTGAAATCCAAAGAGGGCAGATCAACAACATTTTGAGCCACATCAATTTCACCAAATATGCAATCGAGTGTCGACAACGTTTAAACATGTAGTACAAACAAGTATTACCTGCTTGGGTACAGAAAACGAAAAAGTGTTCTAACTATAAAATAAGTATATATCTTGAACGTACTTTCTATGATATATTGTGTTGACGAAGGCGAACTCCACAAGTGTTGCGAAGATGAAGCCGGTGCACCCGAGGAACCAAATTTCGCTCGCTTTGATGTAGGAGACCTTTGGCAACGTCTTCGCCTGCGATGACGCTAGTGTTATGAACGACAACATGGTGCTTGTGCCTGGAAACACATAAATACAACTTAACTTAAAAAAGTCTATCCTTATTTGGTTTTTGTCTACCACATTAGGTTTTTCCAAGGTATAATAATCTGGAAGTAGGTATATGTTTAGAGAACGAAGCTCATACAAGTATGATAAATATGATACAGCTGATGATGGTTCGACATATCGTTCAAGACTATCACCTATCTGACAAGAGTGCGTAATGGAAAGGCTGGTGACTTGGGTGTGGTTTCAAGTTACTTTAATTGAAATATCACATTGCATCACAGATTAAGAAACCGCTCAACGAATTTTAATTCTATGCATAGTATGAAAAATACTACACCTACCTAAAGTGATCCTAGGAGGCGATGCGTCGGCTTGTAGCCAGAATGAAACCCAGGACATCGCTACTATCATCATGGACGGAATGAAATAATCCATGAGATAGTAGCCAACTTCTCGTCCAAGTTTAAATGTGAACTTGAGAGCGCTGTAGTTGCCAACTGAAAAACACAAATACACACATGAAATAATATAGAATATTATTAAAAATAAAAATATTATTAAATAATATTAATAAAAATATAATAGACTATTATTTACAAGGCGACACAAAGATAAAATGACATTACATCTACCTGCTCCAAGTCGCATATTTACAATGTCTCCTCGAACGACTGATTCATTGGTCCAGTAGTCCAGGAGCGAATACTCCGTAAGGTGGAGTTCTGATGATAACCTCACTGGATTATCTTTTTCCCACATTAAACGCAGGATTGAAGCGTTGTATTTCCCTGAGAACAAATAACAGGAAATATTTTGTTAAGAGACGAAGTACCTAATTAATTGGATAAAAAAGTGATAAATAAAAAAAACAAAATTTACAGCTCTCCAAATTGATTGAGCAGGTTTGGTCGTCGAAGGGGAACTTCTGGAGGTTCATCCAACAGTAGAGCACAGCCTGCATGCGGCGGCTGAACAGTACTTCTCCGTCGGGCGCAATGGATATGAGCACGTCCTTGCTGTCGGTGCCCATCAGGCTGGACGACTGCTCGTTGGACATGTACAGATGAGGGGCCCATATCCTCTGCCTCAGGTCATTTTCCCCGATAATCTTCGTCCTCTCCGGTGAGTACAGAGCGTATGCCAATCGCGGGTCTGTCCACCGGAGTTGCAGGAGGAAATGCAGTTTGAAGTTCTAGAAAATCATAACTGGTTCAGTGCTTCATGCTGAACTTTATTGGTTTAAATTGAAAATTTGTGAGAAGATTTATCTGAATTCGTAGTTTTGTGTGAAAGTGCCAAGAACAACAGAAAAACATTCTCGCTTTCCTTTGTAGGTATGTTGGCATCTTTAATGACAAAGATGCCTCAATTCTAGGATTTTACACTTCGTAATACTAGAGGTTACGTGCACCGTCCTACTACTTGATCATAACGATTTTATATAAGTAGAAACATTTTGAGCTTTCGCTTAGTCATTCGTGTTCATGTCTGTCTTGTATTAGTTAGGTTATGGATAAATGTGTTTTCATGATTATATTTACCAAATCATGAGCTTCTGCTGGCTGTATGAAGTAGACATAGGCACTGGCGTGGACATAGACGATGTCGCCGGTCTGGTAGGTAGGCAGAAGCAGGCGGTCGTACCGGCACTCGTTGGCCAGTCGCGACAGGAACTCCGACTGAGTGTAGGTGTCGCCCTTTTCAAGGCTCGGACATTCTAATAATGCGGTTCTGCAACAACAAATATAGGTACATATACTTACCTGAGTAAGTACCTAAGTAGGAAACCTACGTCTCCCTAACCCAGTAGCTTTTCGTCTCTGACTATTAGACGATTGTGCGAGAAGCTACACGTATTTGCATACCTACGATTATTTCAACCCTTAGGATTCGAGCTCCCAGCTTTTCCAAAGAGCTACATACCTAGTTGTAATATTACAAACCGTAGGTAACATTGCATGTTTCTGTCTCTGTGCGAAGAAAGACGAGCTCTAGACCACCTGGCTCCGTGTAATCCATTATGTCACCCGCACACTTGCTAAACATGGAGTAATGACTGTCTCAAAATTATTATCAGTGACGTTTGATTACATTAGCAATTACCTACAACAATTTGATAACCCACCCAGTCTAGTGCTCACTTTTGAAAGTGGCTTGTTAGATGATATTTATTAGACCCGCCAGGCTACATGTAGTGTTTACGAATTTTTTATTTACGGGTAGGTATTCCTTTCAGATTTTCACATGTTTAACCACCCCTATACTGGAAGGAACAGATGAGCAAATCAATCGAGCCATTTTTGTGTTTTAGTCTTCGAGAATTACGTGTATTACCTACCTAGAATGATACGTCTACATTATAACAAAGAGTCGCGATACAAATGTTCTAGGGACACGATAGCTAAAGTTAGAGAGAGTCGTAGTCGTAGGTAGGTTTATAGCCGCTTCCGTATTTTCAAATCCATGAAATCATCATCTCCCTGGCCTTATCCCATACATTGTTGGGGTCGGCACTTGATTCAACCCGATGTGGCTGATCACCTGATTTTTATACGAAGCGACTGCCATCTGACCTTCGCAACCCCATTTAGGAGGAAAATCTGTGATCTGGGTTAAACCAGTTGTCAGATTATTTTTAGGCCTCCAACTGACCTGTAACGATTGCCAAAGATGTTAAATTGGCAACCGGGACCGACGGCTTAACGTGCTCTCCGAGGCACGGAGGGAACTCGGGCGGTCACCCATCCAACTACTGGCTAGGCGTATGGTTGCTTAACTTCGCTGATCGAATGATATGCGCAATAGCAACTGTGCCACGAGCTCCTTCAAATCCATGAAATCATCAGTCAATTAATTCAGCACAATTTCAACGCTTTTTTGGCCTGCACTACGTGTACATTCTTTGTGAACTTTAAATGAGTCGATACTTAAATATTTGCGTTCCAGTGCCGAATCGTGGCTTTTGTGAGTGCAAATATGAATGCATAAATGTTGCACAACGAGCAAGGCATGATGCCATATAGACATAGATGTCGGCTTACTAACGTAGCCTATGTGGCTACGTTAGTAATGAAGTGATTAATTTCTGGACATCCTTTTTAATTAATACAGACACTCATAGAGTCTCTACCTACCTAAAAAGTAAGCACTCATTAATAGGTAAGTATTTTCCATTAATTAGTCATGTTACCTAGTAAGTATAACAGCAGCACTTCAACGTAAGTTAATATTATGCATTATGACTGTAACAGTTTGTAACTAAATTGCGTGGTGTACAAACTATATTTTCAATAACAATAGCGAAATGTTTGCTGAAATACTTTTTATCAGCTTAATGTATGGATTCAAGGTGCGGCAAGGTCGGAGTAGAAGCTACTAACGACTTCAGAGCTAATATTTGCAGTTGCGGTGCCTGATAACATTGTGAACCAATTCTCTGAGATATCAGCTAGATTTGCTCTTAGATTAATGCTAAGCCGTCTCGCTACGTATGGGTAGGTAAAGTAACTAGGTACCTACCTACAATACTAGGAATACATCATTTGATCAAATTCAGTATGCAAACTTTCACAAAATTATTGCTGTTATTCCTAAGTACGTGGGTAGTAATTATTTAAGTACCTAGATTGCTACTGTACATCGATTCCGTCCTTTTTTTCAGATACATTTCAAATATCTATACATACCTACTTACACATATTAGGTATCAAGCAAATTCCTTATTTCTGAGATTATTCAAAGTGCCTAATCCGAAACGACCTATAATTATAACGTGCAATATTTTATTTTAAATTTTCTTTGACAGAAATATCCAGCCACCATGATGTACTTAGTTTAACACATAGTTAACAACACTGGATGTAATTTACTGCCAAACAAAGTCGCTGTAGAACGGCTAGCTTTGTTCAAGAAAAACATTTGTATAGATAGCTCATAAAATTTCGTATGTTTAATCTGCTCGTTTTGATAATCTTTAGGGACACTAGATAAAATGTTAAGTATATTTTTTACGATATTTTTAATTTTTTACGGAACTATATCCTTTAGGTACGTTAACCGGGTACAATATAATATGTAATGTAGTCCCACAAGAACCGTATATTACCAAGATCCCTAATATGATTACTATAATAAAAACATCACATTCAATAATTTTATGGTATACTTAATAATAATAGTAACCAATCAAGCAATATCTAAGGAATAATATTTATAAAGGACAGATTCTACATTTTTTATTTTTAGACTGATGCATGAAAGAACCAAAAGATTATCGCTAGTGCTACGCCGCCGCCGCACCGTAGCGATTTGTACCTATGTCTACGCCCAGCGGTAATATTTATAATGTAAAAGTGTAATAAAATAGATATATTTTTAATTTCATTAAAGCAAATTTTAGAACACAACATTCAAGTCATTCTAACCAAGGAACAACTCATTCAGCATAAGGCTAAGACCTCAGCAATAGACAATAAAAGCTGACAATGATGATGATGATCAATAAGTCTTACCTATTATACATAATACATAAAGTTCAACCGAGGTAATTCACTATTAGGCTTAGGTAAGTGGTACCACGCTTACTATACCTAATAGAGAAGATTGACGCGTGAATTTTAGTCATGCATTTTCATATTGCAGTAACACTATAGAACGCAAAATAGTTTTTTCCCTTAGAGCATCAAACCATTTTCCTGTTTTGTGGTTTAAGCACTATGTATTAGACATTCAATATCAATAAAGGGTAAATGACAGTAAACGTGTGATTCTGTTCATATTTTTAACGCCATCAATTAATATCAGTAAGCGGAGACCGAATTTAACTATACCTATTTGTAGATTTCGAAATAAATACGAACGCAGAAAAGTGTCTCCTAGAAATATCTAAACCTTAATTAATAGATTTAGTATTATAATATATAAAATAATATAGGTAAGTAAATATAATGTCCATAATATGATTTAAATCACATCTTACTTTACAAAAGTATATAATTATTTAAAAAAATCATACTTATACAAAAGCAGGATTACCTTGTTCTAAGAAGGTAGTGTGTGCAATGAGTAATCACATGTAAGTTATTAGTGAAACATTAATTAAATAATGTTATCTCGAATAATAAACTGACGCACTAACTACGGGTTACTTTGTTTGTATATGGATAATTACGTTTTGCAAAAGACTACTGTTTCAGTTTTATTAATCCGTGTAAATAATCTGACTACTTTTATGTGTATGTTTCTCGGTAAATTATCATTGGCACTAAGCTGTACCTACCAACCAAGATACCACGTATAAAATGTGCATCATTCTGTGAAATCATAATTATCTTGGAAGGTAGGTAAGTAAACGATACTGCATATAACTTGCTAACATAGGCAAAAGCATCGATTAAAAATGCGATTTTTTCCGAAATTTAAAATAGGTAGCTTTTGTCACAGAAAAAGATGGGATGAATGTGTACTGAGCCGGACACTAATCCAGACTCCGGGATGCTACTGTGAGATTACAGATGGAAAAACCAATAACATATTCCCCAACCCGGGGATCGGACCACAGGATCTCGTTTTCCTGAATAGCACTTGCGAATATAGGTCGTCTACGACCTTCTTACCCCTCGATTTCTGAGCCCATCTATATAAAGATAAATAAAATTGAAGTATCTGTTTGTAATTTCAAAATAACCGCTTTCCACTAAATGCATATGAAAGTATACACGCTACTGACACTAAAAAACTATGTTTAAAATGTTTTCTCTGTCTGTCTGTTTGTTCCGGGTAATCTCCGAAACGGCTGGACCGATTTTAACAGGACTTTCACTGGCAGGTAGCTGATGTTACAAGGAGTAACTTAAGCTACTTTTATTTTAAAAAACCATTTAGGGTTCCGCGGGATTAAAACTAAATCTTCGCGGGTGAAACCGCAGAGCACAGCTAGTTTTTAAATAAAATGTTTTCCTATTCTATGCACTGTAACTATTGGTCCTGTGTAGCAGCATTTAAACTTTCTCATTGACTATAACTATGCCAAATTTATAGCTTATGAAACACCGGAGCGAGACTTATATGCCTAAGGGTTACGTTTTTACTTTTTTGGTACGGAGTCCTGATGAATCTTATAAATTAAATTCCTACCCAGATTCGATGTCATGAGTATTATTCTACTATAGCTACATATATTAGCCGCACTAGTCTAGTGGAAGACGTAATGAATTGATAATTGTGTTAATAAGGGAGGTTAATATTTAATAAATAATTTCGTGACAAATGAAGCGTGACTCTCGGCTACGCTATTGTGAGTTTTATATGTAAATCATATTATCGGTTATCGGTAATTAGCGACAAATAGGATATAATCAACGAGCACATATTTGGATTTGTACAATATATTACCTAAAGAATTTCGCGTTGGATTTTAAAATTGCATAAATTTGAATGAGAATAAGAACCGTGAGAAATCGTCATTGAACGATTCTAATTCTCAACAAGTAAATAACCGTGTCTGATGTTACAATTAATAATTGTCAGTTCTAAAACCTGATTTACTTTGTGTCGTCGCACCGAGAGACGTATGCCAATAATATAGTCATTAGTGAGCTCTAGTATCTATCGACACTAATTTATAGGCTTTGACTTAATACGCTACTGCAGATAGGAGCGTGTTAAGACAAAGCTTAAGAAACTCGATTGTGAACATCGGGTTAAATCAACTGCCTAAAACTCAGCACTTAATTTAACCCGATGTGGCTGATCACCTGATTTTTATACGAAGCGTCTGCCATGTGACCTTCATAACCCCTTTTTCCAGGAAAATCTCTGACAGACCAGCCGCGTTATTCATTAAGGTTTCTGAGCTTCGAACTCGACGACGGCGATGTTGAACGCGGCAGCCGGGACCGATGGCTTAATGTGCTCTCCAAGGCATGAAGGGTCGCGGATCGGGCGGTCACCCATCTAGCTACTGGCTAGCGTTAGGATTGCTTAACTTCGCTGATCGAATGATATGCGCAATAGTAGGTAACTGTGCCACGAGGTCCGCTTTGCTTGAGATCGCTTCGCACTGAATAAATAATATGAATCTTCGGAGGTCTCGTCAGTCCACTGTCTGTACTTAGTACCTAAAGCAATGACGATAATCATATTTCTAGGGCTAAAATATTGATATCTTTCTAGCCTATCACTTGTAGCATGGATCCAGTGGGATGATACCCACGTGTACCAATTGAAAACGGGTTTTAATTAGGATGTGGTAGGTAGTTAGATACTGGTACCTATGTACTTACTAGTCTACTAGGTAGCATTTTACTAAATAACAACATACCAACTTGTATTGTATAATTGGGTTGCTTCACAATTTATTTTCCGCAACATTGGAGAGGATTTATAATTGTTCTTAGGCTTTAATTGTTTTATCGCCAAACATTTTTAGCTAATTGAAACTGATCACTCAATGTTAATAAAAACACTGTGATGTGTCGTAACGTAAGTAAAATATAAGGCAGATATATTTCGTGTACCTAATGCCTTTTTTTACAAATAGGTTCATAATTTCAGGCCTTCAGTGATCCGGGAGACTCATCAAGGTGGCTGTGTAATATCTATTCAGAAATTGATCTTTTCATTGAAGCGCGGGTCAAGATTGAGATGATTCCGTGCTTGAGAATAAACATTCGAATCCTGTTAATTTCGTGTCGGTTGGTTTTACCTTATACGTTGGATTATATTGAATTGAATTATATTGAATTAGTTGGACTTATACCTCCTCATTACAAAACGTGGCTTAAGAAAATCCATGGTTTAGAAGCACAAAATTCTGTCTCTTTTGGAATCGATTTATTTTTTGATTTGAGTCTAGTCTAAGTTCAAGCCCTTGTTTTGCAATACCTAGGTGAATATTTAATATAATACGTGTCTACCCGTTGCATCCCCTTCAAGACACGGTAATAAGTTGGTAATTTAACGCAAGCTCCGACTGGGATACACGATATTGATTTGGAGATAGGTCATAATAAAACACGCCTTTTCGATTTCCATTTCATTTTGTTATGAATAAAACAATACGCTGATGGTTCGCATCGGTAAGGTCGTTTACTTGTTAGGTGGCAGCGCACGCGCAATGATCTGCATCAAAATAGCTGACACTGCGTAGCTCATTGTCATTTACCTACCTACCAGATGAGACGAGACAACGATGAATAACTAAGTAACTAACATTTATATACTTGATAACATTTTATTTCTCATTTCTCATATTTATCGTCCGTTTATTGGAATCAAGTAGGTAGTTAAATAAAAGTGGGGCTGACGGCATCTAAACTGATTAGTAATTTTCGGTTACTGTTGATTGGCGATGGTCGGTCTACCTTGAACTTCAGCGAGGGCAGGTTATCGCAGTCATGTGACTTAGAACGCCCGCGGCCGCGCCGCTCCTCAGTCAACTTCGGCTTGTTACTTAAATCTATCAATTCGATATGAAATGTAAATAACCATTTCAATATTTTTAGGAAACCACTATCAAGCTCACAAAAATCCGTAGGTAGCTTAATTTGTAAATATTTAGTTCGTTTAGTTTATATTCGAGAATAGGTACTCGTAACTAGTTCTTGCAATTTCGTGGCATCTTTGTCATATGTCTAGGAAAAAAAATCCTTAAAAGTTCTTATATATAATTATGTAAGTACATACTTGAGGATTTTGCATTTGATATAAGTAGGTAAAACTACCAAGGGTTTGTTAATCAAAGTGGGAGTTTGCTAAGCTAAGGATATCTACATTATATCGATCAGCGGTTCGCAGTTCGTAGTTACTCTATTGTACAATGACTGTGGAGTATATTATATTCGTAATATACTCTACGGTTTGCAAGATTCTACAAACTTAAATATCATGTCGATCATACTTAGGTAGGATTTAGGTACCTTACATTTTAAATAATGGGATAGCTATCCGTACCTTATTTATTTTATATTGACACTCAATAAATCCTAAGGTATTATACTATAATAATAAAAAATACTCTATAATACGTATAATAAGTAGGTATGTACCTACCTACTTAGGTATTGCTATAGGTAATGATTCCTGTCGTAGAACCTAGGCCTATGTACCTATAACAATGAAATGTAGGCACTTACGCACCTACATAATAAAACGCATTATTTAAATTGATTATCATAGTAAATGCTTATGATAAAAGGTCAATTCCTTTAATAGGTGCCCACACTCGGGCTGTGAAGGAAGGTTAAGCGATTTAATGGCGTATAATCGCTTTAAATAATGTCTCAAGCCTAAGGGTAGGTAAGTACCTATAAAACGAGCATTAGGCTACAAAAGCAGTCCACGAATAGACAAATATGGAACATCTACATTTGCTCATTAGCCTTCCTATAAGTATCCTAGGGAAGGTTCTAGGTACTTAGGTGCTCATTGGCATCGAAAAAGTATAAATTTAAAACAGCTTAACTCTCTTTATATTGAGATTTCGATGTATGTCTAAATTTGAGACTTCTCGGCTTGAAAATAATTCTTGAATAGGTATTTCGGTTAGATAGGTAACGCACATTGCGAGAAAAGTGGAGACAATTACGAGAAACTTCTGAATACCGGAAAGTATGGTAAAAAATACGCCGATGCGTAAGTCCCATCACTACTATAGAAAGTTCGCTACTATGCCTTCTATGCCCTACAAATCACCGGGGATAGAGGAAGATGGCGCAACGTACTTTGTAAAAAAAAGGACGATGGAAAGGTGGTGGTCTAAGTCTTAGACCACCACCTTCTCTTAGACTCTAAGAGACAATCACCAAACTACCATCTTAAGGGCCTACCCTTAGACATGATAGACACATTCTCGTCATACTTGTGAACAGGTGCTGCTTGTGGGGGCTGGTCATCTCAAGCTACGCATTTAGATATAAGTAGAACTACTAGACTTTTCTTTATGTTAATTTTTATTGTCATTTGTGCATTGGAACTGTGTCCATGGGCTTACATTTCTCAAGTGATTTACTTTGTTTTTTTTAAATTGTATAATATTTTTGAAAAGAGTAATTACATCAGTTTCTTGTCAGGTTCTTCTCAGTAAAAGCAACCTTCCGAACCTGGTGGTAGCATGTATAATCCTGTAAATTAATGTCATTCTTACGATTTGAAAGTACTTTGTAAAAGTCTAATCAAATAAAGATATTTTTGACTTTGACTTTGACTTGACTAAGTAAGCAGTAGAATACCTTTTGATTTTTATTGCTATCGTCTAAGACGGTACTATACGTACCGACCTATAAAATACTACTTAAATTAAATCACTGGAAATCTACGAACAAGTAGGTACCTATCTATGCAACTATCTGCTAATTATTATCTACAGGACGCATTGTTGGTAGTCTAGCTACTTCACTTACGTGATGGGTCCGTTTTGCAATTAAAATTGTTGTAGATATAATTTTAAGATTAATTAATAATTTAAAATGTTATACTTACTTAATAAATTATACCATAATCAGTAGAATACCTACCTACCCGTGTCTAGGATTTAGTAAACGCCTACCTATCATCGCCAGGACAATATCTAGTTGATGGATGATAGCGACTTACTACCTAAATCAACATGCCTTGAGATGTAAAAAACTATGGAAAAGGTCAGTCAGCCGCTTCCTTGCTCTGTCGCACCAATTAGTTAGTTAAGATAAAATGTAATCGATTTTAATAGGGACTAGAAAACATTCGTTTACACTATAAGTACGTGAAAGTGTGAAGGCAACTTTTTACCCAGGTAGATAGGTGTTGCTTTAAATGGGTGCTACACTCTATCCTTTATTATACTAATTACCCACCAATTGGATTGATAGATATTATATAGTTAATTTTTTTTCTAGGAAATTATCTCAGGTGAATACAGTATCTAGGTAAGTACTTAGGTAGGCAAAGCCTTACTGCGTACCCATAGGTATTCCTACCTAGCCGGTTGGAGTACCTACGGGGCAGCTAAACGAAATGATAAACCCCCGGCACATAATAAACTATAAGCGCTAAACTTAACCTGTCCTCGGATAGTTCTTGCCATAAATAATAATAAAATATGTCTTTTCATTCATTTTCTCCTGATTCTGGGCCCGAGATGGGCTCACTCTATCAAATTACCAGCTTAGGTAATTTGGTCGTTCGGATCGCCCTTCCTCTCTCTGACCGAAGTCTACTTATATACTTCGAAGAGATACGTGTACATACTCTACCATAGTTATTGAGATCCTACTCGTAGATCCTTCATTGATATATTATCAATACTCAATACGAAAAAAAAATCGTTATATCAATTAACTGAAGAAAAAATATCTACTTACTTCCTGAAAGATTAGATATCATTTTGTAAATCCTTTCAAGATGTTTTGTATCGATAAATTTACAAAATTTCATTGAAAACCGGTGGACATAAATAACAAAGCAATAATTAAGTAGGTCATCTATCTTAATTCTTCATCATCACTAACTAAGGAGTGCAGTGCATTACTTATCTCAAACGCGGAATTTATAGCCACTGTCTAATGCACGGTCATAGTTAATTACCGGACCGTGTCACACAGACGTTCTTGCTATTTTTTATCGAACAACAAATTATAATGAAATGTCTTCAGTTTGTCCACGTTGTCGGCTCTGACTGAATAGATCACTGCAGCGTATAAGTAAAGCACAATACCTAGGTACAGAAAAACAATGTGTCATCTGAATCATTCTTGGACAACGACAGTCTTATTAAGAAAACACTATGTTATAAAATTAGTACATTTATTTACTCAACTTTACTATATTTTATTTTGATTCATGTATTGTTTTCTGAATTACTTATAACCAACGACATCCAATAGCAATAAACAATAAAATATTGTAAATAACAAAAAACTAATAAAAATAATAGGAATGCTCTATATAGGTATATCTACTTAGATACTAATAGTTGTGATAGGATGTTGTGAAGGTGTCTAATCATTAGGCCAGTCAATCTAATCATAAGTCGCTAGGCCAACAGGCTGTAAAGAACTATCTTTCTTGGAGGAATGCGCTGGTGGTTCATTTAAGCTGCATCTTACATTGCAGAATTTGCAGAACAGCAATAGCAGCAAAAATAGCTCTGAACGTTACACAGGTGGCAGTAAGCCGCTATCGATGGTGTATGGAGATGCATTATTAAGGCGAGGTTTACCTACTCAGGTAATTAAGAGCTTACTTTTCGTTGCGACAGATAATCAGCTTAACTCGTGATGATATTAATCCGCAGATAAAATTTTTGAAATTGTACGAAACATTTTCTCTGCACACATAAGTATATACCTACGCCTATTATAATAGCTATGTTGGTTCCTAGTTACTATCTTCATATTAGGTATCTACTACTAATAGGAGTTTTGTAACATTGAACATATGATGCCTATGATTCAAACACATAAGTATTGAAAGCCGTTGTGCAAGGAAAAACATATAGATACTAGGTACCGTTGACGACTTCAGTAAGTGTGCGATTCTGCTGTGGTATTATTTAACTTTGTTAACAATTGTTACTTACCTTCTCGTAACGAGCCTGTTAATGAGTAGGGTAACTCTCGTGACCACGGATAATTATGATTACAATAACATCAATATCTGCGGCACGGCACGCCACGAAAACTATACTTTTCCTTCACTGAATAATAGTATGTACCTAACTACGAACACAACTAGGTAGGTTACATACCTACCTACTTACGTGAAAGTCCAGGTTCCAAAACGTATATTTGATAATAAACGGATCTAGTCGCAGTTCAAAAGGTTGCGAGCAGGTAGGTAAGTAGGTACAGAAAACTAAAAGCAGACTACTGAAAAATCACGCTGTTAAAAGTATCTATAAGTACCTAATACAAGACAGTAATATTCCCATCTGAACCTATGCCACCTTCACCTAGAAGGTGGCATAGGTTTGATGTATGATGTATGGTAGGTATGATGAGAATCAACATCTCTAACAAGTAACGATGTATAATATAGGTAATCAAAGACATTATTTACTTACATTAAAAAAGAAGTGAATATCTTTAAGATTTTGAATGTTCTGTTTAGGATAATCAAAAGAAATATACTCCTACGATGTTACTGAAGGTTCGTAGCTCAAGAATTTAAAGCCTACCTACAAATATATAGTTAAGTACTAGGAAAATCGACAGGGGAATTCTAAACACGCCAACAACAAAATGTGGAAACCAACGACTATGTATCAGTTCTAGGATTGATTAATACGTGCCTGGACGATCTTTTCCGGAAGAATAATAGCATTATTAGGTAATGTGTTTGTATTTAACGAGTTTGGATATTAAAGATACCATAAGGCGTTCAATTACCCACACCTACCTACCTAAAGAAATGACAGATCTGCACAGAATTCCTGCCCAGGGTCGCGATCGAGGAAGGCTCGCACGCGACTTGAATATACTACATCCCATTAAAACATATTGATTGTGTAATAATAAGTACTTTAGTACACTTTATTTCCGCACCTACACCTTCATTAGTAGAGGTCTTCTACAAAATACTTCATCTCCTTGGCCTTATCCCATACATTGTTGGGGTCGGCACTTGATTAAGCCCGAGTCACCCACCCAACTAGTGGCTTGGGTTAGGGTTGCTTAACTGCGCTGATCGAATGTTATGCGCAATAGCAACTGTGCCACGAGCTGCTCTTCAAGTATTTATTGCCGACAAAATTAATAAATCTATAAGGCAGAGGGGTGACTAAATCCTCCTGCGCAAGCGACGACGTAAGTTCAAAATATGTCACAGGTCTGAACAAATAAAAGAGTTTTTTGTATAAAATAGTAAGTCACTGATTACCAGTCACACTTAATTTATGTTTTGTGTTGGAGGATGAAGAGGAGGCCCACCCCATTATTCTGCCCGCCTTCGGGCGCCTTGTAGGACGGTGTGATGATATTTATGATATAACTATACCTAAATTTTTGTTCACGTGTTGATTGACCGTGTCATGTTTTCATTTACATAGTCCAAAGAAATGCACAGACCCACAGGTTGACTACACAAGAAGTCTGTCCAAAATTAGATGAAATATGTGATGTGTAGGCCAATCAATATTTCACTTAAATAAATATTAGTCTTTGAGTGAAAAGATAGCTCCATCTCACTTATTCTTCAATTATTTCAGAAGATGTGCAAATGGCAACGTTGCTCTATCAAAGGCACAATATGCCCCTTCATGAGTGTGGTTTCGATGGGCACCTATCATCCTACTGGGCATGATAAAGAATTATATTTTATGCAATCTCATGAAATGAAGAATGATACGAAAACATGAAGAATGATATGAAAACCGTAGCACTCATAAATAGATTCTTTCTTTGGTCGCTAATTATTTAAAAGAATATTACGCATTGACGATCGACGTGCACGTAACATAATGTTGTGGCCTATTGTTCATTCGGAAATGGTTTCTAGTACTTAATCACAGAATAAATAACAGTACCTACTACTGCTTATTTTTAGTTATGGCGCGGAGGGTTCTGATCAAAAACCCGTGAATAATATTTTGAAAATGTTGTCCTTAATGAAGAAAAATATCATGAACCTTATTTATGTTCTAGAAGCAATTTACACAATGAACTGGATAGTGCAAAGATTATTTTCAGTCTGCTAATATACAACAATGCAAGATTTTATTTTATTTACTATTATTATTCAATTTCCACCCATAGTTACAAATCTCACAAACATAATTATTTATTCTAATAGTTTAATTCAATTACACCCTAATAACTTAGGCTAAATTATAAAATACCAAAAATAAACACTTACGATTTTTGTCCTTGGACTTGGTTAGCTAATATTATGAGTAAGGCATAAACTAATTGCAAATTTAATGCCATTTTGTCAAGTAAACATCGGGTGCCGGAGTCACTCGCGCAAGACGCGATCGGTCCGCTTCGCGTCGTCGGTTCGCTACTACTGCGTGCGCGCAAGCCGTAAGCTGCTATCCGTCGACACCGGAAAAAGGCTGCGCAGGCGCCGCTACTACACTCATTGAGCTTTTATCATGTAGATGTTTAACATTTACATTTCGTGACGTTCCTAATACATACGAATACGTCATGCACTAAGTAAACTTATATGTACATACACTTATACAATATGTTAATGTAATTAAATAACTAATAAAAAAGGCACATTTTTAAACCTGCATTTATTTTACCACATATTCTATATATTAGCTTATCAATTTTTAACTGCATGTGGTTGCATGCAATTTACAGTATATGTAATAAAATTTAAGTCTTGCAACAAATTAGTCAATCTTTCAAAATGTCTTTCAGAATATGGCAATGCTCCTTCAATCAGACTACCTAAAGCTGGCACTTTCAGATTACCAGATATAATTTCTGGAGTAAGGATATTGAAGACAAGCTGTGCGGCGTGACAGTTCTTGTTGTTAGTGTTCCATTCAACTGCAAATTTCATTAGTGTCTCTTTTTGAGTGTGGTTGATTTCTTTAAGTGTTTCGTAGAGTTTGTCATTTCCGCCCTTCAAAATCTGATTAACAATTTTCAATACATGTAGAGGTCTATTCATACGTATCGACAATTTCAAGGCCTTTACTAATTTCTTATCATGTAGCAAATTCATTAATTCCTGTTCTTGCAAAATTTGTTCTTCTCTCTCCTTTGCCACTCTCTCACGTTTTTCTAATGTAACATCTTTCAGTTTAACTAGTTTTGAATCTGAACCTCCTGTTATAACTATTGATTCACCCTTGCTCAAAGCCAAAGACCACACTTTGCCATCATGATTATCCAGAGACATTTTACATTCAGAACTCTTTATATTCCATAATTTTAATAAACCATCAGCACCACTTGATATAATTTGCTGACCTCTACTGAGGAATTCAATTTTAATCACAGAACTCTCATGGCCTTCAAAAGTTTTCAAACAACTCAAGTCTGCAATGGACCACAATTTAATTGTGCAATCAGCTGATGATGTGAGCGCCACTTGATCTACTGGCGAAAATCTAACACACCACACTCCCCTCCTGTGGCCCTTAAGAACTCCAAGTAATGTCAAATCTTCCGACCATAGTTTTGCTGTTTTATCTTGAGAACCAGTAGCAATCATTTTATCATTAGGTGAGACAGCAACACAATTGATATCCATCTGATGGGCTAATTCTGTATGTATTGATTTAATTTTTTGATCACATATATCAAAATCTTTTGGGACACTCCAAACTTTTAAACAGTTATCCTGGCTTACAGAGGCAAAAAAGTTAGCCGATGTTTGAGATGTGAACACAGAGCCCACAGATGCTGTGTGCCTGGCTCCAACACCTATGCATGTTATGTCATTTTTATTAGATTTCAGCCAAATCCTGACAGTATTGTCTTTACTTGAAGATACAAACATGTCGGGATTCGTTGGGAAACATGCCAAGGATAGTACTAAATCTGTGTGCCCTTTTACAATCTGGCAATTCATGCTGTCAAGTTCATAGAACTTCAAGTCTCTGCTGTTTGTAGCTACAACAATATGGGTCTCATTGTTGCCCACAAATATTATATCAAGAACTTCATCAGTAAAACCTATCAATTGCTTCACACAGTCAAATGTCTCCAGATCATGAATAATAATATTATGGTCAGCAGTGACAACAGATAATATGTTTCTCACTTCATTGTACAGTAAATGTGTAATGGCCAATCCCCCTTCCTCAGATGCTGGAGATACAAGGCTATTGTTCTGCTCAAACATCAGTTTGCTCATAGACAAATTCCATACTTTTACAACTCCTTTGTCTCCAACACAAGCAACATAAATTCCTTCCGTTTCTACTTTCTTTTTGAAATTAGGTATTTTAAATGAAGGAGGCAAAAGGACAGTGGCTTCAATACTTTCATACACAGGAACAACTCTCAAAGCTTTGGTTTCACTGAGGTTCCAGAGTATCAACACTCTATCTCTGCCTGAGCTTACCATGAACTCACCATCTGGGGTAAACTGTAGCGATGTAACTTTACTGAAATGTCCTGAATATATCAAATGCTCTTTACCAGTTTTTGAATCCCAAGATCTAATTTTTGTATCATCTGCTGCTCCATATATTAGCTGTTTAGTGGAATCCGGATGATATTTTAGTACTGAGAACACTCCCTGAGCACCACGTAAGCTGCTTGTACAGGTGTTGTGAGCTAAATCCCACAATCTTATGTTACCATCTGATCCACCCGATGCAATGTTATCATCTGTGGAGTCAAATGTCAATCGTGCTACAGGGCCCTTATGGCCCGATCTCCAAATTTTTTGTTGTTTCCCAGTTTCTCTATCCCACAATTTCATCAGCCCACTCTTGTGAGCTGTGACAACTGACTCATTGCTGTGGGCCATCTCAAAAGTGTAAATCTGGTCACTCTCTACATCTTCTTCCACTTCTCCAATGACAAGTGCAGTGGAGAATGTGTTGACATCAATGACCTTGATAACATTGTCACACTGGCACAGTAGGTGACCACCATCATTACTCCATCTCACATCTCCCCCTGTATAGAAAGCTGTATACTCTGCTACTTTTTCATATCTGTAATATGGAAATTAATTCATCAAGTCACAACAATTATTATTAGTCCTTTCATCTTATCTGTATATAATCAGCTCACTAACTACCATAGGTCTTCATCCTCCTAGGACAATTTTTTTAACCACAGGAATGGGTGGACCTATCTAGTTGAAGTTTATAGTTAATTAATTTAATCCCTATTAAGTTCACTTATCATATTCTCCATATGTCACTTCAGACTAAGAAATTGATTTGGCTTAAGTGCAGAGAAATGTGTTCATTGCAAAACTGCTATGCTATGCCATGGCAGATGTCCTGTCACAGTCATGTATAAATATAATTTTTTTTTTTAAATACGATATAATACTCACATTTCTTTCAAAACACTATTCATTGCAGGGAGTGATGAGGTTAGGTTGCACAGCCACTGTCTTAAACAAGTATTATATGTATTTCGAAGCGACTGTTAAGCTTAGGGTAGGTAACTATAGCTTCAGCAACAATTCATCAATTAGATTAAGATTTAAAATTATTACTTTTCTTTTCAGGTATTCAAGTCATAAAGAACTAGATCCAGTCCAGCATGCTTGCTTATTTACAATCTAGTTGCTGTATTTTGACAGACAATGACATAAATGACATGCCACCACAGAGTAACTATTGCATGGCACTGACAAATCGGTAATTTGGTGTGACCACAGACTTCTATTCATAGTAAGAAAATTATAATTATTTGATATTAATAATACTAAATGTATAAATAAAAATAATACCTCTGCGACCTACATACAGCGACCTAATTTTAGTACACGAAGAGGGTCGGAGAATTCGGGACTACGGAAAGTTGTTGGAACCAACTTATATTCCTTTTATGTACCACTCATAACTTAGTTTCAAGCACCTAACGTCATCAAAATCAACTTTGACCTACAATACAAGTAATGCGCAATTCAATTCAATTCAATTCGTGAACAGAGAGGTAGGGAATGCAGTGTGCACAGTGTTTATCATGGGCGCTTTTCCGAAATGACTTTAGCACCGAAAACCGATTTACATTATATAATATAGTCTGTGGCAAATGTTAATAAATTATTATGTTGACATGACAGTTATGATGCTGATAATGTGAGTGACATTCGCTTGCAACATCAGCTGATCAATATATTTTTAGGTTATTTCAAAAGTAAGATAAAATGATTTGGAAATTCTTACAGAAACAGTACTTTACAAAAGTAAAGCAGAGCAATGATATACTTAGATTATGTAGTACAAATTCAGTCAACTCTGCAAATACTACTAAATTTGAAACTGTATTTTCATTTCCCTTCGTAAAATATATTGGACTTCTGAACAGACTGAAAGTTTATCAGATCGTAGGAACGTCTATAGCTATTCCTTCCAGCGGATTATTGCAAGCTTTGAATGTTCTAACCACAGACACTTTTGTAATGTGTTCATATACAGGTATGCTGCTAAATTACTTTTGGTTCATTTTCTCAAATTTATAGTTAACCATTTAATGTTTATTCTGCTGTCACTAACTACACTATTGTTGCAGGATTGACAACAGCAGCCGTTCTAACTTTAGCCAGTTTGCCATTTAAAAACATCATAGGATTCTTGTATATAAGTGAAGATAATAGCCTTATTAAAATATCATCAGTTGACTTTTGGGGAAAGAGACAAGACAGAATAGTGCCAACAGAGGATTGGATTCCACTCACAGACATGGGACACAAACAGATGGATTTCATATATTTGAGCCCTTGTCTCAGTGATGGTACAAAATATAAATTCTTTGTTAAGTTTGGTGATGTCTTAAATGCACACAAAATAGGACAAGTTTTAGAATAGCAACTATATAACAACCAGGTCAAACCTCCTCCCTACATTAATCTATGGATGAAGGAACTAGATAAAAGAAAACTACAAAATATAATTTTATCATTCTACTTCTTAAATATACAGATCATAGTACCTACATATTGAAAGAAAATCAAAAATTATTAAAAGTAGATATAATTTTGATTAAATTTACAGTAAAATATATATGTGTGTGAGTGTTAATGTGATAAGTTTTCCAATCCAAAAACTGATACAAAATTCTGTAGCATTGTCCAAGCTACTCCAATTGTAACAGTACAAATCCAGCTCCACTTAAATTTGTCAATCTCTGCAATTTGCATCATATTAGAAAAAAAACAAACCTGACACTATACAGTAATAAACTATTTCAAAATCAGTTTTATTATTATAGGATATATTTGAGTGTCTGAGAATTTAGGACCTTGTACTGTAAAAATGTAAGATGTTTTTTCAATACCATTGAATTGATTGTATTTAAAATGCCATAGAGACTGGCTACTAAAATTGTGTAAGTGATTGATGAAGTAAATAATTTAACCATTATTTAAGTCCATATTTATATACAATTTTATGTAAATACATAAATATTATACCACTTTCCCTAAGCCACTCAGTCAAATAAATTGCAATAATTCATAACATTGCGGCTGTACGAAAATAACAATTGGTTTTCATTTAACAGTAATACTGAAATACCAGTGATTATTAAGAAAAATAAAAAGCCCAACTATACAACAAGCATGGTATAAGTCCGGGCGGGCAAAGATATGTGTCCACTTCAAGTTACAAGACATACAAAACCATGTATTCATTTTAGCAACAAACCCCATTATTCAAATTCATAATTATTTAAGTCTTGGTGCTAAGAGCAGAGTATCATAGGTTTATGTAATAAGGGTCTTATTACAAAAATAAAATACATCTACTACAACTATAAACATGATAAGTTGTAACTGTGGATTTGTGTCTAAATATAATATGAAATATTGAAACCATGCTGTAATTAATTGATATTGCTTGAAAACACAGACAAACAATGCTTCAATGTGTACTGTAGGGGAACACTAAACAGAGTTGTGGTGTTCCAACCGGACTTTATACATTTAATAACATACAACAACAAATAAAGTGTTTTAATTGTAATTATGTGATGTTGTAATAAAAAACAAACGGCTAAGGAAGCTATGTTTAAAGTTTGTGAAGTACTAAGGCTTATGACGTTAATATTAGGATTAAGTATGATTTCTAGAAACTTAATGATCTGAAGAACAAAAACAAAAATGGCTAAATAAATTAAGTGGAGTAGGTAACGGTTTTCATAAAAAGTTTTAAAATTCTATATCAAGCAAGCAAGCGTAGATAACCGTGTGTGATGCAGTTGTTTACAAAACTTTATCACACCATTGTACTATTGGCTACAAAATTTGCTAAAAATATCTAATGAGCAAAAAAATGCTATTTTGCGTCTTTCAAAGTTACTGTATCGAAAATTTCCTGGCTATCAGATATTATTAGCATATTTTGTAAAGTATCTACCATTTGCATTGAATGTAGCAGAATCAGCATACTAACATAAAATATATTATGTTATATTGATGAATTAAACTGCTACATTCTACACATTTACACAATCTTTATTAACCTTGCATTGAATAAGTTTTTCTACAATAAATAAATGGGTATGTTTTACTACATTTATCAATAATATATACACTTTAAATTTGCTCATAATATCAATGTCGCGTGTATTTCCATTTAAGGATACTTAAAAGTAAAAAGCATTCATGATTATTGTCTTTTTAAACAGACAATAAACATTAATGACAAAATATTTCTTTAACAAATATACTAAAACATACCTATTACACATCACCTTATTGAACAATTTTCCTAACAAATTCTACATCATTTCATCCAGGAAATACTTAGTTACCTATAATTTAACATTACATTTCATGGCATCAGCAATATTAGAGGCAAGCCCGTCAACATAAGATACAATACCATCTAAGAACTACCCTCGAACTGTGAACTGCCTTGGTGTGTAAAACAAATAAATGCTGTAATATTACAAACGTGTAACGGTGTAGTGAATTAGCAAATACTATGTGCCTAGTCGAGCCAGGCCTGCGCAGGCTGGTCTGTGGTGAAGGGGCTGACGCCGTTGCGTTCCATCGCCTCGAGCACTTCGCACACATACGCGGCCACATCCGCTCGGCTCTGCTCTATGCCCTTTATGAACGCGTGCTCTAATAGCCGGTTGTATTTCGGCCGCTGATTCTCCTCTTTAATCAAGCTGAAAAAATTATGGTTCATTAATATTTTCAAAAGATAAAAAGGTTAAATCTTTGCAAATATTTAATCAATTGCCCCATCTTTTCCATTATTAACCAGAATGACAACAATATTACGAATAATAATAACAATGGTAGGCACTAAAAATCACAATGCGACATTTTGTTGATATGCTTAGTTCATGGGTCAAATAACAAAAATGTAGAGTTATATAAATAAATAGTGCACTGACCAAGTGTTGACAAATGTGACGAAGTTGTTGGAGAAGTGATTGTTGGGGTTAGTGAGGCGCGGCGGGTCGCCCTGCACCACCTGCTGTAACTGCTCGAACACGGAGCCCCAGCGCGGGTATGGGAAGGCGCCTGTGGCCACCTCCATCAGCGTGATGCCCAGCGACCATACATCCGACCGTACGTCGTAGCCGCGCGCGCGACCCGGGTCTATTCGCTCCGGCTGAACATCAACACACATTTCAACATACTCATTTGAGAAAAATGCTAGTGAGTCTCGTATCTAACATTAAGTCTAGAGTAGGTCTAAGCAAGAGCGAGAACAAGTACCCTTTTCGGTACATTTTCGACATAACTTTTTTACACACAGTAATTACTTGACATTCTTCCATGCACCAATAGATCTACCAGCCTACCAATGACCTACCAACCTATGGAAATATTTTTTGGGCAGAAAATAATAAGTTCCAGGATAGGATTCAGGGGAATAGAAAAAAATGTTTTGTCACATTTTAATAAATTTATAATTGTCTACTCACAGCCATGTATGGTCTGCAGCCAGCATCCCGTGTGCGTGCTATTGAGTCCACTAGCTTTCCAGATATACCAAAATCACAGAGTTTTATATTTCCCCTACGGTCTAGCAATATATTGGAGGGTTTTACATCTCTGCAAGAAACATCCAAGTGTATTGTAAAATATCTACTACATTGATTATAGTTATACAAATATAAAAAAAAGCTACAAGGGCTACTCACCTATGAATTATTTTAAGTTTTTCCTTTAAATAATTTAAAGCTTTAACTGTTGCAAGAGTTATTTTTGCTAGAATAGTTTCAGGTATTCGAGTCTGCATCCTTTCACATATAAATTTATAAAATTTGTCTAATGATGTATCCATTAACTCCATGCATATCCAGCAGTCCCCCTGTAAAAGGAGTAGCAATTAAATACTTACTTATAGCTTAAACAAACATTAAATGATACTATAATTGTTTGAAAAACACTTTTCTGTATAATTGTATCTCAACGCCTTCCCACAACTGTGCCTGAAGGATTTTGAAGAGAAGTAACAAACACTTTTCAACAGAGACATTGTCAAGTCTCTAAGGGATTGGGACTTAACATATTATATTGTCTTAACATATTAATTTATGAACTTCTTACAAAGTTCTCTTAGTATAAAAATTCCAGTACTTTATCTTTAGCAAACCTCAATCATCTTCAGATATACCAAAATCACATAATCTTACCATAATTTAAGACTACTAGTTATAGCTTTTACCTCTTTAAACAGTGCTCCATAGAACTGCACAATGTATGGGCAATCATTACTTTTCATAACCACCTCCAGATCCATTAACAACTGTTTTTGTTCTTTCTCATCTATAGTTGAGCGAATCCGCTTCACAGCCATAACACGGTTTGATCTGCAGTCACATAACATAGTTTTAATCATTAAAGGTTGTCACAATAAGTTGTTTCAATATCTTTGGACTATTTAGTGATTAGCAAAGCATTGCCAAAGTGTTACTTTAATTATATTTGCAGACTTACTTCCTATGAACCATTTTATTGACAGCTCCAAAAGCCCCTCGACCTATTTCTCCAAGGTCCTGCAGGTCATCAGCAGTGAAGTCATACACTTCAGTGGCAGATAGCTGCAGTTTGCCTGAAGACTGCATAGATGGATATATCCTACATCTGTCTCTGCAAACACATTAAATCATTTAACATAATATCATCAACTGGAACAATGCACTAATTTACCTATTATATACATACACATGATGCCTATATCCCATGGCGGTAGGCTAACCACTAATTGTATTGGACTTCTATTATGTTGATTTCCAATATATAAAAAACATACTGTTAGTACAATACAAGAACTTGGTCTTCCAATTTGATACAAAGCTAAAAAAATCCTTACCTGGTGGTATCAGGTAGTACATCCCTGATTGTACGCGAGGGGACTCGAGGTTTTGGGGGCGCTGGTGCATTCGAACAAAACGGCGTAAAAGCCGCTCCGTCGTCTGATGGCCCACCAAGCTGCAGATCTAATACTTTACGTTTTTCGGAACTGAATAAACTCAAGTCAGGTTTGGGCATAGTGGGTCGACTCGGACCTGAAAATGGATTTAATTTTTTACTCAGTCAAATCTACTAATTAAATACGTTGTAAATGATTGTATTTAAAATATCGCAGCAAATAACAAAATATTTTATATACCTTGACTTGACGACAGATCGCCATTCTTCGACATTTTATCTTACACAAAAGTACTTAATGATATGATTTGTATCCACTATTCTTTGGTGCAAGTAACGGCTTTCAGATTATCCATTTGAAGGGCTGATTTAATCAAAGTTGTCACGTTTTATTAATATGCGATGTAAATATAATGTTGAATTTGTGCATCGTATCGACAACACACGATGGCATAAAGTTTGATTGACATTTGACTTTTTTTTATTTTCCCTGAACTTTCTCACCATAGACAATTTTTTTAAATCTTTTTTTCATACTTCCTACGATTAGGACTGACTATCCTCAATAATATTTTCATCAGTTTAATTGTTATCTCGAAGGAATTCGTATAAGAAGTGAAATTCTATGCCGAATTACTGCAAGAAGTATGATACGGAATAGACTATATTCAAAACATTTTTTTTAAATATTTAACCACATGAGAACACTTGGCTGCGGCTGGCATATTCTTTTATATCTATGGGGACCGGGGTGTATCAATATTTAATCTTTAAAAAATGAAACAACAACATTGTGTTGGGTGTCGAAATGTGTGACACTTCACATGTCGAACAGTATTTTTTTTGTGTAATGTCAAAATTTTTACATTATTTTAGGGGAATGTTTTGAAGATTTTTTACGATTTAACGCATAATTAATTGTTGTAATGCAATAATATTTATAATATGTCAACCATAATAAAGTTTGAACTTAAAGAATTAAGAAAATTGGCCAATGATAAGAACTCTTGTGTTGTTGAAAAAAAAGTTACTCAAAATTTGGCACTGCAACCGCGATGTCTTGGAAATCTCAAAGAATCGATTAAAAATCTATTGGACTATAAAATTGGAAAATACGACAAAGAGTACGTTTATATTGTTTTTATTCCATAATATATTGATTCATTACATGAATAGAAGTGGAGTTACGTGCGCCCAAGTATAAATAAAATTTGTGTGCGTTGGTCAATTCAATTAAGCTCCCCTTACACTTAATGGGTCCGTACCTTGCATAAGGTAATATTACGTCAATTTTAACTTTCAGGTTTAATGGTATACTGCTAAGCTATAAAAATCTTAGGATCTTACAAAATGTTGGCACTATAAGAAATGACAATGCTGATGTTCATTTCCAAGTACAGGCAGACTACTTTATATTTCGTCCCTTCGTGGGCGCCACATTGACTGGTATAGTCAATAAAAAGAGTACTACACATCTAGGTATACTTGTGCACAGGTAATTATCATGAAGTTATTTATTAATACTGATTTTCCAATATTTATTCTAAGGTTGCGAAGTTATAATTTTCAATCAATATTTGATTGCACGGACACAATTATTATTAAGTCAACTGTTACTTTCTGTTTATTCAATTATTCCACTATATTTCTGTACATGGGCTACCTGTGTCATTGCTTTTTTTATTATGTTAGACTGCTTATTATTAATAAAATGATGCCATTCTGAAGGGTTCCCAGAGGGGAAACAGATGGTACAACACCCACATTTAACCAGTGATGATTTTGTGGCAATAACTGTTGTAAGGATATAATATTTTGTATTGCAGAGTGTTCAATGTAGTGATCCCCAGACCTACAGAAGAGCTTGGTAACAACTGGATGGGGTCAAGTGTAAAAGAGGGGCAGGAGGTGATGTTCCGAATTGCTGTGTTGGATCTTTATGGAGCCTTGCCATATATTAGAGGAGAGCTGGATGAAAGGTTGAAATAATTTAAATTTATGAAAATTCTTTTATATTTTATTGTTGCTTGCATAAACCTGGTCTAAAAAGATTTGCTATTAGTTCCAAATTAATATATGTGTTAATAACTGAACTGTAAACTTTTTGCCTATTTTTACATGAATCTTGACCATTAATATACATCTATATATTTTAGGAGTTTGAAGCTAGGAGCTGATACAGATGATGATGAAGAGATGGAAATCAAACATGTGCATGTGTCTTATGTTGACTTTGATAAAACCAAGCCATACATCCAAAATATTGGTGATGGCCTAACTCAATCCACCACAAAAACCTTGCTGACAAACACAAAGCTGTTAAGCCAGCCTAAAAATCAATTAAATGTCCAGACCACAAATGGTAAATCAAATTATCCCGGAGCAAAAAATCTTGAATGTGATGTGAGTAGTATGGCTGAGAAGGGAAGAACCAAAAGACAGAGTAAATTAATAGAACCAAATCCGAAGCAGTCGGAACTGAACAAGTCTGCAAAAAAACATAAACATGATATGTAATTAAATAATTGTACTTTATGTTACGAAAGTTACTCGTACATATGTCAGTATTGGTCTTCCTCTAGTGCATATTATAATAATATGCTCAGTGACGAAGACCTATATCACATGTACCTGTATATTATGAAAAATTATTGTAATAAATAATACATTTAAATGATACTTCTTTTTTTATTATCTTCATCATATAAATATGGATTACTTCTAACTTAAAAATGATGCATTTCCTGCAGTCTTTTATGTCTGATTTCGCCTTGTATGTAATGGTTTTTAAGAGAAGGTAAACTATCTTTATTCCTAATTTAAACAAAATCGGTTGAGTATTTCAATGAGTGCAGTTGACTTTGCAGCGGCGTATATTGGTATTAATTTAAATTGCTGTTATGTTAGAAAAAAGTATCAAAGTAATACTTTTTGCCTGTAAAAAGTTCCAATCATCTACCCTTGAAATTCGAGTTTTACCTAACAAAATAAAAGGTAATGAGATGAGGCAAGTTATGTATAGTCTTTTGGAACTAAGCCAAAAAAAATCTATAATATAGCCTATATTTAAATTTTTTAGTTTTCTATGGGCTCGGTTGGCTGCTCGGTAGTAAGCGATATTTTCTTTATCTGTGCTCATGTCATTTGATTCATGCTTGCTCTCTCCTCTTTATGGTCAAGACTTAAGAAGACTGACAGATTTATAAAAGAAAATATTTGAGGTTAAATCTAAAGAAATATAATATTAAGTAGTGTTTCAGCAGTTTCAAGTTTTAGGTCTTATTGCCATAGTATTATTTGGTGATTGTATAAAATTTTTTTTGATGTTTTTAATGTATTAAGAAACACACATAGTACATTATATTGTTCCTAGAAAAAGTAATGGCAAATAATCTAAGGATAAAAATGCTGAACAAATGTTTGATCAACACACCTTTTTTCTTATTACCTAGGTATGTTTAATGATAATAATCGCTCTTACGTATTTACAGCTTATTCTGGGGTTCAGGTGTGCAGCTAGCACGTATCGCGCTCAGGTCGAAACTTAAAACTTGCGTACCTAGTTAAAATCCCTGAAGTAATTAGTCTCTCTTACAGGAACGGCAAAAAACGTCCAAAATAGGAGGAGGCATGCCCTATAGTACATATTATTATTGCGATCTGCAGGCCCATAATATTTTTGATTTTATTACATACCTGGGGCTAGCAGTTACACCCGCTTATAATTTAACCATTACGAAAATGTATTTCTTATAGCCTATGTGTTATTTTAATGTATGAGCTACGTTTTTGTGTGAAAGAGTAACAAACATACATCCTTACAAACTTCCATGTTTATAATATTAGTAGGAAGTAGGATAGGAGAAGTCTGTACATAAAGCATTCAAGATGATTTTCAGTTTTCTTGGCTCATGAAAATTATCAAAATGCAATTAATTAGCAAATAATTTGGCATGATTTTTTATTTGCATTACTTACAGATTTTCTGCTAATGGAGTACTTCAATGGAGAAACTATTCTCGTCCTACAAGCTTCCCTGACTACTTCCAGAATCCAGTTTTTAGGAAGGATGAGCAAGCTAAGCTAATTGAGAGCACAGAATTGTCTAAATTGACAGCAGTTCCGGTGAAACCACCCGCTGTGTATGAGACCTCGTCCATCTACCATGACCCACTTGTTAAGTATGAAATATTGATTTCTTAATACTTGTGTTTGTCCCTCATATTCGTAGGACTCTTATAATGTCAAATATTTTTTAATCACTATTAAATTATTACAATAAAATAGTGATCTGTACTAGAAATATAAAATATGTATCAATAAGCAATGTTAAAAATATCTGTCATATTTAATATCCAATATTACAACTCAAGAATATAAATCATACCAATATGCACCCACAAAATTTTGCCATTTTTGCACTTATAGTGATATTTGCTAATGTCTCTAATATTGTCAATTGCTTCACTACAAATATCATGATCAAAAATGTTGATTTTCCTATTTCAGTAAGGTAATTAATCATGTAATGGAAATGGGCAAGAAACAGTTGGCCCGGAGTCTTGTTGAAAAAGCATTTGAGAACATAAAAAGAACACAAATTGAGCGCTATCACCTGGCCACCACACCTGATGGGAAGGCTAGAATAGTGCTGAACCCCAAAGAAATTCTCCATAGAGCAGTAGAAAACTCAAAACCTTTGCTACAACTGTCTCCCATCAAGAGAGGAGGTATAACATACCAGGTTTGTGATTAAGTCTTATACTTTACTCAGCAAGTGCTTTAGTTGTTATTATTATTTTGAGCATCTATTGCTTATTTACACCATACCATGCCATGTAGTAAATGAAATAATAGCATTTTAATTGAATCATGTCTTGGAATAAGCTCTTATTTCAAATGACTGACATACATAATACCTTTATACAGACTGTGGTTATGACTAAAGCTTTTCAATATCATCTTTTATTAGCAGGGGGCCTACTCGCTTTGTTCGAAAAACGAAGCTTCGGCCGAAAGTTCGCAAAATTCCTACCACGGTTATTATTCGTTCTAAAATTACGTCCGAACGTAGTCTGCTAGAAAATTATTTGATGTTTATATTTTCTTAACCAACTTTAATTAAATTATTAGACGAAGAAACATTTGAGTATGATAAAAACAAAGCGATAATGAAAACTATGTTTAATTTTCGTTCGTTCACGAAGTTTCGTTTTCGGAGAAAGAGAGTAGACCCCTGAACCATCTTAATCTTGCCAAATCAGGTACATGTGGGGTGAGGTAATTCTAGGTACCTGTTCTAATATTTAGCATAATGTAGATATACATGTGTTGACAATTTATTTATTGGTAAAGGATGAATTCACTACACCCTCAGTAGGTCTAAAATGGGCACATTGAATAATTTATCAAATTGGAATTCATTTCCTGAATTCTCAGCAGATCCTAAGCAATTCGTCTAAATATCTTAAAATGGTCGCACCTTGTTATGAATTGTATACAATTCAATTCATAATACGAATCATATTTGGTCGTAATGTTGCTGTACGTAATAAATGAAAACCGGAACCATACCAGTTATTTTTTCTTCGTCCTTTCATAGTTTCAATCATGTTTCTGTATGATTTTATGCAGAAAAAACACATTTAGCATTGAAACGTATTCATAATATAGTATTTAAAACCCCAAGTTGATGATTGAAGGTATGCTTTTAACCACGGCTGGCAATAATTTACATGTCAACGACTACTGACAAGTGTCAACTTGCATTAAAATTTATTATTTATTAATCGCCGACTTGAACCAATAAACAACAACACATTAGTGCAGTGAAGAACATTATAGTGTGCGCAAGCTCGAAGAAGAAAAATATATTGATAATATCTAAAACGTATACCCAGTTTTGTGAACGAAATAACTATTACATTCGAAATTTACAAAAACCATTCTATGAAAAATGATTTTTGTAAATTTCGCCATGAAACACCAAAAAGAGCTTTATTTAAAGAAATTTATGAGCATGTTGAAAATATGTTCACAAATTTCTCATAAGCTTATGTATTTCGTGTTCTTCAAAGTACTTATTTACTCCGCTGGCTCAGCGACCCGAAGTGAGTCTTGGCCGAAACGAGAACTCGCCATTGCTCTTGCACTTTTGGATTCTTGAAAGTAAGTGTATTTTATTTTCTCTATAATGAGTACCTACCTATTGTTCAAAGGTTTATCATGAGTCTAACATTAACATTGTATTTTGTAGGTATGGAAAGGACAACATCCCGAGTGTCGGAGGCACAATGGTCAATTATAATAGATTTTTTGGAGCGCAACCCAAGTCTCGCACGATCGCGGGGCTACAACAATGGCGCCCAGGGCCGGGCAGTGTCGAGTAAATTGTGGCAAGAGGTGGCACAACTACTGAATGCTGAGGGGTCAGGGGCAATGAAAACCCCTAAAGATTGGTCCATAGTGAGTACTTACAAACATTATTTAATATTTAAAAAAAAACAATTTAAATTATTTATATTTTAAATATTGTTTTCAGTATGTAAGCAACTACACAAGTAAATTAAAAAAAATTGTAGCTGGAATTAATGCAAGCATGACTGGGACCGGTGGAGGACTACCCCAGGGGGGGTCTTTATCAGAGGTTGACCAACGTTTTTTAGCCCTAATGGGGCAAGGATTTGGTGAAACAAACCCTGGGGTTAGCGTTTACCCTTTCCCAGATATGCTATGTATATTGTTTTCATAGTTTAATTGTATGCATTTTTTTTTTTAAGAATAATTAAAGTTACTAATGTTTATTGTTATAGCAATCATCCTCACAACCATCAACCTCGATGATGATGAATGTTACTCCAGAGCTACCTCCAGAGATACCTCCAGAGATACTTCCAGATGAAGAAATTATACAGTGAGTAAAATTTATATTTCTTATATATTTGTATACCACTAGGTTGGTAACAAGAGAATGTGTTACAGTAAGTGGTACATAGTCTGTAGAGACATGCACATAGAGGCAATATATTGAAAATATTGGTATCGTTATTATTTGGATGGTTATTGTAACAGTAGAGAAGAGTTTACATTTTGATATTCATAGGCAGAAGTGAAGCAAGAGTGGAAGTCTGGTAGTTTATAAATAACTTCTTTTTCTTTATAGATTGGAGCAGGAGATATTGCCCCAGCAGCCAGCAGTTTCTGCAGCTATCCCCACGCTTGCCAGTGCCACACCATCCCTTTTGCCTCGTCAAGCTCGCCAGACCCGGTACCGCAGTAAGTTTTTATACAGCATAAGAATCTAGATGGGTTTAAGAATGGTATTGATGTGCCATCATAATGAAAGACATAAGGGTCTCACTATAATTTACACTAAAAAATGGCCCAAATAGTTAAAAATTTTAATTTGTTCCTGAAGCTAAGCAAAACGAAGATGGGTCACTACTAAGAATTAAAATTTATTAAATTGTGTTAATAGTAAAGTATCAAATTATTTTCAGGCCGACCACTGGCTCCATTAGATGAGGCACGGCTAATATTAGCCCAAGTCGAGTTACAGCGGGCTGCAGCTGATGCTGCTTCTGCTCGAGCCCTGGAATTGGGCAAAACCTCGGCCGCCTGGCAGATGCCATCGAAAGATATTTGTCTAGATAATTATCATAAAAGACTATTATAATAATTTTTTGTATTAAAATTACTCAAAATGAATAAGTTCTTTATTATTTTTAACGAACTAATCACTATTTAGGGTATAAAAGACCCAAAACTAGCATCTTGTGACCTTTATGTCCAGAAAGAAGGAGAAGTCCCAATTGGAAAATGCTTTATAGCAATTTCCAAAAAAAATATTATCACTAAGCATGCGAAATGAGGTATCCTTGATGAATTGGGTATCAAATGAAAGAGACTAATCAATAAAAAATATGTAATAATTAACTATTGCACGCGGCTTTTCACGCATCCACACACTTCCCTAATGTCTGGCTGCCCAAAGCCTCTGTATAAGAGAATTTCTCATTGCTTCTCCAGCTGCAAAATGATTCCTTCTTGAAGAAGTTTCAGTATGCATACTAGTCACCTGGAAAATGTGTTACATGGATTAAAGGTGATAATAGAATTATGCAGTTTATTTTAATGAAATCTAATTGAAATCTATATGCAATTTGTGAATTCACATACATACAATTTGATTTTAATTTCATCCTGTATCCTTAATTAATTTATAATATTAATTACCTGCATGGTGGCTTCATTGTGCTCTTCCTGTGAAGTCAATGTTGGTTCAGGAAGTCTAGCCGCATTGGCTATGTTGTGTAATACCACACATGCATTTGTAATTAATCCAGCTGTTGTGGGATGGTAGTGCAGCTTTCGATCCACTAATAGACATCGCCAGCGAGACTTCAATACCCCAATGCACCTCTCTACTGTATTTCGAACACGACAATGTAGTGTGGTGTAGTACCGCTCCCGGGAGTTAGCTTCTGTATGGACTATTGGTGTCATCAATGTGGGTCGTAGGGGGTAGCCTGAATCGCCTGCATAAAACACTTTGTTTAAATACTCAACAACAGCATGAATCTCAAGTTATAGTTACAATTAATTTTAATGGATACTGACCTAAAAACCAAACTGTTTCGTTTCCAGTCTGGTAGAGTGTTTCAAGGTGGGACTTCAGCTGATGGCGGTTCCAAACAAAAGAGTCATGGTCTGCCCCCCCAGAATTGGCATCAATGCTCAAAATATTTAAATCCGAGTCACATACCTGAAAATAATATTAAATTGATTTAAATGTTCATAACAAATTTGATTCATTAAACACACAACTTTGATTCATTTCTAAATAAGGCAATATAAATATTTTAGGAAGGGGAACAACGCTGGTTGACAAAAAGGTTACTCACTATTTGAGCATTCAATGAGTGATAATGTTTACGGTTGAAATATCTCTCTTCAAACTCTGAAGGCCTTACAATAGCAATGTGGGTGCCATCAACGCACCCCAACACTCCGGGCATGCCAAATTTTTGGTAAAACCTGAAGTTATAAAATTAGTTGTTTTAAGTACTAGTGAGTAAATAGTTGGTATCAAAGCAAAGTAGAAGAAGTTGATAGAAAAGGGTAACGCTATGTAGTGCATTGTGTTCAAACTATGAATGCACAATAGGTACAAAATTTACATTTAAAATGTTTTACTTTAAAGTTGGATAAATTTAAGAATACATAAAGCTTGTAACTACCAAACTTTAACTGACTTGTTGATGTGGAAAGTAAAATACCCATGTTTGATGTTATTTCGTTCTTCCCTAGTTTGTGGAAATCTGATATACTTCCTTCTGAAGTGGATATTATTAAGGGCTACTGTCACAGCTCTCACACAGTTAGATACACTAACCTGGTGCATCTTGTGATGTGCACTGGCTCCTACAAACCTCTGGTACGATCCAGATGCATAGAAGTTTAATGCACTTAATACCTACATGAAATAAAAGCTCCACTTGCACCTTTAGAGATATTTATTGCCCATCGAAGAATGTGTCAAAACCATGATTATTTAACTTACCTTTGAAACTATATTTATTCCACCTCGATGGGAGGGCAAATAAGGTTTCAGTTCCTCAATTAAATCACGACAAACACCCTTGTTCAATCGGTAGATTTTCACAAATTCCGGATCCGGCATATCAATGCTAGCTCCATATTTCGAAGAGCTAAACTGCTTCTTTGGTACGAAATACCCTCTAGAATACGAGCATGCTCCAGGAAATTTGCATAAAGACCTAAATCTGCCATTTAATTATTTATGAACTTACGACTCGTTCGTGAATTGTAGATGTTAGTCCATAAGTAACTTTTTATGATTCTGCTATTTGACACAAAAGCAATTCATATTTTGTGGACCATTTTAGGAATCTTCATAGGGAAGTGTCAAACAGACGAATTGCGAAATATGAATCATTCGTGAATCATAATATGAATTGCACCTAAGTGACCATTTTGTGATTTCGATTATGAATCATATTCGGATCACATTATGATTCACCCAATGTGGCCTTTTTAGAACTTTTATCTACCTCTGTCACTTTTATCTATCCATTGATGAATGAAGGAATGGCAAACCAATAAACTCGCGCATTTGTATGAGTACGAGTGATGTAGAGAGCACTTCAAAATTTATTGATGGTTTGAGACATCTGATTATAGTTGATACAGTAAATTAATCATAAAAATATGCGTTCCATCCATATATTGGATACACACATATAAGCATATAATGTAATTGCATATTTTTAAAGTTTATGCTATGTGAGCTTTGTGCAATTTTAACGACAAATATAAATAAAGTAGGTATATAATATCCAGACCTAACTATTATTTCAAATAACTAAATGTAGGTCAGTACATAGTTTCCAATTAATTCTTTCTTTGTTTAATTTTTTACTATTATTTTATTACACTGTAGTGTAGAATGTAGATATCACAGAGTTGTTTTTTGTTTCTAGATGGGTTATAGTTTCATTAGGTATTAAAAGATTCTCTTTTGCAGGTGCCTGGACCAATAACGGAGAAGAGGTCATTATTTTTGGCAATAAAATGGCTTTTGGAAGCAGCAAACGATAAAGAAAGAACAATACATTTTCCAGAACAATTTGCACGAGAACTTATCGATGCCGCGAGCAATACTGGCAAAGTGGTGAAGAGGAAGCAAGACTTGCACCGTCAGTGTGAAGCTAATAGGGCTTATGCGCACTACAGGTGGCAGTAATATATTCACTAGTCTTTGCACATGTACCTAAAGATTTTCATTGTACAATATAGTAGTCATAAGTCTGAATGTTTGTTTTATTTCAAATTATTTGATTGATAGAACACATGCAGGTATAAAACACTATTGTGAAATACTCTGCTTTAATGGATTTAACTTGCATTGCAATAGTGCATACTGCCTAGGCAGGTGTGCTATATGTGTATTTCGTGTTTTTTTCATTGGTTGAGATTGGAGATAAATCTGTGTATGGATAATAGTTCAAAGCAAGTTATTCGCCTTTTGGTAAGACTTTTTTATGTCTGTAGTGCTGCAATCTAGTAGTACTAGTTGCAAGTCTGCAGTAAACTTCGTGGTAACAATATGAACACTAACTAACTGCAACATATGGTAACTTGTGGGAAAAAATAATTTTACCGTAGTATTCGGATTTCGGTGCTATATAGTCCTATATAAAATACTCGGGTCATTGCGGCACTGTATTATTAATAGTACGTATTGGTAGGCTCATAAGTGAACTGTAAAATAAAATAATGATTCATACATACCCCGTGGAAGCCTCGAGGTGATGATGACTTACATTGCCCGCTCAGACATTACCCCTAGGTATTTGTATCAATGATAACTTATAACTTTATCACAGTTCGTATTGTTATGTATATGTTATCAGTGTATAGGTGTAGGTACAAGCTCAATCTAAGGGCAGTAATGTTGTAGATACGCAGGTTCTCTGACGGACTTGCAGTGCGTGATTGAATTTTTTGTTTTGTGTGTTATAAGGTAAATACCTACCAGCTCTTTCATTTACCTACCGTAGTTTACATAACAAATTAAAAAGTCAAAAGTGTGTGAATATTACGGTACCCAAACCGTACTTACTTTAGTAAAAAAAAAATCACAATTTAAATTTGCTACATAAAGGAACAAAGCCTTTGCGGTTCGAAAAACTGCCCTTACCTTTAGACATTTTAAGCAGTAAGACTGTATTTTATTAATCAGTAAAAACGAAGGTATAGTTATTCTGGCAATTTTTTACGTAAGTACATATAGTGCCTTTGGTTTTAGAGGTCTGGAGGCCTAGGGGCAAAATTACTGTTATTTTTTTTTTCAAATTATTGTTCTACCTAATTAATTTGTTGATTTTTAGCTCAATTTTCTAAAATCATGTTGTATGCAGTTTTTGGTTACATGTATCAGGGTTTTATTTTTTCTATGATGACCGATAAGCTCGTGTATACAACCAGTGCAGTATTATCCATAAGGCGGATTAGGCATTTGCCTAGGGGCCCCGCACCGACTACGAGCCCCTAGTCGGAAATAGAGTGTAAAAAGGGTAAAGGAAAGGGGCCCCGATAGGGTTAATCTGGCCCTGTTTAGAACCACATGATGAACAAGGCTGCAAAATGTAGAGAGTTTTTATTGTGTGCAAACGCATGCTAATCTGTATGCTATTGCTTTTTACACTAAAACAATGAGTGTTAGAAGATATAGGTACTGTGACGATTGATGCAACTGATAGGTTAGAGATAGATTAGATACAAGGTGCATCTGATAGAAGTTGAGGATTATTAAATTATTTAATTTGAAAATATATTTTTTTCGCAGGTCGGTACAATGTAGGTAAGGACTAGTAGGGATTCAACTCAACCAGCTGTTTATGTTCGAAACATAATGTATACGTGAAGATGTGGATCATAGATACCTACCCGATCTCTGGTTACGAAATATGTATCTATTTACTAAGTATCTAATTTGTCAGCTAATGTAAATGAAAAGTAATTTATATTTTATACGTCGGCCCAGTACTATAGATATAAACCTGATGAAAATGGCCTTTCATATTAAGAGTCTGATTATTTTCCACAAGTGCCTGACCCTGACGATGAGAGCCTGGATCTCAAAAAATTTGCTCATTAATAAATAACTATGATATAACGGAAAAATACTTTTGATGCTGACGGTAGTTATTGGTTCTGATAAATGATAACATATTAATCCATTTTTTTTGTTAGAAGTGCTAAGTCATTAATCGGATATCAATATCTTTAAATACTTGCGGTAATGACGCGTGTCTCGCGTGCTTTTATAATATCATCCGAACTACTAGAAACCAAAAACATACCGAGTAAAAGATTGCATTATTTTCAAAGTAATAAGAAGAATGAAAAATAATCTTAGAACTAGTCGGTACTTAAGTGAATTAAATTAGTTTTGGTAGATTGATTGATTGATTAATTATGTTCCCAAGATGTAAATTATTGAGTGGTATTATTGATCACGTGCTTTACGATGAAGGAAAACATCGTGAGGAAACCTGCATATGTCTGAGAAGTAATCAAAGCGTTTATATAGTGCCTGAGACGGCAATAGACTTACCTTTTATTACGTTGGCACTTAATCATCTTTGGTTAAAAGTTACAACACCTCTGCCTATCCTTTCGGGGAATACCTACAGGCGTCTTAACAACATAGCACTTGTCGATCATAGAATACTAAAGGTTAGAATAGTCACTTTGAGTTTGTTTGAAATGACACTGGTCAACTTAAGTGCCGCAATTTGCCACACCACGTTCATTGAAAAGTGGGTAAACACCTCTTACCCCGTCGGAACCCCATTCGTAAAGCGTGAAAGTATATTTTGGGTGTATCAAAAATCAATACGATAGTAATGATTTATACCATTCATAAGATAGGATACGGTAGGTAGGTACTTAGGTGAACGTTATCAGGTCCCAGATAAACAGATCGTATCGTTAAGTTAGTATCATGACGAGGTTCCTACATGGGACATGTGAGTTGTGTAGGGATGATTAGAATAGATACAGCGGTAAAGATACATTTAAGGTATTATCTTGTTTTACTAAGGTAACATTTTTTATTTTTTGTAATCTCTTATAAGTTGCTCAGACTATAAATAATCTTTTGTTTTTGTCATGTGTAATCAATAGTAACAGGTATCATTAGATAACATAAGATAATATAATACTGTCAATAAGAAGCTATACCTAATACGAGTAAATTCATTGTGTGCAATTGAAATAACAATAAATCATAGGTACGCAGGAAGGTACTTGTAATAATGGGCACTTGTGAGTGCGGTTGCACTGAAAATACTGAATTATCTTCCGTATCATCCTAGGTACCATCGTAGCCTCGTTTATAGATTCAACAATTTGTACATGCTACTTAATAAATATGAATACCTACATACCATAACGCTGAGTATCTCAACGCGAACGAGCATACATCTTATATAATTCTAGTGTCACAACGTTAGTAACCATACTCCTCCGAAACGGCTGGACCATATCGAGTAGGTCTGAGAATCGGCCAACATCTATGTTTCATACTCTTAAATGGTCGGATCCACCTGAATATATGGCAATACAACGTTTGCCTGGCAAGGCTAGTAAGTACATAATAACATAATTAGGTACAGCCCGCTAGGATCTACGTAAGCAAGCATTAAGTTTAGGTGCTTTCGTCCTTGTTGAATTTAATAAATGATAACCTTTGCGTTTTAGGACTTTGATAATTGACTACAATGAGGGAACCAAGAGAACCGGGGGCTTTCACAAAATACCGCCTATTGATGTGGAAGAACTTCCTGCAGCAATGGCGGCACGGCAAGCAAACTGTGGTCGAGATGCTGCTGCCGGTGCTCACCATGGCACTGGTGCTCATACTGCGCTCGCAAATAGAGCCTACAACTATCCCCACAACCACTTTTCCACCTATAAAAGCGCACAGCTTAAATTTCTCTGCCGCAGTCCTGTAAGTAGCCCCATATTTTACAAAATATTGCGACAAATTATTCGCAGTCATCCTCAATTAATTCTTCTTATTTTCTAGACTTGGCATGGATTTACAGGAGATGTCAATTGCTTATTCACCTACGAGCCCAGTGTTAGATGACATTATCAGGAATGCGGTTATTAACTTGATGCTACGTAATGCCGCGGATTTACTACCAAGGATAATAGAAGTATATTTTCCTGAATTGGGTGAAATAGAGATACCACCAGATCTTAATATAAATTCAACGGAAATACAAGAAATTCTTAAGTCGTTAATAAGTGTTACGTCGCATGATAACAGTACCGAATTAAGAGGTATCTACAGATTAGAAAATGACACACGAAAAGTAATCGCCGCTGTACAGTTCGATGATAGTTTGTATGGTGCGTATTGTACCAACTTATTCGTATCAACGTTTTGAATGGCCTCTGTGTCTTATGCAGGTATGTCATAATAATATTCAAAAACTAACTTAAATTTCAGGAGCGACAGATCTGCCTCTCAATTTGGAATATGCCCTAAGGTTCCCTGAAAGGCCCCGGCTGAATTCGTTCTTTGCTCAAGGAGGAAGATCTTGGCGGACAGGAATGGTTGTTCCGACATTTGAGATATCTGGTCCTAGATTCGCCTCCTCCTGGGAGGGCGGCAATGATCCAGGTAACTGCAAAATGTTATTCATTGAAGCTTTTCAGCTAACAAACAGGAATTTCAATAATAGAAAATAATTGTAAGCGTCTTCTGTAGCTACGTACCAGTAACGTGTTTGCTTGTTGTTTGCTTGTATTTATACAACTAAGGTGGTTAGCAAGCATGCCGTCCAACTGTCTAAGTGGTCGCCTCAACCTTCCCGACAATTCTGAGAAAAAAAGAGAAAACCTTTTTCTTCAGTGCTTCAAGTGGATATAGGTTTTAACATGACATGTGCTAACGACGATGAAATTCGTTGCATAAATGTATTGTTACCGTTTCGAAGGCGAGTTCTGATTGAATGCCAAGAGCGAATTACCACATTTTAGAGTCATGCTAATATGCAATGAAATTCATCGACGTTGAAGCATGATAACACCTTTACTTGGGGCACAGATTTAGAAAGCATAAGTTAATCGCGGCATTTGCGTAATTTCAGGTTACGTGAATGAGATGTTCATAGCTCTGCAGCATGTGATATCTGGTGAGGTGGTGGCGCGGCTAACGGGCGCCGACCTCAGTTCGTTTGACGTGAGCATACAGCGGTATCCTCATCCGCCGTACTTGAGCGACCTGGCGGTCGAGGCCATGCAATATCTTTTCCCGATGTTCCTCCTCCTCAGTTTTAGTTACACAGCCGTCAATATCACTAGAGCTGTTACTTTTGAAAAAGAAAAGCAGCTTAAGGTAAACATTTTCACATTGTTAACTATTTCTATTGTAAATTATATTTTTTTTGTTCTTCGACCGAATATCCGATGTCCACTAGGGTCGGAAGGTTCTAGAGTGGCCTCTACCACGTGGACCGATGTCCTTGCAAAGGTAACGACCGGGCAGCCGTTGGATGCAGTCGACCCAAATTCGCGGTCTGTGGAAACGCTTGGGGGAGACCTGTTTTGCAGTAGACGCCTCATGGCTAATGATGAAGTCCCATACATGACATCGTTCAATTTCTTTTTTTAAACTTATGGGTGCAGATTTTCCATAACGCATGTGTTGCGAGACCCTGGCGGTATTTAAGTTAGAAAATCTCATTTGGACAAACGCGTTGGAACCCGAATCTGCACTTTATGTGTCACTGTAATAAATAAAAATAAACATTTCAGGAAACAATGAAAATAATGGGCTTACCGACGTGGTTGCATTGGACGGCGTGGTTTACCAAACAGTTCATTTATTTATGTATCACTTCAATTTTAATTGTTATACTTCTGAAGGTAATAATTCTTACCTACCTACTGCTTTACTAAAAATAAAACAGTGTTTCTGCTTTCTGCTTTCACTTCTAAATGTCCGAAACTTTATGCAAAGAGGCAGATAAGTTTATAAAAATTAACCGACTTCTGATAAAACGCGTAGTGCAGATGTTGCTCTTAAGATGCTGTTTGGTGGCGAAGTATTTCCTTCATTTTGCTTTTTCTATTGTGCTAAGCTAGGAATTGCCCCTGACCAACACTCATTAGATAGCTATATTAGTACTTATATGTAGCTATCAGTCCACGTTAAATGTGACTTACTATTTCAGGTGAATTGGTTTTCTAATGAGGATGGATTCTCAGACTACGCTGTATTTACAAATACGCCGTGGACAGTGTTGTGGTTCTTCCTTCTTCTCTATTTAACGAGCACTATATTTTTCTGCTTCATGGTTAGCGGAATGTTTTCTAGAGGTATGCAATGCAATTTATGGTTTCTTTTGTGGAAATTTTGCGAAACTTTCACTCTCGCCTTGAAAAAATATTAAGAACCTTCTAACTATTATACGTTTTGTACCCTTTCCCAGCGAGCACCGCAGCGCTATTCATGGGGATCATTTGGTTTTTGGCATACATACCGGCGTTTTTGATGACTCTAGAGATGGATATGTCGTACGCAGTGCAAGGATTGACTTGTCTCCTACTCAACTCGGCGATGTCGTACGGATTTCAACTTTTATTGGCAAGGGAGAGCACTGGAGGTATTTCTTTTACTTCTACTTTGTTATGGCATATCAAGTGAACAACTAGACGACGATGTAAATTGCGCGAAATTTAAATTCATTTGAGTTTACAGGTAATACACAAGATTCCAAGGTTCCCCAGGCTTAACGCCCGCTTGGAAGATCTTACCTTTGCTGGGGCTGAGCATGATAAAGAATGTGGACATAAATCTGCTTTATTATGATAAATATTCGGGCAAGGTAAATGAAGTAAATAAATGTTTTAGGTTTACAATGGGGTGAGTTCATGGACTCCCCATCGGCAGACTCTACCCGCTTTGTGTTCGGTAACGTGGTTGTGATGTTGGCGTTTGACTGCGTGTTGTATATGATGATCGCACTCTACCTCGAGCAAGTACTCCCGGGTCCTTACGGAACGCCACAACCGTGGTACTTTATGTTCCAGAAACAATTTTGGTGCCCCAACAAAACAACCTCTCAAGGTAGAGAATATATGTATTATAATAAATGAAATCGCTTTTGACACTATCTAATTGTAAATATTGAAAAACATGTTTTTATTACAGGAGTAGTATTGGGCACAAATTGCGAGTTTGATGACATAATTAAAGAAAAAGATCCAACCGAACTCTCAGCGGGTGTGCAAATGTTTGTAAGTAGATATATGATTACATGGTTATTATCAGTACAAAACCCTGGTCATATCCCGGCGTCACCCATGTGAAGATCCTAGGTGAAGCTTGGATATATGTATGTAGGTGCCATTCTAAGGCATATAGGTATAATATTGGTTTCGAAGTATTCCTTATTATTTATGAGCGTACAGTTCAGCCGGCCTGATGCTCCGTCGCAACTGATACCTTCTGATTATGGAATAGTCTGAAGGTAACTTTGAGGTATATAACATTTTTTTATTAACGAGGCGAGGTGTGTAACATATAGATGCCGACACGAGAGAGCGGTCAGCGAAAATATCAGGAGTAACTACGCATGTATTTTATTCGCGTCGAGTCATACAGACAGACAGTGACTGACTCATAAAATGACTACTGCGCATTCAAGGTCAGCGCTCATAACTCGTGACCGCACCTTTACATACGTTCTTATTTGTAATCATTTTTTAATTTATCTTGCTTACTATGTTACTTTCAGAACTTAACAAAGATATATGGGTCCAATATAGCAGTGAACAATTTGTCCCTGAACATTTACGATGACCAAATCACTGTACTGCTTGGTCATAACGGTGCTGGGAAATCTACAACGATATCCATGTTGACAGGTGAGCCCGATTCATATTTTATTTATATATTTATTTACATGTTGAGAATATTATTACTTTTTTTGAAATTCTGAAAATACGTAGATTTGCCATAAATATTTAAGTCTTTAAGTGGAAAATTGAACATTCTAATTTTAATTGTATGTAATATTTTTAATATACTTGTCTATATTTATAATTTACAGACTGCTTGAAATCTTCAGGCACATAAATACGTAAAACAAATGTACGTTAACTAATCGAATGTCCAAAATAATGTTGGTTCCAGGTAATGTGCCGGCATCCCACGGCTCGATCACGTTAGCGGGCTATGACATGGGCACGCAGGCGAGCACAGCGCGCTCGTACCTCGGCCTCTGCCCACAGCACAATGTACTGTTTAATGAACTCACTGTTAGAGAACATCTGGAGTTCTTCGCCAGACTTAAAGGATTCAGTGGCCAGGACCTGAACGATGAAATAGATACTCTAATTGACAAACTGGAATTGGGAGAGAAGGTAAATAAATACGTATCTGCACTAACATACACAGTTAACATAAACCTCCTGCCCTTATCCCACGTTATTTGCGGTCAGCGCAATAAGTTTTTCTCATGCATTTCTCTCTATCAGCAGTCATATATATTTCACTACTCCCTTTCTACCATTTTCATCGCACAAACAATTCATGTATCGTTTCTTAGGTCTTCCTCTATCTTTGTCGTCATTCATAAACAAAACAGTTTTTGTAATATTGTCATACCTCCGTATAACATGTCCATGCAATTGCTTATTCTTCAACTTCTCAGTCACTACTCTCAGTGACTCAAAACAATAAATTATATTTTTATTAAAACAGAGGGATTACGAGTCGAAAGGTCTCTCTGGTGGACAAAAGCGTCGTCTCTGTGTTGGTATAGCGTTATGTGGAGCTGCAAAAGTGGTATTACTCGACGAACCTACTTCGGGCATGGATCCAGCTTCGCGACGTGCCCTCTGGGATTTGCTTCAAAAGGAAAAAAAAGGTATGTTTAATTTGCTGCAATATTCCTCTCTGTTATCCACGTGAGGAGGTTGGCGTGTTTAGGACATGTTTTGTTGTTCTTATCGTCGTCACACTTATGAAGCAGACTATTTTAATACGTAGCGTATCAATGCGGAAGTAGATCCAATTATAGATACAGTATGAAAAATAAGTGAACTGTGAACATTTGTTTAATTTTATTAATAATAATGTATCGCGCCAGTATACAAAATGTTTATGTCTAATTAAACAGGTAGGTCTTTGATCCTGACGACCCATTTCATGGACGAGGCGGACATCTTGGGTGATCGCGTGGCTATAATGTCGCAAGGCCGACTGCAATGCGTTGGCTCCCCGTTCTTCTTGAAGCGGCACTATGGTGTTGGGTACACTCTCGTCGTAGTCAAGGACGAGGGGTTCGAGACTGAAGCATTCACTAAAGTTATCCACCGACATATACCTGGAATAAGCGTCAAGGAAGATAGAGGTAAAACATACAGTAATCTATTTTGATAAGTAGAAAAGAAAGATTTTTGCCTTGTCAGTGTTGATAGAGTCGGATATTTTGTATTTGCAGGATCCGAGGTCACGTACGATCTGACAAATGATAATTCACATCTATTTGAGGATATGTTGAGAGATTTCGAACTGAATAGTACTACTCTTCGGTTTAAAAATTATGGTTTGACTGCAACCTCACTGGAAGACGTTTTTATGTCGTAAGTGATTGGTACAATATATAATATCAGCTATATTTTGAAATTAAATAATGTATCTAAAGTTGGTTTGAAATGTCAGGGTAGGAGCGGATCTAGCAAGCGTTGCCAGCGACTCGGACGATGGCGCTAACTCAATTGACGATACAATAGAGAACTCATTGAAATACGATGTAGAAGCAAGCTCAATAGATACATGTAAGTTTTTAATTTCCACCGTCAATGGCTTTAATTTTCTTCTTATCACCCGTGGTAAGCCAGCCGTGAAAGTCAGTCATAAAAGTATTTGTTAATACCTTATGAGATCGAATAATACCTTTCCAAGTGTCACATCGAATATACAAACGCAAATATACCTTGTTTTATTAAAAGGTGCACATTATAATTGATTGGGGTATAGTCAACTAAAGTATACATAGAACATAACTGATTGTCTCTTATATTTGCCCCATTGATAACATTTATGATGCAAACTTTTATAGGCTATGGTTACTGCTTCTAATCCAATTTTATACCAGATGGACTGTACTGATGGTCTTGTTTGCCACCATGTGGCTTAAATTTTTTATTTGATATGATTCAGTGGACAAAGACGAAGTGCCAGTGAGGGGTGTGAGGTTGGTAATGCACCACGTGTGGGCTGTGTGGTTGAAGCTGTGGTTGGTGTGGACGCGCTCGTGGATGCTGATGGTACTGCAGCTGGCCGTTCCCATCATCCTCATCAACATCAGTCTCGGCATCATGCAGTACATGATGACCTTCATTGACACCGTGCAACCCAGGCAACTCTCACTCGCCGAGGGGTGAGTTTGAACTACAATTAAACACCTAATAAAAATTCGCATCACGATTTCTTTACGTTGAACTTCGCTTGGCATACCTATATATTTGATGGATTTATTTAGAAGATTTGAAAATGATGGTTTATATATATCTTTTGCTTGTATTCTAAGTGTTTGTTAATTTTTTAGATTTTCACAATCTAGAACACTACGCACTGGGTCAAGGATTATAGGGATAATTAAGTAATGCTTCCTTAATTATCACTATCTATACAGATAAATAAAATTACACACGGTACTGACGTAGAAAAACCTATTTTGTTCCGGGTAATCTCCGAAACGGCTGGACCGATTTTAACAGGACTTTCACTAGCAGACTGATAATGGAACAAGGAGTAACTTATGCTGCGTTTATTTAAAAAAAGCATAAGGGTTTCGCGGGACACCCATGAAACTCACTCTACGCGGCTGAAACCGTGGGGCACAGTTAGTAACTAAATATAATTAGTCTTTGTTTTCCTATTCCTACAGATACACACACACGGAGACGTTGATAAGTTTCTTGGGGAACTCGACACAAAGTTTGGGTGCCCTGGCCACCTCGGCATACCAAGCGATGATACAATCCGCCGGCATCGCCAGCATGGAGGTTACTAGAGTTGAACAACCTCTCGACGAGTATTACTTGCAAAGAGTAAGTATCTTTCGAATGATTTGTATATGAATCAAATTTTACTAACTGCCTTCTTTATCTAAAGAAATCGCTTTTATGACATAGACATTATTAATGACATAGATAGCATGATGAAGTGTAAGTGGTCAGAGTGAACTGCTGATTATTTCTCCCCTCGAAGAGCGTGATGATACTTTTGTATGTTTATCATGATAAACATACAAAAGTATATAACTCGTATCTAGATAGCCCGGCTCTGATGCGTATATTACCCGTACAAATTAACGTTCCAAGTCATATAATTTCCAAGAACTTAAGATGCTTACTCATCAACTACATACCATAATGAGTTAATGATGTGCACAATATGATCTTACTATTACTATTATGAAACACGGGACATGCCGATATTTTTACAAGTCAAGCAGTCGTTATGCTTTTTATAACACTAAATTATATCCAATCTTCACTACCCTGTTTTTTTACATGTTTGGTGTAATTGAAATACATATGTATAATGTATATATTTGCTTTCTGGGCCCGTTCGTTAATATGGCCGTTGTATCGTAATTTAGGGCGAAAAACCACTGGAAATGGGACTGATCCGCCACCGCATCATGACAGGCGCGTCGTTCGAGAATGACGGTGCGACGGCGTGGTTCAGTAACTTCGGCTACCACGACGTGGCCACCTCACTGGCCGGTCTACACCAGGCTTTACTGCGCGCCTACAACTCTTCCGCTAGCCTCACTGTATTCAACTACCCCCTTGAGGCCACCTACAATAATCAGGTAGGTAAAGCCGAAGTTCCAGTAATGTACAAGTTGTCTTCAAATATGTATGTTTGTAAATAGGCACCTGTATTTGAGGTCAGACTTATTTTTTTATAAACATAAAAACACAAAAAGTGCTAGCATAAAACCCATACTTTGCTATTCATACTATCTATGTGATGTGAATAGTGTAATAACAATATTTCAGAACGATCTGGAGATAATGTTCACGATGCTGTCGATGCAGCTGTCCAACGGAGTCGGGAGCACCATATCCATCGTCACTGCCGTGTTCATCATGTTCTATATCAAGGTGAGATTGGCTCACACTTTTAGTATGCTACTCAAAATATTTTTTGTGAGTCAGTTTGATAAAAGTAAAGATAAAATTGAATTATTTTATTACGGATTTTAACTTTATTTATAGGCAGTGAATGTTAATCCTAAATGCCTAAAGTTGCCCAATGACAGATAGAAAAAGTGATCAACATGCGCCACATGCCCTTTAAGTATATAATCATCATCATTTATCTATATCTATACAGATAAGCTGACAGCTTTTCACTAAATGCATATGCAGCATATACTTACCTTACCAGTATATAGAGACGTAGTTTTACGTAAGTTACATAAAAAAAATCTGTTTGTTTGTTATGGCTAATCTAAGAAACGACTGAACCGATTTCACAGGCGGATAGCAGATGTTAGATGGACAATTTATAATCTAGAAAAATAAAACTCTGATCTGTACATAGTTTTCTTTGTTAAACCTATATATGCCGTACACGGTATTCATACATACATATGCTCGCTCACGTCTGTATTTCCCGAAGGGGTAGGCAAAGGTGTTTATATAACAACACCCACTTTTCACCGAAGATGATTAAGTGCCAACGAGACTGATGGTGAGTCTATCGCCGTCTTAGGCACGATGTATTCTTTTTTGAATTTCCTCACGATGTTTTCCTTCAACTTAAAGCACGTGGTGTGAAATCATTGCACAAGATTTTAGAAACACTAATTCACTCGCAGGTGCTCACCACGGCTCTTATACATATATTTCCTACATAGTAGGTCTTGTTATAGTCAAAGTCAAAAATATCTTTATTCCCGAGAAATTTAAGCCCATGGACACAGTTCCAATGCACAAATGTCATGACATGTATATGAGTGTGTGGTGGTGTAGGAGCGCATGTCAGGCGCGAAGTTGGCTCAGAAGGCGGCGGGCATTCAGCCGCTGGTGTTGTGGGGCAGCGCGGCTGTGTTCGACTGGATCTGGTTCTGTCTAACCTGCGTCTCCATACTAATCTCATGCGCACTCTTCAGCGTCGTCGGCCTCTCCTCTGCTATCGAGTTAGGTAAGCTAGTATTTCCACAAAAAAATTGACCCTAATGAATACTTATGCCGTAACGAGTTATGAGCGCTGACCTTGAATGCGTATTAATTTCACGAGTCTTCCTCTGTATGCCTGTATAGCGCTACGCGAATAAAATCAATACGCTATTACCCCCCACTATGTTCACTGAGCGCTCATAACTAGTTTTCGGCACCTGTATCTGGTTTAAAAAAATATGTCTATGCGTACCGGTGTAATGATTAATTCGCTAGTTAAGAGACTGGAAGGGAGTCTGACCTTCGCAACGGTAAGGGGTAACCGGGTAAACTGGTAACCTAAGCAAAATCAGATGTCAGACTTTCATAGGCTTCCAACTGACTGAGTATCGCGCGTCACCGATCGTATGTGGCGAGGGGAAAACGAGTCAAGAGGTTAAATAGTGGATGTAAGATCAGAAGGGGATGTAGAATACATATAGCCTCATAAATAAGTTCTTGAAACTTAACTTAGTAAGCTGGTGGTGGATATGGCCTTCAGATTGTGCTCGAATGGTATACCGAAAATCTCATTCCATGTCCTATTCCAGAAGCAAGGAATATTCTTTTTAATGTGCTCTGAGAATAAGAAAAAGTTGCCATGAACGTGTGTGTTGAATGTTTAGGTCGTCTCTACCTGTGTCTCTTGGTGTACGGCGCGGCGATGTTGCCCTTCGTATACCTACTCTCTAACGTCTTCAACGGACCGGCGCTCGGCTTTGTCGTAGTCTTTTTCATAAATACTCTGTTTGGTAAGAAATTTATACGTAACCGATCTAGACTAATTACCTTTCTTATACGTTCTACCAAACGTACTTAGAGCGATTTCATCTTCTGATTCCATAATTTGCTGTCATAATAGATTCGTACCCTGAGCCCTTATTGCCATGATAGTTTGACTCATATTATGAGACAGATGTATACATCGTGTTTACATCAGGCACTATCGCACAGCTGAACTAGCATTACAATAAAACCTCATGGTTCGGACCCAGGTTGTTTTAAATAATTACATGCTTTTTTTTTATTTCACCAGTTGGATGTTATAATTATATTATATGCAGTTATTTAACAACCAGTGTGTTGACTCCGCAGGTATGATAGGAGCGCAAATTGTAGATGCGTTAGCAGCACCGCAATTGAATACTGAGGAAGTGGCGAACATATTGGATGGTATCCTGCAGTTCTTCCCCTTATACAGTCTCGTCACGAGTGTCAGGTATGGTGACCTTTTTTATTTTATAACCTCAGATGCACATGACCACACATTGAATAACTTTAAGATAGTGAGGGCACTAAGAGATCGGCCGTTCAAAATTCAGAGCTTCCCGAATGGGGACTGTACCTTCACTTTACAGAAGATTATAACCAAACAAAGCTGCTTTGAAGTATTGTGTTCCTGCAGTGTTAACTCAATCAATTAATGGAGAACGACGGCTTTACAGCCATTGGCAGCTCTATGGGGGGATGGAGAGGAGTGTAGGCACTGTGCTAGCTATATTAAGGCCCTTTCGTCTCTAATTAAGTAGGCTATTCCATATAAACAGGGCAATGCGCAAGTGACATTCTTCTCTTTAGCTGGTCACGATCAGGCTGCAGTAGTCGCTTTCCATGAGGTGACTGCACGCGTGTTTGCCACTTTAGTAGTATGAAAAAATCATGTGTATAAATATGGTTTGTGTCAGAACGCTGAACCAGATCGGTCTGACGGAGCATTCGTGTTTGGAGATGTGCGACTACCTGTCCGCCGTAGTGTCCAACATCACCGAGTGCACTATGCAAGTCATGTGTGAGAACTACTCGGCAAACTGCTGCGGTAATTATACATAATAACAATTTTATAATCTAAGAGCCGAAGTGGCCGCGGGTTCGAATCATAGCGGGGTCTGTCCCAATGGGTTTTTTCTAAAAACTTGTGTACAGTGGTCACACCACGTGCTTTACGGAGAAGCAAAACATTGTGAGGAAACCTGCATATGTCTTAGAAGTAATTCAAAAGACTTATGTATTGCGCCTGAGACAGCGAAAGACTCACCATCTGTCACGTTGGCACTTAGTAATCTTCGATGAAAAATGGGTGTTGTTATTACTACACCTCTGCCTGCCCCTTAGAGGAATACAGGTGTGAGCATATTTTATATTTTGTAATAGCATGAGCCCGCGTTCCACTTATAACAAACATTGGGTACCAATTATTCCCTGAGTTACTGTACCTATAGATAATTTTGTGATTCAGTTCGAGAAAATCCGTATCTCGAGTGGGAGAAACCAGGCGTGCTGCGGTATTTGTTGGCGATGCTCGTCAGCTGCGTCTTGCTGTGGCTGCTGCTCATGTTTGTGGAGTACAGAGTTATTTATAAGGTGAGCCGTCGTAACCAGACATACTAATCATGCCGCGACAGTATTGAAATGAACGGATGCACCAGACCGTTTGTTCACATTTGTGATTGCGCATACTTTAAGGATATATTATCAAAAGTGAGGTCAATATGTTTCATCCGTCCCCAGAGCAGTCTTTCATGATGAGCCCGTATCGCCATCAAATTAAATAATCCAGTTGACTCATGATTTTAATTTCAAATACACTACTGCTGGTCTTACGGTACTTAAGCCACGGGTTGCCGAGAAGAATAGAAATAACAGCAGGTGCTGTACAAGTTAAGAGCTCTAGCCTTGAATACGCAGTAGTCATTTTATGAGTATGTATCTGTCTGTCTGTATGGCGCGATGCGAATGAAATACATGCGCATACCCCCACTATTTTTGTTGATCGCTTATAATTCGTGGCGACACCTAGGGGCCCACTCGCTTTCTCCGAAAAACGAAGCTTCGGCCCAAAGTTCGCAAAGATCCTACCACGGATCTTATTCGTTCTAAAATTACGTCCGAACGTGGACTGCTAGAAAATTCGTTGACATTTATATATTTTAATCCTACTTTGACAAGAGTATTAAACGAACGAAAAATGAATTTGATAAAAACAAAGCGATACTGAAACTACGTTTAATTATCGTTCGTTTGCGAAGTTTCGTTTTCGGAGAAAGAGAGTAGACCTCCTGGGGACTTACTATGTTCGTTTAAGCAGCACGTATTATGAACTTCTTAGCATTGAAGTTAATTTTACGGTACCAAAATGAAACGTCAAAGCTCAGACGTTCTTAATACGTCCCCAGGCCCCCAGTTTGTATCCTAATGAATATGTTAGCCATCAACCATTTGCATGTGGTCCCCAGATATTGACATTGAAGAAGTCGCCCCCGCCTCTGGACGAGTCGTCTCTGGACGAGGACGTGTGTCGCGAAGCGCGGCTGGCTCGCTCCATGGAGCCGGCCTGCCGTCCGCTTGTAGCTACTGGCCTCTCCAAGTACTATGGGAAAAACCTCGCCGTCGACCAACTGTCTTTCAGTAAGCAATTTCTTCTTCTCCGTCAAGAACCTCCCTAATTACTGAAGGTATATATCAGCTTTGATTACTTTGTAAGGATATTACTTTGTAAATACATTGAACCCGATGACATTAAAAAGATTGTAAATAATCAAAGTATTAAATAATACAGTACGAACAGGACATACGTATTACGGTATGGGCAGACCTCTCTTTAAACCCACTTTAAACCATACAAAATGGTCTAGCATCTAGTATAATATTGTGATAATTGGTAGCTGTGAACGAAGCGGAGTGTTTCGGGTTGCTGGGTGTGAACGGAGCCGGCAAGACTACCACATTCAAGATGATGATGGGAGACGAGACAGTCTCCAGCGGGGAGGCCTTCGTCAGCGGATACTCCGTGCAAAAGCAGCTTACTAGAGTTCACGACAATATAGGTAACTACAAACAAACTATACATAAGCTATTGAGCAACATATAATGCTAGCTTCCACTGGCGCAATGTTTTAATTTACCCGCGACTTTGTCTACGTAGTAATTACTAATTATGTCCGTCTTTGGGGGTCAAAGCTGAAGTTCCAACTAAATTAGTTCTGCAGCTTACCGTGAAAAGGTAACAGACAGTTACCCATTCATAAAGTCTCATCTATACTAATATCACATATGTAATGTTAGTGAGATAACTGCTTTCTAAACGTGTGTTCAGGCTACTGCCCGCAGTTCGACGCGTTGTTCGGTGAGCTGACGGGCCGTGAGACACTCCGGGTGTTCTCATTACTCCGCGGACTGCGCACTCAATCCATCGACGCGCGCTCTCTTGTCCTCGCCAATGCACTGGGCTTCTTCAAGCATCTTGACAAGAGGGTATGTACCTTATAGTGGTAGTTGTTTATGTTAGCATTACTATGACTTTTTATCACCAAAACCATACTTAAACATTAATTCATTACCTGATCATTATAAACAAATGGATCTAACTAACCGTCTGGGGTAGTTCTATCTGCTACATCTTGCGTCGACAGAAGAAAACGCAGTATACGTAAATGATGCTCGTGCCGGATAATCTTAGAATGTATTGCAATTCTCTTGATTTAAACCATGTTTTGACAACACTATCAATAGTAATAATTAATAGTCTAAGATTTAATTCAGAAAATCTTTGGGGTCAACATTATTTGGTATTCACGACAACAAAATGCAATTATTAATGCTACGTGTTTTCATCAGGTGGACCAGTATTCAGGCGGTACTAAACGCAAGCTGAACACAGCCATCTCGTTCCTGGGCAAGACTCGGCTCGTGTTTGTGGACGAGCCCACCACTGGCGTCGACCCGGCCGCTAAGAGACACGTATGCCTTTTATACTATTACTTGGTTTTAATATCTTCATAAAAAATAACTGTTTTTTTTTTCTTCAACTGTGAATCATCACAATATTTCTGTTGTATTTACTGAGCAACTGAACGTTATTGCTGATTAGTAGAGTCTCGCACACTTCGAGAAACATGACAATATTTCCAAGTTAGAAAGTTTGTGGGGAGTCAAGTTCTACCGAAGGCACAACTGCACTCGAACTAGTGGTGCGCTCAGTGCACTTACACCACCTGTTATGACTCGTTCGAATTCGCGAATAAAACTGTACCACCTAACAGTACCATTTCCCTACTTTTTAATTTCTTTTTATACCACTATGGTGGCAAACTAGCATGCGACCCACCTGATGGTAAGCGGTTACTTATTGGTCCTAGTGATTAGCAGCCTATGGTCGCTTGCAATAGCAAGGGTTTCACGCGCACGTTAATATAAGAATAATAAGAATAAGAATAACTTTATTTTCATTTAGGAGCATTGGTTTACATATCTATATCTTATCGTAGATTACAATACTTTAAGTTAACAAACTATTATACTTTAAATGAAACAATACGGTTTTTAAACATTTATAAAAACAGAGGGTAGTAAAATAAATAGCAAAGAATTATTTATCTTATAAAAAAACAATCAAAGACCGTAGTAGATAAGTATACCGGCAAGAACTTTACTTCCCGTGGTAACCCCTTAGCAACAGTTGATAACAAAGATATAGGGCGGTAATTAGTTACACTCTCTCTGTCGCCTGCTTTAAAAATTGGAACCACAATTGAATCCTTTAACACTTTAGGGAAGACTCCTGCTGCCAGACTAACGTTGCAGAGGTGGGTTATCGGAACTGCAAGAACACTGATGCATTTTTTTATAAATATAGCAGATATTCCATCCCAGCCAGAGGATGCCGTATTTTTTAAGGAGTCAACTATTTTCTTCACTTCTGTCGTATCGGTTTCTAGTATAACGAAAGAGTTTACGTAGGTATTCTTTGGCTTGTAATTTTTCACCATTTCCTCCTCGCTCAAGTTGACTTTTCGTAATATGTTATCTGCAAGGTTACTTCCAACCTCGGTAAAAAAAGTATTTATGTCGTTGATGGAGTCTTGTGGTGTATTATTACGTTGTAAGAGTTCAATTGGAGTTTGGGATTTGTGACAATATAAATATAAATATAAATATCTCTTCACACCCTAATTGGATTCATCATCATTTTGGACAGATCATTTACGTCGATTGTGGGTTATTTGACGATTTTCCCTTTAAAAAGGGTTGCCAAAATTTGTATAAAAATCAGGTGATCAGCTAGACATACGACACGTCTGTGCCAACTACGCGGTGATTACCTGAGTATTACACAAAGGGTCTGCCCTTTGACTTTACTTTGAAACCCCTTTTCATATTGCAAATCCTTCCGACCAACCTGTGTACCTGTGGCATGTAGTATGTGGTATATATACAGGTGTGGCGTGCAATGCGCGGCGTGCAGCGAGCGGGGCGCGGGCTGGTGCTCACCTCGCACAGCATGGAGGAGTGTGAGGCGCTGTGCTCGCGGCTCACTATCATGGTCAACGGACGGTTCCAGTGCCTTGGCACGCCGCAGCACTTGAAGAACAAGTTCTCTCAAGGTATATACACTCATACGACCACCCCATCCTGTGTGCCAAACACGTAACCTAACAGCCTGACTGCTTCGTTGATCTGGCTAGTGGTTCGCGACTTCGCCTGTCGATCACGATTCCTGGGTCGGGTCAAAAATAGGCCATAATCGATAATATAAGGTTCCTCTGTCAAGAAAATTAATGCCCGGAGTTTAAAAGTTGCCTTGGAAAGCTCGTAAAGCCGTTGGTCCTACGCCCGATCTCTTCGGAAGTGTCGGATTACCGTCCCATTCATCGGACTGAGTTGCGCACACAAACTTTGGCACTAATATCTCCTGCACAGACGGTCTCCTGCCTCGACGGGGTAAAATTAGAAGTAAAATTTGTTCCAACAACTGTTTGAACAAATTTTACTTCTGCGAAACTGCGAAACTAGAGGTCGATGATTCGATTTCCTGCCTGAGGGCATATATTTGCGTGATGAACTAGAGTATATATTTTTATTAATAGTTGTTGAGTTTCCATGGTAAAGGCTATGTTTTACACTAGGTAAATTCGTATGAAATTGAATTGATATATTGCAAAATGATTACTGCAAATATTTACTAATACTGTCATTCTGTAAGTATGCTTAATATTTTGAATGTAGAATTCTGCTGATCGATTATTCGGAATTATAGATATTTCAGTAGGTATTTCCGGAATCGTTTATATAAGTTACACGTGAATTTTATCAATATAATGACTTGTATCTATCAGGTCAGTTATCGTATCTAATTGTAAAGCATTATCAATGACCAATAAATGTATGCCTTCGCGTCATGTAAATACACTTGGTATGTTTTCGCAGGGTTCACATTAACCATCAAAATGAAGCTAGATGACAGGAACGACAGTTCTACAGAAGCTATAAAACATTTTGTTGATTCCAACTTCGTCTCACCGAAGATTATGTGAGTATCATCGCACGATACTACGCTACTACTCAAGAAATTATTCTGTAAAGTGTTACAGAGTAGTGACCCTAAATTCTCTAAACAAAAATTATTACCTCCATAAATAACCCTTAATACACTAGTTTACCCATAGATGTAATAAAATACGAATGTTATCTAAATGAGCTAAACTATCGTAAAAAAATTGTTATCTGAAAGAAGTTCCTACAGCCACATTAAAGAATAATTTCGGCGCCCTTATAAACAAAAGATACACGACTGTCTGCGTATAATTTCAGGGAAGAATATCAGGGATTAATAACATACTACTTGCCTGACATCATGATGCCTTGGTCTATGATGTTTGGACTGATGGAGCGCGCGAAGAGAGACCTCGACGTGGAAGACTACACCATATCGCAGACCACTCTCGAACAGATCTTCCTGCAGTTCACCAAGTACCAGCGGGAAGGGCTATAGTCTTTATGCATGCTAGAAATTCTAGCTATTATCGCATTCACCGACAGTATTGCAATATATGGTGCAATATGTATTACTTACTTATTTTTACATTCCCGGGTTTTACAGACTTGTGTATGTATGAAGTTATGATTTTATTTTAAGTTTAATTGTTTTCTAGTATGGTAAAGTGCTAAACATAACTCCCTTATTTCAAAATGTAGTTTAAGCAAAGACTAGACCGAACCCGGATTAAAACTATGTCTACCCCTTTTGAAATCCATATTTCAAAAAGAGATGGAACAACCTTTAAACCAAGGACTATAATATCTTATTGCAAGTTTTGTAATCAGGACTATCTTAGTGCAAATATAATAAATAAGGGGTAACTTGTCCATTATTAATCTTAGGCGTTTAAGCATTTTGTATTAATAAATCGTTTTCGAGTGATAAAGAGTTATACCTAATCAGGTGATTACACAAAAAAACTGTTTTGTAATCAGCATATGTTTTTATTGTAGTTGAGATGAATTTAACTATGTATAATATTTATGTAATCGAAGTCACTACAATTTCGAGCCAGTCGTGCTGTGCTGCCTGCAATGAGGTCGCCATATGTATGTTCTAAAGTGGCCAAAATTTCGAAAATCAGCACAATGAATGGCTTGAGAGCCGGTAGACTTATTTTTTTACCAAGTTAACACCATTGAAATAATTAATCAATGAGAAATCATAGATTGGTGGCCCTGTTTTCTGATGTTACTAAATGTAGGAGAATTGACTATATTATTATTAAAATACTTTGTTTTATTATTAAATGTTAGGAAAATACACATTCATATTTATAAATGGCATGTCTGTCTCTGCATCACCCAAAGCTTGACTGGTAGAGAATGCTCAAGGCATTTAAGTCCGCCTGTGCATATAAATAAATAAATATTACGTTCGCCTTGACATTGATATTAGGATAATGGAAATATAATTTATTTTTAATAAAAAAAAACATTAACTTTGAATTATTTATTGAACTGCTTGAAGCACCATCGCATACAAATCGCCTTACATGTTGCAGATAAGTCCAATGAAATAATATTTTTTATATTAGCTGTGTCACTATTATTGATGAATACAGAGTATGCGAAACTCATATTACAATACCAATAGTACGTCTACATTGTTGAATCATGTGACCTATCACAGAAAGCACATACCTGACGAAGAAGCTCACTAGTACAAATAATAATTCCATCAAAAACAAATAGTTTGGTATAGAAAGAGTTCTAACAGATTCAACTTTTTTGCACGTTTGACCATTACTTGGAACAAATAGTTAACCATTTCATTTTGTGCAAAACCGTACCGTAAATTACCGATATCCGAGTAAGTACCCGAAATTAGAATCCCAAAACTACGAGCTGAGTTGTCAGAACTGCAACAAGTATTCTTGCAGTTCTGACAATTGTAATGAGTTTTATTTAAGTACGGTTCCTACCTGTTTATTCAATAAATGTACTATCTAATATATCCGCGGTGCTTGTTACCAAACTCCTTCGAATCGGTTGGGCCCTTTTGTGTGCATATCGGGTCTGAGGATCGTCCAACACCTATTTTTCGTACCCCTAAATAAGGTGATTCACCCTAAAAAATAATTGGCATTGGCAGTGCAACGTTTGCCAGGCACAGCTAGTAAATTCGTAAAATTCGCCTACAGATGATTTTTATCTTTTTTTTACCAGGTGCAAATTATTAAGGTGTATTTGGTTGGCTCCAATATAATACAACATTGAAACATTTATACAAAGGCACACTATGATCCTTTACTCATTAATTCAACCTGCCTGACACTCACAATTATTTCTACATTTACAAAAATATAGGTAATATTTTTATTTAAAGTACTAACCTAACACGTAAAATATACGTAACATATAACTGCTACGTAACAGTTCATCAAATAAAATCTTAGAACAACACTCATTACCTGCGTTGCATATCGCATTAATAAATTTCATACATGAGAATTGTATTATCACAGAATTTTGTTAAAGAATCAAGAAAATATATTTCTTCGTATTTTATCTAGAGGTGAAATACTAAGGCAAATATATAAGTACTGTATATAAGTTAAGCTTAAATAAGAGTATTTCATAAGTACCAAAATAAATAATAGTAAGTATGCTTCGATCAAATTTGTTCTAAATTTTCTTATAACCTGTAAGTCCGAGGAAGACCTGTTCGAGCGTGGTCTGTGAGACGGAGTAGTCCTCTATGGGGAAGAGAGCGCGCGCCGCCTCCAGCACTTGGAACACGCGCCACCACGGCACCGCGTCGCGCACGAAGTACGTGCTGATGCCCAGGTACGACTCGCTGCAACACGAGCGTGCCTTACACTGGGCCGCCACACCCACACACATCCCAGTACCGCCCTGCTATATACTCACATGCGCCGCGCCCCGCTGAACTGCTCCGCCACGTAGCGGCCCACCGCGGCCACCGCGTCCTCCCGCTGCGGGCCCGCCTTGCACTTCACCACCAGCGTGTACCCTGCGGGTAGAGGGCGCCGGTTAGCGGACGGAGCGAGGGTGGAGCGGGGAGCGGGGAGCGAGGAGGAAGGCGACACGCACCCTGCGAGAACTTGGCCTTGAGGTGCTGCGGCGCGCCCAGGCAGTGCAGGCGGCCGCGCGCCATGACGGTGAGCCGCGAGCACAGCGCCTCGCACTCCTCCATGCTGTGCGAGGTGAGCAGCACGCTGCGGCCGCGCGCCGCGCCCGCGCTCACCGCCGCCCACACGCGCCGCTTGGACGCCGGGTCCATGCCCGTCGTGGGCTCGTCCAGCAGCACCAGCGGCGCGTCGCCCAGCAGCGCCACCGCCGCGCTCAGCTTGCGCCGCGTGCCGCCGCTGCACTCGTGCACCTGCACAGCGCTCCGCGCGTCAGCCCGGCTGCCTACCGCCTGCCTACCGCTCGCTGCCCGCCTCCTACCTTCTTGTCGAAGTGCGCGGTGAAGCCGAGCGCGGCCGCCAGCCGGCGCGCGCGCACCGCGCCCACTCGCGACGGGATGCCGCGCAGCAGACAGAAGATGCGCAGCGTCTCGCGCGCCGTCAGGTTGTCGAACAGCGCGTCGAACTGCGGGCAGTAGCCTGCGGACACGGGCACGTGTATGGAGCGTCGCCCACGGGGGCAGTGGCGGAGGTGGTGGTGTGTACGCACCGATGAGGCGGTGCACGTCGCGTACGCGCGCCCTGACGGAGGCGCCGTGCACGAGCGCGTCGCCGGCGGTCACTCGCGCGTCGCCCGCTACCATGCGGAACGTGCTCGTCTTGCCGGCGCCGTTGATGCCCAGCAGCCCGAAGCACTCGCCGCGGTGCACGGCTGCAACGGAGCGTGATACAGTACAGTGGTACAGGTTGTGCTACCTGCACGAGTTCACAGTGTACGTACAGAAGGAGACCCGGTCCACGGCGCACAGCTCGCCGTAGTACTTGGTAAGGTCTTTGCACACGAAGCTTCGTTGCGCTGTCTGTTCGGCAGTGAGGCTCTCCACCTCACGCCGCTCTGTCGCAACGTCGTCATCGCTGTCCTGTACCAACGAGGCTACCTCCGGCGTCGGTACTTTCGCCCGGTATAATACCTAGAAAATTTAAATTATTTACTTTATTTTAATAACTAACTGCTATAGTCAATAAATAAAGCATTATGTTGTATCGTAAAAGTTTTGTTCATTTGAATAGGCATTATTAGGTAACTCACAACTTCTCTACATTATGCAATTAAAGCTATCAATAGCTACCCCACACAGCTTCGCCTGATTGGCAATAAGATTACAAATTCAAATTGAATAAAAACATGGAGGAATTACCATATCTAAGAACTCGTATTCTTTAACAAGCAATAATGAGAAACAGATGACTCCTACGAGGATCATCATAAATAAGTACCGCCCGATACCTGGCGCCTCCCACCTCAGATATGGATTGTCTTCCACTGCAAACACAAGTGAACGATGATTAGTCAAATAGGCGGGGAGCTCGTGCACATGAGCCTTATGCGTAGAATGCATACTCACAGCAGCAGACCGGGCGATCAAGATCGTGACAGATTGTCAGGCGCGTGCAGTTCACTAGGTTCAAATGGTCACAGAGGCTTACGCACACTTTCATTGAGAACGAAGTCACGCTCAATTGCCTATATACAAACAATACAGACATTATAAAATATACAATTATATTTATAAGATACAAATGAGACTACTGAATAAAAATAAAAGAAATGTTAAAATCTCAGACACACAAATGAGACCAGGACAGCATTGCGAATAAAGAAATACATAGTTCGCAGAATAATGTATATAAATATGTATAGAACATAATAAACAGCAGTATATTAAATGACAACAATTTGTCTTTGTTCTAGAAATATCTCCGTCCGCCTCCGAAGAAGCGCCCGGCTGTCTACTTGGACACAAACATCTACCGCCATGATAGTACAATCAATTGTGTGGATGTATGAATCGCAACGTTGTGCATGTACCCGCGTTTAAATAGTTGGTATACTTCGTAGTTTACGTTAGTGCTTTCCTCTAGCGAAAAAAATTTTATCCTAGAGGTCGGATGAATAGCATTTTTATATGATACAAGATATGAATTTTGCAAGTGTGTTTCTGTATCGTATAAAGAATAGAAAAGAAAAGGACTCTACGCTTTACCAGGTTCGATTCCTGATACACACTTGAAAAATCCATCCCGTATAAGGCCGTTATTATTGCAATAGGTTATTACGAATTCAAGAGATAACATAACTTTCACCTCTTGGGAAAGTTTAATTATATTATTTGTCATAGCATATCTGTTTTTAAATAAGTTTAATGAACAAAAACAAGAACTAACTGATATGGTAAATATGCGTGAACTTGCGCAGATGTCAGTCGTAGGTTATCAGTATATTACTCATCAACTGCATTCTAGTGCCATTTGGTGTAATTATTGAATGTATTTTTAGCAAACAACAAGAGTCAATTATGCGGTTATATTTAATGCGATGTAAGTAAGTAGCAGATAAAATAATTCATAATATTTGGCCCGCACATATTGTATATCTATATTAACACCAAATATAGCGCCTTTATCGCTAAACAATCTTCGGTTCTCGTGACAGTTTCAAAAAACAAAATAGGGCGCAGGTGTAACCTATTTTTTTTAAAAAGCTTGCACTTGCGCTTTTAAAATATTTTTAATATTATTAGGTACTCATCTCTAAGCATTTGAATAAAAGTGATACCTGAAACTCCTCGAAGCGGAATAGATTGGTAATGGAGCAAACACCCAGTCCATGATATCGGCATACTGTTCATTGCCAACACTCGGTAATCTCATTATTCCATTGAACAGAAACGGGATACATCCTAGAAATGTGGAAGGAAACATAAAGTATGCACTTATATTAGAAATTCATATTAGGTAACAATACTGTTTTAAATCGTAATTGCTTACCACTGAATATATTAACGAATAACATTTTGCAGAATCCGGTCGGGGGGTCATCGAAGAAGAAGGATACCACGTAGTGGGCCGGTATTGCGGCCAGGGAAAATACCACGAGCACCAACATGATTCTTCCTAAGAATATGGAACTTTTTATAACAACGTCTTTATAATAAAACAAGCTTAACTTAGTATTTCTTAAGAATACCAAGCTGAGGGAATAAGTATCGAATGCATTGCATACTGACCTAACTCAGCCGGAGTGGACATGGTATCCTGCTGGTAGCAAGCCATGGCGCAGAGGATCCCGAGCCAGATGAGCTGCAGCCACAGCCAGTCCCACACGAGCGCCGCGCCCCACATCACAGCGGGCCGGACGCCTGATATGCGCTGCAGTAACTTCGCGCCGCTCACTCGCTCCTTTACACACGCAATTTTTAGACAAACGCAGATTTTAAGCACTTTTATATAACTCATTATACAATGATACGAACCTTCACAACGAAAAGCACTAAGAACGAAGTGACGAAGCCCAAACAAAATCCCATGTTGAAAGAAAATTGAAAGATCATGGTTCCTCCGTTAGAAACCAGTGTGACCTGAAAAGAAAGTTACATGTAAGTAACAAATTCCATAATTCCATCAACCAATGAAATAATTCGCCAATAAAATTTATATTTATTTATTGCTTCGGGTAGTTGGTGAACCACACCGTCGCCAGCATCGTATATTACAAGGTACGTACGAGGTTCTCGATGGAGTAGGGCAGCGGGTGGTTGGTGACGGCGAGCGAGGCGTTGGGCGCCAGCGCGCGCAGTAGCGCGTTGTTGGCGAGCGCCAGTGAGATAGCGCTGTCGTGGTACCCGTAGTTGCTGAACCATGCTGTCATACGTTCTAAGTTGAAAGTTACTCCCGCCAGCGCCTCGTAACGCACGCGACTCAGTTCCGCTGCACTCTGAAAGTAAAGTAACCCGTAGTAAATTAAATTAAAATAATGCAGAATGTTATTCATTTGGCTAGCAACTTACCAATTTCAAATAAAATTTTCCTAAATCCATAGTGCCAATATCGGTCACGGTCATCCCTGGGTATGTTGATGATTTGAAGTAATCCTTGTAAGCTGTCATTATTTTCGTTAAATTGCTGTTTTCAATAAGCTGGTTGCTGTGAGATATAATGGTTTCCGTTTTTTTAAACCCGCTTTCTAAACTAAGCGGAAGCGCTGGCAGTTCTGATACGAAACGCCAAGATCTTGCTACTATCACAGACAATGTTAGGCTTATTATTGGCGCTATTAATTGTATGAAAGAAATAAATTTACTTCTCATGGTATTATAAAATAATTTTAAGAACATAGCTTTTATGCGATTCATGAATAATTTAACTCCTTGTACATCCTTTTCTTCACTTTCAACTGAAAATTTGCAACCCATTAACACACTTAGGTCAAAGAAAAGAATAAGTTTATCGTGAGCGAGCTTTTTTTCATTCAAATAAAACCAACAATAATGGTAATGTGAAATGTTTTCATAATCTCATAGCAGGATGGTTTTTAAATTCTAATATTGCAACAATTTTGCGGGAATAAGACAAACTTTGGTGATCATCAATCTTATTTCATTTAGTTTCAGTGTCCAAGAGGGTATTATTATTAGGACGCACGCTCTCGGTGAAGAACTAAAAGATAGTACGAACTTGAGTCATCACATTGCTCTTCGACGTTTGCAACAGTGCCGTTATAATGCACATTCGTAAAGTTTGTTTTCTCCTCGGGCACATTTTCTTCAATATCATTGTTATTCTCCATTCCCGCTCTAAAAAATAACATAATAGGGCGATTAAATAAGGGTTAAAATTTCCAACAATACGTACAATACACGCAAAGAGACATGACAAGTAAGACACCTATAATACCTATAAGATGAAGAAAGCAGTTTTTGTGACTTACTTCATGAAAACATCTTCTAAACTAGTGACGGTTAGACCGTAGCTAGAAATATGCAAAGATTCTCTTCTTTCTTCCAACTCTTTCAGCATTTGAGGAAATTTGCTAACATTTTCATTTGGTAAGATGAACGATAATTCCTTTCCTGAAATCATTTCATAATTTACTTTTATGTTTTGGGAATAAATTTGCTTTGTATTTTTATTTTTACATACCTATATTGGTGTTTGTTCTTACATCAGGCACATGTGAGTTAAAGAAGGCGGTGACATGGTGTACGTTGCAGCGGTCGCCCTTGACGATGGTGAGCTTGTAGCCGATGCCGTAGTGCTTCTTGAGGAAGTAGGGCGTGCCGACGCACTGCAGGCGGCCGCCGGCCATGATGGCCACGCGGTCGCCGAGCACGTCCGCCTCGTCCATGAAGTGCGTGCTGAGCAGCACGGTGCGGCCTGCGGGCACAGTGCCTCAAGTAGCCTGCAGTACGGAGCGGGGCGCGCCACTCCCACCGGCGGCCGGCACTCACCTCGCTTCTCGCGCTGCAGCAGGTCCCAGAGCGCGCGCCGCGCGGCGGGGTCGAGGCCGGAGGTGGGCTCGTCCAGCAGCACGACGCGCGACGCGCCGCACATGGCCGCGCCCACCGACAGCCGCCGCTTCTGCCCGCCCGACAGCGCAGCCGCCACCACGTCGCGCTGCAATAATGCACACACGCAGCTTGTACCGCGGGCCACGGCGCCAGTGCCGCCCTCTCTCCGCCGCCCGCGCCTACCTTCTCCTCGAGCTCGAGCAGCTTCACGAAGTGCTCCACCTCCGCCGCCAGCTTGCTCGGGTGCACGCCCTTGAGCCGCGAGTAGAACACCACGTGCTCGCCCACCGTCAGGTCAGGAAACAGGACGTTGTGCTGCGGACACAGCCCCAGCGACTGCCGCGCCTGCTCCGTCTCGCGCACGATGTCGTACCCGTTTATCGTCGCGGTGCCCGACGACGGCGGCACCATGCCTGAATATATTTTAATTTTAATGGGATAAAAATGAGATCGGTATTTTATAAATTTAGCAATTTCAGCTGTTATCTTTTTACAAATTTCATATCAATATTGACGTAAACGTTTACTTTGACAAAGTTATTAATTATTTATATGATAAGAAAAATACTTAAAATACCGTGTGGTGTTACGGAATCTCGTAATCCCTTGGCCGAACTAAGTATAAATATGTGCAAGATTTACAAGTTTCGTAAAATATTTTTGAATCTGTCTTTTTAAAGTATATCAGGAAGCTGATTTAGAAAGAAAACTAAAGTATTCCTACATACTTTCGTAGGTCCTTCGTTAGCAACGTTTGCTGAGCGTTTACAAACATCAAAACTGTCTCTAGTAAGTAACATTAATTAAAACAGGATATTCTAGGCAAAATATACGCATGTTAAGTTTTACCTGTAAGCATTGACATAGTGGTTGTTTTCCCAGCTCCATTGTGCCCCAAGAGAACAGTGATTTCATTTTCATACATTCTCAGATTTAAATTATCGACAGCCTTTTTACGTCCCTTGTATATTTTAGTGAGATTCTGTAATTAAAACGCTTAAATTACATGTGGATTTGCAAAAAAAATTTCCTCTCATTCCAACATACACTAAGAGGAAGCATAATTTCCATTCAGCCGTAAGGTTTAAGGTACTCGTAAATTTGAATTCATACTTTAGTTAAGTACTAAGTAGGAAAACTTCCATGCAAAGCTATACAACAATCGTAAAACATCCATAATATCTGGGATAATTCGAACAGTGACGTTTAATTATACTTCTCTTGAACTTTTAAGAAATGTATATCTCGGTTGGTGTTGGTTTTGGTTGGTCTTGGCCTGCGTCTGGTCCTTCGAGTCGGATGGTCAAATTAACCAAGCTAAGGTCATACGTACATAAGTACACTATAGACGTTCAGCCCAAACACAAGCTAGTGGTAAGACGACAAGTATTAAATGTAATGGAACAGATATATTTTGAGATAATAGATGCGTAAGTAATGCGCGTCTAAAAATATAGCATGTCACTCACGTATATATTCACCCCGGGCTTTCCTTCATTTGGCTCCTCGTCATGAACCACATTCAAAAGTGAATTGTACTCTAAACTTACTTCACTTTTCTCTGACAAACCTATAAAAAGACAACGACTTATCTAAGGCTTTTGCATATTATGTAAGTTATAGTATATGTTTAATGGTTGTGACTCAAATTAACTTGAACTTGAATATTTTAAACCGGTTTCTAAATCTCATAACAGTCAATGACCCTGAACAGCCTTGAACTACATTTTAGTTCATTCTGATTCATTGTGGGTAGATATTAACATTTCTTGTTTTATATGGGACATGGAAGGTCTATAATTATACTGTTTTTCTATAATTATACCTTTATTACGCTTTTAGTTTTAATCCAGTTCATTAAACTCATATTATTGTGGGTAAGAAGCGGCTGTGTTGGGATTGAGGGAAGTTAGCGGTATTTTGAACTTACTCGTTTTATCTAGATTTGGCAACCAAAAGCTTTTCGTAAAGGGAAAGTACCAGGGCAGAGGCACACCGTACAGGCCAGGCCGTATCTTTTCCACGTACATAGCGACCAACATGTACAGTATCGTGTCGATTATTAGCATAATAGTCACATGGGCCGGCACGAATTGATCGTTGTATGACACTGGTTCCAAGAAATTTCCCCATTGCAAGCCTAAAAGCAAATCTTTAAATAACTGAAGTCGCAAAATACATAGCCTGTTTGAACGCACCGTTCTTAGAAACTACGTTATGGATCTTGATATAGTTTTACACGAAGGAGATGAACTTCATATATACAAAATAATATTGGATTAAAATATAGTAGATAAAAGTCTTAAAAATCGTAACCCGAAGTCAGCTTTAGCTTAGAGTCTATTTTCGACATATTTTATTGTTATACTAGCAACATGAAAAAATAGAAAGCTTGAACAAGCCTAACAGGCTACAGTTTTGTCAATAGATAAGCAGCAGAGAAAATTAAAAAATAAATTAATATAGAAAATATTATAACCTTTAGACGAGCTTTCACTTATAACCATCATTTGAAATGCAAATCCCATTGCTGTATTAGATATAAGACTAAGAAATAGTTTGGTAGTCAAGCTGATATCTTCGTAAATCATTTGCGTTAACATGTATCCCGAGTAACTAAATATCAATGCCAAACCCATGAATGAAGCTGCAGTGTTTGCTGAAAAAAATTCAATAATTATATTGTTGTTACATGTATATTTAGGTTGGTAAAACGAGTATTGCGAAAGGTTACATACCTCTGGAGAAGAATGCACTGACCATAAAAGAGAACGTAAGAGAAGACATCAAAAACAGGACTAAGAAAAACAGAACAACCGACCACGGAGTGAATGTAAATACTGCGAACCCTACGCCTTCCGCAGTCATCTTAAACGGCACCTGTAATAGATACACTTATTGTAATATCCATCTTTACTTAGCACTCGAGCACATACAATCACCAATAACCTACCTTAAATAATATAGTCATTATTATAATGGATACCAAAAGGAACGAAAATTGTTTGATGAACCACGCCAACCAATGTAGCCACGAAGGCATACCCATAATCATCATTGTTTCCTGAAACGGTACATATGTTACATAACATCGTTCGGAACTTGTTTGTTTTTACAATAATGTCGACGTTAGCCCCCTTACTAATACGAAAAAGGATATATTTTGTATTTACCACTTTTACAAGCATATAAATAGGAGACAGCAAAAGTGTTTTAGGCATGTGCAAATAGGCTGTAAACTGAAAGTAAATAAAGTTTAGTAAGGGGGTAATTACCGTAAGACACCTACTTTCAATTGCAACTCTTTTTCAGTGACGACCATCTTGACCGTATTCACAAAGGTGTAAATAAAACTTATCATTAATATGATGGAGACGAATCTCTCGAGTATTATCAACAGTTCATCCTCTATATAGGCTCGTTGAGGTAGTCTTTGTAAGTATATTTCAGTAGGTATTGCTTGACCAGTTTTTTGTTTGATTATTTCTTGTGACACAGCATGTTGAACAGCTAGAAACATTTCTTGGGAATATCCTAAAACAAAAATATTTTTCATTGTCTGCCATTTCTGATGGAATAGTCGAGAAGATATCGCCCTACCAAAGTGTATATTAATTATAAGTTCTAGGTCCTCCATTAAATTGGATGTATAATTTCACGCGTTTTATTATTTAATATTATTGTTTTATAATTTAAAGAGATCGAGTTATATTCGAGCGATAGTCATATCTGTTATTAATGGTTTTGTTTGAGAACTGTGGAAGCAAACAGTTGACTGTATGCGTAAGTGCGTACGTAAGCAATTAACGTATAATACAACATTAATTTTAGGAATAGAGCTGGATTTGACTAATATTTATATTTCTGACATAAGAAGCAGGATTAAATTGTATGATGTGTAGTAGACAATCTAGGGCTAGTATAGTTCCAAAAATAAAGTTAAGGTTTTCTATCATCAAACGCATCTATCTATTAGCAGCCAAGGTAGCAGAGTGATGACTTATTTGTTTCGCAAGTTGATTGTAGCCAGTCTGTTGAGAGTATATGATATACTCTCAACAGACTGGCATCAATCATGCAGCTGTGGCTTTTAATTGACTCATTATTTAGAGTTTGGACCGTCCAATCAAAAAGTAACTCACTTAACTATCAATTATTTAAGGAGTAGCACAGAACTGAACTCACTAAACATTGCAGTCAACAATAAACCTATGTTCATGCATACAACACAACATCTTGGAAACAACAAAATGCAAATAGAAGCGTTTCGAAAGCCCTTGCGGAAAAGAAAACAATAAATTCATGAGTCAACCGTTTGTTTCAGGATGACCTCAGGCCACTGACATAATTCCAATGCCGACAATGAAGTTGCTTAACAGTGAAAAATATCATTAGAATTTGCTTGGGTCTTCGAATCTCTTGTTACTAGGCTACATCTTTATTTAAACACTACGTACCGTACCCATTGAGGCAAATAGCGGTTCTTTAAGGCTCATAATCTCATAAACAAGGTATAATAGCGGAGATCAGTACCTATTAATAAATGATTGTGGTTGACTTCACCCATCCACAACCGGTTGGTTTCGGCGCAGACGTAAACAGTATGTTCGTGCATTTGTGATTGTATACTGCTTACATTAGAATATATAATGAGATTCCCATACCTGGTGTACTGCCGCCATATCTGTCGTGTGGCTCTCGCGGGCCCGGTGTTGGGAACATCGGAAACAACAGGTTGGTTCTCCAGCTGGCACTAAGTGGATGCGTCGCCACTAGTGTTCGCATCACCGCTGGGAATCTCAGTGCTAATGTGATGTCGTCTGGCCATTGTGTTGCATCTACAATCATTCCACTAAATATTAAAAATCGTTTACATGTCCAAATGTGTCATATTTGTTACCTAAATTGACTACTAGATACCAACTACATACGGGGTCAGTTGTCAGATAGCTACTAATTGTAATTAGAGTTCAAGGTTTTCTCTCAATATTTCATATACCTACCTACTGATAAAAAATATAATTTACAAATATGTATTAAAAAATTATATTGAATAAAATAATTACTTTTATAATAGAGGTCAAAGATTAATCAAAAATAAATACCGGTATAATTATGAACCGTAACATTATTTACTTAAGGTTTATATTTAAACGAACACAGCAGTTTTGAGTGGTAATATCTTCGAATCCGACAATAAGTAGGAACATAGTTAACATTCAATATATGTAATGATTAAAACTAATTTGATTTATCGTCATTAATTTGTGTTAATAGGATATATCTTTACAATGTTGCCACATGTCAATTACTGAATTAGTTTTTTTTTTATGATACTAACTAGCTTATTTCACTGGTAGATTAGAATGTAGGTAATGATAGTGAAGAACGTTGGACGAATCATCTCCTGATAAACCATTTACTTTTTTAGGTTATTAGGTTAAAGATTTAGTTTTGGAACTTACTGGCCATGCTGTCATCGAACTGGATCCCAACGACATATTTGTTCATAGCATTCGGTTTTGTTAGGGCTATCTCCATCTCTCTTGCATTCTTATAGCCTTTCGCACGGGGTATTAGAGACGAATCAAAGAAAATAGAAAAAAAACCTAAAGGGTCATTGTCTTTGATGTTGGATCTAGCAATTCGTTCCATAGCAGCTGTTGTTACGTTCCTTGTGAGTGGGCTCTCTGGTGAGAATGCTAATGATTTATCTGTTAGATTGCCTCTGAAATGGTTACGCTCATATAAGTTTAAATGTGAAATTATCCAAATCATTATTATAATAACCTTATTGTCTTGCTGTAGCAAACAAAGATTATGGATTGGATTTGAACATAGCTACTAATAACATGTAAGCAACTATTGTCATGTCACAGTCAAAACTACTTTTGACTAACCTGCTCACTGAAAATAGTTTTGATTGATTCAAACAAAATTTTAGATACCTAGTCAAAAGTTGTTTTAACTGGTTACTAGTTTTGACTGCAACATATACCTACCTTACCAATTGCAATGTTTGTTAATATTAGCCAATGTTTGAAGATCATGATGTGAATATTTTATCTTAACATTATGGCTAAATAATTGAATAGTTGATTAAATACTTGTATTATTTGTATAAGTAATATTATTTATACTTACAAAAATTTGTGACTCATATTCAAGTATGTAGGAGCAAATGCTTTATATGAAATATCAGGGTTATATTTGGGTTCCATCACAGCTCTTGTTAGTACTAAGAGCAAGGAGAACACCACTGGGCACAATATTTCGAAGAAAGATTGCCATTTGTGCCTTTTTTGTAACAAAAAGTTCTTCCAAATTAGCAGCTTTATCTTGTCTATGTGAGACATTTTTCATTTAAAAATATAGCAGATTTGGTATAAAAACCCTGAAAAAATAAGGAAACATATTAATAAGAATACATATTTGATATCACATTATTATGTCTATTTGCTTTATTTTTTATTCTCACTTTTGTTTATTTATACTGTAATAAAACTATTTTGCTCTTTATATTAAAGTCTATAAGGATGAATATTGAAAATCATTGTAGTTATATAGGTAATTGTACCTGTTATTAAATTAATGGTTGCTTATGAACTTATTGTCTCACCTTATTAATTCCTAATAGTGTGTAGTTTCTATTTACCAACCCAACGCAAAAAACACTCTCACATATATTTATTCCTGATACACTTCATTCAAGGGCAACACTCCACAAATTTTGTTTCCATTAATTAAACTTTTTCATACACAGAAACAAGCATTCAAGTGACAATTAACAGCGTATAAATGGGATGACACTGTAATCGTTTCGTCACCCGATCATTGTTAACAAAGAACATCGAATAAAACAACGTAACCTAAAACGGAGTGAAGTAAGTCTGCCTTTGACAGCTGACTGCACGGCACTGTTGTTAGTAATCGCATTCGAAAAAACCGCTGATTTTGTAGATCGATACTCATATCAGACGATCATAAAGATTATAGAAATATATCACTACATTGTATGTACATTAGGTAGGTATATACCTATATACGTATGTACGTGTTACTAACCATTTGTAATTATATTGATAAAGAAAACAGGTGTAAAGAACGCACACTAATCGGCTCTCAATCATGTTAAGGGCTATGCTAGCGATAAATTATGTATACATAGGTTCTTATTTGCATCGTACTTTCACTCAAGTTCCTACGTAGATAAGCGAGTCTAGTGCGAAAACACTTCTTACATTGCATACCTATTTTCTAGTACCTATGGTTCTTCTAAGGCATTTAATAATTACCTTACCTAGAAAATCCCATGTACTTGGTCCCAATTCCAATCTAGAATGTGGAAAAAACCAAACTCTCAAGGCAAATTATACCACTTCAAAAATAAAAGAAACAACATAATATGGAGATTCTGGTTTTAGCGAAAACCAGTAAAATATCCGTAAGTGTAGTATCGCACTGTGTGTTATGAACATATCCCCAAATACACTGACTCAGGTCGTTCTCCTCATTTGAATCTAAAATGCATAAGGAAAAGATATAAAAACGCTAGCAACATATTTGTTTTTATCTTATAAGAACATTATCTATTTCTAATCAGATTCAGAGATTAAGTTCCTTTATATTACATTTAACGTCGAATTAGGTATAATACTGTAAAGATGTTAAAATGGTTCCTCAATAAATTAATAAATAGATGTTAAATAAATGTATGAAATGTTAACTAGTTTTATGAAAATGTATTTCAATAAAAAGGATTAGGGTATGTACGTAAATTTATAATAAGTTGTAAGTACAAATAAAATATTACACAATACATTGTTACAAAATTTGTATGTATAAGTAGACATATGTATAGTTGAACCAGAATCTTGTGAAATAATATATATATTTTATTACATATTATTGGATAAATAAATAACATTTAATTTAGTGCATATAATTTTAATTTAACAACAATCCAATACATAACATTATAGTTGAATGTGAGATTCCTATGAGTAGGTATAACAAAAGCACACACCTTGTCGAGATTTAAAAATAAAGCAAAAATTACATACATACTTATTTTGCTAAGTAAATTGAATATTAAAACAGTGTTATTATGGCACAGTCATCGAACCTAATATACACCATGATATCGTTTGACCTCACTTCTATGTTGTTCATATTTGAGGCTTTCTTTAAGATGTCTATAAAACTTTGTAACATTAATGCACCTATGATAAAAGCTAATAATATTACTTAAAACGATTGTACCATGAGATTTATGTTATTTTAAATAGATCTTGATAGATCTTTCCAGAAGAGTACCCGCACCATTTCAGATCGAATTTAAAAATATTCACCTCATTCCCTATAAGTACCCAAAATGCGTTGCAAAAATACACACGTTCGCCTGACCACGGGGCATTACCATAAGTGCTTACAGCCATGATAGTTTAGGTGTCAGACACTGATTTATACACGACATATACATATGCCTCTGGATTATGTATTTTGTTTCAAACCTTTATTTCTGTTGACAAGTAAGATGAAAAAAAAATATCATGATATAGAAATAAATATCATGAAGTTATAATTAATATTGGTAGAAAAACAATGTTTTGCACAGCTAGTAACATAATATTTCTAGAGTCAAAGATCAAGTGAAAAAAAAATATCTAAGCGTGAATTGTACGACGGATTTCCATGGTTTTAACATAAACATTACATAACGTTAAATGAATATGATCAAGAGCTCGATTCTCCGTTATTCATGAGTTTTAATTTGTCGTCCAACTTGTTAAACTCGAAACATAATAAGTGAAAGTCGAGTAATTATTTAATTAGTTAATCTGTTCTTTAGGGCAGCCTGTATAAGTTATTGTGTAGATGATATGACATTGTACGCCTTTGTGGTATAAATAAAACGTAAAGGTGTAACGGCCACTTATCACCGTAGATAACAAATCAGATACTTTAGTAGTAGACTCTGAGGAAAGATTATCATACTTCTATGAAATTATTTTATAGTTCATCGTAATTATCGTGATGTGACCTTTTCCGATTTCACGATGTTTCAAAACATCCTATGTTGCATTCATTGTGCTTAAACAATATTTTACACAAAGGCATTCTTGTTCGACAAATGAATAAATATTACACAGCTAAATTATTTAAATAAATTAAATAATATTTAATTTATTTAAAAACATTAGATCTAAAATCAATTACATACATATACAGGGTGTCGGAGAAAAAGGAACAGTTGTCTTCTAGAAGTTGTAGGGCTTTATGAATATATTACTATATTGAAATCGTAAAATATCTAGCTCCAGCGATAACATAGTTATAGGCAATGGCCGAAGAGCTCGCGGCCTTAAGCGATTGAATGAACGCGCGGCCGCGTTTACCTACATTCCGTACGCGGTCATTAAACTTTCTGAATTAAGGGGAAGGTTACTGGTGTCGAAAAATGGTTTTATGGTATTATTTCAGGATTTATTAGTGGGAGAAAAAGAATAAAAACGTAGTTAGATTTCACGTGAATAACTCTACGTTACAGCTGATTTTTATGCGAAAATAAGCTATTGATATGGTCAACTTTGAACATCAATTACTCGAAAACGGAAGAAAATATTTTTGTCATAATAATTTTAATTGCTTCCTAAAATTATACCCTATCACATATTTTAAGAGCTGTCCCGGTTTCCCCGACACCCTGTATAGGTACTTACATATTATGTGTCAACAAAACACCTGCTTACTAGCTAAATAAATTTATATTGAAACATGCACAAACTTACTACCATAATAATACATAACATACATGCTCATTGCAAATAATATATGAGCGTAAAGGAACATACATATTGCTTGTACTTAATTTACTTATTTAGTCGTTAAGCGTTTGAATCACAGACTTGTAGGCGTTTATGCTTGTCAGGAACAATAAATTAATGATCACCATTTAAAATAGACCAGGAGATTGTGGCAGAAAAATCACAGGCAGTTTTATATGACCTTTCAGGATGGTCAGTTACCATTGTAAAAGGTGCTAATCGCTGCAATTAAGAATAATTAATTACTTGTTGTACGTGGAAAAAGAATATAAGAATGTACGCGTATAATTACACAGCCAGCATTACATAGTCAAAAAGTAAGTCGACAAAGCAAATACTTATCTCTTTTATTCATATTTTCCATAAATTACGCAATTCCATAGACAAAGAGTGCGCCAAGTTAGATAAATAATATCTGGGCATCCATAATATGATAACGTATTCTGTCTTTAAATCCCGGCCTATTCCTATATATATTCCTCATTTTTTTATGATCTGAACGAAAAATATATTGTAAGTTCAAAATAAGTAAGGGCAAGAATGTTGTAGGACTTTAAGAGGCAACAAAACAGTTATTTACTTAATCAATACTAGTATAGTAAGGGTGTAATCTTCGAAATTACTCCGATCAAAAATCTTATGGAGTATAATCACGGGGGCGAAGCCGCAAGCGGAAGTTAGTTGACAATGAAATAAACCTGCATCATTTGTCTTCTAATAAACTCATATATCATAGTAAGATTCATGATTTTCATATTTGAAAAGTCGCCAGGATTAAATAAATTAGTAGTAGTTGCAATATACAAATCCTTCGAAAGAAGGAATATTTAGTAATTGTTTTGTTTATATATTATTAAGTTAAGTGCAGTGGGAAAAGTGGTCTGGCATAACATTTTCTTTGGACATTAAAAGTATGGTAACGGTAAAAATATTACGTTCTCAGTCTTACAATACATCTTGTCTACTACTTTCTAGACAATAGAAAATTGAACAGCTTTACTTTACATTTAGATGCCCCCTCAAGACCGAAGAGCATAATCTTTATAAAATATTAGTTTGATACCCATTAATATATCGACGGTTTTGCCTTCAAAATAAAACTTAAGTACATCTTTAAATAAAACAGTTATATTATCACTGAGGCGGTTTGTTATAAGTATAAATACCTTTGTAATTAGCAGTATCTTAACACTGTTGAAATGATAATGCTATGTTTATCACAAATACATTTACCTAAATATGGATAAATGAATAAAATACTGAATATGTGCATCAATGTGCAGTAAATGAGTACTGATCACTTACCACAATATAATTTAAGTATTTGTATTAATATTACACGATGAGGTTCTGTTTTAAACATTTAAAGCTTTTGATATTCGAGTGAACAAGCCTATATACCATATACGCACATCGTATTTATATCACATATTGCTGATTAAGTGATGAAAGGTTTTGATGTTACCTTACTGTAGCTCAACTGCTGAGCGTATTTGTACTGTACACGTGATCCATTTATTCATCTGTGGAGTGTACCCTGGTAAGTCCGAGGAAGACCTGTTCGAGCGTGGTCTGCGAGACGGAGTAGTCCTCTATGGGGAAGAGAGCGCGCGCCGCCTCCAGCACTTGGAACACGCGCCACCACGGCACCGCGTCGCGCACGAAGTACGTGCTGATGCCCAGGTACGACTCGCTGCAACACGAGCGTGCCTTACACTGGGCCGTCACACCCACACACATCCCAGTACCGCCCTGCTATTTACTCACATGCGCCGCGCCCCGCTGAACTGCTCCGCCACGTAGCGGCCCACCGCGGCCACCGCGTCCTCCCGCTGCGGGCCCGCCTTGCACTTCACCACCAGCGTGTACCCTGCGGGTAGAGGGCGCCGGTTAGCGGACGGAGCGAGGGTGGAGCGGGGAGCGGGGAGCGAGGAGGAAGGCGACACGCACCCTGCGAGAACTTGGCCTTGAGGTGCTGCGGCGCGCCCAGGCAGTGCAGGCGGCCGCGCGCCATGACGGTGAGCCGCGAGCACAGCGCCTCGCACTCCTCCATGCTGTGCGAGGTGAGCAGCACGCTGCGGCCGCGCGCCGCGCCCGCGCTCACCGCCGCCCACACGCGCCGCTTGGACGCCGGGTCCATGCCCGTCGTGGGCTCGTCCAGCAGCACCAGCGGCGCGTCGCCCAGCAGCGCCACCGCCGCGCTCAGCTTGCGCCGCGTGCCGCCGCTGCACTCGTGCACCTGCACAGCGCTCCGCGCGTCAGCCCGGCTGCCTACCGCCTGCCTACCGCTCGCTGCCCGCCTCCTACCTTCTTGTCGAAGTGCGCGGTGAAGCCGAGCGCGGCCGCCAGCCGGCGCGCGCGCACCGCGCCCACTCGCGACGGGATGCCGCGCAGCAGACAAAAGATGCGCAGCGTCTCGCGCGCCGTCAGGTTGTCGAACAGCGCGTCGAACTGCGGGCAGTAGCCTGCGGACACGGGCACGTGTATGGAGCGTCGCCCACGGGGGCAGTGGCGGAGGTGGTGGTGTGTACGCACCGATGAGGCGGTGCACGTCGCGTACGCGCGCCCTGACGGAGGCGCCGTGCACGAGCGCGTCGCCGGCGGTCACTCGCGCGTCGCCCGCTACCATGCGGAACGTGCTCGTCTTGCCGGCGCCGTTGATGCCCAGCAGCCCGAAGCACTCGCCGCGGTGCACGGCTGCAACGGACCGTGATATAGTACAGTGGAGCAGGTCGTACAATCTATGTACATCCTCTACGAGTGCACAGTGTACATACAGAAGGAGACGCGATCCACGGCGCACAGCTGGCCGTAGTACTTGGATAGCTCCTTGCACACGAGGCTGCGCTGCGCCACCTCATTGCGCGTCATCGCCGCAATGCTCCGCCGCTCTGCAGCCACGTCGTCGTCGCTATCTTCTGTTTCCTCTTTATGGCGTTGCGGTAGTTTTTGTCTTCGTGTAAAAAGCTAAAATATGAGTAAACCGATCAATTAAATGTTCTCTTCAGAAAATTACGACTTCAATCAGCAATATTATAATACACGTCTGGCGTTAACTGGTCTTAAGTGTTCAGGAATAAACATTTACCCTGTTCAAGAGCTGATATTCTTTAACCAGCAACAGGATAAATCCGGCGAGTCCAACCACAGTCATCATAAACAAGTAGCGACCAATACCAGGTTCGGTCCACTGCAGGAACGGGTTGTCGTCAACTGTAAGAAATCATCACATACACAACATCGCAATTTTCCACCCTTACAGAACACACATATATGAATAATCGTTGGAATTATAGTTTAGTGTCAAAGTAAAAGCACAATATTTTTCATAATTCATTATCTTATTCTCGAGCCACGGCTATACTGCCAGTATATAGCAGAGCCAGGATCATTCGGAGCAGAACTTGTCTGGTAGGAATCGAAACTGAATAAAACAGAACTGCTTACAGGACAAACAGGCGTCGCATTCGTATTAGTCGGATAAGCAGCGGAGGAGGAGAGGCTGATACACCAGGTATCAGAAGTAACATCTTATACCTTTAAACGAGCAATTCTTGTGTATATATAATCTGGATCTCGGGAACGGCTGCAATGATTTTCATGAAATTTTGTATGTAGGGGGTTTTGGGGGCAAAAAATTTATCTAGCTAAGTTTCACTTTCAGAAAACATTGTTTTGACCATGTTTTCGTGCACTGAAAAACTCATAAAATATCAATACAATACGACTATAAATTTCGCCAAAAACTGTCAAGTTATGATAGCTCAGAGGTGAGGCTGTCAGCTTACGAGCTGATAACGAAACTAGAGTATCACGGTTCGAGACTGACGTTCACCGGTTCGTTTTTTTCTTTTGGTTCCTTTTTTTCTACTAGCTTTTTTTTAGAAAACTACAAGATTTTTTCTTTTGTGGCAAAAAGTTTAGTTTTTTGAGAGAAAAAGAAACCGAGCACAGGTTAACCAGGTACTACTATGTAATGTTGGAACAAAGAATCAAGTCGTATCGTATTACGTACACATCATACTGTATGTGTCACACTATCAGCCTCTCTTCCTCCGCAGCTTAACCGGACCAAGATCACAGTGAAGGAAATCTGCTATCTATACAATCTATACAGATAAATAAAATTGAAGTGTCTGTTTGTAATTCCAAAATAACAGCTTTTTCACTAAATGCATATGAAAGTATACTCGCTACTGACGCTAAAAACCAAGTTTAAATTTTTTTTCTGTCTGTTTGTTTGTACCGGGTAATCTCTGCAACAGCTGGACCGATTTTAACGGCACTTTCACTGGCAGGTAGCTGATGTTTCAAGGGGTAACTAAGGCTACTTTTATTTATTAAGGTTCCGCGACAACAAGCCAGTGGTAAAACTCACTTACTACAACATACGGTGAGGTTGAGCTTGTGGCAGACAGTGTGCCGCGTGCAGTTCTCAATCTGCAAGTGGCCGCACAGACCCTCACACGCGCTCAGCGAGAACGATGACACGCTCATGTCCCTGGAACATCACCAATTTCTTATATTTAACTTAGTCCTTGTCGAATTAATAATAATCTCTACCCAGGCCAATAGTATATGGGCGACAACCCGAATTCCTTCCTCGACCAGAGAGCACGTTAAGTCAGTCGTAAGTCAATCTATGACACTCTGACAACTGATTTAACATACGTTACTAGGACTCCCTTTAACAAGACGCTGTGAAGATCAGACAGCTGTCGCATAATTTAAGAAACAGGTGACCGACATCGGGTTAGAGGTGAATACATGTGGCACTAAGCATATTACCCACACACACACTCTAATACTCTCATAATCATCTCCCTGGCCTTATCCCATGTATTTGGGGTAGGCACTTGATTCAACCCGATGTGGCTGAACACCTGATTTTTATACGGAGCGACTGCCTTCTTAACCCCGTTTTTGAAGAAAATCGGCAATCTGGGTTAAGTTGTCAGACTTTCTTAAGCCTGTGACTGCCCTGTAACGATTGCCAAAGATGTTAAATTGGCAACCGGGACCGACAGCTTAACGTGCTCTCCGAGGCACGGAGGGAACCCGGGCGGTCACCCGTCCAACTACTGGCTAGGCGTATGGTGGCTTAACTTCGCTGATCGAATCATATGCGCAATAGCAACTGTGCCACGAGCTCCTCTAAGACACTTTTCTAGTACTTTGATTGAAATATTTTTATAAATTTTTCAGTACCCTGTATCATTACCCCTACACAAGGTTGTTTACTTATAATAATAAAAATAAACAATTGAGTAATATCACCATATTTTTTAAATAAAGATCAATTATAAAATTGCACCGTACCTAAAACTCCTGCTGAGACTGTACAGTGGTAGCGGTGAGAATATCCAATCAAAGACATTTGCATAGAAGGGACTGCCCACTTGCGGCAGACGCAACACTTCCGTTATAAGGAATGGCATACAACCTTCAAAATAAAATTACTTAATTACATTACGCTTTACAAACTTTCAATTGTTTTATAAGAGATCAAATAAAACCTCACCAGTGAAAATATTGATAAAGCACATCTTGGAGAAACCAGTAGCAGCCGCTTCGAAATAAAATGACGCTAGATAATGTAAAGGTATGATAGCTATAGAGAATACCATGAGCACTAACAGCACTCTGCCTGCAAAAAAAATAAGTCTAAATAAAATCGTACTATGAAAAAAACCTTTTATTTACGTCCGCATCATTATGTAACGCGGGTAACATTTAATTTAAAACGAAATAAAATAAATACCTAGTTCTGATGGAGTAGCTAAAGTGTTTTCCTGGAAACAGGCCAGTGTACAAACGATACACAGGTAGATGAGGAACAGCCAAAACCAATCCCACACGATCGCGGTGCCCCACATCACAGCGGGACGCACTCCTGACACGCGCTGGAGCAACTTCGCACCGCTTATACGCTCCTATAAAACAAACGATAAAGTTTATATTCTTACTAATGATTTTTTAAACAAATGGATTTATAATCTACATTACTTACCTTTATGATAAAAAGCACCAGAAAGGCAGTAACGAAAGCCATGCAGAATCCTATATTGAACGCGAATTGAAAACCCATACTGCTACCGCTTGCCATGACTTTCACCTGGAAAAAAAAGTATTTATTAATTTGTGCACGAGTCCCCAGCTTCGTATATTACAAGGTACGTACGAGGTTCTCGATGGAGTAGGGCAGCGGGTGGTTGGTGACGGCGAGCGAGGCGTTGGGCGCCAGCGCGCGCAGTAGCGCGTTGTTGGCGAGCGCCAGTGAGATAGCGCTGTCGTGGTACCCGTAGTTGCTGAACCATGCTGTCATACGATCTGAGGTGACCGTTGCACCCACTAACGTTTCGTACCGTACTCGATTCAAATTGGCAGAACTCTAAAAGGTCATATTGGGCAAAGTAATTAAATACCGTAGCATAAACAATTTTTTTTTATTTATTCACACGATGATTTATGTTATTTATTCTTATTAGATTCGTGTATACTCGTAAGTACATGGTTTTTCAAAGTTGATACTTACCAATTTCAAATAATATTTTCCCAAGTCCATGACACCAATATCCGTAAGAGTCATCCCAGGGTACGTGGACGTTTTGAAGTAATCCTTGTATGCTTTCAAGGCTTTTACAGATATACCATTGGAGGTCAAGTTAGATTGTTGAGACAATAGAGTCTGTGTTCTCACAAATCCGCTTTCCAAGCTTAGTGGAAGTGGCGGTAGTTCAGATATAAAGTTCCAAGATCTCGATATTATCACAGATAAAATAATATTAATAATAGGCGATATGAACTGAATGAAAGCCGTCAATTTGTTTCTCACGGAGTTGTAAGCTAACTTTAGGAACATAGCTTTAATATGGTTTCGCAGTAACTTAAAGCCTCGTACTTTTTCTATAGGCTCTGAATCCACTGAAATTTTAAAACAAATAATATCTCAATTGTTTGCACGGAGAAAGTAACTTATTACTGTTTGTTTAATGGTCTCTCTAGACATACCAGGGACTATTTAAATCGACACTTACTTGCATTGAAGAGTTGGTCGTCCATTGGAACTTGATTGGCATCATTAGATGTTTCTGGGTTATTATTTTCCTTTCGTAAATTCTCATTGTGTGTTTCTTCGGCACCAGTTCTGTGGAGATATAAGGCTCAGTTCGATTGTCATTCATTATATCTCATGTCAAGTAAAGAATTGTATACATACTTCATAAAAACTTCTTCCAAACTCGTAACTGATAGACCATAGCTAGATATGTGTAACAATTCCTTTTTATCTTCCAATTCTTTTAGCATGTCAGGAAATTTACTGACATTTTCATTTGGTAAAATGTATGTTAATTCAGTTCCTGAAACGGAGATATTTATGCTTATAGTATCTTACCAAGTCAAGTAGTTTACGAGATAATAAAAAAAGAGTATTACCTATATTAGTGTTTGTTCTTACATCGGGCACGTGTTCGTTAAAGAAAGCGGTGACATCGTGTACGTTGCAGCGGTCGCCCTTGACGATGGTGAGCTTGTAGCCGATGCCGTAGTGCTTCTTGAGGAAGTAGGGCGTGCCGACGCACTGCAGGCGGCCGCCGGCCATGATGGCCACGCGGTCGCCGAGCACGTCCGCCTCGTCCATGAAGTGCGTGCTGAGCAGCACGGTGCGGCCTGCGGGCACAGTGCCTCAAGTAGCCTGCAGTACGGAGCGGGGCGCGCCACTCCCACCGGCGGCCGGCACTCACCTCGCTTCTCGCGCTGCAGCAGGTCCCAGAGCGCGCGCCGCGCGGCGGGGTCGAGGCCGGAGGTGGGCTCGTCCAGCAGCACGACGCGCGACGCGCCGCACATGGCCGCGCCCACCGACAGCCGCCGCTTCTGCCCGCCCGACAGCGCAGCCGCCACCACGTCGCGCTGCAATAATGCACACACGCAGCTTGTACCGCGGGCCCCGGCGCCGGTACCGCCCTCTCGCCGCCGCCCGCGCCTACCTTCTCCTCGAGCTCGAGCAGCTTCACGAAGTGCTCCACCTCCGCCGCCAGCTTGCTCGGGTGCACGCCCTTGAGCCGCGAGTAGAACACCACGTGCTCGCCCACTGTCAGGTCAGGGAACAGGACGTTGTGCTGCGGACACAGCCCCAGCGACTGCCGCGCCTGCTCCGTCTCGCGCACGATGTCGTACCCGTTTATCGTCGCGCTGCCCGACGACGGCGGCACCATGCCTAAATATATTTAAAAGTCTCCGTGAGTAAATTTTTTTCATTTTCATTTTTCATTAGCTGCGTGCACTCTCGATGCAACGTCGCGATGGACAACAGCATCAAAATGGCGACGAAGAAGCGTATAGTAGTAGGCAATGCACGTTCCCCACTTACATAGATAATGTAAATAGAGATTCAAGCATTATTGCTGCCCTCATGATCAAAGATCATCATCATTTCTATTCCATATCCCTTTTGGGTTTTCCCCGTGGCCATACAATATCGCAAAATCGATTTCAAAGACCTCATATCCATGACATTGGCAACAAAGACAGCTTAGAAATTAAACATTACAAATCTGGCAATTCTAACTTCGACTTTTCTTTGTAAGTTTTGTAACCTTAAAATCCAAACAAAAAAACAAATTTCTATATCAAAACCAATTATAATTACTATGTATTATTACATGCTTATGCATGTATGCAAAATTTATCAAATTCTTACTATTTTACGCGGAAACAAACATTGGCTTTCGAAGCTCACTTATAATTTGAGTAAACTTTTCTAATATCCGATGTGCCATTTTGTTTAACATAACATTCAATGGTTGTTCCATGACCTTTTATTGATTGGAAGTTTTTGAATTGATTGGTTTGTGTTGAACATAATATGTATGGGAACTTGAAACTACAAGGCTGAAGATACCCACCTGTTAACATTGATATGGTGGTAGTTTTCCCAGCTCCATTGTGACCTAACAATACGGTGATTTCATTTTCATACAGTCTCAGGTTTAAGTGATCCACAGCTTTTTTTCGTCCCTTGTATACTTTGGTGAGGTTCTGAAAAAGTAAAATTTTGTTTCAAATCCATCTTATACCATATCCTTTCCTTAGTCATATAATTTTATGGAACAAATGCACTCTTGCGTCTGTTCCGCGTATATATAATGAGTATGCAATTTATTGGGCCATGAGAAACAGAAGAAAAATTCAAGTTTAATTTTTTATCAGAGCTTTACTTTAAATTCCGTAAGTTTTTTCCATCTTAGTAACCAGTTAAATGACTTTTTGTTACAAGTCAAATTACGTTATAAGTCGTTCTTGTCATTACACAATTCTTTTGAGGAACTTTTAAAGGTCTCTGGTATTCAAAAAACATCAGAATCGTATCAGTACCTTGGTACTACAGATTTAACAGATATCTCAAGTTATCGGATAGTTCAAAAATTATGTCGTACCTCGTGCCTAAGGTAGGCACCATAAACAGAGATATTATAGCTCAGTTGGTACCTAAAGTTTGACTCACTTGTATGTTGATGCCCGTCGGCACGCCCTTCGGTTCCTCATCGTGAACGACCTTCAGGAGAGCATCATTATACTCTAAATCGGGGCCGTCTTTGTTCGTTATCGCTGCAAATATTACGCGGTAAATACTTTAAAATCGTATAGTTCATACATAACGATAAAACAAAAAGTTTATTGGAATCTCTTTGATAACATTCTGCCTTTGAACTACCGACACACAAATCGGGAAAAGTAGGTCTAAAATGCTACTTTGGGAGAATCATAATGTGATCCGAATATGATTCATCATCGAAATGACAAAATGGTCAGTTAGGTGCAATTCATAGTATGATATGATGATATTCACGAATGATAATTACAATAAATGTAGATGTTAGTCCCTAACTAACTTTTTATGATTCTGCTATTTGTCACAAAAGCAATTCATATTTTGTGGACCACTTTAGGAATCTTCATAGGAAAGTGTCAAACAGGTGAATTGCGAATTAATTATTCGTGATACATAATATGAATTGCACCTAAGTGGCCTTTTTAGACCTAATGAAGAAAGAAGGATCAGATGTGGCGATTCCCAAGTAAGGAAGTTGCATCACATAGATAAGTATATTACTCGCATATAACTCGTTTTTACATCAATTAAAACCTTTTTTATGTAGTCAAGGTTCGCGCGCTTGCGGCAGTGACTTGCAAAAATAATCATACTTATAAATACATAAAATACCCGAAGAAGATTTATTGCTACGTGGAACTTTTGGTAAAAAACTTGCTTTGAGAAAAAATATGTGACTAACTGCCGATCATATTAATAATAATAATGCTTTGTGCGCAATATTTTTAAATGTTGTTTGGGGATTATGAAACGATAAGGATTTGGCGGTTACTATAGTGAAAAAACCCAGCTACAGAGTATTATTACGGTTCCACCCCTAGACCAGAAAACATAAGATCTAAGGTTCTGGGGCCTTACCATGAGCTCTTATTGCCATGATAGTTTCACTCATTTGTGAGACAGATGTATGTGACGTGCATACATCTGTCACTGTCGCACAACTGAATTAACATTGCAATAAGAGCTCATGGTTGGGCCCCTGGTGGTCAAGTGATTCGCCTGCATCACTTATAGTACCATTTCAGCACATACGGATCTTGATTTAGAGTCTGGTAGACGGTCCGACTAATTCGCATTGGCTGTGGTCACAAGCTGACTCACTTTGGGTGTATTGTTAGCGAGTTGTTTACCTACGAGCAAAATTCACGATATGGGGAATCATAGTATAGACTTGCGTGTGAGCATGATAAGCATTTATTTTACTCATTTATTGTACCTACTTAGCTGTGTCACAGACACATCTGGTTGTTCATACGCTCGTTAAGCAAACATTACGTGTGTGCAGATAGCAGATATTGAATAATCAATTAAAATAAATTCGAAACCTATACAAGGCTTGTTATACGGTAAGAAAAAGAAAAGTATACAGAGGAATATTATACATCCTATGAAAAGATCAAATTTAAGTGTTTTAAAACAAATAAAAGTTCTTCTTACCAGCAACTTTACTCGTGTTCGGCATCCAAAAGTTCTTAGTGAAGGGAAAATTCCAGGGCAAAGGCACGCCGTACATGCCCGGCCGTATCTTCTCCACGTACATAGCAATCAGCATGTACAATATCGAGTCTAGCACAAGCATTAGCGCCACGTGACCAGGTTGGAACTGATCGTGATACGATATGTTTGAGAAGAACTCGTCCCATTGCAAACCTGAACATGAAATTAAAATATAATATTTTCTTGTACTCTTTCCAAAAACATTATGAAGTACTATCGAGCTTTATAAAATGAAGTAGCTAGACTGAATGAAAAAATTACCTACCTCTGGATGTGCCTTCGCCCATGATTATCATTTGAAAAGCGTAACCCATCGCAGTGTTTGATATCAGACTGAGCATGATTTTCGTCGTTAAGCCAATGTCCTCGTACAATACTTGGGTCAACATGAAAATTGCATAAGTGGTAAACCACGCGAGGCCCATGAACGAGGCAGCAGTGTTCGCTAAAAAAAAACACACAATAACCAAAATAAATCATGCCCGATTTATATATTTTTAGGGTGCCCCAAACTAACCCTTAGTGAGTTAGTAGTGCGTGTATTTTTTTCATTATTTACCTTTAGTGAAGAAAACGCTGACCATAAACGCGAATGTAAGTGATGCTATCACGAACAACACGAGGAAGAACATTAAGACAGACCAAGGTGTAAACGTCAGCACTGCGTAACCTTCACCAGTCTTCGTGTAATTGAATGGAATCTGGAATGCAATGACATTTAAAAATGCCGCGTCCAAACAATTAATATCACAAACATTTTACCAATTAAATGTTGTTACTACCTTTAATAATATGACTAGAAGCATAACTGAAATCATTAAGAAGGAAAACTGTTTAATGAACCACGCCAGCCAATGTAGCCAGGTAGGCAGGCCCATTATTGTCATTGTTTCCTGTGAACAAATTATGATTACTTGTAAATGTGTGTGTGAACATTAACTTGAAGTGAATGATACTAATAATATATTTAAGTATAATGTATTTAGCTTACTACGTCAGATTTGTATGCGTAATGATATAACATTTTATTGACGTAGAAATAATAATGCTGAAAACTATGACGGTATTTGCAAATTTTACACCCATACAGCATTAGCGTTTGCATGTCGAAAGAAAACTTAGTACTTACCGACTTAACGTATGTCAAAAACGTCTTAAAAGTATTTCGTCATGAAGCTATGTACCTATTACTAAAATGTATAGGTACATTTACTTACAGACATATTATAAAAAACTCCAAAGGTGAATCCAACTAAAAGCGTGTGCCTGGTATGTTAAGCCGGAAGCCTACATTATAATTATTAAACCAACCGTCAATACGCTATCGATTACCTTTAACTGTAGTTCTTTCTCGGCCGTGACCACCCTCACGGTGTTAACAAATGTGTACGCGAAGCATAACATAATTATCATTGATATAAATCTCTCTAAAGCCACCAACAGCTGGTCCTCTCTGTAAGCAATCTGAGGTAGCCGTTGTAACTCGATTTTTAATGGGATCGATTTCCCAGTTTTCTGTTTGATAATTTCTTGAGACACGGCATGTTGGACAGCTAGAAATAATTCCGGAGAGTAGCCTGAAAGAGTATTCCGTTAGTAAATAATAACAAGTAGGCATTATTTTTAGAACTGAGCGCGAGGTCCAAGGTCTAACGACGCGTGCAGGTTCATACGAATCGTAAATTTGATTCTGAGCGAAAATATGTGAAGTCGTTATATTACCATTCATAAAATGACTTTACATAAAATTAACCATATTCTAACAAAAAAATATTATTGATTGGTTGTACCTACACTACCTACACGATTATGATTTCGAACCTACATTTATTTTCATTTGTTAAAACTGTAAAAATACCATGCATATTAATGGGAGCGTAAATAGCTATCGTTATAAGTAAATAGCGTTGTTTTATAGATGTTTGTCTTTCAGTGCACAAACCACGCGAATTTTCTAGATGGATTTCTGTAAAATTTGGCACGGTAAGCTTAGTATCCGGGTCTACGAAGAGTATACTTTTTACCGTGCCAGTCCCGGCGAAAAAGGACTGGTTCGTTCCTTGTTCAAACGTGATGTTTATGATATACGGTAAGTGTAATTCTTTAGATTATTTCGGTACGCACTACGGCAAAACATTTTTAAAAACAGTCGCTATCAATGAAACCAAGGAGTCTGCACCTAATAGTGAGTTACGGTATTTAAGACTATTCTGTGGAAATAAAAACACACGTGATTCAGCATGTTTTATAATTATTTCCTGATATGAAAAATAGAACATAATCTGACTTCGAATTCTACGCAGCCGAAGTCGCGGGCAACAGGTTACGTATAATTATTATATTAAGTACTACGCGGCGTAGCTTCTCACGGTCAGCCGCGGCATATAGTAGGGGAGCCCAAGCGGGGATTTCGTGTTTTCCTAAAGCGCAGCAGATTAATATACAGGGGGATACCTTGTACCCGGTTAAGTACCTCCACCAAATATGAACCTAATAAGTAAGGCCGCGCTTCCAGGATAAAGGATATTTAAAAAAAAAAAAAAAAAATTATGTCAGATTAGGCGAATCCCACAAGATAATCGTCAGATTATGAGACAACACGTTTAGGACATAAAGATAAACCATATTATATCTTAATCTGACGCGCTTGAGTATTTCAAAATGGCGAATTTTTTTTCATATTATAATAATGGCCGCGATTTTGCGTCTATTTCGAAATCGTCTGATTATTGCATGAGAGCTTTATTTAAGGTTCACTTAACACCCCATAAGAAAAATATTTTTTTTCATTTATGCCTTCAATATCTGACGCGCTCGAGTATGTCCACATAACATAAGTTTTTTTACAAATTTGCTATAGCTATAGCCGCTTCCCCCACCGATGAAAAGGTATACATTATATGACATTCTTTTCTTATTATCATCTAAGCTTGCAACCCAATAGGTCTCTATGACGCTCGAGTAAATCCCCATTTAGCATCGTGGGCTCCCCTACTAATAGGTATATCTACTAGCTATTTATATACTGAACTAACTGAAAATCAATGTTGAATTTTCGAAATTAAACATCGCGATATTTCACGGTGGGTAAGTTAAGACTCTTAACTACCTAGTTTGAACCCGCTGTAAAAATATATTTATGTATTATAAGTAAGTATTATACAAGTAATTACGACATACTTAGTCAGACTTAAAGAATAGAAATACAAACCAGGCGTTTTCCCGCCGTACATATCGTCAGGGTCTCGCGGCCCAGGTCTAGGAAATAAGGGAAACAGTAGGTTGGTTCGCCAACTAGCCCTGATGGGATGTTCAAGCATGGGTGTTCTCATGACTGCTGGGAATCTTAATGTAAACTTTATATCATCCGGCCACTCACTAGCATCTGAAAATTTATTCATTTTTCTTAAACTACTCATAACAATCCTACCAGTGTACCAACCAACCAGCTCAATATCCAGTGGAATAATGAACTTTGTTATGTTATTGTTGACTGATCCGCCTAGACATAGAAATTGGGCTGCAGCTATGGGCTAGGGCCAGATTATCCAAAAGGCATATTAAGCAACTGCCTAGGGGCCCCTCATTGGCTCTGAGAATAAATGGGGAAGAATATTCTCAAAAAGTAAGAAAAGGGTAATTGAAAGGGGCCCAGAGTATTGCCTAGGGGTCCTAATGGGTCCCAAATAATCCGGCTCTGGCTGCAGCAACTATGATCATTAATTTGGTTGAAATAATGGCAGAAAATGGAACACCCATGAATTAGTTACCAACTAACAATATCTAAATAACTAAAAACAATACTTACTAGCCATCCGGTCATCAAATTGTATGCCAACAAGTATTTCATCCATAATATTGGGCTGTGTGAGAGCCTGGTCCATTTCTTTAGCATTTTTATATCCTATAGGTTCAGGTATAGTGGAGCTGACTACCAAGGCAAAGAGAAAGTTTAAGTTATCTTCTGCTACTTTAGTTATGGCATCCTTGGTAACCAGTCTTGTCAGTGGACTTTCAGGAGAAAATGCTAGAGAACCTTTCCTTGTTGAAGTTATATTCTCTCTAAAAAATCAAATAATAAATATTTAACATTGTACTTATATGGACCTGCTATTTATTTAATTATGGAAATGGTCTAAGGAAATATTGACAACATGCAATGAATGAAAAGACAATGGTGTATAGCCATATTACTGCATACACCCAGTTTTTCAGAAATCTTTAAACTAAATTAAAATTATATTTGTACTTACAAGTTACGTCCACTCATATTTAAGTAAGTTGGTGCAAATGATGGGTAAGAAACATCTGGTTTTGATTTTGGATCCACAAGACATCTTGTTAATATTAAAAACGATGCAAATATCACAGGTGATGCTATCTCGAAAATTGTCTGCCATTTGTGTCTTCTTTGCAACAGGAAGTTCTTCCAAATCAGAAGTTTTAATTTCTCAAAAGCCGACATTTCATTCAGCTAAAAGAATTATTAATTTTTAAGTAACTATTTAACATCATTTAATAAAATGAATGTGCAAAATATAATATATTTGAAATAAATCTATTCCTCTAACACATCCTGTGACTGACTCAGTCATATGATAATTTATGTTTCACATATTCAAAATGATTATAAAAGCAATTCACATCTATTCCCTAAGTCACTATGTTTTTTATAAATAGTGCTAGTCAATTATTCCCAAATGTATACTGTATAATAAAATTATGTGAACTTCACATATACAGGTAGCTTCATACTCCCAAATAATGTTAATATTTATTTTCTTGATATTTTTTTTTTATAAGCCAATCAATTCCTTTTACGTTACCTTCTCATTCATAATTAATCGTTCTTAGGTACCTATATCGATTGACAATTCATCACTCTAGGCAGAAGGTCGTTTATAGGCCTAATTTATGACTTTGTTCCACTTACCAGGATGCTTCCATAAAATACATTTTAATCAACGGCAAGTGTGTATACAATGTATTTATGCTTTAAATAGACATCGGTATAATGTAGGTGGCTAAAAATCACAACATTCAGTTATTCCTAAAATTATAAACTCTCCGAAGGTGTATCTCAAATATAATATTACTCTCTGATGAGATATGAACTATAAATGAAACCTATTAAATTACAATAAGTAAAATTCTGAGTATTGCACCTGCTCTGGCTGGCAAAGTTAATTTATTCCGAGCTATCAATAACAACACAACATACAACTTGGGCAAACTGACGGAAACTGATTGTCTGATTATCTAAAGTAAAACAGATTCCGTTTTGGTCTGAGTGACAGATGAGTTTGACTTGCTTGACTTTTATGAAGTCTAGTGCCAAGTGTCAACAGTTGGTCAACCTACTGACCTCTACTTTACTAGTTCGCTGGCCTAGAGGGCTGGCAATTTCTTACGCAAAGTTGGCTCGGCGAGTCCTATTAAAACGCTCCTAGCAAGAGAAATCAAGTACCAAATTGAACTCTTTATATGATTTTACGTATTTTAGTAGGTAAAATAAAACTTGCCATTTTTCGTCCATGATCCTGTATCTTTCTATCATTAGTTCCGATCCCTTCGCATCATACTCGCATTTTAAACATCAAATGGCGAGAAACAAATATGCCCGATATTTTGTCAGCTATACATAAGAAACATAGGTTTATTATAGCAGAGATCAGTCATTAATAAGTCAGTTTCATTCATTTAATTAATTATTCTATATCAAGTAAATGATCAAAAAAAGCCCACCTTCACAATTCACATACGGAGCGCAAACATGGTCGTTAACAAACCGCCAAAAGTCCACACTCGCAGTTTGCGAGCGAGCAATGAAGCGCAGCATTCTAGGAGTGAAACTAATAGATCATGTGAGGAACTCGATACTGCGCTCCATGACACAAATTGTGGATGTAGGCCACGCTGCTGCCAACTTAAAGTGAAACTGGGCTGGCCATGTCTGCCGCATGTCGGATGAGCTATGGGCGAAAACGTTTACAAAATGGACCCCAAAGCCCAAAGGGCAGGAAACGACAACGCGGCAGGCCTCGGAGGAGATGGCGGGATGAGTTTGATGCTTTCAGTAGCGATTGGGAGAGGACTGCTGAGGACAGAGAAAGTTGGAAAAGTGGAAGGGAGGCCTTTGCCCAGCAGTGGGAAACTACAGGCTAATAATAATAATAATATCTAGTAAATAAATAAAAAATTGCTGTTTATATAGGGTTGCACTTACACTTGTAGAGTAGAGTAGTAGACATTATATCTTTATATATATATTACTAAAATAATCTGTGTATCACTTCTAGTGTTTTTTATATCTGTGTTACCTCCATATTCATAGAGTAAATATGATCTATGTATTTTTATAAATTAAAGATGGCGACTGATTCTGTCTCTGAGTGACATATCTATCATTGTTTTTTTAGAGAATTCTTTGTTAACAAATAAGTTTTAAATGTAAATTATACTCCGCACAATTCTACTATGTCTACCAATAACTTATCTTCAGTTTTGAAATCATGTTCAGAAAGTGAATTAATCAGTGAAATCTCAGAATCTAGTATGACCCAAAAGCAGGTTGAAGGATCCCGATTAAAACGTACTTTTACCTTGCCTCGCAACCCATTTGGGACAAATAAACCTAGTTCCAGTAAGAATAGGCCTAATGATAACGATAATAAACCGACAAGTGCCAGTTCTGCTATTGTAGAGTCACAAAAGGATGAGAATGGTGTAGAAAGGAAGTTGTTTAGAAGGCCTTCATGGAAAAGATTCTTGAACAAGATAGCTCAACACATGAGCACTGTACATGTAACTGGAGTGAGTATCTATGAACGTTTTGTATTCAAATAAAGTTTTTTGGCTGGTCTGATGGTTGGATAATCGCTCGCCATGCCAGGTTCTCGGTTTGATTTCCGCAATGTATACACGGTGTCACGCTGAGATGTTCACGAGATGGGTAGAGACAATATACTCCCTAATTTTTGTTGAACTAATATCTGAGTTGGCTGTTGGTATTTGATCTGAGTCTCTGTGAGATGTGAGATTTGGGAGATCTAAATGTTTGTATCCTTATAGGTATAGCTCAGGAAATTCTGATAAGATAGGGAAAGCGCAGTTAGTGTTATTATGAATATACTAAAGGTAACCCATCAGTCGGACATGTTGGATAATGTGATATTTATTATCTAAGGGCATGGGTAATTAACTACAATCTTTTAGTGAAACATAAATGCTTCCAGCCTTAACAGGTTCCGAGGGAGGCCCAATATATTTTTCCAATAATTATTAGTGTTCCTTTCTCATAATTGAGATGAGCTATTAGGGAACTTATAAAGTTTATTTGATAATCCAGGTAAAATCTACACCAGCATTACTGAATGGGGAGCGTGTTCCATGCAGTGGTGATCCCCCATGGCCACCGGGAACCACTCCTGCTGCCACAGGCATCAAAAACCATGGCAACACTTGCTACATGAATGCAGTCTTACAGTGCCTTTCACACACGGATGTCATTGCTGAATACTTTGTCCTAGACCATTATAAGGTTATATCCAATTATATTTACTTATTTCTCTATATTTTAATACATTATACATAAAATAATGTCTATATTTTTTAAGCATATTTTTGTTGCCTCCTTTAAAAATCTGCATTAAAAATGTATTTAAAATTACAGGTTGACCTACTAAAAAGAAACAAAATAAACTCCAAGAAGTATGGTACCCGAGGAGAGGTAACAGAGCAACTAGCTACCTTGTTGAAAGCTCTGTGGGCCTGCCATTATAACTCTGATATGAGCATTGCATTCAAGGTAACTACACTTATTTACACTCAGCAGTTGATTGTTTTTGTAAGTTTTATGTATTGTTTTTGTAAGCATTATCATGTGCATTTTTACTTTATAGAGTGCAGTTGAAAGACATGGCACGCAGTACCGAGGGAACAGTCAGCATGATGCACAGGAATTCTTGTTTTGGTTACTTGATAAAGTCCACGAAGATTTGAATACAGCTACTAAGAAGAAATATAAAACCATTAAGGTTTGTTGTTTATGACATGTTTTATGTAAGTTCAAGTGTAAAATCACCCACTTTTGACCAAAGATGATTAAGTGTGAATGTGACATATAGGAAATCCATAATAATAATGTCTTTGAGTTTCTTCACAGATATATGCAGGTGTCCTTATGATGTTTTTCTTCCCTGTAAAGCTTAAACTACAAGACCATCATAGCTTTTTGTTAAAACTAATTGAGAATATACTTGCATAAATTATTTGGTATAACATCCAAAGGGCCCAAAATGAAAGGTGTGCAGGCTGTTCTAACCTACCCGATAACAATAACTTTATCTACCTGTTAAAATATTGTATAATTTAAGAGTCTATTAGTTGCATTTGTTTGTTTTAGATATGAATCAGTTCTTGTATTAATTCAAACAAAATAATATGATGATAAGTCATCGTATTATATACCATAATGTCTTTTGTCATTATTTAACACACTTTAGACATGTTATATAACATTATACTTAACTAGCTGTGCCCCGCGGTTTCACCCGCGTAAATTTTGTTTCATACAAACTTTCATCCCCAATTTTATCCCCTTGGGGGTAGAATTAATCAAAATCCTTTCTTAGCGGATGCCTACGTCATAACATCTACCTGCATGTCAAATTTCAGTCCGATCCCTCCAGTGGTTTGGGCTGTGCGTTGATAGATCACTGTCAGTCAGTCAGTCAGTCACCTTTGAGTTTTATATATATTTAGATGTCAAAGTTTCCTTGTAATCTACATCAATAATACAAACTTTTCAGAACACATGTGGCAAGCCTGATGAAGTGGTAGCAGCCGAAACACTAGCCAATCATGCTAGAAGGAACAGTTCATTCGTACAAGCTGTATTCCAAGCTCAATACAGGTCTGTACACAAATATTGTTGTTATTGTATTTTAATCAATCTATGAGTCCAATGTTCCTCAGCCTGACGTCAAGGATAAATGAATCATTTCCTGTTAAACACTGCATAGTAAACATAGGAAGTGCAAAACAGATGACATGTGTTATTAGTTTCATACTTTTAGCAAGCAATTCTTGTATTTTTTTTTATGTTGAATAGTGATGAGATTAATATTGAAAAATATATTTAATTTATTGTTGTGCTATTATTTTCCAGGTCAGCGTTGACTTGTGCAAAATGTGAGCGCACATCGTGTACATTTGACCCTTTCCACTGCGTGAGTGTGCAGCTACCATCGCGGCTCGCCACTGCTCAGCCTTCCCCGTTGCCTGTCAATGTAATTTTGTCTTTATACTATTAGATTTAGATTTGCATTTTTCTTATATTTATGCATATGATTCACAACTAATGTTGTGAGACATAAATTATTCAATAATATTACAGAATGATTTTTCTAATAATAAACATAAATTATATTAAAGCTTTCCCAGAAGGTACCCTGGAGGGGTAGGCAGAGGTTCACACAACCCGAATTTCACCAAAGATAGTTGAGGGCCAATGAGACAGTTGGTTAGTCCATCGCTTTGGCACTATGCATTGCGTCTTTGAATTACTCTTTAGCCACCTTGGCTCTAATATGTTTGAAATGAAGAAAAATATTTTTCATAAAGTAAGTAAATGTTAATTTTGGTGTTATTCTATAGGTGGTGTATGTGAACCAGCAGCCTCGTCAAGTGCGCATCGGCGTGGAGCTGACGCCCAACGCCACCATGGACGACCTCCGGACCACGCTACACAACGACACTGGCATTGACAGAGATCATATTATACTAGCTGAGATCAATGAAACAGGTATATCTTCGGTTACTTCAATTCATTTTGTCATTACTTAAAAAACAATCGAGACAGTTATTGGTAATGATAAAGTGATTTATTGGCACAATTATCTTGCACTCCTCATGCCACTTTTATTATTAAATAAATAGCTAAATCTCGTCAGATGTTTCTTAAATTTTGAGACTGATTATCAATCGCAGTAATTTAACTGATAAATACATAATAACTGATAAAGTTTCATTAATATTTTCATCCATTCATTCAAATCTTTGTGCTAAAGGGTAACCGAATGGGTAGGCGGAGGTGTAACGACCCTATTAAAAATGCAATCAAATGTTGCAAACTCGAAATAAATTTATTAGTTTACGCCTTGAACTCATAAGTATAAACAAGTAAAGATTATGTGATTGTAGGTTGGTGTAACGCGCGTTCTGGCTGGGAGGCGGCGGGTATAGAGTGCGGCGCGCTCTACTGTATGGAAGCGCCGCCGCTCCTACAGACCCCCACCACGCCCTATCTACTCCTGCTCTGGGTCAACCTGCTCGACGGGGAACGGTTCGGTATGTACTCCATATATTATTGGGCGTGTTTTCCATATAAGTAGAAAAGCAGTGCTTACTTTTTTGATGACTGAATACACTCGTGTTGACACATATGTAGCGTGTTTGTTCTTTTGTACAAAATAGTAATGTAATAATTAAAATACGGAAATTGTTTAATCCTAGTTCGCCCGAGTATCTTGTAATTAATTAGAAAAAAAATGCCTTTTCTCAACTAAGTATATATACATATTGTTTGTTTTTTTAGCTATAAACCCTATATTTAGTTAAACCATATCACATTGCTTTTAGAATGCATCTTTTCTACTGATCAGAAGGCTAATCACGCCCCAGATCCTATTGATATATATTATCTGTTTTTATTGGCATTGATGATTATGTGAACGGAAACAATTCATATTAGTGAGATGCATTCCACTTTTGTGTAGATTCCTTTAAATTCTTGGAATAACATTATTGTTTTGTGTATTAGGGTCGCCGTACGCGATGCAAGTGGCTCGCGAGATATCGTACGAAGACCTGCAGAAGCTGATGTTGAAGGAGATGAGCCAAGTGGTGGCCGAGCGAGTACTGGAAGGATCGCAAACCAACGACATATTCAGGGCAAGGATCGCCGAGGCACATCGCCCTAGGGACTCTGCTTACTTGCAGCCGGAGGTGACGAACACATTTATTTATCTATGCTTATGTATGATATATCTATCCATCGTCATCATCATACTCCTTGGCTCCTTCCTTATTCCATTTTAACTGGGGTCAGTGCCATGTATTTTTCTCTGCCATTTCTCTCTAACAGCCGTTATATAACATTCTTAGCTTCTTTATGGAATCGGATCTGAAGACATTTTGTAAGACGCTTTCATTCGAAATGAATAAGGCCGCCCCGTTTAGATTTCATCGACTAATAACTTAGGTGCGATTTGAAAATTACCTTGTCGGGCAAGTAACTCAAAAGTATTTTTACTTTTGTGTAAAACTTTACGTAGTTTGGGCAGAAGAAAGCGTTTGCTAGTGTTTTAAATTTGTATATAATTTGCAGCTGCCTCACCCTCTATTCGCGCTGGACGTAGAGCAAGCGCTGTGTGCGCACGACAAGTACCCTCACTTACGACTGGAGCTACTGTGGGAACCTGCACATCGGGATAAGTCAGTTTTTATAATCTTTTTACATATCGTGTTAGCACATTGTAATGTCTGGAAAGAGTATTTCATATATAATTTACTTGACGTTAAAATAAAATAAATATAGCTGTTTAATTTTTCTGAAGACCATACAATTTGGCATGTATGTATGCTGCAAATGTAAAGGATGGAAACTTACCAACTCCCCGTAGGCAATTTTACATTGTCCCATGTCCAACAAAATGTGCTAAACTTTGTATGTTTGTTTGAACGCATAATTCTTTTTAACTACGGTACTGATCTTGATACGGTTTTATGCGTAACATGTAGGAGTTTTACTATGATGTAATATTTTTACTAGTTGACAGTAGAGTAAAGCCATCGTTTTGTAATAGTCTCAAATATCGTAACGTGAAGTGAAGTGAGGAGGGTAGCTAGTTTATAAATAAAGTGTATTTGTGTAGTATAATCCGGTCAGCGGGCGAGGCTTGTGAGGTGCACGTGTCGGCGGGCGCGGCCAGCTCGCCGCTCACACTGCACGCCTGTCTGCAGCACTACACGCGCGCTGAACATCTCGCACAGGAAGACGCCTGGAGGTACTACCTACCTTTACATATCGCACTTTAAAACTCATTGCACTTATGTTACCCACCACTACAGCATTGGATTCATTCACAGGTGTCCCCAGTGTCAGCAATATATGCCGGTTGTCAAAACTCTCGGACTGTGGTCGCTTCCAGACATTTTGGTTATACATTTGAAGAGGTTTCGACAGTAAGTACTGCTATAAAAATACGACTAGTGTTTTCGTTATCGAGAAATGTTCCGTGCTAAAAGTATGTGAATGTTTGTCAGGCAAGCGAAGGGCCGCGGTAGTACGAAGCTGACGACGATGGTAGAGTTCCCGGTGGTCGACCTGGACATGTCTCCCCACGTGTGCGCGCGGGCTCGCTCCCCACGGCGCGGAGCGCGCCCCCCCGAGCTGCTCTACGACCTGTACGCCGTGTGCTACCACCATGGCGACGACCTCGAGACCGGACACTACACCGCCGCCTGCAGGAACCCTTACGACGCGCGCTGGTACAAGTTCGACGACTCCACCGTCACCCCGGTGCACGACGACAACGTCCACCTCGACCTCGTCAATAACACCGCCTACATGCTCTTCTATAGCCGCAAGAAACCTCACGTCACCCACTCGTACTCGAGCGACGACTACGCCGGCCACTGGGCGCTACGCATGCCCAAGCACGACAGGCGGCCGAGCCAGACGACCAACGAACTCACCGACCTGAAGGAGGAGCAGGCCGACGAAGGCTCGGGCGACGCGGGACGTATCGATGTCGAGTCGGAGTCCGATGCGACGGCCCCGACCGGCAGCCCCTCCCTATCGAGAAGTGTCGCCAGCCTTCCCGACGACAACGCAATCCAACAGACGTCGCCGGTGAGGCAGACGGCGATCGTCCACAACACGGCTTCTATAATACAGTCGCCTACGTTGCAACGGCCGTTGATAGTTGAGGTGAACGGGCACCGAGCGAACGAAGATACGAGCGACGTACAAAGTGAGCCGAGTGGGTCCACGGAGCCTTATATCCACAAGGACGTGCACGTGAACCCCAAGATGACGCCGGTGGACGGGCGGCGGCCGCGCTCGGTGGACGTGCCGGCGCGCGACGCCCGCTCGTACGACGCCGCGCCGCTCGTCGCCACCATTAACGGCGTCGAGTACCACCCCACCACCGAGGACCTCATGCTGTCCATGTTCCAGGAATCCAAATTCATTGTCCCGAGGCATGGCGCACACATCACCGGCGAATCTCACAGAACAGGTCAGTTCTATGAACAATTTTAAAAGGGAACTACTTTACCTTATTATTATTATTCGTTCAGTAATAAATATCATCCATTTCCAGGAGACAAGTCTTCTGTTTGGAAAACTCGAATATCTACATGAGAGCTGCTGGAAAAACCTGAAGAATATTATATGATAAAACCTATTCCTTATTTATTACACAGACAGATCTGAGGATTCCTTGTAGTTTAAAATAAATATGAATGTATATTAACATGTAAAGCGCAATGCCCGCAATTATGTAGGACTGTAGAACGAGCAGAGGTGCTTGTACGTAATCATTATGTTATCAATCAAATCTGGTTAATTTGTTGTATTCAGGTTCAGTAATGGTAATATTCGTTACTGGTTACCAAAGATTATATGTTATGTCGCAGTGGGAGCGAGGCAGTTTGTAAATCACTCCTATTATTGTATTTAGTACTGTCTCCATGTGTACCTCAAGAGCGATTGCTCTCGGAGACAAGATCTGCTTACACTGCCTTTCTCGTATCATTGTTGCATGTTATATAGCGATAAAATTGTAATTCATTCTATCTATAAATCAATATTGTAAATGATGATATACCTACTGTAGTATATACTACAAAATTAATTATAAGTGAGGGTAGCTAAAAGATGTTTACGATCGTACTTTCGTATTAAGTACCACTGTGCCTTGGTCTCGCAGCTTGGCCCAATAGATATTGTAATCGAACAAAACTTCATAAATTGTACAGGAGTATCTTTAATTATATAACAAATGGACAATCGGGGTTGTACGTGACATTTTGTATTCGGTTGTATATTTTCTTATTATAATAATACCACTTTTTATAACAATGTTGTGGATCATGTGATTTATATTATCATACCTTTATAACTTATTGTATTTAATTGGCAATTAAATGGCAGCATGTTGTTGTCAAAAATGATATTTAGATAAAAACTCTTTTTGTAAATATTGGAAAGGTTAATTTCTTAATTGCACATAATTTTAGATTAGAGTTACAGCACTTGAATGTGATTCTGTTAATTTATTTGATTTTTATATAAAAGACAAATTTATTGTAAGTGATGTGGCCTAAACAATGTACCTGTGATCCATTATTGTATCGAGATACAACACTTAATGACGAGCAGCAAGCCGATTCTGGTGTTCTAATATTATTGGAAGCATTGGTCAATCCAAATTACATTTATTTGGTACTTACTGAAAATACATTTGCGTGTTAAGCTTATGTTATATCTCCCGATTTCTAGAAAAGTGATTTAGTACTCCTGCCTATAAAATGAATACTGGAGCGCCTGGCTCAAGAATACATTTAAAATACGCTTTCGTTATAGGCAACATTAATTACTTAAATATTAACTTAAGTTTGAAATGTACTCAACTGATATCCCGATGTTTATATGAGTTTTACTATACTGATTCGTTTCAAATAATACGTCACATTGGAAATACCATTACCTGTAAGGAAAAGTGGCTCGCTCTCAATTTTTTATCACTTTGTTTATTTGTTAGATAAGTTGTTCGGAGATTTAGACTTACAGTTTTTATATAATGACCCTTATCCTTATTGAAATTTTAAAACGAGAGTTAATTTTATTAGAACTCCCAAAATTATAGCTTAATTCAAATACTAATTAACTGATCTGCAAATACGTCTTAATTATCGTCAAAGAGGAATATAAAATAGATAAGACGAAAATAATAAACTAAATGTTAGCAAAATAAAATAAAATGAAATAATTTATTATGACATCCATTTTGTCCATAACAAATATTTAAGGTGCTTTCAAATAAGGTACGTATATTTTTGGGTCGTTAATTAGCATGAAAAAAAATTTATGAAAAAAAAATATAACAGCAATTAAAGACAAATTTATTAAGAAACCATCTTTCTGTGTGTAGGAGAAAGATATCGAATATTAATTGATGACATAAATATTCGTGAATGGCGTGAAATCATTTTATTTTATCAACATTTTAGTTTTCAATAAATACTGATGTATGATGTAGGCATATTGTATGACCTTAAAAACCGCACCTTACTTGGAAGCTCGTTTAGCTATGCAGTGGTCGATAAATCTCCATGTATGCATTATGTTCGTTGTTTTAATTTAAAGATGTTTATTTTAATTCACCACGTTATGTTAAAATATAAGTGTTATGTCCACATTGAACTCGTTTTATTTTTCTATTTATATTTGTTATGTAAAAAAAGCTACATTTCTCTTGTGTCCAGTTTGACATTAGCTTGTATAAGAGGCACATGAATTTATCTCAATTAAAAATGCGCATTATATTACACTAACCTTAACACAATATCTATTATATTTGAACGAAATATAAAGACACCGAAAGGCGCCTACCTTGGAAGTTCAAATAGATATGTAAATTAGTGGTTTATACAAGCTTTGATTTAGGATAACAACTGCAATAATTGACGCATTTTTAATATTGCGAGAATCATTTTATTCCTACCGTCAACAGGATCGAAATACTTTGATCATAACGAAGTAGTATGAACAGGTATTTCAGGGTTGGCAACTGTACCTGTTGGTAAAATAGGGTATTTTACTACGCCTATGCTGTACCTACACCATTATATCAGCATCCATCATACTAGGTGAAAGGTTGTCTGCTGAAGGTAACTTTTTGATATTACGAGCATTTTTCTTTCAATTATTATTTTATACTTCATCACTAAAAAGGTAGATAAACTAGATTGTCTGCCACTTGTGTGGTTATCCTACACAAGTGGCAGACACTCAGGTGCTTAAGTATTGTTAGCATCCTGATGCTGCTATATTCGCATATATTATCTTCTGTGGTTGGATATGTATGTACCTACTTTGATACCATACCAATATTCTTACAGATAATTCCTGTACTTGGTACCTTCTGCTAGGCTACTAGCTACTAGGTAGGTACTAGGCTACTAGCGGAGAAGAAACGACGGAAAAGTAAGATAATAATAATTACAGAAATAGACATGAAGTTTTTAATACCCAACGAAAGTAATTCTATGATATGCCGGTAGTTGACCGCGAATGGCATCTCCATAGTTGGAGTCTAGCACCAGGAGCACATGTTTCAAGGGACACGCGGTGACCGAATTCGGCATCAACTGCGGCCCAGCAGAGTGTATGTTGCGCAGATTAGTCGCGTTTAAGTTGTCCCGAACATTCCAGGATAGAACATCTGAACACTCCGAGTGGCGTAGATACAAGTGGTGGGCACTCGCGCCGAGAAGAACCATTGGCTTGTGGTGTTCACCATAAACTGAAATGTAGAAAGTTATTTCTACAAAAATTATTTCACACAAATAATATTCAGAAAAACGGACTTGCACCTTCGGGGTTTGGGTGGTCTGCATCTACGCAGTGCGTCGGTACTTTGGGGGGCTGGTCCCCCCAACGCCTAATGTATCTATCCAACATTTTGTCTTTCTGTATGTGCTCGAAACATCGCTATGAAATTAAGTATTTTCTATGTTAAGTGAAAAATGCGAGGTAGGTGCACATGGAGAAGTTCTTGCCCACCCACATACCTTGTATAGGCAGCCAATCTATTTGGATAAATATACTGCCAATGGATGTTCGGTCTCACCGATAATCAATAAAGGTATCAACTTAGATAAAATATATTTACCTCTGAGTGGTGGAGAATTCGAATTTTTCCGACGCAAAGCCGCCGTGTCAAGCTCCAAGAGGCCTTGTTGATGCAATCTGACCAGAATCAGTATAGAGTGAGAAGGCCCTCGCTTGAGTAGTGCTATTTGAAGACCCACGCTGGGGCCGCATACCAGCATCGACCAATCGGATCCCGTCAGCACATCGTGTACTAATATTGCACCACGAGATGCGTCTGAAATGTACCTGAAAAGTATAGCCATTAAAAATCTACACGAGAAACTAGTATATGGTGCGGGTGGTGTTTCCTATAAAACTATGTATGGTCTCAGCAGACTAAGGTTAATAATACCCCATTCTGAAAAATAAGACTGTTAAATTAATAAATTATCAGAATGGCTTGATACCTGGGTAAAAAATTAAAACATTATAATTTGTAACTATCGCAGCCTTCATATTGGTATTGCATACATTATATTGAAATCATAGATTGAAAGACAAGCTTCTGCCCGCGACTTCGTTGCGTTGATTCTTTTTGTTTCGTAAAATGAAATAATTTAGAAATTTTGCTAAAATAGCTACTACGTGTCTAGTTGCCAGGTATATTTCCAAAGCAGAACTTGAATACAAACTTCCCATTTATCCATTTTTTTAGAAAACGTATAAAATGAACCCTCTTTCTTTTTTTGCTCATTAGAGGATTTCAAGATTTTTCTGAAGCGTCTCCATTTTAAAAAAAAATACTAAGTACCTATCATCAAATTTGTTTATTTTAATTACAGTAGTTTTCGCGCTAATCGCACAGACAAATTCGAAAAAAAAAAAAACATTTATTTTAAAGGTATCTATTATTATAACAATTCACATTCCCGTTAAATTTAATAAACAATCCATGTACAGACAACGCTTCGTTAACAGTTTTATTATTTATTAGTAGGTATCTATACGAGTAGAATGTGGATCATTGAGACATAGGCACCTGTTGAGGATATAGTAAGTAGGTAATGTAATACTATAATTGCATGCTATTATTTTGAATTGCTTTCATTTTCTAAAAATAGAATCTAATTACCATTTTATTATAATTTAATGTTTTAATCAGCTTTTTTTTTTTTTTTATTGACTAGGGGGAAACCTTCAAAAGGTCCCCGACCGCCCTGGGAGAGGCAGATCGGGGTATGTGGGATTTTTACCGCACTAAAACCCCCCCGGTGGCCATCCTCAGTGCTCAGGGGGGACTCCGGGTACTCTGATAGATCGCACCGGTGTCCCCCCACACTTTGGCCCCCACGGGGCACATCCCCGGGGCAGCTGTGTCACCGCCCCTGGAGACCTCGCTGTGCAAGGCAGCGCGAGCCACATCGCGCTGCCACCTTCCCGGGCCCGCGGCTCGGTGGTCAAGGCTCCCACCCCGACCACCGCCAGCAGGCCCTCCGGCCCCCTTTTAGTCGCCTCTTACGACAGGCAGGGGATACCATAGCCAAATTCTTAGACCCTGGCTATTGGGTGTTTAACCAGCTACCTCAACCTGACTCTCCTTGCGGCTTAAAATACCGGTATATTAAATTATGACACCAAATGTAATATCTTCTGAGTTGCAAAAAAGTTGAACACTATATACAGGATGTATTTTTGGACTGCAAAAAGTAGAGCGTGCCCACCCACTTAAGTCATCGACGATGTATACATGAATATGTTCACATTTGTATCCCATAGGGGTAGGCAGATACCACTGTTTGCCACATGCCACGATCCTTACATACTTCTTTCTCTTCATCCAGATTCATACATCTCTTTATACACTTCCTTCGGTTGCGAGTGCTCCGAATTTGACCTAGATAATATTTTATTGATACCTAGGAAAACTCAACACAAGCTTATTTTGATAATATGTATTATGTGTTTATTCACTCTAAATATTTATTTAAAAACACAATTAGGTAATATTCTTTTTTTTTATTTTAATAGAGTTATTATTAAAAACGGAATATATAAATGCTTATTATGAAAATATTTATTAATATACGTGTTGCACGTCAAATTAACCAGAGCGTAGAAACGTAATACTGATACATATTATAACAAAATAATTAAGTATGATAAAACTGATTAAGCTAATCTGAATCGGATAGCTTAGGTTAGAAGGCTAAACCGTCATAGTGTTCGTGGTTTATACCTACAAACACAAATTGCTGCATAATAATAATATTTTGAGATATACGTAAAAGTTTTTGTGCAGTGAATAATTTATATGTGAATTCGGATTATTTTTGGACGCAAAAAGTTTTATTGATTTGCGCTTAAATACTACTCTCTTAAGAACAACACAACGGTTTTTATATAGAGTTCCATAAGGTTGCCGGCAGGTAGATTCTACTACACATCAATCAAATTAATATATAATCTGATCCCTACTCATATGCATTGTCAATATAGACTTAGTTTATTTTGATAAGTAATGGAAAACAGAAAATGTATCTACACTTCTTCAGAACTAGTTATTTTCGAACATATTATATTAATTAAATCTTGTTTTAAAGTCACGCATGTGATACCTAACTAAGGTTAACAGAGCAAATTTAAGGAATTTGGTAAGAGCTCTGATACTTAGGACGTAGGATATTGCGCTAAATAATGTTTTAAATTAATATAAAGCCTTTTATCTCCAGAGTCGCGATTTTGTCATATGATGCTTGTCATACATTGTCAGTAGTATGAGTAGGAATTAGGATACGTATCTATATCTTCTTAAAAATATTATGATAAAAGTCAACGCAGGCCAAGAGTGGAGGTACTCTAGAAACGGCGGCCCGTTTATACACCGAGTAGAGTAATAAAGTGGGTTTAAGTCAGCAGAACTCTGACATAATCGCTTGTCTCACCCGTAGCAAGCAGATGTCCTATGAGAATTTCCCACCATGTAAAAAGTGTATCTCTCTAATCAGTACTCAGCCTGTATTTCGTTTGAATTTGTACCTAGCTCAATAAGAACGCGGCCAGTGTACACATTATCTGACAGCTACTTCAATCACTTTTATCTACTATAACTATGATTTAATCTATTTCGTAACTATCTTATTTATAGACGCATAATTAAAATGTTCCGAGACAAGAATAATTTAGGTTGTCTGCGCTACCACTTAGGTACCGCAGAAAACCTAAATTTCGTATAATACATTGGTCCAGAAATAGGAGCAATGTACATGAACTTATGCATGTTTTGTGTCTGTCAATTTCACAATAATCAGTCGGAAGTAAATACAATGATTTGTTTCAAGACAGTGCTACCGGCTGTTGCGGATTACATTGTTAAAAAAGTGATAAACATATTCTTAGAAATTATCGGAGTAACGAGCCGATTAATTACGCTTGCCAATCACAGAAAAAAGTATTGCAGGATATCCAAACGTTTACATATCATACGCGTGTCTGGCACTCAACTATTATTGGATTGAATCCTCGTTATCTTTTTAGTAATTTACTGTATCTTAATTGGACGAAAGGAAATACGTAATAGGACTAATTAAATTAACATAGATGATTATTAAGACAATCTATTGTGATAACAATTAATCCTCACACAAAAGGTTTCCCGCCCAGCCCGTATTCGACGACCACGTTCTGCAGAAGCGAGCTGGGTTCAGACAAGGAGGCCAGGCTGATGCGTCGCGTCAGTTTTCCCAGCAACAGACTTATCTCCACCACCTTGGGAGGACACGTGCACCGCGGCGCCGCCAAGGTCTCTACTACGCCGCTATCCAGCACCCACAGATTACCCTGTTGGTGAGATACGACACTGTTACATACTTATAACGCTCTTACGGCTCATTTCAGATTTTAAGCCAAATAGGATTATCATCAACTTCATTATGAATGTTACTCATCGAATCATAACATGTTAAGTATGTATGTGAATCAATTATGAAGCCGTTGTAACTTTGTATGATATATGATAACTCGACACGAGAATAAAGACATTATTTTATTGTGTTAGCAAATTTCTAGTGTACTACATCCGTTAATACAATAATAATTTTGGCAATTTTTCGCAACAGTATCCGAAGGAACACTAATCCTAGTGGCGAAACTAGATCTCGTGAGGGACGGTCATTGTTTTAAATTAGTGCACGTATAATGTCTGCAGTTTGAACAATACAGCTGTCACTTAATTTTATGCAATAATGCCTTTTGTTATTCGATTTTGTGTAGAGATGACAGATAAGTTGTTAGTATCATTGCTTCATATTAATAAGTAATCCCGTGTGATAAATCAGCGCGCAATGAGGCAATTATGTGCAAAAATACGTCAGGGAGAGGCTGTGCTCATGAGGTCGGCCCCACGCCACACATTGTTGAGCCGGCACTGCGTTGCGCAACCAAAGTTCAATTGAACAGGGAAACCAATACAATGAGTTATTCATTCACATGTCGGAATTTAGTTAATAACTATACTTAATACAATAGTTTACTTAAATTACGATTACTTACGTTTTTAATAAATATATACTTCAACTAGCTGTGCCCCACGGTTTCACCCGCGTAGATTTAGTTTCATCCTTATGATCGCGGAAACCTAATAATTTTAATAAATAACAGGTAGCCTATGTCCTTTCTTAGGGTCTCAAGATTGTCTGTGCCAAATTTCATCAAAATCGGTTGAGAGGTTTAAGCGGGAAAGCGTAACTGACAGACAGACAGAGTTACTTTCGCATTTATAATATTAGTAGGGATAACAGCCTTGTCGGTCCAGTGGCCGAGAGCGCAACTTCGAAACAAGAGGTCCTGGGTTCGATCCCCGGTAAGAGAAAATGTTATTAGGTTTACCATCTGTTATTTCCCAGTAACAGCCCGGAGTGCCTGGTTAGTGATTATAGGCTCGGCCCCTATTACATTTCGGGAAATATAACTGGCGAAATGTACTTTTGCCACCCTTTCTCACTACTATGCTGGCGCCTGTATTTCCCAATTATGTATGAATAATAACACGGCAAATCTAAATCGCTAAATCGAGGTACTAAATCCCCCACACAATCTAGTTGATGAATGTGGATTGCTGAATTTGTTGGATAAAGGAATGGTTTTACGGTGTTAGTATAAACACATGTAGGTAACAAAATATGTAGGTCACTAATGCTTGGGACCAATAAAAAGTATCAGAAAAATTTCATAACAAGTCTTTCGGTAATCTCTCGCCAAAAATGGTACTTACGAGGTGATCTAGATAGAAATCGACAGCGTTTTGTATGGCTTCGCAGTCGCTGAGGTCATGCGAGTAAAGGTCCGGGTAGGGCTGCAACTCCACGCCGCGCCGCCCGCTCCCTACCTGCCACACTGTCGCAACCACGCCATGCAGCAACCTAGGAAGTGGAGTAGTCAGTTTAATATCACTCCTGAGGAATATTTACTACTGTGTCATACTATTTTCTATTGAGATTACAGTGTTACTCGTGTCTTATGGCATTTTCAGGACTAATCTCCAAAATTGTTTGTACGTAATAGGTAGTCATTGTACGCATTCTTGCTGGATGTAGAAAATCTTCCTTAGGGGATTATTTGCTCATAAGGAAAGAGGAAAAACTATACTGAAAGTTGAATTATTTTGATTCTAAGATTTATCTTAAAAGTAGGTTCAGTTCTTTTACGTACAGTATCCTACCAAGTCAGATTTCTGTTAAAAAAAAAAACTACCTTGGAGTGATAACGTAGATCTCGTCCATGTATATAAATGCTTTGATGGCAATCACATTGTTCCTCACATGGCGTCCACTGTTCAGCCACGAGTCTGTCCCGTAGTGTAGAGGCCCGCCAGTCCAGGCTAGGTTCTTAGGATGAACGCTCACAACCAGTTTAGGAAACAATGTTGCAAAGAGAAAGGAAACAAATAATCGATTGAGCATCGTACAGGCGAAACGAAATAATGACTGTCATTGATGACTTGTTTTAGATACTAAGGACGTTACAATGCCATGCTAATATCGAAATTAGTTGCAGTAAAATGCACTGTTTTCAAAAATGCACTTCCTAGAACGAAGTCACGGTTCACGTTATCCATAGGTACCTACGTAAGAGTTTCTTGAGTGTCATTGTTTGCCAGTATCTTTATAATGTACCGAGGATATTTCGTAAGCTAAGTACTGTGAAATACATCGCTGACATATCATATTCAAAAGTCATGCGTTACAATTCGGTTTTGGTCTAATTACGCTTCAAGGAACATGATCCAAGTCTTCCGCCAAGTAGGGTTCGTGTTTCCTGCAACCGTCACAGTTACCAATAGTATCATTATATTGATCGAGGACAAAAAGCAGTAATTGTGCACCGCCTGGGAAACTGCAGCCTATCAGCGTTGCGGCACTTATAGGTGGCCAGGTGTATACACTGCAATCATTAGGTACCTACTCTACGTCAATACACCCTCCACTTTTGCTTTACGGAACTCAGGTGCGTCCTTTTGTAATCAACATTGGATCAGTTGCTTCATAGTTTTGTGTCTTTGAAGATATATAAGAGTACGTAGGAGGTATAATAAACCACAAAAGATGTAAATCGTTGGTTACTTAATTCACAGATTCCAATTTTGATACAAAATTTATAATTGTCAATGAACAAAATATAGGTACTGAGCAAGTTCCAACTGACCAAAGAAATAATTATAATAGTTACATTCGCGAGGACATTATTGGTGACCGTGATATTTTAAGACCCGAACCGAATCCTAAGTTGGTGTCACGATCTGTAATCACGCACGTAAGTGAAGCAGAGTCACGGCTATAGCGGCCACACCTTCGGGATCGACCACTTTTACTTTAAAGGTGTTATATTATGTGGTGGTAGGCTGGCTGTAGAGGGGCGCGACAGTAAATTCGGCGTGGTTGTGAAGGTTGAGGTGCAGTTGTGAGCGTACTATCGACGCCGTGACTCGGCCGCCCCCTGGCCGCCCGCTCGCTCCACGTGCTCTCGCGCCGGCTCCGGCGCCCGTACACCACACGTATTGCGACGCTCTACATCACATCACACTTACAGGTACCTTCAAGTGCAGTGCTACATGACTTTCATGAAATTATTTAGTTAAACACGCCAATTAAAACTAAAAAATATCTGCCAGACCTTGTTAAAGACTAATACGAAACTATTTCACGTCATCAGCTGCATAATTATTGTAACTGGATAAATGCACTTAATTTTTTTTATTAAGCGTACAGCTCTTATTTTGAATAAGAGAAGACCAATCATAGGCACTCAGACTTTATATCTGAGTTCCAATATATGGATAAGCACTAGTTTGCCGACCGTCAACGGTGTCGATTGGGTATATTATCATGTAGATTTCCGAATAAAAAAAAGTTGAAAATAGTTATTTGTTATACAAGAGTGCAAAGTTGCTTTTTAACCGCGTGTAAAATTTTGATGACCGAGCAAGCGAAGGATTCTAAAATTGAATCACGAGCGCAGTGAGTGATTCAAAATTAGAATCCTGAGCGTTAGCGAGGGAATCAAAAGAGCACGAGGTGAAAAATCTTTGCACTCGAGTGCAACACGTAACTTTTCATTCCACCTCAGCGAGGAAATGACTAAATGCAAAAAAAAAAAGTTTACAATCACAAGATAGGTACACTTTTATTTCAGTTTAGGTATTAATTACTACATTATGACAGGTAAGTATTACAGAATAATCTTTAAATTATAACAATACTAAGGTATAATTAAGAAAATTTTAAAATAACGTTGCTACAGTTATTTAAATTGAGTGTAATATTTGTTTTGGCTCCTTTTGCTAGTCGCCACGTGTTGAACATATCGTACTGTTTTAAATACTTCTCGCATGATTGTTGAGGGAGAAAGCTCATTTGCGCATTATTAAGAGTTTCAGTCAATTCTGTTGGCGTCAAACAATCTTCCTCGTCGCTAGAATCACTCATTTTAGTTTTTTCACTTATAATAATAATAATAATAAACGTTTTTATTTATGTTTTCAAGTTTCTTGTTTTTAATATAAGGTTTAACAATGACGTGAAAAAATGCCGCGTAAAGAACCGCGTACAAAGCAAATTGAAAAAAGAACACCAAGAAGGTTTCGAGTCTGAGTTTTTAACAAATTAAAAAAAAGTTGTATGATATATTCGGCACCATAGAGGTAGCAGTAAATAGGTTTAATGTTTTTTTTAATTCACAAACTTAGTGCACACGATGTTCTAAATTCAATTTACTTTATCCTCTAGAGAATAAAAACGGCTTTTCCACTCAGATATTGAAGATTAAAAATACTCTTTCCGAGATGGTGGGATGAAAAAAATCTTATATCACATCGGGATTTTCATACTTCTAACCTAATTACCTACATGTAAAAGTAATTGAAATATCACGTACATTTTTTTCGTGATATTTTTTTTTGTACTTACTACATGGAAATCACTCAAAGTTTATGAACATGAAAATTTGTATCTCCTTCCGTACCTTCTCATTCATCGTATAGTCACCAGTAAAGGTTTTAAAATGTTTTGACGAAATGTACTGTTGTTTAGTTAGGTGCATATTAGAATTTTGTTTATAGCAGTCGCGGCTTATAGTTAGCAGTCATAGTTCTGTTCAGTGGCCAATTTTAGGTAAACAGCAGTTCATTGTGTAATAAACTAAATGGCATCGGGTTTACAAACATACGAAGACAATGCTCGGATGAGCATGTAAGGAAGTTGCTCCTAAACTGAATTGACACATAATACCAAATTCCATTACTTTACTCATGCAAATACCTGCACAATTATTATTTGAAGAGTAAATTCAATTTGCAATAGAACTAAGAACAAAGTGATTATTTTCTATATGTTTTTGCATGAGCATCAGATTAACCTACCTTATTTATCAGTAAGTAAGAAGTTTAATTAATTCAGCAAAATTATCACAAGGAGCAATATTATTTCTTAATAAACTTTGATATACTTAGCACCGTTCAGAGTAATCTCGAATATAATTTAAGTCATGTATTCGTCGTAACAAATCATAATTTAACACGTTTGTATGAATTATCGCTAATCATATGACATAATTGAATATTATACATAACTAGATTATTAAATATCTAGTAGGTACTAGGACATAATACTAAGGAGTACACAAATATTACATATTATTGCTGTTATTATATAAATTTAAATAATAACAACTAGTAATAGTACGCTGCTATAATTTTTCGTTATGTCAATAATTAGCAATCACCGCTTAAAATATAAAAAAATTGCATAACCTGTATCCCAAAGCGAAGTGTACCACTGATTAAAGTGATTTCAAAACAATATGAACGAATTGTAAGTATTAATCGGTCTTTGTTCCATTATTTCAAACGAAACATGGTGTGAAGTGAACGATTTGTCCTTGAAAATAACTGCATTGTAACAGATCCAGCGAAATTATATGGCAGACATGGATAACACAGTTTTATTTCAATTTATGAAGGTTGGATCTGACTGAAAGATAAATATATAATGATATAATAATTGACTACCTATAAATATATATGTTATAAAATATAAAGGTACTGCAGTCAATAGCGAATTTAAATCAATGGTTTACCATCGTTTCTTTGTGGAAAATAAAAACTATTGAAATCAACTTTTTCTATAGATTTCAGAGTAATTGTTTACTTTACTATCATCCATCTCAAGGTTGAATATCAGTTTTTAATTATATGTTTCTATGGGCTTAAGCGACATAAAAACCCTTGTTAGATTTTTTCGAAGATTCGGTCTACTATTAACTAGCGTTTCAATTATGTCTCCTGAAAGACGTATTTGTATACACCTATAAAAATATAAAAAACTGATGATATTAGTATTTAAAAATATTAAAAAAAAAAAACTTTATATGGAGTTGAGCAAATATTTTTATAAATTCTCGTAATGTGAAAGCATTTTTAAAAGATCTCGAGACAGTTTTTACTAAAAGTGACTCACTTTTTATGTTTGACATTGTTGATAACATAATTGAACACACTATTAATATAAATGCGTAGCTCAAGTAGTGACACCATAATGTATGGGCAACATAGGTAATTGCCACTAAAGTGTTGCGTTAACAAATGTTCATGTCTGCAGAATATGATAAATTAATGCTCTTTTATTACACATTTGACTATGATCGATTGTCAATTTTCAAGGTTTCAATCTATTTAAGTATTATTTTCTGCATGCAGTTTGCCAATTTTATCTATACTTCTAGCTTGCTCGTAATTTATACCTAATATTAACGATATTTATTAAGATATTTATACACTAAATGTAGTATATAAATTATACTACATTTAGTGTATAAATATCTTATAGTTATATATTCCTCATGAGACTTGCTTTCTTATACAAAATTATATTCTGGATCTGTTTGGCGTTTCCATTAGCAGGTTTAAACAATCTAAGGTACACCGATTGTATGGACCAAAATGCAGAATGCTTTGTGTGATTTTGTCAGTAGAAAAAACTTTGTATAGCTCCACTCCAGGTTCTAACTTAAGAAGAAAATTAAATAAGAACTCGTTCTTGTTTTCTTGGATTATAGTGAATGACACTTAAAAGTAAACAAAGTTTTAAATAGAAAGTTAGCCTCTTTATTCAGTAAGATTTCTCAGCGACGCACTCAACTTTGAGTGTCAGTTTCAATGATAGGAAATTGAACTTGATCGTCTGTGTATTATGTATCAATTTCCTACATTTAAAACCGACCCTCAACGTCGAGTTCGACGCTGAGAAACCTTACAGAATAAAAGCGGCAGGAAACTTAACTCAATCAAGTTAGCTATTAAACACAATTGTTACATAAGCTCAATTACCATGTCATAGTTGTGAACAGAATGCTGTAGTAACGAGGTGATGTCAATAAAATAGACTAATCTTATTGACTTTGATATTTTAAAAATCTAAGCTTGTTTGAATGCCACCGCGTACTATTCGTAAACGTATAAATTAAATTTATTAACATAAACAGGCTTGTATAATTAACGTATTGTTGTGTAATTTAATAGTTACGCGTCTGTACGCGGAAATTTATTGACATAATCGAAAGGTCAACTACGATCCTTTCCACTGAATTTAACCGAATCGTTGCCAATACAACAGTACGTGATTTACATTTTTCACGCACTCTTTAAGCTAATTATTGAGAAATTTAACCTAACTAAGTATAAACTAAACTAAACACCTAACACACACTAACGATGCAGTTTTATAAAGAATATTAGTAATCCCAACATTCGATACAAAATAGAAAGGCTGAATAAAAATCAACGCCAATCGATCGGTTTTATAATTAGGAATGAAAATTTGGCTATTTCGCCATTTGTGTGAGGTCTTTTTGAACAACAACTGCATAGTAACATGCTTCTTAGGATGAATAAATCTAAAGGGCACATAATAAGTATCGGTAATAATTGGTTCGCATTTCATACAAATAATAAGTACAGAATTTATACAAATCGATTTGTAAAGCTTTTTGCTTGAGGGCGAAAAAACCATTTAATATATTCGTTTAACGTTTCTTAGATATCGAATGTTAATGCCTACTATCTTAATTTAATGACTAATCAATTTGTCAGTTAAGATAGTAGTCTATAATATACAAGTTGACAAGTAAAGAATGTTTGTATTAGTATTTTCACAGGTAAACCGTATTTTTTTACATTGCTTATTATTGATTGAATTATTTAATACACCTGACTAGTACCGTGAATAAATTCACACCGAGCGGTCCGGTTATCTTCAAGCAATTAGTAAATTGTAATTGAGATGAAATCTTCTCGGATGTTTATCGCTTTAGATTAATATATTATTATGTAACCAAATGAGGTTCCTCGGAAGATTTCTATTTTATATTGCATAATATCCTACCCTTTTCACTCTCATGGTTGCAATTAACATGTTCACTTACCTTAAAAGGCTCGCGTATCTAAGTAACTAAGCCTATTCATACAGTATAGATTCTTCGGGTCAAGGAAGGTGTCTACAATGTATATACAATGTTTGACTTCTAGCAATCTCTTCTAATACCTACTCAGGTTATTTAATTATGAGAATATAAAGTTACGCTTCTGACTGGGGTATTAGTTTTGTATGAAGATATATTAGATACCCAAGGACCTTGCTGTTTTCAGTTGAAGTTTAGTATTCGCTCTTTCACAGTGTTACGAGGATAATATTATGTTAAGACATATTTCCATACTCATACTCTTATAACTAGCTCAGAGCCAAACTGAATAAATCGCGACATGGGGCCAGTTCCGGTTGGAACACAACCTTGTACTTACCCAACAAAAACTGCTCTGACTGTCTTTGGCCACGTTATATTTTTATCTCAGACGATTCTTTACCAAGTCCCGAAATCATAAATAGAACAAAAGCAAAGCAAATTATTAAGATTGTAACACTTAAGAACAAATCACGACTGTATAATTGCAACATAATTGGTTTCCTATTTGGGCCCGCCCACGTAATATTTATATACCTACCCTGTCACACTCGTTCAATTACGACTCATTTAACACGTAACTGATTAAAATTCAAAGAACCATTTAGTCTGTAGAGCGTTCCCAAGAAATATACAGATATACGTATACATTACATTCATAGATGCATTCAAAAAACGCAACCCTCCTTCTGGGGCAGACGGAAAATATAGGTGTCAACTACATTTGCATAATCTAAGGCCTATAGAGATAGTAATTATATGCGGGATTATTGGCACGACTAAAGCCAAGTATTGTAATACTTGTCCAGTGATCTGGTTACGTATTAAAAATTTAATTTTTTAAAACTGTATTATAACATACGACTTGACATTGCAGATTTTTGTATGCTAATCTACTTTCACAATCGATTTCGCAGTCGAGTATTTCTATAAATAGTTTCTAGTTGACATCTATTATTATTCTTTTAATAATTTGTGTTATTGCGGTCAGTTATATTATATATGTAATAAAACATGCATGTCACTTGATTACGTATGCTTCATCTCCTTGTTTTTTGTTTAAGAAGTAATTCCGACATCGTAAGTTCTGCATTCATTATCCATCTAGGCATGTTTACCCAGAAATATTTGAGCAGAGTGTGGAGGAATTTCATTGTAGTTACTACTATTTTGATAGAAATACTGTATGACACACAATACTTACCTATTGATTAGAGTGTGTTAATTATACAAGCGTGAGCATATGTATGTATGTTTCATTATTTACGTGTTGAGTTTACTATATACACACACACTCATGGAATGTAACTCAACATTACGTACGCACGTAATTCAATTTGTCAATAATTAGTTTTTACGTGTCTATCTATAGTGTTCTATTGTAAAGATATTAAAAAAGCTTACAAATAAGGTATGATCAACTTTTCACCGTTTTATAAAAAAGAACGTAAGTCGTTAACTCGACAAAAACTAGAACAATTTAATGGTTTGGTTGTTGAGTACTTTAATCAGAGCAAGTAACCAAATTTTTATGTAAATTTCATAATATTTTTGAAAACATTTTATGCACCACGATCGGCATTTTTGGTAATTAAGAAATAAAGCGTTTATCTGATATTAAAATCTGAGTACTATATTCTACTGGAATGTTATTTACACTTTAAATAAGTGATTGGATTTAAGAGTACTAATATTAATTCATTGTAATGTTGATCCATAGTAGATCTCACTGAATTAAGCCATGCAGATTTCAGATCAATAATTTTTGTTTACATATCTACTTAGTCTCTACTGACGTTTCACTTTTCACGCACATTTGAACTGAATAGCTATAATTCAGCATTGATTTTAGTTATTAGTGATTTGATCATAAATAAATGTTATTATTCATATTAAGTATGCATTTGCATGCCATTTTATCTACCTACTAGCTGTGCCCTGCGGTTTCACCCGCGTAGATTTATTTGAATACCGCGGAACCCTAAATTTTCTTTATAAATAAAAAGCCCATGGTACTCCCTGTAACATTAGCTATCTACCAGTGAAAGTCCCGTTAAAATCGGTCTAGCCATTTCAGAGATTACTCTTTGGCAAATAACTCATTATCAGGTACCAATTCTTTGCGTTTTTATACTCGTGATAATTTCTAAACGCAATGTCCTATTGGGATAAAACAAACAGTATTTTACTTCTACATGAATACCCTTGATAGCATAATGCCTGATTCGGATAAGAATCAATATTATGATACAAATTTAACGTAGTTTCTTTCTTCAGGCGATAAATTTTTTTTTATGAACATTAAAGCGGTTATTGTGACTAAACTATGAGAGTTAGATATATGCTCGCACTTTTTTGTAGATCTTAATAAGGACTACAAACCCGTAGTACATCATTTTGTTCTATTGTCAATAGTTTTTGCAGCGTACGCATAAATAGGTTTTCGATTTTATACCTTAGGTTACAAAATTGCAATTTACTTACGGACCCCTAATTTTTATGAGAATAAAATATAGCCTATAATAGCCTTCCTCGATAAATTGACTATCCAACACTGAAATATTTTTTGAAATCGGACCAGTAGTTCCTGAGATTACAGCGTTCAAACAAACAAACAAACAAACTCTGCAGCTTTATAATATTAGTATAGATTTACATTAATGCAATAAATATATGAATACGAATTTAATATCTATAACTGTACATTCTCAACAGCGCCAAAAATCCTACATTCACATTGCATATTAATCTTGATTTGTGAATATACAATCACTTCCACAATATTTCAGCCGGAATTAAGTTACTTAATTTAATAACTAATAATTATTATGACTTAGAATTGCTAATAGTGGCTTGTGCGGAACATGTGTATTTTATTGTTATATTTATTTCAGTGCTGATTTTAGATTGAGATTTGTCGATAGAGCTGACCTTGTGTCTGAGACGTGACATGGTATTAATCCGGCGCGTGTCGGACATGCATATTTATACCTAGCTATTATTATGTCATAGTGCATGCATACATACATAAAAAACTGCACGCTAACTTCTAATTTGGCAACAAGGTTAGCTTTGTATTAATTTAGAACAAAGGCTCAATTTACTCAATACATCAATTAATATTTGACAAGTAACTTTGTCTGTAAACTTATATTTGCAATAAGACAAGGTATAATTAATTATAGTTATATTTTAAAAGTGAAAGTAAATGTAGGATTTGTCCTTCTTTCCAGCAGCAACTGCAGGATGCATTGATCGCCCTGGGTCTTTGCATAGATATATATGCTAACCGATTCACTTGATTTATAACGTGATACAACATTTTGAAATACATTGAAAATGTATTGATATTACAAAACTTAATTTGTGTGTAATAGATGCGAGTATTTATAACTCTGCTATTAAGTCTGCATCCTCATGCATGCAACTGAATTCGTGGCGCCAATTTTATTAATCGTAATTAATTACCTACTCATAAATAAATATTCTGACATTATCGCAGGGATTATCTAGCTTCTTAGCTTTTTTCCGTTAGTTATCTAAACCATAACCGAGTTATACTAGTTTGGTACTCCTAGGTAAACTGATCTAACATAATCTGATATAACAATTATTTATAAACGAGTACTGAAATTGTTGAAATATGCTATAGTTAGCAAAAATGTAGAGCCGAACAAGGTTCTCTGAATGATATGCAATTTGCTTTAAAAACTGTGAAACAATATAATTGCTGTTTCCTTAATTGTTAAGCCTCGGCGTGTAAATTAATCACTGCTCGTTATGTTTCAATTAAGAATATGTATTTATTAGCAAGGCACTAACGGTGCATTTCAGTAATTCCTGCGATGATACGTGTACTTACTACAACATGATACATTACGCCCTTAGTTCTACTAATGTTAAAAAAAATGCAACTCATTATAATTTATTGCTAACATAGCAAGGCCAAATTCCGTTTCGCTTATCTAGTAAATGATAATGAATATTCTAGTGATCATAATTAAACGAATTAATTGGAATATTATAAATTCAAAAATAATGAAATGAGTATACTTTACGTAGTGCTATATAGAGATAATTTTAAATTGTGGTAATCAAGGCAGGCACAATGAAGCTAGAATAGTTATAAAGTCATGAATTGAAGCGGAAGCGACCGTGAACTAGCTAAAGTGGATCACGAGAGCCTCCTCGGGTCATTATCGTGCACTTTTGTTTTCAAACTGATGTTATATCAGAACTATAAATTGACCACATTTTTCAAATTTGATAAAAAAATATAGGTATACCTTGTTTTGTTTGTCTTGTTTCTGTGGAACTCTTGGAACTGTGTCCATGGGCTTACATTTCTCAAGTGATTTACTTTGTTTTTAAAAATTGTATAATATTTTTAAAAGAGTAATTACTGAGTTTCTTGCCAGGTTCTTCTCAGTAAAAGCAACCTTCCGAACCTGGCAGTAGCATGTATAATCCATGTCGTTCTGACGATTTGAAAGTACTTTGTAAAAAGTCTAATCGAATAAAGATATTTTTGACTTTGACTTTGACTTTGACTTTGTGTGGTTGCGCGTTGATGTCTTTTCTTAAGGTATTCGAGGGGAGAATTAAATTTGCTGGCGGTTAAAATGAGGGCACTTGATGTTATCAAGGGCACGACATTAAAAATATTAATGCAACAAGTTACATACTTAATGTGTATCTTGCGAAAATTGCTTCCATTGCTGAGGTAGAATGTGCTGAACGTTGAGTCAATATTTGTTGGTTACTATATAGAACCTACGTTTATACTTATCTGCATTTAAGTAATGAAATAAAAATGAAATGCTTAGAGAGGGTATTAATGCTCCTGACCTGATATTTTTATTACAAACATTTTTGTAATATCACTTTTCTTCACGTCTTCCTGTTAATGGCATAACAATGCCCTCTAATGTTTAAACAACAATAGAAAACCACTCCGTAAGAACAATAAAATTATAACTACAAAAACTGTATGAAATAGCAATTTGGCATTGTATCAAGTTATATGTAGTTTGGCAGTATATGAAGCAACAGTTAACGCCAATGTCAATGCTAGGACGGACGTAACTACGTTATTGCGCTTCCAAACGAAAGGCGCTAACAATCGTACGAAGGCACGGTTGCGGTTCATGGCGTGCATTACCAAATGTAAACCTTCATTCACCACATTCCTTTGGACATTCCACGCAAATTCATTGAAATGTGAATACTTTTATTTAATCGAATTACATACAACATATGTTTTTACTGTGTGTATTTAGGTATGTCTGGAATGGACTATTGTGTTAAAAAGGAAAAAGTTTGTTCCAGACAGAGGAACTTTATCCTCGATAAACTCAGTTATGCTAGTAGTCAACACATGAAGTCGTGGGTCGTATGTAGTTATCATATAAATGAATCGCAAGCACTGGCACGAAACTGATATACATGTGTGAGATACCAAGCGTCATAATAACATCGTAAAAACCATAACTACTCCAGTGGAAAGCGTGTCATTGAGTAGTTTTCTATAATAAAAGTAGGTACACGGGATTTTATGCCAACAAATGATGACAAGATGTTTTGTTCTTTTACAGATTAACGGCCGCAATGAGGGGTCAACTCGTCATTATTTGCGCGTTCCTTGCGACGGCAAGAGCCTCGCTCGAAGTAGTGAACCAGTGGAATCTGCTGCAATTCGATTTCCCACCAGACCCAGTTCTGCTGGAGAAGTTCCAGCCTGAGAACACGGTGCCCACTGGGCTCGAGATAGGGTGGGACCGGATTTACCTGGGTATCCCACGCCTCAGGGCCGGAGTGCCCGCGACCCTGGCCTGGGTGCCTCGGAGCCTCCCGCCCGGCGTCAGTCCTGTTCTGCAGGTATAATGTCACCCTTCACACATTCACTATGTAGTAATGGTATGGAAACGAAAGTAGTACACGAAACGTTCAAACTCGTTAAGTAATGGTAACAGGGCCTGAAATTACATCAGGTGTTTTGATATTGTGGTAAAGTGTCTCACAAGCATATTTACAATCGACAGGATGCTTTCCTTGACCGCTGTATTAAAAATCACAGCGATGACATAAAAGTAATACGAGGTATTTCGTATACTTGTTTTTGTTTTCGTACTGGTTTCAGTCACGTCTCCTACAGCAAGCCTAACCACTTTATTGCTCGTATAAAAGCTTATGTTTGTTTAAAAAACCTACCTCAATTCAAGGCGGAGGTTAAATAAAAGTGAAACTATTTAGTTCGTTCCGATTTACTTCAATATGTTTTTGATACAATTTAGGTTAGCATATTTCATACCGCGCCAAATCGGAAAATGGTCGTATTCACATACGCCTCCATCTAAACATCGACTACTTACTCGAATTACCAGCTGCTCAATTTATGTTGCATTTCAGACTTTATGACTTTATGATCACATACGAAATCTACTTATTGTTTATTCAGTAATGTTTGATATTTTTTGTTGTTAGATTTAGATCAACTAAAGCAATAAATTAATATTGAGAAACATATAATGCAAGGAAATGATTAATGTATAACATGTTATTGTTATTATGACGTGACCTTGTTTAATCGATATATATTTAAATGCACTTCCAGAGTGTCTTATTTTAATTCCTCATTAAAATTTCAGCTTTAAGCTGTTTATTACTTCATTTGTTTTTTAACATTGTTGTTTACACAGCCCATAGGTAATTCTATGAATATTTATTTTGTAATTTAATTAGATATCTACAATGTAAGGCAGGTGTGGTGAAATCAATCAACAAATAGCATTATTTGTACTGTGATACAAGTAATGTCCTAATAATAAGACCTCGCATTCAAACTTGGAGTTGCTCGACTAGGTTCTGTACTATTCGAAATTATATGATCTATGAATGCATTTAGATATTTATCTTATGAATAAAAAATCGTAGCCAATCGTAATAATATAACTTCATGCTGTCTGTGTCCCAAGTGTAGGTTTTGACACGTTCAAACGTCGATGAATGACCTTGCGTTTTAGTGTTTCTCAAAATGTGTTGATACTTTTTTGGGGGCGGATTGTGATTGATCCAAGGATCGTGGATCATTTGGAGCCCCACCATTTTTGCCGAAAACACAATCGAATGTCGACAGCCTTTATATATGTAACTACAAATTTATATTTGCGCTACTTTTGCTATTAAAAGAAGTGCAATGTAATTTTTTATCTGCACTGTTCTTTATCAGGGCTAGAACATACAACAATTTTCATGTGTTGAACCAAGTTATATATCAAACGTGAAACAGTAACAAACTAACACACACAAACTTTAGCATTTACAAGTATACTATAATAGTTATTGCACTAGGTAGTGAAGTCGAGATAAAATTGTATTACAGTGTAGCGTGGTAGAGTAATTTGTCCGGTGTATAATCTAGTTAAAACGATTAAAGCTACAAAGTCATATACCACCTTATTACAAAACAGTTCATAGTCCTTAGTTCAGAAGTAGTTCCATATCTTTATGTGATACTGATTCAAAAAGGGATGGACATAGTTTTAGTTCATGTTTAGTCTAGTAAAAAAATTATATGTTCATAAGATCCCAGGAAGCTCCACGAAGGGGTACTCAGAGGTGTTGTCAAAACAACCGAATATGTTGTTGTATGAATAGTGTCTACGTGATAGAGAGTGAGTCCATCGCCATCTTAGTCACTATACATACGTCTTTGAACTACTTCTCAAACATATGAAGGTTTCCTCACGATGTTACTTACTTCACTTCTTTTATTATATATTGATTACTGCACTTCAGATTTTAAAAAAAACTCATTGGTTCAGCGGCTTGAGCTGGGATTCAAACTTGTGTCGCCAGGGCTCTGTTCATTTAGTTTTATCTTCTCTTAAACTCTCTCTTCGTTTAAACTATGATTTTTTAATAAGGGGGATAGCGTTTTATGGTGAGGCGAGGTATTAGAGTCATGATAGTCGTTCTATGGTTATGAAGTTAGCATAAAGCTGGTATACGTAATCAGACTTATGGTATACTTATTCGACGTTGTTGCGTCAAGTACCCATAAATTTAGGTTTATACGTACAGCACTTACGCAACGTATCCAGGTGCTATTAATAAAGGTAGGATATTTAAGACATACTGGTCGACTATTGAGCAATTTTGTTCCTTAGCTGGCATTCGAAAGCTACGCTTGTTAGAACCCTTCTACTTAGCCTGCTCTATTTAGTATAAAGATACAAATTCGTATTTATATTCTACGGTGCTTGCATAGCTCTTAAAGTGCTTAGCATTTGGTCGAATATCATGTAATTGCGTATAATCTTAGATAATAGGTATTGTGCATTGAGTTACACCAACATAGCCAATGGGCTTCGGTCGTGAACATTGAAATTACAACGGAGAGAATGGCCTCGAGTTTAAATAAATGCCTGGGAGTTAAGAGCTCTAGAATGTTAGCCATTAACTCCCTTGTCGATCAAATTATTAGATAAATACTGCACTGTGGTCGCGTTTTGCGTAAATGCATGCATTTATATTTGATTTTAAATATGCATTCCTATAATTGTATTGTAAATGAGTTTACTACTATAACTATGTAGTTGCTTTCTAATAGTAGGTAAACCGAAATAATTTCGCTTTGGCCCAACTTCAGTAAAATTGAACCGACTCAGAGAAATTGATAATACCAATTTTATACACTTTATAAAGTTACACTTTAGTTAAACAGACTTAAAATTTACATTAGATACACGATTCGGAGACTTTGCTTACTAATAAGTACTTGTTTAACTTCCTTGAATGATTTCTAATTTGTAATGCACACTGTGTGCATTATTTTAGGCAGTTTCACTAGTTTCTCTAGAATAAATCTAGAATACAATGTAAGTTCGTGTAATTGAATAATCATATAAGTCGCTCTCCACTGCTGGTCATTTCTCTAATAGCGTCACAGAGCTCAGTCTTTAACTCCGCATCTCAATGTTTTTTTGTGTGTATATATATATGTTAGTTCAAGGTCTTCCGTCCTTGGAATACGAGGTCCTGGGTGCAATCTAAGTGCTATTGAGTGTTTGTATATACACTTTCCCAGTAGTAGCCTAGAGTCAGGATTAGTGGCCGGTTTATGGCTATAGGCTCGACCCCTACGCCCCCTTACATGGGACTTAACATTAGGTACTGGCAAAATGTAGTTGTACCTCATATAAGTTCTGCCTACCCCTTCGGAGATTGCAGGCGTGAGTGTTTTAAATGGGTATGCATTAGTGCAAGGTATTGAGTAAGTGAATTAATTGAATACCATAATATATTAATTGCTTAATTACTAAATTAATTAAATATGCTTACGTAATTTTATGATAGAACTCTAGAATATTGCGCGCAATGAAATGTAATAGTTTCTAGCAGAAATTTGTGTCAAACATTATTGCTCATTTGACATGTCACGTGTAATGTGGACGCGACTAATAATAATTAGCGACAGTCTACATGAACCAATTACAAAACAAGCCGCAGTGTTGAGTAAGAGGAATGTTATAGGGTCCCAGAACAGTAATAATACTTCTTTGCAACCATATTTTATTCTCTCTTATCAGACACGTATGTAAATTCACGAATCAGAATCATATGAGATCACAAAACAAAATTTCGATACCTGCTGTTTTACTGACTTACTTACATGCCGTTAATCTGGTATTTTATCTTCATTATACTTTCAATTTCTTTTGCAGATTCCGATATGTATCTTAATGAAAAAATTTACATAAACATTAAGCGTTAATGTACATTTTATCACTAAATTTACAGTGAATGTTAATCGCCTGACAAAATATGACCCCTAGTGTTCTAGTTCACTTTTTGAACTCTTGAGGTTATTGGGTTACGGTTGTAAGGAATATGCAAGAGTGGTTGAATATCTGGGAAAAGGTTCAGTCTTTAAATGCTTAAATATATATCATTGAACGAAAACGATAACAAAGTAACACAAGACTGGTACGAAATAGCGGTGATCGTGGCACTGAATTAAATAAAGTAAACATTTGAGTTTTTAATCAAAGTTGTAAGCAATGTTTGTTGTGCGTACAATATACGCGTAAGACACGGGAAAGTGTGAAGGCCAACCAACAACCAGCAACGGCCTCGGCGAACTCTGCCACCAGTCAGATCAGCGACATTCCTTATAATTGGCCCCGTTCTGCACAGATTAAGACTATTATCGATCTGTACATACTCGTATTGTGTACGCTTCCATATCGATTCAAATGATAGGTTACCGTGCAATTTAGGTGCTACATTTGTATAATATTAATATATACAAATAAACTACAACTAAGTATACCTTATTCTTCTGAGTAAAATTAACTTTCCAAACAATTGATAATCCTCTATAATAAGGTCAGATCAGTTTTGAAAGTAATTCATTTAAATCTAATCCAATAAAATATAATAACAAATTGAAATTTAAAATATAATTTTAACTAGCTGTGCCCCGCGGTTTCACCCGCGTAGATTTTAATTTCATGGTTGCCCGCGGATCCCTAATATTTTTTTAAAATCTGAGTAGCCTAAGTTACTCCTTGTAACATTAGCTATCCGTCAGTGAAAGTCCCGTCAAAATCCGTCCAGCCGTTTCGGAGATTACCCGGAACAAACAGACAGACAGACAGACAGACAGAGAATTTTTTTTTAAATTGGTTTTTCGGTGTCAATACCGTGTATACTTTCATATGCATTGAGTGAAAAACTGTTATTTTGCAGTTACAAACAGACACTTAAATTTTATTTATCTGTATACAGATATCTGTATAGATAAGTTCTATAATTCTGTTAACCTAGTTTCAAATATACATAAAATACATATTTAAATTAGACCTCGAAAATTTTTATATTATTTTACAAAAGTAAAATCATTTTAACATCAAATATTATAAGCTTCAATTAATTTGAATTAAACAACGAGTTTAAATAATTTCTTCTAACTTGAGGTGAACTAATGTGCTTTCAGTTATTGCATTGTGTTGGTTTATTTAATAAATAAACGTATGCTAACTAACAGGTCCTTTTACGTAACGCTCGCAGGTGAGATGACAACATCCAAAGAAAGTTGTACAACGGCTTTCTGAGCATCTCCATTGAACATAAACACTCAGATTATGGGTAAAAATAAGACTGTAGTATTTTTTACGACAGTAATTTTGTAATGTACAATGCTATCTTGGGAACGGTATTAGTTCTTTGTTCGCAAGGCAATTTGTATGCGGTGATGGAAAAAGGCATTGTGTATAGGTGCGTAAGTAGTTAAATGGGTATTTATATACTTTTGCAGTCGAACGGAGTACGCATGTACACTTTATAAGAATATTAATGACATGAATCACAATGCAGTACAAATATGAATGTAATTTCTGCAGCATTCCAGGTGACTTATAAAGTTCTCATATTAATAAGCGGAACTAAGTTGAAGTAGAATATTTTCTAATGGACTCACGAATAATGTGGAGGACAAAATGTCACGTAAGCGTGACATAAAGTAAAGTACTCTTAACCCAACCTTTAAGCATAAATGTTTTACCAATAAGTATTTGAAGTAACAGATTCCAAGTAGTTTCGCCTTTTATAGTAAAGTGAATACTAAACCAGATCTATTGACTCGATGACGGTGATTCATTTTGGAGGACTTTAAACCATGTCACATCTAAACTGAGTATGATATGTGCGAAAATAAATAAACAAGTGCGATTTTAGAATTTACTGTCTGTTTAAAATGTAATGATGCATAAGAAATTTATAATGCATTTTTTTTTTATTTTATTATTCAAAAAGACACAAACAGTCAATAAGAAACAAAATAAGACTTAAGATAGTTAATTATATGACAAACAGTGTCCAAAGATATAAACAAATTTCAAAGACAATAAAAAAAAAGAAAGTGCAAAATTATAACTAACTATTTTCTAAATATTTCAACAATAGGTACTTATTAAGTGTATACATAATTAAGAATATGACTTAAACTTACTGAGTGAGGTGTGAAAAATATCTGCATCAACAAAATATTTGTTAAAAGTGCTACAGGTACGTGGGACAAAACTATTATTGAAAATGAAAATGAAAATGAAAATGAAAATGAAAATGGTATTAAATGTAGGTACATGAAATAAGTTTCTGTGGCGAGAACCATCTCTAGGGCAGCGTAAGGTTAACTTTTCCAATAAGTAAATACTATCAATGGAATTATGCAATATTTTATATAAAATTTGATCACGAACTAATCTTCTAGATTTTAATGACGATATACCTGAACTTGAATTACTAAATCTATAATAGAGATGTTTGAGAAATTTATTTTGTATTCTCTCTAGTTGTTCAACATATAGAAAGTATTGAGGATTCCATGCAGTAGATGCATATTCGAGAATATATCTCACAAAAGAATAATATAATGTTATTAGTGTGACTTCATTCTTGAACGGCTTAGTCACCCAACATTTCATACAACAATAATTTATTCGGAAACCAATTTTGGAGTTCGATTAAAATATAAATGTAATGTCTAAAATGAACTAATCTAATATCCAGATACAGATTTTTCGAATTCTACATGAATAAAAGCAACGCAGTTAATTTAATTAACTTGATCTAAAACGTAAATTATTTGAAAGAATTTCTAACAGATTTTTTTACTTATTGCTAGCACTTATGTTCGCATGTAGTTCCTCAATACTTACTTTCTTTAAAAACAACGTAATGAAGATGACATTTTCCCTACACTAAAACTAATCAGTCGGTCAAACATATCAAATATTTCCCATATTGTACATATAAAGACACCTGTGTAAATTCTGCAATATATATCAATATGTTGATTATGGTATGTTCCAGGCTTACCCGGATTGGTCGTGGCACACGGCTGGTCGCGGCGATATCAACTGCACAGGCCTGATCTCGGTGTACCGCATCCGCGCCGACCACTGCAACCGGCTGTGGGTGCTCGACGCCGGCGTCGTCACCAGCATCGACGACTTCCGCCGCGTCTGCCCACCCAAGATACTCATCTTCGATATGGCCACCGATCAACTGGTAACACACTTTTTGCTTTGTTGAATTTAGAAGAGATAGGAGAGAGGTAGGCCATAACAGTATCTCCCGTTTGAAATTCGAAGTTCCCTTTCTCAGACTGATTGTATCTTACAGAAGAATCACGTAATATGCAACAAGGGCAGGATGATGAGGATGAGAGTAGTATTGTGTTACTGTGGTGAGTAAGGTGCCAGTGCACCACAAGGTCGGGAGGATAGAAGCGCTCTGGTAGCTACGAGTATAGTGGGGCCCATATCTCTCTTATTATGTGGGCACAGTTATTCCATTCTTTATAAGGTAGTAGAACAGGAATTGGCTCTCTTTTTGTCCCAAATGCGGTAGGTATTTGGAAATGATACGTGACTCTACATTCCGTAACTAAACTTCATATTCGGTTACCAGTTTTCATAGAAAACATTTACAAGCATGATTGACCACGTCAGGAACTAGATTAATGCACAATTCAGAATTGTAATTCATTTGTAGTAATTATCGAAGGCGTTGTTCCAAGAAGAGGCGATTGTTTATATTGTTTTGATGCTTCAGTTGTGCTTACCATCCCGTAACATTACTCGTAATACAGCATACGTAAAAATGCAATAATATTTGTGTAGCGAGAAATGAAATGAATGCTATCGACCGAAAAGCTAATTGAAAGCGTAACTGCGATCAATGGCTCAATGGTGCCAATTAATTGATCAAAGATGTTCATTACGTATGTTATGTTTAAGTATAAAAGTAATATTTGTTAAACATAATATCGTTAATATGACGACCCTATGAGGTTCTGATGCTCAAAATGATCGTAGCTTTTTTAGTAGTATGTTCATAGGAATCTATGAAAAACATATGAACTTGATCGTGATCTCCACAAACACATTGTACTAATCAAACAGCGTTTGACCGTTGTACAAAGGTTCCTTTACAGACACAAAACAAATTATATTTTAGTAGCAGACTAGTCATAGTTTACTATCAGTCCACTCTCTTAAATAATATGTAAATACCGATTCATTTAATAAATCCAAACAGTAGTTCCTAAAAAGTAAAATAAATATTTTTTGAACACACACTGGCACGTTCAAATCATTTCGGTACACAATCATGATTACAATTTAAATGATATAATTAGCAAAAAATCCGGAACTATATCTACCTAATATTATACAGCGCCTTTTTATTTGTGAGATGAATAAAATTAAAAAGCCAATAGGATATAGTATCAGGAACTAATACTTTATCAATGCCACGCCACTTATCGCCAGCATCTTATGTTCCTTGAAAGCGAATGCTCGTTGCTCCAAGAAAACATAACTTTCACCTTTAAATGCAGAGCTTGTAGTACCAATATAAATACCAAAACATACATTGAAATGTCAGCTGGACAAACGCGTTGGTTACTTATATCTCATAGCGAATCACATCACGTTCTCTGTCTACCACTGGTTTTTATCTAAAACGATTTACGAAGTTTGACAAAATGAACTACTTATCTCTCAATAACCATGTATCTGCATCATAATTACCTAAGTAGTTATTTGGCCATAACACGTAATCAATCACGGTTAATATAACGAACCAAATACGTTCAGTGCTGTTTAGTAAAGCAAGTAATTACATATGTATCAGATATTAAAAATAGCTCTTAAATAGCAATAACTCTTAAAAAGAAATACAATAAAATGGCTTTTACGTCGTTTGAGGATTAACTATTCTTTTGGGAAGCAGTTTGTATATGCATACTCCATTTAGTGATAGATTGAAACTTTACAATTCACATTACTTTTCTGTGTCAACGTCAAGTAATTTTAGTACTTACGCGTATACACGTATCACTCACATCCGACCTATTTATTAAGAACTTCTATATTGTTTCAAACTTAGTATTCGTTCCATCGTGTAATACTTATTTTTTGCCATTACATCCCATTACGTACATGTATGATCTAGTGATAAAATATGACCATTAGAACAGATAGAACAGGATTACATTACGACTCAGCTAGCACGTGGTTACAAATGTAGTAGTTATGACGAAATTAGTCTCGGACGTTTGCGTCGATTCTTTCTTTCACATTACGTTCAAGATCAAAGAACGCTCTTGAGCCGACCACGGTCGTTGCGTCAATTTTTTACCGTTTCCTGAATTCAAAAATAGTTCGCATTCATAACAATTTAGATCTATTAGGCTAAATTACAATGCCATTAATTAAATTGGCCGTCGACTGTCGACTAAAATAGAAGTAATTACTCTGATTACCGCATGGAGCAAAGTTAATTAGTCGAGGAAATAAGACAAGTAATGCATAATCCTTAATTAGTATATTACAAGTAAGTTAATTATATACGTATTTTTTTTTAAATATAAAATTATTAATGGATATTATTTTTTCAAGCTCAATAAAGTGAAATCAAGTACCGACCCCAACAACACATCGGATAAGGCCGGGAGATGATGATTTTTAAGTGAAACTGAACTACAAAGAAAGAACATGTTACGTCACGCATTCCCTCACATTTGCCGGGCTCATTTTTAGTTTTACTTTTGAATAAGGTTCTGTCTGTGTTGCCTACGTGATTCAATTTGTTTTTTAAGTTTGCCCTCATGACTTGCAGTTTAAGTAAAACTGAGCTTAGTGATTGACAGATAATTGTACGGGGGTCCGTTTCACCCTTTGTTAATGGAACAATTATATAAATATTAGCGGACGTCACGCGGTTTCACCCACGTAGTTGCCGTTCCCGTGGGAGAACGGAGATAAAATATAGCCTACAATAATCAGTGATAATGCTAACATTCAAATGGTTGAAGAATTAAAAAAATTGGTTCAGTACTTTTTGCGCCAATTCGTTACAAACTTATTTTCCTCTTTAAAATATTAGTATAGATAAAGAGAAACTTAATAAATGCAATAAAGGACTAAACATTTGGTGTAACCACATCCACATTAATGTTCACACGCAGCAGCACGCCTAGTTTTGGTACTAATATGACAGGCGGTGTTTTTTGCCATGTTTCACGCACAATGCCAATAATGTAAACACGTAATTAATATTCGCAGTGTAATTAGGTATATAATTATTATTTAAGTTCTAAGCAGAATACAACTTTCCTAATGTTGTTCTAGGATTCATGATGGTCTCGTTTATTCATGATTAAAGTCATTCATCATATTCGTTATGTAAGCTGCTTAGATGATATATGAGTTCTCGTGAACTCGTACCAACAGATAGGCCTCAAACATTATACTTGAAAGTTTTAACACAGTTGCTACTCCAATTATGTAATAGAATCGTTACGACGCATTGTTCTAGATATTTTCTACGTTTTCTAATTCAATGCGAATAATATGAACTTCGGTAAAATATAATTTTTTCATTGGTAAAGTCTGCGAATGTACCTACGTTCTACACTTAGCAAATATTTAATTATAATTAATATGTAAGTAGTGAAAGTTAATTTACTAAAACTATTTCGTTATCTTGATTAAAAGTAAAATTCATTCTGACTCTTAAATGTTACTTAAGTCTTTGATAAGTCCATGTTCTAGTTAGGATAAAATTAAGCGTTGGTATTTATTACCTACTGCATCCATAATCAAATAGCATTGAATTCAATTTGCACTAACGTGCGTAGGCCTAGTTAATAGGTATGTTAATCGTTGTAGTGATAGTGGGATTATTATCGTTTTGACGACTAAATTAAGAAGATTTAATTTTTTTTAACAAAGGGATCTTGGCAGCTGTAGTGCTCATTTCAATCGATCAGTAAAGTAGTCAGTAGTAAAAGTTATTGAAACATTCATCAATCGTCTACCTAGTAGACCTATACCAGATGACAAAATGGCTGTCTCTGAAGATTATGTGGCTCCGTTGTCTGGGGTCAAGGCCAAGACAGTTGATGGTAACGATTGAGCTTCCTACGTTACGTATATATGGCAGTTTAAATATTTATATCACTCAATAAGAATATGTACACCCAAAGCTATCTTCTGAGTGTGCTATGCCACGGGGACCAATGAGTCTGGCAAAATGTCTCACTGAATGACAATGCTAAATCTTTAGACATAATGTGTCTCCCAGTAACCGCCGCCTCTAGTCGATGAGTTGTTAGTATGTAGATCCATTTATCATTGCGGATGCGGTGAGTTTGATTGAATGTTCAATGTTTCGCTCGCAACGATTGACCGGGCCGAGGTCACTCCGTTGTTATTAGAAAGGGTGTGGCATGTCCAATTGTCCGTGACTGTTGCAATTGTTTGATCTAATACGCACTGTTGAGTGGGTGGTAACACACTGTAAGCTACAAATCAAATTACTGAGCCTGTCTTTCTGTATTGACGTTTCGTGATCATACAACACCCACAAAATTTGACTAGCCTTGCTAGGCAAGTCTAATTTCAAAATATTGCAAGGCTAGTCTAAATTTGGTTAACAAAGAGATATACATTCTTAGAATGTCCTCAGACTCAGAAAGTCATTTAGGGGAGCAATGATCTCAAATTATACTTGGCAAGCAATGAAAGTTACCCGTGCGAATTCTATGTCCCTTTTATTTATATTTTTGATATAATATGGAACGATATAAATAAAATTATTTACAATAATTCCCATAGTCTTAAATTAACCCACAGCATGTTCAGTCATTAAAGGGTCAGGATGAATGGCTTCTTTAAGTTCCTACCCATTAACCTACTCCCTCTGGGGAGTAGGTTTATATCTGTATAAATGATTACATGTATGAATTTATACTCAATCTTTCCCACGGAACCAGCATTATACAGAATACAATTTACTCTCAAGTTCCGTGAAGAAATATTAACGTTTTTATTATGTGTACCTACATAGTTCTTGTCCTCTTACGTTATAACATTGTTCGGTGGAAAATGTAAGTGATGTGTTTACAGGTGAGGAGTGTATACTTCCCCCGAGAGTTATTGCGGCCCAGCTCCCTGCTCACTAACCTGGTGCTGGACTCCACACGCTCATCGTCGTCCAGGATACCTGCATCTTGCGATAATATCTTCGCTTACATCTCCGACACCGTTGCTCCAGGTCAGATATAACCGTTATTAAAAAGCAAAAAAAATATTAAGAGTAGACTGCAAAAAACATTTTAAGATAGCTTATTTCTAAATCTGACCCAAAGGACTTTCTCAAAAGTCCTTACATAAGAGTATAGTACAGTGTTGCACTTATTGAAAGGTTTATCAGTGTTTTGTAAGTATTCAGTATTTACTCATATAAATAGACAGCATTCAAATGTATTGCCGCAACCACAGAATTAATATCTTGTTTATAAATGTTTTTAAGGTTATTAGTTATAGTTAGTGGTTAGCTGTATATCTGTTTCTTAACTGAATAAAATTATATTTATAAATGTTGATGTACTTCAAGTTAGTTAATAGAAAAGCCCCGTTTAAATTGTTCTTGTTAGTATTTAAACTGGTAGGTATGAGTGAATTGCAAAGCGTTCTGCACGAGGTGTCCAACAGAGCGGATATAGGCGTAGAATCGAAATGCGTGAAATTCCGTGTATTCGGTGGCCCAACCTATTAATTCTTGTCATACTTATTTCCTCTAACGATCAAGAACTAAGTGAACGTTTAAAACTTTTAAAGAAGGCGCATACTATTACGTAGAGACATGGGCATAATGAGTAAACAGGTAAATTCGGTATAGAAAATTTAAATCAAAATTAGTTAAATATTTAGCTTAGGTAGCCCCTCGTCAAGCATAACAAGTTTCCACTTCAGTGCTTATCAAATTTGATAACTACTCACGCTAAATTGCTTAATCTTCTTGAAATAGACAACTTCTAATGTCACATTGAATATGCAAATGAGAATAATAAACAGACACTTGATTCCATGGAAGATGGCACGGGTGCTGGTATGGGTGCATCCCATACCAGCACCCGTGCCATCGTGCACCTGTTCAGACACGCTGGCCCCGTCCCATCTACACGGAACCAATTTTATTAGATTTAATTTTTTTAAGGTTTTTAGTTAGTGGTTAATTGTATAGCATGAAATATTTAAACCATGGAAATGAGAATAATTGATCTGTGAGAGATAGTCTCGTCAAATGTAGTGTTAATTATTTTCGGTCTCAAGGTGCTATTGGAGTAGTAGAACACGAGGTCTCACATATGATTATGATAAAGAGTCTGAAGAGATAAAACACTATACACATACTTGATTTTCAATAACCAATAAAAAATATAATTAATAAAATATTAGATGTTCCGATTTAAAAATAATTGTTTTAATAAGTTACATTGTGTTATTGTTGTTAGTTTTTATCATTGTTGGTTTTACATGCTTCACAGCAGCAGGGTAGCGGAAAGTTATAAAATGACATAAACATTTATATTTTTTTACAATTCACACGTATACAGTGTATCATACATAGTCGCATAAATTATAGCATATATTGTAACATTCGCTGCACATAATAGTTAAGTACTTATTTTTATTCATTTGTTATAATGTAAGTACATATATTTTGATATGAATATTAATTAATCAGCTTAATTTGGATTACGTCTAAGTAACGTCAATAGCATTAAAATATGTTGCCCTGGTGAGTGTAGTTTAAGCCTTTTCCGTCAAGTATAATTCCGTCTTAGTTAACTTGTCATACTACGTGCAAAAGTCACGGGTCAATCAGATTTGTTTTAATGAAATATTCTTGTTATAATTTAATTAAATGCAATACTTATCTCTTTAAATTCTATTGAATACGGTTTCAGTGGTAAGGAAAAAATATTTGTTGTAAAGTTAAGAAAATATTTAGTGCAGAAGAAAACAAATTATTGGATATAATAACTAATACTCGTATTTTATCGCAAATGTAAATTTTTCGTTGGATGCAGTTCACCAGCTTGTAGACGACCGAAATAACTGCTTTCTCCAAAATTATGATGCAATTGGTTCGGATGGTACTACATACATACACTCGTAAAACTACATATTAAGTAACCTGTCAGCTGTTCCACAGAACTATGTATTATAATAGTAAGTAACAACCTAGCGTTCCATAGACGTATATTGTCAACGTCAGAAATTATATGTTTGTTTAATTATTATAGAAAGTTTAAATTATCATACAAAGCAAACATTTTGAGATAATATGCATGCTACCGAGAAGAATTTTTTTAAGTTATATGAACGAAAGTGACGTGCTTTTCATCAGCTTTCCGATTGTTTAAACTTGAAAATACTGCATAATTATAGTAATAATTATTATTTTGCAGTGATTTGTTATGATTTGATGCTGTAATAATATGCAAATGAGAATTAAACGCTTCTCACGCATAGATAAGCATGTAATCTTACAAGGCAAATAATCTACTTTATATGAATATAGCTGTGCCCCGCGGTTTCACCCGCGTAGATTTAGTTTCATCCTTATTGTCGCGGAACCCTAATATTTTTAATAAATAAAAGTAGCCTAAGTTACTCCTTGAAACATCAGCTACCTGCCAGTGAAAGTCCCGTTAAAATCGGTCCAGCCGTTTCAGAGATTACCCGGAACAAACAGACAGACAGACAGAGAAAAATTTTAAAACTTGGTTTTTTAGTGTCAGTAGCGTGTATACTTTCATATCCATTTAGTGAAAAGCTGTTACTTTGGAATTACAAACAGACAATTCAATTTTATTTATCTGTATAGATTAATTAGAATATGAATAGAATAGAGCTGTGGTGGCCGCGGGGTCTGTGCTAATTAGTTTTTCTTAAAATTTAAATGCAGTAATTTGCATTTGTTTGAGAAGTAATTCAATGACGTATGAATAGTGCCCGAGACGGCGATGTACTCATCATTTCATTGGGTACTTATTCAACTCCATCAACACTAGATAGATTTAGGGAAATGTTCGGAATCCGATAACCTACATTTTAGGCCCTCTTGGAGAAATCGCGCAGGATAGGATATAGTGATAAGTTTTCGTGTTGTTATTAATTGAAACGTTCTGCAGGTATAATCGTGTACGATGGCAGACGCGACAACGCGTGGCGTGTGACCCACGCATCCATGTACCCCGACCCCGACCTGGGAGAGTACGACATCGGCGGCGAGCGGTTCACGCTCATGGACGGTGTGGTCGGTCTCTCGTTCTCGCCTGCCCAGGGCCTGCTCTACTACCAACCTCTGGCCACTGACAGGTGACACACCATACTTTATATCTTATCTTAATGTACATGCATATAGCATTAGGGTTGACCTTTGGGATCTTGAATTAAGTACATCTCCCCGAACAAAGTGACAGATATTGGTTATCATAGAACTTGTACTTTATCTATTTTCTGTATATTACCTTACCCAAGAGGTCTATCTATATTTCGGTAAGTATTCATTGTATGGATTTGAATACAATTAGAATTACGGAAAACGCTCATGCCTCATGGTTTCGGGGTTGCTGTGAATTCTACAGATGGCGAATCATCACATGCCCAGCTAGACATATTGGTCTAACTGGAAATGCAAACGAACTAAAGCGCTAAAGTTTAAATACGTCAAAGCATATACTTATGATCACATAGCACGGAAAGACGTTTCTGGTTGGGATACTAATTCACGAGCTTAAATATATAATTGTATTATTTAGCGTCGCATTGATAAAAGGAAATCAATCAATTAAATCGTGCATGTTTGTTAATAAGACTTGTGCATTGCTTCAAAAGTGATTACTTCCCCTATATTACCATAGCAATTGGATGCGCGTGAAACATCCGCTAGCTCGGTCATAATAACATAGTTCAGTATCATCGCCTACCACTGAAGCACTATTTATATCATACCAACTCATCGACATTGCACCATTGATTTCATACGACGGTGTGACACAATTTCGTTAGTTAATTGTTATGCCGTATCGGTAATATCTTAATTGTACCTTTTAAAGGGTATTCCAAGTCGTCCAAATTTATCTTTGCATACTTCACAAACAATCATGGGGCAAACATATAATTTCAGCTCATGTAATTTTGAATTTTTTTTTCTAAATCGGCCATTTTTGTCGTCGCTTGCAACTCCAAGAGTGCCTTGCGCATTACCTATTATAATAAAATACTAAAGTCAAGCTAAATTGGTATGTTCGATTTTGCAGATTGTTCAGCGTATCGACAGCAGTGCTGGCCTCTGGTCCACCAGCGGAAGGCACAGACCTACCAGTGAACCTGGTGGGACGCAAGTCCTCCCAGGGGCTCGGCCTGGCCGTAGACCCGAGAGACGACACCATCTTCTTCAGTCCCATCACCGAGACTGCCATCGCTGGTTGGAACCCCCTTACCAACTCACACAGGTAACTGATGCACCATTCGTTTATCACCTGCCAATTAACCTGGTCGGCACAAGACCTTACAGTGGCTGGGGCTAGCTGTAGTCCCGCGAGATGACACCACCTGACCTTCGGTCCCACCACCAATACTGCCATCGCCGCTTGGAACCCTCATGTAATTAATCCAAGGTGATCTTGTAATTAGATCAAGGTGATTCTTGGATCGTCTTTATTGTAAATCTGAGCCGATTCACTTATACACCCCTCCAATACTTAGCTAATCATTACATTGCAACGGTTAGCCAATGTTATTGGGTTCCTTATAACGCGAATGAGGGCTTAGAAATAGCTGGCTGACCGAGATAGACGTGTCCTGGTAATCATTTCTTAGTTATAAACTTTTTACCAGTTTTTATATCGGGCTTATCTGTAGATAGATACAACTCTGGATCAAATCGGAAGTGGTAATTAAAATAAAAAGTATATTTCATTATGAACCATCATTGAAAATTTTTTTAAAGTACACTTTAAAATAATTCGAGTAAAGTTTTACTCCCTATTGTTTGACATCTTTATCACGGGAAAATGTGTACTGAAATTGGAATGTGAGGCGTGCAAGCGGTAATTGTAAGCGGTGTGGAAATACCCCGTGTGACGTATTGGTGTTTGTTCTAGAGTTCTAGCTAAGTGAACATTGAAGAAAGAAGGTCGTGATATTTCTTAAGAACAGAGACAGTTATAAAAATAAGTAAATATTTTGTTGAGGTTAGTTACACCTCATAAGTACCTTGTAATCTTTTTGTGTTGTCTACTAAAGTACACGGTACTGAATGACACTTTATATGTACTCTACATGAAGGAAGGATAGATCAATATTAAAATTTCAAAATAATTTAATCAAGGAACGAAGATACATACCCCAATACCATCAATATATACACCTAAAAAGTCCTGTATATATGGAAATTTTGTTCGTTTATCTCATCTCTATATTATATTATATATAGTAAATTATTATATTTTCTACTTATGATATAATTGTAATAATGTTTGTGTGCAGAGTGTTGGCCCAGGATCCGGACAAGCTGCAGTTCTGCGCGGAGGTGAGGTGGGCGGAGCGCGACAACGGCGCAGTGTGGGCGCTCTCCACGCGCTTCCACAAGTACTTCCGCAGGGCTGTTTCCAAGCACGAGGTACATATAACATATATCCTTATTTGCTAGGTCTTGCAATGAAATACTAGAAGCTGTACTTATCAATACAAAAATAATTTAGCAAAGTACTTCGTCAAATTACATAAAGTACTTAGTATACTTATGACATGATTTTATTGCTACCTATCTTCGACCTTTCATCGTTTATGCGATGTAAATATTGCAAACATACCATCTAAGCAGAAGTTACGTTCTGCAAGAGTGACTGATTCAGGCTGTCACATTTTTAATAGGGGATTTTCTTAAAATTTTACACAATATTGCTGATAGAGACATTTTTATATTTTCTACTCATATTTTATTGTTTCTAGTCTATGCATCGGTCGATTAACGACTAGAATGAAAACGTGTGATGAAAACTGTCTAACTATAAAAGAGCTAGTTCGCGAAGGTACCTCCTGTTTCCCAATTACAAAATATTATGTTATTTGTTGTCTCCAGATCAACATCCGCGTGGTTCGCGTCGTGGAGGGTGGGTATGGTTCCCTTCAGCCGCACGTGCTGCGTCGCGCCGCCTCGCACTTCAACGCTACTCGCAACACCCTCTACCGACCTCTGCATTCACCCTCCAACCATCAATAAATAATATAAACATATACCTACTCACGTAGATATATGTATAGTCACAATTTATATATACAATATTATTATATACCTGCCACAAGATTGTCGTAATACTCGTTAACGTATACTCGCCTATATTCTTATTTATATTTGGTCTTTGTAGGATGGACAAATGATGGATGTTTATATTAGATACTTTTCATACCATAGGTAATGTGAAAATTTCGTCACAGGGAATGTTTAAAGAGAAATTGTACAGTACCTCCGAGCGGTCATGTAAAGAACTAAGATATCTCATTCAAACGCATGTTTGTATTCATGTGCGTACATGTCGGTGACGCTAACGAGTATAGATTGCATAAGCTTCGCTCTTCACCAGTGATACTACGACATGGTATTGGAAGAATATAAAAAAAACTAACAATGATCTTAAATTATATGCCAAGTTAAGTAGGCTTATTTAAATATATATGTAGCTTATTGACATCAAAATCAAGATTAAAACAAATGTTACCAATTTACTTGTCAAGCATTGTACCTTATTAGACTCAATTAAATTATTTAATCTAGCTTTGTACATAAATAATATTAAAATACATAAGCAAGTACGTATTACGGTTAAACTGACGCTGGAAATAAATTTTTTTTATACATTTGCGAAAAAAGATTCAATATTTAGATCGAATCCGCAGGAAGATATTTAACAAATGAATTTTCATGATTATGTTAAGTTTTATAAAGTTCTCTGTAAGTAGGTATGTATATAAAATATGATAATCGTTATTTTTTAAGTTGCAAATTGTGTTGAAAAATACTTTGTGTTCGAATAAGAAAATATACTGCTAAGCCCTGGGCTGATCAATAAACATAAAGGGGATGTTTGACACATCTTGGTATTGAATTTCATATGAATGAAAAAACAAGGCGTTATTCCAATAATCCCCATTGAAAATCCCCACCAATGGGGAATAGTGGAAAAAGAGTCCAAAGATGGACTTGGGATTTTTTGACAAATTTTTCACAAATCCCCATTATGTTTCAAATTAAATATGAACAACATACTGTATAAGAACGAGGAAGGCGAATCAATATTTTATACGCAAAATAAACAAAAATGTGCCAATACAGGTTAATTACCGCCTATGAAAAACTTTGAGATGAACTACTACAGCCGGCTGTACCCATTTGCATGTATATCGTCTACTGTCCAGTCAGTACCAACAATATAATTATGTATGTATTGTATATAACATATATTATAAAATACACAGAACAATTATAACTCATGATCATTTAAATCTTGCATAGCTTCTTTATTAATGTGCAATAATATTCGCAGTTGAAATGTATTTATAAAGGAATAAAAGCTTATTTTAGGCACAGCATACAAGAATATAGTATTTAATTTTGTGCCATCGATTATATCATTTATGGTTGCGAATGATGAATAAAAATATATGTCTTCCTTTAGATAATAAATAGTGTCTTTAAATTCGTCTTCATTATTTATTCATTTCATTTGCCTTTTAACGGAACAAATAATAATTAAATGATAATTTTATCGTTAAACTTAAGTGAAACAGTCACATTACTTTTTAAGTAAAACTAAAACTATTAACCGGCAAGCAATTTCCTCTGCCATATTGCAACAACAGACACGTAATTACTAAAACTATTAACACATTATGATAAAATACACGCGAACTAGTTCATCTACCTTAGGGATGCACCTTCAAATGCAATAAAATTCATTTTTACATGACTACGGCGAAGCAAAAAGAAGGGTTATGATTTTGACCGGTGTGTATGTATGTATACATGTTCACCTGTTCTTCCTCAGAACTCCTAAACTACTCATTGTTATTTGACAAACGAGGTATCGTTGGATGCGTATTGATAATCCGATTTAGAATTACTTAACATAACATTGGATGTGGCGCCCTATAGAGGCGAAAAAGTGATGATCTAATTCAGTTTCGTGTATGTAATTAGTATTGTTTTGTTCGAATACGTGGCATATGCCCACGGTTATCCCCTGAACATCACGTTTGTTTCATAGTTTTTAAACATAAGGTAAAGTCACCAATGATGGACAGTATAAGCGATTTTTTTCGTATTTGCACTGGAATTTCTTAATTTTTCGACATACATTCTTATACATTTGGGGGTAATTGAAAAGCTCTTTTCTCATTCAGTATTTAAAGATTAATTTCAGTTTAGTACTAAGTCTACATACCGCTCGTCCTGATACATGAAAATTGGTGGGTTGTTCTTTGTGAAGTGAAGGTATTCTCTAAGGCTTTCCAAAATGTTGCCCTGAGGGGGTAAAAATGAGTGTGAAAGTTTGTATGTAAAATGTTACTGCCGCGCAGGCGAAGCTGCGGGCGGAAGATAGTAACAGGTATACAAAATAAAGAATTAATAGACAGACAGTTAGACAGACATCTAGACAGTCTAATTACCAGGTAAAAAAAATAACGCGTATATACAGTTTTTTTTACTAGAATAGCTCTAAGTCAGACTGATGACTCAAATTTTCAAAAACTTTACCTTCGAGTGATTCCATCTTTGAACGTAACTCATAGGATTTACCGTTTTCCAAACATATTATGAGGTCGTCAGTCGTGACTGCCTCTATATCTGCGCAAATCATTTAGAATAAGGGCTGCCACATTATCCTAGAATAATAAAGAACTTTTTCGAATTTTGAAATATTTTTTTTATATATATCACGGGTACCTACATACTACATTCATTATAATATGTGAGATATATAAATAAAATTACCTTTTGAGTTTTATGCATGAAGTTTGAAGCATATTTCAGTTTTGTACCTGTCATTCAAATGTACCATTGAACCAGTGAGGTAATGTGCTTCGAATATTTTTTGAGTCGAAATTAACCTAATCCATTACTTTGGTGTTGCAGCCCTATTCATAGTACATTTTCCTTATAACTATTATATGATAAAGTGCCAACGTGACAGAGGGCGAGTCCATCGCCGTCTCAGACACTATAAAACACGTCTTTGAATTATTTCTCAGACATATGCAGGTTTCCTCACGATGTTTTCCTTCACCGTAAAGCATGCCGTGGTGTGAAATCACTGTACATAAGTTTTTAGAAAAACTCATAGGTCGCTTGCGTAGCAGGCGACTGCTCTAACCCCGAGGCCACCACGGCTTTAATAGTATTTATACACTGTTATGCAGCCAGAGTCTGGATTAGTGCCTGGTTAGTGGCAATAGGCTCCTCTCTATTACATGGGACTTAAACATTACTGGCAAAATGTGGCTGTACAGTTAAGTACACACTTCTACCTACCGCTTCGAGGAATACAGGCGTGAGCATATGTACATGTATTTATTCTTTGTCAATACTTTCAAATTGGGTACAAACATTATCATTTGTAAGGTAAATGACATTAAGCGTTGAAGAATTTCGAGTGCGTCATGTTACAATAGTATTGCAGAAAGTAGGTACCTGTTATAATTTATCGTCGGTAACATCGAGGGTAAGCGACCACGTGGGGGATCGCCGACAAGATGGACAGACCCATTCAAGAATAAGGGCGTTTTAAGTTCTACGATGGTCTGGCGGATGGTCAAAAATTGGAGTAATTGGTGACAGGCGGTCGATTCGGTCGATTATATACACACCAGTGATATATAACTGCAAAAAAGTCCAGTGAATACAATCTTCATTTGTACAGATCCGACCACAATGATGATATAATTAAAAAATAACAGAAACTGAATTAACCTTAGAGGAGTACAGTACTACTAACTTAACTATTATTTGAGTAATTTTCAACTGAACCTGTTTGATAACTGCCTAACGTCACATAATACGAATTATGCCTGAATTTACATGATACGTTTCAGCAATTATTATGTCAATGTGTTCTTCAGTAGGTATTTATATAATAAAATTATTAAACCAAATGGAATTATCGAATACCTAATTAGTATCGCACCTTGCGGGCAAATACCGTGTCTAATTGGTTCATTACAATACAAATATGGAAGAAGCTACTTTATCGGTGGCACCTTTTACAGCAAAATGATTGTTTACCTATATTGATTACTGATTATATTATTCTGCTTTAAGAGTGTGATTACTGCGATTAAATCACATTTCAGTGATAAATAAAATCATGAAAAAATGTATAGTGTCTAAATATGTAGTGTCAATTAGTCAGTTATGGTACTATAATATAGTGTAAAAATATATAAATAGTGTTATACTGCGAGTTAAGTTGTGGTGAAGAAAACTATCATGAGGAAACCTGCTGATGTATGAAAAAAAATGCTGATCATATTAATCATCTTTGGGAAATAGTTGGTGGTCTAACTTCTGATTATTCCTTTGGGGACCCTTCTGGGAAGATATTGTAAGAAAGTATAAAATATATGTATAAATATACCCATCTCATATTTACATTCTCAGGAAAGCCGAAAAATATTTGCTTTTAGTGTTATTCGTCAATCGCACGACCGACTACGACGACGATTAGTGTACATTCTGGTAAAGAAGGTTAAAGTAATATTTATTCAAATTAACGAACTCAATTCCGCCTTACTATCTTCTGTGCCTGCATCTACAACAATGTAACCTAATAGCTCAATTTTTTACTACGCCAGTGCTATTCAAATTGCGTTTGATTTCCAACGGAAAGGGTCAATTGTTCAATAGAGCTGTAGATTTCAGTGGAGCTCCCATGTAGTTTAGTTACTCGTGAGTTGCGATACAAGTCTCTATTTTGAAAAAGTATTCCTATAGATCGATGTGCCTACTGTGCCAACCGATTCGGTTCAATAAGTACATGTGATTGTTACAAATATTGAACACATTTATACCGATTAGTGGTTTCATAGCGATACGTCCGGTCTTTGTCGATTTGCCCTACCTGGAACGAAGTGAAGAGTCACTTCAGTTGGAGCCGAAGTTAACACACGTTACAAAAATAGTGCTAAAATTGTGTTCTGTTTTGTAATTATAAACACCTGTCGTAGGCGCATCGATTAACTACATTATTCAGCAATACACTTTGAATATTTGCATGTTATATAGAATTCGAATTTTTGATAAGTTGAAGTCTCGGTCGGCTTATATTGCGCGTGAATTTTTGAATATCATATCGTATCAAATATATTCAAGTTTTATGGCCTATTGTTGTTACAACATTTGCCGTTAGATAAACCCGTATAGAGGTAAAACCTGTTTGGTATTCATAATTAACTATGAGGTAAGGATTTAAATATCAAAAATACGCTGGGAAGCAATTACCTATACTCTAACTGACACATCTAGTAGCCACGGGATACCAAATCTAAGCACTATTATGCATTTTTATACCTGTGTATCCATAACATTATATTTTTTGCTTAATTATACTAAAGTACAAATCCATGTCATAAATTCTATACCAAAACATTGTAGAACATGCTATATACAAAATTTATAACATTTGATAAACAAAAGGTACACAGCATAACGGGAATGTGCAGAAGGTTCTGTGGATTTTTTTAACTTATATAAAATGTATTGAAAATATATTTTTTCAAGCTTATATACCTACAATATTGCGTTATAATTAATTGAATCAATTTTGATTCGCCTGGAATAATTTGGTGATAGTTGATTATTTATATTTTTATTTTTACATAGCTGTAAGGATGAAATTGTATACTCATATTGATATTAATGACGTCACAAAAGGGGGAAGGTATCGCGTCATGGGGGGTTGTTGAACTGGTGATAAGCCCGCGTATACATATAGCAGCAGCGGCCCGTGATGAGCTATCTTCGGCGTTTTGTCGGCTTTCGCAACAGTACACGCCTGCCTCTCGAGTGAGCCACTAGTTCACTTACAAACACCATATCACATAATAATACTGAACAGTAAGGAGCCAAATCGCATGCAAATTTAAGGTACGTGAATTTTATAGAAATAATCATTAAATGTCATTGTAAACTTTAGCATGCTTAACGTGATGGCAATGAAATAAATATACGGATTTTCAATAATTTTATATGTAGGTGTATGTCTAGATTACATACTATACAGCTTATAATTCAATAAACACGTGTGTGATTCAACGCGAGAGTATCTAGTGATCTAGCGAGAAACGTGACACGCTTCAAGTATCTGCATAATTAAACGATATTTTTTTTGTGTCCTTGAAAACTAGGCATAAAAAAATAAGTAGTTCAAAAATTACAAAATATTTATACTATGTACAAAGATTCGAAAACATAATGGTTCGAAGTAATTACGATGCTGTTGGCGAGTGCGTTATAAATTTTAACTTATATATTTATTACAAGAAAGAATTTATTAATTTGTGTAAATAAATTGCACGTATTATCTTCGATTGTCTGGTCTGAAATCCAAAGATGAAGTAATCTATTTTATTCCATCATCGTCGCAAATACCCAAGATATGATAACATATTCTTAATAGTTGTCAGAGTTAACGAACCGGTATTTAATTACTCACTGCGTCCATATTCCATATTCAATATTATTTCACTTCAAGTTCTAATATAAAATATCGATAATAAACTGAAATGGAGGTAGTATAGTATAGAGAGTAGCATTGAAAATTGTGTATCATAAATTGTATTTATTCTTAAAAACGCGCGACGTACTAAGCAATAAGTATAAATAGTTTTAGTCAAGAGCAATATGTTGCAAAAATAGAGATGGCTGTGATACATAACTACCGTACACATTAAGAAAATTGACGTCTGTTAATAATTCCAAATTACTTAACAATTCAAAAGAAATCAAACTTTTGTCTCTCTGTCTGTTTGTCTTTTACTTATTTTAAATGAACCTTTTTCTGGTAGTTTGCTGTTGTTACAAGGAGTAACACACACATAATATAGTAATTATTTTAGAAAAAAAAACTGTTATTTAGTTTTTATTATTAATCCTACGTGGGTAAAACCGCGGGGCACAGCTAGAACTATACTACAATAAAATAATATTATACAATATACGATGATGAGATAAGTCGCAGACGCATACATGAAGTTACTTAAATAATGATGACCATGCGTCATTACAACTATATAGCTGCATGGGGTTTTCAACTTATTATCTAACTTTAAATAATCCTGTCATTGTTTTTTTACTGTATTTTGTACACGGGGCAAAGTAATTTGTACTCTTTTTATATGTGGCTTTAGATCCAGGAAATTTAAGATTAGTATTTTCATTTGTTTTGATTTTATTTCATCACCTGACGTCCAGAAAATTGTAGTATCAATTTTTACTATCAGCGGCCAGTGTGAATTACTAAAGTCATCTCAGAAAACGGGAAACTTTGTTCATGCTAAGACTGAATTTTTAGAGGCACTCTGCTAGCAGTATTGGGGACTGTTGGGAAAAAATATAAAACGTTAACTGTTTAGTTTTTTCGTCTCATCTGGTAAATACTAAAATGTGAAATTTTAATCATTGAGGTTTTTTCCCTAAAACGCTTTCCTAACGCTTTTTAGAAAAATAACATTATTAGCAGTTTGTTCCGTAACCATCCGACCATTAGCTCTTTTTCTACGGAGAATGGTGTGAGGCGCTTGGCTGTCTCGGATCCATGCTCGGATTGTTTTCAAGCATTACCATTTAGGTTGAATGCTTATTATGTCCGACCGCTGGAAAAACCAACATTTTTATACACGGTTGACCATTTCTTTGTAGCAGCGACCTTTAGAAAGCCCTCCGTAGGCGACTAAGAACACCGTTACGCTGTTCATTAGTTACATCCAAATTGTGTCGCTTCTTAAATTATTGTATTGAAATAATTTGCATTCATTTAGGAATCTTATTCAACTTTTGCGCATCTTCCTTATCTACGGACAAAACTCAAGTAATCATTTAATTCTGTTTTTTATCAATGGTAACCCTTTTTCTTTTTTTTTTTTTTTTTTATTGACGAGGGGGAAACCTTCAAAAGGTCCCCGACCGCCCTGGGAGAGGCAGATCGGGGTATGTGGGATTTTTACCTCACTAAAACCCCCCCGGTGGCCATCCTCAGTGCTCAGGGGGGACTCCGGGTACTCTGATAGATCGCACCGGTGTCCCCCCACACTTTGCCGGGGCACATCCCCGGGGCAGCAGTTACCGCCCCTGGAGACCTCGCTGTGCAAGGCAGCGCGAGCCACATCGCGCTGCCACCTTCCCGGGCCCGCGGCTCGGTGGTCAAAGCTCCCACCCCGACCACCGCCAGCAGGCCCTCCGGCCCCCTTTTAGTCGCCTCTTACGACAGGCAGGGGATAAATCAATGGTAACCCTAGTTCAATGGAACTAGGGCTATGTTAGCTCTTGGTTTGGGTACCTATGATGTTGACCTGAAGCGCTTGGATTCCATTCTTCTTCCGATGGAAATATCTTAATAAATTCATAGTGGCCATACGATTGTATAAGTAGGTCTACAATGGGGTTTTCCGAAATTTGCGAAACATGGCTAACCTGTAAGTAAACATTGTGAGGAAACTGAATGCGTCGGAGAAGAAATTTGATGTCGTCGGGAAGTTGAACTTTAGACAGAGATATATAATCGTATCCATCACGTTGGGTTGGTATCTCATGATATCCAGAGAAAATCGGCGGAATGGTGACGAGATGCGGGGGTTTTATCCGAAAACATACTTCCTGAACTGTTCCTTTCAGCCATTTTGGTTTACCTTGACTTTTCTATATTATTGCTTTGATTGACGTTGAGCTGGGTTGATTTAAATTAATAGTTCTAATGCCACACGCGTGGGTTATAGAACTCTATTTTTTATTGCGACAAAATAACATTTACACAATTCAATCTCATAAAATCGAATCGGAATTATATCGAAACAAGTCGGTGAATTAAATGTTTTGTTTCCAACAAAGGAGTATTTAAATATACTATAACAAAAGAATATCAAAATATTATTTAACAAAATATTATTAATATATTCTTTAAAAAAGATTATTAAAATATTATGTGACCGAAGAATATTTGATTTTTTTTTGTTTCCACCAAAATAATATTTAATTACTCTAAATAAATGTTTTTAATTTAAACGGACAAGTATCTTATCCGCTCAATTTGAAAATCCCAACTACGCAACTACTTTGCGCACAACTCAATTTAACCGAGTCAAATGTAGCAAGAACTTCTTTTTTGCACTCTAGGGTTGCACCTAAGCTTTACAGAGTATGTTAGGCAAAATACTAGAAACCCCAACGAAAACTTGAACTTTTGAAATTTTTTTGCAACGTTCTTTATGTAGCATATGCGAATAGGCCTATACTATGATCTTTCTGAAGTATTTGACGAAATACATCACAGTATTTATCATTCAGATATAATTGTTATCGCACACCGTCATCAAAAGAAAGTGTGTCATTGGCATGTGCCGAAACTTTTTGCATAATGCGTTTCAATTTGTTTGACAACCCTATTCTATAGGCTGTACTAACTGTATCATGATTATTTGTACAGAGTTGCACCGTATTTGACAAAATATCGCAAGATTCCTTCCTCCAACCTTCGAGGTGATCGCTGCCTCATAGTGTCCGTAGTTGGTTATTTTCTTGGTATTTTAACTTTTTAGCTGTGGTTTTAGTGCTTGTTTCATTATGTATTTAACTAGAAGTGAAAAATTGTGTGCAATGTGGGCAGATGACAATGTGATAGCGTACAGGAACAGGGAGTATCGACTCTACGGGCATGCATTCCCGGGTACGTTCAGTGGTTATCAGTATGTTGTAGAAGAGTGAGTCGTTGGAGGCTTCACGGACATTAGATTTAGACCTTAGAACAGATTAGAGTTATTATCAATTAAAAATACGATCCCAAATAAGGCAGCCCGCATAAGTAAGATTATATTCTTAGCAAACAGTTGGAAGAAGATTTTTTGTTTTATTAAGCCCGAATTTGTTTGCAGCGCTTCAGTGATACCATGTTGAAAGCGTCAAAATCGTTTTACCGGTCAGTGTAAAGATAGACCATTTACTAGTAGTACCATCTTAGCGCAGGAGTAAAAAATATTTTTTTTATCATGTGCTTGTTTATCTCTTGTAAAATAACAACCAAAAACGCAATTTTATTTATAGATCTTAGTTTTTTATGCAGTGGTAATTTCGAAGTGAGAACATAATATGTAGTACCTACCTACATAGTTGTATAAAATATTAGTTAGTATATGTTATTTATGGAAATAGTTGATGACATCTTCTGTGTGAGACTTCCTTCAGTGTAGAGTTAAAATAATGCAGTACAAATAATGTGATAAGTGGCGGAGATTAAAAATACTTATAGAAAACAAGTGGTGAAGGTAAATCAAAATCATTTTATATGTAGATTTGCCTATATTCAGGTAAACGGCCTATCATCTCATAACTTTTCAATCTTTCTAGAGCGACCATTCCGAGATAGAAGGGGCCAATGGAGTGCCACTTATATTTTTGATCGGCTTGTTTAAATCTTCGACAAATAATTAGAATCAAGTTTCATCCCTAATTTTCTCTCAATTTCCTTACTATTGTATAACCCGGTGTTCAAACTTGTTGATTTTTGGTCGCACGGAAGGCCAAGGTTATGTTTACTAGCATTCCTATTGTTCATCCGCGGCCAAATACGACGCGGACATTTCAAGACGTCATCACATTGTTGGCTAATTGCATAATAATTTGACCAATCTACCAATAGTAAGTATTTAATAATTTTCTTGCGTATTTTATTGCTGTCGCTGTAAGAACCACTGTCTGAAAAACTGAATTTATTTAAATTTTTCGGAAACAAGTTCTAGGCGGTAATTAAAGTATTATTTGCGTAATTACTCAGATTGCTGTGTAAATATAATCAGGCATCTGTAGTCTTCTTACTTCCTCGATTATAACTAGTTGTAGCCTATTCTTAGAAGGAGATGTTGAAATAAATCCTTGGATATGGATTACACTTACAGGATAGAAATATGAAAAGATCGTTGCCTAAACACGGAGCCTTCGTCATTGTGACACAGATTTGTGTATATGCTTACATGATTTGTCAAACAGACAACCTAAATATTTCCGGCTGGTGCACGTCGTAGCAACCTACCTATGTTATAGGTAATTTTGTTGATTAGGCTAGAATGAATGAGAGATTCATCGCAAAAAATTGAATATGACATTAGTACCTAGACTGACTATAAAGTGAGGCTAAAATTAAAATAAAAGAACCAACGTTCTTAAAAAAATTGACCTAAGTAGATCAATGCATCGCCCCCGAAACCGCGGCATACTAAATTTCATGAATATAGTTCGAGCCGTTTCCGAGATTCAGATTATATAAAAATATGCATGTATATAAGAACTGCTCGTTAAAAGGTAGTAGATTTGCATGCTGACGTGCTGGCGCATGAGCAAGGCTTCATGGAAATTCAAGGAAACTGTAATCATGGTTTATGTTGTATTGTGAGGATAATAATTAGGATGATCAGATAAAAACAATAAAACAATAAATCACTGTTTTCCTTCCATTGAGTCCATAATATTATAAAGATAGCTTCATGATGTCTTCCGCACTAGTAGTAAGTTAGAGGACTTGGGGATTGGACTAGACTCACCACACAACATTGTGAACAAGAGGTGTGGTGTACCAGTGTGTTCAGTGTTTTTATCTTAAAAATATAATGATCATAATTAAAATAATTTTAAAAGGACCATAAACCTGGACACTCGTACGAGTACCTAATTAGAGAATTCTCACAAATATACTAAGCAAAGAGCGATATTTTTTGCATCGTTTGATATTGTAGAGTCAGTAGGTCATTGCCCTATGCTTAATTCGGCAGTCTCAACAAGTATATTTGGCATGTATTTGCTCATTTTAAACATTCGTATATACGATGTTGTAGATCCACTTGTCCCATCATTTAAGTGCGGTATTTAGCGCGTTGAGCTTCATCTAAGCTCTATTTCTCTATTTTAAGTCTACGGTGACATCAGTTTTGTGTTAATGCTGTGTAGGTACGCTTCATGTATAGTCAAATAGTGCATGAAATAATATATTTTTTGTTGATTACTTCTAGTGCATTTCGTGTACCAATAGATTTAAATAAAAATTTACGGTTATATATAATAACAAAAATAATTTAATCTTCTATAGATAGTTCTTCGTTTTTGGATTCAAATAGAACTTCAAATTATTTTAAGTAGTAGTGTTGTGTAATATAGAACAGTGAAGATACAGTTAATTATTATTAATATTATAAACCAATGTGTTGAAGACTTTCAAAATGATTCCACCGTTCAGTGAAGAACAAAGCGGGATCTGCGGAATTCTGCTCAGTCAATACGGTAATCATCATTTAATTGAATCTTACTTAATAAGGAAACTTAACAAACCTGACACAAATACTAGTATTAGGTGCACACATCTGAGCTGACACAAAGACTATAATTTTATTGTAATGATGTAATCATGATGATTTAGTTAAATGAGACGATCAACCTCAAGCACATCCACAATGTCAATAAATTACCTACATGCAAGTTCTGGGGGCCAACTATGATCGTTTATGTAAGGCGTATTAAGGACTTCTTGCCTTTGACGTTTAATTTTATGGTACAAAAATTACGCAGTGTGGGTAGGCTCCCAACGAGGTGGACGGACGACCTGGTGAGGATCGCGGGAACCCGCTGGAAGTGGGAGGCACAAGACCTGTCGTCTTGGAGATCGTTGGGGGAGGCCTATGCCTAGCAGTGGGCGTCTGTCGGCTGAAATAATGACAAAAATTAAACGTTTAGAAGAGAAAGAAGTTTTTAATACCTACGCTCGGCTTAAACCAATGGTGTCTACCATAATCATCACCACCCCTGTTTAAATCATCTTGCTATAAGTATCTACTACTTGGTGACTTATTAAGTATTTGTTATAATTGGATACCTCCAGATCCGCAGTTGCTGAACACGTTCAAAACAGAGATGTCATACGGGATCGAAAGGTTCTTCCTGCTGTCATACTGCCTGGCGTGCTGCTGGCCGGGGCTGGGGGCCAAGAGCGACCTGCGCGTCGTGCGCCAGTGGGCCGACTTAGAGTTCGTCTTTCCCGATGAAGCCACCAAACAAGAAGCTATCTCGAGGCGATTCTACGTTCAAGGAAACTCTGTACCTATTGATGTTGATGTACATCACAGGCAAGGTAAGCAAGTATGCTTACATCTAAGTTATAACCCGGTGTACTATAAAACTACGTACCTAATAATAACGAATCGGTTAAAGAATACGCATCATCCTTTATCTTAACTAATATAAAAAAATGTGAAAGCTTATATCTTTGGATGTTTAGGTTTAGTCAATGACCCACAACCGAACCGATTTGGAATTAAGAGGTCACTTTTGTATGTATGAAACAATACCCACGGCCTAGAGTGATGAAATTGTTTGGAATTAATAGAAAATGGTCGCATTTACGTGAGAACGGTAGTGATGGAAAAAACATACTTTCAGAAACAATATTGGGTATTCTTGTTACAATAACTGTGTGATCGCAACATTGGGCGCCATTTCACTATGGACTTAATTGAAATAAATAAATAAAAGCAATTAGTTGAGAGGTAGAATGGATACTTATATACTTCATGTTGTAAATACATATAATAAACCCAAACATAAATGCTCAGCACTTGGAATGTTTGTCATGACGCAGGAATCCGAAGGAACCCGCGAAACTTAGTGTAGCAGTCGTGTTACCAACGGTGCCGTCAAATCAATCATCAATTTTAAAACGAGTGTTCTAATACACGGTTCACTGAATAAATTCTCTAACATTTTCGTAATCTGTGAAAATAAACATAATGCAATATTCGCTTAAAACATTACTTCAATTCATAGCATGAAATGAGGGTAGAACCCACATTATTATAAAAATGAATCGGGACTTGGTTGTTTACATAAAGAACGTAGTATTAAATGACTGTCTGACCTAGGGACAACAAAGTCGCGATAGAAGCTTGTATACGTATAAGGTTATTCAATAACTTATGAGGGGCTGACAATAACATATTATTTGAACCATAAACTAAGAAAATAGTTATTGTTTTCCACAGGGACTCTGCCATCGCGCATTTTCATCACGATCCCTCGGTTCGACGAGGGCCGGCCTATAACATTCGGCTTGTTGGACGAGCAAGGTCGCATCACTGCGTACCCTGATTACTCCTGGCATGACAACCAGGGGGAAAACTGCGACGGACTCACGTCTGTCTTCAGGGTTGCCGTAAGTATCTTTGATTATCTTTGAAGAGTTTCCGAAGGTGTAGTTAGACTAATATAAACATAACCGGTTCAAGTCTGTAAATGGGAGATATAATAAAAAACTATTATTCAGGACTTTTGCCTGTGCTATAGAATAAAAAACAATGATTGTTTAAATTTTTGTTTCTGCGTTTGCGCGCTTTACGTTACGTATTGTGGCATTGCGGTAAACTTTACAAATAATTTTTTTTATTCGGGTTAAAGTTTTCGAAGACATACAAATCGTTGACTTTTTATACTAAATATAATATGGATTATTTTAGTTAGAAGCCCATCGGTGTTCTTTCTTCTACGTGTTCTTAAAAACCGTATCAAGATCCGTAACGAAGTTTGAATAAACAAAATATTTATGTTTATAAATGGCAATGTCATTTCATACTATTTAAAGATTGTTTTTCATTAATTTTGATCGATTTGGGATTCTGCTCACGGGCAATTTTTTTGAGATATTTTTTGAAGTAGTAGTTTCTTAGTTTGTCTGACTAAGAAAATTATCTGTAAATTAGAATTCGCTAGGTAAATATTTATGTAAAATAGCGTTATTAAACAACAAAAACAACTGCTTTTATTATTAATATAATAGGTGCTTTTATGGATATATGTTATGTGAAACAACTATTTTTAATAAAAGAGTTGCTGTCATATTGTGTTATGTGAAACAATATTTTTTATAAACATAAAAAATATTATTTCAAATCTATACATCTATACATCTATATCTATACAGATAAATAAAATTGAAGTGTCTGTTTGTAATTCCAAAATAACAGCTTTTCACTAAGTGCATATGATAATATACTAGCAACTGACACTGAAAAACCAAGTTTTATATTTTTTTGTCTGTCTGTCTGTTTGTTCCGGGTAATCTCTGAAACGGCTGGACCGATTTTAACGGGACTTTCACTGGCAGGTAGGTGGTGTTTCAAGGAGTAACTTAGGTTACTTTTATTTAATAAAAATATTAGGTTTCCGCGAAAATAAGGATCAAATTAAATCTACGCGAGTGAAACCGCGGGGCACAGCTAGTCAAAAATATGAGCTTTATAATGTATTGAATGTCAACACGATGTTGCACCTGTCCTAACAAACATATTCTTTGTATCCATACTAATTAATATTGTAAAGTTGAATACTTTGTTTGTTAGTTTTGTTGAACACGCAAACCTCAGTGAATACTGCGTTCAATAAAACATTATTGAAAAAAAAAAGTTGGTGAGCATATTTTATTATTGATATATTTTATTATTGATAGTAATCAAGTTGTTCGAAGAACCTGAATAATTAACAGACTAGTAGCAGGCACTACTAGTAGTCGGTACTTAAATTACACGCGGTTGGTTTGAAATCAGAGGAATCCCTGGTATAAAGCCACTATCACCTGCTCCACAGCACCTTACAATCACTACCTCGAAAATGTCAGCAACCTAAGGGGATTCGTTTATTGTCACTGCTCACCTGCTTGTAACTAGCGGAACAGTACTATGCCAGAATATAATTATTGTCTTTGAAGTATTAAAGTAGCACATGACACGCCGTCTGTTCACCCTCATGGTATAAGAGGGTGAGTTGAAAACTCGAGCGTCGGTTGTTTCATAGTCACTCTGATTTTTGGTTTTCAGATAGACGAATGCAACCGGCTGTGGGTGATGGACACGGGTAAGATCGGTGAGGAAGCCAAATGTCCGCCGCAACTTCTCGCCTTCGACCTGGCAACAGACCAACTTGTCTACAGACACAAGGTCGACCCGTCAGCCTACATTGCCACTTCGCTTTTTATTACACCTGTGAGTATCCTTCGAATATACATATAAGTTTGTCTAAAAAGCCGTGGTGAGCGAGTGCTTTGAGCACGTAAGTACTGTCGCGTTATTCTGTAAGGTTTCTCAGCCTCGAATTCGACGATGAGCGTTTACTTCGATCATAGGAAATTGATACATAATACATAGAGGATAAGGTTGATTTTCGTAACTTAAAAACAGACACTCGACGACGAGTGCGACGCTGAGAAACATTAGTGAATAACACGGCTGATCCCAGCGGTCGGGACCAATTAGTTTTTCTTTTAATAAACGTGCGTTGATTTCACTCCACGATTTGCACGGTGACGGAAAATATCGTGAAGGGACCCGCAGATGTTTGAGGAGAAATGAAAAGATGTAGATACAGTGGCTGAAACTACGATGATGGCAACACTATCTGTCAAGTTGGCAATGCATCATCTTCGGTGAAAATGGATGTTGATGTTACAACACCTCTGCTCACCCATTCTAGGACTCTTCTAAGACGACTTGAGCATATATTTTTTTCATAATAGAACAGTCGAGCTAATGCATTTTTTTCAAAGGCGACCTGCAACCCACGTTATCATGAACGCGAGAAAATGTTATGGACCGGTTTTCTGGTACTTTTGCGAGAGAGAGATGGAGAGATCGATAAAAAATCACATATTGTTCAGATTAAACTATATATCTTGACCTTGACATGATACTCGACCTATTAATAGCGTTCTATACCGGAGGTAAAACGTATCACTTGGAACGTTAGGAAACGAAAATATTATGAGAAGATTTCAAAACTATTGAATATTGATCGGCAAACAATTAAGTACCTAATAAGTTATTTGGTCCTTTGTGTCCATGAATAGAACAAATATTTTGAAAGTTATGCTAACGCGCGGTATAAATATTTTGATTATAAGGTGTTAGAATTAGCATGTACTCGTATTCATGATCTGTGCATAAAAGGTTCAAAAGTATTTGCTTACTAAATAGTTATAATCTAAAAAAGAAACAATCATTTTTTTTTTTTTTTTTTTGTGAGGTGTCTCTTGCAGATTAAACTCCGGGAGTCATTTCTGCTTAACCGGACAATGGCGAGACTAATTAAAGCCTCCAGCCAGGCGCAAAGCATTTAAGCAACACAGCTAAGGGCGCCCCATAGTGGGGCTCGGACCTCGGCTTAGGGCGTTGCTGGATCGCGAGCTAGGGAGCTGGGCTGGACTGGGTAGATTATTTATGGTTTGGGGGTTAGAATTTACATGCTCGGCGCGGGCCGGCATATTCAAGGGTCGGGGGGAAACATTACGACTTATTCGCGTCGAGCCTCGCCGGCGAGGACGGAACAGCGGGCGTGTTTGTGTAGTGTGCTTTGATTTTAATCTAGCCTCCTGAAGGACCGTGATGTCATCATCAGGGTCTGCCAGAACATGTTTGGGTCGCCTTCTCTTGACGCCAAGCAGAGGTTTGTATCGGAGAAACCATCAGCCACCCATCCACACTGTATAGCATTTAGGAACTCATTTATCAATACAGATAAATAAAATTGAAGTGTCTGTTTGTAATTCCAAATTCATAGCTTAACGATTCAATTCATAACTTAATGCATATGAAATTATACGGTAAGTACTGATATAAAAAATCCAATAGGTAAGTAAAAATTTTCTCTGTCTGTCTGTTTGTTCCGAGTAATCTCCGAAACGGCTGAACCGATTTTTTCGGGATTTTCACTGTCAGATAGCTGATGTTACAAGGAGTAACCATAGGCTACTGCTGTGTCTCTCATATACAGGGTGTCGGGGAAACCGGGACAGCTCTTAAAATATGCGATAGGGTATAATTTTAGGAAGCAATTAAAATTATTATGACAAAAATATTTCTTTCCGTTTTCGAGCAATTGACGTTTAAAGTTGACCATATCAAGACCTTATTTTCGCATAACAATCAGCTGTAACGTAGAGTTATTCACGTGAAATCTAACTACGTTTTTATTTTTTTTTCTCCCACTAATATATCCTGAAATAATACCATAAAACCATTTTTCGAAACCAGTCACCTTCCCCTTAATTCAAAAAGCTTAATGACCGCGTACGGAATGTAGGTAAACGCGGCCGCGCGTTCATTCAATCCCTTAAGGCCGCGAGCTCTTCGGCCGTTCCGTATAACTATGTTATCGTTGGAGCTAGATATTTTACGATTTCAATGTAGTAATATATTCATAAAACCCTACAACTTCTAGAAGACAACTGTTCCTTTTTCTCCGACACCCTGTATAGAAAGAAACGAACTCGAACGTACATGTCCTAAAACAAATACAAACACAGAAGTCTTAATAATAGGGTCCTGTTTTCTACCATTCGGGTTCGGAACCCTAAAAAAAAACGAGTATTATGATTTTCAGGTGGTGGACGTGAGAGGGCGCGGGCCGGACGACTGTGCGGACACCTTCGTGTACGTGGCTGACGTGTCCGGGTTCGGCCTCCTAGTGGTCGACGTAGCACGCGACCGCTCATGGCGGGCTGCACACAAATTTTTCTTCCCCTACCCTTCCTGGGGCACGTTTACTATTGATGGTATATAGTAGTACACAAATTTTGTAGGAAGTTCATAGAATTTAAGTTTGCGCTCAATCTAAGAAATGTACAACTAGGTATATACTTCGGTTCTTTATAGTCTACTAGTCCCGATTATACTGGAGTTACTGGACCCGGCAAAATATGTTTGGGTATAGGAATGTATGTCAACTTATCCTGTTTCATAAAAATACATAATGGTATAGTCACCATAATGCAGTTATAGTGTGATATTCATATCTTCTCAGAGAACACTTCTGCTGTTAGGACATCGGTTTAATATCTTTGCAGATTGCAATTCGTGGACTCCGCAAGTGCGGACAAAATATTGCTCACATATCAACCTAAGAAAAGACCACATTTCAATCCAGAATATATTATCAGCTAAGTGCTTCTGAGGATTTTTTCTCATTTCTTAAGTAGTTTAACATTTGACGATTTATACTTTCAGGGGAAAGTTTCGACCTGATGGATGGCGTCCTAGGAATGGCACTGTCACCCTACAAGCGCGGCCGTGACCGTTACCTGTACTTCCACGCTTTGGCTTCCACCACAGAGAATGTTCTCCGCACTGCTGTATTGAGGAACGACTCCTATCTCCAGGACCCTAATGTGCCGCCTAAATCTATCAGTGTAAGTATATTACGGAGCGCCTTAACATATATGATAGCAATATTTAACTTAACTATGGATGCTTATTATTTTTTTTTTATGTTTTTGTCTTTGGATTATCTTACAATTAATTTGAATCCGCAGGTGTTTCCTGAGGAGCGACCTAACCAGTCAGCTGCTGAAGCCATGGATCGCAATGGCATCATGTACTTCGGTCTCATGGAGCCGCCCAGCATTTGGTGTTGGAACTCCGCTACGGAATACTCTCAACAAAACTTCCACCGCGTCGCCCTCGACAGGGAGACTTTGCAGTTTGCTAGTGGAATGAAGATAGTCAATAACCTTAAAGGCGAACAAGAACTATGGGTCCTTACATCAAGTTTCCAACGGGTCATGACAGGAACCCTAAACTCAGACAAAATAAACTATAGAATTCATGCCGAAAGAATACCAATAATCCTGGAAAACTCACCGTGCAGGGATTCCCCAAAGGGGCGGACCCCTGGCCACCATGCGAATCTTATCGCGCACCAGGGTGGGTACGTACATGGAACCCACAGATATGGCGCTGTGTCATATCTCTAGAAATTCGTGCCATGTCTGACAATTTGCTCAGGGGTTTCATGTGGTATCACTGATCACAATAATTCTAGTGCTATGTATTTTAAGCGTATAAATTATTATCCAATAATCGTTTATAAATAAAATAAAATTATAACTTATTTCTAAATAAATAATTTAATTCGTTACTTGAACACTTCACTCTATTGCACGAGATACAAAGTCTGGTCGTATTTCATCTTTAGAGCGATTGCTGTAAAATATCCGTGTACATCTGTATCTTCCTAGCGATGCTCATGTCGATATGTTTATCCTCGACGCCGACGATCATGCCGCCTATGATGGAGGGCTCTACTTTCTCAGTAAGCTGTATTTTTTTGCCATCTTTAACAAATTTCTGGAGCGCGTCCATGAGTGCCTTCCGAGCGCCATCGTCGAGGGGCTTGGCTGTGATGACCTCACAAAGCGCCATATTACGGTGAGCCACCATCACGGTGTAGAACATGGTCAGCATTCGCCGCAACTTCTTCAACCGACCATTTTCCGCCACCAGTGCTAAGAAATTTGAAGCTGCTTCGGGCATACCTACAAATTTCAGGCTTTTCATTTCTAGTTTTAGAACTACTAGCGAACTGTCAATTTTTAGGTAATGTATGCATAACTCTATGAATGGTCCCCCGCCACGGGTGAATTTATCTATTGACCGTGTGAGTGCTCGCCCCTAAAGAAAAACTACAACTGGCACATTTATCACTCAAAACAAACAAATTCGGAGGATGCTTGTTTTCAGATTATATAGATAGTCAATTTATAATACCTGCTTCTTTCGCCGCCTCCTTCAAGAGTTTGGCCTTAGCAGAGGTCGAGAGCATGCTTGTCTCAATAAAGTCTATCATTTTAGGCTTCACGAGTATTTTTTGCAGGCTGCTAAGATGTTTCTCCACCTCGTCTATTTGCTTCATCTGAACGGCAGCGCTGTACAGAGCGGACACGTAGCGCCCCTCGATACCTTACAATATTGTTATTTATTAAATCTGCATTGCTGATTGAGCAACCAAACTTTTATTGCGGTCAGCAGTTGTGTCGTGCGGGACTTGTCGATATTCAGGTTGGTTGGTTAATGTTTGATGACTGTGGTGTTGATTAGAAGACACCGGGGGCTCCATAGCTCTGCTTACCTACCCTTTGATGGAATCAGCTGGATCGTCAATGATATTAGACTTTTAAAAATATAGTATGTAAAAATACACTTACCAAAGACTGGAATCGGCGGTTTATTTGCCAGTGAAATAGAACTCATATTTCTTGCAAATATACGGATCATGGCGGGGTTATTTAATTGGATCAATGGACTTAAAACACAGAAAACTTTTACTCATAAAGATGATTTAAATTGAGTTGTTGGTTACATGAGTGATATGACATTTGATGTCACTCACAGTAAACTATTAATCATGGATATGTCATGTGAAACATACAATGAATAAATGATCAAAAATGTTATGAAGGAAAAGGTTATAATCAAATTAATAAAGTCCATACTAAGTTCACGTTTATTAATTTGATTAAAATTTAAAATGAACTTATACTAATACATCATACTGAAAAGCTTGGTCCGTCTCCAACAAAGCTCTTATGTATAGGACTAAAGAGCCTAGGGCCATTGCAGATGTTAACGAATTACAGCTACCACCTTCGGAAGTAGCTGCTTTCTTCACACGATATTCTTCCTGAAACGGTTTATTAAGTTAGACTCAGCAACCAATTAAATTACAAAAATCAGATAATTATTTCTAACGGTTCGATCTATATTTCAAACGGGCTACATTGATTAAATGAAAGTGTCAATTTCATTTAATCACTCTGAAATAATTATAAGTATAGGAATAAGTGAAGCAGGACTATAATTACGTAGTTAAGACTTGTAACATGTTGCAAATAGTCTTTGCCTACCCTCAAGGAATACAAGCGTAAGTACGAATGTATATTTGACGTAGTTAGATGTTAGTAAAATATATAGGTACCTCTCGGTCTTTGGACGGCGGAGAGGAGGCCGGTCCAACAAATCCTGTGAGCCTCAGAAATGGTTGACGATCATCCGCATAACAACCTTTTGGTTTCTGCCAAGACATGATCTTGTTCATCCAACGAGGTTTAATGAACTCCCCATATCCTTGCACAGCGCAATATAAAACTGAAATAGGAGATTACGAGATCATACTTCACATACAGGCATAGAAATACATTTAAGGTCAATCTACCTACTAAGAGTAGAGTATCTACTGGGTGCGGAAGTTGAATACATTGATTTCGACTTACTTTGTTGCATGAATAGAGTAGATGTGCCAGCTGGATGGTTCCAAGCTTCGAGCGACTTTGCTTCCTTATAAATTTGAATGCATAGCTTATAAATGTGAGCGTTTAAATCGACGGTCTCAATGCAGTCAAAAAGTCTTGCAAGCACAGCGGTTCGGAGGCGCGTCGTCTGCTGGAAGGCGAGGCCCGAGCCCCGCATTATCTGCTCCAAGCACTCCGGGCTCATCTCGCAGGCTCCATCGGACTGAGTCGTCTGTGTCTCCATAGCCGATATCAATAATTGCATAGTGCAAGCATCTGTAAGCATTTCTATAGCTCTTGAATGTCATAAAAACTAGGTTAACGGGCTTTCACCATAATTATTGTATGCTTGGAATAAGAATAAATTGCAAGTTTGTATCTCACTGCAAATTGGGGAAGTAAGAAAGAGACATCGACCTTCAGCAAGTCGACCGTGTCAGGGTTTACAATGGAAACAAGCACTGGAAATGGATACTTGAATACGGTTACGCAGAAAAACATTAAAATTTGTAATGAGTTTTTTGCTCTATTTAACTATCGTAATGTGAACAACTATTTGAGAGCTAAGACTATACATTTGTGCACTGAAGGACAAGTAAGTATAAGTTACCTGCGGCTTTCCTAGTAGGCATTTTGGTTCTCGCCTCCTGCACGTACTGCTCGAAATCAAAGCGATACGGCTTCTGAGTCCCCAATGTGCCGATTGTGAGCGGCTCCATCACCGTTGAGAGAACGTCCATATTCTCGAAAATAGCTTTTCCCACTGTTAAAAGCTAGTAATTATTGTAGTACGTAAAAAAGTATGTTTTAAGGGTTTCTTTAATAATCTCATCTCGGTCAAATTGCATTTCACTATCAAAAAAATAATAATGAAATCCACACAAAACGCGACTTGACTGATTATAATTTCACTGCTGGATACCGAGTACAACAACCGCTTGGACTGAATAAATCGTATCTGAATAACTACCGATATTATAATATACACTTAAAGAATTGAGAAAATATTTGTTTTGTTGGTTCCAAATTTAACTTTATGGTTACATTTACAACCAAACATTATTGGTTAGATGATTTTTTTATTGGCATTCTCACTTAAAAATACAAGATCATGAAATGGCCTTGCTTACCTTGCACTGCATGCAGATTACTATACAGTCACCTTGCTTATGTCACAACACATTTAAGATTTTGGTGACTCATTTTTAGGTTAGGGCTTAAAACTATATTACGTTTCAAAGATAAAGAAAGTAGTAACTTGCAGCGCTGTGTATTGATCTTCGTCGACCTTTAGGATCACTGAACGGATTTGGTTCATCTTATCAAGTGGTTGAGTCGGATTTCCAAAGATGGTTTATACAATTTGTAAAAATCAACATTGAACGGACGCGATAAAAATGAGCCAATGTAGATTTGAAATTAATATTTATCATGGAATTTATTTTTTTATGTATCCGACCCCTGTTAGACTATCGACAATTGGCATTTAAGTTCATAAGCACTTTACTATTTTACGCAGATGAAGAAGCATTCCAACGAAAAAAACTAAGTCAGAGGCGACTAGAAGAATAAATTACTCGTACATTTCTCATAACTTACTTTCGTTTTGCATAATACCTACATCATAAAATAAGAGAAAACTATGCCATGATGCTTATAATTAATCTCCCTGTCTACGAACTTCATCAACCCAACAAAAACTTTTTTTTGTATATAAGTCGTATGGTACTGAGGCTCTATTCTCATTCTTCGAAAACGAAAATTTGCAAACGAACTAAAATCAAACGACGTTTCAGTATCGTTTTGTTTTAATTAAAGCCAAATTTTCGTTCGTTAATTAATCTAGGTTGAGTGTAGCATAAGCGTCAAATAGTTTTCTTGCGGACTACGTTCGGGCGTAATTTTAAAACGAATTAGAACCATGGTAGTTAGTATCTTTGATAGTGATCTTTGAAAACTTTCGACCGAAATCGTGCTTCCTTGAATAAGAGTAGGCCCCCTGCTTAATGAGAGAAGCAAAAGATAACACACATATTAAAAACCAGATGTGCCCAGCGGTTTCACCCGCGTAGATTTAGTTTCATCCTTATTGTCGCGGAACCCAAATTTTTTTATAAATAAAAGTAGTCTTGAAACATCAGCTACCTGCCAGTGAAAGTCCCGTTAAAATCCGTCCAGCCGTTTCAGAGATTACCCGGAACAAACAGACAGACAGACAGAGAAAAAATTTAATACTTGGTTTTTTAGTCTCAGTTGCGTGTATACTTTCATATGCATTTAGTGAAAAGCTGTAATTTTGGAATTACAAACAGACACTTCAATTTTATTTATCTGTATGCATAGAGTATAGATAATATTGTTCACGTACCATATTCGTAGTCTTTAGTGCGGTAAACTAAATTATCATAATCGGTGTTGTTGCGAATCCTATCCATACGCCTTGTTAAATTCTGTAAGTTCTCCTTCAGTTTCGCAGGCACTGATTTGTCCAACTCATTGATAGTGTATTCTAGTTGACCTATAATAACAGACGTGTAAGTCAAAACTCGTCTCTTAATTTCTACCCATACACACAAAACTCTTGAATGCCTTGTGGAGTACAGATAACAGGGATAAGTATCCTGTTTAAATATATACCATCACCTCTTATTGCGATGATATTGTATTGTATACTAGCTGTGCCTCGCGGTTTCACCCGCGTAGATTTAGTTTCTTCCTTATTGTCGCGGAACCCTAATAATTTTAATAAATAAAAGTAGCCTAAGTTACTCCTTGAAACATCAGCTACCTCCCAGCGAAAGTCTCGTTAAAATCGTAAGTACGTCCGGTGTAACATCTGCCACTCAATCGAATACCCACCGCAGTTAGAGTTAACGGTGAGGCATTAGACAGTGGAATACTCGTGTAAGAGAATTTTCGACTTTATAACCACCAATCTAACAATTCGGCCGATGCCAACTTTCATGTTTAACGGACTATTTTATATTACAAGCTCGCATTGGTGAGTACGTGTGTTGTAAGGAATGTATTATTAATTTGTAACATTTAAAAAGTTGCATCGATTTGAATATCATCATGTTGAATGCACACCATGATGCAAAAACACACTTTCTACACTTATCTTATTAGATAATAGTTTGCTGCTTTTATTACGAATACTTCAATTCATAAGATCGTTTTTAAGATATAGGTGGCAGACTTAATTCATTAAATATCAGCTTTTAACCATCGTTGCCATAACAATCATCGATATGAATCCACTGTCACGATCGCTCTATCGACAGAAGTGTATTCAAATCTCGTCTTATCTATTCTGGGCAACTTCAGAGTACCTCTACCTATGGCAGCAAACATGTTTTAAAAATGATTGTGGATTTCTAACGTGAACCCACAAATTTAATAGTTAAATTGGATTGTTCCTAGGTTCACTCGTGTGATTTTTCACACACACAACACATCTTGTGTAGAGCTCGAGCTAAGCGATCATCTATTTTGCAACCTTGCTCGTAGTCAATTTTGACAACTAAATCCAGTTTACCAATTTACCTAATAAAGGGGTTGCGAAAGGCAGATAGTAGTTTCTTAGCGTATAAATCTGGTATCATTGCATAGCAACCTTAATATATTAGGATTAGTCGATGATTATTTTTTTGGCTTGAGTATCCTTGAAGACCACTTGATATAAAAATTCTAAAATTACGTAATAGTATATGTATTACCAACCTCTAGCCATCCCTAAAGCGATGTACCACTCCGGATCTTTTGACATTTTCTTCTCATAATATTCTAGCAACTTATCGAGGGTGATTGATATCCTGAATACTTTTGGCACATTATAGATAAAGTCTTGAGTGTCGAAATATGGATAAATGCCAGCTGCAAGGCCGACGCAGGTAGTGAACAAGGCGAAGTGCTTAGCGTACATGTTGAACTATACTACCGATTTAACAGTATGGGAGCTAATAGGCATCGTAAAAATATATTGTAGCCACATGGATGCTGTTGATTGGGCAAAATATAGGTCATATGTATAGAGATTACGTGTAAAAACACATATTTCTTACATTTTGTCAGAACTTTTAAAATGTACGGGTCGTTAAATCTATATATACGTACATAAAATTAAATTTTTACTGTCTGAATGATATGTCAACGCTGTTTGTTGATCATGGAGACATGAAATTTGAAGAGCTTGTTCTTTGCAAGATGTAGGTATAAACATTTTCTGCGAAACTTCTTCTTCACTAAGTAAGAATATGACGCGGGCGGAAGCTAGTCGGACCACACGGGAGTAAATACTGCTGCAACTAAGGTCATGTCAATCTATTGCACTCAATCGTAATTAACTTTAAAAGTTTCAGCCTATATTGCAACATAGCACTTCATATAGAGGTATAATTAGTAGGAGCTTAATTATTAGCTCACGTTCAACTCGATTGTATTTTATTGTTAGGTTAGAACACCTGAATGCAAAGTAGCTTTAGACGATGTTGAAAGTTTTAGTCCAACTGAGTCGTGTTTGAAAGTTGTTAATGATCATAATATTTATAGAGGTTCATTTAGAGCATTGTCTTGTATAGACTAAAGGATGCATTGTAGAAGTCTAGATTTCGTTACGTAATATACGTAGGTACAGTCAGCAGCATAATATTCTAATAACATCGGAGTAAATAGAGTGCTGCTAGAAAGTAGTTTCCATATTTGTATGTCTTTCGTAAAAGGCATTTGCTTAATTAATTGTATATTTATCTTTCACTATCTAGCTTTCGTTAGAAGCTTTGCCTGCGTTCACTGCAGTATTTCAATACTTTACGGATATACAATTTAGCCACTATACGGTCATCAGTGATAAAAATGGAAATCATATACATTTTATAGAAAAATCAACCGGATATATTTTTATCTACTTGTAATAAAGTGGCCGCCATCTAAACCTACGAGCTACTGAAGCAGGACCGCGCATGTAAATTTTACTTATATTCATCTAGAAATTCTACTCACGAACTAGTCATCTCGTTAGTTAGCTAACAATCTGAGCAATGAATCACTATCAATCATTGTACAAGACTGTTCTAATACGAAAAGTAGTAAACAAGAAAAAAAGAGTTGTTATAGAGTATTTAGACAAAAGTTTAGCGAAAATTTAAATTTTTGAACAAAAAAACATAGCACGTTTCATAGTGGTGTTTATTTCATATAAATAAAAAATCGAAAAGGGTACTACGTTTATCTTCTTTAAATAAGGTAATTTTTTTGGGCAGTAGGTGAGCTCTCAGTCTGCATACTTACTGTACACCTTTAAAATGATGTATAAATAAACCACCGATAAATGAAAAACACAATGCATTACAATTGTCTGAATTGTACTAAATGTTTTGTACAGTCACGTACTCTCTGTCTGTCCTCCAAGCTGACAATTTAATTGTACCAAGTTATGTGTAACGTAAAGATAGTATACCAAATCAAGTCACGAATCGTTATGCCTAATATCGTTATTAGCGATGGTGCAAACTGAAAATCAAATGTCGAATAGTCGATAGTTGTTTCAATAAAATTACGTGGCTTTTTAAATAGACGTACCTATACTACGTCTTAATAGATTATATAATCGATATTTTAGTTTATACATATTCATTTTTACTTTATTATTCTGTTAAGTTACTTTACTAGATATTGAATTAAGTCAACTGATATGAATGTCGTGAGTCACAAATTATAATAGTATACAGGATGTTATGAGCCCCAGGTTTTTAATAAGTCATAACTTTATTATGCTTATAATGATATGCCCTATCATTTCAAGAGAACTTAATGCAGTATTTAGGTAAAATTCAAGTTCATCAGAGATCTTGAACTAGAACTAGTTGATGGCTTAACATGACAAGGCTACATGCAATGATGGTTTATCTTGACGAGACATAACTCTGTGTACGTATGCCATGTAGGCCTCTAACTTTCGAATATTTTGCAAACTTGTTTTTTTTAACCTTGACCATAGATAACTTTCGATATATGCCACCTGTATAATTATGGGCTATTAGCCATTCCCGCTATTAGCTTTGTGAAACTATCTCAAACTCCAACTGAATGTCTCATTTTATGGTTACGGTGAAGAATAAATTGATTTGTTCCGAATTGTAGGTGTATTTCTTGTGGCTCTTTCTTTAGAATGACTTTGAATTGTTATGTAATTCGTGTTGGTATTGGTGTTAATTTACGTGGTTTTCCTGATGTCTAGGCAGGTGCTCAATAGTATTACGAGGTCCGTACTACTAGAGTTGTCTCATAATCTTACTCTCACTTACAATACTTACATAATCACATATAGACTACCGCCACTAAACTACATTATAATTCCTACTTGCCATACGGAGTCTGGATTAGTGCATGGTTAATTACAATAGGGTCGCCCCCAACTACATGGGACTTGAACATTACTGGCGGAGTGCGGATGCGTGAGCATTATATACGTGAGGTATTTTGCTACAGTTACTATAATTGTATATTTTCCAATTATTGAAATTAAGCAACCACTTGCCGCCAGTATTTGGTGGGCGCGTGCTTAACTGAACGACTTCCCTCTCATCATCCTCCTGCCCTGTTCCCCAAAAACACGCCGGATGATACTAGTTTACGCAAGATTTTATCAATATTTTGTCAATACTTACAGGTGGAATACCAAGAGAGTCATTGACACCGCCAATTAAATCCAGATTTTCCGTAAAAAAGAATTGCGAATGTCAGATGGCATTCGCTTTGTGTAAAAATCTAGTAACCAGTCACTTCGGTTTAGTTCCAACAATGTATGGCCTAAGGCGATGACTATTTATTGCGCTAAACTTATTTCTATTTTTAGCCGCGGTAGCTGAGTCGTTTGACTACCTAATCGTCTGTAACGTAAGCGACAGAAGTTCCAATCTCATCGGTCTGCAGCAATGATATTTTCTAATAAATTGTGTTGTGATTTCTCGTAATGAGATGATGATGGAAAATATTGGGATGAAACCAGCATACTGTTTATATTCGTGACACTTCTGGGAAGACGGGAAGAAAGGTTTTTCATTATAAACCTGAATGCCTAGTACGTCATCCAGGAAAAGAGTAGTTTCTGAGATCATTAATTGCATATGTCTAAAAATACAAAGCATCTTGCTTGTCAATATCAAGGTTCACTGGTTGAGGTAACAAAGGCACCGACATAGAAACACGAGTAGATTTTATTACACAATATCTCAAGAAATACAATACTTATTTAACCATGTATGATTAATAACATACTCAATATATGTAGTGAGTGTAATAGTATATAAGTAGTATTATTTGATATCCCCTCTAGTCGCGGGATGGCTTGAGAATGTACAGCCATGTTCGTATTGAAAGGGCGCGACTTAACAGTACCAACAGACTGAACCAACAGTCATACTTGCGTCCACGCTTTTTCTGCAATGCGGGCAACCGTACCGAGCTTGCTTTGGTCATTCTATCTCAGTCAGTTTAGTGTTAAACACCATCATCGGAGTGAGAAGAAGCAATAATAGTTATTTGCATGCTATTACGATGGCCGTGTCGCATCAGTGGTTCATACAATGGACCCCGCCTTCCATGGTGTTCGCGGACATCTCTAGAGGGTACAACAATATAAACGAACGATTCAATAGCGTACATCACAAGTGGGACGACCGTTTGACTGTGAACGAGGAAAGTGATGTGAATAATGCTTACCGAGGTGGTGATCACAAGTATGAACACCAGTCGGAGAACAACTATAACGATGATACTGCGAAGTCGAATAAATATGACGGTAAGTTGAAAACTATTCCTATGAAATAAAAGCACAATGCCGGTATTATAATTTATGTCTGAAGTACATGACTTAAGTAAAATGTATAAACTATTTCAAGCAAGTAATTAAAAGTAAATAATTAATTAAATTATAATTTTATGAAATTCTTCAAAAAATATGATCTTAATAACCTTACGTTAGTTAACTTAAGGTGAATAAAGGCATAATTTGGCCATTACAGATGCTAAAGAACTCATCGCTCTTAAAAACAATGCTTTTTATAATGATTTGCTATTGGGAACTAATTCTGCGTGCATTTATGTCGTTAAAATCTTGAAAGCGCACCACACTCGGTCTTGAGTAATACCACGGTGAAAGTATCCATTACAGATAAGCAGTTTCGTATACGTAAAACAATATTGTATTTAAACCAACCTTTAAAATACCAACATCGGGTCAGCCAAACGGAAAATTAATATAATATAAATATTTATTTAATATAAGTATTTTCTTATAAGAGCGATGGGTCCTACTGCTGGGCAAATATTTCGTCCTTATTTATATCTTCCATATTTATATACGAAAATAATTATTTAGTTTTATTTTATTTATTTACTTATAACGTCTTTAACGTAGGTTTATTTTATGTTGTTATAATTTATTTTGTAATATTATATTTAACCCGTTTACTGTCATTTGTGAACGCTTAGAATGGTTGAAGAGTCTGGATTAGTGCCCGGACTTAAGCATATCTGACGAAATGTGAGTGCACTATAAGTACAGCTCTGCCTGCTCCTTCAGGGAATACAGATGTGAATTATTCCATAATAATTATTAGATCTCGAGAAAATAGTAATATTTCATGACAGTATCCGTAACCTGATTATTGTCCGTAACTGCATTCTATACAATAAACAATTACTAGGTACTCGAAACGAGCATCTAACCTTAACATCTTTTCGTCTTTCATTCAGCTAACCAAAATTAAGCAATCGATTTACAAGACTATTAAAAAAACTCTAAGTTCAATAGTCATTTACAGAAAAACGGCCAAGTGCAAGGACTCTTGCGCCGTGGGCCGTGCCAACATCGACATTAAACTTTGGTATTTAAAACTGGGTCACATCCACATCCCGTTTCTGAGAAAATATGCCACATCCCAATTATATGTAAATAATGATCATTTATGGTAAAACAAATAAAGTATATACATAATTATTATTATTCGCGTGAAAATTAAATTTTAAATGTAGGTACACGATATCAGAATTATTTAAAGTGCAAATACCTAAGTATATAATTATTTAAACACCAACCACCATTAACGAGCAAACCAGTACTCCATGTTTCAACGATGACGAATTTCGTTGTGTGTTAAGATGGTTGAACAAAGATAATAGGAAGATCAACACATTTCCAGCGACAGTATATAAAATAATGCTTGCGTATTAGTGTGTGTGTAGAATCGAACTTTGTCAACGTTGAAACATGTAAAAATCTGATATCTTTAGCGTTGGGGCAGAGCACAGATTGAAAGTTGAAAATTAAAAAAAAGTTAAATCTACTTTTTTATGAGCCTACTTTAAAAAGTAGATTTTATTAAATATTCCAACTATTGAGAGGAAGAGTAATAAAACCGCTGTTTCTTCACATTTTGTGACAAAAACACGTGATATCTAAATGATTAGCATTGTTATTCTTTCTTTACAATGGTGGCGCATTTAGCTGTGTCATTATCTTGGGTTCGTCAACGGGCCACAAACTTCTTGCTCCATTAGGGCTTTGGTAACTCGTTAATCTTCGACTTATGTAAATAACTTGCTGTGCAGGGCAAAGGTTCAATCTCCAGTTCAGTCGGCTCCGAGACTTTTACTTAGGTATTTGCATACCTTAGGTAAATAATATTATGCAGTCAGTTTTCTAGCCGCACCTTTTAGTTTAAATTTAGCTCTTATTTTTATTTAGCTATTATAATAAGTAAATGGGATCTATGATATATGATTTTAGAGGTTTTTTTTGCTTTTTGAACCCTGATAGGTATGTACACGGTTGATATTTTCATATAATGTGTAGGCAATATAGGCAGAGCTGTAGGCTATGGGCGCTACAATGAATAATTAAAATACATTTGATTAACTTGATGATCCATTAAATATACAACTTTGAATGCGTTGAATTTGCCATAGGATTATGGATGTCGTTCGGTGCGCAGTTAAAATATTGAAAATATTTTTAGTCAAAATACCATTGTTCTGGCAACCTGAAATAAAATCCACGCACTGTTTCATGTAAAATTGATACCCTATTCCAAAACAAACCGCAGAAATATTCTCATTGATATTTCGACTTCGGTTGTGGTAACCACTACTTGAACAATAATTTGCTGGATTATTGCTAAGTTTCCTGGAAATAATATGATAATCGGTAAGTAATGAGGAAGTGCGCACCAAATAATTAAGTGCTTATTAAACTTCTTTTAACGCATGGTTTATTTAGAGCGATTGTGATGTTCACCTGTGCTTAGCATACATAATTTGAATTATGTACATTACCGTACGTGTTCCATAACAATGGAACCACTTATTATTTTTTTACAAATTATTTATATAAAAAAAAACCACTTTTTTAACTGAAATCGTCACAGATCGCATTAAATCGTTAAAATAATGGTTTATTTAGTTGGTAAACGGCAGTACATCTTCTTGTATGTGGTAATTACCAAAGGGGTACGTATAAGTTTCAAGGAATATAAGTCGTGTTTGAAATTACTACGCGAGTAGGTAATTAGTTTATGGCGAAGCTAATGTAAAAATACTATCGCGCGGAACATAGTAGCGTGATATTATAGCACAGCATTACCTAGTACACTTACATTAAAAACTGTAATGCTATTTGGCAAACGGTGGTCTCTGCCTACCCCCATGGGATACTGGCATGAGCATATGTATGATGAGTATGTATGGATGTAATGCTATGTGTAACTATATGACATTGTATTACTGATTTCTAATTAATAGCTTACCTACTTTGATTAGTAACCAAATAAAAAATAAATTGGACCCCGTTTTTGTAGAATACTTTGAAGGCTCAACAGACATGCGTTAGGGTTATTGTGTCATTAAAAGTCAAATACTTACAAAATCAAACTGGGATGAATTAGAGAACTTATATTATTAATAATAATTTTAAGATTTAAATAACATACTTTTTATTCAAGCAGAGATACAGCAATTAATTCAGATAGATTTCAAATTCCGATGCGCTAAATCCGTAATTTCACAGCTGTTGACTTTTATGGATTGGAAAAGTGTAGATTTTAAATTAGTAGTTCAGATTGATTTGATGAACGTAATATTTTTTAGCCAGACAATAAAGCCACTGCTGGGCAAAGGCCTCCCTTTCACTTTTCCAACTTTCTCTGTCCTCAGCCCAGCAGTGGGACACTACAGGCTAATAATAATAATAATAATAATAATAAAGCCACTAGGACAGGAAATGTTGAAACCGTGACAAAATTTTCTATATTGTTGTAGTTTCCTAGTAGTAAAAATAAAGCACTTCAACAATGAGTTGTACTTTTATCTTTATGACGAATATTTTTTATCTAGGAAATGCTAGCTTTGCTTTACTCGAGTTTTAGTCAGTTTGTGACTTACCGCACCCGCGAATACGACTGACCAAATATCGAAATTTTACGCTTTTTTAATATTTATTTATTTATCGGTGCCACATACTCAAAAAAAACGAACTTGTATCGGCTTCACTAATTATGGATTTATGTAGGTTTCCTTAATACATTTAATTTATTTATAGACGACATTTTAAACTCATTTGGTGTCTTCCAATAATTGTTATGCAAAGCTTTTTTACTTTTCTATTTTAAGTCTATTAATTACCATAAAGTGTAAATATACACGTGATTTTCGTATACTTCTTTAATGCTCGAGTTTTAAATTGCACTTTTGGTGTATAACATTAGTATGTGTGACAGCGGATACTAAACTCATAGACATATACGTAGCAGGTACTAGTTATAATAAAATCAATTTATTGCCTCAATACCAATCTTAATGTTCAGATAACAGTCGTGTCGCCGGCATCACGTTGTGGCTGGCTATGCTGGGTCTGGCGCGAGCGCAGTCCGTGCCCGCCGACACGGACACGCCGCCCTTCAGCACGCTCTACAAGTGGAAGCAAATAGACTTCGAGTTTCCCTCTCCGAAGCATCGCCGGCATGCACTCTCTATAGGGTAATACTAAATGTCATCATTAATGCATGAAGGTACCGGGTCGTTTATTAAGATATAATATTAGGTTTATTTAATATTCAACAATTTGAAGAAAAACAGAAAACGCTGAGACGAATCATATGTCAATCATTAGCGAACGGGACATTTAAGGAGATATAAATTGAGTTTGATGATTGTCCTTAGCCTGAACTCTTGAGAACCTCAGTTTCAAATATAGGTATGTATATAAATGGGTACTTGCAGTAAATACATTCCGTCGAGCGTGCTGCCCCTGGGCGTGGAGGTGTGGGGCGGGCGCGTGTTTGTGACGCTGCCGAGCTGGCGACGCGGAGTGCCGGCCACGCTCGCCACGCTGCCCCGCGCTGGCGGCATCGCCTCGCCGCCGCTCAAACCCTATCCCGACTGGAGCTACCATGCAGCCTTCGGTAATGTTATAACCGTCTATTAGCTATCCAATTGATTGATAGGTTTTGTGCCCCACGGTTTCACTGGTGATCCTAGTATAGCCATTATCTTTATTAGAGGTATTCCTTGAATATGGATCCAATTGATTGCAGCGTTTCGAAGTTTCACTATCACTAAACTCATGAAACAACGTTTATAATTAATTTGTATTTTAATTAACTATTTCGTGTAAATAAATTTAGGAAATTAAGTCAATCTATGTAGATAGGTAGGTACAACAAAAACAACGTTACACAGCAGCAGCTCTACCGCGTCCGGTATGAAAGTTAATCTTTTCTAGCGGAAAAGTTAGCCTAGAAATACATTCTAGGCTGAATCTAATTAACTTTACATTCACTTTTATTTAGTTTTTTCACATTTCAATTATTTTACATAAGGAGAAGGAAGGGATAGGCAGAGGAGTACTTGTTGTACAAGAAAATCTCGCCAGTTACGTTTCCTATGAATTGGGGGGTGATCCTATTGCCATTAACTTATTTTTTTTATTTCATTACAGGTGATGGAAAGAATTGCTCCGGGCTGACTTCAGTCTTCCGAGTAAACGCGGACTCTTGCGGTAGACTCTGGGTTCTAGATTCAGGACAGATTGACTCCCAAGACGATCCCAAACAACTGTGTCCACCAAGTATAGTCGTATTCGATCTCCGTACCGATACACTTATCGCACGATATCAAATTCCAGACAAATACGTGCTGCAAGATTCTTTGTTTTCAAATATAATTGTGGATACCAGAACAGAAGATTGTTCAGACCTTCATGTTTATATAGCAGATACCTGGCGATTCGGACTTCTTGTATTCCGAGAAAGTGATGAAAAATTTTGGAGATACTTCAGCCCTTTGTTTTATCCCGACCCGTTAGCCTCAAACTACACTCTCCATGGACTAAACTTCCAATGGCCCGATGGAATTTTCGGACTTGCCCTCACTCCTCTAGATATAGAATTTGACGAACGTATTCTTTTTTTCCATTCTATGTCAAGTTACAGAGAATTTTTTGTAAAGACATCTGTTCTGCGAGACCCTTCTCGTGTTAACAATAGCGCTTCAGAATTTAATTTAGCCGGAGAGAGCCGTGGTTTATACGGACAAGCTTCAGCTTCAGCTATTGATAGTAAAGGAGTTATGTTTTACGGCTTGGTGTCTCGCGATAGTATTGGATGTTGGGACACGCGTAAACCTTTCAAGAAAAGGACTAATGGTGTGGTAGCGTTTAATTCAGAAACGTTAATATTTCCAAATGACATAAAAATTGACCACGAAGAACAAGAGAGTGTTTGGGTGATATCGAATCGCTTACCAATGTTTCAAGATGGACCGCTGGATCCAGATGACTACAACTATCGGATTTTATACGCGAATTCTGTAGAAGCTGTACAGGGCACCGTGTGTGACCCCGAGGTGCAAGTTCCACCGACAGTTAAAGTGCCTCTTCTTCGAGGTTGGATGCCATAAGACAATTACCTTATACAAAATATGTTCCTAATATTTTTTTTATTATTTTTCTACCGTTTTTACGTACAAACTAGAAATAATAATAAATGCCCATATACTTAAAATGCACTGATTTGTTTATCCTTATGCCCTTAATTTCTACATGCCTTCGCTTCATTTTTCGAGTGTGAGCGCAGTGATTATCGCTACGCACTCAAAGATCTATCCAAATTTGAAGCAATTTAAGTTACAATTTGAGAAAAGTCAATGATAATGTACATCCACAAAAGACCTGGGGGCCAACTATGATCGTTAAAGCAGCGCGTACTAAGAACTTCTTAGCTTTGACGTTTCATTTTACCATACCAAAATTCAGAAGTTCTTAATACGCTTTGCTTAAGCCGATGATGGTAGACCCCCTGATAGTACAAAGATCAGGGTATGTCTCCCTTAATCCGCATGGCCGTATTTTGCAAGCTCGCCTCAGCACAATGGAAGATCCGATGACACGCTTTAAAACTCTTAAAGTAGGTAACGTTAATCTTCATTAACCTTAAACATTTTATTAATTCAAGTCGCGGGCACAAATTGGTACGTATGGTAATGACATCAAATTGTCACCCCACCCTCGCTTGTTATCACGTAAGCTTTGTGTTTGTCAACATAGTCACTCTCAGTAGGTACTAATATATAAAACAAAACGAACACATAACAGATCAAATTTAGAGCTAGAATAGACGAGTATTGAGCTTGGGAGACAAAAGTGGCTTGGCAGTTTTATAAGGTATGTTACATACTTATAATAAAAGATCGAGACGGCGAATTGTCTTATTCAGACTTTCAAGGAAGTCTTCAGAAAGTTATATATTTTGCATGTGCTTGCAATTCCTCCATCTCTCATCTCCATATATTAAGAAGAGTTACCTGATCCTATTGGTAGTTGTTAAATCCTTTTTATTTACTGTGATAACAGGTTATGGTCATACGCATATAATTAGCCTATGTAGATACTAATATTGAAAGCGTCGCGTAATCATAAGGATCACCTGAACTTAATCCAGCAATTCTGAAATTTTCTTGAAGAGTAGGTAGCTATAACATTATCCTTTGTCTCCTATGTGTCAGAAGCTAGTAACTATGATAAACGTAGCTTACCTGGCTTTAAAAAAATATTTATTAGCTGTTTTAGGAGCATGGATAACAATATAAGTACTTATATCAAATCATAAAAAATGCAAACTTGATGGATGAAATTGCCAAGATATTTTTATTTTACTTTAAATATACATTTTCAGATGAAGGCTATAGTGATTCTGACGCTGGCCGTAGCATCAGCTATTGCTCAGTCTAATTTCCAAGGAGCCATTAACACTTTGAAACAGCTGGATGTGGGTTATCCTACTTCGCAAGATCGTCAAATAACTGTATATAGAACGTATAGTATTGTTTCCATACATAATTTAACATTTATATTATATTATAGCATTTAATGATATCTTAGGATATCGATTTATTTATTAGTTTGACTATTTTTAGAAGGTTGTCAGCTGAGTTGTGCAAATCCCAAAGAAGATTCAACGAACAGAAGAGAGTTTATTGCGATGAGAATGTCAGAAATGTAAGTCAGGCCCGAGCACCTCTCTGGCAGCGTGGCGTGGTCTCAAATATACAACCCTTACTCCGGCCCACAGGTAAGAGTTACATTTTCTTAATTAAAGTGCCTTTTTACTAGTATTTTATACTCCTATCCTCAACAATAACAAATTTATTTGTTCTATTACTTAACTATGTTCGTCAAATATTCTAAAAATAAATGAATACTAGATAATAGCCTGAAAGACAGCATCTTACTGTGGCTAACAACACTGGACGTCGCGCGTGCGCAACCCGTTCCCGCCGACATGGACACGCCACCTTTCAGCACACTCTACAAGTGGAAGCAAATAGACTTCGAGTTCCTGACACCAGAGGACAGAGCATTGGCGCTTGCTACCGGGTAATGCCCTTTATACACGCATATTTTTTAATTAATTGCAATTGGTTGGTGTTAGATTTTATTTTTTTATATGAGACCTTCTGAACAGTTATGTACTAAGTTATGAAATCTTTTAAATTATTTTCCCAAAAATGATTACCTACTACTTTCATGAATGAGAATTTATACAGATAAATAAAATTGAAGTGTCTGTTTGTAAATCCAAAATTAAGCTTCAAAAACAGCTTTTCATTAAATGTATATGAAAGTATACGGTACACATAAAAATACAATTATTAAAAAATATCTCTGTCTGTCAGTCTGTTTGTTCCGGCTTATCTCTGAAACGGCTGGACCGATTTAATCGAAATTTTCACTGGCAGACAACTAAGATAACAAGGAGTTAAGGTACATTGGTTTAAAAAAACATTAAGGTTCCGCGGACCACACGCGGATAAACCCGCGGGGCACAACTAGTAAAAAATCCATTAAACATGATCTTACCAAAAATACTTATTACACTTGTAGTGGATACAGTCCGTCGAGCGTGCTGCCCCTGGGCGTGGAGGTGTGGGGCGGGCGCGTGTTTGTGACGCTGCCGAGGTGGCGACGCGGAGTGCCGGCTACTCTCGCCACGCTGCCTCGCGCTGGCGGCTTCGCCTCGCCGCCGCTCAAACCCTATCCCGACTGGAGCTACCATGCCGCCTTCGGTAGGTTCTTAAGCGCTAAAGATATATTACGAAGCTGAATAAAATAATCTTACTTAGATTATAAATTTTCTTTTCATTGCAGGTGACGGAAGGAATTGTTCGGGCTTGACTTCAGTCTTCCGAGTAAATGCTGACTCTTGCGGTAGACTCTGGGTTCTAGATTCAGGAAAGATTGACTCCCAAGATGATCCCAAACAACTGTGTCCACCGAGTATTGTCGTGTTCGATCTTCGTACCGATACACTTATCGCACGCTATCAAATTCCAGATGAATACGTGCTGCAAGGTTCTTTGTTTTCAAATATAATTGTGGATACCAGAACAAAAGACTGTTCCGACCTGCACGTGTATATAGCGGATACCTGGCGCTTCGGACTTCTTGTATTCAGAGAACGCGATGGAAGGTTTTGGAGATATTCCAGCCCTCTGTTTTACCCCGACCCATTAGCCTCAAACTACACTCTACATGGACTAAACTTCCAGTGGACAGATGGAATTGTCGGACTTGCGCTCACTCCACTAGATACAGAATTTCAAGAACGTATTCTGTTCTTCCACTCCTTGTCAAGTAATAGAGAATTTTTCGTAAGGACATCAGTTCTGCGTGACCCTTCGCGTGTGAACAATAGCGCTTCAGAATTTAATTTAGCTGGAGAGAGCCGAGGTTTATACGGACAATCTTCAGCTGCAGCTATAGATAGTAAAGGAGTTATGTTTTACGGTTTAGTGTCTCGCGATAGTATTGGATGTTGGGACACAAGTAAACCATTCAAGAAAAGAACAAATGGTGTGGTGGCGCTTAATTATGAAACACTAATTTTTCCAAATGGCATAAAAATCGATCACGAAGAACAAGATAGTGTTTGGGTGATATCAAATCGCCTACCAATGTTTCAGGCTGGACTGTTGGATCCAGATGACTACAACTATCGGATTTTATATGCAAATTCTATAGATGCCGTACGGGGTACCGTGTGTGACCCCGAGGTGCAAGGTCCAGCACCAAATAAGAGATCTCGTCTTCGACGTTAACCTTGAAAATAAACGATGTTAAGTTTTTCTTTTATATTTTTTTTATTTATTGCCATATACCTACACGCAAAAAAAAACAATTTATATGATTAAATTGCAGTTATTTGTTAGTCAGAAACCCCCTCAATTTGTATATATCAAATGCATGATACATATACAAAACGGAAATTAGATGGCAATTGCAATATACTTCTCTCACTGCTTCATTAGCAATTTGTATTTGAGAGGAACTTGGTCATGAAATCTGACACTGACTCCCGGGTCATTGTCCCTTCGGAAGCCTTTAGGGAAGATGCCATTTATTTAGAATCTGTGGAGTCGAATAAATATATCTTCTGAAAGGGAAACTAGAAATATGAGATAGATACACTTCTCTTACGAACATAGAAGTCAACATTGGTTTTTATTTTCGACGAACGAGGGGAACTTGGTATTATGAGTACACCTTGATCATAATATTTAATTTGAAGCGTCTCATACAAAACAAAGATTTGTCGAACTTATTTTTTTCCATTCCTCCTAAGCTTGTAAATGATAGATAGATAGATCACGAGTCTCGAGCCCTACACTATATATTACAATGAAATATAGAATATTATATAGTGTAAAACATATTTAGTGGCTTTATTCATAATAGCAAAGAGAATAGAGCAACCGCGCTTTCTACTCGGTAATGCGTTGTTAGGTGGCTTTGTAATTTATTCTAGGCTTCGACTACCTACTTACCTATGAATGTTTTTATTCATGTCATGTTAAATTAGAAAATGATTTTCAATCTAATGCAAAAAAAATCATCCTCTCTCGAAGAACACCATGCACTCTAACGATAGCTTGTTCCATACGTCATCAAACACATCCACAGGATTCCTATATTGCCTTCGTACCTTCGTCAGGGTCGAAGAGTCGACACACTTCACAAACTGGATGATTATTTCGATAACCTCCCACCATCCTCCCATCATCCAAGATAAATACAAATTCGAAAATATGTTTATTTTATTAGACTCTGAACTAAATCGTCAGAAACCAAATCGTCAGAAAGACATGATTATACAGGATTTATACTAAGATACCGCCGGGTTCAGAGGGTTGCTTTTACTGGGAAGGTATTATGCTAATAACGTAAAACATGGGGAGGGACACTTGAGAGAAATAAAAATGATTTTAAAATATTCTCTATATTTTTGAACGGCTCTAGCACCTTTAGGTGTTTTCAAATAAACAGACGCTGTTATTGCTCTTGAACGGCTTAAGGCGTTTTCATTTAAGGGCACACTTCATAACCAATTCAGAAGCAGAATTCAGTAAAATTATATTACAAAATAGAGTTACTTTAAAAGATAAGATAGTGCTGGTTTTTTTTTATTTTAATTACATTTTTAGAAACAATATCTAATGCCATCCAGAACATTAATGTAATAATTGAAGCCAAGCTACTTCGCAAGAATATGCGTAGTTGTTGACATACATATGCTCACGCCTGTATTCCCAGAAGGGTAGGCAGAGGTGTACTTGTAGTACATCCACATTTCGCCAGTTTATCAGTTATGCGTGGTTGTTGACTTCCCCGAGAAAAGAATTAAGATTGAAGTGGGTGCCCCTTGTCTTGTTTTCACATACGATGTCACACACACACACACACACACACATTTATTATGTGTGTGGAAATAAAATATAATAAGTATAGGGTTAGGTTTTTTTTATCAATATGTCAGTCAGCTATGTGGATTTTTGGACGTTGATAGCTCTATAATCCCCGGCGGTAGCATATATAATTCTGTAGAATCGTCGTGTCGTTCTGATGATTTGAAAGTGAGTTTAACCAAATAAGGATATTATTCGAATTGAATTGAATGCCCGCGATAAGATATAATCGCGGCGTCGGCTACGTGAAATCAAGGCGTGGCGCACATTGTTCGCTTAGAACGCTTACGTGCATTAAAAAACTGCATATATTATACATTGCGTTGTGTAATTAACATCCAGTTGTTAACATAATAATTAACCATTTAGCGGAATCCATCAGATCACTCCCTGACAGCAAGTAATCGAATGATTTAAAAAATAATTTATAAAATATACATATTGCAACACGTACAAACCGAATTTGGTCTGCCGTCTACCGTATCGTGATCTTGAAATAGATTTTAAAAATAACCATTTCGAATGCTAGACTATAAATTATGCATGAGATTAGAACATAACAACATTATATTTGTACAATAGGTCAGTATCACGTTTATTGCTCTTTTACACTCAGTTGTCACGAGTTATGTCGCACATATTACACAATATATGAACCGTACCGGTTAGTTGCAAGAATGGTATTTGATATGTCACCTGGTACAACTAGATCATAATTAATTATGCATTATTCCTGATTGTGTGAGGTAAGCGTACAACAAGTAAATTTATTAGTCTCTTATCTAATTTCAAAAACCAAATGCAGACAACCCAGTTTCTGATCTTTCTCGGATTACTATCGCCCATTGACTTAACTTCCACATACCTACACCTACCCACCTATAATGGTTCCTTAATAATGATATCAAAGTAAAGAAGTGAATAATTCATCATAAAACGTTCCAAGATCAATTACCGCGTCGCCCTTGAGCTCATATTACATGAGGTGAACGTTTCAAATTCCCAAATAAAACGTGTTCAACTCGATTGACCACTTCCTCACCCCCACTTCTAGTTAAAATTGGACATAAATAAGTAAAAAGTACCATTCAATTCCTGCAATGATACACCCACTTTGATCAGTCGTTTCGTAAGTCATGTGGATTTAACAGTGTTACGTAGAGATTTCCATGCATTAGCAATGTTGTCGGACATACCAAAGCACTCTGTATAATATCAGGGGCCTTCAATGAATTTAGAATGCATAACAGTTCCCAACTAGCGTCGGAATAGACGCGTTCTATACATAATATACTGGTGAGACGAGTGGCCTGAACTAATAAAGGTGAGTAGAGTTTACAACTCAATTTATTTAGTTAGTATTTTTTTTAATTAGATAAAATGAAATAAATAAACCGACTGCGAGAAAATTATGAGTTTCAGTAATGAACTGTAAAGTTATAAATATAGGTAAATAGGTACATACATACCTAAACACACACTTTTTTTATCGTCATGCTGGATCCTCGTGGGACAGTAATTGATAAATATTACGTTGAATATATATCTAATGGATTTAAATTATTCATATATCATAAGTCATACGTGTTATTTAACGGTGGGAAATCCAGGTAAAAATTGGAAAGTGGGTATCAGTGGGTATCAGTCTGTCCGCCATGACCTAGCCTTATGTGAAAGTCATTGTCATTAGTTTTGTAACTCAAAAGAAATCGTTGGTGATCGTCACGAATATTAACTTTTTTAAAGTAAGAGAATAGATTTAATGACATTTTGCTGTAATAACTATCCTTTGACTGTGATAGCCTTGGTTGTCGGAAATGCAAGCGGTGCATTCAATAAAATGACCTACGCCAATGTAGTAGTTGGGAACTTAGGTTCATGTTAGTTTTTAGTTGTCTAGGGCTATGTTTGAAAGTGATTAAGTGAAAAGTCAAGAATATACTTATACTATTTCGTACGTAAATACGTCGTATTATTATGCCTGTAATAACTAGGTTTAAGCACAGATTATAATGAAAAGGAAAATGATTTATTAAATTTAGGCCCTGGTATGGCATATATGAAGGTTAAAGAACTGACCACCGATAATACTATTCACCGTTTAGGTCCACCCAAGGTACATATTTTAGTTCTATTGTTGAATCTTGCCCCTCGGATGCCAAGATTGATTTGATGGTGACTTTTATCCTATATAGGGGAAAGCGGGACCACGAGCATCCCAGTGCACCATTAAAAATAATTATGAATTCCAAAAAGCCCGTTTGGAACACTCACTCGCGGACCCATTGTCTACCTCATTTGGCTCAACAGTAATTATCATTCTCGTCCTAAAAGCCTCTCAATTAATTACGTCATCAATAGATAAGTAACTTTAATAGTAAGTTCAAAGACTTATCTATAGTGCCTGAGACGGCGATAGACTCACCATCTGTCACGTTGACACTGAATCATCTTCGATGAAAAATGGTGTTGTTATTACTCTGCTCTGCTTACTCCTTCGAGGAATATAGGCGTGAGCGTATGTATATAGATAAGTAACTACATACGAGCAGGTATATCTTTGAGAGATTAAGTAACGACTACAATTCTTTCAACATTATCCACTGATTAACATAATTGTATATTCATAACATATTGTCGCAAACTATTATACAAATATTATTATGATATTATTTCATATCATATTTCGTATTGAATTGGAGCACGGTCACTGTGAAGTAACAGTACGTTTCACTATAATATCCTCAGATAGTTTTACATATTATAGTAGTATTTCATTTATCAACTTAAAACTTGTGCTCGTGGCAAAATAATTTTAACTAATTAACTGTAATGTATTTAGCTATGTCATTGGCTGCGAGGTAAATACAACCTCAAGAACTAGTTTCGCCAATGCCAGTGACATCACCAATCATATGTAATTAATCAACCCCAATGCTATTGAAGTGTATAAGGACGCATGAACTATAATACATATTTATTCGAGTATGTCGCCGCGAGTACAGTACACACATACCTTACAAATGAAACTAGATCTCTAGTAAAGAATCATCAAGATTGTAACTTAAGAATAGGTAACACGTCGATAATGACCTTGCGTTTTAACGTGGCTCAAAATATGTTGACACTTTTTCTGAAGCGGATTGTGGTTGAATTCCAAAGTTGGCGGATCAACACATGTTATGCCACACCAAATACGCAACCGAATGCCAACGTAACATGAACAAACCTACACTTGGGCTAGGTAATGAGTACAACTTAAGTGTTGAGTTGAAAGCTAGAACTAGAGTCTAAAAAGGATTTCATTAATAAGACATTGAACAACGTAGTTATTTAATTCCGTCATGCTCGAAGGTACTACGCCAGAAGCATGGCATAGGAGTGTGGTCGTTCTGTTCTTCAAAAAGGGTGATAACACCTTGCTGAAGAATTATAGACCGATCTCACTCCTGAGCCATGTTTACAAGCTGTTCTCGAGAGTCATTACGAATCGTCTCGAACGCAGGTTTGATGACTTCCAGCCTCCCGAACAAGCCGGTTTCCGAAAAGGTTTTAGTACCATGGACCACATTCACACGCTCCGCCAGATTATACAGAAGACAGAGGAGTATAATCGGCCATTATGTCTAGCGTTTGTGGACTATGAGAAAGCCTTTGATTCAATCGAAACCTGGGCAGTATTGCAGTCCCTCCAACGATGTCAGATCGACTAAAATATCGAAGTGTTGAAGTGCTTGTATAGAAACGCTACCATGACCATTCGACTTCAGGAAAAGAGCACGAAGCCAATCCAATTGCAGAAAGGTGTGAGACAGGGAGACGTTATTTCTCCGAAACTGTTCACGAACGCATTGGAGGACGTTTTCGAGCTCTTGGACTGGAACGGATTCGGCATCAACATCAATGGCGAATACATCACTCACCTTTGTTTTGCCGATGATATAGTCATCATGTCAGAGTCGTTGGAGCACCTCAATACTATGCTCAGCGACCTCAGTATCGTTTCCCAACAGGTGGGCCTTAAAATGAATATGGACAAGACGAAAGTCATGTCGAATGTTCACGCGGCACCCGTACCGGTTGTTGTTGGGAGCGATACTATCGAAGTTGTAGACCATTATACTTACCTTGGACAGATTGTGCAGCTAGGTAGGTCCAACTTCGACAAAGAGGTCGCCCGAAGAATCCAACTCGGATGGGCAGCGTTTGGGAAGCTACGTGACATCTTTTCATCGAGAATCCCGCAGTGCCTTAAGACTAGGGTGTTTAACCAGTGTGTGTTGCCAGTGATGACATACGGAGCTGAGACGTGGTCTTTGACAGCTGGCCTTTTAGAAAGACTAAGGGTCACTCAACGAGCAATGGAAAGAGCTATGCTCGGAGTTTCTCTGCGGGACAAAATCCGGAACAAGGATATTCGCCAGAGAACCAGAGTCACCGACATAGCTCTTAAGATTTGCAAGTTGAAGTGGCAATGGGCAGGCCACATCGCTCGTAGAACTGATAACCGATGGGGAAGAAAAGTTCTCGAGTGGCGACCACGGACCGGAAGACGCAGCGTAGGCAGGCCTCCCACTAGGTGGACCGACGACATCGTGAGAGTCGCGGGCAACCGATGGATGCTAATAGCGCATTGTCGTTCGGCGTGGCGGTCCAAGGGGGAGGCCTATGTTCAGCAGTGGACGTCTTCCGGCTGATGATGATGATGATGATGAACAACGTACTCAATGCGCTTTGTACATTGATAATAGAATAATCGAATGAAGATATTTTTATATTGAAATGAAATGTCCAGTCCATCCTACAACTTCATTTGTATGATTTACAGATGAAGACTACGGGGATCTTGGTGCTGAGCGTGGTAACTTTGAGCTACGCCGTGACAAATGTTGCTGAATCAAAGTTCATAGGCACTTTATATAGATGGAAGCAGATTGACTACGACTATCCCACTCCTGAAGATAGACAAGCTGCTATCACTAACGGGTCGGTATACAAATGTAATTTAACAATTAATTTATTGCAGCAGTTAACATACATGTTGCTAACTGTTGTGGTTACCACCTACGTCTTAAGTTTCATAAAACAGAATAATTAATGCATATTATCAAGTCTCTACCAAGTTATCAGAGGAAGTGTTTATCATTATCTTGTAAATAATTAGTATTTAATTATACACGCCTAACCTATTGGTTGTATCTTAGTAAGCGTAACCTCTGGCTCAAATATGAGAGTTATTAACTATATTCATAATATAGGATTGACCATTAAAAAATTCACGCATCTCCACGTATTATTGTGCTTCTAACGTCCATTAGTTTAATATATGTTTAAATGCGTATTTTTCAGAGAATTCATCCAACTCAACGTAGTACCATTGGGCGTGGAACGATGGAAGGATCGTATCTTCGTGAGCACACCACGCTGGAAGAAAGGTGTGCCAGCCTCTCTGTCGTCTCTACCGATCGCGGCGCAGTCAGACTCGCCCCTGCTGGCACCCTTCCCCAACTGGGATTGGCACAACGCTGGTATCACCCTCATAAGCAATATTTATACTACATATTTTTACTGCTTCACGTGGTTCATACCTACCTATGCGGCAACGCAAAGTTTATGTAAAAAATATACATGAATAGATATATATACTCACATCTCTATATCCCGAAGGGGTAGGCAGAGGTCTTACTTACTTGATATATTACACCCATATATTGTCAGTTATATTTTTATTTAGTCCCATGTAATAGGAGGTGAGCCTATTGCAATTTATGGATCACTAATCCAGACTCAGTCTGTTACTAGCAATTTACCAGATTACACTGCCCGACTCACGGATCGAACCCAGGACCTCGAGTTCCACAGTATAGTACCCGAATGAATCTCGTGTTCACTTAGCTATATTATAAGATATTACATTAATTGAATCACTAATATTTTAAGTTACTCAGTTTTAATTATGATATATTGCACACATTTTTCGATAAAAAAACTATAGATCATGTAATCCGTAAAAATATTCATATTTTTCCAGAGAACTGCACGGGATTCACGTCAGTCTTCCGAATGGCTGTGGATCACTGCGGCGTCATGTGGGTGCTGGATTCCGGTCAAGTAGAGGGGTTTGAGACACCCCGACAAGTCTGCCCGCCAACCTTGGTCGCCATCAGCCTCGACACAGATACCGTACTCGCTCGCCACGAGATACCCAGCCAATTCGTCCTTCAGAATGGTCTTATCTCAAACCTCATTGTAGACTCCAGGGACTCTCGGTGCCGTGATCTGCACGTTTACATAGCTGATGTGTGGCGATTTGGATTAATAGTGTTCAGAGATGAGGATACAACATTTTGGAGATTCAGTCACTTCACATTCCTACCAGAGCCACTACGAGCTAACTACACACTGCACGGAGTGAACTTCCAATGGACCGATGGCATATTTGGTATGTCGCTAGGCAAGTATTCACAAGGTGATCGTCTGCTCTACTATCATCCGATGTCCAGTTCCCGAGAATTTGTCGTAAAAACGTCCGTTATACGGGACCCTTCGCGCGTGAACACCGCAGTGGACGAGTTTAGGATCCTGGGTGAAGAGCGAGGCGACAACGGACAGATCTCGGCCGCAGCTATCGACCGCAATGGTGTCATGTTCTTTAACCTCATTTCGCTAGACAGTATCGGGTGTTGGGACACGCGCAAACCATATCAAAACCGGAATATTGCCATAGTGGCGCAGAATAACGTAACTATGATATTCCCGAATGACTTGCGCATAGATCATGAAATCCCGCAGTTAGCATGGATAATAACTAATAGACTGCCATTGTATCAATTCAATTTGATTGATCCGGATGATTATAATTACCGTGTTCTGTATTTGGATCCTCAGCAAGCTGTACAAAATAATATTTGCAGTTCATAAAATTTCAGCATATTGTAAAGTTAATTTGTGGTTTTGAAAACACCGTGCTATGTAAATATAGTGTAAGTACATATTGTAGGTGTAAGTGAAACATAAGTTACAATAAATATTTATGTACTGAACAGAGTAATTTTATGTTATTTAGAAGTTTCTATTTTTATGTTCATCTTGATGTTTTTCAGATACCATATGTGACGATGTTGATCCACCATTTGTCACATCTTCTTTCGATGATTCGTTATTTTGTGGCAAACGTTTTCTAACTGTTTCTGTTATTGGTTCCAGCTTATCTTTTGATTCTATTTGTTGTGAACTATTGGCTAGAGAGCCTGATAGTGTACTTTGATCGGATTGGTCGTCCCCTTGATTAGGCTTATCTTCGTGCAGTCCATTTTTCTTTCCATGCTTGTTAGTTACTGATTTGTCATCAGTTTTTCTTTTCGAATAATTTTTTTCAGCAGATATTTTTCTTTGACTAACAATTTTCTCAATTTCAAGCGTAACAGTATCATTGGAGTTGATGGTAATCGAACGCTTACGACTTTTAGTCGTGCTTCCAGGACCAACTGTTTCTTTTTCACTTTGCACTGTCCTTACAGTTCCAGCTTTATCGCGAAACTCTTGCGTCACTCGTGATGTTTTCTTCATAAATATCTGTGGATAGTCACGCAAGTATGCGGCTGTGTTCCCTTTGCCGATCTGAGACGGGGAGTCTTCAACGATAGCGGGGCATTCAAGTTTATCAGGTGTTTGTCGGTCTTTAATTGATGTTATTGCTATGTTAAAAGGTTGTAAATCTTTGCAATATTGCCTCTCTGTGTAAGCACTTATACGTAACAACATTATACTGAACTGTTCCAGAATACGATCTGTATCGCGTGGTAGTATTATTTCACCAAACCGATCATCGTGTGAGCCTGATTCTGAAATTTGAGTTGAATTGTTTGACAGACATTGTAAAACATCTAATACTTTATAAACATCATCGGCGCTGGTGTCCGTGGAGTGGACCATGCGGGAAGAGCGATCCAGTGTGGGGCGTATCGCAGTCGCTTCCGAAGTACTGCTTTGTCTTTCTTCGTAACTGTTAAATAAATATTTTTATTAGCGGTGGTTAATGAATTTGCCTGCTGAACTAGATGTCACAGGTTTTATCCACGCCGAGGGCGCAATTCCTAATATTCAGTATTTATAGTTAAGTCTTATATTTTCTAAGTATATAAATTAAATCAAATAAAGATTTTTTTTTTGACGTACTAGTATCTAATACACGCTATGTGAAATGTGTGTACTCACAAACTAGCTACAAGCTTCCTTCGGAGTTGATCTTCTCCCAATAAGGATTTAGTGCATCGTCTTCGCACAGCCAGTTCTAGCCCATAGTCGTAATCGTTAGCTGGTAATACTGCTGGGAACGTTTTAAATGCTGCAGCGACTTTAAGTGTGTGGTAGTAACTAAACAGATAACGAAATGTAGTTTAATCTACATTTACAAATCTGTAAAAGGTATCTGGGATAGTAAAATCTCTCTGTAAAAGATCTCAGTAAAAGCAACCTTCCGAACCTGGCGGTAGCATGTATAATCCTGTGTTATTGTGTCATTCTGACGATTTGAAAGTACTTTGTATAAAGTCTAATCGAATAAAGATATATTTGAGTTTGAGTTTACCGTAGTGACCCATGAGTAAACGAACGCCTTCTTAAAATGGTCACAAAAAGGGTACACATAGATATTATATCACCCTCATTTTACCCCTAGGTGCTTACGTGACATAATATTGGTGACATCAACTGCGTCTCAGATAACCGACACTATAAAGTTTTATGAAAAAAACTGCATATGTCTGGGAAGAAACTCAAAGACGGAGATGGACTCGCCATCTGTCACGACGGCATTATAATCCTCGGTGAAAAAATAGAGCTGTAATACTGTAATAATAAATAATGATGTAATTGCCATGGAAGGTGGGTGCTTATGGAAACAATATTCATATTTATTGACTAAAAATTCGAAAGTTATAATTCAACTTATGGGTAAAATTATCAATACAACGAAAGTCACCTGAAAATAAGCATCCACTTATAGAAAGCAGGCATAATGGATGCAACTTTGAAGATGAGAAATCTTATGCAGGGAGGTCTAGCAGGGCCCAAAAGGACGCACGTGCCGAGCCCGATAGCGAGGGACGTGAGCTCGCACAGGAACTTTCTCACGGCAGCCAATAGGAGCCAAGGGAGGACGAGAGTGGGTCGCTCTTCCTGTCAAACATTTGGATAAAACATAAATATTCTCACAATAGCATTATATGTCCATGTATACGCAAAGTTCCGATTATTATTTTTTTATACCATTAATGTGGAAACTAGCAAGCACGGCCATACATACAGGTGATCATCTCAGCCTATGAAAACTTACAATGCCAGAGGACGTTATTGAACAACCTCATGCTGTACTTGTTTAAGTGAGTATTGAAGTTATTTGTCAAGACTTCTGAATTCAAGAAATTCAAACATGTTTGTGACAAGCACACTGTATGAACCGTTGATTGTAGATAGGTTAGTTACCAAGAACACGGGATACAGGAGCACGATGTAGGTGGCGAGGTACACATACACAGTGAAGCATTGGACCAGCATCACACCCGAGATCATCGTCCGCAACACCCGCTTCACCGGCAGCGACAACTCTTCCGGCATACTCATTTGCCACACCTGACAATATCATACCGTTACTCAAACTATCTATAACTATCATATAAATACCGCACCGCTTTCGCGAAAAGTTCTTCGAAGCAGTGTTTAACCAATCTACCAACATTTTAGGTACTAAAGAGCAAGTATGAGTTAAAGGGACGACAAACCCAATACTATTAAGGTAGTATTATTTGGCTGCGATCTTATCAAACATGCAAGCTACGGCTGTCGGACAGCGAATAATAGTGACAATAATATCTTTAAATTGATATGTCAGTTAGATTCACTTGACCTGGGGATAAAAGTCAGGACTCAGCTCGTTGCCTGAAATCATTAAGGTTTGAGCTTTACGCATGCATTTGTAAGTGCTTTGGTAAACTGCGGTATAGTTGCGGAATCATGCAGTGCCTTGATGTACTTATATTAACTTCACTAGCTGTGCCCCGCGGTTTCACCCGCGTAGATTTAGTTTCTTCCTCATTGTCGCGGAACCCTAATATTTTTAATAAATAAAAGTAGTACTACCTAAGTTACTCCTTAAAACATCAGCTACCTACCAGTGAAAGTCCCGTTAAAATCCGTCCTGCCGTTTCAGAGATTACCCGGAACAAACAGACAGACAGAGAAAAAATTTAAAACTTGGTTTTCTAGTGTCAGTAGCGTGTATACTTTCATATGCATTTAGTGAAAACCTGTAATTTTGGAATTACAAACACACACTTCAATTTTATTTATCTGTACAGATGTATAGATTACTGTTCGTAATGTGTAAGTCCATGTCCATAAATCGTGATACCTACTCGTATTCCTTGTTTATTCAAGTGTTACTGTCGGGCGTGCACCCGGATATTTAATGTTTATTGAATGCACAAGCCGTTTTATCATTGGCGCTATAGTAATATATTATATTACTATATATATATATATATATTTCTGAATCATGCTGAATCTAAATTATGAAAGTAACCAAGATCTGCTAAGTAACTTCCCTCACGTCATAACAATGAGTTCATTTCACCGTTGTTGCAACATGCAACATAAACCTAAGTGCTAACACGTGGGGAGTGTTATGTGTGTGGTTCATGAATAGCCCTCTCTCATCAAAGGATTAGCCACCTGTTTTAAATTAGCGTTCACTTTGAATAGAGTGGCGTCGAAGATAGTCCGGATGAGGCCCAGTAGAGTCCAAAGGCACAGCTCCGACTGCATGCTCATCCCGATGTAAGAGAGAATGTTGATCATTTTAAGGATTTGTTTTGTTATTGGTAAGCACACTTTTTTTTACATATTTAGGATTCGATTTTTCATTTTTCTGATTATCATGTTTATGTGCGTGGAGTTATTTTGTATTGTATTCACATTTGTATGTACCTAATTATTTTGCTAAAGAGCGTAAGATGTTTTGAAAGTTGTAAAAATGACATTTCTATATTGACATGTTCATAGACAATTTAAGAAACGTAAACTACGTAAAGGTTTTATTTTCAGCATATTATTAGGTAGCAATTTAATAATGGTGGGCCTGAATAGATCTGTCATCATCAGGCGTCAATGTGTAGCGAGGCGGTAAAGTTATTGGCAAGCGGCGCGCCGCGGCTCAGACGATCTCCGTCAGGCAGGCAGCTACCTCGCGCGGCTAAACGCGGCCTTACACTTAGATAGTGCGACATCGACATCGTGCTCTCAACACTCACGTTATCTACTGATCTTTGTGCATGTGACTTCAATTAAGTGCAGTGATAAAACAAAATACTTTTCAGACTACAGTTCGCAACTTCTAACATATCGAAGAAATTCTTCAAGGTAACTTTTAAATATTTATTATTAACTAAATGGCGGCAATTTTTTTACGTCCAGCAATCTACTTTTATTTGCATACTCGCTGTGGGTTGTGTTGCGGGCCTTGATATTGTTTTAGACATATGTACACAAATACAATATAGGTTACGTCCTTACCTTGAGCGCATGAGTCGCAAGTTATTTTTAATTTATTCGGATTTTACGCACACGTTTGTGTTTATCGTAAGAGATATTCTTATAAAATACATTCTAGAAACATGAAAAAGCTAAGCGTGAGTGAAACTTGCATTGAGGTTCGTGAGACGCAACTTTGCGACGCTACATTCTGAACAAATAATCACGTACAAAATATTATTCTTCTACCTACTTTTAATACATCCAGGTACTTATAGTCACTCATATTTTATCTCCAAAACAAAATAAGAGAAAGTTTTTAAAAGAGCACAATTATAATACATTGATGTTTTGTTAATTACTTTACTACATCATTTTGCTGGATAAGAAACTCTACCTGCGTGGATTTTACAAGCGTCTATTTTTTGTATCCTTATATTTTAAAACTTTACGATACCTATTATCAAATTGAACGCGTTCTTCACTTCGAAAATGTATTGTATCAATGGCAAATACTCGTGTTATTTCAAGCATTCCAGCATGTTTGTGTTTATCTAAGAGTGAACGTAGGTATAACGTCTGCCTGCTCCCAAAAGGATACGAAGTGATTTCAGTAACACATTTTATATAAACTTCTTGCTTAGTTCATTACCACGTTATCATCCAATATTTAGATGAGTACACCTCAGGTCTCATTCCTCGTCATCCTATCGTCATACTTTGATATCTTTCTCTGTCTGCTAACGTTACTGCCACCAGGCCAACTATGATCGTTTAAGCAGCGTGTAAGAACTTCATAGCTTTCACGGTAAATTTGAAGATACCAAAATTAAATGTCAAAGCTCAGAAATTCTTACTACGTTTACATGGTAGGCCCCCAGGAAAGTATTCTGGGGTTTTGGGTGTAGGTAATTTGGTACAGCTCATCAATTGACATCTCTGTAACATGCGCTTCCATTCACACTCATTTCCACTTCCTTCATTAAAATTTTAATTGAATCAAATTTTTAGCACAGTTTTTAGAACCTTATCTAACTTTTTGTCCTAGTTTCGGAAGTGAAATGCGAACAACTGTATGTATTCACTCACCTAGATAACTACTAGTTACGACTAAATACCAAGATAACACAAACACAGCGTGGTCAAAATATTGCTCAAATTGGTAATATTGGTCAAAATATTGGTCAAAATATTGCAAGTTGCTGTTGAAACTTTAGAACTTGTAGTTTATAGGTTTCGCTTGGCACTTACAGCCATGACAGTTTGGCTATGTGACAGTGACGGATTTATACACGTCATATACCTACGTCTCATAATCATTGTCAATCTATGATGGCAATAAGTTTGCTCATGATCCTTCATTAAAAAAATCATGAACTGTGCCTTCAAATTTCTTCAAAATAATCGTTTCAAATCAATTTCGGTAATCGTGTACTATGTTAGATACTTGACTACCACATCTAATTGGTTGGGAACATAACATCGCTCCGAGTGGGTCGTGTGAGCCATACTTTGGTTCGTGCCCACAGTGCCCACGCGTGTGATATCTTGGCTAAATGTTGTTTTATCCATACTGAGTACTAAGTCCTTACAGATAGAATGAACGAATAAGAATTGTCTTACCTTTTGTGACTAGAAGAGGAAGACTACATACACAAAAGTACGTAGAACTTACTTTCGGTGACAAAGACAGAAAGCTTATAATCTTAGTAAAACTGTTTTTTTTTTAATAAGTACCTACTAACAATGGGATATCAATACAAACAAACCATTTTTAAGTCAGCTAAAGTTCATGACAGACCAATTCTGTAACTATTTTATTTTCGTTAATTTTCATATTACTTTGGATACCCTTTTAAATACAGGAATTTGACAATTTTACTTATTTCGGACACATTACACGCGAAGCAGTCTAAACAATTCCAGTTATGATCTTGTGTTATCATTGTTTAAATACAAAGATAGATAAAACAGACATATTTTCTTATAAAAGAAAAACACGGCGCGGCGGAAACACGTGTAACAACATAAACGAAACGCCGCGGCGTTAGGGCTGCCACCGAGTCGAAAATACACATTGCCTTAATGCATTGGTCTCATAAAATAAAAACCGCTACACTCCTAGCGAATTCTAATTCTATGCATCAGTATTACACACATAAATTACCACTATTGTAACTAGGTTAATTATAATAAACAAATCTTTATCCATCCATCCAATTTGCCAAATATGTATAACCGTTCACGTGTTCACCAAAATCACTTCTTCAGCGAGCAGCACAGAATACTGAAGACAATTCAATATTGTCCATCCAGATAGTCGAGGTTTCATGCTCCTACGTAAAAGGAAACAAGGCCCACACTTCTCCTATTTATACAACATTTTTTTCAAACCTAACTAATGATATCATTCAAAACATCAAGATCAATGAATATTTTGATGAAGTTAATCTTCCTTCAAGTAATTAATCTAGGCCACAGCTATGACGAAAGCGGATAGGTACCTACTTATTAGTAGGTAAGTAAGTAGTTAGCCGGCAGTTAACTGAAAATTATTTCTTTAAATACTGGTTAATCCTTATATGTACCTACCTATACCGTTTCCGAAACAAAAACCATCGTGGGAGCACCGATGTATTTCTGACAAGCAGTACTAGATAGATATATGGCTGTGACATTGTTGATATACGTGAGAACACGTCGGTTCCCGGGACCCGGCAGGCGCCATACATGGAAGCGACTTGGGACGGCTACATGGCACCACATGCCTGCACCAATCGCCCATTACTTATCCTCCACTTCCCGCACTTTCTATTCAATAAAATAGCTACATGTGAACTAGACTCGCAAAGCCTTTTCTCCTCTTATCAGTTACACCGCTATTACTAACAAATTTAGCGTCAATTTAAGGAAATGGTAACGCTTACCTGCTTAGAACAATGTAAAGATTTCAAAATGTTCCCCTCAAATGTTTGTTTTCTTATTAACAAACTGATTAAGCACATTCATGAGTATCTGGAACAAAGTAATTTTAGGTGCAATGGATACAGTGAATCATATACGATAATTTAATTATAAGCTCTACACTCTACATAATGAAACACATAAGAGAGGGTATTGGCCCTACTCTAGCCTCTATTCTTCATCGGAGAGCCCACATTATGGTTTTCTATTGCTGACCAAGTTACTATCGAATGCCCGATATTAATAATGAATATAGATAAAATAAATGAATTTAGTCGGAATCAATTCATTTATTCACATTTCATTCAATAGCACACTTTAAAAATATTTAAATTAAGCATAAACATAACATAAAGCTTTAGTAGGTACTTATTAAAAAGACCTTAAAAAATATTTGTATGCGACAACGATCTAAAAAACCGTATAATGTTTCTTTATTTTTCTGTAAGCATTTTTAACATAGTAATGTTGGTTTATTAAGTTAACCAAATAAATTATTTTGAGCAACCCATTTATTTCAGGTATGGTGAATGCAACTTAATTAAATTAACACCCTATTAACTTACTGTGCAGACGAAGCCAGGTACTTAAATAAACAAATAGTTTGAAATAAAATTTAATGTGGCAGATTGCTGTCATGTGACGTACATTTTACTCATCCCCACGAATATCGGATGAGGGTGTAAGTCAAAGAATCAGCAGAACTAGGATTACTCAGGCTCGCGTATCGCAACATTCTGAGTCAGTGCGTTGCATATTGGATTACACATCGCAATAACAATGTATCCAAGATGATGTCATCTCAATATAAAACATATTAAATAACTTGTATTCCGTTCATGGTGACTTTTGTTGTTGGGCGTGTTTGTACAATTTAAAGAAATAAATAATAACCTCGCGAATTGAAATAAACGGGTTATAGGTACTAATAAATAAGCAAATAACCTTATAGTCTTTGTAAGAAAATGACACCTGTGGGGGAGGGGGGGAGTGATCATGTTCATCCCCAGCAAAGGGAGGAACTACCAGCCAGGCTTCATCCCTGGAGAACCGCGGCTACTACCGTTCTATTAGTAGTAGTAGAAAACTTTAATATATACTGCATTGAGCTTGAAAACTCTTATGCGCGATTTAGGTCCTTCGATTTAGTTTCTTGTGAAGAAACGCTGTTACACTCCCTCTTACTCCAGGAGCGTACTTCAATCCTGATATCTCTTAGCAAATAGGTACTTGTTAAACCTGTGGACGCAAGAGACTTGCTGCAATGTAGCAACATTTTTGCGGTTGTAAAGTCAACAATACTTGTGAATCCACACACTTCTTGACGAGCCACGGTAAACATCTATAAATGACGTCAGACCACGTCAGCCACCTTGACCGAAAAGCTGAAAGGACGTGGGGTTATCTCAGTTACAGTTCTGAGAATACTGTTGGCACTGACTCAATACTATCGAGGAAATATGCTGATTTTGCTGTACTCAGACATTTGATAATGATGTTTAAACAAGAACGTGCCCGTCCGTGATAGAAAAATAATGCTTTTCTGTAGTTATGCAAGTTTGCTTCATGTAACGTGGATGACGAGTCCTCAGAGCGGTACTTTAATGCCGCAGCAGTACACCAGATAATGTGTTTAATTTAACGACTTATACGTCAATGCGCCCTGGTGGTACCACAGCTTAAAAACAAATTTACTATCGCGGTGGGTCCAGACATTTGGCCTATTTGCTCTCGCGAAGGTTAACCCGGCACCGTTGCAGTACATATAATATAATATTTTAATTTAAGTTACCTATATAAAATAATGGTAGATAGCTACATCAGTGAAAATTTGTATGTAACACAATTGTATTTCCTATTCATTCTGACAACAAAGTGGAATCATCAGCAATCCCATGGACAGAGCAAAATAATGACATAAAACCATAATATGAATATTAAATATACGTAATATAATAGTTAGCTGGTTTTTTTTTATAAATCGGTAGTATAAGTAAAGTGGTTGACCTTGGTCGCTCGCCGGAGTCACCGCGGTCCATGACCATATTAAGCTATTGCTAAAGTTACCTCAACTCGACAGCTTCAGAGAATCGTAATCGTGGTCCGCTGACATTGGCATTGCGGTCGGACTCAAGGTAGCTTTACTCATTCATTGATATCACCATGGTTATGGAGTAAACTGTTTAATAACAAGACCAGCTGGTGACAAAGTTCTTTGTTAATCTAAAGATACTTTAGTTTCTCGGATGCAATAGTTACAACTTAACTATTCTTGGTTAGGACTTAGGATGCTTCAGATACTTTAGGATTATGTTATGTAGCACTATTTTAGGATCGTAAGTGAGCGTGGTATTGTTCGAACCAAAGCCACCATGACGTCATGTCGCCTTCTGCGGCGCTTGATGCCAGTCTTTGCGCTCTAGCATTGGAATATACCAACTCGAGTAAAAAATCATATGATTTGTATTATGATTTATGTGCATTTTTCCACGTGGGTGACACTTACACTGCAAAGTAGCTAATCTATCCGGACATAATTTAATTTACTGTAAAAGCAATAAATCATTTGCAATAAGGCGTTTATCCTATACTACAAGCCGTCTGCTTACTTCTAAATTAGTTAAATCTGCTCATCTTTAATATAATGAGATTATTATCATCTACGAGTAAATAATAGATATCACACCCATCAGTATCGGTATGAGCATGTTACTCGGCCACCCACACAACACCGCTATGCTGCCGTGTGTCACTAACGCTCATCAACCAAGGTCTCTCGTTAATTACCTAATGGCAATGACATTGCGTAGCAATAAACATTTCCTACGCTGACCTTATGATTCAAAATATTGGTAATAGATATGTTATTACATATTTTCTTAAATTTCGTAATTCTTCAATCGTAAGAAGATTATTCATACATATGATATTCACTAACAGTGGCAACGAATATTATTGCGGTTTGAGTGCGACGAGAAAACAAGTCTACCTACTAGATAATGTAAAGACGAAAATAAGCCTATATATTAGTATTAATTCCACAAATAAAGTTAAACATTAATGAATAACGAATAAGTACCTGCTTAGTACAATCAGATTAGTCAATTATAGCGGAAAGGACCTACCTGGGTACTTTATATTTAAAAGCGCAACAGAAAGCATTTAAAGACTATGTATACAAATTATCAATTTACAATCGTCTGTAGACGCAATATGAAAACATAGGATCGTAAAGATATCTGTGGATTACACATCGGGGAGCGTAATGTTTATTATCCGACGCATACGCATCCTCTGGGAACGAGATCGATCCCGGCTCAATTGCATACAGATGCTTGCAATGGACTTTAGATTGTCTTACTTAACGTCGATTTACTGAATTGGGTGACTGATGGACGTAAGACGATACAGAAAAGGGCTCTTCATTTAAACAATGCGTACCCATTGTGAATCAAAACGTTGTAGTAGGCACAGTATACATACGTGCAGTGTCACTTAAAATAATTGATCACGTCATGCAGTCTGCGTACGGTAATGTTATTGTGTTTACTATCGTAGGACAGGATAAATACAATATATTTACTTACATGAACCTATTTTTATAAGATTTTAATTTTAGCAGGTAGATTTTTTAGACACTAGCGTTACTATTACACCCTGATATAATATTAACGAAAGAAGAAAGTCAGACAGAAATGATTCCCTCAATGAAAATAGAGAAGCGTGAACTTCGAGTTTCACAGCCAAGAGCAAATTGTACCCGTTGCCAAGTGTTAATATCGTTCAAACACCTCCGTAGGTAACACAATCGGTTAAAATACTGTAGTACTGTATTAGCAATGTTGCTAGATTGTAAATATCTACTTAAGTAAATATATAAATTTAACTAGCTATATCGTATATTACCGATACAATTAAAAACTATTTATAAAAGATAGGTACTTAAGCAATTTAAAGCGTCGGCATTCATATCATCCGTGCAAATTATAATTTAAAAATACATTCCAGTATATTCTTACTCGCGTGCTAAAAGTGTCAATCTTAATAATCGTTTCGTGAATTAACCTAAATATATTTGAGTCACTTTAATATGAAGCTGTATTGTTATCTAAACTACAGTCATTCCGATGCCCATAAAATTAATCGAAGGGACAGTTGTGACATGATTCGTGACTACCGTCGCACACTATTTATGAACACAGACCGTAATTTGTTACAATTTTATTTCTTAACACTTTATAGATATTACAGTAATGTAAAAACATCCATAATTTGTCATCTTGATCCTGGAAACTAAAGCTATTAAATGAACATAGCAATAAGAGCAGTTTTCAATAAAATAAAGGTAGTTACAATGTCTGGATACCGTTTGGATCCACTCTAAAATTACAATAAAGTTGAAAAATTTATATTATGAAGCCATAACGCGTCATGAGCTCTGTTTGTAAAAGCTCAACGATATATTTCCAGCGTATAGTCACGGCATACACGTGAAATTACTACACGCTATATAAACAATACTAGGTTTACCTAATGCTAAATAAAATACAGCAAAAAGAAGAGGAACCGTAATGCAATAGTTTTACACGTATACAAGCATAAAAGTAAGAAATTATGTATGATAGGTTCATATTTATAACGGTATGAGACACGAATTCAAATATCAAACAGAAGTACGTAAGAATAATATAATAACGGAATGACACACATACAATAAGTAAGTGACAACTGCAGGGCATCGTTGCGCAATGTCTCAACAAAGACTAAAGACAGAGTATGAACGCCCACAGCCGCACCCGATACGGAACTACCAACTCTATTACCATCGCACGACTGGTTAGTACATCGGCTCAGTAAAATGCATAAAAAACTCATTAAACCCTGTTATAGAAACTTTTTATGAAGATCTTGATTTACTGCGTAAACATAGGTAATTTTTTTCACAAAATGGGCCTTGAATGTCATAGTTTCTCGATATCAGTTCATATCATAAGACCAAAACATCTAGTATTTAACCCAGCAATTATTACACACATATATATATACTATACAAATAAATAAAATTGAAGTGTCTGTTTGTAATTCCAAAATAACAGCTTTTCATTAAATGCATATGAAAGAGTACACGCTACTAACACCGAAAAATAAACTTTTAAAATTTTTCTCTGTCTGTCTGTCTGTCTGTCTGTTTGTTCCGGGTAATCTCTGAAACGGCTGGACGGATTTTAACGGAGCTTTTACTGGCAGGTAGCTGATGTTTCAAGGAGTAACTTAGGCTAATTTTATTTATTAAAAGTATTAGAATTCAGCGACAATAAGGATGAAACTAAATCTACGCGGGTGAAACCGCGGGGCACAGCTAGTATATTATAAGTGGTCTAAGAAAGTATCGTCATGTCATAAAACAACGGCAAGACGCACAGGAAATGCGCACAGCGCGCATAGTTTTAGCATGGGCTCTAATTCTTACGTCGGTCTCTGAATGCTGGAGGGTCATGATGAGCTAGTCGTGACAGTATTTTACCGCGGACTAGTTTTGTTCACTAGTTCTATCTCTGGCTGAGATTTAATCATCCATTCTGGCAATGTGGCTTAAGTACTCCAGTATCTCGGGTAGGTACGCAAAGAATGGAGAGCCGTGACTTTTTCTTTAATTCAGCAAAACCTCGTACGTTCAAGGGGAACCGCTGCGTTTTCCTGCAGCACCATATTTCATACACAAACCAACTTTCGTTTGTATCCATGTGACTGATAAATTCCTCGACATTCATAAGAGTCTTACCAGGGCCTAAACTGAATAAATCATTTTCATTTTCATTTTCACTACGCCACAACATATTGTCTGTTCAGCTATCGCTAGCCAATTATAATGACTTCCCAAAAAAATTACTTACCGAACAGTTAGTGACAACAATAATGACCACCTTTTTCCATTGTAAACCTGATACAATGGCGTAAAAGCTCGGGGTAAGGTTACAAATTAGTAATGGGGTGAATGATAATACCTAGGTGTGCTCTTTGGTAATACAAAGAGCTAGGAGGGGCCTTTAATGGGGACGTGCGATCTGCAAACTGGGTCAGGGTAATGTCAGCAGCGCTGGGGGTTATCGTCGCCCAGAACTGATTGCTTTATGCTATTTGCGAATCAATGCCACTCTTGTAAACCACAGGCACATTTACAAAATCGCATTTAGCTTATTAGTTAGCTTATTACTCATACTTAGCTATGACCAATGAAATCGGTAACAGTAGAAAGTGAGGTAACAGTAGTTTTCCAACAGATGGCCTATTTTTAATGTGGTCAAATAGGTAACAAAATATTGCAACCATATGAAATTGTTACTTATTTCTCACCGCTGCTATTACCAACCGCAGGGCCACAATCGATTGAGTATTGGGTAATGTTTCTAATTCTGGATCGTCCAGAACATTACTGCTCATTCCATCAAAATGGATTGCGATTGCGGAATTTTTTATGTGGGTAGCACACACCAGTCTAAACCCAAATCTCATTTCGATATCCATTAGTGTGCGTGGATGGATTCACAATGTATGCTGATGTTATTTTAGTGTTGCGACATCATCCATCCCTATTTACAAATGGGTAGTAGTGACAGATATACCACTAGGCCGACTAGTAGCGAATGTGGTAGGAACGGGTAATTCGTCAATAAATTTTTTTTAGCTGCAAATTTATCAGCAGTGTGACATGATAGCTATGGTGCTGCACATCTTAATGAGCGAGACACGTGCGACACGATCAGAAATAGACACTAATAACCAACCGGTAGAGGACCGGCACAGGTTGCCTGCCAGCTAGCCGCTTGCTAACGGAAGTGGTCCGAGGAGACGTTATAACTATAATATACGCTTCAAATAATGAAAAACATGCAACATAGTTTTTCGACTTGCCTCGTCGCTACATCAATAGAAATTGAGAAACTGTAGTCCAATATCCAAAAGGCATAGTGGACCAGCTATTGGAAATTAAGAAGCATATGTTCTATTTTCTATGGTAACGGCAAACATGTTTGACCAGATAACAACGTTATCTGATATTTGTGAAATCAACAAACTCCTCTAGAAATACAATAATGTCAATGGCGACAGAGTGTAACGGGCCGAGGCGACGACGGCGACGGCGCCCACGTCTCGTGTTCACATTAACATAACAAAATCTGTACGATACTTAAATCTACTTCCTATATGAATATATTGAGAGTGCAAAGAATCACGTGGCTATGTGTACACCTGTCAACTGCGTAACAGATTTAAGTCCCTCGCATACTAATTAATATAGAGGAATGCCGACCACGTATTGTAGGTACAATACTTTAGTATGTACCTACAGCATTATATTAATTAAACACAACAAAAAAATAAAATTAGAATGTATACGAATTTTTTTCTTTGTTGCAGAAGTCATGAGGCGGTGAAGATATTGATCTGCAAGCTTAACATCTGGTACCCTCTAAATTGGAAATATAAAAATGAAACGACTGCAGACATGTTGTTGTTGCGCGTCGACGCGCATGGGCACGCTGATCACCGCCGTGCTCGGCGTGATCCTCTCCATCATCACCATTATCCTAGTGTGGACTATGGCGAAGGGTCGGGTCACTTTCAGCACATTCTTATTCAGTAACGAGTTCGACGAGAAGATCTCATCCTTAGACCGTAAGTTTCAAATACTTAGATAATGCTGATAATTAGGCATAATTATTTCTTACCTCTTTTTTATTTTACGTTACTTACGTAAAAAAGTTGAGTTATGGTTTATTCGAAATTGCTCAAAGAAGGTTCTGTTGCACTACAATTTCACATAAAACTAAACAAAAAATCTACCAGTAAAAAGTAGGATTCTCATTTAGTTTTGAATGATCTTTCAAAGTGGTTTCAGAACTATTCTTTGAAATAAATCGTTAATATTTGTTTTATTTCACTTTGGTGTCTAATATTTCAATAAGCTGCGTCGATTCTGTTCCGTTGATTTCGAGGAACGCAAAACGAAATAAATACGTGTGTTTAAAATGTTCATACACGGAACTCAACTTAATGCTAATTTAAAAATTATTTATCTTTCAGTGCCGAGGATCATATTAACAATAAGCTTATGCTTCACAGTGATAATATGCACAGTCCTAATCATAGCAGTATGCAAGGTAAATACATACACGTTTTTTTTCCAATAGGTACTTACTTGAAATATGTTCATATTGTAATAACACTCCTTGGTTGTAGTTATCAGTTCTGAACAAACTCTTGTATTGTTTCATGCCTTCTAGAAGCCATTTTCAGTGAGTACTATAATTTTTTGTAAAGTTTTTATAGAGAAATCATCAAAATAAGCGTCGCTCTTTTTTAAATTCTTTAACAGGTTTTTAGCAGTGCTTCACTCAATATATAATGCAAGAGACATAGAAAAGTATTCAAGATAGGACAATAACAACTCCAAAAATATAGGAGTAAAATTAATTAGTTAGAAGTATAATTGGAGAGACTATACGATGAATAAAAATCCAGTTACCTTATGATGAGCTGTTTTTGTCTATTCCGCATTCGAGGTATGAACACACGTAGCTCGATTTGCGGAGCAATTGCACAGATTGGAGGAGAGCGTGGGCCCTACCTTGCATTCGAATGTTTCCTTAACACTTAAAGAACTCAATGTACTTTGAAAATATTAAGGAAAAAACCTAATAATTTGCTGGAGCTAAGGTTTTTGGAGATAGAAACAAAGCATGTTTAAATGCATATAGTTACGAATGGTTTACCTTTAAAATAATGTTTCCAGCGGCGGTCTTGGTTGATGCTGCCGTGGGTAGTGCTGGGCATCGTCCTGGCTATCGGGCTGCTGATCAGTGTAGTGCACACCTCCATCATCTATTACAAAGAAGATACCCTTGTGGCCACTATCATACTCGTCGGTGGACTTCTCTACTTGTGTAAGTTCCATTACTTTATGAGTCGAATGGCACTCTTCTCTACTCGTACATAGGTACTCAGTAAAGCTTATATATATTCCGTCAAATAGTAAATTGGTCAATAAAGAATGTAAAGAGTAAATGTCTGTTTTCAATATTTTGATGAAGTGGTGCAGATGATCGATCACGTTTTTATGTAATAGCAAAATAATTATAAAGACATTTATAAACAGCTAATAAGATACTGCGCAATTTATTCCTGACCCAAACCATCTAATGGAGAGCTTTAGCAGGAGGAGATCTCCTACACGATTGTATTGGTCGAGTTGGATGGAGTCATCTAGATAATTGAGAAGCAATCCTTATATTGTTGTTATGAAAATTCCAGGTCTGTACGTGTACTTGTGGGCAGTGGTATTTAGCCACTACCTTGACGTGCGCGACGAGGAGGAACGCGGCCGGTACAGCAAAGCTCCGTACCGACGATAGACTGGCAAAGTCTCTCACATTCTAACTCATTAACTAGATAGTACACACGGATAGTAAAAAAAGAAAACATAACATAACAACCTTTTTAATGGTAAATTGAACTCTAATTTAAGCCTTATATAACAAAAGTAGCAATATTTTAATTGAAATACTCTAATAAAACTTTCCAAAATTACTTTTGATAGAAGTTATGTCACGACAATTTTATTGTAATTAAAAAAAAAGAAATTACTTCTGTATTATCGACTATATATTAGTTACCAGATAATAATTTATTTATATATACATAATGCTATTTAAGATATTTTTGGAATCATCAGTTTAATAACTTATTTTTATATTGATTTTAAATAGATTTACTTATTTGTTAAGTATAATAGGATTTAATAAAATATGTTAAAACGATGTGTTTTTTTATTCCCTGTCCTTTTAATTCACTTTTCACTATATTTATTTTATATTCGATTGATGTTTTATCTTATACAAGGTGTATCTAATGGCATGCGCTAGCACAATAGAAAACAAAGCCGTGGGATGGTCTTGGCATGGCTCTTCCAAGAGTTGTCTCTGTAAGTTTCGCAGTAACCTCATCCGTTTTTTGTCTGATTTAAGATCCTCCATGAAATACTTTGTTTTGTTAATATTATAATTGTGACTTTCTTTGATACACCCCTCATCATCATCCATCCAAGAAACAGCCTTCTGGAACCAGCTCCGGCGGAGGAACTCTTCGTACCCAAGCATGCTACATAAAGCAACTGTTGAACGAAACAAATTTCAATACACATAAATTACTTACTGACTGACTGATTCATACACGCAGAGCCTAAACGGCTGGTCATAGAGACATGAACTATGGATGATAGATATATACAGGCACAAAGCAAGAATGACCTGGATTCAGTTAAATATGTGATGACGCTCTGTATGTGTTGTCCTTCTTTTTGAAGAAGCATGAATGCGTATTTGAGTGTAAATTATAAAACCGAAGTTATTTTGTTACGTAAGTAAGTCGGATGAAAAAGCCCTACTTAGTATAGACATGCAGATGAAACCGTGGGTCTGGGGGTAAGACGTACTTCATAGACTAAAAGTGCTAAACAATAATAAAAAATAATTAACTGTGCTCTAAGAAGAGATCCCTGGCGAAGAAGCCGCGGCGCGCGATGTACACGGCTTCACGATACATGTAGGCGCACATGATGTCCATGATCGAGTCGTCGACGTGCTCCGAGTGAATGTAGCACCGACGGTGATGCCGGCGCGCCAGGATTATCAGCAACCTATAACGAACAATACGATCGCAAAATTCGTAGCGTTCGAGCTAAGGTGTAGGTACTTAGTTTATTAACGGTATCCTTTTGACGATGCGATTTCTCTTGATGGGCTGGTGGACAACATCCACATCACAATCTAACATTCTGATGAAAATCACTAAAGTGCGAATTCATCTGCTTTCTCTTAATAGCTAGTTTTGCGGGGAAAACTTGAATCAAATTGGTATCCCCCAGGATTGTGACAAGAAAGCTGGCAGTGGAAACTAAATCCTACGCATGTCTTATTTTTTTTATTACCTATCAGTGACTTAATATTAAAGGATATACTTAATATCCCAATAATGTTAGGATTCGGGAGCCCCGAGAAATGTATGCCTGAATGTGATTAGTAAAGGTTTAATTAATTACCTACCGGTGGCTTAAAGCGTAAGCAACAGACGGAGTGGCGTGCAAGTGCTCGTGACAATCAAGGTCGTCGAAGCGACAAGGGTGTAATATCATACCATTAGGCTCCGGGATCAAAGCAAGTTGTACTAAGCAGCGATCTGAAAATAAATTATGGCCATTGAGGGTATAATTTCGGACTACTTTAAACACTTCTTTGACGGTGTAAGACGTCTCTTCATGTTCTGTGTGTGTAAGGATACCAGAACCTTATCGATAAAAGGATGTGACAGACAAGTTAGACCAAAGCGAGTCTGAGTCCGTTTTTAAGTGTTTATCATTTTCCAACAGAAAACAAAAAATGCAGGGAACTTATAATAACGTTAAGCCTTTATTACTCACCAGAGTCGCTGATTCTGAAATATTCGTCCATGGATTCGGCCAGCGTAACATACTTCTCCCTCGGCAATGTTGCATCATCCATCGACTCCAGAAAATCGTTTATTTTTCCATTACTTAAAATCCATTTTCTTAATTTGTTTCGGTTATATTTAGCGATTGAATATATTTGTGACTCGTCATATAGATATATCCTAGACACTAAAAGTATATATTAGTCATTGATCTGCCTACTTCTTCGGAATGGAACCCATAATTCAAGGCGAAACGAAATGAAAGTATTTTAGGTCGTGGAAGAGCTGTGCCGGCCGATTAGCTTGAGTTCCTCGTCGCCTGCAACGCAAGCGACGTAAGTTCCAATATCAGAGGTTATTTCAAGAAACCAATAGTTCCCGAGTCGACAATCGACTTATCATCCATCAAGTCACTTCTACCTACTGCGGGGACCTTATGGGAAGGCGTTAGGTTATGTACCTACTTGTCAGCTTAGAAACTAGTTAGCCTTTTTTATATCTTCTCGTAAAATCACCATTGATTCGAAAACTAGCATGCTGAAAAGTAAAACGGTAGAAAGACTTCTGTGTCGTGGTGACAATAAAATAAGTGCAGGTACCTACTACTAATATTAACAATATATACCTATGTGTAAGTATAGACCGATCTATAGACCAATCTTAAAAAGGCTTATACCTAGTTCTCGCGAGGTCTTACTTACAGCGGAACTCAATATCATCCCAGCCATAAGGTGCATGCATATAAGCATAATGAGATATAACGTATTCAGCTTGATTGATCGAATATTTGATGTCATCTCGAATGTGCTCACTCAAATTGTCGCTATGGTCTCGCATTATCCTCTTTAGCACAGCTGGAAGGTATTTGTTTAAATTATGAGATAGTTAATATAGGTAACTGCTTGAGCAGCACACATTTAGCTGCATATGGATTGGGAGTAGGAATGTATCTATTGAAGAATTTTAACGTATTTCTGTTTAGAAAATCTTATGAGTATAATGCACTCATCGGGATATTGAACCCACATTGCTTTTTATCCTTAGACTGGATATGTATGGTGTCTGTGTTCTCATGGTACTTAGTAGGTACTTACTTACATTTCATCAAAAATAAACCCATGCCTATGTTTCCAGACGTATCGTTAGGAGACTTGGCAAAGTATTGTACGATGCGCTTTATACCATTAATGTAGGTGTCCAAGTCCTCAGTGGTGAAAACCGCATCTTCTGGCTCTAAATATTTAACAGGAAACTTTTCACCCTTGTATTGACTTCGAATTACGAAATCATGTGGATCAGCAGTACAGTCTATATTTCTGATAACTAACAAAAGGGTTAAAAAACGTAAGGAGTTCATGCTTAGCTGCGACTGAATAAACTCAAAGAGGCGTTTCAACCTACTCTACTAGGTAGGTACGTACCTCGTTCAGGCCATGGTAAATCGATTAAACATTTTGTATGTTTTCCCTGATTGCCTCATTGGCAAGCAAATGTTTGGGCTATAAATCACCTGCCTACTTAATAATGTTAAGATTAACATTATTAACAGTTGTTTTGACATCATTGATAAGTAGGTAAGAAACAGGTATCGTCACGAGTTTTGAGCGTTCAGCTAAATAGTGGAGAGAAAAAAATTACAACTCAGCATTCAAGGCCAGCGCTCAAACCTGACAGTACATACTTACCTACCTACGTAGGTACATCCCTAAGGCATTGATCTTTATTGTAAGTGATCAATCAATAAGTACTTACCTAAGGACACTTAATGAGACGGGAAGACGGAAGGTGGACCAAAGTGGTAACTGAATGGTGGCCGAGAGGAGGGCGAAGACTAACGGGCAGACCACCCGCCCGGTGGGCCGACGATATCGCGCGGACGGCTGGGAAACTGTGGTGGAGACTAACTCGGGACCGAGAGCGGTGGCGTGTCACAGGGGAGGCCTATACCCAGCAGTGGGTGCATGTGGGCTGAATATGATGATGATGATGAAGTACCTTACGCTCATAGTTAGGTATTAATAAGAGGAAAGATTTGTTGTTTGTTGACGACGAAACTGTGAGTCTATCACCGACTACACATTTTCGTATTTTATTTTGTTTTCGGCGATTGCTTCACCGACAAGAGCCTAGCGCTTAAATACATGATGATGATGATTTTGTTTTCAGCCGTTTAGGTTGGTAAGTATGTAAATACCTCCCAATGTTTTCCTTCAATTTCCGGAAACGTTTGAAATTGTCGTGTTGAAACCATCTTTGATAGATAAAAATGTATTATTATATTATGTAGTTTAGCAGGTAGGTAGTACCTAGACCTACCTACCTGTTAGATTCCGTGAGGGGATTTAACAACTTAACTTACAACCGAGGTATTTATTGCGTTGCTAAGTAAAAAAGATAATTTAACTTAGCAGCTTGCTCTCGGGTGTCTTTCTCTCTACATGTTTGATCTGTTTTTGGTTTGGTCTTACATGGTCACACCCATAGATATAGAAAAAATTGGCCACACCATTGAGATACACTCACACTGTATTTTTTGACACTTGTAACTTGACAATTTGAATGACAACTGTCAACTGACTTAGTTGAGTTCCTTGACAGATTACCGTTTTAGGTTAGCTTGATTTGATGGTTCGAGTTTATTTTAAACGTTTACGTATGGTGGATGATAATCATATAAATCGTAATCATTTAGCATATTCATTGCATTCCAATTGTGACTTTTGCTGGTGAACGTCTCGAATTGTCGCACCGTAAAATAGTTATATAGCTAGCCACACAAAAATGGAGATCTCGTTTAAAGGAAAGAGAATTTTAGTCACCGGCGCAGGACAAGGTAAATAAAATCGTTCATAATGTATAAGCAATTTGAGCCATTACATTTGTATGTTTAGGTTTTCCTTGTTCAACCTTTTTTAAACAATTTATGAACTGTTCAAAGCAAGCATATGTGAAGCAAACATTTCTAAACTTTGTTTTAATTATTGTGAACTCGTTGTATAAATATTAATGTTTTGTGAACTGTTGTAATGCAGGCATTGGCCGGGGTATTGCGATAGAACTGTGGCGTGCAGGCGGGAACATCGTGGCCCTGTCGCGCACCAGGTCCCATTTGGAGACTCTACAGAGCGAGTACCCTTCCATCGACATTGTGGACGTGGATGTAGCTGACTGGGACAAGACCCGTCAAGTAGTCGAGTCCCTCGGACACTTCGATGCCCTTGTGAATAATGCTGCCTTGGGACACTCTGACCCCTTCTTTGAATGTACACCTACTGACTTTGATAGGTATGAATATTATTATACACACAATAAACCAATGGTAAATGTTCAAGTACATTAGGTAAATTTGTTCAGCTACAGTTTGACTTATGTGAAAGATGTATACTTAATTATAATACAGGTGCCAGTTATGATTTCTGGCCTTGAATTTTAAGAGACTGTCTGTATGGTGCCACAGTGAATTAAAACAAGTTACCCTAAATATTTATTTTCATTAAGCCCTCATGAATTGTGATGGCACCTGTGACAGTAACTATTCTAAACCAATCTTTACCATATTTTTTGCAGAGTTTTTAATACTAATGTCAAGTCAATCCTGAACATTAGTCAAGTAGTGGCCAGAAAAATGGTGGAGAACAAGACTCAAGGCTCCATTGTGAACATATCCTCGCAAGCATCTAAGGTAACTTATATTTATCTTACATCTTTTGTGAAAAGTGGGTGGTGTTATGACAAGACCTCTGCCTACCCCTTCAGGGAAGACAGGGGTGAGCATATCTATTATATTGTATTATAATCATAAATAGGCAAAGATATAGATGTATAGATTCTCAACAAGATTCCTTTTTCAGGCTGCATTGCTTGATCATACCATATATAGCGCATCAAAGGCAGCAGTTGATTCTCTCACCCGTTCAATGGCATTGGAATTAGGACCTCATGGAATAAGAGTGAATGCTGTCAATCCTACTGTTATCATGACTGAGATGGGCAAGCTTGGCTGGTCTGACCCAGCTAAGGCGAGTGGAATGTTATCCAAAATACCTTTGAATAGGTAAATATATTATTCTAATGTGTTTTTTATACCAACAATGACTCATCACATCCCAATCATTATTGTACAGAGACACTTGTACTGTCGATGGAAAAAAAATTGCATATATACATATATATAAGGTTAACTGAGAGCTGGTTGCACTCTTAAAGTGTTGCATGCTACTTATAAACATTACTTTGGTTTCTCATCCCTCGGGAATATATCGTTTTTTTTTCTATAAAATAACTTGAAGCTGTTTGTGTGTGAAGAAACAACAAACACTTTGGCATATTGATATGATATGGATACCTGGTTAAAATTTCAGGTTTGGAGAGGTATCAGAGGTAGTAAACACTGTTCTGTTCCTCCTGAGCGACAAGGCGAGCATGATCAACGGTGTCGAGCTGCCCATTGACGGAGGATTCCTCGCCACATAATGAAAAGGTTATCCTATTTATTTCCCAAAGATTAAGGACTCGAAATTGTATGGCTTTCTTTATATAAATATAATATTTAATATAATTAACCAAAGAACATATTAGTGAAAATAAATACAGCCATATCTTTATTATTAAAGCTTCCTAATACCTTCTGCTGATAGCAATAACATTATCATGTTAGCTGTAAATTTGTCTAAATATATAGAGGAGTTATTAATGTCAGTAAATCTTCTATTGTTCTGTTGGATACAATTGTATAAGTTCATTCATAATTATGTGACAAATCTGCTAGTTGTATATTTAATGTTTTGACTAACTTTTATTGCTAACTTCAATGTTAAAGTAGCCTGCTAAGTGTAATCAAATAAGAAAATGTTTGTATTTCATATAATTTGTACATTAAATATCCGAGAGGGACATTCTGAAACCAGTAAAAAGAACCAATAACAATTTTACGATGTTGTTGAAACTTAATTTTATGAGAATGGCATTTTTTTTGTTCATAGCATTGTGACTTTGTTTGTTATTAACCTTTGCCATACATATCTGCAGTTGAAATGATAACAGCTGTATAATATTATCTACCAAAATTTTATTATAGCAGTTGACTTTGAATCTTATTTTAAAATGGTAATTCATAAGAATGGAGTGTATAGTCCATAATAATACATAAGGCAAGGGTTTAGTAAATAAATAGAAAGTTTACAGAAGGGCAGCTTCATCGGTTTAGAATTGCACCCACACATAAACAGCGCGCGTGTCTTGGATCTCGAGATCTAATTGCAGAACCTAATAAATCTGAACAGAGAAGCTCTTAACTGTGTATTACCGCAAATATGGGAGCCAACCTACTGTTTTTTTTATTTCGTGCTCTAGTAGTCGTCTAACGTACATGTTATGTGATCTGTTTATACTTATTTTGTTATGTACCTGACAGGTTGTCAACTGATTAAAGGCAATAAACTCCTTGATAGCCATATGATTAACAATGATGTCTTGTTAAATAAAAGCTACTGTTGATAAATATTTGTTTTAATGACTTTGAAATAGCTGACAAATTTACTGGAGTTATATTGATACTCTGATATATTTTAAATGGTCATTTGAATGTCAACAGTTATATGCTTCGATGTGGCTTATTGTTAAAATATGACCAATCTCTTTTGAGTACCTACCTTGCTTTATCACTCATAATGAATGTTTACTAGTAAAATACAATGTTATTATACCCACACTATCTGTTCATATTATTATATAACATAATATTTTATCGTCCAATTAGTGGATAAGGAATAGGTACGTCATGTTGTTTTTTGATAAACCAGGTTATTGTTTTTCTTACTCGAAATATTAAAATCATTTCGATAACTACGATACCTGCTATTAGCACGCTTCTTAAAAATGGATAAAAGTTTAAAAGGAAAGAGAATACTGGTGACCGGTGGTTGTCAAGGTAAGTATTTTATTACACCAATTAATACTTTACTTTTAAGTATCAGTGGTTCATACGAGAGTTGAATATACTATTACCCTCTTATTACAAAACAAAGACTAAGATGGTCATTTCTTTGAAGGTAGCTTCATCTCTTTTTGTGATACGGATTTAAAAAGGGATATAGTTTTAGTCCTAATTTGCTCTAGTCTTCGTTCAAACCATGTTTTGTAATAAGGGGGTTAGAGCTCTTTTCAGGGGCCTTACCATGAGCTCTTATTGCCATGATAGTTTCACTTATTTATGAGACAGATGTATATGACGTGCATACCTCTGTCACTGTCACACAACTGAACTATCATTGCAATAAGAGCACCTTCCGAACCCGGTAACATTTATAATCTTGTAAAGTCCTGTCATTCTGACGAAAATACTTTGATAAAAGTCTAACGATTGGAGAACCTGTCTAATGAAATCAAAAATCTATTTTGAGTTTGAGTTTGAAACCCCAGGTGTTCCCAATTTGCAGGTATAGGTCGCGGAATTGTCGTAGAGTTATGGAAGCTGGGTGCCAAAGTCGTTGCGGTGTCCAACCACTCTGACAACCTAGAGCAGCTCAAGTCGGAGTTCCCTGACATCGAAGTGGCATGCGTCGACCTTCGAGATTGGAATCAGACTAGGGAAGTGGTGGACTCGCTGGGCGTGTTCGATGGGCTAGTCAACAATGCAGGCATTGCTATCATACAACCATTCTTGGAGTGCTCAGCTGAGAGCTTCGACTTGTAAGCTTGTTCTAAATATTAACTTCACCATTACTTAATCATTTATCTATTTTTATCTGATGTGAACTTAAGCCTCCATTGGGCTTTTCGAATCATTCCCTTGTCGTCGATTCCCCCTACGCCGATTCCCGCTACGTGGAGTCTCGCTATGTCGAGCCAAAACTTGCCGGTTACTTCATGTCGAGCGAGTGCGTACAGCATCCAAGTACGTAAGCTTAATGTACTCTTAGATGCAGGATGCTGTATCAATGATTCTACTCGGTTTCATAAGTAAGGTAGACTCCACCGGCTGGGTTAGTATAGAGTTCGCCCAGTATAATATATTTTAGGAAAATAAATAACTTTGCAGGTCCTAATGATGCATAGCGAGACTCGACGTAGCGGGAATCGACGACAAGGGAATGATTCGGCTTTTCTAACTCGAAAGAATTTGAGTGCTGGCCTTGATTGCGCAGTAATAATTTTTTGGGTTGTCTTGTATGGAGCAAGCGCGAACAAATACATGGGCATTTTGCTGAGCGCTCAAAATTGGTAATGGCTCTTGTTTCCGCTAATACTATGTATAGCTTTCGATATAAAATGTATTCGGGTCATCCTGTATATGGTAGAAACATACAAAATATTTTGTCAAGTTATACATAATACCTATTTGTTTTCCAGGACAATGGCTATTAACGTTCGGGCAATTATTAATGTCAGCCAAATTGTGGCCAAGAAAATGATAGAGAATTCTATTAAAGGCTCCATAGTCAACATATCCTCGCAGGCTTCTAAGGTAAGGTTCAAATATCATCGTGTTATTTGCACGCCTTACCGTAAAGATGCCCAAAGGATAGGGAGAGCTGATAAGCCTCTATTTGATCCAGTCTTTTTATTTGCCAAAAGAAGAAACAGTTGACAATAGCAGTCATTTACTGTTCATATAAAAAACATACGTGTTGTCTGCCTAATGGTAAGCACCAACACCAAATATCACTTGCATTGCCTAGCTTGAAAAAATATGTTCCAACATAATAAGAGACGAATTCCACATATTTATTTAGGTGCAGGTTCCTACTTATTCGAAATTATTTATATTAACTAATTCTGATAAATGTAAGGTACGATGTAATTATGAATTGATACCAACTTCGATAAACCCGAGATAGGATACTTGAATAAACCCCTTTTTATTATAATACTAATATTGTGAATGCGAAAGTTTGTATGGATGGTTGTGTAGATGTATGTATGTAGTAAACAAACGTAGTGAATAGATTGCAATGGAACTTCACAGTAATTATCTTAAAACATAATGCGAATAACACATGTACTATTATAATAACAATGCTCCGTAATACTTACAGACTGCGCTCCGAAATCACGTCGCGTACTGCGCATCGAAGGGTGGGGTGGACGCGGCCACGAGGGTGATGGCATTGGAACTAGGGCCGCACGGTATCCGCGCTAACGCCATCAACCCTATCGTTATTATGACCGAGATGGGCCGGAAGGTTTGGCTCGAGACTGGAAATGCCCCGGACATGTTGTCCAAAATACCACTTGGCAGGTAATGTATATATCACCGTATGACAGTGAACACCGTTGGTTTATTATCTGCGATAAACCGTTGCTAATTTGTGAATTAGATATGTATAGATAGATTATGCACTATCGAAAATGAATACATTATATTCTAAGGAATATCTTGGTCATTATATCTCGCGCGATAGATTATAAACTCACGGTATTCATAGTGCAATCGTGACAAGTATTCTATTCTGTTTACTATAGAGGCATTAACCACACCTTATACAATTCACTGAAGTTACAATGCCCTAAAAATTATTAGTGATGGTCTTATAAACCTAATTGAAATCGATGTAAAGAGAAAGAGCACGAGCAACGATGGAAGCTCTTATATTTTGCAAGCACGTATCCACTATGATATGCCTTCATTCAAGACCTCCTGTAAATATAATATTTAGAAAATTACCACCATGTTTGTTTTTTTATCAAACTATACATGGCCGAAATAGCTGATGAAAAGCTACTTATAAATGAAACGTCAATTTATTCAATAGCATAAAATGCAGCCGAATTGAGAATCTCCTCATTTTATTGAAGTGGGTTAAAAATGTTCGTTAAACTGGCCAATAACATCAATCGTGTGTTGTGATTGGCAGTGCTTTACAATAATGTATGGATATATATATATATTGGTTATTTCCTTGGTATTTCAGATTTGCAGAGGTGATAGAAGTGGTTAACGCGGTGTTGTTCTTGTTGAGTGACAATGCTAGCATGATATCAGGCGTCGAGCTGCCTGTGGATGGCGGGTATCTCGCTACGTGACAAGCTTCAATGAACTTCAATAATAAAGCGAAATAAATGTCTCAATTGATTTTACTCATTTTATTGTGCCAAAGGAATTTATACATACTGGACATAGAAAACAATGCAAGCATATCAATTTATTTATAATGCATAATATGCTAAGATAAGCTAGCCAAACGTATATGTATTTATGTGAAAATATAGGTTCAGTAAATGACAATGAAACACGGTTAAACCACTGAAGTAATGAATTAGTCTCAAGTTATTAGTGCATTTACTCTGGTCCGGAGGGAACAAAAATGTCAGTTTCTTATAATTAAATCATATTCATTACAAAGCCACACTCACATTACATTCCCTCACTCACGCTTACACTTATATATATTTATTCCCTCCTCTTTCAAAGAACGATTCAACATCGGAACTGGCTCGCTTCGTACACACCTGAGACGTCTCTACAAAAGGTATTATTATAACAGCAAAATAATTTCAATGACATTAACACTACAACAGTTATTTATGTATGTATATTATAATATATTTATTTCCATTACCTAGGATATTGTAAAAAACAGTGTCGGCTTATCTAAGAACCTTAAAATGTTATATATACAAAATGAAGTCCATAGTCTTTCGTCGTTTAGAGCGTACACTTAACCCTCGAGGCGGCCAGGCGGCGCGCTCGCCACCGACAAGCTCTGCTATACCGCCCTCGACACTATTGGCTGGACACCAACACACCCAATACATTGCCTAATATACACGCGATAAACTAATATAACACTTTGTTACATCAATCATGCTACGTACATATTTGGAACTGTCAAGAGCTTGCAAGGAAACTTAACAAAAATACGAATGACGATGACATTTTTTTAATTATGAGAATTGTATATCTATAATTACAATCCAGAAGGTATATTACAAATAATTTGATTGGACTTATTATTGTTCAGCTTCAAGTTTGTTTAAATACTACCTAGGATTGTTATCATTCAACTATCATCACTTCGCTAACAGGACGACAAGCGCGTCTTTTCGATCAATTGAATATTGCTTTTGTAATATCAGCTTGTTATTATAAAACAATAACAACTACTGACATATTAACAACACGATATGCGCAATATTTTCACAATGATGACGTTTCGTTACTTCAAATTAACTGTTACGTAAAAGAAATATTGCTCAGTATCAAATAAACCCCTATAATATTTGTGTGAATAAACTAAATCTTACAACATGCCATGGGGATAATATTGATCCCAGTCCCTGCAATACAAACTCTTAAAGTAAAGCTAACTACTATTTACATGAAATTGAACCTAATTCTCAGTCATATTTAAGAGATGGTGGTCCATTCCGATGAAGAAATTATTAATGGTTACATAATAATTTACACATCTGATTAAACATTTCTGTACCATACAATTAGTTTCTATTCAATATTTACAAGACTTTCAAACTATCAATGTGTGTGAATTGACGGGACCTTACGAGACAACGAGTTCGTCCCGTAGTTTAAAAAATATTAGCATCTCAAAATAATGTTTACAGCAGGCTGATAATGGTAACCAATTAATTACTCGTTTATTAAGAAGGTATAGGAATTTGGTAATATACATGAGATCACAATTTCGTTAAGAGTTTAACCATTCTACGAGGAATAATCATGTACATTGTGTACAATCTTGCACAAATGCTTGTGCAAGATTAACGTAACGCATCCGTATTCCAATGGTGAATTATTAATTCGCTATATATATTTTTAGACAAAGCTCGAATTCGATATTTAACTTACGTTAGTAAATATATGGCAGTGACTGGTCTATAATTTATAGAGCTGTTACAAAACTGCAGTGTGAATGGAGAACCAAACTAAAATGCAAATTATGGAAGGTCTAAATAACTTGGAAGACAAACATCTCTGCATTCCACTAGCGGCAACACAAGAGTAAACGATAAGAGAAGAAATAAATCACTATATTGCACAATACATTGTCTGAGCTAACAATTATACACAATTGAAAAAGCCTTTTATCAAACACTTAAACCAGGGATTGAGATATATGTCAGGTTGTCCTAATAGGTACCACAAAATACGTCACTTTATATATATTTATTCACCCTTCGATAGCATAGCCTTTTTGGTTAGCAAATGGACATTATATAGCGCCGATGTTATCAAAATATTGGTTGGTATACTTTCGAACCAATATAAAATCAACATGTTTTGTAATACCGGTATCAGAAACAATATTATTTAGAGCAGACCTGGTTAGAATAAAGTACATAAATAAATATGTTCTTAACAGTAACTTGTCAATGATTGTTCCTTAACAAATTCGGCTTTTCTAGTAAATTATGTGAATTGTAAAATATTAAAGTAGGTATAAAATTTAAATTAAATGGTGTTTAGATTATTCAATACATCCAGTAAGCACACATCTCTTTAAACTATTTTGTGGACTGTTTAAACACTCAAGCGTTCTGTCAGGTTCAATCCACAAAATAATGACATTATAATGAATAAGCTTACAGAAGCTCCGCGGTGGAGCTAATTGTTCAACAATATCACAATTACATGCAAGATCTAGTCAAGCATCGAGTCCAATACAGCATGTTGACATTCATTGGCACATTCTAATAAGATACGTTAATGATAGAAATTATACAACGCATACTCAAACAAACTAATAATATCTTAAATGGAAATATGGTTTAATATTGAACTCGTTGTAATCCACATCAACAGATATACAATACTAATCACTCCCTAATGCAAACATCACTTGTGCCACAAATTATTTCAAGGGTGCTGCTATACAAGTACAAAATGACCTGTGTCGTTAGTTCCGTTGGCTTTCTTAATTTAATGTCTCATTATTCATCACCGTGGGAGTCCAAGACCACCGCGCGAATACACTTCACGTCTGATATCTAAATGCACGTCAACATTTTATAATTACTACAATCTTACATCGCAGAGGTATCGACAAAGCACTTTCAAATATCATAACCAAAACCGCGGCCGAATTTCTTTTGAGGACCAATTGACAATTTACTGGTGAATCTTATCAGTACAATCGAATATCATCTTAAGTCTAAATATAACTGAGCACGAAGTACAACGGATGATCGAGCAGGCCCGATCGTAAACTGCACGCTTGGACGAGTCAGTCACAAAACACGAGAACGTTCTTTTCGCCGGCCCGCCCGTCACCACACTTACAGCCTAATTAAATAATTTACAATAATATTAACGTTTAACATGAATGCATACAAAATCGTTTCCTTACTTAGGAGGGCGTCTGCGTGTTGTCTCTCGGGGCGGCAGTGCGTGTGTGTGTGCGTGGCGCGCGGTGTGTGTGTGCGCGCCTCACCGCCACTCGATCAGCGCCGCCACGGCCGCGCCGCCCGCGCCACCCGCCGGGCCCCCCGCCGCGCCCCCCGCGCCGCCCGCCGCGCCGCCCGCCGCGCCCCCGCCGCCGCCGCTCGCCCCGCCCGTGCCCCCCGTGCCCCCCGCACCCGCTGCACACAAGTCACCATCATCCCTCTGCCCTTATCCCATGTAATGTGGCGTCGGCGCAATCTGTTCTTCACTTCCATTTCTCTCTGTCAGCCATTATAGCTGTATTCACTCCCATTCCAGCCATTCACACAAATCTATCAATCGTGCCTCTTTTAAATAGTCATAAGTATAGCAAAGTATCTCGTGTAGCTAGGATCATACCCTAAGTCACTGAGCCTACGTGACCTTTGCCTTCCTGCGCATATCAGAACACAGCTTCAATAGAAAGACATGGTAACATGAGGATTGCCGCACCTAACCCACAGGCATGTGTAATATGTGGCCAAGAGAACAGGAATTGTTGCAGCTGTAGGTGATGTTACAAACCCATAATCCATTCGTAAAAATAAGTAACATTAGTAAAAGCCACTGAGCCAATTAATTCTGTTTCTAACAGGAATCAAATGAGTTTAGAGTATGTCAAAGAATATAAAAGAATTTTATGATAGATTTTTATTTTGATGTTCATTTGAAATAAATTCAAACGAAGTTGGTTTTTTAGTGTCAGTAGCATGTATTCTTTCATGTGCATTTAGTGGATATCTGTTATTTTGGAATTACAAACAGACACTTCAATTTTATTTATCTGTATAGACGGTATAGATATACAAGTGAAACCATAATTTTGCGTCGGGATGAAAGATTTACTCAGCAATTATTGGCTTCAAATGATGAGGAATAAATGCAGGGCCTGCTCTTACCAAAATGTTACAAGGTAGCCAATCTTCATAAGAGCTGTGCGCGCGGAACTGCGCAATTCAATGTTATCACCGGCGTATCATTCGACTCAACTGTATTAATAATGAACTCACTGGTTTCTTGTTCCTGAGTTTGTTCATGACGTCTGAGCGTACGATCATTGCCACCAGACTGGTAATTTCCGCGTTGGCCTCCTGTAAAATATAATTAAATGTTCAAAATTACAATTAAAATACACACTAAAACAATCTAAATGCACTAAATAATTGATGTGTAAACTCAAATGCACTGAGACCACAACAAGGTGAACTAATCCAGAATACCATAAACATAAACAGTATGAATGTGAGAGCATGTTAAGCCGTAGATTACAGTTGCCATCTTTTTGCCAGTTGCCAGTTTGCCAGTTTAACATCTTTAGGGGCAGTTGGAGGCCTAAATAATTCTAAAAACTGGTTTTAATCAGATTACTGATTTTCCTCAGCCGAATCGGGTTGAATCAAGTGCCGACCCCAACAATACATGGGGTAAGACTAGGGAGATGATGATGATAAACAGTATGAATGTATGAGTGTACCAAATTTGAGCATATTCCAATCGAAGACATAGTCGTAGGTGAACCCTTGCCGGTGGAAAAGCGTGCGGAACAGCTGCCGTAAGTGCGAGTAGTCAGGCCGCTCCTCAAAGCGCAGCCGCCGGCAGTATTTCAGGTACAATTGGAACTCGATCGGGTGGTTCTGCAACAACCACCACACTCACACACTACGCACCTATGTTATCCCATAATTATATATATCTAAATCAACAACTTTATAAGTAATCAAGGTAGTTAATTGTAAGTATTTAATTTTTAGTAATACACTCCACTTCATTCTATGAAAATATGTTATATGGAAAATTTACTTAATATTAAGCCATCCCTTATTGAACATAGCTCTGATACATATAACATCCTAACTGACTGAAATCATTCCACAGCCTAAACCACTGGTCCTAGATTCGAATTCTAGAGGCACGGAATTTGGAAGGTGTGTTCTTAGTGAGGAGCACCTCTAAGGGTGAGATATGGGGGTTGAAAATGCCATAAACTTCCACATATATTATATTCTATATTGCACACATATTATATTATATTCTCCGCAAGCAATATGATTCATTTGACATGCTTCAACAGTTTGCTTCACATTGCTTCTGTAAGCTGCATTTTGCTACAAGCTATGCATTAGCATAGCAAAAATATCTTATCCTGACACAAAAACTCAATTTCGCTCTCAAATGCTTTTTATCTTAATGTGAATTACCTGAAAAAACCTCAAAGACAATTGAGATATAAATGTCATCTTACTTTACAAAGCTCGTCAAAAGGTGTGGAGAGTTTCTTTTCGGATATTCTCTCGTACTTCTGCCGCTTGGTGGCCGCCTTGAGTCCCTGCCAGGGCAGACTGCCGCGGTTGAAATACATGAGCACGTAACCCAGCGACTCTAGATCGTCGCGTCTAGACTGCTCTATTCCTAAATGGGTATTTATCGATGCATATCTTGCTGTACCTGAAATTTATAATTACTATATGAAGTAAAAAAAATATTAAGATGTGTATATCGGGTAACCTTAGATTAAGTGACAGAAGTAAGATAGATCATGAAATAAAATAATTTAATTTGTATTTTATTAAAAAGTTTATCTTTGAGTACAATTTAAGAGCACTTAGTTACCTGTTAAGTTCTTGTTTTCTCTGTATGGAATATGCTGCAGTGTTCGTGGATCTTTGTACTTCTTTGCTAACCCAAAATCTATTATATACACTAAATTCCCTTTTTTACCTAGGCCCATTAGAAAGTTATCTGGTTTGATATCTCTGAAAAAGAAAATATAATTTTAATGATATGCAAAATAAATCACTCAAGTGGCCTAACACTCGCACATGCTATAGGGATAAAGTTTCTGGGTGCAAAGTACCAATCAATCATTGTGTCAACCAGCTAAGGTCATCTCACATACATATCTTGATACACACTGACTGCCAATCTATCTTAACAATATATTAACATCATTTTGAAATATGTTATCACAAGAGCTGTGGAGTTTGAGCAGTCGCCTGCTCCGCAAGCAAGGGAGCTCAAATCCCAGCACCAAGTACCAATGAGTTTTGCTGAAAACATAAGTGCAGGAATTTCACTCCACATGCTTTATGGTGAAGGAAAACATTGTGATGAAGCCTGTATTTGTCTGAGAAGTAATTCAAATATATATGTGCCTGTGATGGTGTGGACTCACCCACTGCCACATTAGCAATTAATTATGATCGGCGAAATGTGGGTTTTGTTTTTACAACACCTCTGCTTACCCCTTCTGGGTTGGCATAAGCATATTTACATATTTTTTGTTTTATCATGAAAGAAATGATTATGGAAGTGTTATGTGAAACTTTGTACTTGAAAGCAAATCTTAATTATACAAGTAAACAGGTAGTTGTTATCAGTCACCCTACAATGTGACCTGTAGACTTCAATTTATTACTATAACAGATATTACTATGATAGAACATACCTATGGATAAAATTTCTGTAATGTATATCCTCTATGCGTGTTATTAGTTGGTCGGCGAGGAGCAGGACTGTCTTGAGGGAGAACCGGCGGGAACAGAAGTTGAAGAGATCCTCCAATGAAGGGCCAAGCAATTCCATTACCATTACATTATAGTCACCCTCCGAGCCACACCATTTTATTGCTGGAATACCAACTAGGAACAACATACAGTATGGAGTGTTAATTATGTCTTGAATCATTTACACAACAGAGGGAGTAGTAGACATTATTTCTCATTGTATGGACATCACAGATAAATAAAGCTTGAATATAATTGTTCAATTACTGTGGAATAAACGATACACTAGCAACACTTACACAGTATTTTTTATAATATTGTTATTTGCAGCTACCATTAGTAGGAGAGTAGGTAGTAAAGAGAGACAGGAGAGAAATAAATTAAGGCCAGTTGCAATTTTCTATGACAAATTGTTAGTGAGTAGACCGATCTAATTCCTGATGCCAGCAAAATATCCAAATACCATTACAAAATCTTTAACACAAAAACTGGATAGAATTACAAATACCTCTCTGAGAATTTGAAACCAAGGTTACCAACGGTTTTCCTATTGAATAAATAACAAGACCAAAACTAAGTATGATATACTATTGAAACAGTAATAACCTAATGGGGTCAGATAGGAAATAATGAATACAATTCAATATTATTTACATCTTAGAGGCATGTCACAGTATTTATCAGATTCATGCTCTTTACTCGCACAAATAGCAAACATATTCTTGAACGCCAATTACATTGTTGCCTATGTTATAGCCTATGAAGTTATAATTGCAGACAATGATTCAGTAGGTTTTTCGTCAAGAGTGTTTTAATTAAATGCAGTATTAAAAATACATATCATCATCTCTTTTTTTTATATTGTATCAGAATTACTTAATATTAAATAGAAAACTATAAATCCATAACACTTACCACCTCCTTGCATAAGTTTGTAAAATTTGCTCTCTATGTGTAATTGTGGGTGTCTTGTCTTTATACATTCTAATTTGATAGCTACCTCCTCCCTGGTGACAATATTCGTTCCTGAAAACACCAATATAATAGTCAGCACACAATGTTTAAGGTAGGTGTATACAGCCTACAATATTGTAAATTATGTACCACTTTGTAAATGTTCCCTACTATAACAAATTATTGAGATACTCATCTTTGTGTAGATATGTTATATCAAAAACAAGCAGGCTAGAACCATCCCAATACAAACTACTTCTATTCTAATTCAATCATAAGAATAATCACATTTAAATGTAGTTTATTCAGTAGTCTAATTTAACAGAGACCATCACATCATTCTGTGATACAAGCTTTATCCATATGGGATAATATACCAAACCGTAGTCTACTTCTCTGACAAAAAAAAGGAAATTGGTATTTCGAAACTAAGAACTGCAGCTGGCCTACCAGTGACTATCTTTCTTTGTTTACTATTAACTTCTTGTATACTCACCCAAATATATATCGCCAAAGGATCCCGAGCCAATTTTACGTCCCAGTCGGTATTTATTACCGACACGAAGTTCCATTTTGATGTTTTGAATGAGATGAAATCACAATAATATCACTGACCACCAAATCATTACAGGACGGCCATATTGCGATAGACGCAGAACCGTATGAGAGAGAAATCAGTAATCTTGGGTGGAAAATCCCACTCAGAATATTTTTTAAAAACCTCAGATTTCTAGACTTATGCTCTTGTAAGTTGAAATACACCAAAAGTCTATAATAGGTAAAATTATTCCGAAAATTTGATCTAATCTAGCTACACACGCACATGAGGATGATTTTTTTGTAATTCAGTCGGATAGTGAGGCGACTAAACAAAGTAAAGAAAAAGACAGATACTGAAATATTGATAAGTTCATTCTATTCAGTCTTTAGTCGAGTAACTCGAGATAGTCATTGTTTACTCGATTCATTTGTCGAGTCGTGTTAATCCACAGACATATTTAAAAAAAACTTTAGAACGGAAATGTTTATCACGGGAAAATTTAAAGAAACGAAGTCATTCAAAATTTGTATGATACTGCTTGTGTAAATTTAACTATTTATAATCCTTCAAATTGCCATACCACACTAACATTTATTTTATGTCAATGTACATTCAAAATCTTTGGTTGTTCTGTAACACAGATAAAGAAACCTTTTGGTCATTGACTTGACAACTGAGATCTAAATTATTTATTTTATATCTGTGACATTATTTAGAACATTATATTTTCTACTTATAAAATCCGACCAAATAAGTACCTTAATTTATAATTACAATTTAAGGTGTGAGTGGAGGTAGATATTGTTAAATACTAGTTGGGACCAAGTCCTGTTATCCAATGCGTTCACGCCACACCAAAGATAATGAAAATTTCACTTACGTATCAAGTACGTACATTACGTATCTTTGGGCCACGGGTACCACTTGCCGTATGAAGGGTTATTGTTGTTAAATACATACTTTTACTAACGTCTTGTGTCCGGAACGCCTCGACCGAATTCGACAGGACTTTTACTTGCAGATTGCTAATTTTTCAAAGTCAAACTTAAGTCACATATGTTATTAAAAAAAAAAGCGCAATTAGGAACTGATGAAATTGAGTCTAGAACTATCTAAATTTAGGCAAATATCTATATTCCCACAGCTCCCTAGCTCCTGAATTGTGGCGTGTGATCATCCCCAGACACATTTAAGTCGGTACATATACCTACCTTTATTAATTAAACCTGCTTATCATATAGGAACATATTTAGTTTGGAAAGATTGTGCATGACGCGTAATAAACATCATGTGTGAATGAGCGTCCAAAGCTGAGATGATTGCTTAGGTACCTATGATTAAGTATGCACTTTTCTTCACCGGACGGAATAAAAATACATAATATTTTCTGCAGACATTTTAATTCAGGACATAAATACAATTTGTCATATAATTTTATCCTAAAAATAATACTAGATATTATGATTTAAACCTAAACCTAAATCTTACGGCTAAGAGGTTATATATAGGTACTTGACCTAAACACAATATTATCAATATTTAAAAAGGAAATATTGAACAAAATCAGGCGTCACTTTGATTTCCATATTGATGGTTCTACAAATAAGTATATTACATTTACTTCCTTAGTCCTATATGCTTGGCGGCTCGCTTCTGCGGCATGACCTACCTACGTGTAGTCCTCCAGGGTGCAAACCTTGTGTATGTAGGTACCTACATCGTCTACAGCTCGAGTGATCGATGAAGAATTGCCTACGACACATCACGGCACATCACGCAGACATAAGATATCCACAGGATAGAAGATGGACAGAGCGTGTTGGACTGGCCTTGTGAAAGTAAATGTTCATAGATATTTATTTGTATAATCAGAATTAAACATGAGTAGGTACTTAAGTAATAAGCCAAATAAATGCAATCCAGGTAGGTAACTTAAGTAACTAACACATCGGCGAAGATTTTTGTACCAAAGTGACGAGTCTTAAATTAAATAATTTCTTATCTAAACTTACAATTTAAATTAAGTACGGTAACTATGATTGAGATTTCGTTACTGGCGTTATTAACGATGTAGTGGATATCGTCTTTAAGCTGCACGTCCACTGGGTCGGAGTCAGAGCGTACGAGTTTGTTGCTTCGTATTGATTTGTATGGATAACTTCTGGGCCAGAGAAAGGTAGATATTCTGCTGATGACGTCATCCGATTACAATATCCACGTCAATTTATTCCATAATGCGAATATGTGCACAGAGAAACTCTATTGCTTTGAAAAATAGGTACCTAAGTATATAGGATATTGGCGTGTGTTAACTGCATTCAGATTAATTATTAAATAGATTAATCTGAAAGCTGTTAAAACACTTTCCAAGGAATTTTGAATATACCGAAGCTCCGCACTTCGTACGTAGGTGCTGGACGTGCAACTGTAGCGTAGGTATATATTGACAAATTGATATACTGTTGCCTATTTTTGTATAGAATATCTAATCCTTAAAGAAAACTATTCACACAGCACATGTCGGTATCTGCAACACCTTTGTAAGTCTACCATTAAATTAATAACAAGCGGAATTGACTGTATACCTATGGGGTAAAAGGTATATGTACCCACTACCCACCAAGGTAAGTAGATACTTACTAATATTTTAATAATTTTTAATATATATATCCTTAAACATTCAATTTTAAATTCGTTTTATTAAGTTCGGTTTTGTTTTGATTTGGCACCACGCGGGAGAGACAACATAGGCTCTTTTCTAATTTTGCTTTACTTTTTATAAGTTACTATAGTATTCGTTAAAATTTGTTATTTGTTTACGTTGAAGTGTTTGCGAGAATTCCCAAAATTCCGCTACTACCTAGACAGTTTCAGACAAATTATGTCCTTAATATGTAGACATCATTTAAATAACACAATCGAAATATTTACTACTAAATCATTGTAAGTACTGAAAATAACTTAAATAAATAAATTAAAATAGACAATTTCTCGAGATCGACGTTTCATAGACTTTAAGAACAATTAAATATTTTAGTAGGTATGTTGAATCTTCAACGCTCTTGAAGGTAGGTTAGTAAATTAAATCAAATGTGTTTATAAACCTGAATTTAAAACCGAATTATTGGTTCACATAGCGCGTCTCTTCTACAGGCGCCTTTTAATACAATATTCCGACTAAATATCATCTCATCTATTTGGTTAAATCTACCTCCACGTCATTTATCACACGGTCCCGTATTATCATACCACACCGGTACTTACTCTCAACTGTGTGGTGTATAAGTATCACCAGCGTCGTATTAACTATTGGGTCCTCTCTTCAAAAGTAGGTATCCAATGTAATTGGTACATTAGATTACATTTATCCATATATGAATAGCAAGACTAGTTCTACAGGTATAATCTGTTTGAATGTCCGAAATGCAATGGCCCGTGGGTCATACATAGGTAATTAATATTTCCCTTCTAATTGAGCTAATGCTCATAATAACTAAGCGTTATAGTGCGCTAGATTTTAAGATGGACCATTTTCAAAGTCATCTATTTGTCCTTACCTACTAATATTATGAAATCTACTACGTACCTTCCTATTTCTCTGACAGTTCTCACTGTTTTCTATGACAATGAATGTATCAACATTAACACCGGGCCAGGGGAAGGGTTTTCGTCTAGGTTCGATTGACCCACGCGCTATTGCATTCAGAACGTTCAGACGTTGAAGTACCCATTCTTCGTTCCTATCACGTATACTGCGTTAGTACCTAATCAATATAATGCGACAATGAGCATGTCTATTGTAAATGGTGCGAGGATGGGAACGACATTTTAGTTTTAGAAGTTGCTTCATATTTTTCCGAACCCAAGTAGATAACGTCTATAGTAAAAATACACGCCTATCCTGTATGATCTACAGACACTAACAAAACTCTAGGTGAAAGAAGTAGGGTCGACGTAGGGGGTGCATTAAATTTTTTTGTTCTTTATTCAATAAAAACATAATCCGTCGAAAATTCACACTATGGGTACTATTAGTGGAATAGGAATAATAAATAATTTAAGCGGACGAATTTATAATGTATTCTATAATTTTATATTATTGATTAAATATACCTAATGCCTAATATGTCGCAGACAAACATAGATTTCGCTATATTTAGCCGGATTGTACCTGCAACGGTGCAGCTGAACTATTATCGGTATCAGCATCAGCCGTAGAGCAACACAGGCCATCAGCACTTTGTGTGCAACATCACGGCTAGCCGTGAATTCATCTTGTGAAGTCCTCTTATTGCAATCCTGTGCTGCCATCATTCTAAGATTCACTTTTTAGATCTTTCATAGGGCAAATAATTCGCTGGACGAGATTTAATGATAGAACCCTAAAAAACAATTTGATTTTTACAACGTATCTAACATTTTATACGCATATGGCAATGATAATCCGGCTAAACGTCGCTCCGCTTTCGTAATACTGCGATTTATTTTTAAAATTCGCCTGCGACTTAATATACCTAATGAAGAAAAAAATTATTATTATTTATTATTCCTAAGCTAGAGGTCAGTTCCGTTAGTGTCTGCATTCAATCAGTCAGTGGCGTACTTGCGGCGGCGAGCGGCTAAAGCGAGCCGGGCGCTGCGGCGCCGCTGTCAGAGGCCCTCAGGCGCGCTCGCCGAGGAATCCTCGGGTTCGCGATCACTTGGCAGGTGATTGTTGTTTTGCTCTTGGTCGCGGGTCAATACGAATACGGGCTCAACATTCTCATCGTCGCTGTTGAACCTAAAAAAAGTATGTATATTTTAGTAAATTATAAATGTAAGTAGGTAGCTGTATCCCGCCGCTGCTTAAGTTTCCGTACTTAATTCACATCATTATAACACGGCCGACGAGACAACCTTTACTTATATTATTTTGAAGTAAAGAATTTGAATTTGTAGGCACTTAAGTATTTTCATTAAACCGATATCCGAGAATTTGAAAATAATAGAAAACAACGAAATGTCAGAGTTCATCATAAAGTACTTATGAACTTAATCTGCATTGTCAAATTATACTCACTGGTAGCGAGTTACTTCGCCTCTCATTGTGCATATAGCATTCGTCAGCGCCTTTACATAGTTTTTGGCCAAAGTAAGGGTCTCGATCTTAGAGAGGCTGCGATTGTCCTTTTTGACATGAGGAATTACCTTCCTCAGGTCCTGGAAACAAAATGATTGTGATTACCATGTCAATTAGGGAACTCTTAGTGAAAAACAGTAGTTGTATTTAATAATTAATGAGCTATATACCTCGAACGCGCGGTTTAGCGAATGCATTCGCATGCGTTCACGTTCATTGCTTTCAAGTCTGCGCAAGTTGCGTTCCCTTGCGGAGACGCCGCAGCGGCGACGGCGGCCGGGGCCCGTTGGGCCCGTGCTTGCAGCCGAGGACGAGGAGCCGGCGGCGGCGCGTCGTGGCCGGCACACTCGCCGCGCCGCTTGCTCGTCGCTGCCACTACCGCTGTCGTAAAATTCTGAAATAACGACATGTGCCCAAATGAAAGTAATTCGTAGCAACCTATTTACCGTCATTATTATAATTTGTTCGAATCCATTTCGACTTCAAGAGTAAGATCTTGATTCAATATCATGTTCATATCAATGCAACTAACTATTCTGCGTAGTGATGACTAGGTAGAGAACACACCAAACAATTTGAACCCGGCAAAGCAAAACTCTGTGCCCTTAAGTTTTGCTTTGGTACTACATAGGTTTTGCCATGATCAAACGTCGAAGAACGACGATGCGTATTAGGTAATTCTTAGTTAATTACATTCGACGCATTTTGAACAACGCTAATGAGCATCGTCGATCATCGACGACTGAACATGTCAAAAATTGAGAGACTCCTATGATACGATACATAGATGCAGTATCGCGCGCACATCATCATTTCGTGTGGCTTCGTTCTCCGTCACGAAACTTTAGCAACCGCAAAGTTGGCAACAACACGACATCGACAGTGAGAATACTTTAAACATTTGTGCAACAAGTCAGCTGCTCGGTACGAAACTTGGGCATTACGTGACGCGACTGCACGCTTGATAAAGTATTTGCGTAAGAGCGCGAGTGCAGACTAATCGATTTGTACGCACGGCTACGGATGATTTTCGAAATGCGCTTATCAACTCCGTGCCGTTCGATAGTTGTACGGTCCCATAGCAATAACAAATGGAATATTCTTAACTGTTGAAGGTAGGTAAACGTTGCCCTGGCCCTTTCCATTATTGGGATCGGAAATCGACCTACCCCGATGTAGCCGGTTACCATTTTTTCTGTTCACAGGGAAAATTAATAACCAGCGCTACGCCAGACAGTTTAGCTCAAGTTAGTTATACATATAGAGTGAAGATCTGCGGATATACTTACTTCACTAGCTTTGTGGCGAAGAAAACATAGTGAGAAATCTGCATGCTGAGGAGAAATTCAAAAACTATGCGCAGTGCCTGAGATGGCCATGGATAAGTATCTCCGTAGAACACCAATTTTTCTACATCGCTGTTAACCATCATCAGAATCAGTGCCCGGTTAATGATAATAGACTCGCCCTCTTTTACAAATGTACTACTACACTACCTACCCCTATCTGCCAACCCTTTCGGGGAAGACAACCGTAAGCATTTTGTATTTTTAGAGACTGTTAGAGAATATTTTTGTTTGGAAGAAAATTCTTACCGCCGGCTTGTTCAATTTTTACAATGTTGGCCTGGTTTTCGTAGTATTCTGAGTTGTCATCTTCATAGTACAACATCATTTGGTCCGGCGATTCAGCCTCAGAACCACCTCCTTCCACGTCAGCCCACTGAGGCATGTTCTTATCTGGAATAGCAATAAGCATTATAAATGCAAAATAAATGTACCCATTATTGTAAATCAAATCATTAGCAGGTTCTTATTACTGAAATACAAATAATGAAGATTAGGGAGCAACTATGATGTTATAGCTGCGCGAATCAAGAACTTCTCAGCTATCATGTAAATTTTTTAGGATGCTAAGAAGTTCATAATACACGCTTCTATAACTATCATAGTGGGACGCTAGAACGTTTTTTCCACAAAATGTGGTGGCAAGCGGATCGAGAAACGAGTGTAACAAAATTATTGTAATGAGGGTGTAGCTAAAGGTGATGTGATATTATGTGCCGTAAGGATGGATAGGGCGCGGCAGGCGGTGCGACGGGCGCCCACGCGGCGCGCAGCCCAGGGACAAATGATGACCGTGCTTCATAACAACACGTTACTTATTGTATCCAACCAAACATGCTCCTTAATAGAACACACGTCATGAGGATAGGTTACACCTATTGAGGATCCGTCTGTCGACTATTATTAGGAACGACACAGTTTGACCTATTAATAATGTAATAGAAACGTGATTTTATGCACAGGCACAGTGTACATAAGTTTACGTTACTGATTTTTTTTTATGTATTTTTACTATTTCAGATTAAGAATATTTAACTATAGATGGAAATTATGATTGTTACATTATGAAAAAACGGTACCAACAATGTACATAATAAAAACATTTATAACTAACCCCTACGCGGCTACGAGACGCTACGACGTTCACTACGCCTGCTACGATATAGGGAATCGTCCCATAATACAATAAATTGTATTATTATTAAAAGAACTTAGTCCACTCAATAGCTACTTCGAGTTTAAAGGGACAGGGGATTTATTAACTTGTCAAATTAAAAGTTACTAATACATACTACAAATGTTTATTTACTAGCATATAAGGACATGTTCCTTATACATTATCAATATTTTTTCTTTTTAATCGAGTTGACCCTGTTATACAAATCTATTAGAACAGCTAGATAATATGCCACGTTTCAAGTCAATACTTAGCTTATTTTGTTGTTCTCGTGTTTGTTTTCACCTTTTGGTGTGGAACCCCATAAATAGTTATAGCAAATAGTGTAGCAGTGTTATTAATACCTGAGGCAACTTTTCACGACTATCATTCTCCAGGGATGTTTTAAACCACGTGTTGTGAAATGCCAGCCAACGGTTTCACGTGCTTTCTGAGGCACCGGGGTGTAACCACAGCCAACTTCCCCGGGAATCGAACCCGGGACCCCGTGATCGGCCGGCGAACTGACCTACTACTAGACCAATGAATAATAAATTATGTATATTAAAATAATGTCATCAATTCACGAAGATGACAATAATGTCGATCTTTGAATCAGGGCTCCTAAGTTGTTTGAGTCAATATTAGAAAACTTCGTATCACATAAAAATGCAGAATAAACACATCCGGATGTTAACTAACGCGAGCTCTCTCTGCGCCCGCGCCGCGCCCGCTCGATCGCGTGGTCCACACACGTGCGCCTCGAGCCTCCTCGCCTAATTATGTACGTACTCGTACTTGCAATTTGCCGTTACATAATAATTATATTATTTCGCACGTACCTGCTCTAACTACGTGCAATCTGATTCACGTCAAAACATTCGAACAACATAAAATGCTAGATACTTATTTCCCTTTATTTACTTTAGAAGATATTTCCTCAATCGATGTGGAATTATTGCTTTACTAGTTTTGGGTCGCGGATTCGCCCGTCTTTAGGTATAAATAAACTTTATAGCCACACTGAAAAAAGTAAGATCTAAGTTCAAAAAATATTATTTTCATACAAGCTTTCACCACCTCGCGATGCAAAATTTTCAACAGTTATTTATTATTATTATTATTTTTAATTCATTTAAATGTATTGATAAAACTGTGTATATTGCATATTTATCTTAATTTGTCATACTGATAAAAAGAAAAAAAATCTCATGTTGAGCAATTTGGAATTCTGTCCACGGACTTTTTTTTTTGAGATTATAAACATATTTTCGGAAAAGTTATTCCTGAGTTTCAGAAAAACTAAGAAAAGTATCTGTAAATTAGAAATACAAAGTAACAATTGTAACAACGTGGAACAACGTGATTAATTATAAAAACAGGCACATTGTTTCAAATCAAACATACGAACTATCACCTACACATAATGTATTGAATGTCAACACTGCGTCAGTTGATCAATGTTGCACCTGTCCTAACAAACATATGCTATGTATTTTTTTATAATTTGTAGCAAGTGTTAGGCATAAGTATACCTTTCACGAAAGATATTGACGATCGGTTGGTCTGCCGCATAATATAGGTACCACGTTCACGAGTTCGAGCTCCGCATAACACAATCGACTCCAATTTTACTCAGAGTTTCTTCAACCTATCTCTGCTTGAATGCTTTAGATAGTTAGAAGCTGGGAATATTTTTATGAGTTTCATACGTGTGACATCCATGAACACAAGATACAAGAAATCCGAATGTAAGACTGCTTATCACTATTGTTATACATATCGTATTATATATTATATGTATTGTACTATCTATTCTATAATATGTTACGTATCGTCTAACTATACCTACTAAGCGGATGGATATACTTGTACATACTTAGTTATGACGTCTACAAAAGTACGTAAGCTGTCTGCGTAGTTATTACACAAATAATTAAATTAAAATACTATCGTATATTTCATACCTACAACACATACATCAAATACCAAGGCATTGCCATATGTATCTAGTAGGCAGATAGCTGTAGCTCTTCATATTTAATGTGAGTATACCCGTATATTTGCTTTATCCATGAATACAAATCGCTAACAATCGTGTTCAATTGAATGACATTTGCATGACATTTGGAACGTTAATGTCAGTTCATTGAGTAGAGGGTGATGCGTGTGCGCAGTGTGGTATAGTGTATTGCACGCAGCGGCCAACGCCACGTCACGAGGTGGCCAAGCTCGCCGCAGCAGGCGACCTTCGTCGATATACAACCGCCGCTTGGACACTTTCACCGTACTTAGCCCACTTGCACTTATCGCTTCCATTGTTATTGTATTAGATCAGTTATTGCATAAAGAACTTATTATTAACTGCTCTCCATGGGGGCCGTACATTAAAAACAAACAATTAATTAAATGGAACCTAAAAATAATACTATAGGTAGCACTATTATCAAGAACTAATAGTGCGAAATGTTATAATAATTGTACATAAAAGAAATGAATTAGTAAAATAAATAAACCAAATTCATATTAAATAATATATGAAATGATCCTAATCACTCTCACGGAAGCATGCTAAGAAGGTTGACGACAGTGCCAAAACCTCTAAACCTTTTTTGAAACCCAAACAGACCTACTTCAGAGGAACATTCCTCAAGAGTTATGAAACCAATACCACGCTAACAAACAACCAATAAATAGCGGCCGTAAGAATCGCCCAAGCTGCCATGCCCCAGCCTCAAGCCAAAGAACCTCTTGTCATCAGTGTTTTACATATCAGATCAAGAAAAATTTAGAGGTACGGACTTTCTTTGAACCTGAATATACCATTTATAAAAACACTAGCTGTGGTCTAAAGATTGTCTGTGCCAAATTCATCAAAATCGGTTGAGAGGTTTAAGCGGGAAAGCGTAACAGACAGACAGACAGAGTTACTTTCGCATTTATAATATTAGTAGGGATAGTTTAGCGCACATAGGTTGTGACGGCACATGAGACCTAAAAACCCCTAAGTATAAGTATATCTATCAACTTAATGTCGTAATTCATCCTATTAACGAACCTTCGTACGGTAGAACAAAATATTGAAATGTAGAGATTTCATAGTAAATGTTTGTACTTATGTGCTAAAGTTCCAGATGATACATATTCAGCATGTCTCAGGTATTTTAGCTGTATTGTTGTAAAATGTGTATATTTATGCAGTATTTGACCATAATATCGGATTCTAGGCCTTTTGTTACACTTGTAGATCGTTTCAGACGCTTTCACATTTTTGCATGTAATTTAAGTATGTAGAGGCCACTTGCTCGTCTGTTTTGTAGATAGTGTCGGTAGGTTATTACTTGAAATAAGGAAGTTAACTACACTGATCTTTTGTATAGATCAGATCAAAAAAGAAGTACTTCCATAGCTTCATATATCTTACTTATCTTTGTGTATTCTAATTGTTTACAGGATTTTTTTTACTTTTATTTGACTAGCGCCGCATCGACTTTTTGAAATCGAATGTACGTACCTAGCCGAAGATTACCAAAGATTTACATACAAACTTGCTTACTTTACCTCTTTGTTATTGAATATAGAATATCTGATACATTCATATAGTATATACGTCTAAGCAAACAGTTCTTTATTCTGTATTTTTTTCTGTAATTATATTTGAATCCTACTAAGTATTTATACACAACCAGGAATCAAATACAATTCTCTTATAATTACTTGCCGTTTCAAAGATAAAGTAGAGTTTTCACAAAATTATACTTACTTTAAATTTAATTATTGCGATACTTTGTGACACTACAAACACGTTATACGTGTGTGTATATAGATAATACAATGTAAAGAACGTGTATCAATGTGTTTTAATTTGAGTATACGCAAGCTGTTTTCAATATGGTATATAATGCCGACGGATCAACTGGTTAAATATTAAACAATTGGAGTAATAATTATTGTGGTCATGCAATTACTTTCTGGTCTTTTGAATTCAAGGCCTCGGTGCCTGTACTGACTGCATATATCCACTGACCCCAGCGTTTATATGTGCCATCTATGGCTAACGAGATGAGCCCCGCGGTTTCATATGCATATAATTTAATTGCCATCCCAAAAAATATTGCTTTCTATTGCAAATGTGCTATTGTTATGCATAAGCTATATTATTGTAAAGTGTCATTAAAATCCTATTAGTAATTTTTGCCTGGAAGAGTATCATCCATCGATACATCCACACTTTCGCGTGTATAATACTCGTAGGATATGATTGTTAGGTAGTTTTGTTTACGGCTACTCTACATAAACTCGTTACATAGGTACATTCTTCTAGAGGCCCGAGCCGAAACAGGGCCACGGTCAGTAAGTCTCAAAATTGATATTAATTAGCGATCAAATGTATTTAGATCACTTCGACAATCTATAATTTCATAAGGCAAGCAAAAAAACAAATGTGAAACAAATTGTCAGACTGATTTAGGTTGGAACTGAATCGCGTATTACGTATTTCAGTAAATTAGGTACGTACCTAAGTAATAACCATTAAATTCCACGAAGATAGGAAACAAATGAATACCTAAGAAAACTTACATGAATTCAAGTAATTAAAATTAATCAATGCTATTGCTTAGGTTTGCTTTTTGCCATGCAAGCGAAACCTTCTATCGCTGAATCAGAGATAGGTACTAATGGTAAATAACTCTAGTTAATGTTAAAAATCTAGGAGCTCTAGAATCTACCTATAAACTGTACTTTTTACACCATTAGCAGGTTCATAAACAACATCGCTGGAGTACCGGAGATCTCGCATGCTATTAAGCGGTTAATACTTTTATAATTTACACGTACCTTTACGCTCACGATTATATTCCCTGAATGGATATTAAAGTTGTACTTTACTTATAATACAGGGTGTATTATAAGTATTTTGTTATTATATTTCATCACTTGTTTAAGACCCATGCAATAGGGGACTATTGTCATTTATCGGGCACTAATTCAGACTGCGAGTTGCTACTGGTAAATTACAGAAAGAAAACCCAATTACTAATACTTTACCAGACCCGGGGCTCGAACGTCAAGACTTCGTGTTCCACAGAAGCGCTTGCGACCACTAGATCAATATAATGCAGTGTTATTATTTATTCTAAAATATTACGCTGTACTTATGGATCTAAAGATTTTTCAATCAAGCTATTCTTATCACTACTGAAATTCATAAGCCATAGAAAGTATTTTCTTCAATTGATGGATCGTGACTCCAGTTAGTTATTCTAATAGTTAAATCGTGAAATAAATACATAACTTTTAAGCTGTATAATAAAATTTTGTCATTCGATATGTTTTAAATAAGGAATTTAATATACAATTAAAATTCGTAAATTTATGGTAATATGAAAGAGTTTTGTATCAACAAATAATGACTATTTGTTGATACAAAACTCTTTCATATTTTATCTTACAACTCACTTACAGGGGCCTTACCATGAGCTCTTATTGCCATGATAGTTTCACTCATTTATGAGACAGATGTATGTGACGTGCATACATTTGTCACTGTCGCACAACTGAATTAACATTGCAATAAGAGCTCGTGGTTAGGCCCCAGAATACGATGTAACAAAACGCTTTTTCTAAAATCATACCAATAATCCTGTTAAAATATGAAAGTGTTACCTGTATATCAACTTATAAACCTATTCTTCTATACAAAAACATTGTCTCTGCTATTTTACTGCATGCTGTTGCTAACTATAATTGTAGTGGCACTTACATATGTTACATTTCTCATGTAGTCAAACTAATGTATTGGTGTTCTCTATGTTGGGAGCCTTAAAATATAAATAAATAAACTTTATGCATAGAAATCAAAACGATCTCAAAAAAAATTTTGCTAAAATTAGGTGTAGATAACTTGAATCTTCAAAGTCAAAGGTTATCTTTTATGTCTTGAACTTCATAACACGTGGACGTAGTCATGTGCAACTAGTAATTTATATAAATATATGCGTGAAATTTGAAAGTTCCAATCACAATTATCTCCATTTGATAATGATGACACGAGACCACAAAATCTGTTCGGAAACACTTGCTTCATTAAGGAGAAGGTAGACAAGCTGAAAGTGAAGGTATAATATTGTTGTGGTATTACTTTCGCTAGCGCTTCGTTGAGCCCTGTAGAGCCTCTTATATTAAAAACTTGAACTCAGTTAGTAGTTAGCTAGGTATATATCAAGGTCCATCAGGTGACTTATGATGAGTGTAGTGGCATTACATTTAAATATTTTTGAAAAACATATTTAGTTAATTAATGTTGTTAAGGCAAGTTCTATGGAGATTTATACATGAATAATGTTTGTGTCTATATCTCACTGTCTCAGCATCATCGCAATAAGAGTGAATGATAATGCCTTCGATTTGGCTACATTTTCCCTTCTCAGACCTCGCTCAGCTCAAAATGACTTATCTAGTATTTCTATGGGCAATTTAATTAAATATGATTCAGTAACCAATAAACAAAATAGATAAGGATTAAAGTCATGAAATATAAAACAATAGAAAACCTACATAAAATATACAGCATAAAATCCCCTTTAAAAATCTAAGTACACTTAATCATAGATATTCATTAAACTATAAAAGGCACATAGACTATGTAACTAGGACAGATACAAAATTACCTACAATATCATGTACAAGTGTGTTCACAACACAATATTCTTTGCTATCGTTGGTAGAGCTTTATCGCATATACAGGAGTCCCACGGCTATGCCACATATAGGGGAAGTACCTTAAGTATTCTAGGGAGTACATTATTTTAAAATACTATTAATTATTTATATATTTTTTTTCAAATAAATCATGATGAGTAATTGGTAAGTATTTTATAACATGGGTAATAATAACACGGGTAGATACAATATAAACGTGATCGTGACACAATATTTACCTATTTGTACATATTAAAAGTACTAAGCTATTATTTTACACTTATGTACTTAGGTAGGTATCCTCAACGACTTCGTGTCACAGTTGCTATGGCGTAAGAACCTATGATTTATTTAGTATAATTTTGATCAGCGACATCAAGTAACCCTAACCCAAGCCAGTAGTAGGATGCGTGACTGCTCAAGTTCTCTCCAAAGCACGAAGGGCACGTTAAGCCGTATCCATGTCAGTCCGGTTGCCAATTGAACATCTTCGTAATACGTCGCGAATTAACGTGGAACGCAATGTGTTGATCCGCCATCTAAGAAATTCAAACACAACCTGCTTTCGAAAACGTATCAACACATTCGTGCTAATACGCAACGAAACTCAACAACGTAGAAACAAGAAAAAAACCTATATTTGGGGCACAGAGCGCCCAGTGCGAGTTTGCTCACTATAATTATGTCGGCCCGCAGAGGACGCCTTTTCGATTTCATTCAAAACCGCGTTTACATAAAAGCAACGACGCGGTGGTATTGAGAAAAATTGCACTAACGCTCAGTCACTGTTACACAGCTGAATCATGGCAAAAGAGCTCATTGTTGAGCAGCAAGTACCTATACAACTATGCCTACATCTGTAAGTATAGTTAAATTACAATTATCTATGTCGAATGTCGTAAACGATAAATCTCAAAATGTCAACTACTGAATGTGATAAGCGACTATTCATACTTTTGCATATAGGTAGGTAACCTTACCATTATTCCCTATGTTAAATTGGCCAAGCGTGTGTTGACATTTGACACACATATCTAAGTTTATGTATTATGTTCCTTTCTGTTTGTTTAGCTTCCTATAGTAAGTACTTACCTATTGTTTAATATTTTCTACAGAAACCGTGAATATTTCCCTTGCTATACTTATGTTTTTATATTTGATAAAAATGCATTTCCTTGCACATTCATTATGGGGTTCCGCGGCAGACCTAGATTCTATATTTATACTTCAAAAAAGAGCCATCAGGGCAATATACTCGTTGGAACCCCGTGAATGCTTGAGGGATAAATTTAAAGAAATTAATATACTCACTTTACCCTCACTTTACATTTATGAGAATTTATTGTACATGAAAAAAAACATTCATCTCTTTAATTTAAACTGTGATGTTCATTCGATTTGTACGCGAAATAAACACAAAATTATGGCTCCTAGATTCAGATTAGTTAAAGTAAATAAATCATTCATGGGGAACTGTGTTCGCTTCTACAACAAAATCCCACAATCAATAATCGCGTTAAATTATGATAAATTTAAAACACATGTCAAAACTGTTTTGATGAAGAAAGCATATTATAAAATTTCGGATTATATAAATGACAAGGATATATGGAACTAGGTAAATCACTCTGCACAAGTAGCTCCTGGCAAATACATGTTATGCAAACACTTGTAAATCTATCTGGTATTGTTATTTTTTTATCTCTTTGATTTTGTTTTATAATGACTTGCATGCTAATACAATTTGTCACTATTGTGAATATTTATACCTATTATCAAATTTGATTTTGTATTATGATTTCATTATGATTATTGTTTCGATGTTATGTACATGATGCCTGGCTGAGTTTCTTGCCGGTTCTTCTCAGAAGGCTAGTTTCCGAACCGGTGGTAAATTCTCGACTTTCATAAGTGCCTTACCAGGGCCTAAACTGAATAAATATTTTTCATTTTCATTTTCATTTTCACATCCTTTTAAAGTTTTATTCACCAAATTATTGTTTTAATAATAAATGCCTTAAAATGTCTTAAATATATTCAAACACTACTTAAGATACTACATAATACATGATGGAACAGATTAATTACGTGGCACACCTACTTGTCACACAAATCAAGAAGTAAGTTACTTCGTGAAATTCATAGGATCTTTTGCAAGCAACAATTTCGATATTACTTCCTTCCAAATAATTTAGTTCGCATAGTCAACATCGAAAGCGTCTATCTATAATTCTGAAAGTCACACAAAATAATGGCTGTCTCACTAAGCTTGAACAATCAGGTTTTTTACATACTGCATTATAAAATACTGAGGCAGATAATAAATAAAATACGTAATAGTTACGACACAGGTAACAAAATTATGCCTTCGATAAGTTAAAAAAGTAAGTACTTCAGTAAAAGTTTTGTGATCAATATCGATAACAATATATATTTACCGCTAATGGTACCTTTGTTTTTATTTGTCATGGCAATATATAGGAAGTCAGTAAGAACCTATTGCGTGTCAATATCTACATTGCTTCCAAACGATTGCATGCGATATAAAATAATTATACTACCGAAATGGCTCACGTGACCTTACGATATTTTAAGGTAATAATGTAATCATTTATTACTTCAATAAAAATATTTCAGTTAATTGATCGTCACTCTACTCGCGATATCTATGTAAGTATTTATCATAATCAGCGATATTACAGCACTGTGGGAATAAAACTATGTATATAATTAGTAGTACTAATACTTAATCGCCTTATAGGATTTTTATATATTCCATCTATTGTATTATATTTTCTTTGGCGAAAATCGGTTAATGGTAACTAAGTAGATTAACTAAGTATCAAACATTTTGAATTAGGATAAACATAGCGGCTTATGTTAATTTAAATACCTTATAGACTGAGCTGTGCTCGGTTACTTTATCTCACAAAGTCAGTCTCGAACTGGGGTACTCTAGTTTCGTTATCACCTCGTAAGCTGACAGCCTCACCTCTGAGCTATCATAAGTTGACAGTTGTCGGCGTTATGAGTTTTTCATTGCATGAAAACAAGGTCAAAACGATGTTTTCTAAATGTGAAACCTAGTCAATATCATCATAAATATAATTTTTTTGCCCCCAAAACCACCTACATACAAAATTTCATTAAAATCGTCGCAGCCGTTCCCGAGATCCAGATTCTATATATACAAGAATTGCTCGTTTAAAGGTATAATATCTGATAAGATGAAATTGTATTCTATAGGTATTTTACCCTGCCAAAACAATCAAACTGCTTACAATAAATATTACATGGCGTAATTGATAAAACGCTTTTTCATCCCACCTTCTCGGAAAGAGTATTTTTAATCTTCAATATCTGAGTGGAAAAGCCGTTTTTATTCTCTAGAGGATAATGTAAATTGAATTTAGAACATCGTGTGCACTAAGTTTGTGAATTAAAAAGATTATTCTGTAATACTTACCTGTCATAATGTAGTAATTAATACCTAAATTGAAATAAAAGTGTACCTATCTTGTGATTGTAAACGTTTTTTTTTTTGCATTTAGTCATTTCCTCGCTGAGGTGGAATGAAAAGTTACGTGTTGCACTCGAGTGCAAAGATTTTTCACCTCGTGCTCTTTTGATTCCCTCGCTAACGCTCAGGATTCTAATTTTGAATTTTAGAATCCTTCGCTTGCTCGGTCATCAAAATTGAACACGCGGTTAAAAAGCAACTTTGCACTCTTGTATAACAAATAACTATTACTCATTATGTTTTTGCCTTCGACCGTGAAGGAAGAGTTTATTGCAGTTTACCTAATTCTATGTTGTTTATTTATTTACGAAAGTCACAAGTGAGTATCAATGTCGAAAGATTTGAGAAAGAGTCTCTCTAACTTTTGAGACCAGACTTAAAAACAAACCGACTGCACTCAGACTTGGGCCAGTGATTATGTAACGAACACTTAATTTAACACTTTAATGAGAGATCGAGCTCAAATATTTGAATTATTTACTTTTACCAGTATTTTTCTGTGTGGTTATTTTATTTTTGCAGCACATATATATACTTCTGAATGGGCCATATGACCTCGAGGAATAATAAGCAATGTTATGAAACTAACACAAATATATTTTTGAAACCACTCCGTACCTCGAAGAGGACGTTAGCCGTCGGTCCTAGTTGCCAATTTTACATCTTCAGCATTCGTTACAATTCATTCGGAGGCCTAAGAGAGTCTGATAACAATGTATGGGCTTAGGCCAGGAAGATAATGTTCCTTAATGAGTTGTTCAAAAGGAAGTGAATAGAAAGCTTGCATCTAAACGAAGCGAAAGAAGTAATGAATGTTCTTACTCGTACCGCAGAAATTAAAACGACTTATTTAGTTTACAGTTAGGCATCTAGGAACAAATCGTTCCAAATTACTCACTCACACAGACGCGCTCATTTATGAGAAAATAAGCGGAATAGGCGTAATGACAGAGGGGCCACGTCGTGGCCGATCACATATACGTCATTCAGGTGTTAAACCGGAATATTTCAAAACTTCAAAATTACAAATATCTACATTATTTTGACAGTAAATAAAAGAGTACATTTTGAGATCTTCAAGAATGACAACCCTGACACTCAATGGAAGAAACGTTCTTATTTCAAAAAATAACCCTAGTTTCCTTACTGCTTGCGAAACTTATACATAATTACTTATGCTGTGGTTAAGCCCTAGTAAGGCACGTTATACGTTCGGCCAACTCTTCCAAACATTAGCAGAATTATTTTGTTCAAAATGTTAAGTCCAGAAGTGTACAGGTACCTGATTATTTATGTGCATAAAATATAATAAGTAAACTTAATACATAAACGGAATGAACACTACAAGATTGCCGACGGGGATAAGAAAAAAGGAACTGAATTATATCATTAGCCTTACGGTTGACTTGTAGATAGAAAATACAGCGTTGATTTATGACAAGCACTAAACATTATGCGATAATGGTATTTATCGTACTTGCAAGCAGTTTTATGTTATCGATAAAAAATACTCAAATGTTAAATAAATATAAACAAACGACAATATTATTTAAAATTATTATTTTGACAATGCAATAGTTGTGAGCTCAAAGCGTCCACTTCGTTATCTAAGTATATGACGTATAAAAGTTGAAATCTTTGAAAATACAAGAACGTGTTTATAATTCGTTAGTTCTCTCCCTTTACTAACACTTTTGACACGTTGGTTTGGCAGTCAGGATAGTTGCCTGCCGCGCTTGAGATCTTGAGTTGGATTATCAATTATCTATATATAGTAGATAAATAAAGATTAATTGTAGTAATAATTGAAGTGTCTGTTAGTAATTCCAAAATTACAGCTTTTCACTATATGCATATGAAAGTATACACGCTACTGACACAAACAAGTAACTAATAATAAAAAAACAAGATTTAAATTTTTTCTCTGTCTGTCTGTCTGTTTGTTCCGGGTAATCTCTGAAACGGCTGGACCGATTTTAACGGGACTTTCACTGGTAGGTAGCTGATGTTTCAAGGAGTAACTTAGGCTTATACTTTTATTTATTAAAAATATTAAGGTTCCGCGACAATAAGGATGAAACGAAATCTACGCGGCTGAGACCGCGGGGCACAGCTAGTAGATAATAAAATGTTGTGAGGGTTCCGCCGATGTAGGTTCAATTGTTTTGTTTGTCATTTGTTTTGGTGATTTGTTTGTGTGACACCTACCCCACCATATAGAAAATCAGAGTGGATATAAGTACTTCCGAACACGTGGTTGGTAGTTGATTCAACTCACTACTACTACTTGCGTAATTTATTGACGACTGTAGATTGAAATTACTATCTGATATTGCAGAAATATAAATAAAGATTTTTGCCAACTCTCACTCTCTTTTATTAAGTGATTGCGAGAAGGTAAACATAACACTTTTTGGCAATGACTAGATCGATGATCAGGTAGAACATGTTTCACAGATAAAGTTAATAATAAGAATGGGAAATCTGATCATGATTCGCGTTATCTACGTACGAAATGCCAAGGACACTCATAAAATAGCATGTTGCTAAAAATCTAGGTCAATGTAATTGAGAAGTCCATGTAACTGTATCGGACATTGCAAATTTCCTATATTCTTATACTGACTGACATTTTAATTTAAGAACGCATGTACCTAGGTAGTTTAGATACAAAGAGATAAGAAATCAAACATTGGTGCTGGTAATACCAAAACACACGAGTTATTTATATGGCTTTATTCAAGTCATACATAAAAATAATGTCACCCTAAAGATGGAAAGGAGTAATGATGTTCGAAAGTGTATCCCTTTATTTTATTAGAGACGCAACGCACAGTGTTTTGTCAATCTATCCACGCAATTCAACAAAGAGTTTGCCTTTCACTTAGCATTCGGAACTGACACGTAGACTCGATTTTGATTCAGACTATGGATGGAGTATCAAACAAACTTACCTTTATGTACAGCCGTGGTCACACAAGCCCAACAGTCCACAGGTTGTTTAAATCACAGCGTTATCATAGTTGAGACGAGACGCGAACTGGAGCGAAAGTGATAGTTTCCGTGTATTAGTTCGCGGCGAACGTATTGATACGAAGTAAAGTAAAAGTGTCGGCGTAGTAAGTGGTAGCGCGTGGCGCAGGTACTCGCGGCGGCTACTCGACTCGGAGTGGCGGTTCGCATGTGGCCGTGGAGGCTGGCGCTCCATTCCGCCCGGCGCAGCGCCGTCCGCGCAACCACCACCCCATAGCACCACCCACTTCGGGAGGAAAGCCATTTTCCACGGAAAACAACATAAGCTACCTAAAGGGGCTTACACAAGATACACGTGTTAATTTTCCTTCGGGCAACTACGAACACGAACATGAAAAATGCTATGTTATGAATACAGCAGTCTCAAAATAGAGCTTTATTTAACTAGTTTTTTGGTAACGCCTGCAAATCTAACCAAAGGCATCGTTTAGACGTTGCCGACACTTTAAAAACCTTGAAGAACGCCATGGTGCTTCCATAAATTGGAAAAGTGTCATGTCTGTAAAGCTCACATGAATGAACTTAATATCGAACACTTTTTATAGAAGTTCAAAAAATTGTGGGAATATGAAACCGAACAAAATCTAAAATACATCAAAATATCACTTTTGTTTCGCTTAAGTACCTTAACGAATGGCTGAACGAATACATAACGTTTAAACCCTCATTATCTCTAAATGTAATCTAAAATCTATAAAGGTAAATTTCTGGTGAATTTCTGATTTGCTAATGATTTCATAAATGAAACAGGTGCTTTTTTATATATTTTCTATAATCTATAAACGGTTTGGAAAAATACGAACACTTGACTTTCCCAACAAATGGCTGATTTACTTTATCGTTACAGAAGGCTAGTTTACGTGCCGGTGGTCATTTTCCGGATATTCATAAGTGGGGAAAACTGCCGGGGCCTAAACCCAGTTAAAAATACTTTACAAGGTTGGGGCAATTGGAAGAACTTCATCCCACTTTGGGCTCCTCGTGGTTTTATACAAAACGATATTACCAGACGACAGGCAAAATCACACAAATCTCGCTCAATTACAATCTAGTGCACAAAAAATACCTCCACCAACCACTCTCAAAATCCTGTATATTGTGTGTGAATGCTTACATATTATAATGTATGAAAATACACTGAATATTTTGGAAAGTGATCGCCAATAATGGGGTTAAAAAGGTTGGCTTTTTCAAAGACACGCATAATTTTAGTACAACCATCTCCACGGGTTCTATTTATTTTCTATGTATACATGAATTCTCATGACTAAAAGAAATATATGGTCAGCATGAACAGGGTTTTTATGAAGATGATGAATCGTGAGGGTATTTTTTATAGATCTAATACTTATTAACGGTTATTACTTTGGTTCCAGTGTAGTTTCATCATCACTTCTTAAGTTCCACTTACTAGTGGAATTTAAAAAGTCTACAAGAGCAGTAATAATGCAGAATATAGAATAACCTACACAGCATGGCAACCAGATATTACACATTTGTCGCTAGGCCCGCCATAATAATATAACTGTGACATTTATAACGAAGCGTATCCTTTTAATTTTAATGTAGCGAACAACCTTCATCGGATCGATAACATTTTAATTTCAACACGTATGGAAATGTAAAGATAAAGTAGTTTTACTTAGCGTTTAAAATAATCGTTGTGTGATAGCACAGAACACATAATTGCACTAGACACTCTATTCTCATTTCCCCTTGATGTATTGAGCTTTTATTACGTAGTGATGCAATTTCCGAGAAACTGCTACAATTCTATACGTATGCGAGATGGAAGAAGTACGGTATTGGCCTATATAAGATTACTGGCGCTGCATATAATAACGCCTGTTGCTTTGGTACTCTTATACTCTTAGGTAGTTTACCTATCAATAAAAGTATAGTATATATAGATAGTCTATAAATTTGCCAATAAACACTACTTTACTCTACTTTTTCAAATTCCGGTCAAATCGGTTCAGCGGTTTGGTGAAAAGGAGACAGACAGAGGAGAAATTCTCGCATGTACATATATGAGTGTATAATTTAATTCAAGCATAGTCTTATAGATAAGTAATAGCCGAATGTTTTGTTTTCGTGTCGATGTCATCGTGGTGAAAGGATTGGCCAATCGATGAATGGATCACCGGTTGTTAGCCAGGGTTTGCATAGACGTATGGACTCGGGAGGTACGTAGTTCGGGGAAGCTCCTTTTTTCGCAGTGTCTACCTATTTCATTTTGCATCATCGTCGAAGGAGATGACAGTGTGTTTCAATAATCATTTTCCAGAGTTTGTTCTACGCCTAGGCAATATTAGTAAGCGAATCAAATAAACATAGTTAGGTATGATTTATATTGTTTCGATGATATGTACATGATGCCTGGCTGAGTTTCTTGCCGGTTCTTCTCAGAAGGCTAGTTTCCGAACCGGTGGTAAATTCTCGACTTTCATAAGTGCCTTACCAGGGCCTAAACTGAATAAATATTTTTCATTTTCATTTTCATGTAGTTAGGCCTGAGTCTTCTATTACATGAAAGTGTTATTAAGTTAAGTATAATCCCATCCAGAATAACAGGTCTAAGTTAATCATAAAGAATATCGTGGTTGGCGACAGCCAAAAAAGTTCCATATCATACAAACGTGGCGGGCAAATGCTATTTACAGGATGTAGTTTTGTATTGGTGTCATATTTACGGAGGTCGAATATATAAATTGCATAGAGTATAAATAAGTCATAGAATGATGGACGTCATTTTTTATTAAGTTATGGAACTCTGACGGTGACTGAACTCCCTGATGGTCGCAAGTTCAGTGGCCCAAGCAGCTAGTCTAAGCTTGTTTACCTGTTGTGTACAAATGGCGATGCATATACGCGGGGTTTAAGAAAAAAGGAACATTTAGCAATAATATTTTTTCAAACCATTAATCTAAAAAAAGTATCTTTAATTTTATCATTAAATTAAGCTATATCAATAAATATATCAGCCCCCGTAAATGCAAAACCACACCTTGCATTGTATTAAAAGTAGTAATAAATTAGGACTGCATAATATTATAAATATAAGGTTTAACTTAATAATGATATATTATGCTCTGAAACGTATTTGAAGAATGTAGTTTACGCATTCCAAATTGAACAGACTGCAATACAATTTATCGTACATTGAAAATTAATCACGTAGCATGGATGAGTTGTCTGTCAAGTCAAACGCACGCGTATCAATCTTGTTCTAAATTAAAATATATCACAGTTCATTTGATTTAATTTCACTCATTTAAGATAGATGTCGTATGAATATCGTCCGAGTAAGCTTAAAATCACATCCCTCCACCTCCTATTACTCATACTTATAAGTCTTACAGGGCTAGCGAGTACGCCACGAGAATTTTGTCGATAGCTATTAAGTGATAAGGATTAAGTAAACGAGAAAATGTTCTCGTGGCGTACCTGCATGTTAGGCCTACTGAATTGTAAAAAAACGTGCCTACTACGTGCCTACTACCGAGTTCCACGAACAAACGTGATGAAATAATAAAAACTTTTTCTTTGAGTGTAATACTTTTACACTTACTCGTAAATTGTATAATGCGCAATGTGGAGTTTCAGCATAGCTAATCATCTTGAATCACCTATAATGAAAATAACCGGTCGTGATCATGACAACTGTCAATGATGATCTTGATTAATGTTACTTATAAAATCATATTACAGCAGTTCTTGTGTGAAAGACTCCTTAGATTTCTGTTGACCTAGAATAAAGGGTGGTAGAGGCAGTAAAGGGCAAAGATGAGTAAGAAATGTTAATTACGAATACCTGTTGCTATGAGAGATCGCAACAAGTGTCACGCTATCGGACAGGTGACATGACAGCCCGCCGCCCGCCACGCGCCGTATCGCTACGCTACCACCCTGTCGCGGCGCGACTTAACGGCGCCCTAGCTGTCAAACCAACCCCTATACAACCTAAATGTGTATTCATTAATACATTTACCTACATCAGTATATTAATGAGAGGTGTTCTACTTTACTTACCTGTAATATTAAGATATTCATTCTGGTATAAAAGCGACTTCCTGGCGCCCACTTTTCATCACTAACCATTAACTCTTTAATAAAGGTAGGGCATTGGTAAAGTATGGTATCCTGTTTGAATTTGTGCGCCCCTCGACGGGAGTCTGTATCTTACATCCACTTTACTGAAGATTGCAGCCATTTAACTAGAGAAGGTAATTTCATGATATTGTGGTCTGGTTCATAGGATGACTGATGACTAATATTTTAGCAAATATTGTATTATTTGAAAAAATTCAATTCCGGACGTTTTTTGACAGCCCTGCAACCTTCGTTCACCTGTAAAGGGTAAGTATTAACACGTTAATGAGGTTTGCACCTAATTTTTTTAACGCAAGGGTGAGCGGTCTCCCTGGAGCCATCACAACAAAACCCTGGAAATATTACTCATCCAAGGAACTTGTAACAAACGATAACAGTTCCATTCCCTCTTTTACCCTTTTTCACAAACTGGACACCTGCCTACTTACTTATACTATGTAGGTGCCTGAACAGCTGTTCATTGCAAATTAAAATGTGGAGGCATTTTATACAAGTAAATCTCGGAATGCGAGTGCGGACGAAACATAGATTGTTAGGTATAATTAAATTAAGACAGATCGATGTGATGGAATACTTAAGTATTTAGAATTATTTTAATTTAAATAAACCAGTTTGGCTTTAATGGCTGTTCTCTGTAAACTTTTAGGTTATAACATGGCCGAATTAATCAACTACCCATGCTAATTGCGCCTGAAGTCATACTTCCGTTAAACATACGTATCACAAAATAATTTTAAATTATAAGTAGGCGCAAATTTTGTAGTTCATTTTACACCTTTTACCTTTACATTACTAGTAATGTACAAAGAAAAAATATTCTTCATAGAAAACTGGGTATTGTAGAAAGTAATTCTCGGTCTTTGCACATCCCTACTTCTGTTGGCAGTAATGTACAAAGAAGTATATACTATTCCTACATTACCTATATTTATGACTAGCTGTGCCCCGCGGTTTCACCCGCGTAGATTTAGAGATCCTTATTGTCGCGGAACCCTAATATTTTTAATAAATAAAAGTAGCCTAAGTTTCTCCTTGAAACATCAGACTCTTGCCAGTGAAAGTCCCGTGAAAATCCGTCCAGCCGTTTCAGAGATTACCTGGAACAAACAGACAAACATACGGACGGACAGACAGACAGACAGTTAAAAATTTTATAACTTGGTTTTTTAGTGTCAGTAGCATGTATACTTTCATATGTATTTAGTGAAAAGCTGTAATTTTGGAATTACAAACAGACACTTCAATTTTATTTATCTGTATAGATATATAGATATATAGATATATGGTATCATCGTGTTTATAAGACCTCTACCGTTGTCTTTTGCAGGTACGCACGCAGCGAATGCGTAGTGAGTTCGTAGATCACGTGTAGTTTTGGTCTACGGCGTAGCTGATGTAGTAAGTTTGAATAAGAAACCAAAAATAGAACCATAGACCCATAGTAATGTAGGTAAAAAGTGCTTGCATTTGAATATTGTACCATCATAATATATTCCTTCATAGGTACTTTTTATTAGTTTAAGTAAGAAATTGACTCAATCCCACAGTAGGAAAAATAGATGTAAGTACTTATTTCTCACGATTCATAAGGATATAAATAAAACAATAAGAAAGTTATATCACTAGGCACATTAGAAGGAAATTCCTATTACTTAGGTTACTGCCACAAAGCATGCATTTGCATTCGTTAAAATTAATCGCAATACTACAATGCACTTGCTACATTTTACGCAGTGAAATATTAAACATGTATTCGCCTAAGCTTTCTTACCAATCGTAACTACATCTCCAAATGAACACGTGTCCTCAATACCACATCATGGTGACGTCATTTATCCACGATCATTGATCGCCTGAAAAAGACGCCATCTGAAAAAGACCAAAGGACGACGGTCCCCTCTACTTCGATGGTAATAACGTTATTGGTATGAAAAAATTAAAAAATTTCGTTTTTTTTCTCCTTAGAGAAATATCACCATATAAACAGAACACTGATAATGACGTCAAAATAAATGAGGCGTAACAAATACGCACAGACGTGACACAATTATAACATTTATCGTGGGTTCAGGCCCAGCTGACGCATTTCATTAGAAAGGCTTCGTCGGATTAAGAAAATTCTTGAAATAGGGTAAGAATACATATTTTTTTTATGATATAAAATATGACAGCGAACTAAAAATTCACTGAACTTAAATTATATTAACATTATTTTTACATTTTAGATGCTCTAATCAGTTAGACAACAGATGACAATTGTCCTTATTATCTTACAAATCAAGCAAATAATCTCACATAATTATCTAAGTACTTATAACGAATAAATGATAAAATTTTGATTAATTCCTTAAGACTTCGTCCACAAAGATGTATGTATATGACGGAATTAATACTGTGTATTGTATTCTTGTATCTACCTGGAAATTTGTTTTTCCTGTCTGAATCCGAATAAGCACGCCTAAAGCTCGCTTGCGTGTGTGAAATGAGCCCGTATTGTTGCTGTTTAAAAGAAGAGTAATAGTTATTTGTTATACAAGAGTGCAAAGTTGCTTTTTAACCGCGTGTTCAATTTTGATGACCGAGCAAGCGAAGGATTCTAAAATTGAATCACGAGCGCAGCGAGTGATTCAGAATTAGAATCCTGAGCGTTAGCGAGGGAATCAAAAGAGCACGAGGTGAAAAATCTTTGCACTCGAGTGCAACACGTAACTTTTCATTCCACCTCAGCGAGGAAATGACTAAATGCAAAAAAAAAAACGTTTACAATCACAAGATAGGTACACTTTTATTTCAGTTTAGGTATTAATTACTACATTATGACAGATAAGTATTACAGAATAATCTTTTTAATTCACAAACTTAGTGCACACGATGTTCTAAATTCAATTTACTTTATCCTCGGCTTTTCCACTCAGATATTGAAGATTAAAAATACTCTTTCCGAGATGGTGGGATGAAAAATAATTTTCCAATGAGTTCTAAAAACTTACCTGTGGCATGCCAAATTTCAGCCCGATCCGTCCAGTGGTTTGGGCTTTGCGTTGATATATCACTATGGTAGTCAGTCACCCTTGAGTTATATATATATATATATAACTCAAGGGTATATATACGACGTTATATATACATATATATATACTTGTACAGCTGAAAAGGCGATGAACTCACCATCGTTCACGCGGGCTCTAAATCATCCTCAGTGAAAAGTGGGTGCTGTAGCAACTCTGCGTGCCTCTTCAGGGACAAGAATAAAAAATGTTTTGATGTAAATTAGCTTGTTCTTATTTTTTTGTACTGGGGGCCTACCATCATCGATTAAAAGAATTTCTGACCTTTGACGTTTCATTTTGTACCGTAATTAAACGTCAAAGTTAAAAAGTTAATACGCGCTGCATAAACGATCATAGTTGATTCCCTGTTCTTTGTATAATATAGAATTATGTTTTGTTCATTGAATACGTTTACGTACCTACGACCGGAAATCTCACACAGTCATTATTTGCAATACCTACCTATACGTAGAACGGCCAAATAATCTAAAATCAATCAGCTCGTATCACTGCTTGAAATTGTTTTTAGTAACTTATCATTGATTTCAGCAAATGATAATAAGTTTATAAATATTTCGCACACCTGTTTTACTTTTATTGTGATACACAACGTACGTTAAGGACAGTATATTTTCAAAATATTACTTTAAATTATTAATAATTTTAATTAAAAAATGACAACATTTATTATAATAGCTGGAACTATGTTAGTAGTTAATTTTTTATTCCTGTTTGGATCACTAGTCTACACCTTTAAATATAAATCAAAGGTATGTAAGTGCACACATTACCAATTAAGTATAATACTTAAAATTCAAAAATCATTTTGAAAATCATGATGATTTATCGTCGCCTATTCGCTGCACTTCTATCATTAGCTATACGTAACTTTGTACACGCAACCTCGATCAAAACATGTAAATTTATAAATTCCACTCTTATCAATGAACTACCTTTAATTGATTGGTAATTCATCACGTGTGACTAATAGATTTTATAAATTGTCAATATACTCTTAATATTGTTTACAAAAATTCCATTTCAATCGTCACTGAAAATTCATTTCACATATTTCAAATATAAATGTACCAACTGCGTAGAAAACGCAATTTGTACATTTTATTTAACAGAGAATCATCAGATATCATATCGATTAAATCAGTAATTCATATTATTAGTGATTCTAAAGTGACGCACTTACCAATCCAAATATACTTATACTCGGTATACGATAGGTATGTCTTCCTATGTACTACTTAGACAGATTATATTGGAAATGTAGAACAATCACTAATTCGACAAACCATCATAAAAACAATAAGAAGGCTCATATAGTTAATTGTCTCTAATGATACCGTTCGTGCACATAAGTTAATTATTTACTGATGTGATCACATACTTACCCGAAAGTTACAATAGGCATTTTACCTAATACTACATAAGTTGCGTGTGATTTTGAACAGAAGCTATTAATAAGTAATTTAAATAATGAATAATATTAAAAGTTTAATCATTGTTCCAGGAATTGCTGAGCGCCACGCGGCAATCAATCGCGCACTCGATATTGTCTACGCACGAACGCCGCATCAGCGGACAGCCACAGGTCGCCCTGTTCCACACCTTCGTGAGGGTCAGTGAAGGGAACCTGCCTTATGACGAGCAGCTCAACATCACTGAGAAACCAGCCCTGCAAGAAACTGGTCAGCAGGAGGATATCAAACAGAAATAATTGACACACTCAATTTTGTCCTATAGTTAAGTAAATACGTACGACTTAAAATCTCTTATATGATGTGATATTAAGATAATAAATATCATAATAATAAAACATATCCACAAAGCATAGGTGGCTACACAGGTAATTCTCTTTTGTATTTTTGTTAAATTTTATGGGAACCGGCATAAAAATAAATATATCATATTTTAATAAATATAAAATCCCGCTCGTCATTCCAGTGGGCTTCCCGAAGGCGTGTTAGACAGCAGAAGTATTAGAACTTTGTTGACTTTGTACTAAATATGATTAAGTGCCAATGTTTCAAATCACGTAGGTATCCGTCACCGTCAGTGTGAATCTATTAATTTCATGTCTTCCTTTACCGTTAAGATCGCGGTGTGAATTCACTGCACCAGAATTTTTAGAAAAACTTAATGGCAAGGGATTTGAACTCTTATACAGATAGCATTTCAAACTGAAAACAGGGAAGTAGTAGTAGGTACCTAGTGCATAGTCTGAAGTACTTAGTTGTATTTCTTTGTACGCGTGTCGTCGGCCGTAGCCAAGGTAACCTTCCGTTCCGTGTCGTCTTTCCGCAAACCTTCAAACGACAACTCCAACGAATGCTAGCGATAGTTTGGTATCGACGTACATATTTAGAATTGAATGAACCTCAACTTTGACAGGTATAGGTTAGTTACTCTCTCAGTATAATTACTAACTATAGCATTGTTATAGGTGTGCGGTTAGGCTAACTTCAAACATACGTACTCATAGCATAATATTAGGTAGGTCATAATATAATAGCTGAATATAAAGTTACAAAACAATACCTAAGATGTTGCTTGTACACTACAATAACAAAGTGCCTAACTACGTATTGTTCAATTTGTTGCGATGATAATATGTTTAGGTAACATTGTTGTATTTTAGAAAGGTTTGAGTGTAACGATTGTAGGCCATAGTGAATAAGAACATTTTAATTTCACTCATTCGGCCAAGGCTTCATGTTTTAGTGGTACCACAGAATAGTTAATTGTACTAGGTACCAAGTAGTTACCTACCAATCTATGCAAGTATGCACATTAAAAAATTTAATGTTGAAATGTTTTCTTACACATTTTTGGCTTCTGTTTCGAAACTAAGGGTAGCAAGCACCCCTTTGATATTAAAGCCTATGAAATGTGTTGGGAACTTCTTTTACCAAGTTTGCAATAACGTTTCTGTGACTATTGTTATGGCAAATACAAAGAATCAAAGTAAAAAGTTTTGATAACGCAATCAAAGTTTTTTAATTAAAAAACACGTGTTGTTTTTTTAAAAAACAGTTTTGTTTGATGTCATAGCCGTACTAAGCAAAATTAATTTAAAAGTTGTTGTTTTTCCTTTCGTTGTTGTTAAGCAATCATTTCTCTACTTACCTTACCTTGTTAACACAAAACACAAGTTTTATTTGATATTAAAGCCATATAATGCATAATTTCTTTGAAAGGGGTTGTATTTCCTTTCGTTACCATTTCAACAAAAATCTATGTACCTTACCTACACTTCCCACCTTACAGGGGATCAACCGGAGGGCCAACTATGGTGGTATACCTAAGCAGCGCGTATTTTTATAACTATCATTATAGCACCATACAAAAGACGTTAAACTTTCAAAAGTTCCATAATGTTGCCCCTAGTTACATGATTCGTACCTGTCAAACATGGAACATGTGTGGGGCCAAACTATGGAACTCCTTACACCATGCACTCAAATTAGTACCACTTACTCGGTAGGACACAGTGCTACTCAAGTGAGTAAAGTGAACTGACTAATTCCAGTAACATATTGTGTCAATTTCAAGCACCAGTAGCAAGCATCTCCGGAACCGATTTCTGGTTGTTGGGAATATTTTTGCTTGAAAAACGTATTCCACATCTCCATGCATAGTTTCATGCTCGCTACATCTAGCTATAGGAGGCAGCGCCAAAATTACTAATTATTAATTATATTTTAATATTATCCAAATATTCGACAATTCTGACAGTCACGTAAAAAGATGATTGAAATTTCGTTGAGCGATTAAAGTCATTTGATCAAGATTCTCTCCCAATGTGGTATTCACGAGATCCAAAATCGAAGTTTTCTATGACATTTTAGCGACGATGACTGAGCTATTCCGTTTTTTATTTGATACAATGAATACTAAAATATTAAGGCGCTACGACGTCGCTATGGTCTTCATTATCTCAATCGTGCTAGTCCAACGTAGGTACCTACTTGTATAGGCAGTAGAAGTCAGTGGCAGGATATCACACAGTATTACTATAATAAGTATTGAACTCCCACGTTGCTTACCCATCTACCTTAATAGATATCCATGTCTATGCATAGTCAATCATGCTCACTCATGCCATCCCACGTTTCACAGGACATGATTACACAAGTGCAAACGTGGCAGATGGTCGGTCCATGGCCGTCTCAGGCACTGTACCTACATATATGTCTTTGATTGTCTCTTCAGACATTTACAGGTCTTCACGATTTTTTCCTTCGCCGTAAACACGTGGTGAGAAATAACTGCACTCTGGAACACAAATATTACAAACAACGTGTAAATTACTACCCAGCCTTAAATCGTGTCATGAAAATATGTGCATTAGGTAATCCAGCGAATTGTTTAAATTGGGTAGTCAAATGCATTTACTTACTTCAATTGGACAAAATTGGTAAGAAACGTCATAGTTACATACTTAACTAAGTATTACATACAGAGGAAAATATAAGGGTTCAGTATGTATAAATTGGTAAAATATGTAGGTAAGTAGTCATGCGTAGATACCTACCAAAACAAAACAGATTACTTTAGAACCTACCTAGTCTAGTCTTAGTAAGTTACTACTGTCTTACATATTGTAATAACTACTGTCATAGGTTAATATTATGTACCTACCTTAGGCACTACTAGGAAAAATCGACAATCAACTAAGTGCCTATGAAACGACACAATCCTTTAAAACATACCTACATACACGCTCGCGTCTGTATTTTCCAAAAGGGAGGGTTAGGCAGAGTTGTAACTTGTACTTATAGTACACCCACATTTCCCAACCCTACCCAGGTAATATGCGACCACTAGGCCGACGAGGCGGCTACCTCAGAATAAAATATGGGCGAGCAGAGAAGGCACATAAGTGTGGAGGCACGGTGTCTACCTATAGTGGGACCAGTTCGTAATACGTATCATACTGTAATGGTATAATCAGAGATTCCACTCTTTAGGCAATGCGCGATTGACAGTCCGGCCTCAGATGTTGGTCACGTTGATAGGTTACACTAGCCGCTTACCATCAGGCGGACTGCAGTCTTGTTTGTTGCTTAGGTATGTATGTAGTTCAAAGTACCATACTTAACATAAAAATATTATCAATTTGTTACGGTACGAGACACATTTAGTAACGTATAGGTATGGTGAGGCATTTGCTTGATCAAAATATTTGCGTATCTATTGAGGTAAATACGTTGTACAGCCGCTGGCGGACAATAGGCGAATGTCATTACGGGGCCGCGCGGCGGCTGCTTCTCGCAATTCGACATAAGAGAAACGACACGAGCCTTTAGCAACGCACAGAATTGAACAACTCCGCTAATAATGAATAATTTTAACCTGAGTTAAAAACAACTATGGAGGCAACCGTGAATTCTTATTGAGTAAGACTAATTACTTAATTACAAAACCACCAAAATTATTCAATACATATTTCATTTCTGGGGCCCAACCATGAGCTCTTATTGCAATGATAAAACCAATCACATACATCTGTCTCATAAATGAGTGAAACTATCATGGCAATAACAGCTCGTGGTAAGGCCCCTATTAGAGTATGTAAGTCCTACTTAGTCTCTAACAGTTTCGATACCAAACTAAACGTATAATGTTTATCTATCGATTAATAGACGATAATGGGTTTAGTTACAACATAGAGTGATTCGTGTACGTGTATATTCAAGGCAGCCTAATGCACCAGTACGTGGCATTAAGTAATAACTATGCAACTCAGGTACCTACAGTAAAAATGAGCGTTGTCAGTTCTGAAATTAAATCACTCTGCGCGGCACCGAAGTTGGATTCGATAAAAAAAACAACACAACCGCACGGCCGCTTGGCTTGATGTTGTAAATAGGTAGTTCTCGAGTAGTTTTGGCTCCGACCGACGTCTCTCGCAGTGCATTATTTAAACCATTTCTCGAATACAATCGAACCTCCACAGCGGCCATGAGTTACGCATTTTTGATAGTGGTGTCCGTTGCCATAACTGTGAAACTGTTGTTTTTGAGTTTGTCGCTGTATTTCACTTTGCATGACAAAGACGCAGTGGGAATACAGGTAAGTTTACATTTATTTACTTATAATAAAAAGGCAAACAAGCATAATGTTACGACGTAAATAAGTACCTGATTGTAAACGGTTACCCCAGACTATGGACACTTGCTCACACAATAGAGGCTCTAGGTAATAAGGCGTCCATATTACCTAAACTTTTATTAATTAGGATAATAAGATTAAGTACACCAAGGCAGGTCTTTGCTATTTCGAAGGTCATGCGGTTAGCGCATAGGTAAGTAACTACCTCTTACTGGATATTTTGGTTGAGATTTGTATCACTGATAACTGAAATCCGTCCCTGAAAGTAGTGATGGGTACTTACCTAGTTACCTTAACATACCTTATTTAAGAGGTAAGTAACATTTAGGACTTCTAGTATCTTAGGTACTTGCTTACCTCGTACGTAGGTAATGTAACTTTTCGGGTTAAGCGACAAGCCTAGGTTAGCTGGCAGCGATTCGAGAAGACACTTTCGCATTTATATATTCGCGAAAAGGTACAGTAGATGTCTTTGTTCCTGCATAGAACTTTACAAAGGTTTTGTTAACAATTTAGCTGCCAAAAGCGTAGTTCTTAGTTGAAGTAGGTAGAGCCACAGAAAAGAGAGCAAACTATTAGGTACTCGCGTAGCGTTAGGTACCTCTACCGAGGTACTCATTATAAATATAATGTTTATAGCTATGTCACGTAGTTGTAAAAGTGACATATCTTTTGTGACACAATTGCAGTATTTTTTTATTATGTAGATACAATTTGTTGAACATATTATAGCTAGTACAATGATTTAGTATACTTACTAACTTAACTACTGAAATATACCTATACTTTGAAGTACATGGTATCTATCTACTACTCGACCTCATAAAGGGTAGTTTGCGAAGGCTACGGCTGTTATCACCTATTAATCAATAGGTGCAATCGCATCCAGCAAATTAGTGATGATAGTAGGTAAGTGGTCACTGCAGCCCACTATTGGGAATACCCTGAGTTTGTAATTGTTATTTTGTTCGCAGACGAACAGGCTAACGAAGCACAACAAGACCATGGTGATATCATGGAAGGAAATTCCTCGCATATTTATTTCTAAGACACTGTACTGCCCCGAAGTACACACAAAAAACTATCCAAACAAATTGTGATACATCTGCATCTGCTGCGCTTTCAACATGTTAAAGTTGTATCATGTAAGAACTATACCTAAAATTATTAATAGATCAATTATCCATTCATACACCAACAGTTACGATCTATATGTGTATGTACTGAATTGTTAATTAAGTTTCATTGGTAAATTTGTGAAAGCTTTGTTTATTATTTGTAAATAAGTTACTACATACATATTAGGTACTTAGATAAAAATATATACGAAATATCAATCGACATTTCTAACAAAACCAAGGAATCTCTCATGGTGTGTGACTTCTATAAATTTAATATATCTTATCATAATGCGTCATTGTCATCTTAAGTTGAAAATAATTTTGATACACAATACAAAATTATAACAATTGTATATTTTAATTAAATTAAATTCAACAAATTAAATTATGTAATTGTCATATATATATATATATATGACAATATATATATATATATATATATATATATATCTACACTTATTCCGATTCTTCAAGCATCAAGAAATTCATGTCCCTTGTATGCGTCGCCCACTGAACGGTACGTTTCTGTATGTCTAGTTTTATCCCTTTCTGTTTGTATTCGAGGGCTCTCCTGACGACCAATCTGTTGAACTGGTGTACGTGGGGATGGGAGAGGTAGTCCTCCACTTCCATCCACTGGCATTGCTTCACTTCTCTCTCCGAGATGGTGATGACGTCAGAGAGCGCTGTCATCCTTAGGAGCACGTAGATATCGGAGTTATGGAACATCATGTTGTGGGTGTGCCTGAACGTCACCAGCGACTCGAACCTCGCATCCACTCCCGTCTCCTCCTTCACCTCACGCACACCAGCGTCTATTATATCCTCACCTGTTTACAACAACATTTGTAAAACCCATTAGTGACAATATTTCCTCTCATTATCAAATTGGATTTGGACTTAATATCGCGAGTTATAATGGTTAGACATTACTACTGAACTTGGTAAGAAAGTTTATAGTTTTAAGTTGATTGAAGAGTAGAGTACCTACAATATCGGCTAGTTAGTGAAACATATAATGGCGAGTGTAAGAACGTCCTCGACCATAGAATTCATTGGCATATAACGGTGACCGTGAAATCACGTTGGCTGTTGAGAATCTAATTTGATTGCTGTCGGGTTTCTGTGTTAGTGTAGTTGTATACTGAACTAATTTTAACTTTTCGTAACAATAGTACGAAATCAGTTTGACAAGTGTGAAAACATCGCTTACAGGCAACATTTGTCGTATTGAGCAGCGTGTCATCGAAGACGTTCATAGTTGGGCACCAGGTTCTCGTCACCTCTACCTACCTCGCTCAACATATCCTCCAGGCAGTTTCCAGTGTGGATATTCATAGTGTTTCTCGGAGATAGCCAGAATTTGCGTGCCTTTGAACACCATTGCGCCGACACCCAGGTTAGTGTGCGCCGCGGGTGGGAGATTCGGCTCAGAATCCGCGGGAAGCCATTTGTACATCATCACGAAGTCATCTCTGGCATGATGGAAATTAAAGCCTTTCTAGAGATACCAATGATTAAAGTATTCACGTAAAACTTGATAAAAATAAATGATTTGAATTTGAAGTCTTCCTCGTAAAAGAGGTTACAAAAGTCACATAGCAGTTGCTTCATATACAATATATGAAACCAGATTGAATATCAATTACTGGTATTAGAGTTGTATCTATATTCACTGGTATTTGGACCTTGTGGAGCAAACAGCACAAGTTGCAAAACTATGATGCAACATGTCACACCAATTTAACTAAGCAGTGAGTATCTACTCAACTCTAGTACAAATAGTATTCTGCCATATAGACATAAAAATATACATAAATAAAAAAATATTTACAGTAAGTAAATAAACCAGAACTGGTTTTTCTGACACTAAGATACTGGACAGTGAATTCATAATTTAATAATATCTAGATAAAAAAAGAAAAGGTGGGCAAAGTGTAGGTACTCACTTTTGCTAATATGGGTACATAAAATGCATCATTTATATTAACTTTAAACCATATACATCTTTGTTCTTCTGCGGTCCATTTCAATAACGATTCTGTGAAATAACAGAAGAATTCATTAAACATTAGTATTTACAAAGTATGATATCATTGCTATGACATTTAATTAAATTCTTATCAGCAAATTCCAAGCAATTTAACAACATACCATATGTATTATCTATATCTACCAACTACTTAAAACAAGTAGTTAAGGTTCGCCATTCATGTTGGTTCTTGACCTTAGCATCTTTGATTTTTATGTATGACATACATGTTTACAGTCAAAACTCTTAAAAAATTGTTAGGAAAAATATGAACATGACGTGGGACTCGAGCCCACAATCCCTGCAAACCATGCAGTTGCTTAGCCAACTGAGCTACTCGTAATCACACCTGATGTGTTGAATTTCTCCTTCCCTTGTTTTTGCGGCTGCCTTGCACCATCTGTATCTTTGATTTGTAGTGAGGCCAATGCCTACATACATGGTGCTTTTTATCACAATTGCTAGTTTGTGAAACCTACATTGAGCTATGACTAGGGAGGATGTTCTTTGCACACCTGAGAATGCAATAAGTGTGATACAATTCCAGTTAAGAGTTTGAGCAATGGTTCCATCATAAATATTTACTGGCTGGAATTTTGTTTTTTGGTGACGCTTAAATACTTACTCCCTGCTAATCTGAAAAAGCCTGTTAAAGTCTTCATTTGTTAGAAATGTTGGTGTCTAGGAACTGATGCACTTGCCTTGCATATTTCTGTCATTTCCATCTTTTGACAGAGCAGCAAAATCAATGAAAATAGTAAATTGCAAACCTTCAAGTCTTGTGATTAATTCTTGCTTGTTACACTTCTCCTTATTGGTGTCAATGGTAATACCATTGAATCTATCTTTCTCACCCTGGAAGAACTTGTGATGTGGTTGGCTTGAATATTTACACATTCTGGGTACTCTGAAATAGCAATAATAACTCATTATTATTTATCTATACAGATAAACAAAATTAAAATAAATCCAACTTTTAAGAGTATATTTTGTCTGTCTATATGTTCTGGCCCATTGTGGAAACGGCTAAACCAATTTTAACGGGACCTTCACTGGCAGAAACTTACAGAATGTTTACTGAAAAAAATAAGGGATCTGTGAAATAAAGCTACCACCAGGGTATGCAGGTGAAACCGCAGGGCACAGCTAGTGTGTAATAAGAAAGCTTTAAAGGTTAGCACTGTTTAGGAATCAAGACAAGAAAACAAAATGCTATGAATAGAAAACCAAGCAAAAGTAAACTTATAGTGTATGGTCACATGCACATGTATATTGTATTGTCACAGATAACACAATATAATCAGTATGTACTATGTAGATGCGGTCACAAGGGTGTCCTTGTACCGCCGAGACAATCAAAGGGTTCCATCACAATTAGGAGGCCTTGATTTATCTGTAATTTTTTTTTCATTTTTTCATTTTTCTTTCATTTATCAACTTACCTCACATAGTAGTTCAGAGAACATGTCACACGATTGAATAATTTATATAATACCATTATGAGCCCTGATAACTTGCTTCATATGTACTTAGACTTATATAAAGAAATAGCAAAACTTGTAAAATGTATTTGTGCAAACTGATAAGCTTGAACTTTGTAGAGATCACAGAACTGTGATTAGGTTTACTTCATAAACTACAAACATGTATTGGTTTCCATTACGACCTCTTCACAAATAACGCAAATAAAGGTAATAATTCAATATTTACTCATTTAAAGATAATTCTAGTCACTGGATAACCAAAATAAATATAGGAAGAAAAGGGAATATGTGGGACAGATATTTACATGAATGACATGACATTCTTGACATTGACAGAATGACAAATGCTATCAGATAAACAACTAACAAGTGCCTTACCTTAGCTAACTGAATAAATCATTTTCATTTTCAAATCTTTGATTTTAATCGCGTCGCAGAATTGACCGGTAAGTTGGACTTAGCTTTATACTTTTGCTATTTTGATACTTTTCGTTTTTTATTATTTCATTAAATCTATTTTTGCAGGGGTATTGAGTACTACTTAATAGCGAATCATAAGTAAAGGCATATCAACTGATGGTGTATTTCCCTCGCATAGTGTATTAATAAAAGGATAAATAAATGGGGTGGTGCGTGTCGGTCGGTAACATCAAAGGTGCGCGTCTGTGAGTGTCTGCCAGCGCGCGGAATCACGCCCCGTGGGAAGCCACCTTTAGAGTTGCCTTTGCAGCCAACATGCCAGATAAAGAAAGAAATCTTTGACCATATGTTCTATCTACGACATTCTTTATCTTTGGCCAACCCACAGAACGTCAACTTGTGACATGACATCTCGTCAGCCGTTCCGTCAAGCAAACGTCAATAAAAAAAAAGGAAGTATGCTGTATGAATGAATATTGTTTCGTTCGTAAGTTTCAGTCAAGGCGAGAATGAACGAACTGTTTCTTTACCTCACTTATTTATAATAAAATTATAATATATTTTATTGTAGTATTCATCAGAAAAATTAAAATTCACTGTTGATAAGTGAATTTAAATTTCAACCTATATTTGATGCGTAATATTTCCACAATTATAGAAAAATGACAAATAAAACTTTTATCGGCAGTGAAGATCGGTATAATGGTATTATAATTGATTCCCAAAATGAACCTTGTGAAATTAATGATTTTGAAAACAAATTACTAGGTGAGTAAGAATCCTATGAGATTAATTATCTATTTGAATCATATCTTATTCAGCGTAACAATGTGCAACAATAAATTATTTATTAACATATTTCAGATTCCTTGAAAAATTGGTCTGAAAAAAAGAAGAGATGCGTATGGTTTAAAGTAGATATCAAAGATGCAGTATGGGTACCCATCTTAGCAAAGGTACCTACATTTTATAATTTGATCCTTTAGTTTCAAATATCCATGTAGTGTACATACATAATAATTATCATTTTGATCCGGACATTTTAGTTTTAATTTGAAGGATAAACAATGTGTATAATGGTTGTAATGGCTTTTCTTATTGTAATTAACTGCATACAACCAATGGTACTTCTAATGTTGCAGGAAGGCTTTAACTTCCACCATTCCAGAGAAAACTTTGTGATGATGTACAAATGGCTACCAACAGACAGTCCGTCTAACCTGCCCCCCGCCTGTCACACCAACCTTGGTGTTGGGGGCATGGTCTTCAATGAACATAATCAAATTCTTGTGGTAACTGAACATCATTATGAGTTTCCTCACTGGAAACTTCCAGGAGGATATGTTGAAAGAGGTAAAATTAACAATAAAATGCTTCAAATTGCATTTATTATAATTCTTTGTTATTGCGAATAAATAACATTATTTTACCAGGTGAGGATATGAAAGATGCAGCAATAAGAGAGGTGAAAGAAGAAACAGGAATTGATGCCGTATTTGAGTCCATGGTCACACTCCGACATACACACAACATGACATTTGGCAATTCAGACATATACTTAGTGGTGCGGTTGAGAGCCACCTCATCTGCCATCACCAAGTCAGAACAAGAAATAAAGGCTTGTAAGTGGATGGATGTTGATGAATATCTCAATCATCCACACGTTCATGAGTTCAATCGTTTCCTTGTCAAACAAGCTTTGGACTTGGAGAACAGAAAACTTAAACTTGACCTTCAGAAAAGTACACTCAAAATATCAAAATTTACAAGAGAACAAGTTTCTCTTATAGTAGAAGATATTTGAATTAAATGATAAACAGTAAAATATGTACATATTTCAAATGACGTACATTTGGCTCAGGGTCATAAGATAAAATGTTATACTAAAGATAATACAAAGGTACTATAAGTATATTATTATCTTGGATTATTGTAAGTGATAAAATGTGAAGGCCTAATGATTAATAAAATATAACATATAATGTTGTTTAAATAAAAGTTTAATTACCTATTCACATGGATAATATCCCCAATTTTAAAACCAAATAATATTAAGTTTTAGCACAAGAATGGATGCAAGAAGCTTATTTTTATTGTACAGGCTTATATTTTTTTCTTAACATACTACAACATTAAAGTGAATCAAATTTAATTTAATTACATTATGCATAATGGGCTATACTGCAAATAAATAATGCAAATGCACTTTCAAATTCAAAAACATTAACTCTTAAATAAAACTATCTGTAGCAAATTGTTTGGTAAACTGATGATTATTTTCATTGATTACTTAACAACTTTTACTTTTAGTATTATAAAACAGCAGATTTCCACAATATACCACCCATTTCTATGGTTGTGACAAATTGAAGGCATTGATACTGGTTAAAAATATTTTATGATCATGCAATGTCTATAAATATTGCACCAATTATTACCATCTAAGACAAGTTTGTTTGAGATCAAACAGATAATTCTGGCATAACTATTGACAAGTTTATTATGTGTAGAAATTGCACAAATTCAATTGGACTCCTAGCTGAATGCAGCCTGATATGTTATGCATGTAAATAAATGTGGTTTAAAGATGAATGTTTAATCTAAGTCTGGAGCAGAAGCAGCGTGTCCCATAAATTCAACATCATCGTCTGAACTGTCAGCTTCTCCTATTATGGACTTGAGAATTCCCCCAATCATAGAATTTGGATTCTTATTGTCTCGTGGAATTTCTATACCAAACCAAATACGTCCAATGTTATCTAAGTACACAGAATAATTTGGATCTCTCTTTATACTTATTGCATACCAGTTTCTTAGGATTTTAAATTGGGTTGCATGTCTCCTGGAAAAGAAAATTGTATACATATTAAAAGCAATTTATAAAAATAAAGAAATCACTTTCCCTTGTTACAATCTAATTTTGTTTAAAAGTAATATCTTTCTGTGATATGGATTTAATAATGTATGGACATAAGTTAAGTCTGAATTTGGTCTTTGTTTACATCATGTTTTGAAATTTGGAGGTTTAAGTTCAGGCAGACAGGTGCTACAACAGCAGCCTCACTGACTCTGCTTTTGCAGCACCTGCTTGGTCTACTATTCTTTTCCTCTCTCGTTCTACAGCTAAAACTAATGTGAAGTGATGTCACTCCACAATCTTTATGGTGAAGGAAAGCATAGTGAAACCAGCACATGTCTGAGATGTTCTTAAGACAGTGATGGAGTTACCATCTACTCTATGGCACCTAATTCAATTCAGGGAAAAGTGGGTGTTGGAAAGTTAAGTTGAAAATTCAGAGGTACCTTAAAGCAAAAGGTAGCATAACTTTGAAACATGTGAATTTTCAAAGTTCATAGTTAATATCTACAACAACTACTGACAAAAATAAACTTTAGCTTAGGGAAACATTGAATGTACTCACTGTTCAATAGCTCTTAATAAAAACCACAAGAAATTTAACAATGGAAATAAATATGGTGGGCCTTGATCATTCTTTATTCTGGGATGTGATTCAGTATATTTATCAAAGGTCTCTGTGGCCATCTGGATATTTCGCAGGCAAAGCAGCTGTAGCACAGCCTGGGCTATGAACAGGTCTATTTCTGATTTCATGCCCTTTGTAATATGTAGCTCAATTAGCATTGTGGCATACACTGCACCATCACAAGAATGCAAGAAATGTTTGTGAGCCGCTGTGTATTTTTTTTCTCTCCAATAAACCTCTGCAATTTTCTGGAAAAATAAAAATTTCTCATTTTGGATTTTATCAAATATCAAATTATGTGTTAGGTGTGTTACCATATCTTTATTATGATACAATCACAAGATAACTGAACAAATAGAGGTGTGATTTTCAGCATTACTGAATTTAAGCTTTCATGAAATAAAAAAGTATTTATATTTTTCTCTTGTACCAAGAAACACAGTAGGAAATATTAAGCAATAACAAATACCTCTAGTGTCAATTCCAATAATACAATGTTTGCTAAAACATGTCAAGGACATTTTACCTTAGAACCCAACATATTTACATAATGATGTATTCAAATATGTAAGTGTAAATATTCACAAATATATGTTAGAGACTAGACTATGACCTATTATTTATAATATAAATATAACAAGTATCCAGTGTAGGACTCATAATGGGTCATTAATCACTCTGCCAATAGTTTGTTTAGTAACAAAACACCCTGCCGTTCCTAGATAATACTAGATTGTATATATTAGTAGCTGAAATCATAAATTTACCATAAATTTATGGATACAGCTATCTTGTGTATTGAGACCAAAACCAACCTTGTGTAGCAGTGGGTGACCTTTTTTATTGTTATCCATTGACCATTTCACAGCACTTGTAAGGTAAGTATCTCTTTCAGGTATACTTGAATCCATAATTTCAAATATCTTAGCTAATTTGTCGATCCATTCTTCACATGGTTTCGTTTCAGACTTCGTCAAGACGTCTACAAACAGAATGGCCAAGTCCGCACCACTACCTTGCTGATCACGCTGCAGGAGGAGTGTGGACCCTTTATATAATAAATTTAAAAGATCTCCATATTTCTTTTGACTTAAATACCTGAAATATTATGGAATAGTTACCAAATAATACTTAAATAAGAAGTGAATAGTGAAATTTTATTGACAGATACCTGAAATATAGCGTTCTGTACATTTGATGTGCTTCATAATATTGACCAGAATTTACCGATGCCTCTAATTTATCTAAAACTCTAGCAACTCCTCTGTCTCCTCTTGCAGCCATATTTATTTTCTAGAACGATCTCTTCTAAAATTTCGTGTTCACAATCATATTAGTTATACCAAATCACCAACCAATTTACGATTTTATGCAGATAAAAAGAAAATTATTTGTGTGTGTAGCACCATTTCCATAGATGAGGAACGAAAACCATAGACAAAAAACACAAATTGTCTGTGTTAACAATAGACAACGGACCACAACTTTAATAAAATTGGAGTGAAATCGGGCTTTGGTAGGTATAATAGATTATTAAGATAGTTTTACCCGACTATGCCGAAGTATAAGGAGGGCTATGATTTTGATCGGTTTGAATATATAATTTATTTCTTTGCCAAAATAACATTCGTGTGAAAAGATGATCCCAGGAATTTTTGGTTTTTCTTTATGAAAAACATACATATAAATATTTTATTTTTAATTTTATTTAAATATAATTTTTATTATGTAAAAATATAATCGTTTAAATAATAATAATATGTTTTTCTGCATTATTTTAACCTTTTAACACACGCATGGGTGGTAATGTTGTGACCGCCTTGTCTGTCGCCATAGTCACGACGCAGGGTCGATTGGTTCCTTCCATAAAAACGTGATTACGCACAAAAACACTTCTAGGTCTATGGGTTTCACACCGAATTCCAAAGATATAGAAGCAATTTTTTTTTATATGCCAAATTCACACCCAAAAACTCGCTTACTCAATCTTATCTTTGCCAGAAAGAAGCACACTTTCACAATGGTACTGAATTTTTCTTTAGTTTAAATTTTTTTATTTAGTGCGAGACGAAAATCGATAGGAAAACGTTGGAACGTCAAGTCAGTTAGGTATATAGATAGTTAGCTAGTGTATCTAATAGTTACCTTGGTATATATATATATATATATATATATATATATATATATATATATATATATATATATATATATATGGTACAATAATTTACCTCCTTCGTATACCCCGACTGCAATAATATTATGCTCTTTCCACGATTGATCGATATTATACACAAAGAATATTTAGTGATCTCCATATTGTATAACTGATACATTTAAAATACAATATTACGATTGTAATTATAATAGGTAAATTACCGCATCACAACTACTGGTGACGTCACATTGAGCCATAGGATGGGATGAGTACTTAGCGTAGCATTAATATGCTAGTGTTGTATGCAAACTTACGTATACTGAAAAAAGAAAAAAGGTCACACATCTATCATTAAATATTTGTTAATAATGCAAACAATTTTGGATTTACGCGGATAAAAGAAAAAACATTGTTCTGGGATGCGCCCCCAAGAGAGCAGTTTATTTTATTCATGCATGAGTTCTTGGTGTCCCGAAGTACGTGCGGAGCTTTCTAAAGCTTGAATCGTTAATAATTAATAAGTAGGTAAAGCCAAGATAACGCCTTAAGTATGGTCACGCGAAACGAGTGTTTACGCTTAAATCGTTTAATTCTTTTATAGGTATTATGAAAAAAATTACATTGATGACTTTACCAACCTACGCTTCAGTTAGACTAAACACCATAATTATACATAATAACTGTGTACCATGTTAATGTCAATATATTATTTTATTATAAACTGAAGCGTCAAGGTATAGGCGAAGTACTTAATGGTTATATTAGTTAGTAGTAGGTAGTTTACTCCGTTTCTTTCAGGTAATATCTGTTTTATATTTTGGCTTCGTTTGCAAACTAGACTTAGGTAGGGAAGTACTTATGTACCTTAATTTTAGTCTTTTTGGCATTTTTATTTGTAATCGATGAAAGTTTGCTAAAATGCCAAAAGCCGAGTTATAGTACATAGGTACCTATTTATGTATACCTACTTTACTTATAGTCGTTATTGTTATTATAGTCCAAGATCCCAGGGCCACCAGACATCACGTATTTTCTGACGAAGGAAATGTGGACGATTGAGTAGTGTTAGTATGTACTAAGAACGCATGCCTACTTGCTAGCTTGCTTAGTCAGCCAATTTTCAGGTATGTATCAGGTAATCAAGGTACGTAAAAACATTACTTACCTCACGTAAATTCTCCAAGTTGATTTTTACGTATATTCTAGGCAATAAAATATCTTTAAAAATAACTCGCCAATACTCCCAGACACTTTCCGTCCGCCGTATTGCTTTGCAGACGCTTTAAAGCTCCCAAAATAATTACTTAACTTCGCGTAAATTCTGATGCTCCAATCTATACTTAATATTATAAAGCTGAAGAGTTTGTTTGTTTGAACGCTCTAATCTCAGGAACTACTGGTCCGATTACAAAAATTCTTTCAGTGATGGATAGTCCATTTATCGAGGAAGGCTATAGGCTATATTTTATTCTCATAAAAATTAGGGGTCCGTAAGAAAATTGCGAATTTGTAACCCAAGGTGTAAAATCGAAAACCTGCGCTGCAAAAACTATTGACAATAGAACAAAATGATGTACTACGGAATTGTAGGTCTTATTAAGATCTACAAAAAAGTCCGAGAGTTATTTGCTAAAGAGTTTTATCAATACGTCTCTTTATTCCGGGTAATCTCTGCAACGGCTGGACCGATTTTAACGGGACTTTCACTGGCAGATAGCTAATATTACAAGGAGTACCTAACTTTTATTTAAAAAGAACATTTGGGGTTACGCGGGAATTAAATTAACTCTGCGCGGGTGAAACCGCAGGGCACAGCTAGTTTTATATACTATGTCCACCAGACAACTCCACATCGCCCACATTTCCTTCGTCAGAAAATACGTGACGTCTGGTGGCCCTGGGATCTTACTCTATTACCTACCTACGTTTACTAATTTTTTGACTGTTACAGAATACTTAACACAGTAATAGACTGTCAGTACCTACTGAGAAGGGAGGTCGTGATTCAGATAGTTTTAGATATTTTATTCAGGACACAACTTTTGGTACCTACATCTTAACTTTCCGAGAACATTCATATTCACATAAATAAAAGAAGACGCTAACGAAATAATGTAGGTAAGTAATTAGGTAAGTCACTGCAAAAATATTTAAAAACGTAAGGAAATTGTACTTTTAAGTACATAAGTATTATTGTTTCAAGTATCGGTAGGTAATTTACACATTTGAGACTGGAATAGGCAGTCTATAGATCATCTTAATTTAACCATGTATTATAAAGTCGTGGTGTGAAAGGGTGGTAATAGAGTGAGGGATCTGCTTACACGTTTGACGTCTGTTGGTGCCACATAATTAGAAAGTGATAAGGGAGCGGGGCGGCGACCGGCACCGTTGCCTAACTGAGAGCTAATTCTACGTACTTAGGTAACATTAGTGAATTCTTAGAAATAATATGTTGATATTTCTATGCTTTTTATTTTATGCCAATTTCCCTTGTATCACTTGTAATGTATCACACAAATATTAAAGATTGTAGGATGCATGTATAATAATCAAGTCGGTCTGGCGATACTTTGTTAAAAGTCTAATTAAATATTTATTAGTCATTTCACTTATGAATTTGTTCTAAATAATTAATACTTTTAATTTAGATCAAAAACAATACAGCTAAAGAGAAAAATAATTACTTAATAAATATTGATATTTTTGAATTGAATAGAATTCAAGTAGGTGCCTACAACGGTTTAATGAAGCAACTGCAATGTCAAATATTACTATAGGTAAGTACCTAAGTTACTTTTATGTGTATATTTGGATGTTTATATACAAACCGCTAACAACACCCAAGGTTACATTTAACATAAGTCGTTAATTACTCTTAAATACTAACACCTGGGTAGGTACGTCAAGTTACCAAGCGCTCACCTGTACCCTTGTGTGCTACGCCTACCCGAAAGTTACGTCTCTGAGGAACCTTATTTAATTAACAACTCCACGAAAACACTCCGCTGGTACATTAATGACTTATTAGTGCATTGTTAATCAGTTTGTTATGTGCGTGTTTCTTGAGAGTTATGTGTACTTCCTTTTTGTGATAGCATCAACACCAAGTAGGTATTCAAGATTGGCTCGATGGGTACATTTTGCTTCTTTATCTATAAACTAAGTAGTACACTACATTTAATTATTTATCAAATTATAAATGTACTAGCTGGCACCTGCTGGTGCTAGCTATATTATTAGAAAGTTTAATTAATTCCATTCAGTATTTTTTTGCGTGAAAGAGTAACAAACAGCCATACATACAAAAAACTATAACTATAATAATAATAACTATATTACTCACTAACTTTCACGCTTATCATCGCATATATCTATCCTACTAACATTTAGTAGGATAGATATATGTATTTCAATTTAGGTATCTGTAGATATCGAGGGCTCCCTTGCTTGCTCGACATATTAGGCAAGTTTTATCGTTTTCTTCAATAGGCAAGCGGGCTAAAGAGTCAATTATATTTGAGTGTATTTCCATAATTATGTGTTCGCGAATAAATCGCTTCAAGTCTGTGAGCCCGACGCGCAGCCGCTGCTTAACTTTGGATTGTGGCCAAAGGAGTTCTAGTAATTACGTTCTTTTTATTATCAGGCCATTTAGCTTTGGGTACTTAAGATTACTTGATAAAGTTTTACCTAAAGTTAATATGACGTTTTGCTCGAGGTTTAATGGATAGGTTAGTTGTGGAAGCTTAATGTTAATAACATGCTATACGAAGATGTTACGTTCTCACAGTAGGTCTAGAAAACATTTTATTTGTATTTTAGACGAAAACAATGAGTTATCCTAAATATTCTTTTTGACGGAGAAAAAAATAGTGAAAATCTGTTATTTCGGAATTACAAACAGACACAGAATTTATTTATAGATAAAAAGTCTTTGTATGAGTACCTACTATGATATTAGATATCACATAGATACGGCAGTGGACTAATGTCGAACAACGCAAGATCATTAATAACGTGGAAGTCACTGGTCACAATTGCACCTACATAGTGCAGTTATGCACAGTAGTCGGAAATCAATGGTCTAGTGTATTATACGATCGCTATGTAAATTAATTTGTAGCGTTGGTATCGCAGACATGCAATAGGATTTTGTACGCATGCATGCAAATGAATTTCACTATCTTTTCTAGTATATGTGGGAAAATAAGTGAGTAAGTACTTATCTACTTCCTTGCTTCGTCTGGAAATATAAGTAGGTATGTACCTACAATTATCTGTGCCACGCGGTTTCTCCCGCATAGTCTTAGTCGTAGCTTAATTTCATGGGTGGCTTTACTTTTCGGCATTTTTTTTTTAAATAAACGTCGCCTAGGCCTTATTCATTGTAACATCAGTTATCGGTCTAGCCGTTTCAGAGATTATCCGGAACAAACAGAGAGACAGACAGAGGAAAAATACCTATAACTTGTCTTTTCTTATATTCCATTATATAGAAGTTTAGGGGAAAAGCTGTTAATTAGGAATGACAAACAGATATCAATTTTACTGATCTATTTATGTATATAGATAGTATACATTGGTATTAACCGCAATTATTTGCATACATTTGTGAATGGCATTTGAAATAGCTTGCTGTTTTACCGACGAAGAAAAAATCCGCAGAGCTTGTCAGTTGACCCGTATGTATATTTGTTAAATAATTCAATTATTTCTATAATAACAGTGAATGAATATCCAATAAACCTTATAAAGCGTTGTTTGAAATGTCTTCATATCATAGAGTGCCTACAGCCTTCGCTCACATATATGAATAATGGAGAGATAAGCCTCAGTAAATGCTGATAAGAGCAAGGGTGGGCCTTTACACGCTACCATAGATATAGTACCGATGAAGGATCGTGTATTCTATTATCATTATGTATTCCATTTCGACATTGTAATCGATGATAAAATAATAATATTTGATGCCGTAGATACTCCGCGTTTTCTGAACGCGTTACTTCGTAACGGTTGGAAAGTAGGTCTATGCAATAATTCTCTGTTATTGTGACTATAGCAATATGTAAATAAATGGTTGAGGGAATAATTTGTACACATTGCAGCTCATCACCCTATAATATACCTAGCAGTGCGTGTGATTTTTTCTTTCCACGACTAAATATTTAAGGTAAGTACTTAGCCATCGGCCTCCACTCACCCTTACTGTCTAATCTATACTAATATTATAAAGCTGCAGAGTTTGTTTGTTTGTTTGTTTGAACCCTGTAATCTTAGGAACTACTGGTCCGATTTCAAAAATTATTTCAGTGTTGGATAGTCCATTTATTGAGAAAGGCTATAGGCTATATTTTATTCTCATAAGAATTAGGGATCCGTAAGAAAATTGCAATTTTGTATCCCAAGGTGTAAAATCGAAAACCTATTTATGCGTGCGCTGCAAAAACTATTGACAATAGAACAAAATGATGTACTACGGGTTTGTAGGTCTTATTGAGATCTACAAAAAAGTCCGCAAGAGCATATACCTAACTATCATAGTTTAGTCACAATAATCACTTTTATGTTCATAAAAAATATTAAATCGTTTGAAGAAAGAAACTACGTTAAATGTGTATCTTAATATTAATCCTTAAGCAAATTAAGCATTATGCTATCAAGTGTATTCATCTAGAAGTAAAATACCGTTTGTTTTATTCCAATCGGACATTTCGTTGAGAAATTATCACGAGTATAACAACGCAAAGAATTGGTACCTAATAATGAGTTATTTGCCAAAGAGCTTTATCAACATGTCTGTTTATTCCGGGTAATCTCTGCAACGGCTGGACCGATTTTAACGGGACTTTCACTTGCAGATAGCAGATTTAAAAAGAACATTTGGGGTTCCGCGGGAATCAAATTAAATCTACGCGGGTGAAACCGCAGGGCACAGCTAGTAAATTCATATAAGTTGATACATTTCCTCCTCTGTTATCACATAATCTCCTAAATCAAATTCAGACAAGCATCAATGCATTGTGTCGGCACGAGAGTAAGGAGGGTAAAGTTTTTGCGATATTTTTTATTAACCACGGAAACTTTTATTGAGTCGTATGAAGTGTTGTATGCGAACCACGATAGGAAGTTTATCTGCAAAAAGTATATTGGTGAAGCAAGTTTTAAACACAGTTGGATTATGTATATTTTCAACAAAGTTACGTACATTGCGCGGAGGGCGAAAAAGCTGTTAACTTGTTAACGATACAATACTTGTAATGTTGTACTCAAACCAGTGGGGATTGTGCGTTTACGTCCTCTGACTTACTTAAATCAATATTGTTGTAGCAGCGTTTCTCCACTCGCTCATAGATGGCGCTAATCGCTAACAAATGCGAAATTTGAGTACAAATACACGAGAACCTAAATCGCGCCATAAGAGTTTTCAAGCGCATTGCAGTATATATACAAGTTTCCAACTAGAACAGTTGGAGCCGCGGTTACCCAGGCATGTCACCCGCCTGGCTGGAAGACCTCCCCATTGCTGGGGATGAGCATGATCACTCGCTCCCCCCACATTGTATTTATACAACTAGCTGCGATTCTGAATTATAACATCCTTAATTTTACGAGAACATCCTTCCACCCTTCTATACAAATTAAGCGGCAGTTATAGTGTAATCCTGTGTGTGCCTGGTAAAATTATTATGAACGTAATTGTATAAGTGAATATTGAAAGTAAGAAAGCAAAAAGCTCTCGTGTCCCAGAGTCAATTCCCAAGCTTAATCACGTGACGTGGCAGTGGACGTCCCACGGCCCCAGTGGCGTACGTATTCTTAGCCCTTTCAATGTAAAGTAAACTTCGTCCAAGTCGTGCGTCGTGACACTCTAGCATCACGTCCGAGGGACCAATTACCGGTGGCCACTCATTCCAGCCACCTTGTTTGATAGAAAACAAACGAAATAATTACAGCGTCTGTCTAAACTTTATATTGCATTTACAAACCTATCGATCATTTATATTTATTTATAAAAAAAAAATATTACATATAATATATTTTCAGGTCCGTTAGAACAATATTCATTTGCTAGTATTATTTACATAAAATCCGGGCTAAATAATGTGAAATATGTCAGTCATCCTGCTTAATGGTATGATGTGTCTTAGACTCAGTAACATTAGGTCTCGGCACTTACCTATATAGTGTAAGTGGCACTGACACTATGATAAAGCGATCCACTTATCTGCTTCCCGAAGCGATCACGCGAAGCTATTCTAAATCGACTTGCTTAAAACTGAGTGGTGTGATAGGGTACCAAAACCCTTTTTCGTTTACTTCCCATTTTCCAATACGCATTTCAGTAGAGCATATTATTGTAGAGTGTTTGAACGATTATTTTTATGTCTTAGTGAGAGCGGGGTTCGCTTGTCTCGAATGTGGGTGACGGTGGCACGGAGAACGTCAATAACATTTCTTGATTTCCACATGAATGCAAATAGCAAATACTTGACATAAGATACAATTGCGGATAAGAAATATTTATCCAGCTGTAAATGAGTATAATATACATAGCATCAGCTTTACATAGATTGTGGCTACGGAAAATCAGTGAAAGTATTATCTACCAGATTTGACTTGATCCTAAAGTGCAGACAAGTAAGCTGAGGAATACCCGCTGAACAAATGATGTGAGTTGTATGTATTGTGTGAGAAGGGGGTAGAGAGTGTTTATATTTGGTTGTACCAAGAAGAGCAGTACGAACGTGAATAGGTAACTAAATGATCTTATTCTCACCCAGACCATTGAGAGAAACAAAATGAAAAGAGATATTTTCAAACTGCAATAAGGACAAGAACACTTCGTAAGCTTTGTATCTACAGGTGATCTGTATCCACTGGTATTCGTTTGAGACTAAGAAAAATATAAAACATGGCTTTATAGCATGGCTATACAGATAAATAAATTTGAAGTGTCTGTTTGTAATTCCAAATTAACAGGTTTTCAGAAAATGCATATTATGCATATAAATCCGGTCCCTACTTACCTACATTAAAAAAAAATGTATAATTTTTCTCTGTCTCCCTGTTTCGGGTTATTTCTGAAACGGTAGGACCGATTTTAACGGGACTTACAGTGGCAAGCTGATGTTACAAGGAGTAACTTAAGCAAATTCATTTTTTTTTAATATTTGTGATTCGCGAAACGCCACCCAATAGGTATAGTCTACGCAAGTGAAACCGTATGACGGCAATAATAGCTAATGACTGAGTTGCTGAATGTGGACATTTCATTAATATTCCTTAAAAGCAAGTAATAATGTCCAGTAAAAGCATAAATCGTTATGATGTAGTTTCTCCGGAGTTACTGGCGCCAACTCGAAACGGCGGAACTTCCTCAGCCTCTTTTTTGCTGAAATTTATATCACATAGTATTTGGGCTTAACAATGTTTTACTGTGACATTAATTACATTAGTAAGGTGAATACCGATCCTTACTGACGGTATTATAATGGACCCGATCCCTTAATACTCGTATTAATTATGATTCACACTGGTACGTAGGTACAACTCAATTGTTTATACGAGTAATGCTTGCTAACAACTAAATAGTATTTTATTTTGTACTTTTGGTGATTGAACAACAAAACCATTTGACAAAATTTTATTATTAGGAGTATGATTATTACATCTTAATACAGTTTATGTTGTGCTCAAGAAAAATAGATATATTTCTATAGATCACAATCTACACACACAAAAAAAACCAGCTAAATTCTGAATTCTAAATTCTTTTATGTTTGGTAAAAAAAATGTACCTACAATATTATCCCCACGCTACGATATGATAGAAAATAATGGCGTCGCTGTGCTTAATCTACTTACCGTAGTAATAATGTGAGTAGAAAAGTGTTCCCCAAATTTTCCAAGGTTTGGTTTAATGAGCGCCGAATAAGGTTGAAATATTTTTGCATGTTTTTATATTTGTTAATCAGCTAGAAGAGGAAAATTTGCAAGAGGGGTAATAGTCTATCAAAGGCAGCGCAACCGTTACGCACATGCTACTAACGTGAATTTAAATGGTGTTGTTTCAAGCTGTAGAATAACAAAAGTTAAAGTAACAGGCAGTTTCGGAACAAAATCTGCATAATAACAAGTACTAGTAGAAAAAAATAAAATAATAAGTATTATATAAAGCGGTTAGAACAGATGCTTTTTATATTTTATATATATGATTATCGAATCGAATTGGTAAATCTAAAGGATCTACCTATATTAGTGTCATTCAATATGTTCTAATAGTAAGTAAATAAGTAAGAACAACAAATGTTACGGCATAAAATATACTACGATATCCTCATAAATATGACGTGAAGCATACCATCGAATTCTTTATCGAATATTTCGGTAAAACATGGAGCATAAATCCGGCAGTGCTCGGCCCCCACTTCAGCCATAGTGTGATTATTCAGATGTCCATCGCCTCCGACAGCGCGGCGCAATGCGGAATTGAATTCAAGCATGAAGCTTAAAATGTACATTTCCTTTCCAGTTTACGACAAAATACAATACTTATGTTGGAATTGAGTATGTTTGTGTAAAATTGAGCGAGCAATTTCCAAGAGATTCAGAAAGAATCTGTTAAACTTAAGACGGAAAAATTAACGTTATCTCATTTTTTATTTTTTTTAAATATCAGTTGTACGTAAATCGAGATTATAAATAAAACGACTGTATCTGTACATAGAAATTGTGGTCTTATCGCACATAGCAATAATGGAACCAAAAAGAATTCTTTGAAAAAAAACAAAATTATTTATTTATATATACAAAAGCGTAATGAAACAGACGCCCTAATTAGGAACAATTTGAAACGTGAATGTTGCTTTTAAATAGTTTTTATTACGTTTATATATTGGAACTTTATTAGGTAATTCAAAAGACAATGAGTTCGTTTAATTCAACAGATTTATTTAGTAACCTCCTGCAAGCCAACCTTTGGTTTAAATAAGTATATTAGTGAAACATGCTTTGAAATATGTTCGCGAATATAAATCTGCTTGAGATTTTAATCACATGGAATTATACATTATCCATATGAGCTTGTTAAGTAGGCCAACATTTGCATAACTTAAATAATGTAACGTTACTTGTACTACGTTAGATACGTCGCTTAGTATGATAGCAGGTAAGTGATAAAAATAGTTTAACAAGTATGTAAACATTGGTTGATTGCAGACCTCCTTACAACGTTGACGAGGGTTTGGGAAACAAACATACATTGAACAGTTGTGTCTCGTCACAGTAGGTAATATCGTGGCAATACAGTAGCACCTGAAAAGTATCATATTCTAATTATTCTTCTACGGGACATATAATTCGTATTGCTTTGCTATTTGCAATATATCATTCTATAATTTTAATTATACCTACTTATAATGTAAATAAAACGCTATCTTAGGTTGAACCACAACAATAAAGTGTTTGATTAATATCGTACTCCATTCTTTGCTTCTTGAGTATAGTTGATACACATTTACCCTTATACTAATCTCACTCCACAACATGTCAATAAAGTCAATACAGATTGCATAGTTTCTTGAACCCTAATGGTGTATGATTATTTAAGGATAGCGGTGCACAATCATAATTTTTATGATTATGATTGTGCACCGCTATTTGTTGCACAGCCTGGATCAGTAGCAAGGCGTCGCGATGGCGAATGGGATGGTGACTACATTCTAGACGTCACGCTTTGCTGATATTTAAATATCTACAACCGCTACACGTAAAGTGTGCCTCAATTACAGAAGACCACAACACGCGTCAAATATATTTATTGAGAATATTATAATCCTTAGTAGGTAGGTATACCTATGTAAATTTATCTTAAAACGGCTTTATAATGAGATCCAATGAAATCATCAACACGTCGACAGCCCAATTAGTGAACAGTAAGGCTATTATTTACCAGGATTTCCTTGTTGAAATGAACAACAGCGAAGGCCAAAATCTTTCGTCTGAAATAAAATACGGGCTTATTGTTAACGCTGATAAATTTCCCTTGGGTTTTATATTTTTGCTATATTTCCCTGTCGATGATGTCGGTTCTTGTATGTACGAAAAACGTGAACAATTTTCGAATCCTGTATTTTTTTAGTGCCTCCCTCGCAATGATATTCATGTTAACCATAACAATAAAGCGAGATTCCTTTACGCTTCATATGTGTGAAGGAACAATAAGGAAATTCATTTAAAACGAGCTCTCCATTGGTCATACCTTTCAAAACACATAAGTAGTAGCATATTTACTTTCGTGTCATTATAGAGTTTTCTTTGTCTTTCTGCAGCAAATAGTCCCAAGCACTTACAAAGGTTTCGTCGGGCGTTTATTAAATTCCCTCTCGTAGTTTGTGGTGCCAATTTTATTTACTCAAACCAGTAAAGAAATCTGATATACTAATTTTTCGACCGCTGCAAAAAAATAAAGATAATTTTTATCTATACATCTATATCTATACAGATAATATATATATATATATATATATATATATATATATATCTATACATCTATACATACATACATATACATATATATACAGATAAATAAAATTGAAGTGTCTGTTTGTAATTCCAAAATTACAGCTTTTCACTAAATGCATATGAAAGTATACACGCTACTGACACAAAAAAATAAAAGTTTTTAAATTTTTCTCTGTCTGTCTGCCTGTTTGTTCCGGGTAATCTCTGAAACAGCTGGACGGATTTTAACGGGACTTTCACTGGTAGGTAGCTGATGTTTCAAGGGGTAACTTAGGCTACTTTTATTTATTAAAAATATTAGGGTTCCGCGACAATAAGGATGAAACTAAATCTACGCGGGTGAAACCGCGGGGCACAGCTAGTTTATATAATAAAGAAGAACGCTTTGTACCCATTCTTGATAGTAGTGTATGAACTAAAATGTTGATTAGATTTTAGTTTTTATTTCGATTTCTCTAATAAATACCCACGTCATGCCAGACAAGAGGAAGTCCCTATAGGGTAATCTAAGGAATTACAACACCCACATTTCACTGAAGATGATTAAGTGCAAACTTTCCCACTAATATAATGGTACATTATCAAGAGTATACGTTGTTAATCGAGTTAAATCCCTACGAAAACTCCAAAAGATATAAAACAACTATTATGAATATATTCAAAAACTACTGAACCGACTTCAAAAATTGTTTGACCATTACTTAGAACACTTTCAGGCACCAAAAGGCTTTCAAGGCGGAGATAAGCTACTTATTATGTACCACGCAGGTAAAACTGCTGACAGAAGGTAGTCGCTTATCGGTAGTTGTGTATTCTCCGAAGGGGTAGGTAGAGTTGATGTAATAACAACACCCACTTTTCACCGAAGATGATTAGGTGCCAACCTGGCAGATGGTTTATGGACATATACGTTTTTGAATTACTTCTCAGATATATACAGGTTTCTTCACGATGTTTTCCTTCACTGTAAAACACTTGGTGTGAAATTACTGTAGGTACATAAGTTTTTAGAAAAACTCATTGGCCCAGCTGAGATTGGAACTTGCATCATAGAAGTATATTATATTAGTACTGAATATGAAAATAATGTACACATTAGAAGTATCCCAGTGAGAAGCCCTTGGTGATCAATATAATTAATTAAGTAACAAAAATTGGCTAGTGTGGGTGTTGGATCGTTTCATAATTTGGGTCAAATTCTAACGTAAATAAAAAACTTAGCTGAGGCTTGATAAATGGTATTTTATAATTTTGATAAATTTGCTACAAAGTGCTACGTCACTGATACTCCTAAGTGAGGCAGTGTTTCTTGTGCGTGATCTTATAATGAAATCTTAAACATGCTGATATTCGGCATCCCCGCCGCCATGCCAGAGTAGTTATTAAGCACAGAAAAAGAACTAAATATACTTAAGTACTTACCTATAAATAATCCTGAATTTTCAATTCAATTCTTAAAGTTCTCATATGAATAGCATAAATACATTTTATTGATAACTATATTTACAAATCTAGCTCAGTAACACTATTTCCATTAACATATTACACTGCGGTACAGTATCGGAATGGTTTCGATTGCTTCCTCGGCAAAACCAACCCGATACAGTCGTTCACCCTCTGCCTTACCCTTATTTTCTAAATTACACTTTGTTCGTCCTCAATCGCTACTCGGGAATTAACCTCGATGTAGGGCGAAACGCAATCACTTGACAATCAGAATTTGACCACAATATTCTGTGGGAATTTAAATGAAATGGGTGATACGAATGTCTATACAGTGGTAGGTCGTCATCATGGGGTGAGACACCTCATTATGAAGTTGAGCGCCGACTCGTGAACTCTCGATACATATTCAGTGGATACATTAGCGATGAGTGCCGACATTACGGAGTCGCCGTGACTACGCGAGGTCAGTGCACATCGCCAAACTCCTGCTTTCTTTTATATGAAGTTAAGAAAAAAAACCTGAAAACATTCTTCCCAACCTGAAAACATTCAACCTTATCCCAGAATATTTTCCAAAGGGGTAGGCAGAGGCGTTGTAACAACAACATTCTGATTTCACCGAAGATGATTACACACAATAATGATACCAATAAGATAAATGTGTGGTTGGTAATTGGATTATTATTTACGTAGGGTTGACATCGGTTCGGCACCACGGTTCGTATAAAGGTATTACATCCGTCTACTTACCCCATTGGACCATAATTTTTGTCATGTTATCAGGGAGAGCCGTGTCCCTATTCCCTAATATAACCCACGGCCCTTAGTATTCCCGGCGGATTTGTAATCTCGCTGCATACGTGTTTATCATTTATGGGGTACGAACAATGAAGGAAGTCGTCTACCTCCATAATTCAGAGACTTAAGGCTTACCAAGTTTGTTCACATTCGCACCTGCGCTCAATACATTTACAATGAAACATTACTCAGATTTAACATTTTTAACTCACGAAATGATTTCAAGCGAGTTTTATATTTAAAATATCCTATATATATCAACAAATTGACATTATACCCAATATATTATTCTTTTAGACAAAAGAAAACGTGAAGATGTAATACAACTACTTACTTAAAGATCAAAGAAGGCTGTTGTGTTGTTATCCAAACATCCAAATCTGCGTCTCGTGGGAGCGTGACTGGCTCACTTATCACAGAATCTCCTACGCCTTATGGAAATCCTACAAGAGATATTCTTACCACTTCGATTCCGTGTAGCCACTTTATTTCATTCAAGATCGGAATGTTATTCTGGTATTATAAACTATGTGTACTTTACACTATTTTGGTGAAGTACCTGTTCGAAACATAACATTCGGGTTTCTTTCTCATCCCCTAGGATTTGTTCTGGCCAAGATATTGTTATTGATACATTACGAAAATTTTGTTTAAATCTAAGGTGTCAAAAAAGTGAACAGTTCGTTTTATAATAAGAGGACTGTAGCTTACAAACGCTTGAAACAGAAATTCAGTTACTCGCACATAATTAAATTCGATTTACTATGTCTAGTACAAAGCCTTCACTCCCTACCCGGGAACACTGGTGACCTTTCTCGCCACGGGAACACACGTTGTTTAAGGAATAGTAGTATTCGGCTCGAACTGTTTGGAAAGTACCTAATTAAAATTGGATCGTGGTGAACCTGATTTTCATGAAATGAGTAGCCGTATGAATATCACGGTGTTATAAAATGTATTTAGCATGAATAAAAATCTACGTTGTTTGTTTTTCAAACCCGCAGAAGTATTTAAGCAGCGCCCCCATAATTGAGCGTGTCGCCGCGGCGCGGCGCCGGTGTGGGAGCACCGTAAAGCTGACTGATGGCGGAGTTAAATCAAGCAGCCAACATTTTTCGCCCCGTTAATCTCACCGCACAATTATGTCGTCTAACGATATCGCACTTTTATCAAAGCTTTGGACCTCACAATGAAACAGTGAAACGAAAAACATGCGTTCATAAAAGTTAATAGTTTGAACAAAAGAAACGAATATTTATTTACGTATCTAAAACACTTGCTCATGTTTATACATTTTCACTGCGGTTATTTGATGCAGTCATTTATTATATACAAATGTTAGGTAATCATTGTTTAGATAAAATCTACTTTTATATATATAGTTTAAATAGAAAATCTATGCCGTTTTAAATCGTCATTTAAGTATAGCGTTGTAATAATATTTCTCGCGGCGCAGGCCGCCGGTCGAGGGAGCTCGTCCTGCACCCTGCGCCCGCGCATTCCAATGCCCCGCCGATGCCGCCCGCCGGCCGACCGGCTCGGCAGTGACAGACCATCTCTGACGCGGAACGCATGTCGCTTTGTGTACCACCGCACCGCTACGCCGCTTACGCGATCATTCATTTTATTTATCTTCATGCTTTAAACTATTGTATCGTGCTTACTTCATACTTCATCTGTCCATCTTATTTTCACTCTCTTCTCCTTCTACACTGTACTTTTCTGCTTAGCTTTAAACGCTTTAAATAAACGGAGTTATCGTGTTGAACTGAAAGTGGTTTCCTTCGTGTACTACCTAACCACACATCGACACAACTACAACTTCACATGCATTGATCTTCAGAATATTCATTCAATGTTGTACTTCGTAATCTGTCAAATGTAAATGCTCAAATTACGAGAATGGAAGCAGCCGTTTTAATCAAGTTTCCTCCACCGTTTCCGACAAACTGGGACGAATTAGACGTGGGTTTAGAAACTTTGAACGTTGTTCACAATTTCGCTATAAACCGGACTTTATACAACAATAAACTCAATAAAACCGGTACGCTTTGCTGCTTTGTTATACTCTTAATGTGTACATATAACTTATAACTGAAAGCTAAATAATCTGAATTAAAATCTTATTAGCTTAGCTGCTAGAAGGTCCATAAAAGTCCGATTCTTTTATGGATGAAAGTACTACTCTTGTTACGACTTCTGCCGTAAACCTGCATGGGTGCTAAATATAACCACATTTTCGCAGCCAGCAATTATGTTGTTTCCACTCAAACGTAACATTGATTGGATTACTTGAATTTTGACTTTGTATGTTGTGCATTTATTTCAAAGAGCTTGTTGGACATATAATGCTTATCATTGGTGATCAGCCGCATCGGGTTGAATTAAGTACCGACCCCAACAATTTATGGGATAAATCGAGGGAGATGATGATGATGTTGTGCATTTATTTATATTTATAGAGTTAATATGCACCAAGGTTGCAGTTATTACTTTATTATGTTTACAAAATAAATTAGATGGGTTATAATAAACTTTCTTCATATATCCGTGATGTATGTCTTGCCCATTATTGCTTCCCGTCTTTTTTCTATATAAGCTTTGATACACTAGGCAAATAATATATTCATATGCACGATATCAAACAAACATAATATTATTACTCTGTTTAATAACCCGAACAAGAGCGCTATATAACAGTACAATACAATACAACACAGAGCAGGACAATTAATATATTGCCCTGTAACTGTATCATTGTACATTGATAAGCTTGCCGGGCCATGGTCGCATTAGTCGAGCACGGAGTGTCGTTAATATTAACCCTCCTTTATAACGGGGGGCGATGTAAATACTTCGTGTAACTAATTTGAGTTGTTGTGCTACGCCGTAGTATATACTAAGATACGTTGCAGTAATGGTGCTACGAGCGCTACGATGATGACGTAGCACTCGCATTACAAACTCCCATATCGGTCTCAGTACCGTGAGTCGAGTCGAGTATAGTGAGTTCAAACAAGTCTGAATTATTATGGGCCTAATGATATTTTCTATGCGCAAAAAAAAATATTTTTTGTCAATAATTAGATATCCTTCCTAACCTTATCAACCCGTATATATTATTAATGTATTAAGAAGTGATGTAAATTTTGAAAAAAAATTGTAATATAATATTTTTTTAATGCACTTTCAGGTTTGACTTACAAGCATACTACGCTGTGAAGCCACAGGTGGACGCTTCTAAATAATATTTTGGGGTCGTAAAGGGTACATAATGTTTTCAATAGTGAGCTAAATATCGAGTCCAAGAAGAGAAAAGCAGCACATTATCACTAATCTCAAATATTATCTCAAATATTACGTGAACGCCAGCCATTGCTGTCCTCTACGATTATCGATGGATGTGATCGAACCGTCAACCAGACGCCGCGCCGGCCCCCGCAAACAAAGAATATATCTATAGAATAACTAGAAAACTCTCTTGGCTTATCACGCGTAAGTTCCTTAGGAGGCACTATTTTATCAGAATGTATCCACATATATCGGCATAGTTCAGTTCCACACCTTCCTTGAGAATTAAGCTGCCAAATAGCAGCTGCATTTAAAACCGCAAGTTGAATTGTAAATAAACCGTTTTTCCATGAAAAGATGCGGTGGGCACTAAGATGGAATTACTACTGGTAGTAGTTCTAGTGTTGAATGAAAAAATATTATAGGAATGCACCTCACTTATTTGCTGAGATTTCCCTCTTAAAATACAATGAGAGTCCTGCCACGACTAAATCCCGGAGCCGCCTGGCCGAAGCACTATATCCAAACATGCCACGTCAAACGCTCGTACGAGCTGATATCACTAAACTTCACAATTTCGCTGCTTCTGCGCTAGGTTTTAAAAGAGAGTCCTCTAGAATTTAAAATAAATATTTATAGTGGAAATAGGAAGTGCGGTCAGATTTTATCTGAGATTTATGTGTACTTTGGACTCATACATTCTTATTTTATATTACCTACTAGCTGTGCCCCGCGGTTTCAACCGCGTATATTTAGTTTCATCCTTATTGTCGCGGAACCCTAATAATTTTAATAAATTTAAGTAGCCTTAGTTACTCCTTAAAATATCAGGTACCTACCAGTGAAAGTCCCGTTAAAATCGGTCCAGCTGTTTCAGAGATTACCCGGATCAAACAGACAGACAGGCAGACAGAGAAACATTTTAAATCTTGGTTTTTAGTGTCAGTAGCATTCAGTGAAAAGCTGTCATTTTGGAATTACAAACAGACACTTCAATTTTATTTATCTGTATGTATGTATGTATAGATGTATAGATATAGATAAAATAAGTATCTACTGTATTTGTTAGTTAGCAAATAAAGGATAAGTGCATCACATTATTTGTTTTGTATCAATTTACGTAAGAAACTGCTATAATATGGAAACAACGAAAATCAAAACAACATTTATCAATGTTAAGGAACCACAAATCGTAACAAACAAGGGAATAAGAAAAAGTATGGCAGGGTACAAAGTCGTCCGTCAAATACCTAGCGAGGAAAAAACAATAATTTTATCTTCTTGTTGAGAGTCTAATGGAATAACAAATCATGAGAATACTTCAAAAGAATATGAGAAAGTTTGGGTGATATTTTCCCGACGTCTATAACCCATTCGTCGTAGGTGTGTCGAAGTAAACAACATGCGGTATGGAAGCAACAGTCGCGACAATCACCCAGAGATCCGGACGAAAGTGTTACTCTGTTTATTCTTAGTCGTATGTTATCTTATAATTGAGCAGATGCTCAACCTACATTAAGGCAATGTTTATTATATAGCATTTTATACGCTAATCACGCTAATACTAGATTTTACTAAGTAGTCAACGATCATAAATTCCATACAGATAAATAAAATTGAAATGTTTGGCTTTTCAAACAATCAAAAACATCTTCCTGTCTGTCTGTTCCAGCTAATCTCCGAAACGACTTGACTGATTTTAGCGAGATTTTCTCTGGCAGATAGCTAATGTTACAGGGAGTAACTCAGGCTATGTTTATTCAAAAAAGCATACATGTTCTACGGACCACCCATGAAGTTAAGTATACGCGGGTGAAACCGCGGGACAAAGCTAATAACTCGATAAATAATACTAAGTCAATACATCTAAATGGCCCTTTTTAAAATATACCCGTGTATATTGGAAAAATAGCACTAATAGTTATGTCTTGGAGGTATTATCTAGTTGACAAAGAGATATCCACATTTTTGGAAACTAGGATTTATAGAAGAGCGGTTAAAGATGTAAGTTACAATATTATGTAATGCTATGAAACGCTCTACGCTTTGTAGCATCATGTTAAGTGAGCTGTGAGTAACTTCTACGGCTCAGCAACTAAAAGTTAGATAAGAATGTGCTCTCTGTGCTACTAAAGCTTGTAAGGCATTTGAAGCATTTTAAATTTCTTTCACAATACTTAGAAAAGACACAAGTAAGTGAAATACAAAGTTACAAGCGAGTAAATAAAGTGACTCGCGTATCGTAGCGTAAATAAATACTGAAGGAGCATTAGGGGCCACTTATTAATCTTATTATCACCCTTTCAACGAGTGCCTCGGAGTGTATGGAGGTTATTCCATATTGATTGTGTTGATATAAGGATAACATGGGTCTTTGTTATGTAGCAGTGGGCTGGTATAGAACACACAACACGTATTTCCGCCTTTATTGTTATCGATTCGAAGCTTTTATTCAATATATAAAGTGGCGGGCTATTGTGTTTGCTGACGTAAATAATTCGATAAGTGACTTGCGTAGTAAATCAAACAATAAAAGCACTTGGTGGAGAGCTAATAGCAATAATTAATATTAAATCTGTGTTTATGAACGAGTATAAAGCACGGGATTGAATAGACTGAGCACGCATAGCGCGTATTTATGTTGATGGCGGTTTAAGGTTGGCAGTGGTCCAGCGGGCGGCAGGCCTCCCTCGGCTCCGGCGGAGGCTACAGGCTAGAGGCAGTCGAGGTAGCGGAGGTGCTCTCGCGGCTTATTTTATAACTCGCTCCGCCAAACCGTCTCGCCCATTAGCTACATTCCACTTTACCAAGCGTCGCGCAAGAATTTTTGAATATGTACCTGGTTTCTACTCTCCTGTAATAGAGACTTTGCATTCACATGTGTGCAAACAATGTTTCTACGAAATAACCAACTACGCTGTATTGCAACATAAATAAGGACATTAACTTAGTATTGAGTTAATAATGTTCTGACTCCTACAATTCAGTAAAAAAATTGAAGAGTATTTGAAGAATTTAAAGCAATAATTAGATAAATTCTTTTAGAAATGTACTAGCCTATTTTGGTGGGTGGTTTTGTTAAGAGCTTATGAAGATCCCTAGATAATTTAGTAAATCTTTTAAAATAATACCCATCCAACTCGTCTCCAACAATCAGCTTAAATGCATTGCTGAAAAAAATACAAGTCCGATAATTAGTAATTCAAGCAATTACGTGCGCTCCATACATGTTTGTATCGGACATACATGTAAATAGGTATACAACATTTACCTATTGATTGAAAGAATTACATAATTTACCTTAAATATTTGCCTGCATTCGCTTCGGAGAGCGTGGCACTCTTTGAGGAATTTTATTCGCCGACTTTCAGTTCGATTGACATTGTTTCTAGTGGTGGAGTAAACACAACTTTGAAACAATACTTACCTTTTAACGCATGTTCAGGATAGGGACCTCAACCGTATAAGATTTACGTACTACACTGGTTAGGCAGTATGTGACTGAGATGAAGTTTATTCTTCACTCCTTTATTTATATGTAGATTTTGTCAATAAATATTTTCCTTCATCTTATTTCATTATTTTCCGTTCAATTACCATACTAACTGTGTGATGTCTTTTATTTCACATACAATTCGTAAGAAGCGAAGCTTCTCGTATGTCCCATGACACCTCCTTTGCTCACAATGTTTGTGATTTTCTTACTACGTCATGTTTTCTTAAGTTATTTGGAGCTTGAAAAAAAACGGAGATTCAGATCGACGAATGTGATGCAAATCGATCACAAGATTATAACAATAAAACAAAACATGTTGTCACAAAACGTCTGAATTAATAATTTTTAACATAAACATAACACAACACAAAAATAACGTTATTTAACATTTTAATGATCATTGACATGTTTTGCAGATCTCATGCGTAAGGCGACTTGCGTAAAATGCAGTGAACTTGTCCTGTATTTTATTTGGTCCCATGCACCTTGTGGGTGAGTAAAGTCTCTCTAAGAAATATTGTGAATGTCGTCCATATCATCCTTCTATCGACAGACAAGAAACATGAACTCAAAAATATTTGGTTACGTAGATATTACTCGCCTCAGTCATAGTAAAAATATTTGACATTGGCTAGTAGCTAAGTAGAATTCCATTTACTTGGGTCTATAAATAACGAATTGCAATATCTTCGGAGAATAAATATTGAATTGAACTAAGAATTGCTATAACGTGTTTTTAAATTACATAATGTAAAATGGTATTGTGTTCAACGCAAACAATGTGATTAGTATTATGTTCCGGGCTACGGATTGCCGCCGGCTCTGATGTACTGGAATGAGTGGGTGGCGATTTATTCAATATTCCGCCACGAACTAAAAACGACCAATAAATATTACTATTACTGTTCTTATTTCCTTATACACCCCTTTTAGATTTCCTTCACGCTCATAATGTTTTATCGTGAACCTACTTGTATTGCGTAAACTTATACTCGGATCGCGTTTATATGTCATTCATATTGAGATAGAATGTGGTAGAATATAATATCTAAGAATATTAATTAACGTGACCTTAGAAATATACTAAATCCGACAGGTTTCCTAACAATCTCGATCACTCGATCAATCAATAATTAGTACTTTTAGTACACGGATAGAAATTCAATAACGGATAAATATAAAAGTACCACAACCTTTTATCTTCTGAAAATTGTCAGTATAAATTATTTTATTTACTTCTTTCAGCGAATAGCCATAACTGTACACTATTTGTAAATAAAAATTGTAAAAGACGTAATGTTTATATTGCGTAATTTGAGCATGTATAATTACATAGTGTAATATAATAATTAGGCGTTCAGCGTTGGTTAAGGGTTAAGTTGGCGATGGGGTGTTAGTGCGCGTGCAGGCTAGCAGAGTGCAAGCGAGTGCAGGGCGGTCGGAGCGGCGGGCGCGGGCGGAGGGCGCGCGCGGGTGGCGCGCGCGGGCGGCGCAGGTGCACCTGGGCGGCGGCCGGCGCTCCGAGCCCCACGTGCCCGGGCTCGGCTCAGTCAGTGCTCGCTCAGTCGCTAGTGAGCTGCCTCGCCGCGCCCGCCGCTCCCTGGACCACCAGCCGCTCGCTACTCGCAGGTCCGTGCGACAGCGACAGGTGGCGCCGCCTGCGCGATCCGCCGCTCCCTGTCTCGACCCGCGCGGTGCTCGCCGTACGGCGTACACCCAGCCAGCGTGTAATATGCGGCCGGCTTTAAACATTCAACTTTAATAATACCTTTCTTCTGTCAATCATTGTGCAGTGCTGATCTGTTCTTCAGAGCGAAAATGAATATCGCTTCTTGGTTGGAGTGCTAATAAAAAGTATAATAACGATGGGAAAGTTCTACGTTTTTTAAAAAATACGGCATTTGGTGATAAGAGGTAAGTGAAATACTTTCTGTACAAAACATCTAGTTATTACGAATAAATATAAGTATTTATGTATACATCATATTACGAGGTACTTACTCGCGACACATAAATGTTTTATTGCATTTTCCTACAAAATAATGATACTCCATTTTTACAATCTTCACATTTGGTAGGATTATTAATCCAAATAATTCCTTTTCCGAGGATAAAAAGCTTTACAAATTTATTAAGAAACAGTTGTATCCAAAGGAAAAAGGTATTACCGCCTGTAGGCAAGGGATATCCAAACTCCAACGGTGTACATTCCGGAAACAGGCGATATGAGCGAAGCAGTGGGTTACGGTATGTAGGTAATAATTAATTAGGTGAAGAGAGGAGGAACAATTTGGAGTCGAGCGTGTGAGTGGCACGCTGCCGCGAGCGCGGCCGTGTGCGTATGTGCGGGGCTGTGCCTCTCTTCCTACGCAAATATGCGCGGGCCGTCTGTCTGTTCCCTCAAACGTAAATTGGAACGCGAAACATGAAAATGTACTTCAAAGTTCTCAATCATTTATTCAGCCACGTTTACTTTAGCCCACCTGCTTATACACAGTAATTTAAGGAGCCTACGGGCGTGAAATGCTATTTTGCTGGTGCTTAATTATTATTAGAACTTGCCTTTGCACGCCTTCTAGACCGTCGGTTTCATTAAGTATTTCATTAAAATTTGCTGGGTAATAAAATGCTCAGATATCAGTATCATTAGATCCCCTTTCTACTCAGTTACACAGCGATAAATCTTTATAAGAACAACTTAAAAAAAATTGAGATAAGTTTTGATCAATATCTTGGGTAGAAATATTTTAACATGAATAGGAACATTCTAAGTACGAGATCGTTTGGAGTCGTGTACTAAATGTAAATATAGCGATAAAAACTGGATCCATATTCCTGGCCAAAAATGTTTAAAGAGAGCCTAAACGTGCTATAAAAGTAAAATACACCGTAAAAGATATCAAACCTTTTGGCATCTGATACTGAAAGAGCTCGTCCACATTAAACAATCTATTTGTTGTAAAGGCAGGCAGAATACAAGAAGGTCATAGGTCAGAGAATGGCAATTTTGCCTTGTGGATGAACTTTGAATAAAATCAAAAGAGTTTAAATACTTACCTAAGAAAACTTGTGTTCCTTTGAATACATGCTTTTGTGAGATTTGACGCTTCTTGTAACCTGAATAAGAATGGACATCAAGTGTCAATACTATTCGGTACGTGTATTATATGCGTGTAATCAAAACAATTTAACTCACGAATTTGTATTATGAAGCTTTCTGATAAAATTATATTTGACTTCATCGCAAACCAAACAGTTAATTACCTTCACATAACAGTATCGGAATCATCCATAGACTGCATTATTTTATGAGTTAATACACTTATATTTACTCACAAAATTATGCTACTAACTGGTAACAAGAGTCATAATCACCCCACTACACTGAACTTAATTAAACCGTGATCTACCTGCTTCCCATACGATATCCCCCCATCATACGAGCGCTAAACATACATTACCCACAATCATTCACATTTGATAGCTTTATTACTTTTATGCCCATAAATCATATTATGATCGAGTTAATATTCATGGGGCATGCCACATTATATTATCTAAGTATGTCGTATTTTACAAAAAATACAGAACCTCTTTATATCAGCATAAGCTCTAGCAATTTAAACTGCTTAATGTAAACGTGAAATATATTTGAAAGTACGGTTTTAGTGTCCAATTTTACATGTATGGGTGGGTGCCATCCGTGATTTTTTAAACAGTCTGTCCATCGACAAATCGGGCCAAATGTGTCTAGTTCGTCACGCCAGCTTCTAATTAGCCAGCCACGACGCCCACTTCCTGTGATAGTGCTCAACTGATTGGGAATTTCAGCCCCTAATTAAACTTTAGTTCCATAACAGTAATTCATAATTATTTACCCATTGAGTCGACTATATAATTGCAAACTTAACTTCATTATTAATTTAAATTTTGCAAAATTGTATCGTCTGAAATGGACATCGTGTAATAGTGCGGCCCTAACAAGCTTAGGGTGACTTCACTCTTCTAAGGTTTATTGTGTTCAGAGTAGTCAATGCAATGTCAATTCTGAGACGATTGGTAGCACAATTGGATAGGTATGGTAATCTGTGAAAATAATGACTGACCCTTAGTATTTAATCGAAGTCTTGTGAAAATTACTTCAAAGACCCAAAACAGACAATCTCAATTGTTCATTTCATTCTTTCATTCAAAGTAAAAACGTTGAATACTGGTGTACCATGAAACAAGAGCATAAGCTATTAAAATCGCCCAAAAGGCCCATCCTGACTTCCTTTTATAATAATAATTAATCTTCCTTACAGCGCCATTTGTAACGCAACTCACGACGAATTTCCTTTGTTCAAGATTTCTGCTAAAGACCAGCTATTCGATGATTATCTTTCAACACTTACAAACTTACCCCGGTATCTGATAGCTAGAAAATTACAATGCAGATTATAATAAATCAGGTTTCCTTACAAATTTGTATTAGAACCACTTGGTATTTTCCAATTCTGATTGTGTTCTCAATTTGAAGATTAAAAGCAGCATAAATTTAGTTTTAATAACCAAAGGAAATGCATGCGCGCTTCGAATCCTCTAGATATTGTGTACCGGAACTACTGCGAATCAACTTTAAAAACAACAGTGCATAAATTCCAACTCCCTGTCATACTGTCCAGAATAGTAACAGAACAACCGTATATTCTGTAATTTAAATTTTACTTTTGCGAGTTTCTGTAACTGGACATTTTATGTTCCTTGGATTTATTGTTATAGTCATTTTAGCCCGCATGAAAGTACATAAAAATGAAATAGACTACGATGGTTCTATCATCTATACAGATAAATACAAATTGAAGTGTCTGTTTGTAATTCTAAAATAACAGCTTTACACTAAATGCATATAAAAGTATATACGGTGCCGACCCAAAAAAGCCAATTTCTAAAAACTTCTCAGTCTGTCTGTTTATTCCTGCCAATGTCCGAAACGTCTGGACCGCTTTTCACTGGCAAAAAGCTAATTTTACAAGGAGTTAAAAAAACCATTAGTGTACCGCGAGTCACCAATGAAATTAACTCTACGCAGGTAAAACCAAGAGGCACAGCTAGTTAATAACTAAAATAATTATCGTAATTCACATCGAAAAATATGAGCGAAGAATATGTTTATACATATACATATACATATTGAACACAAACATTTACACCCACAAACTCTTTATGGTTTGCTTTTACAGAGAATTCCAAATATTTTAGCATTAGACCAAGAAGTCCCACTTATAAATTGTACATTTCTTATATAAAAAAAAACAGATTTTGTGCGATACAATTTTTTTTATTTTAAATTGTATCATGATTATTCAACAACTGGATTATTTCCTCTCTCGGTTCATGGACATTCTCAGCAGGTGCACGTCACATATACATACATATACTCACGCCTGTATTCCCCGAAGGGGTAGGCAGAGGTGTTATAATAACAACACCCACGTGACAGATGGCGAGTCTATCGTCGTCTCAGGCACTATACACACGTCTGTGAATTACTTCTCAGACATAGGCAGGTTTCCTAACGACGTTTTCTTTCACCGTAAAGTGTGAAATCAGTGCACATATGTATTTTAGAAAAAGTCATTGGTACAGGCCCCGCAGGCACAGCACGACATATCATCAATTACGCTAATTAGACAAAACGATAGTTATAAACTCAACACAAATAATAACACAGATGATAAAATACACGAAACAAATATGAACATATAAAAATAAGACAACAAACTATTCTAGTAATAAAAATATAAAACATAAAATAAAAATTAAGGTAACACAAGTCTTTCAGAATAAATTAAACATTCATTCAAAATCACCTTCCATTCACCACCGAGCACATCACAGTCGGGGCTTGAGTCCAGGAGGGCATTCAGCGCACACAGCGATCTTGGAACTGGAGACCGAGCTCGTGCGACAGTTCGGCATGAAGGTACCGAGAACAGTTTGTGCTTTCTATTGCGACCGTACTTGTTGGGAACAAAAAATCGACACAACGCATTGTGCAAATCAGGAGCATCTATTTTCCCATGAAGGATTTTGCACATCGTAACTAGTTGGTCATTAGCTCGTCTGATCTCCAAGGAATTGTAGCCTAAGCACCCTAGCAGAAACTTACTAGGGTACAAATAAGGGTAGTAACCGTAATGTTTTTTATACAGAAATCGTAAAAATGCCTTCTGCACCTTCTCCAGAAGTAACGTATACTTGCTTTCATGTGGGTGCCATACACAAGAGCTGGCTTCAAGTTTACAGCAAACCAAAGCACCAAAAACAAGCTTGGTCACATGCACGCCTTTGAACTCTCGTGAATTTCTCAGTACAAACCCAAGTCGTCTGAAGGACTCTTTGGCTAGTGTAGTAATGTGATCGTGAAAGGTGAAATATGCTTAAAGATATTACTATGTAGTTCAACAACTGCAATTTATCGGGTGTATACTTTTTTGCCATCTCTATATTTAAGTAGTGCTTATAAGCTCTCTCCGCGGCTTCGCCCATCTCGTATACCAATACCATGCATACAGAAATATACCTAAGCCAATTTTCACCTTTGTTCACCCTGAGTGAAATTTGTTCCCACATACAACAACTTCCTCTTTATAATAACTACCCGGAAGGCAGTCCTGCTCTTTTTTTTAAATTAAACCTAGCTAGATCGAATTATCGCCTGATAAACTCCTGCATATTAAATTTCATAAAAATCCTTGAATCCATTTTCGAGATTCAGATTATATATAGGTATACAGATACATAGTAGGTATGGATAAATAAAACCATCTAATCGATTACAATATTATTTATTGTGTATAATATTTTGCGTTGATAACGAAGGTACTTATTTCTATAAAATCACATATCATACATATTCGCATTCTTCTCCAGGAAAAACATATAAAATGTGTTCTATAAATTGGAATCGATGGTTATGAGTTTGCAAGTGCGTGACATCTATTGTTGTTTCGCGGCTCGGGCGGCGCTCATTCATTATCGTGGCTGGGGCTTTGTATACTCAGACAGATGGAATGTTGGATTCATACGGCTCTTTTAGGGATTTTAAAATACATTTTGTTTCATAAAATTATAATCGCCTTTTACAGCATACCAGTAACTCACATACCTAGATATACAATTATAGCAACGCCATTGACATTTTAAGTCTGTGTAACAATCGGGAAACATTCCGATTCCAAGTCGCAAAACGAACTGTATTACTGTGGAGTGAATAAATCATTCGATAGAGAAATTCCCCGGATATCATTTGAACGGATGTTTTGGCAAGCATGACCCTTGTCCGACTGGCCGAGTCAGACGACGCCGCCGCCGCGCCGATAGCGGGCGCGCGGCTCTCGGGCGGCGCGGCGCCTTCTCACTATTCCAGCTACGCCGCAACTCCCTCAGACAAATTAATTGTAGGCCAGTAATAACCATAAAATATGGACCACCTGTTGCACCCCCGCTTTATTTTGTGAACGACAGTTTCACTCATTGCGGTCACGAGGAAATTGTTGTTTGGTGTACGAATGAATGAGGGGAAGTCAGACAACTATTAGTTATGTTAGCGGGGCTTAGCGGTATTGTAATTATGCTTCAGACTTTTTTGTTTCTTTAAATGAAATAGGTGTTGGACTGCGGAATACAAATAGACAAATGTTAACAAAGGCAGTCTCGTAACATGACTATAACTATGTTTAGGTTTTACCTTAATTCGAGTTGAACCCGATGAGCAGGATTAGCATAGAGTAGGTGCATGCATACGTGTTGATTGTTTTTATAATTGTACGTTATTTTGCAGTGTTGGTGTGTTGGTGTGGTCGCGGCATGTCGCGGCGATGACGCGGCCCGCGCGCGGCATGCCCTGCTGACATGGCACGCAGCCGCTCCGCCCTCCTTACGCTGGCAGCTATCGCAGCACTCGCCGGTAACATATTGCTTCTTCAACCTTTAACCAGTCAAACAAAAATAATAAAACCTAAATACAGAGTCGAGACTTTTAAGGCGCACATTTTGGACACACAGAATCGACTGATGGTACATAATTATAAATAATTAAAAATAATATAAAAAAAACCGCTAATATTTTTTGTAACTACGGAGCACAATGTTTTGGACATATTTGCAAATAAGATGACATAACATGTCTTTGTTACTCATAATAAACACAAATAAACAGTATGTTTCACACTGCTTATCTTCATCTTAACCTTCATCAAAATTGTATTGAAATTACCATCTTTTTGAACCACATATAAATAAAATTAAAAATGTTTCAGTGCATTGATTTTGTTTATACGAGAATTATACTTATGCTCAAAAGTCTGATGTCTTATGTGTTTTCAAGCAAAACAAGCCATCGATTTATAGTTGCTAGTAGATACAATCAAAATTGCTTAGAAGCAACCCACATTGCATTTTCCCTTCAAGAGGCCTATAATTATCGGTTTAAGCAGAGCGTATTAAGAACTTCTGAGCATTGACATTTGATTTTGGTACCGTAAAATTAAACGTCAAAATAAAGTAGTTCCTAAAACGCTGGTAGACAGGCGGAATACTTATTTATTTCCTTTTTTCATTTTATTTACTGTGATTAATGCTTATTTGCACTTCGTTAAAACCGCTAAAATATTACGCAAGCTTTGATCTCACTCGAATATGGTTATAAAGTTATAACGTACGTTGTAGACAAATACCATTTGTGCTAAGAACTTAATTTTTTCATACTACTGCTTTGTAATGAAAATTCCTCGGGTTATATAGCTCACACAAAGTATTTCATATGAGAAGCTTCTGTTTTATTTTTAACGATATGAAGTAAATTCGTTACTTTGCAACTTTCACAGCCATAACTTTCTCGCATGGGAAAGACGCGAGGTTCTGTCTGAGCAAGCTATACTTACACGATCATCATAAAATATAAATACTTTGTTAAATTCCCATGAAACGTAAAACATATATTTTCCCGAAGGGTTTTGCAGAAATGTAATAACATTTACTTTTAAACTATGGTGCTAACGTAATAGATGGTGAGGCATTCGTCGTCTTCAGACTTGGCATTATTCTCGATGTTTTTAAGCGACTGTATGCCCCATGCAATATTATTGGTTTCACTGTATAGCGGCACGTTTCCTCCAATTACTTCATACATACACAAGTCATATTTCTAATTGTTTTAACTGCTTATGCGTTATTTTCTCGATTTATATTGTAAGCATGTTGTACGGGTAAGATTTAACAACCTCTTTATATATAAGTGATAAAGTGATTACAGCTACTCGTGATACATTGATAAAAGCTCTAAAAAGACCCGTGCTATAGGAATATAGCCTTAAACGTTGTATGTTAAAGTTCCGAAGTTCATAAAATGTTAGTGCTCGGAGAGCGAGTATGTGTGTTGATATTCAGCTTTGTTAATAGTGTAAACTGCTACGTCCAGCGTGCGTTTGACAATCTGGACCATTAGCTGTAACGTAAGCACTGAGTGGTCTGGCTTGATCGCATACCAAACACGTTCGTGCATAACTGGCTACAGTGTGGCAAAAAGAAATTTGACCACGTTTCAACGTTGATGAATTTTGTTGCGTATTAGCATTTATTAACAATTTATTGATACTTTTTCGGAGGCGAGTTGAATATCAAAGATGGCGGATCAGTGTATTTACAACTTCAACATTACCACTTTTACATTGTCACATAGATGCGTCTAGAGATGTTCTATAAATATAATTAATTTGCCTACTTCCAAACATAAGTCAGCTCGAGCATGCTAGCGTAGTAGGTCTCCTCAAGCGGGTGCTATGTTTGTTATTGCAAACTTGCAACACCTTGAATCTCACTCGCCAAATGTTTTAAAACCTAGTTGTGCCCCGCCTCGATACTACCGGTCTTTGTAATTTTTTTCGGCATATAACCACTAAGATCTAAGCCACTCCTGTAAACAAAAAGATAAAAAAGTTTTGGGTATACTGAAACTTAAGAACATGAGTTTATTCTTATAATATTTAAGACTAGATAATGATTGCTCAGACATTATTATGGACAAATGTTTTTTTTATGATGTAATCTTTATATTTAGTCCTACTTTACTTTTTGAATATACAATGTATTATGTAGTAACATATTTTTATAGTTCTAGCTTGGGGTATCTAAGTAAGTAGTAAGTAATACATTATACTCAATAATATACGCGTGTAGCCTGTATTCTATGTAGTATCTCGGTAAAGTGGGTAATAAATCCGCTATTATCATCATGAATACACTATTATATTGACCTCGGGGAATATAATTGGCATTCGAATGAGAACATTTAGTTAGTGTAGTATTTATCTATTCTTGTAATGTATGTATGTGCTCTTCCACTAAAACAATGAATGAATGGAAGTAATATAATATCGTGGTTTAATACTGAATTCTAGAATTAAGGCGAGGCCTATAATAATGTAAAGAAATTTATGAAGCTTATTTCATTCCGTCATCTACTTTAGCTGTCTTTAAAAACTGATACATTTTATAAATTAATACTCGTAAAACACAATGCATGTGGCTACTGACAATAGAAAGCTGGTGCTCGGATTAATGTAAATAGCGTCTGCCCACAAAGCTACACTCACATTTTCTTACAAAAGCTGTGAGATATATCTTCTTGTACTGTATGCCTGTCGAGCTACGAGCGCCCGCCTGGCTACTCTTAGGTTTAGCAATAAACATTAATTAGAACATGCAATTTTCTCAAATTACTATTTCTTCTGTGTTGGAATGGCAAACCAAACAGAACCAATCCCAAGCCGTGCCTTAAAGTTATAGGTTGCGCTAAAAGTGGTTTGGTCTCAAAACAGTTGGATCGTTTAATCCAACCATTTTGATATTTTACGTGTGTGATAATGCCCGAATAGGTATTACAACCTACAAAAATAGTACCAAAAAATCGCTGTCATGTTGACATGTGACTGATATAAGTCACATGTCAAATATCATTAGATGTAAGTTCAGATTCACTATCATGGACATAAGCGAGCAAATATGCGCTCCGGTCGCAGCAGGAGCAAGAGATATCGTTGAAATTCGCTTTTAGGCCAAATATGTTTTACAAAAACATTTAGTTACCCTCTCTAACATCAACGTCGCTCCCTTTGAGCATTTGAGCCATCTCGTGACTCTTTCAACTCTAAAATAGAACTGGGGCAAAGTGCACGTCTCGGCACGGATATAGTCCCTATTGAACTAAAACTTTCTCATTGAATATACAAGTCTAGATAGTTCCATGTTGTTAAGTTCCAGCGAATTGATTTAAAATAAATATTGTGTTATCGTAGGTATTATGCAATGCGTAGCAATACATTAGTATTCTTACACATTTAATTTACTGAAGATTTTTCTATATCTATACAGATAAATAACATTGAAGTCAATGTTTATAATTTTTTAAGAACTAACACTAAGTGATAGAAAAGTAGGTTCTTTATGTAGGAATAATAAATGATTCCTGTGGAATTATCAAAAAACAAAATACCACGTGGATGGAGCCGCACGTAGAAACTAATATAAAAGCTATAGATCTAGTAGACAATAGTCCCGGACTATCTCATTATTTTCTTTTGCAGTTAATAACTATCTTACAGCGACTTTTTTCAGCTTTGATGGACATCAATGTTAAATAATAAATATTTTTTTACTTCACCGAACCGTGATATCACCAACATAAACGAGCTCCAGTAGATTCGGCTCGTAAACAAGATACGCGTGTAATTTGTGCTTACACGGCTCTTATTATACACGCGTCACTCGTCTTCTACACACATGAGCTGTGTGATTGGCGCCCTAAAATTATACGGTGAATGCTTTTAATTATATAGTAGACGCTATTATTACAGTAATATATTTTATACTTCTTGTTATTGTAAAAATGCTCCGATATTTAAATAAATTCTTTCGAGTGTGAGGATTCACGCACCGAGGTTTGCGTTCCCCCTAACACTTTTTATTTATACGCCCAAAGTCGTAATAAGAAAATATATAGTTTATTTTATATTTTTATTAGTTGGTTTAGTTATATTTTTAAAAAGCTTATTTCCCTCACTCACTGGGTTGTTGTACAAGTCCATAGCTTACAAAGTTCTCGAAATATGACGTATGACAGGCTATATATAGGGCTTCTGATTGATTTTTCGTTAATTAACCTCAATATTGCCGTTTGTTTTCCTCAGCCCACCTGTTATTCCACTAACAATCACACAGCTATTAGAACCAACCCACGCAGATGAAAGCGTGGGAGTTAAAAATCTTTATTCAATTAGTTGCTGGAATGTACTAAACATTCCTATCAAAGAACATTACCCTAATGCTTTTTGACACTCAAGTTCGGCTTTAATTACGATAATAGAGACGAAGCGACACTCGAGAAATTACACGTCATACGCAGAAGATAAATGTTAAGTCAATTGAGAAATTGCGTGGGGTTGGAGTGGATACAAATTATGGCATACATAAATCTACATATGATAATGATAGAATACAAACAAGTTTAGAATTAATTATGCCTAAGACGCTGTTTTAAGTCGTTTAAACTTGTTTATACGTCGTAAAACACGTAACTTTTACGGCAAATTGCATTCGCCACTGCAAACAAACTGACCTATTTAAAGTAAGAAAGCTAAAAGATCTAGTAGCATCTAAAATATCTATATATCAGAGTATTTAAAAATGAATAATGAAAAATGATAATGATTTATTTTAGTTTAGGCCCCGGTAAGGCACTAATGAACGTCGAGGAATTTACTATTTTTTATTCATTTGAATACCTTCGATTCGACATTCTTGTGCTTGTCACCTCTATACTTTTCTCTCTGATACCATCATCCTCTTGCCCTTATATCATTTTATTTGGGGTCGGTGTAATGCACTTTTCTCTTCCATTTCTCTCTATCAACCGTCATATCTTTATTCAATCAATAACTTAACTCATTTTTATTACAAAAAATTGTAATCGGAACTACATTTTTTTTTTGCAATATTGTCCTCATCCTCATATTGTTTCTTCAATAATATTGATGCAATTAAAAATGTATGTCCAGGGTGTTGTGTGTGCGCGCCGCAAGGCAGTGTGCAGGGCGGCGTGCAAGGCGGCGCTCAGGTCCCGCCGGGGGTGCCGCACTCCACTTCGCCGCCCGCAGGCGTCGGTGGCGTCAGAAGGTACATCCATTCAAATACTTCCACCTCATCAACTCATCTGACCTACCTGCCTCACCTGCGACTGCACGTGAGGCAGGAACAAGAAAAAGTCTGACCAACCCATAGTTTCATTAATGGTATGACTGTGAGTGACGGTGTTTTCTTCTTAATTTTATTCACGTGGTATTTTTTCCATTCATCGAAACCAAATAAGACCCACCGGTAAGAAATAGTTATTTGTTATACAAGAGTGCAAAGTTGCTTTTTAACCGCGCGTTCAATTTTGATGACCGAGCAAGCGAAGGATTCAAAATTAGAATCCTGAGCGTTAGCGACGGAATCAAAAGAGCACGAGGTGAAAAATCTTTGCACTCGAGTGCAACACGTAACTTTTCATTCCACCTCAGCGAGGAAATGACTAAATGCAAAAAAAAAACGTTTACAATCACAAGATAGGTACACTTTTATTTCAGTTTAGGTATTAATTACTACATTATGACAGGTAAGTATTACAGAATAATCTTTTTAATTCACAAACTTAGTGCACACGATGTTCTAAATTCAATTTACTTTATCCTCTAGAAAATAAAAACGGCTTTTCCACTCAGATATTGAAGATTAAAAATACTCTTTCCGAGATGGTGGGATGAAAAATAAATTACAGCTGCAAATATAAATATATTACAAGACATTAATAATAGTAATAATGTATAAGCAAGCCGCGTTTAAAGCTCCCAACGGAAACAACTGTAGTTAAATACTAGCAATTCCTGCTATCTCATTCTGAAAGGAGGTTGCTCTCAGCGGCGGCGCCACCGCGTCTCAATACTCAGCCCACACAATGATCCTCTGGTAATTGAAATGTTGACTTCGTGGTTCTTAGCATAAATGTATTATCGTAAATAATTAAGTATAATTTGTGCTGTTATATTATCATAGCAAATGTGAAGCTGTTTACTAGTTTCAACGAATAAATGCAAACAGCACGTACATTATTAGATTTTATAATAATGGGTAAATTATCATTTTAGTTTTAAATGATGTAATTAATTTTAATGCACATTAGAATAGAGTGAATACACTGAACACGAAAATAAATTGGTGCATATATACAATGTAATTTGGTGTAAGTAGTTCCGTATTTAATGTTTCAGCACTTAAAATTGTCACGGTCGCTTTTTAGAAAACAAAATATCACAACCACGTGGACATGAGTTTGTAACGTTTTATCAAAGTGTGGAACCCTAAAAGGGTTAGCGATTTCGGCTCGGGTATGTAAGTACAGTGAAAGGGTATCCCTCATTTCAGTGTTACCTTGAAGTACATCTTCAGGTAACTCATAAAATACTTTTATGAGTTTTCCTCTTCACCCTGTGTCACTTAGCTCATTTAATATTAACTGGTTATAGAATATCGTCCAGTGTAATATTACGATGGTCTCTTTATGTACCTAGTAAAGGATGGATGGATGGAAAAATACTCACGAGCAGACTATTATCGCGGCCCCCGAAGGCTAATAACATCGAGATTATATTCGATAGAGCATCGGTCGGTTACACTTCTGTAAACCGTTCGACATACGGAGTTGACCGTAAAGTACTGGCCTATGACAATTTATTGCTAAAGATAAGAAAATGTATTCGGTTTTATTCCACCTTATTTATTACCTAGATTATTTGGCGTTCAAACGGACAGTGTCATGTATGTTGTATAGAATTCGATCGTTTTCTTGAGTTTTCGTTTTTTTCATGAGTATAATTTGTGTTGATCAATGTTTGATCCAGGTAGAAATATGTTACTTTGTTAAGGCCAGCTACTTAATGGTTTACGAAACAATATTATTCTCATAAAATGTTATCTATTTATAGCGTTGACATATTACATCAATAAACAAATGTACTATGTGTAAGATACAACTGGTTAAACAAATCTAATATTTCATTATCCGCAACGAAACCCGGTGCATCGAGATTACGTAAGTAATTTGCTGATTAGAAAACATTGGACTTTTTGATAAATTAGGAGCCAAAGCCAAAATTGATTATTTACCAACCATCATTTGTCGCCGATGGGATTAGTTACGCTGCATGAAAGTACAATGATCAAATTAATAATACCTTGCACGTTTGACTCACAAGTAGTTTGTACATAGGAAGCAGAGCAGTTGTTGGGCTCCTGCCAACACTATATCACTTGCTACCAATCGGGGATTTCCTAGATAGGTATTAGATAGAGCATTATTAATATGGAAACAAGCGGTCACATTCAAAGATAATTTGATGGATTTTTAACACTTAAATTAATGCAGTTTTACTTATAAATATTTTTCACTTACAGAACATGGTTTCATTTACAGAACTATGACTATACCTGAAGAGCTTCATTATTTACTGCCAACATCCAAGATTAAACTGTTGCTTCGCTCTATGGGAATAATGAGATAATTTCCATTCATTGTTTACACGATTCTCTTTGCATTAATTATATCTCATTCCATTATGTATTTTAGACGGTTTCAGTTATAATGCGCATTTTTGAAAATGCCTGCTTTAAATAAATCGTGATATTCTATTATGATGATAAGTACAAAAAAATCCCACAAAATATCTTCATATACTTTAAGTAAGATGCTCCCGTACACAGATTGTTCTTCTATCGTGATCAAAGTTTGTTTTAAAGAAAACTTTAAAGGCAGTAAATATTTGCAATACCTGATTTTCAGTTTACGAAGTGCGTTACATTAATGAAACACAATCTGTGTACATATGTAGGCAAAGATTTTAATGACTGATAAGACTCAAGTTCGTTAATAAGGAGGAACGACGCGAAATTGAATTGTTTTGAAATACGTTCATCACATGTAATATCATAGGTTATTCAAACCAAACGTACCTTCATCATTTATTAAAATCCATACCTACTTCCATGATATCTAGCTTTATTTGTCATTTTATGAATTTGCAATTGAATTAAATTTGCTTTAGTAATTTTAATAATACTTACCTAATTATCACGGTAGTTTTGATTGTATTCGCATGACCCACTTATTTACTAGTCATATGCACGAGTCGCAAAGAAAATATCCTGAGGACGGACAATGGTAACAATTCAATTTCGCTTTTTTGCTTCAGTCAGTATCAAGTTCTATTTGTATGAAGGCTTCGGCATTTGGCTTGGCTTCACGCCAGTTCCACGATCAAAGCTCCTTCGGCAGCTTTGCTGTCTCATTACAAGGGAGGGTGCTACATTGTATTTGTACTGTAGACAGGCGATGATAACACAAGCTACTTAAGTATTTAGAACGACAACCGAGCTTTGTGTTCCTGATAGTTGTAAAGTATAACGTGTTTGTACGCAGATTCAATCAGTATTCCAGAGGGCGAGGATATCGCGACTGGCGCACTCGCGGCGATCCTACACTCATCAATTCACTCTGGCGCAGTCGACAGCCGCTTGGTATTCGGAAACAGCTCGGTTAGACTGGCTTCCATACTACATAAAATATATATAATTTTGCAATTAAAGTACGATTTGACGTATGTACGGATATATAATGTGTGGCAGGGAACGCAGAGGTATACATAGTACTAGCGTTGCTGATCGGGTTCGTGACCGTGGTGGTGGGGTGCTGGCTGTCGGACAACTGTTGGTCGCCGGAGCCGGAGGACGTGCTGGCGGGCGGGTGACCCGTGGCGGCGGGCGCGTGCACGCACGTGTAGCGCCCGCCGTCCGCGGCCGCGGAGCGCGACAGCCCCTCGGGCGCGGGCTCGCTGTCGCCGGTGCTGCCCGCGCCGCCGCCGGCGCGCGCGCCCGCGCTGCTGCACGCCGCCACGCACCTCTGCCGCGGCGGCTGCCTCGCACTGCCCTCGCATAGGACTTACCAAACGCCTGTTTTTTGACAGGACCCCCCTCATCACTCTTGCCGCATACACGAAAAAACTAACGGAAATCATATTCCTACTATTGCTAACGGCGGAGTATGAGGTTATTTAATTAGTTGTGAATGAATGTTTAGTGACATATGCCCTTTAAATAATGTGGGTTGTGTTTGTGGAAAGTGTTCTTCGACTTTACATAAACTTGAAAACGGTGATAAAGTGCAGGTAAATGTTTTATTGAACTCTAAGAGCTTCGACTTAGTATGCAATTAATAATGTAATGGTGTACAAAGAGCGTGTAATATTTGTACGAGTGCGCCCTCGGCCCCTACCGTAGAGTAGCGATCGTATCGCCGTAGCTCCCCGCGTAGGCTGCGCTTGCAGCGGTTGCCGGTTGCCGGCTGCCGGCTCATTTTGACTCACCTGACGTAACCTTACCTGACTCGTGGTGCAGCTACGTTTTTTCTCTGTACCACTTTACTATTATTTCTAAAAGTATGTGCCTTGAAACGCTTTCCTCGACTTGACTCGTAGTTTAGAGCGTGTTTTGAACCATTTAGAAGAAATTTCTTCTCTCTGTCTGTACGGACAAGTAATCCCATAAGTGCAATACACATCATTACCGTGCCTTTACCGTTCTATAGACTTTGAGAGGGACGTAATTAACAATAGGTTTTAAAATTACGCTTTCCTCGACCGAGGTTCACCAACGATTGTTTTTGTATTTTTGTATGATGTCCAGCTTGCTTTATTGTTTTACGATAATTAAGGCGCAATGAATATATAATAGAAGAAAGTGAGCCAGGACCAAAACCTCACTAACGGTTAAACGTGCGTCAATTGGGTATTATACATTTGGAATTACCATCGCAATAGGATAAGATTCAACTACGAGAGACAACGATATGGGTATATGAATAAACGTAGAATTTCGAAAGTTTTTTGGCAATTAATATATAATTATATAGATGTGATTAAATTATATAGCAGTAAACCGACACCACAGTAACTTAACACTAAATCGAGAATAAACAAGCAGTTTGATAAAACCAGACATCTGTCCACTGAAAACCATTGTAACGAACAATTGATCCATAGAATTAAATAATCAGTTAGTTGCCGTTGCGTAGTTGTATTAACGCAATAGACTCTATAATTAAATTGCAACGAGTTCGTAGCAAAATCAAAAATCAAATATATCTTTATTCGATTAGACTTCATACAAAGTACTTTCAAATCGTCAGAATGACACAATTACACAGGATTATACATGCTACCGCCAGGTTCGGAAGGTTGATTTTACTGAGAAGAACCTGGCAAGAAACTCAGTAATTACTCTTTTAAAGAATATTATACAGTTTTAAAAATACAAAATAAATTGTTCAAGCAACTATAAGCCCATGGACACAGTTCTAATGCTCAATTGTCAAAAATAAAAACTAAAAATATAGTACAAATATATGTGAGCATGGCAAATTCCAGCCAGTCAAAGCAAAATTAAGATTAATTAATTGTAGCAAAAGTACAGTGCCAATGGGATTATTTACAAACATTATCAGGTACATCCCAGGCTCCCTTATCACAAATATAATCACTTACAGTATAATATCCTTTTTCAAGCAAAACTGATTTAATTGTTTCTTTAAATTTGTTGAAGGGCAAGTTTACAATTTTTGTTGGTAATTTATTATAGAAGCGTGTGCTCTGTCCTAAAAATGAGCCATGCACTTTTTGTAGGCGATGCGCAGGCACTACAATTTTATGTTTGTGTCTTGTGTTTACATTATGCACATCACATTTCCTTTGAAACGATCCAATGTTTTGATGCACAAATAATAAGTTAGCTAAAATATACTGTGAGGCCACTGTCAAAATTCCAATTGATTTAAATTTTTCCCTTAACGATTCTCGCGGTCCCAAAATATATATAGATCGTATAGCCCTTTTCTGTAGTGTAAATATAGAGTCTATATCAGCAGCTTTGCCCCAAATTAAAATAGCATAGGACATAACGCTATGAAAATAAGAAAAATATACAAGTCGAGCTGTTTCTATGTCGGTGAACTGTCTAATTTTTCTAATTGCATAAGCTGCGGAGCTGAGTTTTCCTGATAACTTGGATATATGTGGGCCCCACTGAAGTTTATTATCAAGGGTTACACCTAGAAATACTACAGAATCTACTATTTCCAAAGTTTCACCATTTACCATGACCTTTGTATCAACAGGTTTGACGTTTGGTAAAGTGAATTTAATACATTTAGTTTTTTTGGCATTTAAAACTAAGTTATTTACATTAAACCATTTCAATACCTGATCAAGTGCACTGTTTACATCTTCATAATTCGTTTTGGCTCTGTCGACTTCAAACAAAAGAGATGTGTCATCAGCGAACAGTACAATATCACACGTATTCTTTACTAAATTTGGTAAATCATTAATATATACTAAGAATAGAAATGGTCCTAGGATTGAACCCTGTGGGACGCCCATTAGTACTGGAGAACCGGAAGATCTGACCCCATTTACTTCGACTTTTTGAATCCGTTGACAAAGATATGATTTGATTAGGTCGAGTGCCCTACCTTTGACACCGTAATAGTTTAATTTAACTAATAAGGTTTCGTGTTGTACACAATCGAATGCCTTGGATAGGTCGCAGAATACACCTATCATGTCGTGAGCGTTTTCCCACGCTCTATAAATATGTCTAAGAAGTGCAACACCAGCATCAGTGGTTGAACGACCTTTGGTGAAGCCATATTGCTCACCATGTAGAATATTATTAAGATTAAAGTAAGCGACTATTTGATTCAGCATAATTTTTTCGAAAATTTTGCTGAGGGCTGGCAAGATAGAGATCGGTCTGAAGTTAGTAGGGTCACTAATATCACCACCTTTAAATAATGGAATAACTTTACTATATTTCATGAGATCCGGGAATACACCGCTCTTAATACAACTGTTAAAAATGTCAGCTAAGTAAGGGGCAATTATGTCAATAATATCGTGAAGTACTTTCACTGATATATCCCATAAATCACCAGTCTTTTTGGAATTCAAACTTCTAAATGTCTTAATTATTTCAAAAGGCGTGATAGAACAAAAACTAAAGCTAGTGCCGCACTTAGAAACATTTAATTTCAGTAATAATTCGGCGTCTGTGGGAGATGAATTTAGGGAACTAGTAGTTACTATAGGAACATTATACAGCATATACGAGTACCCACATAGGGCGGGAGTTGTGTAATCAGTAGCGATGATTAAATCCACAATGACATTTGATATTTCAAAGTGTTTTAATGAAATAAACTACAATTGTGCCAAAGGTATGGACCTTAATTGTGTGAATCTAACCATGATTAGCCTGTATAAAGTCATATAATGTATTTGTACAAACTTATTCCTATAACACTTTTATAAACGCCTTTTCGCCATCTAGTGAACTACGGGCATAGCACAAACTTTTTGTATTTAATCTACGTGTTTTATAGAACATTCCCTTGATTTGAGTTGCCTAGTTATCTATTATATTATCTATTATGTTATTCTATAAAACATAACCTTCATTGTACAGATCGCGTTTTGTAAAGTTGACCGATGCTTAGATGTAAACTTTGATATACTATGGGCTATGTATCTATTAGATAAAAACAGGTATAGCTTCCAAATGTAGGAGCCCTCGATGTTCATGTCCCTAATAATGTGTATTGTTATGGTGTAATCCAATGTGTACATGTGTATTAAAGGTAATTAACGTCACTTAATCATAACTTATCTAGTACATGTAGGTTTATTTACTTTCAAATTATTACATTTATATCGAATTCCACTAACATTTTAACAATTTATTAAAAATACATAGACTTAAGCGTTTGTTTTGGTTACGGCTTACTTTTTGTTGGATGAATGATTATTAATGTAGATAATATACAATGTAATATACATTGAATTTAGTTAAATTGTCATACAAAATTTACACCTAAATTATGCAGTCGCTTTTAATAAATGTTGTATATTCTAGTATCATTTGGTTCGAGCAGATGATTCGGGGATATGACACTAAAGATGTATGGAACAGATTACTAGTTCTCTGCCTACGGTATCATGTATAGAAGGATCCTGGTAGCTACTGTGTATTCTTTCTCAGTGTTTAGCTATCAATAAAAAGAAACGTTTTGCAAAATTGGTTAGCGGTTTAACAGTGACACACTATCATACAATGTCAGGCAAGACCATTGCACACATAATATATATGCACACAATATAATGAATTGCTTGGACAATGATGACGTCCGTTGCATGCGATGTAAAATTGATTAATTTTGTATACAATATTCTTAAGCTTCCATTCAAATTGTTATATAGTAAACCTTTGTCTTCAATTAATATATTCCACAAAGACCCCACTACAAGATACATAACTGAAGCTTAAATTGCAATATGGACGTTAAGGATTTAACATTATAGAATACAAGGTATCCCAATTAAAATATAGCTACGAGGATTCATTTCGTAAACTACATATTAGATATTTATATCATTACTTAACATTTAAAAGATTAATAGACTATGAATAATCGTTGATTTAATAACGGTGGTTTTAAATATTTTTTGTATTAAATTACCGTGTCGAGAAGTGATAGAGATAGATTGATGATCGCCGATCACCCTGTCAAACAAAAAACGCGCCAATCTCCTACCAACTAATTAATAAATATTGCTCATCCTAAAACTAGGTTAATACCAGACTTAAAATTAGGTCCATCACTTTTTAATTACAAAATAAGGCAGCTCTATTTTTACGCCTGAGATAATCCATGGATCATTAATAAGGGACAAGGATCTCCCTTCTTGTATCTGTATTCTTTAGTCTTCATTGAGTTTTAATCATTTTTATAACAACAATAAACGTCAATCATCAATCTATATTTACCAATTCTTAACAGGTAATATCACAATTTATACATTACAATACAAACATAAGGTAGGTATAATGTTTATTTAATGTAAATCATGTGGTGTATTGTGTGTTAAATTAACGGTCAAACTAATTGTAGTTCGTCATAGTGGTAAGGAAACCGACTGAATAGTCAAAATTTTTAAGCATTGTATAAAATGTAGTTAGGTGTAGTCGACGTAGATAACGATTTTACCCAAATATCGAGAAATGCAAGTCGTAAAGCGTCATATACATTTGATGTTGTTCGGAACGTGGCATATAATCTACTTGTATGAATGTATCCGAATCCAATTAACTTAGAATATGTGTAAAAAGGAAACAGGGGAGGGAGTTCATTGTGAATGTTTTAAATTATTCAAAATTAAATTGTATTCAATATACGGTTTTTATGTTAACTTGATTCCAACTTTGTATTTATTACACGTTATGAAGTAATTGAACATAAATCACAAAAATTACATTGACTTACACAACAACAAGTAAAAATATTGTATGTGTAAAGTTTTAATATAAATGTATCTTTAATAATATTTTCTGTAATTGTTAAATTCCCAATTTTATAAATCATCTTCAAACTGTCCTATTCATCAATATATCAAACAGTCAGACTCACATATTATTCATAACTAAACCAATAAATATTTTGTGTGAATATTGTAAATACTGGTCATTGAGATTGTTTTATTTCACGAATGGAGGTCTGGTTGGCTTGGCTGATCTAGGAATTGAGAGAACTCATAAGCTCAAAGAATACCTAGCAATTATATAATGTAGGTCATCATTTGTCACGAATAAATTACAATAAATGGAATAAAATAATTGCTGTATTTTATTCCTAAATTTAAAAATCACAATTCCACATTACCTCAGCAGGAAAGTAGATGGTAAAAAAGAAAGACTACATAAGGGATTTTAAGCTCTAAAACTGTTTTCATAGAAAATATAGGGCATGACGCTCCGCGCAGCGAGGGGTGACACAGAAAGGCTTTCTCGTCCGGACCACGACACCACCTACTGCTACCACTAGCTACCTATACGACACATTGTTCTCCGTTATTAAAGGAAACAACTCAAGGTGATTGCCGACACTCTAACGTGAATAGAAGATGCAATAAATATGGTGTTTATACATACACGGATCTTTTATATAAACTTCTGATAAAAACACGCCAGTGCTGAATGGAATAAAGTTATAAAATATAGTATAAGTGAAACAAGTAAGCTTATATTAAGCCGGTGGCATGGAGTGAAGAGTCTCGAGTCGATTGCTCTAACGAGGGCGGGGTTGTTAGCACAAACAGTGCGAGTGGCCGGCGGCGCGCGGACTCGTTTTGTTCTCCATCAAAAGAGCAAAGCAATTTGTTACAACGCACTAGAAACTCTACGCCATCGCCAAACACGCTAGAAAGAGCAAAAACTTGTCCATTGTTGATTCTCGACGCTGTGGTGGACTGCGGTTACGGACAACACAACCTTTTAACTGTTGTGTGTACACAAATAGCTCATTAGATGTGGCACCGAGGTCATGTCCGTACTTTGTGAAGCACATCTTACTTTAAATGCAGAAAAAGTGAGTTCTAGTACTAGTTAATTAAACCTTTCTAAAGTCTATATATTTTTAGATATTATTTCTGCCGTAGCAAAAATCTTACTGCTAAAAATACTTCATCTTCCAATGTTATTATATCACCTTTCCTTTCTCTTTACATACTTTGCTGTGTCTACGCACTCAATAGAGCTACGACGTAGCATGCCTAGTTGCTACGACGTAGCACTTTATAGACCTACTTAATTATGGAAATTATTACTAATACTAAATTATTAATAGAGGATGATTGTTATTTTTCGGGAAAGGATTGCAAATAAATTGCAAATCCTACATATAAAAAGTGGAACTTTTATAAATGAGGGCAATCTCGTGAACCCGTCTGTTGCATCCTGGGGTCACAAAGATCACATTTAATATAAATAGCGACGACTAAATGAAGTGTACAGAGATTTGCTAACTGATTCGTACACAAAGTCTATTTTCGCCGATGGTGGATTTAAAAGGTGGCAATCTATATCCGTCGCATCCCCAAGCTATAACTAGCTCACTCCCACAGAGAGTATCGAGCACTTTAGGCTTTACTACATGTTTATATAGGAGGCGTTCGATGACCTTTGGTAAGTAAATACCTATAACGGATTATGATTGCTGACAAATGGTTACAAATATTATAACGGTATATAAAGGTACAGTTTTTTTCTTACTATAGATCTAAAATGTTGATAATCCCCGGAACATACCACTCATGAAATCTCACTATCCCCAAGTTCTCACTATATGCCACGCTGCGAAATAAGCCACACACTAATGGATTTCTTATACCATGGGGACCGCACATACCTTGAATTCTCAAGAAAAATTTTACCCATAAATAAAGTGACTGAGCAAATTTAGTCGGGTTGTAAGCTTTTTCTATGTCAATTCGCAACAATCAAGAATCGACACGAATATCTTATTACATAACAAACGCTTCGAATATGTTGGTATCTATCTATCTAATCTATCTAAATGTATATCTTATATCTTTAAACAAGCAATTCTCTTATATTTATATTTAACCAGCTGTGCCCCGCGGTGTCACCCGCGTAGAATTAGTTTCATGCTGTTTTTTTTAAATAAAATTTGCCTAAAACACTCCTTGAAACATCAGCTCTCTGCCAGTGAAAGTCCCGTTAAAATCCATTCAACCGTTTACGCGTGATGCCGTGACCAAGGAAAATGGGGATTAATTTTTATATATTAAGATTAGAATTTCGGAAACGGCTGCAACGATTTTTATGAAATTTAATAAGCAGGGAGTTTGGCGGGCAATAAATCAATTTAGCTAGGTTTCATTTTAAGAAAACGTCAAAAATAAAACAATCAATGCCCGGTCTTCCAGTAACATGTGTATAATGCAATAAATTCTGTCAAAAACCTTCACTACTTCAAGAAGAAAGCATAGATATTCCTTCCTGAAAGGGGCAGTCCATTTGCAAGCCCACCGGTATTGCAGATATTCATGGGTCGCGTTGATAATTTTCCATCAATTCAGCTTCTTGTTTGTCCCACTTTCCATTAAAAAAATCATAGTAAAGAGCGTGTACCGAACTGATTACATACGTACAGATTACATACATATGTATTTCCAGATTATTATATCAGCTTCAGCCAAATCAATGTCGCCAAATAAGGAAAATACGAATGCAAAATATACAACAATAAAAAGATAGGAAGACGGTTCAAAGCGAGGGTGCCAATAATGTTACATGCTTATTATAAATATTGATCTTTTTCTCTCTTTATTGATCTAAAACCTATTGCCATGCAAATACTTGCCTGGAGTGCTCGAAAACTTCATAGTAAAATGTAGAAAGTGTATGGTGTATAGAAGTGTACTAATAAAATATGAAATCAACCCTTTTTACTCTACTATTTAAGCAATTTTAATGATTGAATGATTGTATTATAATCTATATTATATATAATACAAGTAAGTAGAGAAAAATTTACATTTTATTATAGACTTATAAATGGTTACCCGAAGTCAAGCGATGGCGGGTCGCAAGTAATATTATATAAAAAGTATTTCAGGCTGAATGTTTAAAATAAGATTATCAAATACAATAGACATTTCTTTTCACTCGGCAGAGATCCGCTGAGCTTGATATAAATCCGCGGGGACTAGTGTCAAGCGGGGAGTGACAGTGTCCCGCCAAATACCTATCGGGTGAGTATATGCGGAACGTTACAGGGATTATCTTTTTATCTGAGCTGCGCAATCACGTAACACTGCGCCAGAAACATGTGCGCCTAGGATTACTGAACATCACCTGTCGTCCATCTCCAAATCAGCTCTAATTGTGAGGATTTTTATTATGTACGCGCTATTAAAATTTTCATCGCGCTTTCACCCGTGCAATGACGAAAGCTATATTTTTTTTTATATTGGGTCACGTTATTAAGTAAGTGAAAGAATTCTTAAACTCTGTCCCGTATTTTTTGAGTTTATTCATTACTAGCTTCCTTCAACGGTTTTGCCCGTTGTTACCGATCCCTAATTAACAATACATTAGAAAGCTAAATTTCATCAACGTGGTTTTTAAGTTAAATCGTAACATACAAACAAAGAAACGAACAAACAACTCTTTCCCTTTTATAATAATAATTAGTATAGACAAATAAATATAATAATAGTATTATAGCACTGTTTTTTAAGGGATCCATTGAAAAGCATTTTTTATTTGGAATAAGACAGTATAAGCATTGAGAGCTTTCTTCAGCAGTTTAATCTCCGTGTAAGTAATGTACAATGTACATACGTCAATGTACATACTCGCATGTTATTAGTATAACATCTGTTCATTAACAATTCGTGAAGCCTGTCTGTCCGTCCAAGTTATGTAATTTTAACCTGTAACCCACGAATTAAATTTTGTTTTCATGACACGTTTCAGTGCGATAGTCGAGTTTCTTTGTATTTAATCCTACATACCTGTTTGTTTTATGGTAATGTACTTTGCGAGTTTTTGCGTTTCAATTACTACGTTTAATTTAAACAAAACTTTTAATTCGTATAATATCCCATATTGGACTCGAACATGAAAATGGGATTCTACACAATCCACTTGAATACCAGTGTCATTTAATGCACAATGATTGTTACTGAAATCACTTAAAATCATTAATGTGCTGCTTCTTGTATAAATTACTCAATCATTTAGCGATTGTATTTATAGTACATTTAGGCAATAATAACTAAAATATTTCACGCCATCCCAGAAAGATTCCCCAATGGATTAAGCAGGTGTAACAACACCGAAATTTCACCGAAGACGTTACGTCATGTTATGTTGGCACTACGTGACGGATACATAATATTATGTCTTTGAATTCATCTTCACATAAGCAGTTTTCCTAGCGCTGTTCTCCTTCACCGTAAAGCTCGTGGTGAGTACACTGCAAGTACCTTAGTTTTTAGAAAAACTCACTGGTGCGGACCGCTAGAATTTAAACTCACACCATAAAAATACGCATCCTCAATAAAAATTCGTACAAGGATTATAGAAGTGGCCAATCTGCCTCTAACTAGTAGCAGAGCGCAAACACATGCTATCGTTGATTTTTAAAGATTAATGGACTGAGAGGATGGAATGAAATGGATAGAGACTGTTTCAAACCATACAAACGTATAACAATAACGATTTGCTTACAAATTAGTAGGCATTGATAACATTAGGTAGCAGCCCAATCCTGGTTTGATCCTTAATATTTTTGTTTTCTGATTCAGGATAGATTATATTTCTTTGCATAATATATACAACCTATAGTTAAGTCTTATAGCATGAAAGTTATTTATGCAATTTTGAATTACTACGTTCGCGTTAGTAAAAAATAAATACTTATTATAGGTATTCATAGAACGATCTTAAAAAGAGAAAACAGTATACGAATATATCGACCAATATTTTAACGGTTGATTTAGCGACTGACCCTTATTCCGTACTTAACAATTAATTACTCTAACTTATAATACAATATTACCCATTAATAACCCTTCCGTGCAATATTTCATTGAAAACCAATTAATGTTTTTGTGTGTGTTGTAGTAAACTTCGGGATATAATAAAAGCCCGCGGCGATTGATCGTAGATTCGATTGCGTGCTTTTCAATAATACTTTAAAATAAAATAATTACAATGGTCATAGTACATAAATAGCGCAAATGCGCAATGGACACGTAAGAGCAGCCTTCGAAATCGTTTCGGTGTTTAGTTTCATTTAAATCGTGTCAAATAAAGACGTAAATTTTTATGTGTGATCATAAATGTAAAATAATTTTGTGAACTTAAAAACTGTGCTATCACATTATTACCCGCTGAAATCATAATATTTAACCAATAAGATGTGATTGTAAATGATGTGAAATTGTAACTGTTACTTTATAAATCAAGATATGTTAAATTGTCATTAACACTGTTTTTCGTTAAACATTTTGGGGCCGGTATTTATGATGATGAGATACTTTAATAGATAAAGCGCGCCGCGGACGGTTCTTCCGTTAAGGACCAACAGCCTGCGGTATAGTTAAATTCATTATTCAACAAAATTGCGAGCGTAGATAGCTCATTGCAGGTTTCCGAGCGTTCCGCCGTTACCTACATTACTCTCCATTTGATTCACGGGAGAGCCAACTAAAATGTACCTTTGTTGTAATATTTTATTCATAGTATCGACACTTTACAGACTAATACAGTGGAAGAATCCTTTTCAAAGCCTGAGGCGATAAAAACCAAGATCGATCTCGTATAAAGTTTTTATAACCGTTACCAAGAACATTGACAGCATATCTATTACGTCTACTAACCAATATAAATGTGTAAGTACAAGATTCCCTAAAACCTTCCCAAGTAAGTAGCAGCGAGGAAGAAATTCGAATATTTCAGTCACGTCACGAGAACCGATAAATATAGAAAACCGCAGCTCCAACTAATAATTCAGGGAACGTGTGTGGAACTACCGTAATTGGAGTGTTTGTTTTCCAAGTGTCTAGCTTAGAGATACACCTGCCCGTAATCTATAATGAGACATTTACTTTTACTTATTCTTTCGATTGGAGTGGTATTATTTCTCCTTCGAGTCCGCTGTTCATTTAAATGTGATGTTACAATGCAACTTCGCGAGTAAAATGAGTCGACAATTTGTTGATTAAACGCATTAAATATTTCCAAGACTTTGAGCTCCAGACAACAACAAAAGTTCTGAATAGTCCACTTTGTCGCTCGCAGGTCCTCGTTAATGGAAAAACTTTTGCATCGTTATTTAATTAATTCCCTTTGGGCACAGTTATGGCGAACACGCGCATCTTAATAGTCACACAAGTGAAATTGCTGCATAATCATTGTTTTCTTCCTCCATTTTAGCCAGACACATCGCCATTATTGCAGTGCAATAAGTCACCGTTTCCAGCAAGGCGCTTCCATGATAGTATTGATTGAATTACTGAGCAAATATTTCATTCGTCTAAAAGGAGTAAGGAGGTTCAAGTTTGCCCACATTTTCTTTCTCGCTAAAGATTCAAATTACAATCCTTTTAACAAATGAAAGCACTTTAGAAACGCCTTGCATTCAGCCACTAAATAGTATTAATGATGATGTGGAATTTCTATTCAAATCGGAATAATACCTATAGGGCTTGGGGAAATACCAACCTTCAAAAAGGTAATGAATAAAGTAATGAACAGCTATTTACCACACAACTATTAACGGTCAAGATATGACGAGCTGAAGTGATCACGAAATTAAAGTAATTAATGTAAATATATTAACATTTAAACATGAATTATAAAGTCATTAATAGTTACTCCTCTCTTTATTGTTGTCTCGACCTATGTAGAGTTTCGCTTCAATGACGTGCAATGGATGGAGGAATTGAAGAAAGGCAAAAATGAATGTTCCATTTCGCACCAAATATAGATCCAGGCACGTAGTTATAGAGTAGTTACGAACTGCGATGCTATCCAACTGCTAATGAGACAATACATTGTATCCCCAACTTTATCCACTTTTATGAACCACACCTTTTATACAACCTGTAATTAATAATACTTATAACTTTATAACTCACTCACTTTATTATTTTATATGAATTTTATTGTAATTAATAACTATTTACTATGTTTGCATTGCACGTTTTATAAAATACTAAGCTTAATGTACTTAAATTCTTAATGCTCCAACTATTACAGAAGAACACAATATTCATAATAACAAAAGTTCACCCTGCACCTTAACAAAAAAAAAGAGATTTAAAGAGTAAAAATAACAGGTTTGGAATATTCTAAATATTTTGTTTTAAAATAAGCTTCTTAAATCTAAAAAAGAGATTCAAAAAAGGGGTATGCTTACCTCAACACCATCGTCGCTTGGATGTAATGAAATGTATATGATGCGAGCTGAGCTTCTTGCCGGCTCTTCTCAGGTGGCTAGTTTCCGAACCGGTGGTCAATTATTCGACGTTTATGACTGCTTTACTAGGGCCTAACCTGAAGAAATCATTTTCATTTCCATTTTCAACTATTAAGTTGGAAAAAAAGGTTAAATTTCAATGTAAGTATTTACATGACACAAAGTAAGTTTAAACTCTAATTCCATAAAAACCCTAGTAAAATATTCCCGAATGCTAAATATGAAATTAATTAAACTGTAATTACAGTAATAAAGTGCAGTATAGGACAAGACATCAAGTCTTGTCCCAAACTGCAACTCGCCGGGGTCATGGCGAGAGCAACGCAGCAAGTTGCTGGCGTAGTTAGCCAAATTTATGAGCTGACACATTGACAAACCGCGCACACTTAAACTATGACCAAGTCAACTTGTATTCAGAACGCTCCCGACCATTTATCAACTGGGCATCAGTAGCGGTGATCATGTGTAACGCTTTGTACCGTAACTGTACATGTTATGATAAATTTAAAACACATGTCAAAACTGTTTTGATGAAGAAAGCATATTATAAAATTTCGGATTATATAAATGACAAGGATATATGGAACTAGGTAAATCACTCTGCACAAGTAGCTCCTGGCAAATACATGGTATGCAAACACTTGTAAATCTATCTGGTATTGTTATTTTTTTATCTCTTTGATTTTGTTTTATAATGACTTGCATGCTAATACAATTTGTCACTATTGTGAATATTTATACCTATTATCAAATTTGATTTTGTATGATGATTTCATTATGATTTATATTGTTTCGATGTTATGTACATGATGCCTGGCTGAGTTACTTGCCGGTTCTTCTCAGAAGGCTAGTTTCCGAACCGGTGGTAAATTCTCGACTTTCATAAGTGCCTTACCAGGGCCTAAACTGAATAAATATTTTTCATTTTCATTTTTTCATATGAATTGTCTCGGTAAATAAAAAAAGATTTCAAATGTCTGGAATATATAACACAACATATTTCTTGCAAGAACAGAATACCTACGTATTACGAGAACAACAAACCCCTAATTTCAGATATCCTTTAGAGAACACATGTATCTATTCTATACCACACGCAATATTGAGACACTTTTTGTATTTGCACAAAACATAATAGGACACCCTGCTTCTCATTAGCTGCGCGCGTTTTGCTCGTAAAGTTGTTGGGTGGTCGTTTCCTTGTGTTCACACGAAAAGATAAAATATTTAAGTACTCCCAATTCGTTTCGGCTCGCCGTGAATATATTGCAGACGTAAAATGAAAGAATCCTGTGGTGTTTTAAAATTTTAAATAAGTAATAGTAAAATGCAGTAGACTGTTGAGTAGATATACCTTTGTGGAGCTGATCGGTACATAACCTCGGTCCCGGTTGTCGGCTACCCCAGCAAAGGTGGTGGCTCACGTTTGCATTTTGTATGAGAACTATTGTTCGGGCCAACATGTACGGAACACCTTGTCGGCGCTCTGAACGGACCACCCGATTTATTGAATCTAGTAGTTATGTATGTACATACTACAAATGTGTACAAATAGTCTGTAGTGAAAGAAAATTAATAAAACGTTTCCTCTAGTAAGAAACTAACAAAATAGGTATTTAAATTCAACATATTATATTTATCGAGTGGTGCTATTGACATTTTACTGTAAGTAGCAAATTACAAGATGAATAAGAGGTAAATACTAAAGAAATTCGCTTTTGAAACCTATTTAATGTCACACTGTGGAGATATACATTTTTATCCGTTACCCACAGTTGAGAATTACGAGAAACTTCTTTTATAGGTTGGCTTATGCAGCTCAGTAAAACTTCTCCCAAATAGGAGACACCCAGCTAATGCGCATTGGAACGAGACTTCGGGAAAAACATACCGAGTTGTGAAAAACACATACATAGCTATTGTACTGGGGAATGATACAGCTATCTTCCATAATTCCACGGGTTCTCAAAACCACGAGTACAAAATAAAACGACTAATAATAAAAATAATAGAATCATAAATAAGATTGAGTGTTGAACGAGTGTTTGCGTGTGATGAAGAACAGTGAAGCAGAGCGTGAGCACTCGACAAACGGAATAATTAATTTGTCATGAGGTGTCTGCGCTCGTTGAAGCTCGACACTCGACGGACGCTGTTGCTGGAACGTCCGACCCCAACCTCACATCCCACGCCGCAAATAAACATCACACAATAAAACTCAAACCTTAGCCAAGTTTCGTTGTTGGTTATACCTGTGTTGAATGCGTGTTTTTCTTAATTTACATTTTCTACGTTACTTATGTCTGTTTATTGGCTAAACCACAAATTACTGAACAACCAACATTCTCAGAAAATATTTAATTTAAGTGCCAATGTGATGGTGAGCTTTTCGCAAGTAGGTGTTACAGGCACAGGATTACATTGAAATCACAATTACATATAAATTGTTTGATTTATTTTTTTGACGAGAAAACCATCATACTTCTTCGCCTTTACGATTGGATTTTTAAAGTAACTACACTAATGCAAAACACACCTACTTAGTATTTTCATTCAAACTGGTTTGAATCCGCTTAATGCTTTGGATGGGACTACTAAACGACACGTGCTACGCACGACTCATATGCAATAATATTTATCAAGTGTTTTTATTTCTTGTTGCACGTGAAACACTTTATTTCAAATAACCTTTTTATTGGCGACTAAGTATAATAAGAGAGCTAGATACAAGCACACAGCAGGCGAGAGTAATAAAATTATTCAGAGTTCGCTCTACACAAATTGGATCGGCAGCTGTCACCGAGTTCCGTTTGAGCTTATTCAAGTGTTCAAATTATTGTGCTCGTAATAAATCCGTTTTCAATTTGTTGTAATATTCATTCATTACAGTTTACACACCATGCACACATTTTTTTTACTATCACGTATTGCGTCTCTTAGATGTGTTTTTTTTATAAATGTATTCATTATCTATACTCGTAGTATATTCGCGTCATAATTGCAAGCACAGCACCTGTTCACAACTATGACGTTTACAAGGGTGGATAGGTTTAGAGCTCGTCTTCTACGGACTAAACTTTAACTTTTGCATAGCAGTGGTAAAGATTTGTACGTATTGGTAGAATGAAGAAATATCATGTACCTACTTAAGCTTGTAGCGATAATACAATGGCATAGAACTGCCATTAGTAGTGCTGTGTGTACATATTTAAATAGGTAAGGCTTGCATAAAGGAGGCCAGTTCAAACGGTATCAGCCCAGAGTGAGCAGCTCGCTATCCACAAGTTTTCGTTTTCGCAATCAAGAAATTAAATAAAGTCCACGAATATCAACATATTCTGGAGGAACTAAATATAATATTGTATTGAAAACATTTATACTTTTCATTACTTGTATGGAACATAACTCAAAGTTACATAAACCAATTATTTCATGGAAATATGATGTAGAATACATATTTAACCTAGCCTTTACCATATTTAGGAATGATAGCTCCTCTGCATACCCTCTGGCAACAGACTAATTATCATATACCCTGAGTAAGCTGCATGGATAGCTGACGCTATAGTGCAGCATTTTCCTTAACTGATACTTTAGGTTATGTTAGTAACTGTCCTTACAGTATACAGAGATAATAATGCTGTAAGGATTATAAACTGCCTATTGGGTCGTATTGCCGTATGTTTGAAGAAAGCCTTTGAGTAAAATGCATTCAAAAAAGCTTCTATACTTGCTAAGTTATTCAACGCCATGCACAATGATGTATTTTTAGAACCCTAAAAGCACTGGAAGCATTCAATTTCTAGCACTATCTACTACCAGCAGTGGCACCGCCATCTACGTCACACTCTGTTAGTTATAGACTTTTTAGTTTATAATGCCTGCACTGCGCTCTATTTACATGCAGTTCCTTCTCAACGATTTCCTCATATCCTCGTTACTTGAGTAGACACATTTTACTTCCGGGTAGTGCTGAATAATGCACTTCACATTCGTCGTAGCAGCTGAAAGTCATTTTTTTCATTGTATGTAGTATTTTCTTGGCAAACGGAGTGATTACCTTGTCTTTAATAATTTATTTGAGTTTGTACCAAGTAACACAAAGGCCAGTCTTATCTTTTGAATAAAACATCAGCTCTCTAGAACTGAGAGCAAATCGTACCTGTGTGACTTTACTTTTAAGCATTTTAGAATAATAGAAATGTTAACATTTTTATACATATCTGTATCTGTATCTGTATCTTGTAATCCAATTGTTAATTCCATATTCAGGAAACTCATTATTTAAATTGTTAAATAGTTTTCTTACATTATCGACTGCGAAGCTAATATAAAACTTTCTGTGAACGGGATAAGCAATAGTATTTAAGTACCTGAGTACCTATAACTGTGCCAGCCAAATTTCACGTCGATAGCTTATAGAGTTCCGAAGACAAGTTATAAATTTAGTATTCGGGTTAGAAGTATTATATTGAATAATTCTTAATTATAATACTATCGAATCATCGGTGTAAACCGTTTACCGTACCTAGTAGTATAGAACTTGTTACATAGGAAAGCCTAGCTAGAGGATTTTTCAGAATTTTAGTAGACTCAGTGATATTATGATTGCACAATGTATGAAATGTTTATGCCCAACGATGTAGAGAACAAACATATAATAAATGATTTGTTTAACATCTCAATAAAATGATTTAAATGCACATTGGTCGTGTCGTAAATGTTCGGATTGGATAACAACGCAGCAAGCAACCCAGAGAGTGGTTCAATTAACAAAGCATAAAACAGGCGCACAATGCTTTTAGCTGCACTGCTGCAGCAATCAATATCAAATGCTCTTTCCCACCTAAATTGAGGTATATTTCAAATTCTATAGTGGTACATAGGTATCATCTATCTGCTACGAGATTGAACTATGTATTGTTACATTTTTATCTCCTCTCTGAAGGGGATATTTTTGTATGCAAGGCTGAATCTAAACATTGCAAATATTGTCTAACGTTTGTAATGTCATGTTTTGTTATTTGTCCCAACTTTCCAAGAGTACTATTTTTTCTTTGCTGCAGATAGGTACAAAATAGAGCTATTTGAATCTAAACAGTTAGAATAAAAAAAAAATGACGATATGAGAAACGAAAGAACTAAAATTGAATGCAGCGTGTTAGGAACCCATAAAACCTGTAAGAAAAATACAGGTCCCAGCAATTTACGGTTAGTAGCGCACCGTAGAATGGTGCGATTAATTAATTTATCGACAATCTATCTATGTCAACTCGACTAGGATGGGTAGGTCTTGCCATTCATCTCAAAGTCTACAACGTAGCATAGCTGAGATCACTATATATTTGCCAGATTGTACGACGATCTTTGAAGATATACGGGAATCTCTGGTGAATATGTTAATTACTTAGAAAGAAAAGATACAGTTATGTAAGTATACAAGAAACTTACGAGGATATTTATAAAAACTAGTTTCTATGCAGTTACCAAATGCATAGCATTGCAATGTGAGCGTATTATAAGTGCACCTCTGCCATTCCTTTCGAAGAATACTTACAAACATTAAATTTTTCGACAATTTTTAGCGTTTCTATTTTTATTTGTTTACTGCGCTAAAATACAGGTGTACTTTAGAGCACAAAAGAAAAAAACAATTTTTATCCTTAATATGAGTGAGTGTGGTAACGTTACAAAATGTATTAAACTAAAACTATGTCTGTTAGTTCGTTACGCTTGTTTGCTTCATATTACCTAACCCATGTCGATATTGATGACATTTGCCACTGAGGTAAGTAAGTGCGAGCACTGTTGGATATATGATACACTGCGTCCTTCTTTAAAAGCAGATCATTACAGGTAGCTTCACAACGAATAACGCTCTCTTCGAATACAAATAAAATAACACGTATGTGAGGTTTATGTGAGTACACAATTCTTTATGTTCCTATTACTTAAGCCTTTTGATCTTGGGGATAGACAGTGTTACTCTGTCCTGGACCATACCGTGATTCCCTTGGCCATAAAATCGATGGAGCCGAGACTGAACGCGCGTTATTTACTACCAGAGTGGCAACACGTGGCTCGTTGAACAAATGCATTAGCACCAAGATACAGACAACAAAGGTAACAAGCTTAAATTATTGCGGTCGTAAAACAAAGTTACTTTTCATCCAGTGCTGGCTAACTAACGTTCATATTTTAATTTACCAACTTAGAAAGATGATGTACGTAACTAAAATAAATTATATTATACTAGCGGACGTCACGCGGTTTCACCCGCATAGTTCCCGTTCCCGTAGGAGTACAGAGATAAGATAATCAGTGATGATGTAGCATTCAAATGGTGAAGGAATTTTTAAAATCGAACCAGTACTTTCATACATACAAACCTCCCTCTTTATCCATATACATATACAGTACAGATAAATAAAATTGAAATGTCTGTTCGTAATTCCAAAATAACAGCTTTTCACTAAATTCATATGAAAGTATACACGATACTGACACTAAAAAACCAAGTTTTAAAATTTTTCTCTGTCTGTCTGTTTGTTCCGGGTAATCTCTGAAACGGCTGGACGGATTCTAACGGGACTTTCACTGGTAGATGTTTCAAGGAGTAACTTAGGCTATTTTACTTTAGGGTTCCGCGACAATAAGAAAGAAACTAAATCTACGCGGGTGAAACCGCGGGGCACAGCTAGTAATATTATATAGTATAATAGTATAGAATACACATATCGAAAAAGAAAATCAATCGTAGTAATTACTGAATGGGCTATATTAATCTATCTTCTTATCGTTTGTTGATATTCCAAGCTGTTGACGAAAATGAATTTCATGAAACCAATCAATGTTCCCAATCAAGAGAGACCGAAGGGAGCGGACCGATGGGAGTATTTAAATTGCTTTGTTATCTGTTTAATACATCCACAATAACAAACAAACAAAAATGGCACGTAAATAACACGCAAACGTTATTTCATGGAACGCTATTACGATAGAACGCCGCCGCCACCGCCGCCGGCCACAGCGAGGCCGCCTCGCGCCCGCCCTTGCTGGAGCCGCGTAGCCGCCGCCCAAACCGCCGGGCTCACTTCAAGCCGCGGGCTCCCTCGTAGCAATCGCTGCACTCGATGGGTGAATATATGCTGGCTATAAATTTCCCGTCTCGTCTCACCTCACATTTATTATATTTGACTAGATTCCGCCCACGACTTCGTCCATGTGGTATTCGGCCTAGAGCATAAAAAGATTCACAGAATACCCACCATATCACACCCTTGTGGGTGGAAATTCGGTAAACCGAAACTTAGTTGGTGCGTTAATATCATTCACACATATTAATCAGTCAGTCAGGCAGGGGCCTTACCATGAGCTCTTATTGCCATGATAGTTTCACTCATTTATGAGACAGATGTATGTGGCGTGTATACATCTGTCACTGTCGTACAACTGAATTATCACTGCAATAAGAGCTCATGGTTGGGCCCCAGGACCTCCAATTATACATGTACAGATATTTTAAGACTAGGTGTGCCATGCGGTTTCAACCGCGTAGAGTTAATTCCTTGGATGTCCCGCAGTACCCTAATGTTTTAAAAAAAATAAAAGTAGCCAAGTTACTCCTTGTAACATTGGCTACCTGCCAGTGAAAATCCGTTAAAATCGGTATAGCCGTTTCAGAGATTACCGGAAACAAACAGACAGCCAGATAGACAGACAGAGAAAAATTATAAAAATTGGTTTTTTCATGTCAGAGTCGTTTATACTTTCATATGCATTTAGTGAAAAGCTATTATTTTGTAATAACAAACAGACACTTCAATTTTATTTATTTGTATAGATGTATAGATTTTATACAAATATACGTATAAGTACTAGTCTAAAGCTTATTGTAACAAGTAAAGAAGGCCATTCGATTGAGAGTTAATTTCTTCATCCCTTTTTATTCTACACTAGCTGTGCCCCGCGGTAACATTAGCTATCCGTCAGTGAAAGTCCCGTCAAAATCCGTCCAGCCGTTTCTGAGATTACCCGGAACAAACAGACAGAGAAAATTTTAATAAATTGGTTTTCCTGTGTCAGTACCGTGTATACTTTCATATACATTGAGTGAAAAACTGTTATTTTGCAGTTACTGTATAGATAGTATCTGTATAGATGTATAGATAAATACTTACACCCTATGTCGATGTCGGTTTCGTCAATATCTTCACGTTCCCACGACCACACAAATAATAGTTTGATGTAAGCATACATTTCTAAAAGTACCACATTCGATAAAATGCTTAAAACAATATTCATAATAATTTCCTGTTGTAAGTAGCTGTAAAGTACGAGTAAGATGCTGAACTTGCTCATTCCGGTGAATTTACAAGCTGGAATTATGTAAACAGCTCCGATTGTAAGTATGTACGTCATTTATAGCAAGTACGGATTAAAGGTCGATTTACGCCTATGGGCGAAAATACTGGTATTTCAATATTATAGGTACATATTTAATACATCCGTGGGCGATAAAATGTGTGGGTATATTATAATAATCGTGATATCCTTAGGCTACAGTTTCTTTCCATTAGATAATATAATGTGATATAATTAAGTATAAAAAGCAATGTGGGCGGAAAATAGCTCATAAGATTTGGTGAACAGAGGGGAAAGTAAAGTACCTAAGTACATAACGACGTACATTAGTGAAGCGTTTCCTGGAAACTGAGAGATTAAAGCAGCTGACAATTTTCTCATGTCGGGGTCGGAAACACATGATATAGAGTAGGCCGCGGTCCGCTCCTCTCGGGAAAACTGCTCCACCTAGCAGATCGCTGTGTCACATTGTCGATACCATCGACTATTTATTGCTCTAACTCGTTATTGAACCGTTTATACGGGCTTTGTTTTCTGTTACAGTCGTGTACTCCATGCTCTTTGTTTATGGCTGAACTGTTTCTAGAGTTTGAGGTAATAAGAATAGCGTTGGAAATGGCACATTGCGATGGTATATTTGCCATAAGATAAAGTAAATATTTAAGAAAGGAAATATCTAGAATTTTTATTCAATTGATTATTCCCATATTAATCTTTCCTTTATAATAATGCTCCTCATCACTGAGCACTTAACATAGTTTATATTGTTAACCAGGATCGATTATGCAAATGCAAATAGCTACAAATATATCACTAGATGGTGGTAAACTGGATTTGGTTCATAGTACGGTATTCTTAGGGCTAACAGTAGATTCAAAATTACAATGGGGCTCTCATATTGAAACATTGTCAAGAAAACTTAGCTCAGCAGCATTTGCTGTTAGGAAAATCAAACAAATGACGGATGTCGATACTGCTAGATTAGTTTACTACGCATACTTTCATAGTCTTATGTCATATGGCTTATTGTTATGGGGTTCCGCGGCAGACCTAGATTCTATATTTATACTTCAAAAAAGAGCCATCAGGGCAATATACTCGTTGGAACCCCGTGAATGCTTGAGGGATAAATTTAAAGAAATTAATATACTCACTTTACCCTCACTTTACATTTATGAGAATTTATTGTACATGAAAAAAAACATTCATCTCTTTAATTTAAACTGTGATGTTCATTCGATTTGTACGCGAAATAAACACAAAATTATGGCTCCTAGATTCAGATTTGTTAAAGTAAATAAATCATTCATGGGGAACTGTGTTCGCTTCTACAATAAAATCCCACAATCAATAATCGCGTTAAATTATGATAAATTTAAAACACATGTCAAAACTGTTTTGATGAAGAAAGCATATTATAAAATTTCGGATTATATAAATGACAAGGATATATGGAACTAGGTAAATCACTCTGCACAAGTAGCTCCTGGCAAATACATGGTATGCAAACACTTGTAAATCTATCTGGTATTGTTATTTTTTTATCTCTTTGATTTTGTTTTATAATGACTTGCATGCTAATACAATTTGTCACTATTGTGAATATTTATACCTATTATCAAATTTGATTTTGTATTATGATTTCATTATGATTTATATTGTTTCGATGTTATGTACATGATGCCTGGCTGAGTTTCTTGCCGGTTCTTCTCAGAAGGCTAGTTTCCGAACCGGTGGTAAATTCTCGACTTTCATAAGTGCCTTACCAGGGCCTAAACTGAATAAATATTTTTCATTTTCATTTTCATTTTCATTAGGAATTGGATTATTATATCACGCGGGTGAAGCCGCTGACAGAAACTAGTTATAATAGTTATAAAAAATACAAATAATCTTACGAGCTACATGGATAATAATATCAAAAAATTTCGGGATATTCGTTCATCCCCTGAGCCTTGGGCAGGGCAGAGCGTCACTTGCTTTTTTACTAGATATCACACTGTCACAAGTCACTACAGTCTCGAAGGAATAAGTCAGCATACATTATGCGTTATGTTCTGATAAATATGAAACAACAAATGTAGACGCAAACACTAACGTTAATGTTCACTAGGTATATTATTTGAAATATCCTTCTATATGTTTATACTTCTCTTGATATTTGAGGCATTTAAATCCCGCATCACAAAACCATTGTTTGTTTGTTCATTTAAACCAACAACAGCCTCTTAAATAAATTTGACTTGGCCAAAAGTTCTGAAAGGAAATCTAATACTTACGTATCTGTTTAAAATCACCGGGCTGTTCGTCTTTCTGTTCAAAGTTTAAACTTTAGCAAGTAAGACAAAAGAGCACTGACAATGTTGTACACAGAAAAATATCTCCTGAAAATGGGGAAATATAAAAACGCAGCCAAAATATATGAACCTGAAGATTACTAATTACCTACATCGTGAGGAAACCTACATATGTCTGAGAAGAAATACACAGTACCTACCTAGAACGCGGTAGAGCCACCATCTGTTACGTTGGTATGTAATTATCTAAAAGTGGGCGTTGAAACCTCTGCCTACCCCGTCTGGGAAGGTGTGACCCTACACAATATACTTTTTCTCAACATTAATTGCTAAGTACAAAAGTAACTGTTACAACTTCACTACCTAACACCGAATACTGATCAAACAGGGGGAACCGATGATAAGAAAACAGTCGATATATTTGACTAGGCGCAATAAAGTTGGACGAAAAAAACTAGTGGCACTAGTTTCCGGCAAGAAAATCTGCTAGGCATATTGTACACATTTCTTCCTTGGAGGCACATATTCCGTATTCAATATTCATAACAGAAGTAGGTACGTTAGTCAAATAAAACACGATTCTTGAAAGCTGTAGGCAAGGAGAGAGCAAATAGAGCCTCGGGGTGCTGAGTTGCCCTTTGCGAGCGCACATCGATCATCCTCTCGTAGGTACCTGCTTCACTCCCACAATATTTCATAGGAGGTACCTTATACCTCCTTATAGGTACCTACCTAGGTGCAATATTCATTTTATGCCGCTGCTCATGTCAAGAAAATTACATATATATCTCATTGTTGCTATCATAATGATTCATAATGTATACTAGCTGTGCCCTGCGGTTTAACCCGCGTAGATTTAGTTTCACCCTTATTGTCGCGGAATCCTAATATTTTTGGTAAATAAAAGTAGCCTAAGTTACTCCTTGAAACATCAGCTACCTATCAGTGAAAGTCCCGTTAAAATCCGTCCAGCCGTTTCAGAGATTACCCGGAACAAACAGACAGACAGACAGACAGAGAAAATTTTTAAAACTTGGTTTTTTAGAGTCAGTACCGTGTACCTATACTTTCATATGCATTTAGTGAAAAGCTGTTATTTTGGAATTACAAACAGATACTTCAATTTTATTTATCTGTATAGATGCTAATTAGACAAATATAATAGATACACTAATCTAGATTGGGTAAAATACACGTATATTTTATATACCTAACAAACTATGCACGCTCACTACAATCTACAAATCCACAAACGTGTGTCCAGAGCGTGCATTGCACAAAATAACATGGAACAGCATCTGCATACCACGTCGGTAGTCCGATATGTTCGTTCTGCGAAGATTTTCCATTGCAACAGGACAGGAGCATTTAGGGCCGGTTTCTCGAACGCTTGTCAAAATCAAAATCAACTAACATTTATGTCAGTTGACATTCTGATCAAATCAAACTAGATGATCATCCTTCTAGCAACCCAATTCGCACTTGACATGCCGTTTGATCGATGATTACTTAATTTTTGACTTGACAAGCCTTTCGGAAACCGGGCGTTAATGTATAAAATGTAATGCATAAAATGTAATTTACCATGAACTGGTATCTACTTTCTAACATTGGCTTCTGTCCTCTATGCCTATAAACTGCTATTTCAGCCCAAAATGTGTTTTCTATTCTGTATTGTTTAGGTACTTAGAATGAGTAACCGAAACCTAACTATGCAGCATGCCCTGGGCAGATGGTGAATGAATCTTCTGGGTGAGGTTTATCAAATCCAGATTAAGTGATACAATTCTGCCAATGAATCAGACCCGCGGGCTTGTCCAGATAGTATTTGAAGAGCCTGGTACAGGGTTCGCAGTTATCCCCACCTGCATGTGGACGCATCTATTGTAAGCAAACATCAAACTTGATCCTTCAGTCTGCCTACAGTGAACTTTGCTTATTCCCGCTGCCTCCCAAATAACCTATAAAAAAGATGTTGCTCGTGTGTGACTATACGAAGACGGTCACTTTATATGATCCTCTTCTTGTGTAAAACCCACAAGTAATGGCATTTATATTGCCAATCATAAATTTATTGTAATTGTGGAACGCGATATATTTCCTTACATTATTTATGTGTACACAAACAATCTTACTTTTATTTCACATGGCTCCAGCTTACCTACCTATTAAGAAACGAGCTAAAGTGTTTCGATCAGAGCAAGCTCCGAGTACAAAGGTAGTTTTGTGTAAGCGTGCAAATTCTTCAGTGTGGTACATAGATAGATAGATCTGAGTGGCGCAATCTTTTATTTTTAATTATTCAGGTACCAACTTTCGCAGGCAAGTTTTTACTGCAATTATTATTGTTGCATCTAGAAACTGCGCATTAAATATTGAAGTTTTTAAAATTTAAGCTCACTTTACATTGCTAGCCAAGAATGGTAGTGTAAAAATCGTAGTTCTATTGTAACGCTTTCGGCCACCATTAAACTATAAACTTTCGCCTATTATTTGTAAAATATCATTAATGAAGATTTACACTTATGATTATTCACAGTTTTACTTACTTACAAGCAATGAATATACGTACTATCAATATTAGTGAAATAGTAGAAGTGGACGAGTTCAGCAGTGCTATGGCCCGCGAAAGAGCTTGAATTTTTTTATTTTTTTACTTGGACCTTCTGCTGGGCCCGCATACCACATTTTTACACCGTGACAGCCAGCCTTACTGCTTAATAAGTCGGGGTAGGCATGCGTGAAACATTACAAACTTTGCCAGAAAATTCACAGTACACTTTTATGTACGTTCTGCTTTCGGTAAGTGTTAAATTCGGAACTGCATTTTCTCCCACACAGGTGTTATTTTCTGGACAGATGCCAGAAATCTAAAGCTATATCACGCCTTCTCTAATTGTTGGTACGGAAAACCGCAGTAAGGTATTAGAATATATTTTCACACACAGTAGATAGTACAATATATAGCACATAGTAGAATATATAGTCACAACACATACGTGTTGAACTCTAAACAGAAATGAGATGTACGGCCTACTCGTTCATCCATTTCTGATATTATAAATAAGAGAGTGATGCAAATCAGCTGAAAATTGGTACCTACAGCTTTGACACCAAAGACGGACATAAGGTACCTACCATAAAAATTACGAAGCGGAGAAGTTGCCATCTCATTATAACTTCCAATAATTATTGCTATCCTTTAGTGGGTTCTGTAGTTAATAGAGAATAAGTTATTTTCAGTGTAAAAAAGTATTTGAGAGAAAACTACTGCACAAGGATAATGCGTTGAGTATTATTATATTAAATGGTCCAAACATCAAGACCTAAATGTTTGCAATGAGGTTAAACCCACGACTCCTAGCATACCTAGCAGCTGGGTTTGATAATCGAACCCAGCTATTTATGCTAGGATTGTAGTTAACAAACTTTGATAACTACAATCTTAATCAATGGTGTCGTTTCAATAATAATACTTTTCTTCGCGGATTTTTGCTGAACAATGTTCATACATCGCCTCGCTTACTTTTCGATACCTTTGAGCGTCAAAACCAAGATAATATTATACTAGAATTTTGTAGAGAATTGAGTACTTATTAGGTTCATTCGTCGGGTCGGGATTGAAGTTAGACCGAGACTGCGATTTAAATCATAAAAGTTATTTATACTTTTTACAGCGTCTACTAAAAGCTCACTCACTCGCTGCTAAACTTACGGGTAGCCAGGACCCCTGACGATAACAACGGTAAGTGCAAATGTATGGCTTTGACACCTGCTATACTAATTGTTTTCTGTGGAAAGACTGGTATCCGTGTCTGAGAAAAACAAAACTATGTCACCGTGACAGCATATGTCATTAGAGCACAACAAACATCAAGGTAGGCAGTTGATGTCAGTTGTCAGTTATAAACTGTCGGTCAAGTCGTCAATTCAGTCAATTAAGAGTCACTGTCAAAGTCAAACAAAAGTCAGCCAGTGCCCGCCCAGCCGAATCAATTCTGACCGGTCGGTAGTAAATAATAGGTTACCTCACGTGTTTAATATTTGTTTTTAACCAAATAGTTATGGTGTCTGTTAGAGAAATGAGAACAAAAAAGGGTAAAACCCCAAAGATTTCGACACTCGATAAAGTCGAAAAGACCAAGTTGAAATCCACCAAAAAGAAGACAATTTCTCTTAAACCACCGAAAGCTGAGAGTGGAAATGATGACAAAACCTTGTTATCCCAGCAAATTACGAAAAAAAACAAAGCTAAGTTCATAATGCCTACTAAAGGAGTAACCGAAGATCTCGTCAATTCTTCTCTCAATGCTCTGCATCAGTTATCTTTGCATTATAATAAAAAGAATTCAATTTTTGACGATGAAAAACCAATTTTTGCTGAAATAAACTGCATAAAAATTCAAAGCACCAAAGTCAATATCAAGTTGTAAGTTATTTTGAATTATTTTGATGAATATAAGTGATTCTTGAGTTATCTAAATAAAAGTTCATGTTGTTTCAGTCTACTACCCCATAGCACTGTTGCATCAACTGGAGAAGTTTGCTTAATAACACCAGATATTAAAAAGGGAAGGAGAATTGACCATGAGCCTACTATAGATCGCTGGGAGGACTTGTTAAGAAAATCTGGTGTTACAAATGTGCAGTATATATATAATCATATACTAATAATAAGATGTGTTGTTTAGGTACATAATTCCACTTACCAATATGGTTATTCTTTCACAGGTCAAAACCATACTCCCCATTAGACAGTTGAAAGTAGAGTATGATCAGTTTGAATTGAAGCGCAGGCTGTTGACCCAGCATGACTTCATAATGGTGGACACCAGGGTGCTCAGCCACGTCTCTCACATTCTGGGCAAAATGTTCTTCAAAAAGCACAATATGTTAATACCCGTTAGATTGGATGAGGAGAAATTGAAACAGGGTATTGATATTGGTCTCCGCACCGCCATGTTACGAATGAATGAAGGAGCTACATCTACTATCACAGTGGGTCACACAGGGATGCCACAAGACAAAGTCAAAGATAATATCTTATCCCTAGTCCAACAGATGCCTACCAAGTTTCCAGGTGGTGAAGCTAACATTAGATCAATATCAATAAAGCTACCTTTGTCTTTATCCCTGCCAATATACTTGACTCTGCGTAAGTATTCATATAGCAATACTCTTTGGATATAGTCATGAACATTATTTTGAAGATAAAATATGTATGCAGTAGTGCTTATTTTTGTTATTAATGGTATGACAACAAATTTTAAAATTATGACATTTCAGGTCCATCAAAGACTGTAGATGTCCCTAAGCTCAAGCAGAATAGACCTAAAAACTTCATGGATGTGGAAGATGAGCTGTCCACAATACCTGGCAGCAAAGTCAGAGTTGCTCCTGATGGAACTGTTCATCTCAAGAAGATTGAAATTGACACTGATGTGTAAGTTCTAACACACTACGAGAATTTAGTGTACCTAATAACTATAACAATTCGTCACTATGTATAATATCATAGAAAAATATATTGGTCATAGGAATTGTACAATTTTTCCCATTAGTAATACAAGCTTGGAAATGTCTTGCTCTTTATGATTGTATTATTAAGGTGGGAAAGTTGAGGAACAAACACCCTTATTTTCTGACATAAATTAAGATTCATATTATGTTTCTAAATGTTATTAGGTAAGGTATACAAACAATTCAACATAGTTATATTGTTTCACCACATAGATGTATTTAATCATATACAAAATGTTGAACTAAGATATCAAATAGTATATGTAAGAAAGCGGTGGCAAAACATTAATAAGTAGTATATTAATGGCAACTTTAAATCTGTCGGTGATGAAATATGTAGCTGTATCAGCCAATACTTCCACTTGGTGTTTCATCCTCAATCAATCATCTCATCCAAATGTTATATATATTGAAATTACCATTGTTTCAGGAATGATGAGGATATGGAGGAAGACAAAGAGATCAGTAAAGATGAAAAAAATGATGTACAATCAGATTCTGATTAAAGTCCACAATGTATAATTATATTATAATAAAACAAAAAGTTTCATATAATAAAAAATATTTTAATTTATTAATAAACAAATAAGCATAATAATAAGAACAAAAAATGTCTTCTTACAAGAATCTATCCAAAAAATATAAAAGTTCTTCTCCACATAAGCATTACTAAATGCTATTTTCATCTCTTGCAATACTTATTTCACTTCCACCAGCTGTAACCATGCTCATAGAAGACCTAGGTATTATAGTAACCTGCATCTTAACAGGCCATACCTTTTTGAACTTCTTGAAATTTCTGACTTGACTATCATGAGCTTCAATTAGAACTGGTTCTTTCTTAACAATCAACTCTTCCTTAATTGTGACAACAGTAAATCCTATGTCAAGATCTTTCATCTTATCATCAAGTTCATCACTATCTTCCTGTTTCACATTTTGCTTCAAATTACTGCTATTATAGTTTAGGTTCATTTTCTTGAGTTCTTCTAGTTTAGTTCCTCTCATAGCTGATATGTCCTGCATTGTTATATGTTTTTCCTTTTTCTCGATATGATTAGTGGTTATACAATCATCTTCTTTCAGGGTTTTGCTTGTGTCTAACATGTTCGACTTTGAAATGTCCCCTGAACTTGTTTTATTATTAGTTTCAACAAAATTGAACAAGTCCTCTTCATTTGTACTGACATCTGCCTTCCTTTTCAGAGGTTTAGATAAATTTAGCTTTTTCTCTACTTGTTTACCCTCAGCCTTTGTTTGATTGAAATTAAAGAAATCCTCATCATTATCAGCTTCATTATCCAAAGCCACTTTTTTTGCTGGATTTGATGACGTAGATTCTGAATGATCTAGCTTTCTCTTAGGATTATTTTCAGATCTATTAACATTTTCTATTGCTAGTTTCTTAGATATGTTACATATGTTGGCATCAATATCATCCATCAATTTCCGCTTATTTGTCATTACTTTGTCTGAAGTTGCAAAAGTACCATCATTGGAAACCAAACTTTCATCAATCACTATATTCTCTTTTTTGACTTCTAATATGTCTTCTGTTTCCTGAGCCAATACATTGGCTGTGTTACTATTTGGCCCAGATGCTTGTTTAACAACTTCAGCAGAAAAGTTGAAATCTGGATTACAATATTTGATCACTGAACAGTAAAGTATAGCCAATCCAATCTCTGCATCGGCCACTATCCTTTTGTTTTTATTCTTCAAATAATTAATAATATCATTTATCTGGTTCCTCTGTGTTTGAGTTTCAACACTATTGCTTGTTAAGTTATACTGAATAACAATAACATCTTTTTCACAAAGTGAAGATTTTGTCATTTTACATTCACTTAGTAGGAGTGGTGTAGCAGCACTATTTTGCAATACAGGTCTGTACATTTCAAACTGACGTCTTGCAAAGAATATAAATCTTTTGCCTTCAAACAGGGCTTTCCTCCTTGGATCAGGCAAAAATGACACTATTTCTTTATTAAGTGTTGATTCTATGATTTGAGGCAGAAAGTTTTTAGGGTCTGGCAAGTTTACCTGACTGTTTACAGCTTCCAAAGTCTTGATCCAAAAGTCAGTGGTAACAATATGCGAACATTGCACGAGGGCCAGTACCACTTTGATGGTAAGGGTAATAGCAGGCATTGTTAGATATTCACATGAATGGTCCCAGTCATTCTTTAGCACTCCACCTATTTTACTCAACACTATTTTTAAACTATGCAAATTTTCTCCCTTCAATGTAGATGTACATGTCACAATATTATTTTCATGAACTTTCCATGCACTGTTCATTTTACCAAATTTTACAATATCATTATTACTTAGCTGAGTCTTAATATTTGGTGTTGCTTTTTCAGTGTTAACGAACGTACCATATCTAGAACCCAAGTCTTCTAGGAACAAAGTCCTATTTTCAACTAATAAAGTAACATGTTTTCTGCTAATTGAAGGATCATCGGGTATGGCAAAATTACAAACATCAGCGTCAACACTTCTGCCTATTATTATTTCATTACCTTGTGCTACGACATAGATAATTCTCGGGTCGGAATCAGAGGTTAGGTACCACATTATGCAGTCTTCCAGGATTCGTAGCTTCCGTAAGATACAATTTTTTGTTCAATCATAGAATAGTTTTCTTCATGAAAGCAGAAAATTAGGACGCCAATAATGCAAGTAGCAGGACTATTTACAAGAAAATAAATATGAACATGGAATTAATTTAACTAAGAGAAGAGCTAAAAAAATGCTACAAATATTATTGAAATTCTAGTAGGTAGGTATGTATAGCATATAAGAAATAAAAACGATGCCGTGCCGTACCGAGCGCCGGACAAGACGAAATAATAACTAAACGTCAAAATAGTCAATCAACGTCGGGGACGTCAAACAAATCAGTCAACTATGTATATTGACTGACCTCTACAATACATGTACGCCCGCACTTGTATAGTGGAGTTCAGTAGCACTGACTTTAACTTTGGCTGTGCATGTAACTATGGTAACAAAAACAAAACAAACGGCGAAGCCGACTAAGCAAGTTTAATGTAGCAAAATTCTTTAAAAATAGTCGAACCAATAATTCGAGGACGGACATGACTCATTGATAATCCTGAGAATAATCTGGGTTGTAGTATATCGAAATAGTGCATACATTCTAACTCAAAAAGTGAAGATCCGATGAGATGACTTTGTATATCGATACGAAGCTCAATTTTCCTGATGGTAATGTGGTTTCCACTGTAGGATCATGGCACCCATCATTGCCTCTGTTAGCAGTCGGCTCGTACAACCAGGAGAAAGGAGGATTTGTAACTATATTCCAAGAAACCGTAAGTAATTCCCAACCGGCATACACTAATCCATATAAAACTATTACTACTAAAGTGCACACATATTTTTTTTCACATCAATAACAAAACATGTAGTTATTTTTCTACCCTTCTTTTGTGTATACCAGTCCTGTGCTATCCTATGATGTGTACCTCATATTAAGAAACAACTTCTTTTCAAAACCTTTTATTTAACTTACAATGTAATTTATGTTATAATGGGTTTCCAAGAGAGAAAGAAAGATTTTTGGGGTTGCTACACCTGCATAATACTTACTTAGCACAAAATAATCTGTTAAAGTAGGTACCTGATAACACTAGGTTAATGTGTAATCCCATTGAGAGACTGGTGTGCATATTGATAATTAGGTGCACAACTGATCTTCTGCTGATCGAAACTTGCAAGCCATGTAATCTTTTGCTAGCCAGAAGTAGGAACACAGTAATAAATGTATACATATGGTCACACCTGTATCCAATGGGGATGGAGAGAGACCACTGTTTGGTGTATGCTACAATCCTTACATAATTCTTTCACTTTGACCTAACTCATACAGTTCCCTGGGTTATGACAGCTCTGAATTTGACCTTAATAAAAGTATATTATTTTCAATTTCAGGGCTCTGCCTTAGATGGCTGTGAATGGCCAATACTTATATCAAATCAAGTGACTGCTTTAGCCTGGCATCCTACTAGAAGGCTTCTCGTTGTAGGATGGGATGGTGGAGAACTTTATATATGGCTGGAATACTCTTGGGCTCGGCTGGAAGCCCCTCACAATGCAGCCCTCACAAGTATTGCCTTTAGCCTGGGAGGTGGGAGACTTCTGGCCTCAGATGCAGCAGGGTCCTTGTCAGGCTGGCAGTCTAGTACCGGAGCACCTTTAACATCATTCCATCATCAATTGGGGGATGTTATTACTCATATCACATTTTGCACACCTCGACCCAACTCAGAATCTTCAATCCGAGGATTGGCCCGTGCAGCAGTTGCAGGAGATGAGAATGCTCTAGATGCATTGGCAGCATGGAGACCACGAACAACAGCAAGGATGAGAGAAGGTTCTCCACCTGACAACCACTCCTGCTATGCTGCTCAAGACAATGGGGTTATTTTATATATAGATCATGCTGGAGCTTGCTCTGAAGTATTAAATGCTCCAGGGACTATAATATTCATGGGCATAATTAGTAACATCTATTTACTTATAGCTTGGGAGTCAGCTGGAGCTCTCAGTTTAACAAGATTCCTTACTGCAGATGATGGTGCTTTAACAACAGATACTCATGTGAGAATGGCAGCAAGGAATGGTCAATGTATAGTTCAGGCTGGTAACTTCTATGTGGCAGTTATTACTGGTGATAACTTGATCCGTGTTTGGGACAGTGACACTGGGGACAATGATGTGTTGCCAAATGAAAAAGAAGAAATTGCACCTGGAGATATCTTTACTAGCATCAGCTATTGTTATCTTAGTGATACTCTTTGTTGTGGGACATCACAAGGGAATTTGTACCTATGGAGAAGAGATCATAGAAATAATTGGAAACTTATAAGCAGCACCTCTATCAAAGGTACAGTCAAAGAAGTTAGTTGGGGCTCAGAAGGCTTGATGAATCCCCTGCTGCACGTCAACTGTATAACAAGTGCATATGTTTTGAGGGAGCAACCTGTATGCTGGGGATATGCACCTAATCTATTTATGGTGCAGAAGTCTGCAAATGAGATAGCACTGACCAACAAAAGTAACCTTACCTCTTCTATAAACACATCAATCACAATAAGAGCGTTTGCTTACAAAGATCAGTATATCGCCCTTGGAGATGGTAAAGAAGTGCAGGTGGGTAAAATTATTTGAGACATTTAACATCTTAGGTATTGTCCTTAGTCTGAGACAAAGGGATTTGTTTGTTTTGTCTGTAATATTTTAATGACTGGTGAAAATTTCTGGAGTAGTATTAGTTCACTGCTTGGATCAGTATATCAGTGTCCTCAAAGATAAATTTATACAGACAGACATATGTTTATGTCCGATGTGATGTGTGGTCACTGCTTTCAGTATAGCCCCTAGCCATAGGTGATACTGAACTGACTTGCAAAATATCATAAATCTCCATGTCCTATCTAGAGGTGCCGTCACGAGGTGATTTATGAACTGGGGATTGACAAATAGACTAAAGGGTTTTTACATACAATGTGGCAGGCATACAGCACAGGTAAATGTTATCTGTAGCCTATAAAATTGGTAGCAGATAATTTTAACAGCATTCATTTGGTATGGCTTAATGATAACCCTGTAGAAATTATCTGCCAATTTTACTAACACAAAAAATATTTTCAGATTTGGATGTGCAGTAAAGACAATGACTTGAATTTTTCTCTCATTCGCACCTTCACGTGGAAAACTGATGTCCTGATAATATACAATGATGTGCTTGTCGGTATCGCGAGCCCCCATATAGAATGCTACTCAATATCTGGTGTCAGTTTAGGTATTCTGCCCAGTTCTGAAGGTGAAGGAGAACCAATCGGAATCACTAATACGAACAAGTATGTTGTGGTCGCCACAATGGACGGCACTCTGAAGTTGGTAGAGATTACAAAAAAGGGCCTAAGGCTACCCTACCCCCCCAAAAACTGTTACCAAATGATTGAAGACTTTGGCGAAGTCATGAGAGCATCTGTTAATTGCACAGGTCGTTACATATGCCTGAGTATTGCTAATTCTGGACTAGCCCCTGATCCTAGGCTTTATCTTTGGGATGTCGCTAATGACGTCATCACACACACCCTTATCTCTGAAAATGCCACACCACCATTTCAGAGTGTTCCGATTGCAATTCTATGGGATTGTAACGATCCTAGAATACTTGCTGTTCATATGCGTTCAGCAGATTTGGATAGAATCAAATTATTCTTTTGCCATGAAGGTCGGCTGTACGAGTATAACAATTGGTGCTCGTTATCTGAGGACTACTTCTTGTCAGACTTTATATTGTGCTCCCTATACACCCCTTATGTAGTAGTTTTATCGCAGCAAAATATCAAGAAGATAATCATGCATGAATTCGATATTGCAAATAATCACGACGTTACTAACATAAGGCAAACTCTAGATTTCCTTTACTATATGACAACAGGGCATTTGGAAAAAGCTGTTGTTGTGGGAACTAACCTTACGGGGGGCAAAAGCTCTGTTATCTGGGATAGTTTGGCAAAAGTTTGTGTAGCCCGGAAGAGACCTGATGTTGGCGCTGTGTGCTTAGGTAAAATGGGTAATATTAAAGGTGCCATGATGATGCGTAAAATTATGCACAATAACGATTTGGATGACGTAAGTAAAGTTGGAGTCCTTGCTGTTAACCTGGGGATGTTAGAAGAAGCTGAACAATTATTTCTAGAAGCTCAAAGGCCAGATCTAATAACTCGTCTCATATCAGCTAAGGACGGCGGCTTGAATGAAATAATTAGTGGAACAAGCGAAGGAGAAAATAGTTTGCTTATAAAAAGCGCACAGCATAAACTTGCGAAAGTGTTGTGGTCCAATGGCGAGACTGGAGCTTCGTTAAAACTATTTGAAAGTGCGGGTACGTTGGTACCCCATGTGCCGAGAACACTGATAGCTCAAGGGCAGGCCGCAGTCCTAGGCCAGTATGTTAACAACTCACAGGACTCCAATTTGATTACGTGGTGGGGCCACTACCTTGAAAGCATCGGAGACTTAGATGGAGCATTGGATGCTTACGCTCGAGCGAATGATTTTGGAGAACAAACGCGACTTCTCTGCCATATGCATAGAATCGAAGAAGCTGAGAAGCTTTGTCAAAAAAATCGCGCATCTCTATATCAGATGGCACGATACTTAGAAATGCAGGCAGATAAGACCGAGAACGCAGTGAAGGTATGAACGTAGATACTTAGATATTTGTACCTTACGTACATTTTTATACAATAAATAAGCTGCGTGTATCTGTGCAGATGTACATCAAATGCGGCGCAGTGACGTCAGCCATTCGAGTGGCAGCCGAAGCTGGCTCGTGGAATCTGGTGTGGCGTGCCGGCTCCACGTCCCCCATACATGCTCTACACGCTGCATCTATTCTAGAAAATGCTGAACAAACAGAACAAGCTATTGCTTTATATCAAAAAGCGGGTAAGTCGTCATAACACCCTTTTTAATCACTTTTAGAGGTAAATAATAATAATATTTAAATTCGAAACAGGCAAACCTCATATGGCTTTAAAGCTGGCTCTCAGCTGTGGGGACACAAACGCCATCATAGCAGCGGTGGAAACACTCGGTGACAAGGTGGACCCTGAAGTGGCTCATACGCTCGCAACACATTTAAGGAAGGCCGAGCACCATTCACACGCCGCTGCTTTATTAGCTACTGCTGGAAAGGTAAAAAGTATTATGTTACCTATAGAAAACCGTAGGTAGTTTTATGCTGCAACGTTGTCTATGATATGAGACCTTTTTAAAAAGATGAAAAATGACACTCACTGGCGTGCCGAAATTGAGGCATTAAAAGTCAAAGTCTCTTTCCTCAGTTGTTCTCAAGTTTTTATATGTATTTGATAAGTGACGAATTGCCTGCGGACCATTTTTTTCTTTCGTTTTGTGAGCGCAAAACATATCTAGACTATTAATATATTTGATTGTAGTACGAGGAAGCGCTGGAGATAGTGGAGAATAGTTCGGCTCCGTTGTCGGAGGAATTGAGCGAGCGGCTGGCCGCACCGGCGGGCACTGCGGGCCGCGGCGCGCTACTGCGGCGGCTGGCAGACGTGCTGGGCGCGCGTGGCCTCTACCACCAGGCCGCCAAGCGACTGGCGCATGCCGGAGACAAGGTTCTCGTCTAGTTTTCTTCCCTAGCAACAACTATCAACTAAAATCTGGGCGCCAACCATGATTGTTTAAGTAGGGCGTATTAAGAACTTGTAACAGAACAATTTTCTTACACCATTCATGTTTTCTCGCAAAAATACCTGCACGACTCTCACTTTCTTTTATTCTTGATGACATTTGACCTTGGGTTAGGTATCGACCACAGATTATTAATATTACAGCACTAACAGTAGCACACTTACATTGAGGTTCATTTGAAACAGCAAGGTCTATTTATATTTCTCACTCGAATAATATTTACTATTTCTCTCATTAGCATTCGTATCAATTTGAAAAATTTAAGTCAACCACGATTATTTAGAGCTCACCGAAACTTTTGTCAAAACTCTTTTTTTTTTTGCTAGCTGTTCTAGTCGCCACTCATACATGATAAATAAAGGTGTGTGTGGTCAGGCGGGTGCGATGCGGTGGTTGATGCGGTCGGGCGACGCGGAGCGCATTGCGACGTTTGCGGCGGGCACGCGTGACGCGGCTGCGCAGCTGATGGCGGCGGACTACCTGCGCCGCCGCGGCCCGTGGCGCGCGCGCCCTGCCCTCGCCCGACACATCAGACACTTCTACACGCGCGCACACGCATACTCCAAGCTCGCCGCCTTCCACGCTGAGTGCGCCGCCATGGAGTTGGACGAATATGAGGTGCGCACCTTAACCGACTACGACCAAATAGAAATTTAAAAATAAATTTTATTAAGTAACTCGTCACGGCACCAGTACGATGAGTCAATGAGTCATCCGTATCTATGCGGTAAGAGCTAGATATTTTGGTTATTTAGCAAAAGGCTGTTTGCATATTGGTAAGACAGTATCATAGCCTGTTGTTGGGACACTTTTAAATTCAAAGACAAAAATGTCTTTATTCGATTAGACTTTTTCAAAGTACTTTCAAATCGTCAGAATGACATTAATTTACGGGATTATACATTCTACCGCCAGGTTCGGAAGGTTGCTTTTCACTAGGGTAATTTATTCGCAAAATTGTACCATCCGTAGATCAGTAGAACCACTGTAATTCCAGTTATTTCAACAAGATTATGATTAGATTAAGAGAAGGTTTTCACAGACTTAATGTATGTCAACCATAAGTAACTACCGCTACCAACACATATTTTATTATTAACTGCTTCCACCGAATATTTTTCCAGAATTACGAGAAAGCACTAGAAGCACTGAAAGAGGCAATCAAATGTCTTGCGAAGTCATCGGATTCGGATACAGGTAACTGCAACACTGAAGTATTAGTAACCAACATTGATTGACTATATTTCAATGTTGCCAAAATGTACCCATTGTTTTCAGGTGCCCAAACAATGGCTCTACAGGAACAAAGTACTCTCGTCAAACGATACTTAGACGTGAAGAAGACTTTAGAAAGCGGAGAGATTAATGCAGGTAACAATTTTGTTAAAAAAATAAGCAGTATTAGAATGCTGTTTTAAACAGCCAGTCGTTAATTCCATTCATTATGCATACTGTTTCCATAATTTTTAAAGACTATAGCTTTTGTGCGGCGCATCACCCGCATTTTAATAGGAATCCCAAATTTTACTCGGCGATATGTAGCATTATTAAAGCGAAAGAATTTTTCAAATCGTTCCAGTTGTTGCAAATCTTTCCTCTAATATTAGAATAGTTAAAGATCAAAATATAATTTTATAGCACAGTGTTATGTATTGCAGGTGTTACTGGCGGGCACCAGCTACTAAAAGCCGTTTCTGGTCGACCTGGACTGATTACCGAAGAAAGAGTACTACGGCTACTTCTCCATCACGCACCGAATCATCCCGAGGCCACAAGTTAGTAGTAAAAGTCTTATGTCTTTAACTATACATGTTGATTGAACATTACTGCTTAAAATAAGTTTTCTTTTCAAAAATATCAACCTTGATAAAATTAAACATAGAAGCTATGCAGTAGCGATAGTTCATAGAATCTGTTTTGAAAGAGAATCGTCATGGGTCGCGGTTGAGCTAAGTTACCTCCTTTATTTAGCTAACAAATTATATTTTAGTCAATAAGTTTACATAACAGTAATAAACATTGGTTTATTGCAGGGATGGCTTGTACTGTGGAAATTGATAATATGTTAGTTCACTTTTTCCCGCAGTTATCTTACTGAGAGTGTTTAAGTTGCAATTATTGATGCCCGAACCTCTTTAATTACTACGTAAGCAAGGGAAGGGACGGTTGCACCTTCAAAGACCATAGGATTCTAAAAGTGGAAAGGTCACAATTTATCAACAGGCTACTCGCTAAATAGATTATAAACAAAATTACGGTGACATACTAACACACAAAATAACTATGGAAATCATTTCGATAGTTAATTTTTTTTCGTTGTTTACAGAGTTTGAACAACAATTGAACCTACTTCATCAAGAACCTGTTGAGGATAGCCAATCTGCCGATTCGCCTGATCAAAGTATTGAAGAAGTGATTTAAGCACATACAATAATTATTTATATTTAATGTAGTAGTACCAATAGTATATTAGTACCTAACCACCTAGTAGCATATTGTTAGTGATTTATCCGTCCCTTTAAAGATTAAATTATATTTTAATCTCTTATTCGTGTTTCCTTTGTCTTTAATTTATAGCGGCCATCAACGATAAAGATAAATTCTAACTTTTTGCTATTTACATAATATTTATTAAATTCTACAAATATGCTAAAATAAGCAACAGCCCGCTTTACAGTAGCTATTGCCTATTGATGCAAGCAACACCAAGACTGTCAGCGTGTGTAAGTGTAAACTACTTTACAAAATTGCGTTGTGCGAGCCAATAATATACGAAACGAAATATTAAGACGCAGTGAGAATGGAATAATGGCATTGAAATAAAATATTAGAAATGGCTAAACTACTATGTTATATATTTGGATCATTCTTTATCTTTGGTTTGGTTCATAGAAAAAGATAATTTTTCGCATTCGATATAGAAAAATTATTTATTATATATTATAATTTTTATTCGATAATTCCCACAGATAGAAAATATTGTCTTTGAGGCATAGACCCAAGCTGCTAGGTTTTTAAAGTCTTGATTCTATGCAAAATGTTTAATTATCTTTGATACAGGTTTGTTTTCTCATTGTTGGGAAGATAGAATATTATTATTATTATACGTCTATGGGTATATGTTATTTATCTGTGGTACAAACAGCTGATTGTACTGTATGTCAAAATTGTCAAATAAGTGTCAATAGAGATTTGATTCAATGTTTGATTGAGAGTTGAGCACGAAATAATATTTTATTTATTCAAAAGAAGCGGAACGCCGCTTATTAAGATAATGGTTAGCGCCATTAAGAATATGAATTTGGTTTTGTATTCAGTGAAGTTGAGAAGAGTATGTCTAAGGTATGCACACTAAAATCGAAAACATGAGAATTATGAGGTTATGAGGACAATCAATTATTTTAACACTGTTTTAAGGCCCTTCCAGAGACGTCTGTATAGTTCAGAAGCTAATAACAAGAGTATAGATGTGAAACGAATTCGTAACTTCAGCATCGTAGCACACGTTGATCACGGCAAAAGCACCCTTGCTGACAGACTGCTGGAACTAACAGGAGTTATTAAACCTGGAGCCGAGCATGCTCAAGTCTTGGACCAGCTGCAGGTTCTTTACTTTTTATATTATGATTACTAAATTATATTATCACTTTCCTATAAATTGCCAGTGGCTGGAAGCTAATGAAACATAGGTGCTATAAAACCATGCTATTTAAATCATGAACATTGCATTGCATTCCACCCCTATTATATTTTTATTGCATTTTATTATCAAATTAGCTTCTTGACAAGATTCTTGTAAAACTGAGCTCTCTTGGTCTGACACGAATATGAGAATCAAAATTTTTTTAATTAAAATGTAATATGTGTTTCCAGGTAGAAAGAGAAAGAGGTATCACAGTGAAGGCAGTCACTGCATCCCTAAATTACACCTACAACAATGAAACATACCTTCTCAATCTCATAGACACCCCTGGGCATGTGGACTTTTCTAATGAGGTATAAATTTGTACAGTGTTCTCAATATTTTTATCTATGTTGCAGTCGAAAGTCTGTATGCCAGATAATGTTTAGAAATTAGATCCATTCAACTTCTGTTTCAATCAAACTTTATAGGATTGCCTGCATAGCAGTAAGAGGGTGCATGCTAGTTGTGGAAAGTAAATAAAGTTGAAATAAACATACATACACATGCTCACACCTGTATCTCACGGGGAATAGCAACAACTACTGTGCCCCATATACTATGATCCTTGCATACTTCTATTGCACTGTTTACATTCATGCATCTCTTCATACACTTCCTTGGGTTATTAGTAAGCTGTTTCAGGTAGTTCGCAGCGTTAGTGCATGCCAGGGAGTCATAATGCTTGTGGATGCTAATGAAGGTATCCAAGCACAGACAGTTGCAGTTCACTCCTTAGCCAAGAAAAACAACCTAGTCATAATTCCAACTCTGAACAAAGTAGACCTGCCCCGGGCAAACCCAGATAATGTTAAAGCCCAATTGAATTCTTTATTTAAAATAGACCCAGAAAGTGTGATGAGTATATCTGCTAAGAGAGGTTGGGGAGTGGAAGAGCTGCTGCAGGCTGTTATAACAAGGATACCACAGCCCCCAGTTGAGTCAGGAGACCTTTTCAAAGCAGACATTATAGATACTTGGCATGACAAGTACAGAGGAGTGTTATGTTTAGCATATATTAAGTCTGGAAAAGTTAAAGTAGGAGAAACAGTGAAATGGAGATCTGATTCAAAACAACAAACTCTGAAATATTTGGCTCTGCTAAGACCACAGGAAGAGCCCATAGAAGAAGCTGTTGCAGGGCAAGTTGTTATGGTAGGTAAGTGGTTTTATCAATTCTATATTTATTTGAACAAAGGAATTAAAATGTAACCCTCACAATTTTTCATTAGGATGTGGCACTAAAGGAGGTGGTAGTGTGGGAGATCAGCTGGTGGCAAAGGATGTGCCAGATAGTGAAGATGTTTCCTCAATACCACCAGTGAAACATATGGTGTATGCTGGCATCTTCCCAGCAGATCAGTCACAACATGCTACTCTTAGTGATGCTATTAAAAAATTGGCTTTAAATGACTCTGCAGTAGCTGTGAATCCAGATTCTAGGTGAGTGGTTCTCTTTACTTATTTACCTCTGTCTTGAATAAAATAATTATTTATATATTTATTAAGGTTCTTCAACATTCGATACATTGCATCTTATACTGAGTTTCTTGCTGCATCTTCTGTTCTGACATGGCAAATTTACGAACCAGTAGTAGTTTTATCGACGATTATACCAGGGCCTGTACTGAATGAATCACTTTCATTAAACTTTTATTCACAGCCCAGCCCTTGGTCAAGGATGGCGCGTCGGATTTCTGGGTCTGTTACATCTTGATGTCTTCACTCAACGACTACTGCAAGAATACAAAGCAGAAGCGATATTGACAGCTCCATCTGTTCCATTCAAAATAAAGTAAGTCACTTATACTCATGTCAGTGGTACAGGTAATGTCACGAGTAAAGAACAAGTACCATTCAATGCACAGTAGTCACTTTATGAATCTGTCTCTGTCTATATGTATGGTGCGTGGCGAATAACAACATGCGCAGTATCCCCGTAACAGATATCGTCACGAGTTTTGATTTGCTGGCCTTGAATGTGCAGCTGTCGTTTCTCGATCAAACAAAACTGGTGCCAGCACCTGATAATGTTTTATTTGAATGGTGATATTATATTGATTTAATTGTTACATTGTTTTTTCAGGGTGAAGGGAGCCAAAGTTATCAAGCAATTCAAAGGACAAGAGGTTATCATCACAAATCCCTTACAGTTACCTGATCCAAATAACATAGTGGAATATTATGAACCATTTGTTCTAGGTATGAGTTTTTTATGTACTAAGGTAACACACAAGTGACATAGTACAGTCCGACTGATAGTAAGCGGCTACAGCACCCTACAAACGCTTGTGACACCAAGTGTCACTTGTGCATTTCCTGCTTTGTAATGAATTGCTGTGCTAACATAATGTCTAACTATTGCTAACAAATGAATCCTCCCCTGGAGCTCTGGCGACCTTGCTTCTCGCAGCAATACAATACTATTCTGGGGTAGCATTATTTGGCTCTTATTGGTCTTCTGTAAAGGAAAGGTACAGTCAATCGGGCAGCTCCAAATATCGAAAATATCCCACTACCTCTCTTAACTTCAGTCCTATTTGATACATAACAAAGTGTCAGTTTACAACAGTTTCATTGCGATAATGTTTGCAGGTACAATAATAACACCCATAGAGTACTTGGGTGCAGTAACGTCGCTGTGCATCGACAGACGCGGCACGCCGCTTCCCTCCAGCGCTGTCGATGACAAGATGACCCTGATGCAATTTATACTGCCCCTATCAGAAGTAGTAGTTGACTTCCATGACACACTGAAGAGTATTACATCGGGTTTTGCCAGCTTCGATTACCAGGATTACGGCTTTCACGCCAGCTCTTTAGTTAGAGTAAGATATTCAACTTTATGTGAGAAAATAACTGCAACCAAATAAGAATTGTATATTATATTTCAGAAATATCTTATTCCCATAGCATGGTTTCGAAAATTAAAATTTCTATATTAGTCTAATAAAATAAAGACAATTCAAGTTTGAGCTGTTTTAACTGCATATGACATCATACGGCTTTCTTCGTTCTCTTCTCCAAGAAGGTATTGAGTGAACTATACCAATATTGTTTGCTATCGTACATAGTGATGTAAAGATGACTTGACCTTTTTAGCCGACTATAAAAATCAAGGATATGTTTTATACATATTTTCAGATGGACATTTTACTGAATGGAACCTTGGTAGAAGAACTGTCCTCGATTGTTCACACTAGCCGCCTAGAATATACCGCGAGGAGGCTAACAGAAAAACTTAAAGAAATGATACCTAGACAGATGGTGCAGGTAATTTAAATTACTTACATATGCTCACACCTGTATTCCGAAAGGGAGAGGTGTAGTTAAAATGCACATTTGGCCAGTTATGTTTAGTTCCCATGTAAAGGGGGCGAACCTATTGCCTTTAACCGGGCACTAATCCAGACACCGAGCTACTACTGAGAAATTAAATATGGACACACCCAAAAAGTAACATTATCCTCACGCTTCTTAAAATGTATGGAAATTACATAAATCAGTCACGTGGCATGTCATTCCCATTGACCTCGTGTCACGCAGTCGCGTTTGCAACCACTAGAATCTAGTGACTAGACCAACCGCCCTAAAATACACTTAGTTGTAATTTAATTCGACCACGATATTGTATTTGTTATATATTATAGGTTGCCATCCAAGCAGTAGTCTCGGGGAAAGTATTCGCACGAGAAACTATAAAAGCATACAGAAAGGACGTCACGGCGAAACTGGTAACATTTACACTCCATAAGGGTTCACACCTAATTAGAAAAAGTATAATTATTGAGCACCAACTTCACTATTGATTATTGCAAAAATGCATAAAATCCAAGATGTCTTTCGTTTTTGTCTGAACAAGTGGGATCCCTAATTTATTTCCCACTGATATTAAATATCACGCATGTTATTCGATGCTGGCTTTAACTGATTTGAGTTGAGATTCTAACCAGTTCTTCGTTTTCGCAGTACGGAGGTGATGTCACGCGCAGAAAGAAGTTACTAAAACAACAAGCCGAGGGCAAGAAGAAAATGAGAAGTGTTGCCAACATAAACATACCACGAGATACTTTTATTGATGTGTTGAAGAAATAAGTAAATTCTGTAGGCATTGTTTTTTTTGTTACCATACGCTCTCAATCATAACGTCCGGATAAAATAATAATTTGATGAATTTTCAGATATACAGGTTATAAATAAAATTAAACGACCATAGTACGAAAAATATACCTACTTTATTAAAAAATCACTGATTACAATTATATTTCCTCATTAAAAAAAATATAACACTAATAATGTAGTATTAAACAGGAAACAATATTTAATGAGTCTATTTATATCACAGACATAACCCTTTCTTAGGCACTAATCTGCAAAAGCAAATTAGTCCAGTAAAGGAAAGTGTTTTGCCTGTAACATGTACTTATTTAATGAATGCCATTTGATAGCACAGATATAATATGTTATGGAACCTGCATTCCTTTTTAGGCATAGTTTTTTAGTAATTATATAATAACAGCGATGAATAATAATTTATAAATTAATCTTTCACAAATTATTTGAGATAGTGGCTTGTGACATAGCAGGTATTATATCGTGCATCATTAATGTTAAAAAAAGTTAAGTGATTAATAGTATCTATCCATTATAGGTTACTGCTCCTTTATTTTTACATGATAAGGCTGAGTCTGGCCGTTTAAACAATAATTAAACCCTTATGCAAACATCATCTTTAAATTATATTCAATTTAAAGAACATATTAAGTCTTATCATGAGATATTAACCGTAGTCGCACTGCTATAGACCCACAGTGGGTCCACGTGTAATTTTTTTACCCGTAGACCCACTGCTTTAGTTTTCAATATGTTAGTTTCTGATCCCACCAGCCAAAATTCTAGCTGAACATTCAAGAGTGATTCGCGTATTCCCTAGCATAAGGTATCAATATTTTCAAAAAAGATAAATTAAAACTAGAGCAGTGGGTCTACGGGGAAAAAAATACCCATGGGCCCACAGTGGGTCAATAGCAGTGGGTCCATGTTTAATATCTCCTTATTTTGACCTCATTTCAAATATACATGAGTAAAACAAAGAATAGAATTTTGTATGTCATACTGTATTATAGACTATGGTTTTTTTTTCACCAGGCAAGCAATTAAACATTCTTCTCTCAAACAAGGAGTAAACATTCTGAGCTTTCCTAATAATATTTGGGATTTATAGAAACCATGTTAATTCGACATATTGCTGACATACAGTTTGAAATAATTTTCATAAATGGGTCCCTTATTATTAAACATATTTTTATTATTTACAGAATGATTCAAAGTAAGTAAGTAATCTCTTGTGTTTGATCACTTTGTAATTAATTTCAGCATAAACTATCTTCAAACATAATGTAGGTAGGTCTCCATAGGCACTAAGCTTGTCATACAAAATCATTCAGCCTCATTTGACATGCATAAACAACATGTTAGAATTGTCTAAAGTACAACCTTATTCAATAACAAATTGTTAAAATATAATAACTAGTACAAATGGTAATAATGAAACTAATTATAGTTTCTTTATATATATCTATACATATATAAATTTTGAATTTAAAATCGAGATCACTAGATATGCTAAAGCTATTTATTGAGACTGCCATGAACCAGAACATATTAAGTTCGTTTTATACCTACAGTCACTTATAAATATGCTATCCCAGAAGGGTCAGTGAAGGGGTAACTTCCACTTCCCGCAAAAGATGGTTAGGCAAGTGCCACTGTAACTGATAGTAAGTACATCACCGTCTCAGGCACTATACTTACAAACATCTTTGAGTTTATTTCCATTTAGCATAGTAGGCGACTGACTACTCAAAGGTTCAAACCACTTGCCACCACGGCTCAATATATTATTTATAACTAATATATTAGATACCATAGCACATGTCTGATGTGCCTGTTGGTATAAAACGGGTCTTATATGTCTGAAACAATATTAATTGAATTGATGATATGTATTTCTATATTTTAACAAAGACATTCAATGTTTAAATATTGGTTATTACTTATTAAACAATTGCAACATGAGTAAATATATTATGTACACACTGCAGTAAATATTTTTTTTACCATTGTAATAACACACACGCACGCACACATAAAAACTTTTTGGTAATTATGTTATTGAACATTACCATTTCGACATTATATATTTTCACCTTACTAAAAAATTACTCATTGCGATTTTAACCATTGAAGCATTTGAATGATAATTATGTGGTTTGATATTTTTAATTTCATACAAAGTTATAAAATGTCTTCTTAGTTTATTACACAAATATATAACTTGAATATAAAAATATGAAACTTGAAACTCAACAATGCGTCAAGAATGATAGATAATCATAAAATACGCGCCAAAGAGGGACCCAGAAAAGGCACAAAAGACAGAAAGAAACAACCAACTTACACTTTTCTGACAAAAATCAGCGCAAAAAAACATAATATCTACAACTCATGACCAAGAAACCATTTTTCTTTTATCAATACTTTTATAATGCATAGTAAATCATAAGGGTGTACTCAAAAATATTTCGATTATAATAGAAAAGTATTTACAGAAATAGGACTTAATCAACATGTAAAGTCACATTGGTTTCATAAAATCTATCGTGAATTTGAGTTTCGATAGAAAATGAGGTTGTCTCTCTCCTTCCTTAATAAAATATAAATTGATTCTTGCCTGTCTACCTATTCACTTTTGGTAACATCATGAACATGTGGCATTTTCAGGACAAAGCATGAAAACATGACTCTAATCTGAATTAAATTAGGAATAGGTTTAATTACACAATTATTTTGTTCTCTTAAATAAAAATGAAAAGTTTTAATGATGCCACAGTCCTGCATTTCTATAATGTCGGCTTCTCAGCATTGTCAAAATAGGATTGTGGAGGAGGCAACCCCAATAGCAGGTGTAGTCCAGGTGCCAGCCGATCAAATTCATCACAAGTATTCTCCATCAAGTCACAACATTTATCTGTCTTCTGAAGTCTCCAGAAACTGAGCATACACATCTCTAGTGCATTCACCCTTATCATTGAACTTATATTTGTAATAAGATCCATCACCACAGATTACTGGAAGTAAATATTGTATACAAGATTTGTATAATATAGAGTACTGAATTTCAAGATATTTATTAAGTTTGGGCCCTGGTAAGGCACTTTGTATGTAGAAAAGTTTTCACCGGTTTGGAAACTAGTCTTCTGAGAAGACCCGGCAAGAAACTCAGCCAGACCTTATGTACATTTCATCAATACAATATACAAAATATTAAGTATTGGTACAAAACAAGTACACCAAATTGGATGTAAGTGGGTACATCACCCAAAACTAACTACTAACTGCAAATAAGGTAAAATACTTACCAATAATAGAACTTTTATCAACTCCAAAAGCACAGATGCATGGTGGACCATTGGGTATGGTGAACTTGCAAAAGCTCCAGTTGCTTGAGAAGTATTTTGGTAGAAAATTGACAGTAGCCAAGCTTGACTGCTTGTTAAGTTTATCATCCTCGAGACTAAACACATGCACTGTGCCATGATCAGATGTCACACACAAGTTAGTGCTACTATGGTTGAAGTTAATACAGTATATTGTTGCCTGCAAAATATAAGGTGTGGTTAATTTCATTATTAGATTTTTTTGTTAAGTATTTATGCTAGTCAATTATGAAAATAATGAAAATTATAAACATGATACCTGATGAGCACCTCTCCTTAGTTCTGCCAACTTCTGCCCAGTAACTGTATCAAATACTCTGATGAGTGTGCCTTTGGTGGAAGCTGTGGCCAGTCTAGTTCCACCAACATTAAGTGCAAGGCAACTGAGTGGGGCTTCATGAGCAGATATAAGGTGGCCCTCTGGGGCTGTGCTGGGCCCAGTTGGTGGGTGGCTGCTCAGTTCTACCAACTGTTAAAAATATTATTGCAACAACATAGTAGAACCTCTTTGTTGGCATGTAAGATGCATGGAAGCATGACCCTCACATGATTCTTTAAAATATTACACTGATAGATACTGTAAGGTATATCCATATTTATAACATCTAATACTATATTGTCAGGATAATACATAAAATAATAATAAGTGAAGTGATACCTGCACATGTCCTGTTTTGTGACTGGGATAAGCTAGCAAAGCATTGTTACTGTTTGGGCAGACCACACACAGACCTCTTGTATTCTGACAAGTCTCAAACACATGGAGCAACTGTGGCTGGGCAGTAAATGTGTACACCTTTATCAAATTCTCTGGAATGTTAACAATAACATTGTTAGTACATTATAACACTACTTGCTTAGAACAAATTACATTTCATGACATTTACCCAAAACAACAACAATTCTATCTCTTCGCAATTTCACAGCTTTGACAGGGCTGTTGAAATCAAGTGATATTGCAGAATCTTTCTTTAAATCATCCCATATGATGACTCTATTCGGAGGATATACTGGGGTCTTCCCTCCGCCTACCAGTGCCATGTAGTTGCACCTGAACAACATCTCCACATATGAAAGGCCACCTTCAGCAAAATTTTGACGTTCTTTCTCTTTCAACGGGTCGCTATTGAATACGCGAAAGCCGTTCTCTGTTCCGCAAGCGAAACATCCTGAAATTGCAAAATATACATTACAATAGCAACTACAAAAGTAATTTCTGTGTGCTACGATTGCAGATGAAAACTACGTAGTTTTTACCTTGATCTTGATTGAATCCTACATAAAGCAAACCGTTGCCAAACGCATTGTCCTCAGATAAATTCATATTAAAGATTTATCAAACAATAAGTAGACAAAAAAGAAAAACAACAAAAATCATTCGTAGGTACTAATTGTAGTAGGTAAGTGTATTATCTTTTGCGGCAAATTGACAGATAGACAAAATGTCAAATTCATTTTTAAAACATCGATGCTACCATTGTAGTGTATGCAAAACATAATAAAAAACATATGTTTGCACTTGATCACGTGATTTGGCTGTAAATATTTAAGATGAATACACACTACAACCGCACAAAATTAATGTGTATTATCATGAAAAAATCGCTTTGGTTGAACCGGAGAATTTTTTCCGTCTACTAGGGTTGTCTTAATTATAGCAACCTAACATTGGGATACCATACAAAATTACCATTCTTCCTCAATAGAATTTTTTCTTCCTTCAGTTCCTTTTTACCGTGTGTACTATACCTATAATATCAGTTCCTTTTTACCGTGTGTATTATACCTATAATATATAGCGCCGCCTGTGGCAGCCATAAATTCAGTTTTATTTCAAGCACAGAGTAGAATGTTTACATACATTCTGCCAACAGTCAATTCCGTTCGTCATTATGACAGAAGAAATTGATTGAATGTGTGCTAACGAACGGCTTAACGTACATGACAAAAACAATAACTTATTTATTTATTTTGCAATAAAGTCCTTTGCTTTAGATTTATTTGATTATTATTCAGATCAAGATGCTGAAACCAAAAGCTCTAACGCAAGTACTCAGCCAAGCAAACACAGGAGGAGTGGAAAATACATTGTAATGGATTCTATTTAAGTGATTTTTCTATTCGGAACTGAACCCAACATATTAAAGTTTTACTCATTTCAGACTATTAAATCATCAAGGGGCGTTGCTAGCATACTCTGGATACAACGATAAGGATGCAAGGGTCACAGCTGCAATTGCTAGCAATGTGTGGTCGGCGTATGAAAAACATGGGAGGAATGTGTTCAAAGAAGACAGACTGCATCTGATTTTGGTGGATTGTTTGAACGGAAAAATTGCTGTTACACAAGTGGCCAATTTATTACTGTGCCTTTATGCGAAAGAAACTGTAGGATTTGGAATATTGAAAGAGAAAATTAATGCCATAGCTCAGTATCTAGAAGGGCCACTGAAACAAGTTGCTACTTCATAATATTATTGTGTGATTTTTGCTTCATAATATAAGTATTGATTTATTGTTAATGAAGTTTTATTTTATTATCATGCAGGCAGTATTATAACTGTCTTCAACTTATTAAGATAACAAAGTTTGAAGAGAGGTAGGGTTCCCATTAAAATTAAAATTTTCCCAGTGGAGACTGTACTTTGTTACACATAATGGCTGAATCTATAAGAGAGTCACCCTGCAATGACTGTGCAGGGTGCACGCGTTTGAATGGGTATTGAAATCAGATAACAAGATTATAACACAACATTTTATTACATGAAGTTCATGTAACAGCTTTGTAAATAAAGTATGATTAAAAATTAACGCATTTTCTTTTGCTTGATTAGGTAATTCCTAAAAGCAATTTGCTTATCCTTAAATGATCGCTTAACCTTTCCTTTAGCTTTGTGTTTAACCATTTGATAGTTCTTGGTCTTCCTTTTTTCTCTATTAGTTTTTGAACAGTGAATGTTCTTTCTCCGATCTTTGTACCCATATTTGTCACGATCTTCTCGACCCTTGAGAATGGTTTCCCAACGTGCATTTTTATCATGCTTCTTTTTCTTGTGGATGTTTTCTATATCAGACAGTTTCACAAGTTCTGAATCATTTTCCTCTTCCTCTGTTATATTAACATGTTTTCGTTTGAGTCCACTAACATTTTTTTTTACTTGAGCTGCCTCAATCCTTTTGAAATCTTCATCAGTAAATATCTTTTCCATGGCTATTTCTCGAGCGCCTTTAACCTTCTCTTCAATATCTTGTTTGTTATCTTTACGCTTGCCTTTTATAATTTTTCTGTCTTTAACATCATCTTTGCTTTCATTAATATTTTCTTCATTTTTGCTGTCCTCATTTTCATTGCCATCATTTTCATTGTCATCGTTTTCATCTTCACTGCTCTCACTGTCTGATATATTAATTTCTGAATCAGATGAGTCGACATCTACCCAATCATCACTATCAGAATCATTCTTTTTGTTAGTCTTCTTTTCCTTTTTTTCTTTAATTTCTTCCTTCTCTAGTAGCACTTCAGACCCTGGTATATGATTTTTGATCTCCATTTCACCATATTTCTTAGTTTTCAGCTCTATTGAAGCTTCTGTTGGTCTTCCTCGATCTTTCTTATGTAAAAGGTCAGGCATGGATTGCCTGTACAGTTGAATCAGAGATCTAGCAGCCATCATGACTGATTTCTCTTTATAGCTTTTGTACTGAACTAAGTCTCTCAGTAAGTCTTCTCCAACAGCAAGGGGACATCTTGCACAGATTTCTCGCACTGCATTAAGACCAACTGCCATTACATCTGTTGAGTTCCTTTCCGTGATGAAATTGTTAGCTATAGCTTTCATGACTGGTTCTAATACCTCTGGTGGGATTAGTTCATGAGACGCTTGAGCTGCAAACTGTAATATACGAGTTACCTCCCGTTGGTGGGGTAGCAGTAGTCTTGCAATGAAAGGATAGTAGTTAAACAAAAACAGATTATGCAAGCCAATAAGTCTTGAGACAACATCTAGGGCCATGAGTTTAACTTCAAATCTGTCATTTGATGATTCCATCCTTTTGAACAATTTTTCTGCAAATCCCTGTGGATTGTTGATGAGGTGAAGAGCAGAGAAATTAAATGCTGGAGCTTTTTGTTTCTTCTTTTTCATTTTCTTAGCAATTTTCTTTACCTTTTCAACCATTTTTTCTCTTTTCCGTGTCTTCTTATTAAACTTATTTGATATCATTGTATCTTTTGGATCTACTTCATCATCACTATCAGAGTTCTCTTCTTTCTCTTCTTCATCTCTTCCCAGGAAGAACTTCAGTGATGCCACCATAACTTTAGTCACTTTTGAGAAACATCCTATATCTGCTATGATATTGACTGTTTTGGTGTCATTCCAAATGTTCTTGTGATACAACTCTATCAGAATATCTACTGATAACTTTGACGCACGGGCATCTGAATCTTGCAACATGGAATATATAAAATTCTGTAATGTTGAATTGAATTTTGCATCCTTATGTTTCATATTGATGTTTTTTATATCAGTTATAATATGAGTTTTTAGAAATTCTCTGAGAAATTTGTCTTGGCACTTCAATAGCTGGAAAAATAATTCCAGCAAATCAAATGGGGTTATGAAATTTTTATTTCTGAGTAATATCAAACATTTACACAAAGCAAGACGCATTTCATTGTGCATTATAGTATTGTGCGTCTTGAGAACATCTACAATTTTTTGAGGGAATAGTTTCATCTCATTCAAATAACACTTCGCCACCTGGGCCAGGAACATAGCTTGCTCATCTAATTTCTTACTATATTGTGTGGGGTTTAAGTTAAATATCTCCAAAGTAGTCTCGAAATGAGAGAGTTGTTGATGAAATTCTTCCTTGTAGGATCCTGGATCTCGTTTTATTAAATTTTGCAGCTGTGTTAAATTGTTCGGTAATTGGTTATTATGTCGAACCATTTTAACTTCTTTAAAGTTACCACTTTTGTATAGGATTACTCTATTGTAACTTAAGTCGTAGTCAATTTATTTACTTCAATTGAAACGAATTAACTTCTAACCTTAAAAAAGTCCACATGACAAACGTAGATAATTTTTTTGTTTCATAAATAATTAAACCTACCATAAACATTTTGTTCTCCTCCATTTCACACGTTTCATTTGGAAGCTACGGTCAGAAAACATACTCTCTGTGCTATACCTAAATCCATACCATAGACATACAAAAATCCTATTAGTACCTTGAATTTGTTCTATTCCGTGCAAAGACTTTGAAATAAAATAACATGAATAAGGCAAAGATATTAATGAAACAATTTTTTCCGATTACAGAATGCACAGATAGTACCAAATTATTTATTACAGCTCTATGTTTTATACCTACCTATTGTCTGCCTACTAATGTCATGTCAATCAGCCACGTCATTTTTGCTTGGATGATAAGTATACGCGGCGTAGCCAAGTGTTTAATTTACTCAAAATGAATATATTCCGTTTGCTTGGTGACTTATCTCATCTGTTAGCCATAATTATTCTATTACTCAAAATATGGAAAACGAGATCATGTGCAGGTATTCATATTATGTTGTTGTGGCCATACTCAGCCGGCATGTTGTACGTGTATTTTCTCGTTGGCTAAAGTGTTTGTAATTTTTCAGGTATCTCGGGAAAATCTCAGATACTTTTCGCTATAGTTTACACAACGCGATACTTGGATTTGTTGACGACATACATCTCTGCATATAACACTGTCATGAAATTTGTGTTCATCGTTGCCTCTTACGCGACTGTTTATTTGATGTACGTCAAGTTCAAAGCAACCTACGACCATAACCACGACACCTTCAGGATTGAGTTCCTGTTGGTTCCAACTCTGGTGTTGGCTTTGTTGATCAACCACGAGTTCACCATCCTTGAAGTAAGTATATGTATGACTGGTATACAATATTGTATATATGTTTACTAAAATGTGTTCACATAGGCATATCTTACTCAGGTTATAATAAGCTAAATATTCAAGTATTTTTTGTTGTCCATCTATAGTGGAAACAAGTATTAGCCCCACCCTGAAAACCAGTGGTAGCGGCTGTGATGGCGTATTTGTGTTCATTGCATGCTATAAGGAATCTGAAGAAATCTATTCCCTTGCTTAACAATTTTACCCTAAACCATCAGCAAAAAACAAACATACTGATATGAACTAGTTTGTTATAAAAATATAACTTATAATTAACTACACAGAAATAAAACATTGTTTTGTCTGCTCAAGAGGTATGTTTAACTGTTTGTTCTGTAGGTGCTATGGACATTCTCAATCTATCTGGAGTCAGTGGCAATCTTGCCACAATTGTTCCTGGTGTCCAAGACTGGAGAGGCGGAAAGCATTACATCTCATTACTTGTTTGCTCTCGGCTCCTACAGAGCTCTGTACCTCTTGAACTGGGTAAGTTTAAATAATAATCAAATATCTAAAAACTTTGTGCCCTCATTTGTTTGACTCATTTTCTTATCATTCTATTGGGTCCATGCTGTTATCTTTAACATGTAAATGCACTTATTACAGGTTTTGAGTGTGTCTGTAACAACCAATTATGGAATCATCCACCCTCCTTACTTTAATAACTGGAAATTAGAAATTCCCATAATAAAAATCCTAAGAAAAAAATTATGTTAAAATAACTTATTTTTGGAACATGAAAGTTTTATTGTGTCCTTGTAACTTATTATTTGGCAGGAAAAAAAGAAATATTTTTATAGAAAATAATTGCAAATTTTTTTTTCCTAAATGTAGTAGAATACTTTTCAATCCAGTTGTGTAAATATGTTGAAATGGTCTGTGTTTCCAGGTGTACCGCTACGTAGTTGAAGAGCACTATGAGCTGATCGCTATCATTGCTGGTGTGGTCCAGACAGTGCTCTACTGTGACTTCTTCTATCTATACATCACTAAAGGTACTTAAAATTTATTTATTGCATGCTTTTGTCATAAATCTGACTTACTATTTTCTAACATTGTATTTCTTTTTTAGTACTCAAAGGGAAAAAACTACAACTGCCAGCTTAAAACACCTGCAGTATCGCAACACAAGAAGCTGATAAGAATGTCTTTAAAGATATTTTATATGAGCCAATAAACTACCTAAGAACTAGTTTTACAGCAATACTTTATACTGTGAGTGTTAACTACTAAAGGCAATTATGTGTGACTTTTCATTTGTGTATGGTCACAAGCAATAATTAGGTGTGTTTGAGTAGTTTTTATCATAGACTTATAACCTGAATTATTATGCTTTATAGTATTTACTAGAGGCTTCTATTGTGTGAGTACTTATGGTAAGGTCTCCCAGCTTTCTATATACATATTTTAGTATTGTTTATTTAGCATTCCATTGGCATTATTTGTTATTTTTTTTGTTTTTTTAATATATACGTAAATATTAGATCACTAGGTCCCTATGGTAATTGCATGACATACTTACTCTTGTCTCTGCCTACCCCTTAAGGAAATTGTCATAATGGTATTCATTTTCTTCATAATGTACTTACTTATTTATTTTGCAATTAATCAACAGTGTTATTTATGTAGCTTTATGGAACTAAAATTCGAAGAATATGTTCAAGTAGCTTAAATTTTCATAAAATAAATACTAGGTAACATTTTAAACTATGAAGTAAATTACTAAAAACAAATTATCATGCAAAAAGCCATCTACATTAGAAAAAGAAATTATAACAGAATTATTTTATAAGAATGTGTGCATCAGTGTGGCTGACTGGCACGCTAGTCGCGTGCTCTTCCCTGCCATGCGCAGATAATTAAAAATAATATTTCTTAGTTGTGGATGTCATATCTATGTATGTTTATGTATAATATATATCCTTGGCCCTTGATAGCATTATGTAATAAATTATCGTATGTACGAGAAATTTGGGAATAGATCAATTTGCATGGTTTACTGGGACACTATTTAGATTCAGTCGCGACTCTGCATTAATAAAGCACCATCATTGCTTGTGACTGCATAGTAAATATTAACAATTATGTTAAAAGTGATATAACCATTTATAATTTTTGTTGACCATGTCTTCTGTGCAATTTAATTTAATATCAACATCCACCTTTTATTTCATTGAATAATATAGTGTATTGATTTCTGAATGAAACAATGTTTGATATTTTGTAAAAAAAAATTGTTTGTATAAAACTAACAAGTTGACAATTATTATACAATGAATATTGTTAAACGGTCTGAAACTTTCATTTCTATTTTTTTATGGTTATTAATCCAAACCAAAATTAGTATTACATTTGTGTGCATTCAAACATGTCCACTTGTTGGGTGGACTTTGTTATCAATGTATGGGATGCAAAATTTGGTGAATGATTATTGCACATTTTATGACTAATAGTGTGAATAAAGTCTTATGTCATGTCCTTCCATACATTGTCACACAATTTCTAATGATTATAATATATTCCTCCTATAATAGGTAAGTTGCTTTTGTTTTTTTTTAATATTAACTGTCTAATAGAACACAGGTAATCATGATTTAACATTACCAATTGATTTCAATATATTAGTGGTTACACTTATATCTTTGTAATAAAATGGTGTATCAGAACAGCTGTATAAACACCTAAATTTATATTTTGTTTACCTTATTTATCAGTCAGCACCAATATTACATGAAGGTTGATACCTAGTACCAACTCATGTTGATTTACCAGTGGTGACCATATGCTTTTGTGAGCAGCCAGAAGCAATATGTGAAATATGATACACTTATCAAGATTATAGGTAGATCAAACATTACGTTTTTTTAAAGTAGATTAAGAACCTAATGTAATGACTTGCTATAAGGATTTCTGATTTAATAAAATTTGGAAGTGATTTCAAAATGTTTAATTCTTATTAAATAATTATTGACAATTCACAAGCATTGAATTGCGACAGGTATACATAGTATTAACATATTACAGGTGCATATGAGTGGAAATCTGCTACATGGACTTGTTCCTGTAAACAAAAAAGGAAAAAGTAAATTATTGAAGTGTTATTCTATAACTATGGTTTAAATATTTTTTTAATTTTTATGTGACTTAATACCTCCAATCTGGTGCTGCTGTTCAGTAAACCAAAAATTCCATCTTCAAGAGTGCCTTCGTTAAGAACAGCAGTGTATGGGACTCCTATTAGAAGGTTCTCTTTTATCTAATAATATAGAATGTTGTATTAATATGCACCCATAAAAATATTAATACTTGTGTATATTCAAATATACACAATATATATAACTACAAATATATATAATTATCATTCAAATGATAATTTGCGATTATGCACATGATTTTATTAAAATAATTTTATTTTAACATGGATGATAGTCACTCATAAGCTTAATAACTCAAATAGACAAACATATAAAATTGATATTTTACCTGTGACTCTAGTGAAAGAGACATATCAGGAAGTAAACTTGATATTTTCTTCAATTTTAATTTTTCATGTAATAATGTAGCTAGTTGAGCCAGGGTTTCCTTTTTACTTGGATCTGAAATTATATGTTACTTGAACAGATATGTTGGTACTACTAACTTACCTATGAAATGACTAGATTCTAGAGTCTCAAATAAGGAATGTGACCTGTAATGTCTAGCTACTATTGATATTAGTTTCTTTGCTATTGAGGGAGACTGCATGTGATCATAAAATTATAATTTTAAAGGGTTTGTCTTTCCTTACCTTTGAAATTCAATGCAAAAGAAACTTTGTATGGTGCCATGTTTCTGTGAAGCCTCAAGTATTCATCCTTTAGGTTGTTAGTAACACCATCTAGCAATAAAGTCAATACTGCATTCTCCAAGCCCATTGTACAAGTGAGACAAGATTTATTTTTCAAGCCCTGCAACAAACATTTTCAAATAGGTAAGTATTTACTCATACATTTGTTTCAAATCTGCGTAACAATTCCACAATCATAAACATAATACCAAATGTTGTACTCTAGTACTTACAAATTCAAGTGGTTTAATTGTTATGCTTTCAACAGATTGTTTGCCACAATGAAAGCATGCAACTATGTCAACATTGGCACTGTTATCTTCATACTTCATGTCATTTATGCTAAATAAACTTGGTGTAGTTGTGATCTGAAAGAATGAATCAGTTATAGACTCTCAGTGGAAAGAGTACTAATGAAAATGGTAAAAATCAAAAACAAATTAAAACAGTGTAGAATGTTTTAGCAATTAAGAAAGTGGGGTTCATAGTACCAATCTGTATTGGATTGCATCAAATAAGCTTGTGGGCTCAGCTCATAAGTGTGTGGTGATAAAGATAGTTTATAAGGGCTGTTTCTATAAGAAATGAGCAACTTACAGAGCTCCACCAATACTTTCTGTATCTCTGCCACTGAACAAAGTACTGCATAATATCTTGTTGAGGCACTATAAGGTCAAATTGCATGAGTGAATTGCTTTTCAGACAACAGTCATCACTATTGAAAGCAACTGTGTCTTCACAATTTGGTGCCTTGTGATTGATGATACCGTAAGTTAATAAATCTGGCCTTTTAACATCATGCACAGATTTATGTAAAAATACAGGAAAAGTCTTTTTTGTCTTTGCATGTATGGATTGGAGCCAATTGACCTGAATATTTTTCATTAACTTTAGACTAGGTTGCTCATGTTTGTATTGGTATAAATTACTTGATGTCTGGGTTGTTCTAAAGAAATGTTTCATGTGGAGTAGTTTATGTATTTCAGTTTTCATTTTCTTTCAATTCAGCCGTCCTGGAGCTCTCAATTTCAACTTCATGCAGCGGAATATTTCCTAGAGGAGCCACAAAATAGTCATCTTCTTTCACAGTGGCATTTTTTAAAACATCTTTTTGGCAATTTCCTTGAGTTATTTTGTCAGACCTTAAATTTAAGTTTCTGGAAAAAAAATTATATTCATTGATTCATGTACATGGTGTGACTAACAACATTATTTATTGACTATAAGTTACTAGTATGAAAATATGTGATATGTGGTATGGTGCAGTCTTGACATACAATACATACCATACATTATAATATTGTACTTAACTAAAGTGTTTTAGTAATTGATAATATTTCTCACTTACTGATTTTCAAGAACAGAATAGAGTGGTTGCACATTATCTGTATTAATATGAAGTATTTTATTAGCAAAACTTATGGAGTCCTCCAAAGTTCTTAAGCCTTCATCAGTATCATATTTAACCAAAGAAAGTCTTTCTAAGAGGGCAATAGTATTTTTATCTACTGTTATTTTGACTGGTTGTGCTTTTTCTAAAATGCTTACTGGAACTTGAGGCACTTTACCACAAAAAAATCTATTAATAACAATATTACGATTACATAGGTTTTTCAGAACAAATCTATGGGTCATAATTGAAATTATTTAGCGAAATAATATCACAGATTTATCGTTCGTTTAAGGTTAGAAGCAAATCAAGATAGACTATTTGAAGTGGCATGCAACTCGCATGATACGATATGGATGGTATGAATTATTACGCTATGGCAAAGAAAGAAAAGATAACACAACAGCTGATTGATAGCAGAATGACGACAGCTGTCAATGTCAATTATTGTTGTTTATTTCTTACCAGGCTAGGATCGTAGATCATGCTGTGTAATCTTGATGTAATTGTATTATAACTTATTAATTTTTTTATGTATATGATTTGTTTTATTTTTTCTCTAAAAGCCATTCACAAGCTGATACTGCTTTCGGTTAAGGCCGAAAATACCAAGTAACCTTAAATATACAGAGATGATGAGGCAATATGGTTTCTGACTCTAGCCTATCTCAAAACGTTAATAAAATGCATGACATCTCATCTCATGTCAACTAATTTCAAGATACTGTCAAAATTGTCAAACAAAACATAACCTCAAATGTAATAATTTGTTAAAATTGATTGTATATTATAAACGATTGCCATCTATTTTGTGCCGGAATATTTTATATCAGGTAAACTTTTCGAAACTAGAAATATACCTTGCTTAATCAAGCATCGCTATCATACTATTTCCTTTGTTACAAAATGTTATACTTTTATACATGTTCTAGTCATAGTTTATTAAATGATTATTATCTATGAGTCCTTTGTAGTTTGTTGATTTTCCTACTTAATTTGCGTCATGATATAGTAGTTACCACTGTGGGGAAACGCCTTGTCTCCCAATTTTTATAATTGTAGTCCGGAGGAGTAGTAGCAGGCTTAACTAATAGACTGGGCTTAATATTTTCATGGTTATAAATATATATATACAGGACCACTCCTTGAAAAGCATTTTACCTTCTGAAGTACTTATCACCAATCAATTATTTTTATGGTAATATGTATCTGAAATCTCTATTTTTTTTTTGCATTTCAGGTAATATGAGGAAGCAAGCAAATAGAAACATATTATATGACAAGTTGCATAGGGGTGGTGTTCTAGTTTGTGTTGGTTTGACCCTTTATGGGTCTGTTCTGTTAGGAGACCACTTCTACAAATACTACAAATATGTCCGGCCACAGATACAGGCAGCAAAGGCGGCCGCTGAACAGGAACTCTTGTCTGAAGGAGCGGATAAAATACTTTTGAAAGATTAATAGCCAATATTTATTTAACAAATTGTAAATTTAAGCTGTAAATGTATTTTATGTAGATATCTTAATTTTGTTTTATGAAATAAACCAAGTGAATTAGATTTAATTAATGATTTTTACATTCAATATCAATCCCAATACTTACCTAAAAGAAATAATAAGTAAATGTGAAGTATAAATAAGAAAACATTCAAGAAAGTCCAATAATAATTAGTATACTACTGTGACATTTGATGAATGATGTAAGTATTATAATTATAATAATTTCAAGAAGAGCTTACTCCGTCTCACATATTTTAGTGTTTCATATTTTATGAGTCTGCTGTGAACACTACTCTCAAAAGACAGAACCTAAGTGTTTTATCACAAAATTACTATTGTTATCAAATGCATATTGGATGTAAATGTAGTTAAATCATTTATATATTTATCATAGAATTAAGTACCTCTCACTCTCAGTGTGTTGCTATCAATTATTTAAATTAAATGTGATACTTAATATTAATAATATTTTCTTATAATATTAACATTATTCTCAGTGAATATTTGGTGCCTGAACACCTTTGACTTAGTATCCCTTCGGAGTTATTTTTGAGCTTCCAAACTATTCAAAGTACGCACACACCCAATACCTATGCCCACTACATAACCTATGCCTGACTTATAATAGAGATACCTACATACTTCCTTTCTATACTTAAATAAGGTGTGTGCGAAATCCCTAAGAGAAAACGTGGTTGTAATATATTATGACTAGATAGGGCTGGTCACGTGCAGGTCGTCCCATTTATGCTTCTTGTGAACAAGGTAGGAAGTGCTGCAATTACCTGTGATGGATAGTGGGAGTTAGATGCGCCCGTAAGGGTCGCGCCATCCATATAACTTTCTTATCTACCTTCGAAGGGCACTTTATGACATCTTTACGGGAATCGAAAAATATGGACGACCCTTGAAACATTAAAAACGCAGCTCTCGTTTCGAGTTCCGACTCGCAAATCTAGTTCAAGATTCAAGGACTATATAGACAAGTAGCTATATAACTAAAGTACTTACCTACATACTTACTTATACGCCTACGAGTTTTCTGATGTTTTTTTTATTAATGGTACGAATTATACAAGGTGGTGAAACGTTTTTTGTATTGTAGGTAGCCAACCGACGCTTGCAGCGCCAGGGTGTCACACGCAATGTAAGTTAAGTAAGTACTTGCCTTTTAAATAATGGAACCGCTGTGCTCACATAGTGAAAGATGACATTTTTCATCACATTTGCACAGCGTCATCACGCGTAATTTGGCTATGGTCTCCTGTAAGGTGGAGATCGGTAAGCCCATTTTTGTCATAACTACCGTGAGTACTTGCCTACCTAGGTAATGGATGTCAAGCATAGAATAAGTTATCTTTTCCAACATCACTATTATATGGAGCGAGCATACCTACCTGCCTACCTACTTACTAAAATGTCTAACTACTTACTGCGTGCCTATCCGCGTTGGTTACGTAAACGAGTAGATAAGAATCTAATTGCCTCTCAGGTAAGTACATACACACCTATCTGAAATGTACGCTTCAGGAGATCCACCTGGCGGTATATACAGGGGATGGTTGTACTAAATAGCCGTCAATCCGTGATTTCTTGTGGAGCTGGCAATATCCGGTTCAGCGTTATTCCCAACGTGTGTTTCCGTTCGAGATGTGGTTGAGATTGTTAAAACGTATTTATATCTATAGCACTTCTCATCTATATCTATACAGATAAATAAAATTGACGTGTCTGTTTGTAATTAAAAAATAACAGCTTTTCACTAAATGCATATGAAAGTTTACACGATACCTACTGACACTAAAAAACCAAGTTTTAATTTTTTTCTCTGTCTGTCTGTCTGTTTGTTCCGGGTAATCTCTGAAACGGCTGTACGGATTTTAACGGGACTTTCACTGGTAGGTAGCTGATGTTTCAAGGAGTAACTTAGGCTACTTTTATTTATTAAAAATATTAGGGTTCCGCGACAATAAGGAAGAAACTAAATCTACGCGGGTGAAACCGCGGGGCACAGCTAGTTTTATAAAAAAATGTAACCTACCAACTCTATAGCCGATACTTTGTGTAGGTATAAGTGCTGAGTGCTTAGAATAGTTCCTAAACGCAGTTTTACTATGAACGCTTGATTGCAACACTAAGTACATTTCGCTAGCCGTGTTCTGTGGAGATACGAAGCCTACGATTGCTTGCAACATGCTTTTCACTCTTTAAATATAGGTACATACTTCCTCCCTATCAATTTTTATTATTCCAATTTAATAAAGGGGTTGAATCAGCTCTTGTTAGAAAATTTTTCATCGATGTGCTAAATAAAACGGGATTTCTAAATTAAAATTTGGAATATTTATTTATTTATTGAAACAACCATTTTAACATCATTACAGTATTATAACTAATTCGACGTTAAATGTAACCTAAAGGAACTTACATCTGCTTAAAATAATAAAAAACTAGGCTTGTTTGCGTTTAGGCGCAAAATGTATTGTCCCTCATCGGTGTCATTGTGGAGATTGTGTGGACATCTTTGGACACCATGGCCTGTTATGCGTCGGCTGCGCCGGTCGGCGATCTTGTCATTCTTCCATCAATGACCTAATACGGTGGGCTCTGGTCACCGCCGGGGTGCCTGCTGTACTGGAACCAGTAGGTTTGGCGCGCCGCGATGGCCGGAGACCCGATGGTATGTCGCTTGGTAGTAGGTACGATCACTCCACCTCATGCAGGTAAGTTTTCGATGTAGAATGACAAAGCACCCGCCTGGTGGCATGGCAGTGTCACTATGTTTTAGAATAATAAATTAAGTACAACAGTACTGGGGCCTACTAACGGTTTAAGCAGAGCGTATTAAGAACTTCTTAGCTTTGACGTCATTCATTTTGTGATACAAAAATTAAATGTCAAAGCTAAAAAGTCGCAGCTATTACGATGATGGTACGTCCCCTGCCGCGTTTTTCACTAAGGTTTCTCGTCGTCGTATTTTGTATCAATGTACTATGATTGAAAGCAACGCTCGTCGTCGAGTTCGAAGCTGAGAAACCATAGTGAATAACGAGGCTTATGTTAGTTATCTGTGTGTTGTGTTGTGCTTGTATGTGGTGTATACAAGTACCTACTCAAGGACTTAATCATTTCAAAGCTCCTTTAGTAGGCGATGCGCGGGTACAGTACTCTGATTGTCTTTTATACCTTTTTGGAGCCAAAAGATTACAGTGAGGTCAAAAATGCGTCTTTGACAATCCTACAGAGGTTGCAAGAGCTCAAAGACGTACTCGCTTACTGACCATTGATCAGGCGGGCAAACGTTGTGCTAGTCATAGCTAATATAATAATTATAATAAATTGCTATTTTGTACGGAATAAAAATATAATTTTATTTCATTACACGCACCTAATACCTACTACCTAATCACATCTTAGATCCTTTATGATAACACAGGCTACCAAAAAAATTTTTTTGTTTAGTGCCGCTAATTGTATGTTATAATTTGGTTAATTAATCCGCAAGACGTTGTGGGAAGCTGTCAAATTCGCGAAGCTACGTTTAGGTTTGTACCGATCCAAAGGCGTTAGATAAAACTGGGTCGTGTTTTATGTATTTTTGAAGAAAGTAGTAATGAAAGGCTGGAATGAAAAGCTGGTATTTTTGATGGCCCACAGATTAGACTTTTAATGAAATACAATGATTTCATTAATTCAATGAATAATTTAGAAGCAGAGGCTTGGAAATCTTCAGTTGCTGTTGTAAAAAAAATCTAGGAAATCAGAAGGCCGAAAATTACAACTTTTCATTTCATTTCATTTGACAAGTTTCCTGAAAATCTTGGTGCGTATAGCTATAGATATATTATTTCTTTTAAAATTATTTACTCTTGCGAAATCTCGAAAACTACGCGTAGCATTTAAAAACTAAGTATAATTTTTTTATTAGGGTACCGAACGTACTTGAAATCAGTTTTACTTTTAGCGGCACCAAAATCATTGTAGGCCTGTATAATAGTCCCAGCCATTATACACATATTTGTGTGACGTCACGAAAAGGAGATCCTTGAAAAGAAATGTAATTTTGCAAACTGTACATCACGCCACGAATCCCCGCAGGTCTTTTCTTTGGAGGCACTTATATATTATAATTTGTTATTCATAACGCCATTTTATGTTAAAATCTCAGGAATTATCTGAACACTAATGTGTTTAATTTCGTAATTGAAATTGTAAACAGCACGCGACTCCGACTGAGCAGGATTTGACTTATTTTTATAATACAATTCGCACAATACGAGCTATCATTATTGTAAACTTTTATTAAAAGCCATTCAGTAGTTCTGATAGAGTAACAAATATCCATATAACAAATAACAAATATTCCAATTCAAACCTTCACGTTTAAAATATAATTAATAGGATTATTAAAAAAAATAGGCGAGATTCAAAGAAAACAGAGTAAATACTTTTTTAGAGTAAAACCTCCAGTGAAACAGCTTTACCTATTACTTTACATAGATTATTCATTTTATAACTTACTAATGGCTGAAATATCAAGCTAGCATTAAAAACATGGATAAGAAAGCATTAATATAGCTTTTGCACACGAATTCCTAATGTGTTTTTTATTCATATTGAAATTATTTTGAAACGAGCTGAAATACGAACAGGCGTATACGTATCTAATGATAGACGAATCTCTTTAATGTCATATCTCACTGATCCAGCATTATTAGCACAGAATCCCTACTTAATATTATAAATGCGAAAGTAATTCTGTCTGTATGCCTGTTACGCTTTCCCGCTTAAACCTCTCAACCGATTTTGATGAAATTTGGCATAGACAATCTTTAGACCCTGGGAAAGTACATAGGCTACCTTTTATTTATTTAATATTTATTTATTAAATATTAGGTTACCATAAGGTTGAAACTAAATCTACGCGGTTAAACCGCGGGGCACAGCTAGTAAAGTATAAGCTAAGGCGTAATAGGTACTACAAGCGATACGGAGTATAGGAACAAATCCTTCGAAATCACACCCTCACATTCACCCAATAACAATAATACATGCAGAGGTGCAGTAATAACAACACCCACTTTTCACCGAATATGATTAAGTGCCAACGTGACAGATGGTGAGTCTATCGCCGTCTCAGGCACTATACATACGTCTTGAATTACTTCTCAGACATATGCAGGTTTCCGCACGATGTTTTCCTTCACCGTAAAGCACGTGGTGTGAAATCACTGTACAAAGTTTTTAGAAAAACTCATTGGTTGGTACAGGCTCTGCTGGGATTCGAACTTGCGTCGCTGGCGTAGCAGGCGACTGTACATAGAGGATAAGGTTGAAATTCGTATCTTTAAAACCGACTCTCGATGACGTGTCGCACTCGCTGAGAAATCTTAGTGAATACTTAGTAATTCCCACTAGAATTCCTGCATGAATGATCGCTTTCCCAGTAGCAGTAGGTATGTCAAATAATTTGTTGTTTCTTTCTTAAGTTGTTGTTTTATGGCGACATTAAGTAAATATCTTATACTATTAGGGCCTTCGGGGCTGTTCAACCTTTTTTTCTTATGCATAGGAAAGTCAGTATCAAAGGTGGAGTAGTCAGACGAGTTTTCAAAACATCATATTATCAATAGGTAAAAAAGCTAACTTTAAATATAATTTCTTGGTGTAAGTAGCGTATTTTTTATAATTCCTTGTGCATTCAGCATTATCACATTACGATTTCTACGAACTTTTTGTGCTAGGTCGTTTTGTTAATCTACTTTCGGCACTGACTGTCCCTAAACCTTTCTGAAAAGCTCCGTATACCTTAGGACAAATCCTCCGCATAACTTGAAGGAGAAACGCCGAGAGTATAGTAGTGAAGACATGTAAAGACTTTTTATTTGTTACCTGCGGGTATTTACTACAAATCTCAGGATTTGGGTAACGCAGTGGAACAGTTTCTTTTGTGTTGTCTGGTTATCTTTTTATTTATTTTATTTTGATATTACATGTGAGATTTATTTATTTATTTTATTTTTCAACCTTATAGAACGGCTTGAAGCCACTTAAACTAAAGGGAAAAAAAAAGGAACACTTTCATGCAGTCTCCTCACAAAACTCCAAACATACAGACAAAATATTCTTCCATTCATCCGCAAACAAATCACATTCAGGATGATTATCCAAGAAAGTGTTGAATGCGGAGAGAGTGCGCGGGAACGGCGACCGGGCCCGAGCGACTGTGCGGCTCGCGGGCACACAGAATAACTTGTGCTTTCTGCCGCGCAAGTATTTATTTGGCACGTAGAGGCGGCACAACTCGTCATGAAGAGAAGGAGCATCAATGTGACCACGTATTGTCTTTAGACCGGTTATCATTTGCGCATGTTTTCTCCTGACCTGCAAAGAATTATACCCTAGACTACCAAGAAGAAACTGTGTAGGGTACAAGTAAGGGTAGTATCCGTAAACTCGCTTATAAAGGTATCTGAGGAAGGCTTTCTGCACCTTTTCAAGCTGAACCGAGTATTTGCTCTCGTGTGGATTCCACACACAAGCACTCGACTCTAGCTTGCTACGGACCAAAGCACAGAAAAGCATCCTCAAAGCCTGCACATTGGTGAAATCACGCGTGTTTCTGAGAACAAATCCCAGACGCCTAAATGAATCCTTGGCAACGGACTCCATGTGCTCATGAAAGTTTAGCTTACGATCAAACATGACACCCAGGTCCCTCACGTGTTGTGGTCTTGATATAAGGTTTCCTACGAGTTGGTAGTCATAGTCTATGAGGTGCCGTGCTCGACCGAAGCTCATGATATTGCATTTAGATGCATTAAATTCCATCTTATTTGAGTGGGCCCACTGACACATTGCATCGATGTCAGATTGCATCGCTAGACAATCGGCCTCAGAGCTAATCTCACAGTATAATTTTAAATCATCGGCGTAGAGAAGGCACTTAGTGTGCTTGAGCACTTGCGGAAGATCGTTAATCATGATGAGGAACAGCAGAGGACCAAGCACTGAACCCTGGCTTACCCCAGAACGCGTATGGTAAGGCTGGGATTCATAGACACCTAGTTTGACATACTGCTGACGGTCTCGCAGGTAGTCAGCGAGTAGTTTAAGAAGCCCGGGTGGGAACCCTATTGCGCTTAGCTTCGTCAGCAGTATGTCATTATTGACTCTATCAAATGCCTTCTTAAAATCGAAGTAGAGTACATCTACTTGGCTACCTCTATCAAGTTGTGCGGATACAAATTCAACCAATGTGAGTAGGTTACTGTTAACTGATCGTCTAGCTCTGAAGCCGTGTTGTTCGTCGCATAAAAATTTCTCAACCTGACTGTAAATATGCTTGTGGAGGATAAATTCGAAGACTTTGGCTGGAGAACATAAGTTAGCAATCGGGCGATGTTCTGTTACATTAGTAAGGTCAGATGTTTTTGGAATGGGAGTGACTCTCGATATTTTCCACTGTGAAGGGTAAGAACCGGTACGGAGGGTTAAATTAAAAATATGTCGAAGAGGAGCACAAAAAAATTTCCTCCCTAATTTAAGAATGGCAGGTGGAACATTGTCTGGACCTCCGGCACTGTTTACTTTAAGTTTATTAATTCCGTTGACAATGTCAGTTTGGGTAATAGGCAGAATATGTATAACATTGCTGTTTGAGTTATTATCAAGATGAGAAATTTTGTCTGAATTCAAAATTGGTATGTCAGGAAGAAAGACACTGGAAAAGAACGAGGCAAATGCATCAGCTGCCTGTGTGCCCTGAAGGTCCTTACCTTCGTACGACACCCTAGGTTCAAATCCACCCTTGGTTCGGAGGTCTGAGATATGTTTCCAGAAACTACGCGGGTTGGTACCCATGTCATCTTCAATACGCTGTAAATATTTGCTATAGGCAAAGGTGATACGAGATTTTATACTTGCTCTAAGGTTGGAGTATGAAGTATAGGTATGAATGTTGTTAGTATTTTTCCAAGTTCGGTGCAGTTTATGTTTCTTTTTAATATCAATAATAATATCCTTCGTAAACCAGACCGGGTATCGCCTACATTTATTTTTACTTCGCCTTTTTTTGGGAGTACAGGAATCAAAAATATTGTAAATGGATTCATAAAAATATTGAACAGCTAAGTGTATATTATTGGCCTGCAAGACATTATCCCAGGAAATGTTAGATAAAAGGTCATATAACAACTCGTAGTCACATTTATGAAAGTTCCAGTCTCTAGCCGAAAGTATATTGCTAGGTGGAGCAGCGCATTCATGACGAGCCGCGTCGACACTCACCTCAATGTCCAGCGGTGGATGGTAGGCATCCGGTGTGACTAGGCCTTCGGTGGCAGTCACATGGGAAATACGGAAGTCAGCACTTTCCTGGATTAATACCACATCTAATAGGCCTCCATGCAGATTCACAATACCATTCTTCTCATTCAGACAACAGTATGACAGAAAGTAACAATAATAATTATTTACAGTTAAAGAGGCACTATTTAAATTTATATCACCTAATATAATAACAGATCCATTAAGATATTACATTGACGGTCTCTTATTAACATAGTAGATTGACAATATTCTGAGACAGATGGTATATGACGTGTATAAATCTGTCACTGTGAACGGCGAAACAATCATGGCAATAAGAGCTTATAGTAAGACCCCGTGGTCAGTCTGTAAAACGTCTGTGGACTGGTGATTATAGTGTCTTGAATATTCGTATATTATGTTTCTTTATAAGTTATTGTTCTTTTAATTTTTTCAAGCGTTATTTAATTTTGATACAGAGCAATTTCTGTGTAATTTTCGCAAGATAACAAAATGCCCTTTATACTTACATTGTAGTCCGTAAAAAGTAACTAATTAGCATTGTTTCCGTTAATTAATAATGTTAATTAGCCGTGCTCTATCTATTAACAACGGTCACAGAGTGTACCAACGCCATTGACACGCTCAGTGGGTACAGGGGTGTAAATGGATAATCAGAACTTCCCTTTCTCTCCGCTGATTTGTTTGAATTTACCCTCGCACAATAGAGTCAACTAACAATAGTACTGAGCCCGGTCATCTATTTAGAACACTTTATTATCGTGGATGCCACACTAATATAATAAACAGGAAAGGTAGTTAGTCTGAAATTACATTTGATAGTTGCTTGTCTGTAGACCTACTTGTTCATACCTATACGAATATGTTTATCATTGTTTGAAATTTATGTGACAAAAACTTAAAACTACTCTGCTGTTGCGACAGTATTCGGCACTTCGGTCCAAAAAAGGCTGTACTTAACGTAAAACCTTATTTATATCGTGTCCTGAGCGTGTGACGTTGACAGAATATGCAATATTATTTACCTATAAACTTTTCCATTACGGTCATATTTTCGTACTAAACGTAATGCAATTTTGTTTGTAACTAAATTGAGAGGTAATCACTTTAGACGGCACTTTATTCGGAGGACCGAGGGCGGGCTGTGTCCGCGACGCTCGGCCACACCGCCCGCCGGCCGGCTTCAGCGAACGATTATAAATTCATCGTCCATTATTCACAATTGGCTTCCACAGCCTCTGACAGCTGGGCCGATAATTCGTTAAGTCTAAACTGCGACCGCTCGCTGCGTGCACCCGATAACGGCACAATGGGATTCAACAAAATATACAAGGATAGTATGAAACGTGCGTCGCCAGGCGCGTCATCGACTTGTTTGCTCATTCTAATGAGTGGGCCTATATTAAAGGCATTTGGGTAATTTTCGCGTTGGGAGTTGTTCCTGCAAATATTTTGTATGCTAGTGGAAGGAACATGATTTTGTTTGAAAAAGAAGTAGCGCAAGTGTTAGTGCCGCGCTCGCACCCGGCGGCGCTCACTCGTTAGTGAATCCGGTTACCAGTCGCCGTCCTAACTTTGTATACACTGCCTTTGCCTGACGGATGTCCAACAGCCTGATTTTTCGTAAATAAAATTTGTAACCTTTTGGGCATGGGCAATTTTAAAATAACCTAATGCTGTGTGAAATTCTTATAAAAATATTTCAGAACTGGGTGGATTAACAAGTATTGAAAGAAATATCCATATTCATGATCTATCGTCTTTTATCGTAATTTATCACCGACCTTAAATATACAAGTACTAGCTAAGGCAACTGGTTTACTTACGTTGTTGTTACGTTGTCTAAGCAAACTTGATTAACGGCACCATCCACACTTTCCCAAAGGCTGTGGCAATCAAACATTCCATTGTGCAAAAGGAACATTGCCCTCACATGCCACATGGGTACTTTGAATATCACAGTTTACTTATCTATACATAAATAGATAGTTCACTGTATGATTTAATGACAAGGAGAAGATTTGTTAAAATATTCATTGCGGTTAATGTTAAAAAAAGAATAGCAAGATGTTAGGCATCCAATGCATATTAATTAATTTCTTCCATTCTAAAGTCCGATAAACGCTAAGCGGTGCCATTGTTGGCTCAAAGCCAGAATGATTAAGCGCAAAACAAATACGTTATTAATAAAGTTTTATAAAATGACGACTCGAAAACTCTTTCGAGTCGTCATTTTATACGAGACGAGAAGTGAGTATTTATCAGATTGTTGTTAAACGCTGAAATAGCGCGTCCGCGTCGTGACAAGCGCCGTTAATTCTTGCTCTCGCCGAGCTTCTAAACTGTTAAAAGAGTAAGGTAATTAAGTATGATGGATATTCGGAGTTTATCGCTGGCGGCAAGGACGCGGCCACTCGCAACTTTCTTATCTCTTTCGGGACCAACTTACGGCCGCGCTGTCTCCGTACTATCGCATTCCTGGTATAGCGTGCGACGTGCGTGCACATTGCGGCTAAACTAACCCACTTAACTATACATCATTAAACAAACAAGATAACTTTCTATTTCGTACCATAACACATAACGTCGAACTACGATCTATTCGTTGTTTGCCGTATCCGTGACCCTTGATAGTGTGTTCATACAATTTCGTTTGTATAAGCAAAACTGCAAAGATCACTTTTATTACAGTCATTGTTGGGTGGAGCAAGTCGCCCGAGGCATATTCAGCGTGGTGGTAAATCCGCTATTGTCCCGTATTTACTATACAATTACGGTTCAATTGTGCAGCGGATCTCCAACTAAGCTTGCGTCAATAGTTGGGCTTTGTGCAGAACTGTTTTTATTCCCATCGATCAGCCGGCCCGTTCACAGTCAACAGTCAGTCATGCAGACGGCGCAATAGTCGATGCAGTAGATTAAGCTCTATTGTTCCTCTTCGAACAAATTCTGTAGGTTTTATTTTCAAAAAGTTCATCTGAAGTGCATTTGTTTGTTCCATTAACAGTCTATGTTCTATTCTATGATTAAAATCCTATGAACTTATACATAATATGTTAATATTATTAGCTAAGTAAGTAGAAGGCTGTAGCGAATGAATAGTGGTTAAGGTAGACATTTAGTAATTGTGATAAGTGGACTGATAGCGCTGTGAGCCAGCGGGGTCGGGAACATTTGAGCAACATTCCCGGAGCGTGCCTACCTCCCCAACTTTGTGTACACAACACAACGCTGTGTGGATATCTAGAATTGCCGGAGGGCAACCCTTGTCATGGGAGATTTGTAAACGAAAAAGCCTCTAATTTGGGTTTGTGTTTTGACAAGTCATCTGAAGGTAGACGTTCTGACTTTCCAATATTATTACGGATCTAGTTTACATGTACAAAGGCAATAGAAGCTTTTAAAATATCATTTTACCGATGATTACTAAGCACCAAATAAATGGTGACTTCATATATTGCAGAGTATGTAGGTAGGTATTCAAAATAACAAAGTACCTAATCGATATAGATCACTTACCTAAATATTTCCTAATAGTATTGGATACTGATATTAGATACACAAGTATCGATGCAACCTACTAATTCACAAACAGTCAAAAATAATGTGATCATACTCATACTTATGTATCTAAAGGTGTTTAATATGGTAATTATTTCAAAGTTACAAACATAGTCAGGTACTAATTAATACCTTTACGGTTTTGCGTAATGGATATAATTATTAATCACACAACAAATATATACTTTTTGTAATGTAAGTAACATTTACACTTAAGAGTAAAAAAATTATGTTATTTTCGTTAGTGGCACAAGCTGGCTGAATGATGTCCGAGCTCAGGCGCTGAGCCCGACACCATTTCATTGGCCGCGTATCTTGATCAGGTGACGCAACATTACATAAAAAGCAAATTGTACATCTTTTTTTAGTTAACAAATCCGTCTTGACGAGGGTTCGTACTGTTTTTTCGGCAAAAGTAGAAATAAAATCGGCACAAAAGCAAATCCTGCTAGATCACGCTCAGGATCTCGATTTTTTGGATTGCTCTGAAACAAAAACAACTTAGAGTTTTCCTGTTAAATGCATTTACCATTCCAAATGTATTTATCACTGGCGAAGAGTATATATACATCGTGTTTACTTTAATCATCGATTTATCATTTTACCTATTTTTGTGACAGAACAACACTGTCGAAAGAAAAAACACGCAGTAGGTACAATATTATAAAATAAAAGTTTTTAAATAACTGCATGCTTGACTAATTGCAAGTCTACGTAGTAAATGGTGTACGTATAATACGTATACGGACTAATGTACTTTGACTTTGGAACAAAATTAAATATACTTTTTTCATTTGCACACATTACCTACACTCCGCCGCCATTTATCTGAGTTCGGTTTAATGTGTTGAAAAAATAAAAAGCATTTGGTTAATATGTTGCGTCCACATCCTTAATTAGCAGGTAGAGACTAAGTAGGGACCGTGGTCCCTGCTGCTGTGGTCTCGTCTCGGGGACAGCGGCCCCCTGCAATCATTTACGTCATGTTCTTATGATTCAGTACCAAGATACCTAATTACTGTCATTAACATACAATTCTTTAACAAATTCAGAAAAGTTATTTTTTATAAGTACAAAATGTTAATAAAAGAAAATATTTAAGACTAGCTTTGCGCAGTTTTACCCGCATTGGCTTTATTTCACGGAGTCCTATTTAAAAAAAGTAGCCTAAGTTACTCCTTGTAACATCAATTAGTGAAACTCCCGTTAAAATTGATCCAGCCGTTTCTGAGATTGACCCAAACAAACAGAGAAGTTTTTTCTATTTTGTATATACTTTCATATGCATTTAGTGTAAAGAAGTTAATTTGGAATTACAAATAGACACTTCAATTTTATTTATGTTTATAGATGTATACACGTTTTTTGCCTGTATAGATTCAGTATATATTTATGTTCAGGTGTAGCAAGTATGTGACAGGCTATATATCATCTACTGTAGTCGGGTTAGCGTATGAAACTGAACGCAATGTAGTGGCACAACCGCTGCGAGGCCACAAAGCCGTTGCGGCTGTCATCCACGTTCCGCGATATTCGCACTGCCGGCCCAATATTCTCAAATTACCATTAGTTCTGGTTGCAAATTGTTGTGCGTACTGTTTTTAAACACTTGTATGGTTCGCCGCAGTTAGGTATGATATTATATTACAAACTAGCTGTGCACCGCGCTTTAACCCGCATAGAATTAATAAATGTGCTTAAGGTATTTTTTTAAATAAAGGTACCCTAAGTTACTACTTGTAACATTATCAGCCAGTGAAAGTCAAACAGACCGACAGACAGACGTACAGACACACATGAAGAGAAAAAAAATAATGAGTACCGTTTCATGTGCATTTAGTGGAAAGCTGTTAATTTAAAATTACAAACAGACACTTCACTGTTAGATATCTATATAGGCATGTAGCTGAAGAAGCGTATCTACTTATGGAACCTCTAAAAAGGTATACCATTTTTTTTGCCTTAGGCGTTTGTGTTTCTGAAAGCGCATACGCAGCAAATGAACCACGAATGTTTAATCGCTATCATTAATGCGGAATATGCAACATATTTTATACATTTTAATGATTACATCTATACATCTATATCTATACAGATAAATATACATATATAATTGAAGTGTCTGTTTGTAATTCCAAAATAACAGTTTTTCAATAAATGCATATGGAAGTATACACGGTAGTGATAATAAAAAACGTTTTTTTTTCTCTGTAGTCTGTCTGTCTGTTTGTTCCGGGTAATCTCCGAAACGGCTGGACAGATGTTCGAAAATTTTCAAGCCTAAGTCTAAGTACGATCTAAAGGCTTAGATAAGTACTACAACGTAGTACGTTTTGATGTGTGTGTACATGATAATAAAATTATCTTGTAACGACGAATACAATAACACCACTTGAGCGAGGCACATGCTGCCTCAATAACGTATGACATTATGTTGAATGCTTTGTTAGTTTATTCATATTGTTTATAATTCTATACCTAATGGTTCGAGAAGTTCTTTTCCAACATTTTCAACATTAATATTTAATACAAAACACTGTTGTTGTTCGTTTTAATCGCCGATATTATACATTTTGTGGTGTGTAAAAGCGTATGATTAAAATGTAATAAGCTCGAAGTTAGTTTAGTTACAACTGGCTGTGTCCCGCGGTTTCACCTGCGTTGATTTAATTTCATGGGTGGCCCGCCGAACCCGAATTATATTATTTTAAGTTAAAAGTAGCCTAAGTTACTCCTTGTAACATTTACTACCTGCCAGTGCACGTTCCGTTAAAATAGGTCCAGCCGTTTCTGAGATTAGCCCGAACAAACAGGCAGACAGACTGAGATTTAAAATACTTTAAAAATTGGTTTTTCTATGTCAGTACCGTATATACTTTCATATGTATTTAATGAAACGCTGTGATTTTGGAATTACAAACAGACACTTCAATTTTATTTATCTTTATAGAAATAGATATAGATAACTCATAACTGGTTATGTTTTTAAATTATACATTTCAAACAAAAAGAAAAATAAAGGAGTAAAGTTTTATAAGTCAAAGTTGGTTATTTATTTTAAAGGTGTAATTAGTTATGCTTTCAGTATTCAAAGGTAATGAATAATTCATTATATGGATTTAATATATTGGGTCTCAAATATTTAAGAATAATTAATTATACTGACGTAGTAAATTAAGTATAGTAATATATTTCCATAACAATAGTTACAATTATGTAACTAAATATTGATTTGACGTTATTAGTACCTACGTATGCTATAAGATTGTAATCATTTGGCTCGATATTGGATCCAGGGAGTTGTCTACGGTTGTGTAGGTCGTACTCAATAGCACATTAATTGATACTAGTTCCATAATTACTTTTTAATTACATAGTTCTGTGTAAAGGCACATAATGAATGATGACTGCTAAGTATTTATGGTAATATAAATAATTAATACGCACTTTCTCATATCTAAGCAATGGGGTCAAATTTATTTTATACTAGCTGTGCCCCGCGGTTTCACCCGCGTAGATTTAGTTTCATCCTTATTGTCGCGGAACCCTAACAATTTTAATAAATAAAAGTAGCCTAAGTTACTCCTTGAAATATCAGCTACCTGTCAGTGAAAATCCCGTTAAAATCGGTCCAGCCATTCCAGAGATTACCCGGAACAAACAGACAGACAGACAGAGAAAAATTTTAAAACTTGGTTTTTCGGTGTCATTGGCGTGTAAACTTTCATTTATGCATTTAGTGAAAAGCTGTAATTTTGGAATTACAAACAGACACTTCAATTTTATTTATCTGTATGTATAGATGTATAGATATAGATACGAGCATCGTGCTCCAAATCAACTATACAGATAAATAAAATTGAAGTGTCTGTTTGTAATTCCAAAATAACAGCTTTTCATTAAATGCATATGAAAGTATACACGCTACTGATACTAAAAAACCAAGATTTTTTTTTTCTCTGTCTGTCTGTCTCTTCCGAGTAATCTCCGAAACGGCTGGACGGATTTTAACGGGACTTTCACTGGTAGTAGTAGTAGGTAGTAGCTGATGTTTCAAGGAGTAACTTAGGCTACTTTTATTTATCAAAAATATTAGTGTTCCGCGACAATAAGGACGAAACTAATTCTACGCGGGTGAAACCGCGGGGCACAGCTAGTATAAAAATAAAATGAAAACACCAAAAATTTAAAATTTTTCGCCGTTTATTCCATTAAATTTTGAGGCCTTATAGTTGTAAGAATTCCATTATACTACAAAATTGTCTTTTGTTCCACACAACATCCAATAAGCATCGAACCTTTTGTAACCTCCAACAACTACACTTTACTACAGAAATAAATAGTAAGTACCTACATCTAACAACGGAACAATTAAAAAACATTAAGGATTTTTTTATATTTTTAAATTGATATGCACCACCAGCCGATTCTTTGGGCCAAAAAGGTCGCCGGTTAAAAGTTAGTTGTATATGTAGGGTCTAATATATACAACTAACTTTTATCCGGCCTTCACCTTCCAGTGAATTAATATGAAACTTTTTTTATCTAGTCTCTTTACCAAATTCAGCTAAATCGAGTGGGCAGTTTAGCCGTGAAAAGGCGACAGACAGCCAGATGCACTTCAGCATTTGTAAAGATTAGTATAGAAGTATAGATTCAAAGGGATGGTTCAAAATCGCGTGTGTACCAGTGCTGTGATACACAGCCGGTGCGACTCCAGATATGTATCTAACGGATATTGTAAAGGTTACGCGTATAACAGAATGGCGACCATTGATCTAGGATATATGTTAGCTTTAAATGTTTTGGTATGAGACACGAAATATATTTTTTTAAGTGAACTAAGTATAGGTTTTCATTCGTGCATAAAAATGTAAGTACTACTACATAACACGTGAAAACGCGTCGGGTAGAGCGACCTGTGATACGAGTAGCCGCTCGCTTTTATACTACAATACCTTTGTGATACGATGACACACTTATACAGTTGTATGAGAAAGGGTCAACTTTCCGATAGGCGCTTACCTGACACGGGCCGAAAGGTGAATGTAGTAAAAGGAATCTTATTACGTTATAAATATTCACGTTAGTGTATGCAGCCTACGCACGTTAACATTAACGATCTGTTGATAGAACACCCGTAAAATCGTTGATGCGTTTATTTGCCTTTAAATAGATTATGATGTGTTGTGTATTGCGTGACCCCGCACGTTGTCACGCTCTGACATAACCACACACATTTGAGCTACAAAACATGTTGTTGACTGATAGATAACAATTCGGAAATTATGTTTGATGGACGACGTTGATAGTATACAAATAAATGCTTTCCGAGACACAAATCATTCAACAATTATTTATAATTATAGATAATAATTTATGTGTCATCAAAAACTCTAATAATGAAGGAGGAAATTCTGAATGTTATACACACTATGAACTAACCAATCTATCTAATATCAAGCGTATAAGCAATTACATGCGTAGAATTTAATATAATACAATGAAATATTTCAGCGATTGTTAATACAAAGTAAGCTAGCATACCCGCATGGTGATGAAAGATACCCTTTTCTAAACCCCTGACAACGTGTGTGCAAAATCTCATGATGGTCGGTTAAGCGTAACAAACAAAGATACCAACTCATATTCGTATATGTAGATATAATACTTGTTATACATAATATAATATTCTTATTAGATACTAGCTGTGCCCCGCGGTTTCACTCGCGTAGATTTAGTTTCTTCCTTATTGTCGCGGAACCCTAATATTTTTAATAAATTAAAGTAGCCTAAGTTACTCCTTCAAACATCAGCTACCAGTGAAAGTCCCGTTAAAATCCGTCCAGCCGTTTCAGAGATTACCCGGAACAAACAGACAAACAGACGGACAGACAGACGGACAGAGAAAATTTTTAAAACTTGGTTTTTTAGTGACTTTATCGTGTATACTTTCATATGCATTTAGTGAAAATTTTACTTAATTTTTTTGAAAATGTGTTAATTTGGAATTACAAACAGACACTTCAATTTGATTTATCTGTATAGATGTGACCTCTCAATTCGTTCTTAAATCTTCAATTGGTTACACTACAGAGGAGTAATAGTTATTCGTATACAAAGTTGCAACCAAAAATGCAGGTTAGAATAATCAAATATAATCCACAGAGCAGGAGAGTTCTGAGCCGCAGATGCCGCGGCGGCCTTTGTTAGCAAATATCTAATAATAGGAATTTTCCAGTTTCAAAACGTGAAAGCGGGTGGCAACCGCATTGTTGGTGCTCATACCTGCTCACGTTGGCTGTGTTAGTTTTCCTTTTACGCTTAAAAATAACAGAGCACCATTTTCCTTTTGTCTGCCAAATAAATATTTAAAACACCGCCGGTACATGAAAGGTTAACTTTGCCTTGCAAATTACTGACTCCCTCGTGGCGGATAAATATTATTCAAACAAGTAAATCCTAGACTATTAAACTACTAAGCATTACTATTAATCACGTCAAGATGTTTACCCTCATCCCATGTCAGTTCAGCGGGAATTATCTAAGTCGAGATAAATAGGAGCGACGCTTCCTCGCGCTATTCACTGCCACTTGCGCGCCTTGTTGCGAAATCTCCTTAGTTCCTAATAGGGTAGCATAGCTCCGAATAATCTGCTCGATAGGCAAATGAATCAATTTATAACCGATCAATGAAATTCAGTGGGTCGTGCTTCTCTCGCCTTCGTTCTAATTTGAAACATGTCGAGATCGTGTACGCGCCTACTTTATAGCTGTTTTAAGATGTCAATTTGCAACTAGGGTGGGAAAGTTGTATTAGGATATAAAAACGGCTATAAATCCTTCCAATTTCTACTTTTCTTGTTTGCTTCTATCGACTTTGAAAGCAATTTTCAAGGTTCGAGGTTTTGTTACAAAAAGGTTTTATGGGTTGTCAATGGAGTAAGTGACTACGTGAAATCAATAAGTGCGCGGTGAAAGCCACGAAAGTTCCTCATTGTATATTGGGACAGCAAGTTTGTATGTTTTATTGCTATCATTATCAGTTAAATTTGTATTGTATCAGTTATATTGCTATCATCAGACGTGAGACCTATACTAACTACTAACCTAAACCCTACATACTACCATTGTAAAGTAAACATTTACATTTTACCTCAAATATCCCCAAGTAGGAATATTGGTTTTGCATGTTAGCTGAAGTAGACTGGTACTTGTTAACATAAGCAAAAAGTCAACTGGTAATAAAACAAAATTAAAAACGTTTGGAATTATTTTCGTAGCGAAATGTGCAGCGTTTCCTACCTCACCCAGATATTGCAGATCCAAGCTGTTTCTGACGTGTATTGTGCTGTGGTGAACTCTGTAAATTGCTTTTCGTGACGATAAATATTTTAATCTGATTGGTGGGCTGTAACCAATTAATTGTGGCTTTAATTTCGCACAAAAAACGGTGCGGTTGCGCTTTAATATTGCTTCGCTGTACCGATCGTTATATGCGTAAGAGTAGGGCATGGACATTATTAGAAACCTATAAAAACTAACCAATTATCTAAAATAGCAAGTTGCACTTTGTTTCGATTATTAACATTTTGGTAATGACTGTTCAGTACTTGGCCAAGCAAGCGACTTCCATGGTGCCCATATAGAGATACTAACTGTGCCCGCGAAACGTTGTATTGCCAGATATATATTTGGGGTGGATCACTCTTAATATTTAGGGTATGATCAATAGATGTCAGCTGATTCTCATTCCTACCCGCTATGCACATAACATTTCATACAAATCGGTCCAGCCGTTTCGGAGGAGGAGTTTGATAACGAATACTGCGACATGGGATTTTTTTTCTATTAGATTTTATACAAGCGGTCTATAACGAACGGTTATATAGTGATAGTGACGATGATGACGAATGATCAACCCGTGTCTATCACGACTAAAGTTTATTCATGGTTAATAAGCAAAGATCCAGAATAAATAATTTCCACAAACCTTGATGAATTTTGATAAGGTTTTGCTTTCGTATTTGAATTGAGTAGCCTTTACCACGGTTTGGTATTGATTTATGCCATTACACGTATAAATCGGCTTTCGTTTCGAATGAGAGAATTTATTAAAATGCACTCAAATAAAAAGGACCTATAGAAAATCAAGACAGCAAGCGTACATTCATATTGAATTTAAACTAACATGTAAATTTGGCTTTGGGAGTAGATTCTGATAAAACGTAGATTTAAAGTTGTAAACCTTGTATAAAAGTGTTCGGTATGGGAACGGAAATATTGACTAGAAGTAGAATGTTTCAGCTCCAACAAGACGGTGTTCAGCTCGAGAGTTCTGTAACTCCGGCTCCAGTGGAGTTTGTCTTTGTGTCAGCCGGCAAGCGCGGCGGCGGCGGCGTACCGTTTAACTTCACTTGCTCTCAATGGCGTTTATTTTTCTGCAAATACCTTACGGCTCTCTTCTCGAGAAATCACCCAAGCAAATGAACTCTCACTTTCCTCGTGAAATGTTGTGTTCACCTGTTTTATCACACGGCAACGTCTTGCTTTAATTAATCATTGTTCGCTGTAACTGAAGCGGCTATATTTGCTCCATGTACCCGCAGTGCTTGTTTTGTGAGTCTGTGGTGGAGATAAGGCACAGAGTGTTGTTTTTAAGGATCGGGTTTTAATTTACCAAGAGTAATTGTTGTGAGTAGCTGCATTCCGAGCGGAAAAGATAAAGAAAATAAACAAAGGTTTCGTTGTTTTCCTGTGAAAGCCGCCTTGACGAGGGTCGCTCGTTGTTACTCAACATCGAAATTAAATGAGGGATAAAAACTAAATTAAATGCTAATTGGGAGATCGAGCGTAAGCTGGAAGCTGATTCGATCGCGTCATCCGGTCGCGCGACGATATTGAGCCATAAGGTGTAACGATGCGCAAGTCGGATCCAATTATACAGCTACTTACCTCCCGCGCGCTGCCCAACCAATAAATTAACTAATAACGCGGGGATCAACTCTCGCGCCTGATATTATAAAGAGGTCAATAAGTACCTAGTTTGGCCACCTAATAACATAAATACGAATATAGCTGTCGGGCAAATACGAAGCTGAACCTTTCCGTTCATGTAATAACGGGTAGCTGAGAAGAGTTTTCCCGTTTATTGGGTCGTTAGGATATAATTTCATCTCGTGTTTATGACGCCATAAAAAGTTTGCAGCGCTGATACAACCACTGTCAATTATCGCTCTCCACTCCCTCGCGACTCTTTGATTCTGCTATTTACCTGGTTCGTTATACATATTTTTACGAGATATTTATATGGGAACTGTATATTTTATTGCTTAATTCGTATTTAATGTATTCTGGTTTAATATTAAACATAAAAAAAATACCTGATAAGATAAAAAATTAATAAGGGATGTACTGTTCACATTCACACAATAAGCAACTTGTCCAAATCTGTTTTTATGATTTACAATTTATAATGATTACAAAACAATAGTTATTTGTTACACAAGAGTGCAAAGTTGTTTTTTAACCGCGCGTTCAATTTTGATGACCGAGCAAGCGAAGGATTCTAAAATTGAATCACGAGCACAGCAAGTGATTCAACATTAGAATCCTGAGCGTTAGCGAGGGAATCAAAAGAACACGAGGTGAAAAATCTTTGCACTCGAGTGCAACACGTAACTTTTCATTCCACCTCAGCGAGGAAATGACTAAATGCAAAAAAAAAACGTTTACAATCACAAGATAGGTACACTTTTATTTCAGTTTAGGTATTAATTACTACATTATGACAGGTAAGTATTACAGAATAATCTTTTTAATTCACAAACTTAGTGCACACGATGTTCTAAATTCAATTTACTTTATCCTCTAGAGAATAAAAACGGCTTTTCCACTCAGATATTGAAGATTAAAAATACTCTTTCCGAGATGGTGGGATGAAAATATATATTCTCAACAAGAATTTACAGAGATACATAGAATCAAAATTCACTGAGCGCAGCGGTTTTTAATCTATGCAAAGATACTTGAAAGCAGAATACCCGTATACGAGTCAAACAAGATAAGGTTCATATCGTAAAGGCGCATTCCGTTTATAATGTTTGTAATTGGTACAAGTTGTTAAAGCCGTCGAGCCCGCCGTCGGCGTTCTTGATCCATGGCTCGGAGGGCGTGAGATGACATAATGGCATATGAGCCCGCTCAGTCTCGCTACAGACAATCCACCTGCTCGATGCGATGATTGATGATCCAGTAATACCTATTGCCATTACCTAAATCCGCCGCTACCTATGATGCGCGAACTCATGATGCCACCTCGTTACATTTCTGATTGTGTTTTATAATGATATGTTAAAGTTAATGTGAAATCAGTATTATTTACAGATAACTCATTTTTAGCTTTTTTGTTTTTATACCTACGTCGATATAAAAAAGACCTTTATGGTGGCATCCATAAAAAGGCAGTTTAATTTTTTTCATACTTTCAATTGCGTACGAGCAAAGTACTCATACCTAAACAATTGCGGTACTACAGTATATTTCTTATATTTTTTATAATTTATTTAGTTATAAATTAATTTAAGCTTATTAATATTAAAATTACGCAATTTTAATCTAATAATGATACATATATTAATCATTTGACATTTTTATGAAGAAGGATTTACGGTATAAATGTAAGAGATGAGTTTAGTGGATACCGCTTAGATTGCGGTTCTATGTACACAATGTTAATTGATCTGCTCTATAAACTTGATGGTTAATTCATTGATTAGATCCAATATTAAATAAACCAATTGATTGGCAAATTGCGTGCAATTATTCAAGTGGAGATAGCGTCTCGTCTCTTAGAATATTTGATGAGTATAATTTAGTTTAGTTAAGTTAATTCTGACTAACTATACTGTGTATGCGGTTTGTGTGTGGTGCAATAACCGATTAAATGCAGTGCTTTGATGTTCAAAAGGTGAATAATATTTGAATTAAGTATTGGATTTTGGATTGTATAACAACATTTTAATGTAAATTAACACTAAAGGCGTCCTTATATATGGACAATTTTATATTTAATGCTACATGTTATAGCACTATCTAATCTTTAATATTATACCCCGTGTCTTGTTGGGTGTCATTAGTTAAATATAACTGATATCTGAGCTGAGATTTAATATAAGTATTTGAAGAAACATTTAGTCAATATCTCGACTCCAAATATGCCTAGCTTTCTCTACATCAATGTTGCTATTCTTTTTTCTAATTGTAATACCTTATATCTATTTTTAATAAATACTTAACCCTAATCCCATTATCCAATAGAATGTAGTTACTAAGTTTTTATTCTCGTAATTTTTATTCCATTTGTGTCGTAAATGTATTCGTTATCGGAGAAAAATGCATTGATCGCACTATACCCTATTCATGGAATGTAAGGCTTTGTCAGCCGTTATAAAACGCATTCCAGTGCATATCCAGCTGTGATCATTTTCAACGAGGTATTTAGTATGACAGTTTTAGGTATTGTGTTATAGCGATTATTTCAAAATTTGTATTAATAACTTTAATATATTAAGCTAACAGATAGAACATTGTTAAGATACAAACATCAGTTAAAATATATTTTATATCTGTAAAACAAATTTGACTAGTGATATCTAAAATTCCCGGAAATAAAAATATTTATGAACATCTGTGTGGAATATTCGATGGGTTCACGTGTGTATTAAAATTTGTGATTTCGGAATTGGACGTGAATGGAATTTTGAAATAGAAAATTCCAGTAAAACAGAGATTGGTCGGTTCGTATAAATTAATTTCACTCTGACCGTGTATTAATATTCAGAGCACTCTCAAAGTTCGCTTTAACTGCGAGGGGAAATACTCGAATTTATTTATTTTACTGGACTTTTTCCCCAGGAGAGCTCAATGGATTACTAATATGTCATTAGACGTATATTCATATTTCAATGTTTATTGCACTAATTATAATCAATCAAATGTTGGACGCATCGTTGTCGCATCCATCCATATGTATTCATTAGGAAACATTATTTGTATATATTTGCATAACATAGGAATATTACTATGTGAGTACTAATCATTTTTATATGCATTTAAGCTAACGATTTGACTGATTGATTCCTGTCTTTTACATTAAACTGAATACCTTCCTTTTTGTAATTATTTTGATATCGGAAGTTACAACAAACCCTCTAATTACTACCCAGTTCTTAGGTAAAATAAAAACGACCGAGTTTTCAAAACAAATCCCCTGAAATCATTATTTTTTTTCGTTGTTGTTTGAATTCGATGCTAATTAAACAAACCCCAAAGTATTATTGCGAACTTAGTTCCGCAAACATCTGCTTATAATTACCACAGCTAAGCGTTCGTTACTTGCTTAAGCTTAATTTGGGCAATGAAAACAGTATAACAAATAGAGGTGATGTAACTTAGTGTGTGTAGATGTAATGGATGTTTGTGTTGGTAATTACTTACCTACTTTATGTTGTGGCGTTGCGTCGATGAATCTATACATCTATACAGATAAATAAAATTGAAGTGTCTGTTTGTAATTCCAAAATAACAGTTTTTCACTAAATGCATATGAAAGTATACATGCTACTGACACTAAAAAACCAAGCTTTAAAAATTTTCTCTGTCTGTCTGTCTGTTTGTTCCGGGTAATCTCTGAAACGGCTGGACGGATTTTAACGGGACTTTCACTGGCAGGTAGCTGATATACCAAGGAGTAACTTAGGCTCCTTTTATTTATTAAAAATATTAAGGTTCCGCGACAATAAGGATGAAATTAAATCTACGCGGGTGAAACCGCGAGGCACAGCTAGTTTGAAATATAAATAGAAATGACTTTTATTAAACGATATTTTATGTAAATTCAGAAATTTGAAAACAAGATTGAAATTCAACTTTCATATTTTATTCGAATGGGATTTAGTCCTTTCTGGGGTTCTAAGACGTAATTATAGCAAACTTTGTACAAGATAATCTGAATACATAAATATAAGATCTAAACCTAGTGACTAATTTGTCTCAAAACGCGTCTAACATCAGCACAGCAGGGAAATGTGATTGAAGAACATTATCCTCAGGTAATGAACGGATTCTCAAAGTTATTGTAGTATCAGTTTATGGGTGCTCATGTGACGTTAATCAGGCACTTTAGAGCGAAGGGTGCGGTTCGGTGTTATGTTTACATTACGGTTATGACGTAATCAACATTTTATTAATACAGCGCTCTCGGAGCGGGCTCATGGAGCAATTTACAGGATGTGGTATACCACACGCAGGTCACACGTGTTGTGCACTGGTACATACTGATTCCTCTAACTAATGCTGTTTACATATTTACGTATTCATTTGCACGTATAAGGAAGTCACGTTGAATATATGTTACCGTGTTGGTTACCGTGTATAGGTTACCGTGTTGATTATTACTTTATGAAATTATTTTAGTACAATTTGTAGTTTAATATATCACTTATTCTTAATATCACTTATTCTTAATATCACTTATTCTTAATAATCACTTATTTTTTGAGAAACTGATATATTTTCATCATTATTGTATAAGGAAATACATTTCTCAATGAGAAAGAATGAGGAACATTGACTATTTCTGTGTAGTTTGAAAAACAGTATCCATTTGGTGAGCAGCAGGTGTTTTTCGCAATCCCATCGTCAGCGGATTAGTCTATTGTACGAGGATAAATCTCCTACGGGCAAGAGGACTCCTGCTTACTTGGATCTTTTCCGAACAAACCCAGCGAGAGTGAAGCGAACTGTACTTCCCTACCTTACCTTAATAAACTACGAAAACAATCGCTCCCCTTTGATTCCAACCAAATTGTTTGCTTACTACGGGCGCCCCGTACTACAATTATGTCGGTGGGTAATTTGTACTATTATTAAGTTATTATTAAGTTAAATTGTGTTGGCAGATGTCGTAAGTAAATTATGTTTATCCGGCAGGACGCAGCTGTGTTCGGGTGGCACTTAATCCCCTCACGCAGTGAACTCGGGAACAGCGTCTCCGGGAAATGTGACAGCATCTTAGAGAGCTACTTAAGATCAGCTACGCACCTTGCCAGATGTTTAAAACCTCTCTATATCATAGTTTATGTGAGCATGTTAAACCTGATACGTAGTAAAGAAGTTTAAGATTCTGTTCCTGTATAAGTCAGTTGAATAACTCATGCCAATTTTAATATGTCAGCGTCTCAAAGAAAATATGTCTTGTGAAGCCATGTACTTATTCTAAAAGAGGAAAATGATTTAGAGCACGGTGACGATCTGAAATTCGCTGTGTTCCCGGCTCCCGCCACGGCGCGCCGCCGGCGAGGGATTGCATTAAAAATGGAGAGCGCTGTCGTATCGCATGGCATCGACGCGGTCGGAACTGAGGGACATGCTGCAGATAGCATTACGGCATGTCATAATGGACATGATTACTACTTGATTGCGAATATACTAGTGTGGTGAAGTCGAAGCCGGAGCATTTCATTCTGATTGCTAGGATACTTTCCGTGAACCATTCCGTTCCAAACCGGTCTCTGCATAGATATATAGTCACCACTCCTTTATCGTGGGCACTGGTTAAAAAACACATGAGTACATGAGCGTAACTTATTTGATACCTATTGTTTGGGAAAGTATATAATATTTTTTTTTAATTTGTATATGAATTTACGACGAGGATATTACTCAATCTGGTATTCAAAGCCCATCACTGACGTAGGTAGTAGAGCTATGAGCAAATATATTGTATGCTGTATAGAGTGATGTGATAAAATATCTATTATGTCCATAAATAACTGTAACTGCCATATACGTCTATTTCTTGTGCGACATATTGTAGCTACATAAGCCATTTTGGGAAGAACATAATTTGTGGCGACTATAAGGTTCGAATTTAAGTAAAAGTTCGAGAGTCCTATTCCCGTGGCTTCCGGACATCGATTACATGTCATGGTTGAATTACGGGGCCTTAAATCATACTTAATGGTGAATACGCATATTCTCGAGCAAAATTTATTAGATGATATAGTATGTACACTATAATATTATGCTAGGAAATTACATGTCCCAGCCACTTAACGGTGATAAAATTTTTTCATATTACTCAATATGCAGTGACAAGGCTTTAGGTAACCATTTGGTATATTATATTTATGTGAAGTATCCATGGCTATGCTTAATCTGTATATTGAAGGAACGTACAAGTGTGCACAGCCATATAGCATAGTAGCTACTCTTTAATCTGAGATTGATACCCACAATTTTAAGCAATAATTACCTTCTTATTTTATACAGTTCGTTTTATCACAATATCCTATAATGTACATACATAATATGCTCACGCCTATATTCCTTGAACAGGTTGGCAGAAGTGTTGTAATAACAAAGGCTAATTTTCGCCGAAGGTGATTAAGTATAAATAAGATATATGATGACTCCATCACCGTCTCAGGCAGTATACATACATCTTTGAATTACTTCTCAGACATACGTTTTGCATTCAGGTTTCTTACGATATTTTTCTTCTCCGTAAAGCACGTGGTATGAAATCACAACACATACGCGACTCCCACACAAATCCCACGGCCACCACGGCACTTTTCCTGTCCTATAATGTGTTTGGAAAAATATACTATGTTAGATGTATTACATCATTCGCGGAATAAATGCTTAGTTAGTTTCAAGGACTGTCGGTATTGAAATTCAAATTCATGCTGATTTTGAGAACTTGTTGGATATTATACTATTTCAGAAAACTTTACAAATTACGCATGGTCTAATAATAAATCTAGGCAACAAAAGTTTTAAAGTAATTCTGTCAGTCTTTTGTAAGAAATAAATCAATACTGTCAGGGCAGGTACCTATTTATGAATGTCGTGAATGAAGGTCACCGACATTGTTCAGTCTGCTTATAAATAGTCGAGTCATCGTTTTCGGTATTTATAAACTAGCCTTTAATAAAATTTATGGCGAAAAACGTCGCGAAAGAATCTCGCAATAAAATAAAAATAAGCGCGTGTTAAGTTAAAACGAACAAAAATACCAGCTAAATGTGTATATAATCACTTGTTACAACGGGCATCCTATAATATAACAACTTAAATATTAAGTAAGAAGCTCTAGATAGAAAACAGCAAGGAAATGGCAATTTTCCTCGGCAGTAATTCGTTTCTAGCACGCCATTTTTCCATTATCCAATATCAATATTGTTTTGTCTTCATCGTTCAGAAATGGAACTGCGAGACTACACTAATGATACCATTGCATGACCTATAGAAAATAAGTTCGGTCCAGCCGAAGTACACTTATTACGTTGTCTTGGAGGTAAATTTATGTATAACGCGATCATGTATAACAATTACGGTTTCCAACATGTTATTGCATTAGTTGAATAATAGTATCTTCGTCGGAGGTCGTGTTTCAGCGCATGAGATATTGTTTGGTGCAGACTAAACCGCTGCGGCGGCAAGGAGAGATTTGCAGTGTGCATGTTTGTTTGTTTATTCAAGTTCCGAGTATAAATGGCTAAGCCGGATTTGACAAACTAGTATTGCTTAAGATGTTCAGTGCACATCGAATATATTTTATGATGCTATGGAACTACATTTGCCGCAGGGAAATTAAAACACAATTAGGGGTTTATTCCACTTTATATTCATACCAATCACCCGCCTTCGCTTCACTTTGAGTTACATTTTTTTTTATTGTTATATGGATATTTTTAGCTATACATCCATCAGACTAGCTCCTACATATTAGTTGATACCATATTAAGATCCGTTATGAAGAACGATGCGTACAAACGGAAATTTATATTTTGTTTTATTTAAAAATTTATTGAAAGAGATACGTATTTTAGTTTCTTTACAGACAGTACAAGCTACCTTAATATATTTTTTGTTGACGCAAAGCTCGTCTCAGTCACTATGCTTAATTTGTTTTGAAAAAATCTTTGCTAAGGACGAACTCAACGACATAGAAACTACTCAAAGCACTCAGACACCGCAATTAATACCTTTAGAATATATTGACGTTCTTATTCCCTACCACTATCTCATAGTAACAAAGTGAAAAGCATTCTACACGTAGACCCTTAAATTAAAGTTATACATCAAATTCTCAGTATGTGAGTGAAGTAGACGTCTACGAATTAGCTACGGTGCTACGAATCTGCGTAGACGCCTACGGGCTACGAAGGAACGCACAAAGTAAAAGCATAGACATGGCTTACCGCGTTACTCTGTAACCGCGTTGCCGCGTACTAAGATTAATGTTCCACTAATGAATCAGCTCCCGTGACAAATCAGTACCTACGCGATAATGGATAGGGCGTTGTGCGCTATATCTAATAAAATGTAGCTCAATTACCTTCACTAAGAAGCGAAATCCTTTCGACTTCATTTACTCCTTAAATAATACTCCCTTGTGCAAGGTTGATTCTGTGCGCGACCTAGGAGTGCTTTTAGACTCAAAACTACACTTCGATCTCCACATTGATACTATTATTAATAAGGCTTTTAAATTGTTCGGCTTTGTTATGAGATCTTTTCGTCCGCAACTGGAATTTGCTGTTCCCGTCTGGAACCCCATCTATGACAAGTATGTTCATAGATTAGAAATGATACAAAAAAAAATCCTGCGTCGTGTTCACTATAAATGTTTCGGTGCAAGCATGCGTTATACTCAACTTCTACGCAAGTACAACCTTTTGAGCCTGGAAAGCAGACGATTAGTTCTTATGGCCTGTACATTGTATAGCATATGTAATGGCAAATTTGACTGCAATCAACTAACCAACAAACTGTCCTATATTGTGCCTAGAACGGCACTGCGACGTGAGACTCGCGCCCCCCGCCTCTTCTACACTGCAAATTGCAAAACTAATGCCGGATAGCGCGCGCCTTTGCGTCAACTTGCAAATAATTATAATAAGCATTTCATTGAATTGGATATTTTTGAACTGTCACTGGCAAAATTCAAAAGAATGGCAATAGATAGGTTAAGGAATGGGTAGTGTTATAAAATATATATATTTAATGGACTGACTCTGTTACTTAGATAAGTGTAAAATTATGTGTTTATCACAATAATTCTGTAATACCTAGCGCACTTCAAATTATTTTATGTTAGTAATTCGTGGACATTGTCGTTGGTTATACATTTACCTTTTTGTATACTATTACTCAATAATGTAATGTACAATGTGTAACTGTATATTGTCCCAATAAAAAAATAAAAATAAAAATAGCTATGGCTCAGAATTTCAATTAATCTATTAAAGTTTTGACGCGTGGACAAGTAAATAGCAAGTATGTAAAATTATTTCTATGAACTAGTAACCATTAATGAATTAAGAGGTTCGTAGTCAAAGCATTACCTTCCTTATTAGAATGGTTTAAACAGAGATCAAATCCAGATTAAATCTGTGCCCATCTGTTTTTGAGACACGGACTTTCTTAGGAAATATTTTGTAATACTAGAATAATCTGTATAAACATACATACAAAAGGGATCGGGCAAAAAAAAAATCCTCGTGATCTTGTGATGACTAGTGGTTTGTAGTGCAGTTGCCACCTTCGGGCAGACGAACTTCATCGGACTTGTAATTACCTAAAGCTATCGCGTAAGATAGCGGTAATATCTCGACAGATTGGCGCGGGCCTGTGCTCGACAGCCCATCAGGGCCGATCGGCCTATTAGTTACATTGTTGTTAGACTACACCGCTGTATGACACGGAAATTAAACGGATGTACATCGATACTCCGACAGATGTCTTTGAAGTACAATCATTTGTCTTATATTGTTATTTTTGAACAAGGAAAAAGCAAATAATTGTTTGCTCAAAATACCAACATTTCAACTTCTGTAATGTTTGATTTGAAAAGAACATATCCAATTTCTTAACGATCTGTCAAAGAAAATTGAGGCAATGACGGAAATACGTCTTTGAATGCCAAGCACAGAAAAGGTTATCAGGTGAAAGAAAAAAATATATTTTTTCCTTTTTATAGAAACCATATTAAACTAGAAATATATATTTATTTCTAGCTTAAGATCATGCTCAAATTACGGTAAGGCAACGGTCAATTTGGTTCGACGGTAAGGTTGCCTACCACGCCAAAAGCTGTGAGTTCCATTCCTTAAGAATGAGTGTGTATGGTTGACATTTAATTTTAATGTGGCAGTGTTCGTTAATGAGATCTGAATGTAAGGTAGTAGTGTGCGAGTGATTAACGTTTCAGCGATTTAACGGATACCTTAGTACATTAATTATCCTGTTTTATTCGAAAACTTGAGTAATCGGATAATAAAGTACATGGTAAGGCAATTTACACAATTTTATGGGTGCGCCGAGGAGTTAATAACGAACGCCGCAACATATCTCTTCAAACAAAATACTCGGCTAATTACTTGCTGTATCAAATAATATACAACACAATATATTGCTCCGAATAGAATTCTCGAGTACGCTCCCGTGGCCACTTGTACAGGATTAAATTAATTTCAGATTTACGTTCAAAACTCGTTTAAATAATATTTATTACTATTTTATGGAAGTACTTTCCTTTTCTCTTCATTAATATTCATTTTATTAATCATTCTGGTATTTCGACTTACGTTTAAATATAAATAGCATTTTTCCTAGAGCTCCGTTTTGGGCGCAACGTTACAGTATCCAAAATTGCGCTAACATGAGGTACATATTATGTGTCAGGCTGTTGTGGTTTTGGTAAATATTGAGCGAATGCCGGTTCATGTTGGCACAATAGAGTAAACGCGAAGGTATTTAGGCATGCAGAACCGTTTGTCACGTTAGTAATAACGACAATTCGCTGGGGAATGATGGATTCAATCAATAATCCCACCTCGTTACCAGTAGTGACGTGTCCTGGCCGCGACCTCGTACTTCCCGCGGGATTCGCTGGGGGGGCTCATTAACGACTCTGTTTAAACACCCAACTCATAGTACATAGTACTCATAATTATTGACCATGCCGAGAAGATTTTTTTAATAATTTTCTCTACTAGCTGAGCCCCGCGGTTTCCCCGCCTAGAAATAATTTCATGGGTACCTTTATTTCGTGGAATCCATTTAAAAAATAATTAAAGTAACCTAAGTAACTCCCTGTATCATTAGCCAGTGAAATCCTTATGCCTAGGCCTCAAATGCTTTTATAGCACTGTGTAAAGGTGATAATTCTACTACTTAGTTTTTTTTGAAAATACAACAACTTTTTTTAAGATTTTTTCCAAAAGTGTATATATCTTAATGAATGACATTTTAAATATTATGCCTTGCTAATACTCTTATACGTTTACAGGACGAAGTGTTAAGATTGGCTTATAATATTTTCTTATATTTATTCAAGAAAAAATCTCAAATCCTAGCGTTATTTGGGGTTGTAGTCAATGGCGGGACTTTTTAGACTTACGAAATGAATCTATACATCTATACAGATAAATAAAATTGAAGTGTCTTTTTGTAATTCCAAAATTACAGCTTTTCACTAAATGCATACGAAAGTATACACGCTACTGACACAAAAAAACCAAGTTTTTAAATTTGTCTCTGTCTGTCTGTCTGTCTGTTTGTTCCGGGTAATCTCTGAAACGGCTAGACGGATTTGAACGGGACTTTCACTGGCAGGTAGCTGAAGTTTCAAGGAGTAACTTAGGCTACTTTTATTTATCAAAAATATTAGGACTCCGCGACAATAAGGATGAAACTAAATCTACGCGGGTGAAACCGCGGGGCACAGCTAGTATAATAATATTTGAATTTGGATACTTAAAATGTTGTTCCTAATTAATAATAATAAAAATATTGCAAAGAAAAACCAGTTACAACATGAAAAAAAACTAACTGTTTAAGGATCCGTTTTAAGTTTGTATTTTGAAATACCCTGCTTATGACTCTCACGCTTTAATATCCCAGTTTATATTCTGAATGCATAAGTTTTTGAAAGTATATTTGGACGGTCCGCGGTGCAGTATTAATTTTGAATCAGATAACATTCAGCTTATCCAATTTCCTTTTTCTATTTATAAAGCTAACTGAAATAAAAGGCTTATCCGTTTCCAACGTTTCGGACTCACTAAGCTCGTCTATAGTTTATTTCCGCTCTTCCGTAAGATATAGCTTTGTAGTTTCTTCATTTTAACATTTTGTAATGAAATATATCTCTAGGGGTATTTCTTGTGCTAAGAGTTAACGGAACAATTAAGTATACAATTTAATACATTTAAAAAATGATAGTAGTTGAAGGGTTTTTTTTGATGATTCTGTCTGTGGGAAACAAGTTCACTGCATGCTTAATAAAATAAGCATACAATTAATAATCTGAAATAGTCCTTGTAAAAGTATTTTGGTATTAAATATTTTGCTAGTCATATGCAGGTCAGTAATTTTGTCTTAAAATAAAATTGTGGATAGTAAAGTGTGTCTAGAGCAAACTACGCGATGCCTGCGCACCTGGTCCGGACTGAAGCAACCGCAAGCCGTAGCCAACACGTGTTAGTAAGGGAAAAGATACCCCTCGTTTCCTTAATGGAAACTGCAAACCGTAACTTTAAATAAGGTGTTTAATGGCCTGTTTTAAATATCGTTACTTTATACCTAAATATTAAAATAGATTTAAATTTTTTACATTCTCTGTTGAATAAGTGGCGGTCAAATTTGTTCACGGGTTCATCAAATTTCCGTGGAATTCATTATTAATTTCAACTCGCTTCGCAATGACAAATTAGTGGCTTTTGGGACGTTCACTGGTCCTATTGACGTGACCTTTTTAGCCCACTATTCTTCCACAGCAATTTGTATGAAACATTTAAATATTCACTAAACCCTTCTGACCTTTGCGTCCCTACCAATTTTGGTGTACAATTTAGTACAATATGCACATGATATGCTAATGCCGCGTTGTCTTTGATCTTGTATACCAAAACATGTCATTAAGTCGTTTCATTATAACGAAGTAATGGAAATTGGTTAAAGGACGTGGTATCGTACAGGTAAATTCATTTTGGAGGCACAATTTGGTGGGGCATTGTTAACGAGAGGGTAAAGCGCGCACTATGACCACGTTAATGAGAACGTAATAGGTGTGCCGCGGAACGGCGCCACGTGCCCTCGGCCCCCTCTATTAGCGCGCGTTTAACGTTGCCCGCGAATACAAGCGGATTACAAGCTGTTATAGCCTCCATTTTCTTCTCCATAGCTTTCTAATCGCGCCCAATTTTGTAGTATGTATAAAAATGTATTATTGTATACTGCGTTGCTTTCAATCATGAAACAAATTAATGTTTCTTACTGTATTTCAGGCTAGCTGTCCCTCACGGTTTCATAGCGTGTACGCGTAGACCCATTTTTTGCTAAGTAAAAATGACCTTAGTGCCTTAATCCTTGTAACATCAGCTATCTATTTCAGATATCACCCGGAATAAACAGACCGTCAGAAAAATATTACAAATGTTTTTTATATGTAGGTACAGCACATACTTTTATATGCACTTAACAGAAAAACGATTAATTAAAAATTACAAATAGACACTTAAATGAATTTGTATATAAATAGATGTATATATCGATTTTTTAAAAAAAGAATGTGTTCCACATTTGTATAACCTTCATTGAAGCTAAGTTATTAGACATAGAAATAATATAACAAACAGTGTTAATATATCCATTTTTATAAAATGTTTACAAGTTACTTTCAGCATTTTGTTAGGTCGTCCTCGCCATATACAAGAAAGTAATAGAATCCAATTTCCTTGTAGCGTGGAAGATAAAATAAAAACATATAAATTGCACTTCCAGTGCAGAATTTGTAATGGGTTCTCAGCTAGTTATTTAGGGGATCAAAATCTAATTCCCTAGAAACGAACCTAACGGTCGGGTTGGGTACGTTCCCTACCTGTGCACATAAATCATGCTCCAAATATTCATAACTATACATTCGATATGCAATAAAATAATATCAAGTTTTGTTTACAAACTGTTATTAGTTCAGTATCATCAGCTATTTGTGGAGAGTACGGAGATTATTGGCGTAAAATGCGGCAGTATCATATTAAACAGCAATTCCACCGAATTGCAGTTACCGCTCCGTTGTAATTAGGGCGAGCTTGGCTGAACAAACGCCGCTCTGTTTAGTTAACGATGAGGCTCTAAGTAAGAATTACATTTTATATGAAGCACGGTATGACTTATTCCTGTGGGAATACAATAAGGTGACTCTGTTGACATAAGTATACAAATAAAGATACGTGTCCTCTGGTACGGAAATATTTCAATCGAGAGATGTAACGAGATCCCACGTGGAATGCCGCGAGGTAACTCGTCTCCGGCGCTCGATATATTCCCGGCTATAAACATATAACATATGAAGCAAACATATCTATGTTTTCTAGGGTTAATTATTATAAAGGAACTCTTCACTAACAGTCCGCTAATACGAGCTCGGGCCTCATTTTTCTGGGTGCAAATCAGATCTGCAACAGTAGTAGGTGACTAAATCAACAATTCCTAAAACGACATTTTCGTATTACTGGTATGCATCTTTAAGTTGATTCATTAGAAAAATTCAATTGTAAAAGATAAAGCATTCTAATAAGTAGAGATTTTGTGTATATTAAAAAGTATAACATTACATAAAAGTCGAGTAGCCAGTGATGTAAACATGTACATATTCCTAATGTGTAATATCTTGTGCACTTGTTCCGATCCTGCTGGCTACCCCGGATCTGAATCGTATATTTTTTATTCTCAGTTTTATAAAGACGACATAAAAGTGGGTACCTCTTGGAGATAAGGAAGTTATACGACCTCCTCGCAGCTCGAACTGGAGCAATCCATCTCACGTAATTGCATTATATTCCGAGTGCGTGGCTCGAGTGCCCGGAAGGAACTGTTAGTTATGATTTCTTTCTCTACTGTTAGATATCATCGACACTTTTTGTGATATTTTTCTATTGGCAATATTTTATGTCCCCCATTGGAATTACACTATTTGAAGCATATTAAGTAGGAAGTCGAATAATCATGAGGAAAAATCAATCCGACACTTAATAAAATAATATTGATCGTATGTCTATTCCAGAATGGACCTTTATGCAGTGACCTCTTTATTAATACAGTACTGCATTATATATTAGTACAGTACAATTTAGTGTACCTGGCTAATTTTCTTTCCAGTTCTTCTCAGAAGTCTAGTTTCTACCTTACCAGGGCGTAAACTGAACAAATCGCTTCAATTCCATTTTCAAATATGAAAATACTATTATAGTGCTATAAAATAATTAACTTTTCTGTTGTATATGTTATACTACAGTATATGTTGAAGATATAAACAGGCAAAACTTCTATCCGTAATTAATAGTTTAATAAACTTTTGATTTGATATCGTTGTTGCACAGACCGTCCTCCAACTTTGCAAACTAAACATAGGATTTATTTGCTAAGGGGGCGGCTAAATGTTATTTGCCGGTCACTTTATGATTACTTTGAAGACTAGGATCCTAACCGTCTTATTGACTTTGAAATGGGTCAAGTTATTAATATGAGGTAGGTAAATTACTCACATGATATTAGATTTCGAACATTCATTCTGTAAATATAAGGCTCGATGGGCGTTGATTTTTGAAAGTTATCATCGTCGACCATATCAAACGCAAGTCAAAACCAATTTATACATTACATACACATCACGCCTGTTTCTATGTAGCAGTAGACAGCTAAATTTCGCCAGCTTGAGTCCTATGTAATAGGGGGTGAGACTATTGTTATTAACCCGACTCCGGACTGTAACTGAGGAATTAAATATGGAAGAATCCAATAGCACATTGCCTAATCGAACTCAGGACCTCTTGTTCTGCAGTAGTGTTTACGACCACCAGACTACATTACAACACACATTTGTAGAACACTCGGTCAGCCGTATTCGTCTTAGCCGTATATGTATTCGTCATCTTAAATTTAAAATAATTTGTAACGAGATTGGGTATTCGCCTCGGGAAGGCACCCCAGTAAGTTGACGGTATGTTAATTCATTTTATTACCAAAGGACTAGAAGAGGCACTTGTACGCGAACCTTAAGTTTAGGAGGTATTCTGCGGTGGTGGAGTGTCGTAACTTCCCGTCGCTTCGGCCGAGCCCGCTAATACGGGCTTGTACTCATGATTTATGCTCCTAGACTCATGCACTGAGTATTCAACACATTATTTGAAGCCATCTATTTTAGTGGGTGAGCCATCAGTTTTGTGACTAGCTTCTGCCACTTTAGGTCTCAGCTCAGTGAAACTTTTGATTAACCGAACTTAGTAGTTAGAATATTGAATGCTACGCGTCACAGGCTTGTTTCCGGCATTTTGTGATGAATATTCGTATTTGTCACATGTGTATTATTTAACTTTTATTACCTATGTTTAGTCCCAAACTTACTCTGGCTATTGGAATGTATTAATTGAAGTAAATTCATGACTTCTTTAACAGGACGCCTCGTGATGAATACTCTTAGTAATTGAATAAATATCGAAATTTTATGTATACCTCGGTCGTGATAAGAATCCGTTTAGAATAGTGATTTATTATGTTTATACACTTATAATAATTTGTTTATATTAAGAACATCCATTCATCATCTTCATATTATAATTCCTAACTGATTGTTTGACTGATTTCCTCAAAGGAATCCTCTAAGGAAGGGTATTCTAAAATTCCCCTAAGGGGGTGAAAAACGTACGCAAAGTTTGTATGTGAAATCTGTCTGCCATGCAGATGAAGCTGCGGGCGAAAGCCAGTCCGTAATAATTTGGATGCATAGAATTGAACGTTCCCTCCGAAAGGAGGAAAATCACAATGTCAATTCCGATTGGTCCCGTTCATTCTATGTAAGTACTATTTCTAACCAATACAATTCTATTTCCGGTTCTTCGTTTTCATCCGACGCTTTCACAGTTTGACGCATCTATTCCTGTCCGGGACAGGCTCTCGTAAATATTTTAACCTACATGATTTGACTTTATTAACATCGGAACTATCAGGTTCAATTGAAATTTTACGTTACAAATAGAAATTGATGTAGGTACTTAGTACTTTTGTCAAGTTCCTGAGTGGTGGCGACCAGAGAACACATTTTTGATGTTTTGTGATGGCGAGATATGTAACCATTGCTCATAATGGTATTTTCGCATATAGACATAAATGAGCGCAATTTGCCCGTTTACATCTCAAGACAAGCGCATTACCGCTGAGCCACGATGGCGGCCGATAACGCCCCGATACAGTTGAGACAAAAGGACAAATTTGGGTTAATTAAATTCCAGTGTCGGGCTTTCAGAGTCCAATGTCTGGAAGAGCTCGTCACGGCTTCTTGAACAAAGTAAAGCCTTATCACCGCGCTAGTTGGCTCGCACCCGCCGCGCGCCCGCCCCGCCCCGCTCGACCCTCACACCTCCGTCGAAGATTAATGCCCGTCTAATGAATCAGCTACCGTGACAAATCAGACCCCGGTAATGGATAAGGCCTTCCTGATCTTGTGGCCACAATAAATTAGATGACAGTAAAAATTTTGATTTGAAACTTTACTGGGTTGCTTGTTACGTGACACTACTAATGTACCGCATACACGTTTTCTAGAAATGTAACTTAAAGTAAATGGTGTACATAAAATTGTAAAGTGTAAGTATTCGTCCTTCTTCGTCTTGTATGAGGGTAATGACGTGTGTGAAACTGCGCGGATCTCTATGGGGATGATACGGCTCATAGGCATACACACCTTGACAGCTCACAGAGTTCATGATTACTTAATATCAAAATTATAAATAAAATAAATTAGCTATTGATAAGTATATTAAAAAAAATATTAACTGCTCATGACTTTCAATATTGGCGACTTTGAATTGGTACAGTAATAAATATTCATATTGGAATACTGAATTCAATATTTGACCGGCGGTTTGTATGAAAGCAGGAATTAGTGGTTTAGGTTTACGATTGAGAGTACGCTTTTTCATCGGTATTAGAACTTTGTAACGTTTAGTCGTCGCAGCATTTCTTATAAATCTAAATATATATAACTCAAAGGTGAATGACTGACTGACTGACCTAGTGATCTATCATCGCACAGCCCAAGTCACTGGATGGATCGGGCTGAAATTTGGCATGCAGGTAGATGTTATGACGTAGGCATCCGCTTAGAAAGGATTTTGATTAATTCTACCCCCAAGGGAAAAAATAGGGGATGAAAGTTTGTTTGAAAGTAAATTTACGCGGGTGAAACCGCGGGGCACAGCTAGTTATTAATATATTTACTAGGTTTATTTATAACCTCATCATGACCACTGTTGTGTATTTTAGTTTCATTCCACACATTATTTGCTAAGATGAAATATTATCTCTCGTTGGGCAGCGAAATCCGGGAGGGAGAGTTATAACCGAGCCACATTTTTTACAAAATAACCCAGTAGCTTCAGCGTGAAGCCGTTAACATACAATTAAAAAACTTTCGAATAATTATTCTAAGCATACATTCCTTTGGAAATATTCAAAGCAGAAATTTACTGTCCAGAATTCGATCATATTATTATACATGTACATCGGTTACTATTTTTATAAGTCGGAAGTAGTATTGTAGACTTTGCTCCATGTGTAAGAAGAATAAAAAGTAGGGATAACAGTACATTCGATAGAAGGAAAATAGTTGCGGAAAACATTGAATTAATTTTCGTCTACGTTACCTGACTGACATAATGTTTCGTCGAAATACATTTGTCTGGAGGAATATTTCTATTCTCTATTTCATTTTCCCATTTATATTTTCGACTAGCTGTGCCCCGCGGTTTCACCCGCGTAGATTTAGTTTCATCCTTATTGTCGCGGAACCCTAATATTTTTAATAAATAAAAGTAGCCTAAGTTACTCCTTGAAACATCAGCTGCCTGCCAGTGGAAGTCCCATTAAAATCGGTCTCGCCGTTTCGGAGATTACCCGGAACAAACAGACAGACAGACAGACAGAGAAAAATTTTAAAACTTGTTTTTTTAGTGTCTATAGTGTGTATTCTTTCATATGCATTTAGTGAAAAGCTGTTAGTTAGGAATTACAAACAGACACTTCAATTTTATTTATCTGTAAAGATTTAGTTCTGTTTCAACAATATAATTATAGGGATCACAGTAGGATCTGAATTTGCTTAAGGAATACAAAGGCACAATGTAGTTGACGAGTGAACGCGGAGGGTCCGGGTACGGCTTTTGAATCTACAACTATCTACAGAACGATGTACCTATCAGCTCTACTTAATTACGTCGCCTTTCCATTCTAGATTGTAAACTACGTAGCCTTACGATACACGGCACTATTTCATTCGTGCGGTATTTTATAATCTATACTTCTATACAGATAAATAAAATTGAAATGTCTGTTTGTAATTCCTAAATAACAGCTTTTCATTAAATGCATATGAATGTATACACGCTACTGACACTAAAAATACAAGTTTATTTTTTTTTCTCGGTCAGTCTGTCTGTCTGTTTGTTCTGGGTAATCTCTGAAAAGGCTGGACTGATTTTAACGGGACTTTCACTGGCAGGTAGCTGATGTTTCAGGAGTACCTTAGGCTACTTTTATTTATGGAAAATATCAGGATTCCGCGACAATAAGGATGAAACTAAATCTACGCGGGTGAAACAGCACCCACTTTTCACCGAAGACGATTAAGTGCCAACGTGACAGATGGAGAGCTTATCGCCGTCTCAGGGACTATACATACGTCTTTGTATTACATCTAATACAAGCAAATCATTGCTTAAAAGGTGAATCCTGTAATGTACACATGTAAGTTACCGAATAAACAATTTGGATTTGATTTGATTTGTATTACTTCTTAGACATTTGCAAGTTTCCTCACGTTGTTTTCCTTCACTCTAAACCACGTGGTGTGACTGATCACTGTACGTCAGTTTTTAGAAAAACTCATTAGTACAGGCCCCGCTGGGATTCGAACTTGCGTAGCCGGCGACTGCACAAACCCCAAGGTTCTCTATTTCTGCTATCTCTTCTACGTATAAGCATACGTACAACACAATATATTCACGGGCATTACGAATTGCAGTTTCATAGTATTTAAATTTTATTGGCAACGTTAAAGCTAATTTGTTTATTTAAAATGAATTTCTTTGAAAACTTGATGATTAACCATAAAGTTGTTTAAGAATCGTTACGGTTTTCCATTCGAATTAAACTTCTGATTATAAAGCATTATATTTAAATTGGGTGGCCTTCCATGAATTGATTCGTTTAAAAATATATATTCAGATGTACGCCAAAAAGAATTATGTGAATGCCGCGAATAATGGCTCATATTCGTAATACAATCTGATTCCAGTGATGGGAGCGTTATTGAATTAGGAGCGTATTTTAAATAATGTTATAATTGAACAATCTAAACATATGTAATCATAACATGCTTATAATACAATGATTAATATATCTGGGGAACAAACTCGTTTCAACATAGCTATAATATCGTCTTTTGCATGTGGCCGTGCCCAATAGCTTTTGTTTCAATAGGAATGTTATACACGCGCGTACACTCTAACGTATTGTTATGAAATCATAATGTTTGAATAACATTAAACTTTCAATAATATGTTTTCCCACAAATATTACACATGAAAGTAATTTATTGATGCATAGTGATGTAGTATACTATCATGTGACCAGTGTTTCCTGACACTCGACATTAAAAGGGTCATCGATCGGTTTAATCGTACGTAAACTTCGAAATCGAGCGTACAATAACAATGTATGTGCCCTGATGCAGAGGTGATTTTATTAGTCTCAGCAGAGCTTAAGGCCGAGTAAGGAACGTAAAGAAACTTCGGTCGACCCTAAAGTTTTGTCATGTAACAATGTAATTAGCCCCCAGGAGTTTGCTGCCCTCCAACTTGGAACAAATTCTTTATCTCGCCTCAGCGTTTTCACTTACTAAAATTTAAATTCTTCCCTTTAATTAGGTGCAAGTAACCGTAGTTAACATTCCAGAAGATATTTCAATTAGTTTGTTCTAAGTTTTTATGGGATTCATTTAATTGAAGTGTTGTTTTGTTTTAAAGTTTAGCTGTTGAATATTTACTGAATGGTTACGACGCAGTCTTGGGTACCAACTCTAATATGTAAGCAATTTTGATTGGTTACTAGGCCTCTTGCGAACTAACTAAGTACTTACGCAAACCGTTATGAAGTTTCTGAAGTCAGCTTGGATTAAGGAGGTTGTTACACATAGGCTCACCAGGGGGACATATTTAATGACATGGTATGCAGAGAGAGAATACTTCGATTAATATTTGATTATAATTAAAGTTAGTTACACACACTCAGGGTAATCTTGCATAAGATTAATCCTGTAGCTAAGAGTTAGTAAAGCTCTCGCGGCCAGAGTTGCTAAGGTTGTTAGCGATAGTGGCCTCGACGCATGTTTATTTCAGAGATTGCGAGGGTGTAACTTGAGACTGTTTGCTGGTTTTGAGGACGGCGCGCAAACATCGCCTCCCGCGTACACACTACAACTTAACGAGCCAACTCCGACTCATCGGGGAATTTTGAGTTTCTCATGTAGCCCTTTAAATTGGGTCAATAAAACTTTACGGGCGTAAGAAATTGAATAATATTTACCTTTGATACTCAACTGTGTAAACAATAACAGACGGGAGCAGTCGCCGTCAAAGTGCCGTAGAGTTTCGTTATCGTCACCGCGCCGTAGCACAATCGCACGCGCCTTCAGTCGCGCCTGAATACACACACCCAGTTCCCTCTGGCGGATATTGGATAGCGACTCTCTATGCACAGTTTTAACTGAATGCTTTCCTTACAAAGCGAAAAGTTAGCGTTCAACTAAATGCATATGGTTGTCCCGTTTGTGCACTCAACTTTATATTTGTCAAAGTTAGGAAGCTCCAACCGCATAACTATCCTGAGCCGTTGGCTGTCTATACGGCTACGCAATGTTGAGCTCTCAAGTTTTTGTAATCCATCCTTCGCTTTAAATTTAATTTAACTCTACCTAGCTATGCCCCGCGGTTTAACCCGCGTGGATTTATTTTCATCCCCATTGTCGCGGAACCCTAATAATTTTAATAAATAAAAGTAGCTTAAGTTACTCCTTGAAACATCAGCTGCAGGTAGCTCCCTAGCAGTGAAAGTCCCGTTAAAATCGGTCTAGCCGTTTCAGAGATTGCCCGCAACAAACAGACAGACAGAGAAAAATTTTATAACTTTGTTTTTTATTGTCTGTAGCGTGTATACTTTTATATACATTTAGTGAAAAGCTGTTATTTTGGAATTACAAACAGACTCTTCATTTTTATTTATCTGTATATGATGTATAGAATAGATGTATAGATTGATAAAAAAAAAAAAAAAAAAAAAAAAAAACTTTCAGAGTGTTCATGGGCTAGGACTAGTTATAACTATTTAAATATGAACATAGTGATATTAATAGTATCCCGCAGTTACTTACTAAAGCTTATCAACATATTATATTGATTTAAAGTTGGTTACCTACTCGTACGTAGTAAAAGTAAAGTTGATTTCAAATAAAATTGTACGATTTTAAATAAAGAGATTTATCTAACACTGCTTAGTTACACGCTCTAAAGCGAACTAGTTAGTAAAGGAGTACCTGTGTGGACCGTGTTGCGGGTGAGATGAATGGTTTTCTAATGAATCTACTGTCAGAGAGCAAAGTTTGTTACAGTAGGAAGTTAGTGAACCGTTTCAACAATACCCACCTACTGCACATACCACACAAGTTACACGTCAGCGCAGCTTTTGACTTTGTACATAGAACATTTCAATTTTACATATTGTTAAGTGAATGGACCTACATAAATGCGTTAGTATGAGTATTCACTACTATTACTTGATGAAAATATTTAGCTGAAGAAATAAGCTTATATCCTCTCCTTTATTCATTCCTAAGGTTGCGAATTTGGTGATGACAGATTATGAATATAAAGTGGAGAGCCGTTCTGATCTTGCCAGCCCCTTTTGCTATCAATCATTAATCCTGAACTTAAAACATTTTCCAATTCTATTATTTTGAACTTAACAGGTTGGTAAATTAATTGAGATTGGGGCAGTACTAATTTGACCTTTGTAGCTACAAGGAAACGTTATTAGGAGACTGTCTGTAATTCTGTTATATTTATGTCTGCATTCCCCGATCTTGGGTAAATCCACGTTTTATACCTGGAACTATCAAATGCACACTTGTACATCGTAAACAGGGGCGTAGCGTACATGTTTAGTATGTATGGGATTATAATCAGACTGTTGATGCTACAAAATTTGATGTTTCATAAACATTTTGGGATACTTAGCATTGCTTTAGTACTTTTTTGTGATATTTATTATACATGAGCATACTTTTTATTTTGTGACAATTAACTAGTGTTGTAATAGTAGTAAATAAATCTAAAAATGAAAAATTGTTAACGTTATGTACACACGTATTTAAAATTATGATTACTATTAGCTAGTCGAGTTACACATATAAAATGATATCCAACGGATACTTTACATTACAGTAGATATTTGCTTGGTAATCCCCCATGAAGAATTTCATATTTCACCAACGAATAAGCAGCGTATTATCTCGTGTCAGACAGGTGTGTCACTTGTGTCAGGCGCCTAAATTCATCTTTGTGCTAGCAGGTGCACGCAAACGACGTTTCTAATCCGGCCCTGACGCGTCCCACTGTTTACACCGAAACCCGTTATAATAGAGTCAGCTCATTGTGAAGATAAGTCTTGGAAATGCCAGTATTTTAGTGCCCACTTTTAGGTTAATGCGTCAAACCCTACAATTTTGTTTATAGTCTGTCAATGGGAGCATGAAAGGGGTTTGTTGATTGTATCGTTTGTTTAACCTTCCATACCGCGAATCTTTCACGCGACGTAGTCCCGTAGACGTGGGCGTAGCGTGCGATATCAAATTCTATTCAAATTCACATTTAAACAACACAGTTTGTCAGCTGGTATTGATGATTAATACAATTTCACAAAATATTTCCATCTGCTCAGGCATATATAATTAGAACAAAGTCCCCAGTGAAAGCCTCATACATAAGTACAAATAATAAGGTGAAGTAGCCATTATAGTGTAGCTGGATACAGATATACTCGAACAATTCGCAATATTTGTGAATTGCGGTAAAAACAAAGGACAATAAAATAAATTGCTCCTATTGAATTACCCCATCAAATACCACTCGGCAACAATGGAGGCTGCTGATGAATTATCAATTTTCTCTTTGTCACACGCCAAACAAAAACTCACGATCATCGTACCTGGGGAGCGCGTTATCTTGGCAGAGACGTATGACCATTATTTGTTCATGTGTGTTTGATATCGCGCGTGTGTGCTCCAGTATCAATCAATCGGAGACGACACTCGGATTCGCTGGATTCTAGTTCTATAAGATTCTTTTACGGCTTTCAGCATAAAAATAGCGCCAGTAGATGTTTTTTGTTACCTACGCAACGAATTGGTAGTGAGACTGTAATGTAATGTTATCGCATCAATGCTTTCTTTCTTAGGTTAGTAGCATAAGCCTTTAAATAAATACTTTCTTACCATCTCGTCTCTTTTAAATGCGCAATGAGGGTTTCCGCCGTTGATCTATAAAAACTGAATTAGATAAACCTTGGTTACTATTGTAGTACACATACTTATCATCACGCCAAGTTCCTCAAGGGGTACTTATGTCGTAATAACGTATGCTGTACTCCAATTGTCCAGATTAACAGGGATTATGTTTTGGGATAGCGTCCCGTTTCATCTCTGTGGTCATATAAGTAACTGAACAATGTATCAATTATTAGTTTATCTTAGATTTTATACTTCTTCTCGTAATACATACGCCTGAATTCCCCGAAGGGGTAGGCATAGGTATACTTAAAGTGTACCCACATTTCACCAGTTCTGTCTAAGTCCCATGTAATAATACGTGAGCTTATTGCTGTTAACTGGGCACTAGTCCAGACTTTGCTACTGGGAAATATTATATGTCGGAACCCTAAACCCAAGAGCACTGCCCAACCCGGGGATCGAATCCAGAACCTCGTATTTTAATAAATCATAGTATACATTTAGAGTTATAAGATTTGAGCCATATATAACCATTAGGAATTGTGTATTTGTGTCCAATAATACATGATTATGTTACTCATGTAATGAGTTCATTCCATCGATCGTTATAAATTAGAGTAGCGATCACGGGTCTACACTATCAATAGCTCTTCACTTCATTCAAATCCAATTCAGTTTAATCAGTCCACTATCCGTGTTCAGTATAAAAGCAACGCCATTTGCACATGGAACTTAATTTAATTAATTTCCTAGTTTAAGAATGAGAAGTTATAAGGATTGAACAGCGTGTTTTAAGTCAATTTGTTACGTTTTCCTTCGACGTCTAATTGGATTAGTGTAATTCCAATGAATCAGATTGTTGTGACAAACGAGTCCCCAGATAAAAGGGAGATGGATGTTGCGAGCCCCTTATTTATTGTATCATACGTACCAACGCAATTCATTTCATCACAATTTGTACAAAATCACATCATTAGCTTGATGAGTTTCTTGTTTTGTTGAGATGTATCTTGTTCGTTTTACGCGTCTACTTCGAGTATGTGTAGACCTAACTTGTAGGCAGTTGTAGGTGTTATTGCAGAGGGGGAGGGAGAACAATGTTTGTACACCACATAATGCCCACGTGACACGGTGAGTAGATTTCTATTTTTATTTTTAGACTTTTATTTTACTTACCTTCTATTTTCCATTTCACATTTACTGTTATGAATAACTAGTGGACGTCACGCGGTTTCACACGCGTAGTTCCCATTCACGTGAGTGTATGGGGATAAAATATAGCCTATGTTGCGCGCTGATAATGTTGCTATCATTAAATAATATTTCAAACCCACGCAGTTGTTTTGGAACCTGTTCGTTGCAGACAAACAAACAATTAAATATTTCCTCTTTATAGTACAGATAATTTAACAATATCAGTTGGCACTTGGCAGGACAGGTAGGCCATCTCACCTTGTTTTTTTGTAACTCATACGGGCTCAAATTATATGAATAGCCCTCTGTTTTTATAACACTCACATACAGTTACTCTAATATGTTCTAACTTTACATTGTTTTATTTTTGAATATAGCACATGTTCAGTATAATATTCGAAAGTAATATGACTATCTTGTAGAACAAGAAGGATCGAGAAAGATCACAGTTCCCAAAGCACAGCAAAAAAATATGGACGCAGAAAAAGAAAATAACAGCTTAATTCCAGATCAGTAAGGAAGCACCCAACATTTCTAAAGGTAAGAAGATAATTCGTTACTCCGCCTGTTCACGTTGGCGGCTATTTCGCAGGAAACCATTGGGCTGGGCGTTGTTTGTGCAGGGCTTCCGGCTGTCAGTCCACCCTAAACCAATACGGTAATGACGTCCACCACTCGCCGAAAGCCTCCAATGTTATATCCAATGTCCTTATTTAAGACTAGCCTCGCTCGCCGAGTGTACGGTCCACTTAATCCGTTACCCTGATATCCGGCCGGTCATTGGTGTCAGTGTTATTTGGAACAGTAATATTAGCCGGCGAACTACATAATGTTTTGCTTTCTATTAATAAGGCCAGCGCCGCGCAGCCCCTAATAGACATGCTCCCAATAAAATGAAATCGTGAAAAGGGTCGCACGAACCGTATTAGTGGTGTTAACAAAGGAAGTCAATTCAAACAAGCCTACGGGTATTTGTACTTATAATACCTAGTTCCATAATATAATGAACATAGTCTCGCGGTTTGGATTACAGCTTCCAAAATGTTTTATTTCATTTACTTTGATAGGAAAAAGGTAAAACGCATTTTTTACGCATGTAATACTTATAATTGCCTGATATTGAAATGATTGTTAAATTCAATAAGAAAACCGCAAGGAAGGAGGAGCTTAGTTGGCAAAGCAACTGCACGGTGTTAGTATTTTCATAACCATTTTTAAGAATTCTATTCTTACATTATTAATAAGGCACAACAATGTATACAGTTTGTATTGCTATATTTCAAACAAGCGTAGCCAATTAATAAAACAAATGAGAAACCCATCCATAGATCAGGCAACTAGTCAAGTGGCTATTTGTTTTCTTCGCGAACAATACAAAGAAATTATAAGAAAACGAAAGTCATCGGTCGTTCATTTCGTTCTGTTTCCACGCCATCAGTTTTTAGTGGAAGCGAAAAGAAGTTCCATGATAGAGCGATAGTGAGGACTACTACCTCATTGTCTGATTCAATTGAATTTAAGGACATACTTATACCGGCTTTTCAATTGAATAAACTAAGATTTTATTTTTAATAACGTTATGCAGTTAAACTAGTGTGAATTGCATCTGCATAATTGAATTGAAGCAGCAATAATGCTGCAATTGTACTGATATTATAATAACGTGTAATAAACTTAGGGCTACGAACTTTATTCGTGATAATTATAGGTAAGTTATGCATTAAACCCCTGGTTAGGGTTCAGCTATTGTGAAATTTCATCTGATAAGGTAAACTACATATGTATTATAGTCATAAAGTCGTGTTGGCCGTGTGTTTCGCGAGAGTCGTCGTTGAGAGATGAATGAAAGATTTTTCTATAATTTATATTTTAAGTGGGGCGCACATTAATTTTATGTGCCGTGTTGTCGCGACCACACGAGTTTTACGGCGATGAAAACATCGTGAGGAAACCTATGCATATGTTCGAGAAGATATTCAAAGACATACGCCACGATGGCAATGGACTTACCACCTGTCAAGTTGGAACACATCTTCGATGAATAGTGTTGTAGAGTATATCTTCGCGTAGGTCTTCGAAGATCCTTATCAGAAGGCGTAGGTCTCGGTAGACTTTTATGGGAAGGGGAAAACTTATTGGTGAGAGATTTTGTGTAAGCACGTGATGTAATCCCGAGCTGATGATATACTGACAAGATTTCGATTGTAAAGATCATTCTTGAGTGGTTGTCATTAACATAATTTAGACCAATAGATATTTAGATTAATGTATCACAAGCAAATAACCTACGTGAGTTCCAGTGCTTAAACATGTCAATAATTACTTGATTTCAATCTAGACACTCCTTACATTAGGAATAAAATGTATAGAAATACAATATGCGTACCCGTTTCAGGAAAAATCACTATTTAACTTAGTATAATAATTAATAAGATAATAAAACATGGCAGAAACTGTACTAACATAAAATATACTCTTTATCTTAGTTAGAATATGGAAGAAGTTTCACTATGCCGTAAAGCTTAAGATATAACGATTTTTTTCAGCCTTAATAAGAACGCTTCTACAGCGGTTAAGTTTTTTTTGCAGAATCGGCCGTTTTAATATATATAAACGAGGCAAAAAATGGCTGCTAAAAATAGAACTTACTTGTAACTCTCCTTAAATGTAACGCCCCTAATTCAGAGAAGCTTGAAGAATGAATAGTATTGAAATCGAACGGGTATATACGTATGCCGATTTATGTGGATAATAAGTCTGAGTGGGATGGAATTCTATTCTTCCTATCTACCTTATGAGAGGCATAATAAATGGCATGAACTGAGTGTTACACAAGGATGATTACCTAATGAGGAATTCAATCATCAATAACATCTATCTTTTAGAATATTTTTCTTCATATTATTATTTACATGTATAGTAAAAAATCCTTTTAACTTCACCGGCTAGTACCTGAATATATTATATTGAAGATTCGTCCAATACTGATACCTAAGACAGACTGACAAATATTTGCTGAAAGAAACGTAGCGAGATATAAATAAAGGCAATTTGAGCTGAAATATTTTTCCATGAAGAGATTCTTTACAATACCTCCGTTTGTCCTAAAGTACTATCATAAAACTCAGTTGTCAGAGAATAACATTAAGAGAATTGCAAGAAACCCTCGGAGGCAATAAGCAATAGAAATCGTTTGCTGCGAGCACGGACAATTACATTCGGTCTCGAAGGTTCTTCTTTCAATTCGCATTTCTTTATTGGAATCGAAATGAGTAGGTTCCGTTGACTTAACTACTCAATAAGTTATAATTTCCACTTGGAATAGTTCCGTTTGTATCTCAATATTGGTTGTAGCTTGAAATGATGGCCTACTTAAATAGGTAACTGATTGTGTATTGCCGACAGGCTAAGTGGTGCGTGCTACTGTGTATTTGCGTACGCTCCGAGAACATAGTCAGGCCGTCCGCGTCGGTGGCACTGGAAGGTACATTTACATTATAAGGCGTCTGTATACGAAGTGCCTGTTTAAACCAACTTAATCTAGCGTAAGCTTTTAATTATACACATTTCCAGTAATCATGGCTTTACTTGCTTTTGCATTGAATATCCTGTACATGAAGGTAAACAAACTAAGTAGGTACCTAATATTATCAGCAGTATCAACGTAAGATAACAATAAATACATTTCGTTGCAAGTACTACATAAAATAAAATAAAAATTACCTTGTCTGAGTGTAGTGTACCTTTGTTGGCAATTCGGAGAGCGTATATGGAATGTAATTGAAGAGTGCCAGCCGAACTTCATCTCCTGTGGGAGTTCGTTCGCCGGCAGAACACGCGTAAATGCGCGTTACCCGCCTACATCACATCTCACCCCTGGTTACTATGATAATGATCGCCTACATATTACATAGCCACCCATGTACGCTGATAGCGTCGGCACTGTTTAAGCAGCCTTGGTACAGGCGGAGAAGGTATAGGTTCACACTAAAATGCGAAAACTAATCGTGTAAAAGTCAAAATAACCCGCACAATAAATAATACCCAAGGCACCTCGGCTAATTTCGTTCATGCTGAATATAGAACATGGAAACCAATTCAGCAGGTATTGTAACTATGCGGAATATAAAGGTAGAATTCATTCCAAATCGAATTCTGTCATACAAAGCGAGTTTAATTTTGTTAATGTTGGTTGGGGCTAAATAGCACAATTTTACTTAGTAATGAGAGTTTAAGTAGGGGACGTGACGTGTAGTGGTTTCAAATATTGACGATATGTGAGTGCGGTATTACGTGTCTGTGAAGTGAGAGTAAATTTTCGGGTCACCGATCACGCTTCTACGACGTACTTACGTAGAAAGGTTTTCCTTAAAAGAAAATATGGATGATGTTTGATTTGTTTATTTTTACAAACACTCATGTGAACAGTTTTGCCACTTTAAAGGTTTGGAGGCGCAAACTTTATAGGAAATATCTTTTGTTCAATTCTTTATGTTCTCTCAAGACTGTGAAGTTATCTTCTTATATTATTTTTGCAGTTTGGCGAAATCGTTTCAGTTTGTAAGTTAAAGTCGGGGAGGCCATAAATTGTTAGAGACGTGAGCAGTGTGGGTCCGTCGAGAGGCGGGCAGATCGCAACGAGATCGGGCGCCGCATCGCTCTTGGAATTTGGACTGATTTAATCCACTTGTACTGGAGAAGTCTGCTGCCACTCATTGGTGATTCTATCTTGATAATTTTTCTTAAGGTGGATCGCACTTATCATTTAGGGGTATGAAAAATAAATTACATTCTATTCTTAAGCCGAAATTACCGAATATGCACAAAAAAACAAAATAATCGGTCTGGCTGTTTCGGAGGAGTTTTGCTACAATAGCGTGACACGAGAATATTATAGGTATAATTGATAGAAGACTAGATTAGATATATCTTTATTCAACATTTTACCTATAATTAGACTTCTTCTTCAAAGTAGGTACGAGATCTTTTAAATAATCAGAAGGACGAAGAATAAATCAAATTATACTGGATTATAAATTTTACTACCGCGTTCGGAAGGTTGCTTTAATGTTTATATATTATGAGATATGAATAAAACTATATTATGAAAACTTTACCGGTAACATGCATAATAATAATAAAAATGAATTTTTATTTTATTCTCTGGCATAAGCAGATTTTCTTATTGTCACTGTGGTTTGACTAAATCAATTATGTATTGAAAATTAAGGGGTAATCGCATCCTACCGGAGCTTGCAATGCTTTGCAATCGTCGAGCGCGTTGCAGACCGTGAAAAATTTCACACCCTTCTTCAAGCTCACTTGGGAAAACTATGTCAGTGAACTTATTCGTCGGTGAGCTCCTTTAGAATTGCATGCATATACAATAAACATGCATAAACAATAAATTGAATCGAAAGCATTAACACGAAGCACGTACATTTTTAACTCTTCCTGGAAACCATTCAACATATAATCGCATTACCTACCTTTTTTCGGCCAATATTTGCTCTCCTCTGGAATGTTTCAGCGAGTGTCCAACCAAGTTAAAACATAAATGCGCGACCGTATACAATACGTATACTCAATAAAGGAGCTCAGGAGCGAACGCGAAAGAGCCATAATATGCTTTTAATATGATTATTTTTCCATGTCTGCTCCTTTTATGACTACGCTTCGTTTATGATAAAATGTATCCCGGTAGTCATCGGTGGTCTGTTTACAATGCCCAATACTTACTTAAATGTAATTATGAAATGGATTCAATAAAAAATACGATAGAACAAACAAATTACTTGGATATAAACTCTCCTACATTCTGTTTTAATTAGTAATTAGGTAAACGATGTGGCGTCTTGAAACGTTAGTTGCTGGTTGTTCTAGAAAACTAATTAGAAATCGCGACAAAGATTAATGCATATATCGGACGACAGTTGGCAATCGTCTTAGCACGAGCTCTATCAAACACGACTAGTCTGGAAAACGTGATATAAGTCAATAGAATTTTAAAGTCAACTAAACAAGTACATAAAACTCATCTATTCAACTTTTGTGTTGCAAATATTAAAAGTGAACAGAAGTATGTGATGAAACAATTAACACGTTTCCCCTAACGTGTGCGCAGTAATGTTCTTTAGAAGTTTTGGTATTGTTGGGACCCATGCGCTAAGTTATTCCACTTAATGGGTACTTGACGCCTTATATGTTGGAATTGCTTTTGTTTCGACAAACACTAATGCTAAATTGTTAACAACATATGCACCCACCTGTATTCCCCGAAGGGGTATGCATAGGTGTTCTAATAACAGCACCAACGTTTCACCGTAGATGATCAAGTACCAACGTGACAGGGCTGTTTCAGGTCAGGCACTATTATACGTCATTGAATTACTTCTCAGACATATACAGGTTTCTTCACGATGTTATTCACCGTAAAGCACGTGGTGAGAAATCACTGCAAATATTTTTCTAGCAAAACTGATTGGTATAGGCCTCCTTGGGATTCGAACTTGCGTCATTTGCGTAGCAGGCGACTACTTAAGCCTCAAGGCAATCAATGCCTTCTTGTATTACATGTTATACAGACAGTGGAAAAAAACCGCCTAAACGCCAGTAAGACAATCATTCACACTTACTTTAATTGATGGCTCATCAAATTGTATCAGTCTTAATATTCGGCAACATTGACCAAACCAAATATATGATAACGAAACATTCAGATCAATTAATTTAATTCCAGCACATTAGCAATCCGAAATAGCCGGCGGTGAATCGATTCAGCATCAAAGCTAGATCGGAAATTAAATGTATTCACTGGATACATTTTGATTTATGCCCATTATTAGCCACTAAACCACCACTATTTTATTTACATCTCGTTTGTTGCGGGTGGAATGAAATATGATTTATTTCGGCGAATTTGAAACCATTATTTGCGTATCGCTCGTACTTACTAACAATATTTTATTCCTATTTAATGTACCGAACATTTTATTAAAGATATTTAAAGGCAAGCAATTTATTCGGCAATTCAATAGGGAATTGAAATACGATGCCTCGGGTAAATTCTGATGATAGCTCAATCACAATGAAATTAATATAGAGGTAAGCTTTACCTACATTTACTTGAAGTGGAATCTGATGGTTTGCGTTGAGCTGAGGAAGCTGTAGGCATTTTTGAATCGTTATTATTTTCCAGAGATTTTTTTAAGTTTAATTTATTTATTTAGAGACGGGATACACGAAAATAAAAATTATATTAATATTTTGAAAAAATATTTACTTTTGTACATATTTACACAATTTACAAAGGGTGTTATGGCCAAAAACAGGTAGATACGCTTAATCCATATGATAAGTATATTACAACAATGATTTAGAACTACATGTATAAAAAGAATACCCACTAATCTGCATTTGTAATAACAGTGATAAAATACAAACCTAATAGTTTTCTCGTGATTAAACTATGGAATTATAAAGAGAAAAATGTGATCGATATTATGTAATACTTGACAATACGTATCTACACAAGTATATTGAAACATTTTATTAAAAGGTACACATTAAAATTAGTTTCGTTTGCTATCTACTTATGATTATACACGTTCACGTACCTACTGAAAACTTACTGTACCGTGTGTAAATTGTATCCAACTACGGACAGGTAGCAGACACTGTCTGGTAATAAACACTTATATACAGGTTCACTACGAATTTTAATAAGAGATTTATCGTAGAGGCGGGTATCATCTGAGGAGTAGAGCGGTGGAGGCGAGCAGGGCGTAGAACATGTGTGTCCCATGGGGTTGTGCGTCGCTGGAGAGTGCACTGGCGTGGCACTCCGCCTCGTCGGCGCGAAGTAACAGCAGAGGCACGCAGCGACCCTGTGCGTCTCGACACGCCGCCTCTCGTACCGCGCGACGCAGCTCTGCGCCTGCTTCGTTCTCCTGCAGCCAGCGACGAAGCCATGCACCCACCCAAGCCAGTTCACACTCACACCGCAACGAGTTACCCGTTAGTATCAATCCACCTAGTAAACAATAAAACGAATGATTATACAATGTTCTAAATTGATTAAATGCTCCCTATGGATTGGTTAAGAGTATCAATCATAAGAGGCACAAATACGTATGTATATGCTTATTTACTTAAAAGTTATATTACATGTAAAGAAAACTATAGCTGTGTATAAGAAAAAAGAGAGAACAGAACAGTGCGCATGGATAATAAAATGTATGGTATTATATAACGTACCGGGTTTTTTCCTCCGGTTATTTCCTTTAATTTATGAGCGACCGATATTTGGACAGCTAACCGTCATAAAAGTCATAAAATAACCACGATAAGAACCCAACATATTCTATAATAATAATAATAATAATAATGACCGCGTTAGTCTTGAAGAGTGTATAAATAAAATGTATGTTTGAAACACCATCTGAAACCATAATTTGTATAGTCTGGCCAACTTTTGAGTACTGTATTAAGAATTAAAACTCATTAAGAGGAGTTTCGAAGCTCTTTCTGCGTGGTGAGAGGCTCGGTCAATTTTAATAAAATATAAGGTTTTGTTTGGGGTTTACCCGTGCGGATTTAAATATAAATTAACAACCAAATTCATTTTGGAAATATCATTGTTTTATTAAGATTCTAATCAGCGTAATTCTGCGATTTGTTTTCATACTTAGCAAATTGTGATCGACTTTTTCGAACATCTTCACACTTTCTTGGTACCTATGAGTTTTCTGAAGATTAATTACTTCTTATTATTAAATCATAATTGAAATTGTAATGTCTAATTATTATGTATATCCACCATAAATTACAAACTGTTAAAATCTTATTCACATTGTATTTCTTGTGAATTTATTTTTGGATCCGAGAAGTTACTGTCGAACGTTTGTATCTTTTTAAATTTTAAATGAATGTTCCCAATGAATGATTTAGAACCCTCGGCGAACACCAAACACTTTGAATAAATAAATACACTGAATAAAATAAACATACAACTTCTTCAATACCATGAAACTTGACAAGATAAAAAACAGCTGTTTCTGCATTATATATGCATGATTTATCGAGAGATGTAAAAATTTGATACGTGACTTACCTGATAACAGTTTAGTGGCTACGTGACTCCAGCTCGTAAAGTTCGGATAGAAAATGGCCGGGTTGAGTGACACAAGCTGGTTGTGGCTGAGGTCGACGCCCAGCTGTGGGATTTGTCCAAGATGTTTCATGAAGGCCGCTGGTAGTTTTGTAAGCGACGTTCTTGTTATCCTGATGAATATCTCGTGGCTATTAGCGAATGGCAGGAATGCGTCGTCCGTTATACGTTGAAGATTTTCTCCTCTTATTTCTAGGTAACGAATGTTTCTGGCATCGATTCCGTGCAACTGAGTGTCCATCACCTTGTCCGTCCAATGGATGACCAGTTTATACAGGGATGTGAGGGAGGATGTGATGTTTGCAATACTGAACGTGGAATGGTTAATGTTGGACCACGACTGGAGCTGCAAGGATCGCAGCGACGTAAGGGGACGGAAGGAATCTTGATCCACTATGTCTAAATACTTAAGCCCATTCAAATTCAAATGAGACAAATTACTCAACCACTTGAAACTATTTGGCGTAATTCTTACAATAGGATTGTGTGATATGTCGAGAGTATTTAAGTTATTTAAATAAAACCACATCTTTGGCACTAAAGAGGTAAGACGATTATGGCTTAGGTCTAAATGGCGAAGATTCAATAGCCGCTTAACATCAGTCTCCTTAAAACTGTTGATGTGATTTGAAGTCAAATTGAGACTAGTTAAGTTTGTCAAAGGTAGATAAGGCACTGACTTGAGGCTTACATTGGCAAGCTTCAAATGCCTCAAGTTGGGGAGGTTGTGAAACAGCTCCTTGAAGTTTGCCTTTACTGAGTTAGAGCTGAGGTCCAGTTGGCGCAGGCCGCCGAGACTCGAGAATGTGTTATCAGATAGGACCGTTAGTAGATTGTGACCCAAATTTAAACAAAGCAGAAATTGTGTGTTTCGAAATATATTACTATCTAAATATTCTATGCGATTGTGCGATAGCTCCAGGAACCTCAGTGTGAAGCCAATCTGCGAAAGGGCGGTCACTGGAAACAGGGATATGTCGTTGTGACTCAAGTCTAAATGTTCTATGATAGTGTTTTTAAACACATCGCGCGGTAGGAGTCTTAGATTATTGTGATCTAGCTTTAAGTAACGTAATTTATTCAAATTATAAAACTGTTCAACTGATAATTGCGAAATAGCATTGGAAGACAGATCAAGGATCTGCAAGGCTATTAAATCAGTAAAAGATTTTCTCTTTACCATGTTGATGTTGTTTTTATGTAAATCTAATATTTCTAAGTTCAATGCTTCACCGAAAGCCTCACTAGGTATATGAAGTATTAGGTTATGTGACAATATAATCTGTCGTATAGAAGACTGTATGGCAACAAAGAAATTCGTTGGCACATCATGTAGGTCATTGTACGAGCAGTCGAATATATTTACGAGCAAAACGGATTCACCGTCGACAAATCTTATGCGGTTTCTACTTACATTCAAAGTAAACGTAACATCTAAACTAGAAACATTGTAAAACGAGTTCAGTGATAAATATGTAAAGTTATTTCCTTGGAGATCCAATATTTCCAGTTTTGGTAAATTGGCAAAGGTCTCAGTTTCCATCGAATCGATTATGTTACCGGCAAGAGATAAATATCTTAAGTTTGGTAAGTTTGTGAAACTGTGCTTAGTTAAGTTGTTGATTCGGTTATAAGATAAATCTAAGTTCCTTAACTCCTGCATATGGGCAAACGTCCTGCTATTTATTGAACTAACAAAATTATACGCGAGTCTGATATTGCCGAGAGATAAAGATATATTTTGGAAGTCCACGTCTATGACGATATCTACAATTCTATTATAATCTAAATTTAAGTATTTCAGAAAAGGAAACAATGCAATATCAGAGAGTTTAAGAATGTGAAAATCATTGTTGTCAAACGAGAGCCAGCTTAGATTTTCCAAACCCACTTCTATCTCAAATGGAAAATAGCCACTGAACAGTGTTGAAGAAGACTCTAACACATGCAAAGAGTTAGACACATTGGAAAAAGATTGCGGGTGTACGTAGTACAAATCGTTAAAACTTAAATTAATCTCTTTCACAGGCATACTCGCTGGAAAAACGTTCTTATAAATCTGTGCAATCCTGTTACCTCTTAAATTGATAGTCCCAAGAGAAGTGGACCAGTCTAAGAATTCGTTGGGTAACAAATTAGATATCCTGTTGTAGCTTAAGTCGAGATAACGAATGGAACCGGGTTCGAGCGTTTGAAGTGCGGAGGGTATTGAAGTTAAAAAGTTGCCGGCCAGTGAGAGCGTCTGGATACGCGGGGGAAGTGAGGGCGACTCCTCCAGCTGATTGTAGGCCAGAGACAAATGACGCAGCCGCGCAACCTGAGCGAGACTGTCGGGCAACTGGAGCAATTTGTTGTGCTCCACTTCTAGATGCTCCAGTGAATTTTTCACAGACAAAAATATATCTCTACTAATTGAATGCAGCTTGTTGTACGATACGGACAATCTCTCTATTCTATTGTTTGTATAAACCAATTTTGGAATGACAGTTAATTCATTAAGGTCCAAGATAATTTGTCTAATTTGTATTCCCCGGAGCGGAAGGATCTCGGAAGTGTCATTAATCTTATTATTACTCAAATCCAACTTTTCAATTTTTTTTGTTTTGTTTATGGAACAACCATTGTTGGTATCGAACGTAATCAAATTATGTCGCACATGTACTGATTGTAACCTAACGAGATTAAATAATAAATCACAGGATAGTTCGAATAAAAAGTTATTGGATAATTTGAGGAAGGTGAGTGAGGGTGGCATGGAGTCAGGGCTTATGCTCCTGAGGTGGTTCCCTTCTAAGTCCAACTGGAGCAGGTGATACAGGGATGTCAATGCTTGCGATTTCAAATGCGTTAATTGATTGTTACTGAGTGATAGACTCGTCAGCGTTTCTTCCAAATGATGCCATCTAATGTCAGAGCCAACATGCGCTATATTGTTGCTAAAACAAACGATAAAATATTAATCAAATTAATCAAGACTAACCAAGGAAAAGTTTAATGGAATTTAGTTTTAAAACTGGTGCTTACTTTTGCAGATTTAACCAGTTTAAAACTTTTAAATCCTTTAAGCCCTGCTGCGGTATTTCAGTGAATTCGTTGTAACCGAGGTCTAAAGATGCTAGTGTGCCGGCCATGGAACTGGAAATGAATATTCCAGTTATTCTTAGTTTAAATATTACTATTTCAAAATTGGTATTGAATAAATTATGAGTTACCTAAACGCGTGCAGCTCGATGTAATGCAATTTGTTAGCTACTAAAACTAAAGTTTGCAATCTCAACCCGTCGAGTGCGCTTTCTGGTAGCACTTCCAGGTTGGACATGCTTATATCTAGGTGTTGTAGCTCTATCCGAGGCCATTCTGAAAATAAACGAACAAATTGTGGCTTTGTTGGCTTCCTCACTTGTTTCTACCAGTTACTGGACCCAACTTTATGGTAATTGAAAAATAATAGCAAACTCAGCTTAAGCCGAGTATTGTTGTGTCAAGTATTAAATCTTCATTGTTAATTAAGAATTTGGGAATATTGATAATGTTTACGTTACAATTAATTGCTCTTGAGTGGAACATAAATGATAAATCATAGTCATTTGGTAAAATATATGTTTGTATATAGTTAAACAAGGAAACAGTTTCTACTTGAACAGAATTAATTGATTCTATGTCATTAAAATGGTTACGAAAAATATGAACACAAGACGAGATTCGAATCCGCAATACTGCAAAGCGTGGTGTTGCTCTGCCAAATGTGGTCCATTCAGAGGTTCGAGACCCGCCTTGTCTATGTGTTAATGTAAACAATTTTTTTGATTCTTTATGTTTATGATATGTCTACAAAATGTGTAATGAGTGTATTATAATTAGTGGTGAGGTGTGTGTACCTGGGAACCTGTGCAGTGGCACGGCGATGCAGGACATGTGCGCGGCACGGCAGGAGCACAGCGGGCTGCCGGCGCAGGGCTCCGGCCGCTGCGGGGCCAGCGCGCACAGCAGCCCCGCCACCAGCGCGCACTGCAGCCATCCACCACGTCCATACCCTAACACCATCACTGCAAATATATATTAACATATCGAAAGCTGATACCCATCTTTTAAAGAGGTTGCACGTTTCACGCCTCTCGTGACAGGCGGGGAGAAGTATTTTTCATCCGGAGAGTTAGAGATGCTATTAGGCGAAGCAATACGGCCAGTCTTCATGGGACGAGTAGATTTATTATTTGGTTGATTTTAAACTATTCAGAAATATACTAGAGAAATAGTTTTTTGGGTTTCACTTGAAGAAGTCGAGGACAGAGATTTCATTCAACTTCTCCGCAACCAAATATACTAGAACTGTGGTTTTTAAAGATTATGATTTATATTGTTTCGATGTTATGTACATGATGCCTGGCTGAGTTTCTTGCCGGTTCTTCTCAGAAGGCTAGTTTCCGAACCGGTGGTAAATTCTCGACTTTCATAAGTGCCTTACCAGGGCCTAAACTGAATAAATATTTTTCATTTTCATTTTCATTTTCATTTTCATTTTCATTTTCATTTTCATTTTCATTTTCATTTTCATTTTCATTTTCATTTTCATTTTCATTTTCATTTTCATTTTCAAAGGTTTATAATATATTTAATCATTTGAAAAATAATTACTTCACAAATAATAAACATCAAGCCATTAAGAATTCCACGCAGATGAAAACGTAGGAAGTAGATAACGTAATTAATAAAATTATATACTGTATATAAGGGGGGTCTGATCACTTCCTTGTCAATTTCAATTCCACCCAATCGGGTCAATAGCTATGCCACCAGCAGGGTATTACGTGGAAACAGTCATTTGGACTCAGTACCGTTGAAAACATCTTAAAACGTAAAGTTGATATTTCCAAGTAAAGTTTTCCCGAGTCCTTTCAATTTCAAAATATAAGCTCGTAAGTCGTCAACAATGTGTTCTCCGTCGCAAATTTTCCAAACCAGAGGCTTACAAATCTTAATATAACCGAACAAAGCAATTGGAGTATTTTGAATTTAATACTGTAAATAAGTTACTTCGTCATTTTTAGATATAATACACATTTTGCGACATAATCATCAAAAAAGATTTATGTATTTTAGATCCATACAGATAAATAAAATTTAAGTGTCTTTTTGTAATTCCAAAATAACAGCTTTTAGTGAAATGCATATGAAAGTATACACGCTACTGACACTAAAAAACCAAATTTTAAAATTTTTCTGTCTGTCTGTCTGTTTGTTCCGGGTAATCACTAAAACGGCTGGACCGATTTTAACAGTACTTTCACGGGCAGGTAGCTGATATATCAAGGAGTAACTACTTTTATTTATTAAAAATATTAGGGTTCCGCGACAATAAGTTTGAAATTAAATCTACGCGGGTGAAACCGCGGGGCACAGTTAGTCCACAATAAAATAATAGAACATTTATATATATATTTATTATTATTACCTTTGGACTTTCGCTAGGCCAATTTTGAATCAAACTGCATGTGAATAAATAACAATAACGCTTATTCTGGATTACGCTTTCGCATATATTAAAATGAGACGCGGAAATGAGTGCTCGGGTCAGCTTTTGATTGTATCCATGCTGAAGAGCTTGGAACCAGTAAATTACGGTTCAAACGAACGTACGATATTAATTACTGTTAGTAACGTACATTTGGGACTAGAGGGCGCTTTGTAGAAATTGTCCAAACATTACGACGGAGTTAGGCGTATTAAGAAAAAGGAGGAGTTTCTATGTTTATTTTATATATTTACACATAGTAATAAAAAGCTGGCCGCTTTAGATGGTTTAAGGTGTTTTGTATCAAGAAAGCTACAAACGTAGTTCCATATTTTTCTTTAGTGTGTTATAACTGATCTTTTATCAGGAAATAAGAAATATTATGTGACAAAAATGCACCACATGAATTGTAAATATTTGTGAAATATTCCTTAAACCTTATGAGTTGTTTCGGTTATCAACCTGAACATACAAATATGAACACTAAAATAATGTAGGTTTGTAATATATTAATATCATTTTTTATTTATCTTTAATTTGAAATTGATTGCTACTCAATTTAAAAATAATGTTCCAACGTCAGGTTTCCAAACAATACAACACAATTAAGATTTCAATTTAAAGCGTCTCGCAAATTTTCATATTCAATATCTTTCGCTTCACTTGTGATCAAAAGAAAGCGTTCGAGCCATTTCCAACGACAAAGGTTTCAATATCAAATTGATAAAATCGTGCAAAAATATATTTAATGCAAAATAATGTGTAATTTGGTACTGTTCTGATTTGAACTATCAAACGTGCTGGACAGCTGGTGGTAAGCTTTCGTTAAGTTTAGTTTAGGTTGGATTGGCGCCAAAGGTAGGCAAATACTGGCTGCATTCAGACAGGGCCTCAAAATTAAATTGCAACCGTACCTGTGCCGTCCAACGGATCACGGTTACATTAATACATTATGTAACGTAATCAAACAAATGAAAGTGGGAGCATATACGCTCTCGAGCTTCACCTTTGTACCAAGAGAAAACTTAATATTATGTACCTTTGAAGTATAAATAAGTAATTCCACAGTGAGTCCTCATACCAAATATTTATTATTACTCTGAATGGAACACACGAGCAAAAAGGTTTGTTTTATTATTTTATTTTGCTGTTGACATTATTAGTGTTTTTATTTGTTTTTCATTTATTTGCAAACGACATTTAATTTCGTACCAATATTAACAATTTCGCGTATTCTTGTAACAATGAAATATATTTTATTCTTATAAATTACTTAGTTTTTTAAGAAAAAAATAATATTTAGTAACACAAAGAAACTGAAGTATCAAGCACCGAAACGTAATTTCATTTTAATGTGACTTTGATATATGTACATACATACTTAAAGTAAGCAGCGAAGAAAACGAACAAAATAATAAGTTTTCAATTGGTCCAATTGTAAGTCAGCCAGCGTCACCACAGCACCGATTTGGGTCAATCAGAGGTTTGATTTGCTCGGAATAATCCAGAACGTGCTTTGTCTATGAATCACCACTCTTCATAACAAATATAAAACCCATTTCACAGAGTTAGTGGTCGCGTGGATTTGAATACAAATTTCAGGGTCACAGTTCCACAACATCAATAACGCTTAATGTTAGTAGTACAAACGAATCCAATTCATCAAAGTACAAGTACCTATTTCATTTAACTTTCCCTGGAAATATTTTTTGTACACGAAAGAAGCTGTCTATGATTTGTCAGCCCATTAAATATTCATTTGTGTGGTAATTGAAGCATTAGGGACTTGGGAACAAAATATGGAAAGGATGAAGAATAAACGAAATAAAGAAAGAAATTAAAGATGAAAGGAAACTGTAATGATGGCGCTGCGAAAAGTGAGAAATTATTTTAAGGAAGGTAATAGGTTGCGCGCAAAAGTCACAAAAGTTTTTAAGACATTTTGACGTTAAATGGTAATCTGGGAGAATTCCAAGAGGAGTAAGTAATCAGATTAGGCGTCACCTCAAATGTATATTTGCGAGATCTTTCTCATATTCGCAGTGAAAGTTCATCCACTCGTTTTTACATTTGCTTTTCAGAAACTTCCCGTAATACCTTTTAAGCAAATTGAAATTATTGTATTGCTGCATCTAATTTCTATTTTGTGACTGCTGATGTCAAACATTTATTTTGGAATTATTCATACAAATGTATTTGAAGTCAAAAATTTGAATAATGTAGATCTGTCACCGTACATTAGCCAGATTTAAAAAAAAGGGTCTTAAAGTAAGATTTCGAGACCCACCGTCAATCATTTTATAAGTACGAAAAGTGAATAGAATGTATCCAGTATGTCGATACTTCTATTAATATTTATGAGCTAATAGCCCTTATGTGAAAGGTTTTATTTTTGTGCAGTCATGTTAGAAGTTTCAAACATTTGGGACAAAATGTGGCCCTTGTCAATGTCCTGCAAAATCATCTAACTTCCCATGAAATCCGGGTGTAAGCGGAACAAGATAAGCAGAACATGAATACACATACACTAAAAAATAAATTAAAGAACGTACGCAAATAGTTTTTAAGCGTATAATATCATTAATAAATACTATTCTTTCTGAATCATGATTAACCATCTCGTATCAAAATTCTCATAAAAAGTCGGAGTAACCGGTCAGCATATACAACAACATCTCAACCCTCTGAATCAGTTTTCAAAATATGTATTGTCTCCATTTCGGGGTAAAGAGCAACATCCCGAAATTCTAGGAAATATTTTTTTGGGACACCGTTAGTCTTACCTGCCAAAGAGGCGCGTAGCATTGTGTCTATTGTGCATATCATTTGATCGGCGAAGTTGAGGAACCTGAACCCAAGTCGGCTATGGATGGGTGACCGCCCGAGGTCACTTCGTGCCTCGGTGAGCACATTATGCTATTAGTCTCGGTTGCCAATGGTTGCATATTTGGCAATCGTTATAGGCAGAAGCCTAAAAAGTCTGACTACTACTGGAAAATCCCAGGTTACCGATTTTCCCGTAAAAGTTGTTACGAAGGTCAGGTGGCAGTTATTTTCTAAAATCTGGAACCGGCCACATTGGGTTGAATTGGGTTGCCAACCCCGCTACTGTTAAGTAAGGCCAGGGAGATGATCATGGTATTTTATGCAGTGGAAGTGCTGGGTGTTTAAAACTACAATCTAAGCTAAGCTTTACAATATTTATAGTTGATTAGATCAAATCAATGTACACCGTCAATATGTCTGTGCAATCATCACACATGATTACACAAATGCATACTGACTATGTATGTATGTATGTGGAATCAATGCCGTATACATGAATCACACTATTATTATAAACACGGAGTGTTTTTGTCTGTTTGTTTGTTAATTTTTTACGCTAGAATAGCTTCGGACTTTAGTAACTTTGATATTGTGTTTAGTTCTGTGAATTTGTAGTTTCTTTATAGTACCTATCTCGTATTGTTTACTCGGAGCTGAGTTTTTTGACAAAATCTGTACCTATTCACAACTTAATTGCCGCGTTAAAACAATATATTTCATAAAGTAGTAATTACAAAACTGATATTGCGCACATTCATATCGAATTCACTATTTGGTTTTATGAATTTTATCGTGAACAGGCAAGTACCGCTGCACGTGATTTAAATTGAACTAGTTATTATAACTTTCTGCGGCATTTGCAAACGGCGCCGACGTTCAAATAGTCGCTTGTTTTTCATTGACTTGCATACATATGCTCAAGCCCGTATCCCATGAGGGTATGCAGAGACCATTGTTTGCCACTATGACTTAATTTTACAAGATCGCGAATTTGCCCCTGGCATTTCGCAAACCAACTAGCGTATATTAGCAGACCACGCTGTTTGTAAATCCATGGCGCATACAATATACTAACCACATAATACAAGTGATTTATTAGTGTATTTTAATTTAAAACGATATCTATGTAGATTAATATGCTGTCCACAGAGGAATTATTGTGATTTATCAGACAGAATTGTTAATTCCACCATTTGGAACGATATCCTCAATGCATATTGCAGTGAATATCATTTTGACGACATTGTTTTATCATACATTCGATAAATTGAAAGTTGGAATTTTTACCTACATAAGTAAAATTAATCTTCGGAGCGTTCTTTTTAGTCTAGAATTTTATTGTTTCGGAAGTAATTGTAGACTAATTGTATGAAAATATTCGTAGAATATACTCGTATGTCTGATGACCACTATTTACTGCACAATAGATTTAAATCGATATTATACTAGTTATAAATTAGTTTAGACAACAAGCTGTCTTATGCCTAAGCACGAAAGACACATATTCTGGCTAGAGAATCTAAAAATAAAAAGTAAATCGGTAAATAATATGTTTATGGTGATAGTGTATATAGTATCGTGAGGGAGTCGCAGTACTGTAAAAAGTTATTTCTCTGTAAGTCATAAGCTCTTAAGAGAAAATATATTGAAAGCATATATTTTTTAATTAGCTGTGCCCCGCGGTTTCACCCGCATAGATTTAGTTTCAAGCTTTATTTCACGGAACCCTAATATATTTTCTAAATAAAAGTAGCTTAAGTTACTCCTTGAAACATCAGCTGTCTGACAGTGAAAGTCCCGTTAAAATCGGTCCAGCCGTTTAAAGATTACCCGGAACAAACAGACAGAGTGACAGACAGATAAAAAAAAGTAAAATTGGCTTTTCTATATCAGTACCGTGTAGTATACATACACAGTATTCACATCCTGGACTCAAGTCCCGACTGTGATGGGCTTGGTAGTAAATGGAAGGTGATTTTGAATGAATGCTTAATTTATTCTGAAAGACTTGTGTTACCTTAACATTTATATTATTTTTTATATTTTTATTACTAGAATAGTTTGTTCTCTTGTTTTTATCTGTTCATATTTGTCTCGTGTGTCATCTGTGTTAATATTTGTCTGGAGTTTATAACTATCTAATTAGCTCAATTGATGTTATGTCGTGCTGATTTGTGAATAAATAAATATGTATTTAGTCAAAAGGTGTAATTTTGAGATTACAAACAGACACTTAAATTTAATTTATCTGTATGTATGTATATGTATGTATAGATATAGATGTATCTTTGCCTTTGTACACCCAAATTTCACCAGAAGTTTATGTTTCATGTAATACGGATGAGCCCACTGCCTCTAACCAGGCACTAATCCAAATTCGGGCTGCCACTGAGAAATTACGGATGGAAACCTCCAGGATCGAACCCAGGTTCTCGTGGTCCGCAGTATTGTTTGCGGACAATGAGCAGCAGGTACCAATGTATTTTTATATTACATATTTTTATTTTGTCGGTGTGCTTAGTAACTTGTATTTGAACAAAATTCCTTGAAGTCAATTTGTTTCACCATCACGTAAAAATAGTTAGCACGTAGAACATTCAAACTTAATTTTTGATTTAGATTCAGGATTCTAAGTTAAAGTCGATGTAAATGTCCACGGGGAGGCTTTCGTCTTACTTATCTGAGACGGGCTGAATTTATTTCAATAGGTAACAAAACTTGGTGAAAACGTACGATTGTTTTGCTATGTATTTGTTGTGTTTATTAACACAGTTGCAGTATTCTGCAGTAAACCCATATAAAAAATAAACGAAATAAATAGTTAGCTAGTAGTAAAAAAATTGTCGAATTGATAACCTCCTCCTTTTTTAAGTCTGTTAAAAAGCTAACGAATCCAAAATAAATCAACATTCACGACATATGAATTATTCAAGTATCCTAACTCCTCTTTTGATAATTTCATAACTATGAAAATAAAATGTGAATTCGTGTTAAATTTTATACATTAGTTCCACCCGTGGCATTGCATGATTGGTGATAACTGGTACTCTGTCATTTTTGGTACTGCCGACGACGTGGATGGTCGGTTGAGTAATTAAGGTTTATTAAATTCACATTTATAATATTAGTTAGGTATCATGGTCACCATCAAATAGAGGAATGTTATTCGATAACACTTAGTAGTCATAAATTATGACACAGTAAGAAAATACTGTCGTTGTTTCACTCGCAGTGTATGTGCTACGAGTCTACGGTGCTACGCCGTAGCTGAGATGCTACGAGCCTCTGCAATTCGAAGTGCGAGATACATTACTTATATATAGTCTTTAATCAAGTGCACTCTGACTAACAAACTGATAGAATTTAAGTAACGTGCATGCTTGAAATTTGACACTTAAGGGGCCTACTCGGAGGGTACTTAATTTATGATATTTTAAAATTAAGTCCGTATTTTAACGGTGTGGAAAAGTGTCATCACATTACGACCCAAATGGAACGCGGGCTTATGCGAGTACAGCGTAGGGTTATTCAAAGGTAGCTGTTTGCATGGCCTTGGTGACTGCTTAGGCTTGATTACCTGCATTGAACATTATGTTTAAAAGATGTCATTGCGTTGTGTTAAGAAATGAGTATTACATCCTACTAATGTATGTGTGGATGTATGTTTGTTACTGTTTCACGCAAAAACTAAGAAATGGATTTTGATGAAACTTTACCATAATATGGAATAACAAATAGGCCATAAGAGATATATTTTTGAGATAGTTAAATTATACGTGGGTGTAACGTAAGCAATTTCATTTAAAAGTAATGACTGCTAAAATAGCTGCTCTATTTTCAATTAGCGTCTAAAAGGTTTTCGATTCTGCGAATAATAAGTATTCATAGAATATTCAGATGGTCCAAAGCATCTCTGTTTTCTTTATGTAAAAACTATCTTTTAATGTACGGAGTACTAGGTTTAAATTTTTTGCTCCCTATGTTGATGATCCCTATTATATTTCAGGTCCTTTTCATTGTCTGAAAACATGGTCAAAAAGATATATTCTGAAAATGAAACCCAGCTTGATCAATTTTTTACCCCCGAAACCCCCTACATACAAAATTTCATGAAAATGATTGGAGCCATTAGTATCATTATATTGCTCGTTTAAAGGTGTAATAAGGATAAGATAACATAACTAACCTCGACTTCGCACGGGTGCAATGGAGGTATTAATATGCATGTCTTACACCTTCTTCAACCACTCTATCTGCATTAATATCCATTGAGTAGCTTAAAAGATCTAAGTGAACAGACAACTGGGGCGCCTTCATTTTATACTATGATACGGTGAAGATGCTAGCGACGAACCATTAACAACTAGCCGACGGCTTTACGTCCTCTCCGAATAACGAGTAACATATTTCCCAATTAAATTTTATGAGTTATATATTTTAAAATAGCCACTCGTAATTCTCAAGTCTAAGGAACGTAGATATCTAGTCGATTTTTAAGTTAGTTTTTGTAAATAAGTCGATAGTAAAATAAATATAGATATAAATAATTCCTAGAACTTACTGTAATAAGTGATCTGTGTTTTGGAACCTCCTGTCTCAACATTTTTGGATACCTCTCACATGAACACATTAACAATTTATTTATAGAATACTTTTATATTAACAATACCTTAGCAACGAAACATTTGTGAATTTATATATGAAGAAAATTATTTTATATATAAAATATAAATACTCACGAATAGCTAGTAATTAATAAATCACATCGCAAAACTCGGCACAGCAGTACTCAAATCCAAAGTTTAGTCAACTAAACAACGTCGCTCAATTAACCGATGCTCGCTTCATTCGTCACATTGGAACGTTTGTTTCACTTGGAACTGTAAGCGCGAGTTCACAGACATTTTAAAGTTGGCGCACTTCGTGGGTAGAACGGTACATGCGTCGAGAGCGTAATGTACGAGCACGTCCGAACTCGTTGAGCGTCGTCGTCGCACTGGGCGGCGCGATTCGGGTGATCGTGGGCGGCTACGTACCTCTCAGGTATTCAGCCTTCGCTCTTATCAGCTAATTCAAGACTTGTATCTTCACGTCTGAACCACTTAGTCAATAGCAAATTTAATTTTTATGCTAGCTTCTTTTTGGTTAGGTCAGGGGGAGATTTTAATCTTGTAACTAAGCTGCTAAAAGAATATTCAAAAGGTCTCTGTAGCCATCTGTGTACGTTACTGACCTCTTTTATGGTAAGAGATTCGCACCTTGTGAAAGCCATTACGTACACGTTAAACATAGTTTAGTTTTTTATTACTGGCCGTATATAATTAAAATAACACGTCTGTGGCTTGTGTAAGAATATAAAAAAATTAAAGTTATTCTTACAAAATACAGATTCACTGTCTTGATTGTGAACAGTGCTTGGAATGTAACTGAGATTCCTTTGAGTAATATAATGTGCAGAGAATCGCTGATAACAACTTAGCGGCGACGATTAATGTGGACAAGTTCCACGTTTTATTATTATACTGGTTTCTGCAGACCTTTCTTGTATTTATCGTGAAACTTATATTAACCCCAGGAAAAATAATATCTTTATATCCCTGTGAAAGCACTACCATGTTTTTAAATGAGGTACGTGTATATTAAAGTAATTTAAGGTCGGAAGCGCTACTCACTATTTCAGAGTTAAAAGATAAAGTTGTTACATAATATTTAGAGGCATGACCCGTATTCGGTGAATAAGCGATCAATTTATTTTTGAATTGCAGATAAACCCCTCTTCACTCGCGTGTATGTGCGTATAGATTGACGCAGGTATCGGATATAACATTTTATTAAAAAGGTAACACGCGCTCATCGAAATTCAGGATCGATTTTCTGTATCGTTACATATTTCAATGACTTTATTTTCATCAGCATGCCGTCGCTGTGATTTGCTTTTTCAATTTGACTGGTTCTCTTTGATTTTAAGCGTAATAAAAAAGTCGGTCAAGCATGAGAAGCCTACTTCGTTTCACGGAGGGTTCTGTACTCAACTGTCTCTTAGTTGATCTCCCTCAGATGACATTATTTCTGAGAGACAATTCGTGTAAGCAAAAAAGCGAGTGGTCTCCATTCACTTATACATACCTATTCGCAGTACCTATAGCCCATAGCAGCTCAGCTCGCTCGACCGGTCCAAACTAACCGACTTAGCTACGCTTTGTCTAATTGAATTTGAATCAGTGATAATATCGTTATATTATTATTATAAATGGAAGAGCTGTTTGCAGTACAGTTTATGCAGCACATATTTTATATTCATATACTAGCTGTGCCCCGCGGGTCCACCCGCGTAGATTTAGTTTCATTCTTATTGTCGCGGAACCCTAATATCTATATACATGAAAGAAAGTCGTGTTTGTTACAACACTTATAACTCGAGAACGGCTGGACCGATTGCCATGGTTTTTGATTTGTTGGATTTGTTTCCGTCCCGAATAGCAGAATACATCATAAAAACAATGAAAACTCGATATGTGTAATGAATACTTAATCATTTCAATAGATGCTGATTTGTTTATTACATGTCAAACATTAGTTGTCCAATCCTGTCAAATAGTGTAACAACTATTTTTTTTTTGGAGCTTATGGCCTGGTTGCTGAGACCTTTAAGCCACAACTTTTTTTTTTTCTGTAGACATCATGTGTGCGTTCAGAAATTATTTTTTTTAAAATGTCTTCAAAGTTCAGGTACTGTTTATTAATTATTTAATTTTTAATTCCCGATAATAATACCTAAGATCTATTCTACAGTAAAAACATAAAATCATCGGAAAGGAACGGAATTTAGGGAATAAAAAATCAGTTGGTAAAGGTTATAAGATTAAGGAAAAAAAATCTACAGGTTAACAATAGGTTGTCTATGATTTGATTCAATTCCCGATTAATCTTGCCTTCGCCATGACGATCAACAAATCACAGGGCCAATCCTTGACTATTTGTGGCCTCTATCTAGAAAATGCATGTTTTTCTCATGGTCAATTGTACGTGGCATGCTCACGTGTCGGCAAACCATCAGCTTTATTTGTTCTTGCGCCTGACCAAAAAACAAAGAATGTCGTTTACCACAAAGTGCTTGAATGAAAATCCTATTAATGAATTAATCCGAGTTTTTTTTTTTCCCAATCTGCACAACATAGTTTTCAATCATTTTTTTCTGACATGAGTTTGAAGTACTTAATTATTATTTTTTATTTTTATTCTCATTCTGTATGTATGTTTTCATCATCACTCTTTTGTCTCTATCTATATAAATATATTATTTTGTATCATTGTTTTACGTTCATCAATGCCTAAATTAGTTCAGCTAAAAAGTAACATGACATTCATTGACTGTTAGGCGGTACGAAGTTCGCCGGGTCATATAAAAATGAATCCCCATTTCCCTTGGTCGGCGGGACCGATTTCGATAATATTTTTTTTGTTGTGTTCGTTATTGTCAGGAGATGGTTTTTGTGAATTAAAAAAACTAAGAAAATTGATTGAAAAAATTGAAAATTTAAGAATACTTAACCACTATATAAAATTATTTCTTTCTTCTTAAATCTTACCTTAGCGCTTTGGACAATAAAAACTTTTTGATGTAACCTTATGACGTTTGACATAGAATTGACAGCATACATTATTCTATGAAGAATATATTATAATTCTCATAATTAAGACAGGACAACGTCTGTCGGGTCGGCTAGTTTTTAATAAATAAAAGTAGCCACTCAACACAAAAGTTACTCCTTAAAACTTGAGCTACCTACCAGTGAAAGTAATCTCGTTAAAATCTATCCAGGCGTTTCAGAGATTACCCGTAACAAACGGACAGACAGACAGACGGAGACAAATTTTAAAACTTGGTTTTTTTGTGTCAGTAGCGTGTATACTTGCATATGCATTTAGTGAAAAGCTGTAATTTTGAAATCACAAACAGATACTTCAATGTTATTTATCTGTATATATAGATGCATAGATGTATAGATAAATGATGTTAATATGACACTAATATAATAACAGTTTACCTAATTTTTTGATTTCCTTTGCATAATCGAGTCATTTTGTACCATTAGTTAATATGTGTTAGAATCAAGACTACAAATTAATTAATATGACGAGTTTATTAAGTCTTAGATTTTCCTCTTGTATTTAATCAAGGTATGACGAGAACTACATAATGAAATAACGATTTGTTCTTCCCTACTTCAATCTGAGCTGTAATTCATTTGAGGGACTTGTTTATATCAATAATTATAACAAGAGAACTAACATACCAAGATGTCAGTGCGTAACAAAGAAAGTCTAAGAGACGAGAAAATTTGCCCAGTGCTCCTGATTGAGAGAATGACGCTGAACTAAAGTACCCAATTAAACACAACCGAATATTGCTTCATCTTATAGCTATTAATTAACCTTTCTTAAAAATATAACTCATTAAGTTATATTTTAAGAAAATAATTACATCCTGAATAATTTTGTCGGAGAAATCTGTGACTAGTATTATACTTATATTTCGTAAAACGAACAATTATAAAGTTAGTATCGATTTAACCTACAAATTGATATTCTATTTCATTAATATTGTTAAATTTTTAATTGTGAAAAATTATATCAGAACCACTTATTCGGTAGACAAGGTATACCTTGCCTATAGTCAAATATACTTTACTACTTTATTTGTTAAACAGACGTGTATATAAAATTGAACGAACAAAAAATACGACGCACGGCTTTTATGAAACCCCCACGAGTTCATTAAGTAAAAGTGAGTGGTGTTATCGTGCAATACGCAAACGCACGGTGTTTGCGAAACGTCGGCTTTCCGTGCGTCTAGACGGTATTGTGAAGTCAAGTGTGTACATGACGCCAAAGGAGTCTAGCAATCTATTGTATCATCCCCGCTACTGACGAATCAAAGGATTTTTGCGAATATTTCAACGAACACGAGTATCCATACTAGAATATTTCATATCCGACCAAATTAGCATGATGTCATGTTTTCATTTTTTTTATTATATTGTATTAAGCAAGTAGTTGATTCGTTTTTTGCATTCCTATATTTTGTCACAAGGATCCGTTCGATATTCGAACGATGTCATGAGCTTATATACAGATTGGCCCATTCATTAAAGTCTATAAGGAAAATTTTGATGTTTATAGTTAGATTTCTTTTCTTTTTAGCCGTCTATGAATAGGTCATCCTGTATAGACTGAGTACGGACAATGTTACCACTATCATTGTCAACGCTAGGTAATGTGACACTCATTAGTATGTAGTCATTTGTTTGCACATTCAAGCTAATCAAAACGACCTAAAAATGTGATATAAAGTGATTAATATCTATAAAGTGTTCCGAGCTCCGACGTAGATAAATGTACGTCAAAGAAGTCGATGATCTAATTTTGAAGTATGGTTGTTTTGATTAGTTTTATACAAACTTAGTTAACATTTGCTAACTAGGATTTAAATATTTAATCAAATATATAAAATATTCATGTGAAATAGCTCGACAGCTTTGTATGAAATTTTGTGTACATATAGGGTAACTCTGAGAATCGGCTAACATTTATTTTTCAAATCCCTAAATGACGTTTACCGGGCCCGGTTAGTGTTGATCTATAAATGTTGAGATAATGGTCACAAAACGAGTGCATACTGGCTGCTGAAATGACGGCTGGTAGAGGGAAAAGGAGGAGAAAAGTACATTGCGCCGTTTTCAAATGACAAAGTATAAGGGTAGGAGGATGATATTGATGATATTGTTATGGTAAAATTATAAAACATAATATGTTCACGCCTGTATTCCCCAAAGGAGTAAGGAGGTGCAGGAATAGGTACTTATAGTTCATATATTTCGCGAGCGTATTGCCATTAAACCGGGTACTTTTCCAGACTCCAGGTTAGATGGGAAAAAAATTCAATAACACTTTGCCCAATCCAGAGATCGAACTCAGGAACTTATGTTTCGCAGCAGCGCGCGACCACTAGACCGTGGAGGTAGAATTTTTATACTAATTAGGTTAAGATGCATGTTGAAGTCTGTGAAGCAGATTGTCCAATTCTGATTCTGCTTGCAGCAGAACAATAAACGCAAAGCGGCTTCGAATAAAGTGCACATAATTTGTGAAGGTGAGTGGTGCGCGGTACAGTTGCAATTATTTACCGGCGAGACATAGGGGAATGAAGAGGTCTTGAGTCGGCGCCAAGAGTGCTCGTCGCCAACCTCGCGGCGACCGTGTTAAGAACTCTACCTACTTCCACCTATTCATGAGCTTTTATGTATATGGCCTGCAGTTTACCCAACTTTAAAATGCTATACTTTAAGCCCATATAAAAACTGCACCTAGTTGTATCGGGAAAACCGTCTAAGTCGTTAAATTAAACAATGGGTCTTAGAATTAATCTCTTGGCAACTTCCTAAATTCAATTTCCAAGTTTCGACTAAGACTTCGTTATTAATATTCTCCTTCTGTCGCGACTTTACTCATCACTTTATAGGTCGTTTACTGACGTTGAAGCGGCAGTATGAAAACAGTATACTGCCACTTCAACCTCATAAATCAAAATCATAAATTAAACATAAATAATTAAGATATTCTTGTGAATAAAATAAAGTTGAAGAAAAAGTTGCTTATAGTGTAGATATACAGAATACTTGAGGTAAAACGGCTGAGCTGTATGAGAACGTACTGTGTATGAAAATTTTACGGTGCATATTATTTAAGCCGTGGCTTGGCAAGCTGTATTTACTTCAAGTTCATTCTACTAGCGAAATATTTTAATTTCGCCTCAGGGCGTGGAAGCCGTGCAGTGGAAAGATAATAGCGGTTCTTAAAATAAAGCCTTTGCGTCATTATACTGTGTGACACGACACGACGCCACTGTTGGCGACTTGGCGGAGCGTTTTTGTTTGCCAAGTGGATCCCGATTGGGGCGCACTTTTGCCGTCGTTCATATTCACGCCATTGCTTATGATGTTATTTATTTACATAATGAATATCGTGTTTACGTTCACTCCCTTAAAGTGAAATATATGTACGTCCTCATAAATATATGCGACTGCCAGAGTAGTTTACATTTCCCCTTTAGGTTAATTTACATACTGCACATCAACGTCGCGTATCACGATGCTATCTGCAGGTAGCTCATATTTACTTATACGTTCGGGATATTTGTCATGTCGTGACATCATTTAGATAGCAATTTGTAAGGGTATCAAAAAGTATTGTCGTTCAAAATGCTTTTCTTGATCTTGCATATTCTATGTTGAATGAGAAGCGGTACTGTAATAGTTTAAATGCAATGCATACAGATAATTATAATACAAGCGGCAGCATTAAAGCAATGTATTGCGACGAGTTTTTTTAATTTAGATGCAGCAATCGCAAGATTGTTTTCTTCAGTCATAACATGTTAATTTCTGCCAACTATCATTTCCCTTGTCATTGATATAATTTGACGAAAATATATTTTCTCTCACCAGCATAGGAGTGTTGTGATATCGCCTTATATTTGTATCTATGCTATCTAATTTGGTAATAAGGTTTCACAACGAAATGAACTTTTGTCTAACGTGTAAAACGTTTAAAATGCTGTAGTAGAATTGTATAAAACGTTTTATTTGTATTCCATTTGACAACGCCTCCAGCATGTGATTAAAGTGCCCGTGTCACATGAATTTAGATATACGCATTTCAAACAGTTTAACTATCCATCTAATTTGTGTTATTGCTGTGAAAAGAGAATATAGGTACAGGCAATGTTTAACCACTATTACTGTAAAATAGTACATGGTATCATTTATTTGAAACAAGCGAGCTTCATCATAATGTTGACAGCTGACACGGACGTAATCATTAGAGGATGGATCCCTCCGTGTTATTGCAACCGGCAGAAAAGTCAACATTTTGTGTTTGCGATGTGTTTAAAAAGATTAATGAAGGGTGTATTTTGAGAAGTAACATTGTCAGAATGTGGGGTCAGAGCGGGGTCAAGCGGCGCGGCCGCATCGAGCCGGTCGATGTCGGCAGAGCAATCGTTGTTCTCAAAATAACGCGCAGCGGGTGTGCTATATTTGAAGTGTCTCGCTACTTGAATAATTTATAAGTCGTGCTCCTCTCCAAGTGCACTGCATTTCCGTAGCAAAGCTTGTGCGAAACAGAATAACTTCGAACTCAACTTAACTGACGAACTTAATTGCACTATGAAGTGAAATCGACGTCGTTACCGTAACTTGTGCATCTAAGTTTACTTACTTGATGCTTTACTCATATTTTTTAATTTATCATGTAATGACATACTTGAGTGTATGCATACCATCTAACACTAGACGGCTAGATGCATACTAATACTATTTTATCCCCACTTTATTAGAGAACATAAAATAAATAATAAGCAACTACTGCTTTCTCTGATTCTTTAATACTTTAAAGGCGTATTAAAGATCCATGGGTTAGAGAAACTAATATTATATGGATGACAACATTAGCAACAGAACTGATGTCGGCTGTATTGTGACGACTAGCAGTAATTGTTATAAAAATTAAAATTGATACAGTCATGTCATAATTAAGCAACGTGCTCGAGTGGACCCTGAGCGAGCTCATAACAATGGAATAACATAACAATAATTAGCAGTTTGCGTGACAAGCACTATTACTACATGCTCCATATGCTCGACGTAGATGCGTTATTATGTGTTTTATTTCATATAAATGTGTTACGTATTCGATCCAAATAGTTTTGAGGGTTGGTTTTAGTGCTTAGTTGGGTTTATTGTTATATAGTACTTTTAAAGGTGAAAAAGTTCTATGTAATGATTTCACACCATGAGCATCCGTTCACATTTTCATATTTCAGGTCATATTCTTTACCTTAGAAAAATCACCTCTACTTACTCCTTCAGGGATCCAACTGGGAAGGCATGAAAATATATATTAATGTTTGTGCGTGAAATAAATGGAACGATCGGCGCCAAGAACATATCTCAACGCGCAATCACTGCTGGTCGCGAAAATTGCTTGTTGGGGGAAGTGTGGTGTTTTGTTATCAGCTTAAACTGGATCGGCGTGGACAAATGTGAGGAGCCCTTGAATCGTGCACCCAGTGAGTTTGCGTCATATCCATATTAATATGATTAGTACGGATTTTGCTGTAATTCGGCAAAGATGCATTTTACCGTGAATAACGCTAGGAAGGCATTTCCCATTATAATTCACTCTCATTATTCAGTTCAAAACTAGCAATCATTTAGCTATTTATAAAAAAAAACACATCTTCAAAAATACACTTGATAGATATCAACACATTTCAAGACAACCGCGTCACGTTGTGGAGCCAAAATCATAATTGTCAAACCGACCGCTTATTACGTATTCAAAGAGGCAAGTGGCTTGACATTTTCTAAGTATGGAATCCCAAGCTTTATTTGCCTAAAAGCCGGATTACGGTTCAACTTGCGACACTTTCCGGCGCGCTTCTTAATTAAGTCAGACTATTCATATAGATAGTGCATTAAGGAACTTATTACAGCCCGCCTCTTTGCTTTGGTAATTAACCTGAATATAGGTTATACCATTATATTATATTCTGCCAAGTCAAGTTTGTTAATTTGGAATGGAATATTGTTTTATGCTCTTCCGTGAGGGATTCGTCATTATGACGAGGACGCATCGTACTTGTAATTTCAGAATTTATTTTGAAATTAATAAAAATATCTTAATGTTATTATAACTTAAATATGAACTTCTTAAGTGGAAATGTAATCTTCAAAGACAGGGGGTCTTTGTATGTGTATATATTAAACAGAAGTAATTTCAAGGCTTATTTTAAAATCCTAATACTAACTACTCGATAAAATGTCAGCTCCATTCACTTTTCAGCGAATATAAAATAGGTGCCAACGTGATAGATGGTAAATCTGACGTCGTTTCTCAGGCACAGGACATCTTGTTGATTTTCTTTTAAGGCTTGTACATGTTTTCCTTTGAACTTGTGATGTGATAAATCACTGTATCTTTTAAAGTTAGCAAAACTCATTGCTACATGTACCAACAAGGGGATATCACAATTTCCTTCCAAAACCTGTAATGGTGAAAGCTACTTCTTATTGTCTCTTCTTATTGTATCTATTTATTGTAACTTAACTTCTAATTACTTGTAAAAGACTAAAATTTAAACTTCCAACAAATTCAATTACTGTTTAGTAGAATTACACAATTAGAAAACCTGTGTATTAGTGAAAACATAAATAAGTGATCCTTCCATATGTAGAACTTTCTACAGTAGACAAAATTCAAAAGCGACTTTAACATTTTCGTTGATCTTTTCGTTCACCTGGAACGCTGGGAGGTACAAGAATACAATGATGGACGTGATGTAGGATGACATAAAGCAGGGCGGAAACAGAGAGTGTGTACGTACACATCTGACAGGGTTGCCGCGGCTGCGATGCTGCGAGGGTGTAATACATCTTGCTTCCGAGCTCGCCGCGCCATGAATATACATTAGTCATTACACAATTTACACTCATATTTTGTAAGGAGCACGATAACGTTAAAGAAATTACCTCGCCAGGTAAGTATTACGTAAATATTTTTTTACCTATTCATTCCCCTAATTGATTAGCTAAATAGCTGGGATAAATAATGTAGCTCCTCCGATTTGCAAACTCTGAAGTTTCCTTTTACGCCAACAGCGAAGCAGGAGGCTTTTTTCGCTTCCACCTTTTTACTTAAAAGTTTATAAAAACTTTTAACTAATTAAATTAATATTCGCAGACCGTTGATTAAGAAGGCCTGGAATGCTTTTAGCGTCAATGTAGCCGCGGCAAATTCCGCAAGCACAAAATAAATTTGTTGAATATTTTGGGTAAATATTAATTCCAGTTTGATCATTGCGGATATTTGAATAAGTAAAGAGAGTAGCTAAGGAATTGTTAAAACAATCTCGAAGGGATTTAATTGAACATCCAATTACGAATTTTTATTTGTATATCTTATCTTTTACATCTAAAGGAAGATTTCATTCTTGAATATTTAACAGAAAAATGAAAAGTGTAAGAAATACGTAGAATATGTTCCATGTATGTTTCAAAGCTTTTGCGAGGATGTGTGGGTTGCAAACTGAGCTATCTGACTCCTCAACGCTCACGTATTTGTGCATCGTGAGTATTTTATTGAAATGTATTATGAAATACAGTATCGTCTTAATTTAAATCTTTATTCAGATTTCACATAATTGCTACGATTTCGGCTGATGAAAATAATTGGGTTTAAACCAATAATGCTAAGGTTTAGACCGCTTTTTGAATACGAGTAATATTGTATTGCGATATAATAGCTCTGGTATCGTAATCTACCATCAATTGTTTATGTAAAAGTATTTAAATGTAAGAACTACGGTAGGAAGCGACAACTATGTCTATGCTGTACTCAGAACTACAGAACTACATAGCAATGTTGACTCTTAAGTATTTAATTGGTGTAAAAAGCATGTTCATTTACCTCGGAGTATTTCAGAAGAAAGAAGGGCAGATAGATAAGGTTGTGGCAGCTTGGCGGTAACATATAGTGGAACTTCAAGAAGTCACAGCTTGGAAACATCAAAGCAAAGTTCACTAACGTATGTGTGTGGCGTCTCACAAATGTCAACTCACCTGTAAAAAAATAGTAATGACAGGAGGATTGTAAAAAGCCAACTAGATTTAAGCATTTTGAATGGTAGAGCGGGAAAATATAAAATTGAAACTAAAATATTAATTATTATGTTTTAATTGTATCCCAAATACATCATATCCTAAATTTGCATGATTCTTGCGGTTTAATCACTCATGTCGCAAGTAACACAATGGCGACGCAGTTGGTACCCCAGAACAATTAAGTTGGTCGAAAGATAAAACATGAATCATTTTACATTCGAACATTCATTAGGATAATATTGACATAGCAGAAGAATACGCCGAATGTCATCAGTAGATTACTAAAGATGATTCGCACTAAATAATAGAGTTATTGTGTGAAAGACGATGTAAGAAAGCGGCGTTGTATCACAAAACATCTAGTTATTACACATTAGGGTGGGCAGCTCCTCCGCATTAACGCGCCCATTCCAACTTCCTCCGGGGCTCGGCGACTTCACGGGACCGGAGCTCTGTACTTAAGAGTCTAATTAGCCGTAAATTGCATTCAAAATTGGGCTCTTGGCCGAGAATTGAGTTTTGAATGTCTAATTTCGTAGAATAAAGCGAAATTGTACCGCAATTTATGCGTCAATCTGTATTGTCGTGAGACAGGAATGGCTCCCGTAATAGACGCCCGTCGATAGAGCCGAACAAGAAAACGGTTTTTCTAAGTGTTCATTATCAAGATTGCTTAACGAGGTGAAATCAAGAACTACGTAATTAAGCTAGGCTTATGTAACAATCGGCTAGTTAACTTCTATTAAACATATTTCGAGAACGTTTTGATGTGCCTAATAAGCACAACGACTAAATAATTTGTTTATCTATTAAATCAATTGAAAATCACTTTCAACATTGATACACAACATTTAGTATGTCTACACAGTAAAGTATTTTATAACAAGCTTTAAGCCATAATTGAATAAGCAAAATTTCAATTTCATGTGAAATATTAACATATTTAACGTCTGCTCTCACGCGAGTTCAGGAAAATCGTAAACAAAGCTAACCGGTTGCTACGGAAGGTATGTTCGAAGCTTGAACAATATTGATATGTGGTTGTTATCTTCGTGTAGTCTTTCGTTGTCGAAGTAAAACGGTAAATTAAATGTAATCGTGTACAATCCACGTTAACAAGTAACAACAATTAATTTCAAGTCTGATAGGCACCATCGGCCTCCTTCCTAGAAGGAAATTTACCGTTAAAAATATGTTTATTTTTGTGAACGATTTCCGCGCCAAAGCACGCTACTACTTGTAAACAAACACAAAGGAAATTGTTTTTCGTCTAACAAAAAGAAAGTAAAACGCTTGAAAGTTGAGAGTAAATTTATTTGGAAGTTGTTTGACAGTAATTTGTTGTGGCCGCGTCCTGAGGGAAGACCGGCACACTGTTGTTACACCAACTTTTTTGTGTTGCGAAATTTGACTCCACTTGTGAACTTGTGTTGCGTGGTTACCTCAGCGATTTAGAAGACCTACAGGGATCGCTGGCCATGCTCGTTAGCACATTTCAGAGCTGCTGCTTCAGTTGCCCGCGACTTCATACGCCTGGAATTGCGCCCACGATTGGTGTTAGCGTGATGATATCATCACGCTGATAGCCACCGTCGATAAATGGTCTATCATCATCTCCCTGGCCTTATCCCATACATTGTTGGGGTCGGCACTTGATTCAACCCGATGTGGCTGATCACCTGATTTTTATACGAAGCGACTGCCATCTGACCTTCGCAACCACATTTAGGAGGAAAATCTGTGATCTGGGTTAAACCAGTTGTCAGATTATTTTTAGGTCTCCGACTGACCTGTAACGATTGCCAAAGATGTTAAATTGGCAACCGGGACCGACAGCTTAACGTGCTCTCCGAGGCACGGAGGGAACTCGGGCGGTCACCCATCCAACTACTGGCTAGGCGTATGGTTGCTTAACTTCGCTGATCGAATGATATGCGCAATAGCAACTGTGCCACGAGCTCCTCCTCCTCCACGAGGTCTATGTAATATGGAAACAATTTTTCAAATGGGACCAGAAGTTTCAGAGATAAGTGCGTTCAAGCAAACAAACTCTTCAGCTTTATATAGATTTAGCTAAGCTATATTCACTACCTCAACCATACAAATTCCATCGTCATAATGGAATAAGGCTCCACCTTAAAGCTCCGCAAGTCACATGAGTACCAAAGAGCACAAAATGTCAAATCGGTAAACATGGAATCACTTTGTATCCCTGTGTTTCTTTCTGGCGGATGTCTATTATCTGTCACAGCCAATTTTTTCCGAAATTATTTAGCATGGAGAGTTGAAAGGTAGAAAAGATGTGATGTTGTCGCATTGTTCATGTATGTGCGTACTGGTGGGTGGTTGGTACATAACGCAATTTGTGCTCTACACTGAGAACTGGGTTTGTACTTAGTAAACGCTCTAGGCCAATATTAAAAAACATCTTGGTACAAGTGTGACTTCCACGAGCTTATTAAAATGAAGGCGCGCGCTAGTCTACCTCGTTATCTGCAATTTTCCTCTTGAATGTGTTCCATCATATACGGGGCAGAATTTGTTTAAGTCAAATTTATATACGCTATTTACCGGCTGAACTGGCTCGCTCCCCGGTGCGATTTACTCATAATTCGATTTAAGGAGCGTAAGAATTAGGAAACTTCCATACACCTGCAAAGTTTGCATCACACTTGTCAATACTCTTTACGCTATATTTCCAGACATATCCAACTAGGTATTAATAGTTGGACGTGCAATAATATTAATGGAGTTACAGCTATGCCCCGCGTTGACTCAATCACCAATTTATTTTCTACAAATAGCCTTAATGTATTGTACCATTAGCTACCTGCAAGTAAGAGTGACATAAATAGGACCAACCGTTTCGGAGATATGCCGTTACAAAACAGATACACACTTTTAAACAATTTATTTTTGTTATAAATACCGACCACATTAATACTTAAATATCCATTTTGTAAAATGCATTCTTAAATCTAAAGTAAAAAAAATATAGGTTTGTATAAACAAACTGTATGATAATTATTTAAAAAAACAATGGCATCGAATCCCACCTCGTGCTCGTATTTTGCCCAAACATTTCCAAGAATTAATAAAAAAGAATTTGAATGTTTTCAAATTTCAAGTATAGCAGTTACTCAATATGTAATTGAATTGATACGGTTTTAGGGCATTACTTTTTTGATCGATAAACTTATTTGTTGGACAAAATACAATTATCTCTTATATTTCATACCTACAAAGGCGTCAAAGCATACACCACGGGGTGGTGATGATAGCTGGCTGCTTCATCCTATGTAGAAGATAAACTTACTACATAACTTTATTAGTGATCATCGATTTTGCCACATCTACATTTGCTGGGTGTAGGAGCGAATCATAAGGAAATAAGAGATTCACTTGAAACAAGCTAGCGATTTATTTGCCGCCGCGAGCGTTCACTCTGATAAATATGACCAATAAAGGAACACAAAATGTCCAAGAGAGAAAATTATTGCGGTTTCGTAATTTAATTCTTCGTTTATTTTTATACATTACTCGCTTCTTTGAAGAAATTTGAATTTATGAAATTTAAAATATTCAAAGTGTAATTGATAATGGTATCATATCCAACCCGAGTCATGTAACTGTTATAATATTAGTAAATTATTAAAATACCTATTAAACTGATCAATAATATTTTACTCCAATAAATAATTCTATTCCAATTTTTACAAAATACTTCAGAGTATAATACTTTTCTAACGTAACTTTGTGGAATTATTGGTTGGAACACCGCCGTTACCATGTACTGTTATAATCATAAATAAATATATATATTTAAAAAAATATGCTACTCCGAAACACATGCACGTACGCCTTTCGCTTAGAGGAATCCCCTCAAAGAGGTAGGCAGACTGTCCTGTACTTAAAGTACACCCACATTTAGCCAGCTATGTTTAAGTCTCATGTTATAGGGAGCGAGTATAATTGGTTTGAAGTACCTATACGATTGTATGACCAGTCCAATTTGAATTCTGGATGTGTAAAATAATATGTTTCACGCCTTTGTCAGAATGTTTCCAAATAATTTAATCAATTATTATGCTCTCCATCAGCTCCCAAAGCTGAATATTGAGCTGTAGCGAGAGCTCGAGTTATTTCACTTTAAAATGTTTCCAAGTTATGAAAAATATTTCGCAATTAGTAGAGTACGGAAGTGAGTAATTATATCCTTTATATTATCTGTGTCACGAACATTTTATGCAGTGCTACGAATTATCAAATTTTTATATTCTTATACTCTTTATATTCAAGAATCTACATAAATCTGTATGTATATACATTTTATTCGTAGCCTCCTAAAGTATTCTTCCTCATGGTTGAGGGTCGGACCACCTCCTTCCATTTATTCTTTCTCTAATGATGTTCCTATGTTCTCAGCGAATTTTATTGCATCATAGATTCAAGGGCCAAGTGTGGTGTAATTTGTTACACCCATCATCTTAAGCAAAACAATTATTTGACAACATATATGAGTTAAGTTGACTGAATAATCCGCAAATCTATGTCTTCAAAAAGCAGCAGCAGCTTCAGAAGGCTGAAAGTTCCCAATCTTTGACGATTATATACTATAAATTGCCAATGTCAACTGAATAGTTTTTCTAAGGTGACATGAGTATCAATAAATAAACAGTAGGTGCGTATTAAATAAACAGTGTGTTTTGACAGTCGCTACGTACATTATCTAGTTATTCATGAATGTGGAGAGGTGAGCCTCGCCTACCAAGTCGTAAATATTCAGGGTCCAACAAGCGACGTTCCGCGATACATCAAAGTCGTGCCGACTTTCATACACAACCTACATACTTCCTTATGTGTCGCACGGCTCCCGGAAATTCTCACCATGTTTAACTTTGCGACGCTACTAGAAAACAAATGAAAAAGCTGGCACTAACACCAACACCAGCCGGAAATTAAATAAGAATGGTCTCGTAACAATTTTACGAGATTCTACTACAAAATACACAAGTTGGGAAATAGGTTACTTAAGGTTTGTTTAAAATACAAACAACCAAAATATAACCAGTATTGGTCAGTGTTATTGCAGATGAGTAGCTGTTGCGTGCGGCGGATTCCTCAGCCTTTGGCTGTTTATACAATGTTGGTGTTATCTTTGCATTTACAAGGATTATTTGAGTTGGGGAAATTGCCTATAAATTCTCCTTAATTAAATATATATTTTATAACCTATAAGATATTGTGATGTTGGATGGAATAGTATCAAATCAATTAATTATAACGACGTGTTAATTGAGTGTTATAACACCGCTCTATCCCCACATTTACAAATATCGGTAATATATTTCATGCCTAAGCCGTAGTGGCCTTGAGGTTTGAGCAGTCGCCTGCTAAGCAAGCGACGCAAGTTCGAATCCCAGCGGGACCTGTACCAATGTATTTTTCTAAAAAAAAACTTATGAGTGATTTCCCGCCACGTGTTTTACGGTGAATATCGTGAGGAAGCCTGCATATGTCTGAGAAGTAATTCTAAGATGTGTGTATAGTCGTGAGCTTATGTTTATTATGACGTGCGTCCAACTTTCAATATAATTATGTTCCTCCTATAATTTTAGCATCGCCGAAACCGATTACTACCAAAAAATAAACCGTTAATGCGTTTTACGTAGGCATATAAATGTATTTAAAAATGGTTCACGATATTTTAATTGTTATAAAATGCAGCCCTCTCTGGTCACTTGACCAGCCAGCACTGGCGCGGTCCTGAGCGATAACTTTGGGTGGATTCAATCAAATCAGTTAAATGTAGCTGTAAATTGGGCAGTTCCACTTGAGTGATATTGAGTAATGGTGGCTCGTCGATATTGATGGTCGGTGCTGGGACGCGCGTCGTATCTCTTCGCTGACGTGTTAATTTGTCAAAACCCGACGTCATAAAGAAAAAGTTAGAATTTTTACACGTACGGCCTTTGATTGGTTCGCTTTTAAACTTTTCTTTGATAGTTTTGCGATCGATTGGTGCCATACTTCGAGCCTTTGTAGTTATAAACATTAACTATTAAGAATAAAAATTCCTACTTTAAAATTAAAATGAATTAAAACACCTACTGTGCTCTGTAACCTGTAACACCAGTGTTGTGTTAAAACAATTTGCGTAATTGCGTAGTAAACCGAATGCTCAGTTAAATCTGGGAACAATAGCACATGGTCATAAGCAGGCAAACAAGGATTTGTGTTCTCTTAAGTAGTGTTAAAGGGAAGAGAGCGGGTCACGCGCGCACGTCTGTCGTAACCCTGGCCTCTTACATTTTATTACGGCCCATTACCTGGGATGAAGTCGGCATGCATCGCGCGGATTCTGTTTCATGTCACCGACTCCCTCACTAATGTACCCTGCCACTTTTAATGCGGGACATGACTTGGTAATTTTAAAATACGAATCCTTGTTACCTACTCTAGGTTGGTAATCATAAAGCCCGCCAGAATTCATTACCATCTACATAATTAAATAGCACACCTCGAACGAGTAAAGACACATCTCGCTTTACTAGCATTACTTGATGCTTTTGTTGGGGTTTCTCTTGGAAATAAACGAGCTTGAATGTCACTCGGCTTGCATCTTCTTTGTGAGCACTTAAAACGCAATGAAATGATAAAGTTTACGAGCGTCGAGTTCAAATAAACTAATTGCTGCAAAGTGGAGTGGGGCGCTACATTCGGAAATAGGAAAGCCAGTAGGTACTTGAACTCGCAATGTGGGGCCCGGTGATTTCATAATCAAGTACCGTCTGTAATATAATTTCCCGGTCTGCGCTAATGAACGTGTATTTTGTTTCATCTGCCGTCAGTAGAACGTATAACGCGCGTCGTAAAATCAACATTTTATTTGGTCGGAATTGAGCTTCAGCTCAAAATTTGTGTCAATTAATATTTTTATGCCACGTACGTTACCGTATAAAAAACCTGAAATTAATGTGATCAAAATATTCGCTTTTAGTATTTTGAGGGTTCAGCTTGTTGGGTTAGCATATATTTATCGTAGCTTATTTGGATATGCAGGGTGCAATTTTGAGGACATATTATTGTATCAATGAGTAAGTTATGAGTAAAAATAAATTACCTTGAGCGGAGACACAAGTTGTGCCATATAGCGTAGTCTAATAATACATTAGTTATATATTTTAGCGGAAGAATCTTAACGTAACTACATGTCCTAACGTTATGTTTTGCGAGGGTGAGATAAATCGAAAAGCGACGTGTTATTGAGAGCTGGGGATGTCGCGAGGAGCGCGCCGACATAGAGCAGACACAAACATGTTGTGAGAGGAGGCACCTCGCCTCCGCGGACTCCTTTTATACGTCGCACTCGATAAAACAATGCACGTATTTCCCATTAACACAATGCATGTTGTGATGGTGGCCGTACTCGCTTACATCTATACTATATTATAATGGCGAATGATTTATATATAAGCATGTTTGTAATGAATTGGCTCAAAAAGTGATGAACCGATATTAAAAATTCTTTCATCATTTGAATGCTACATTATCACTGATTAATATAGGCTATATTTTATCACCGTACTGTCATTGACGTCTGCTAGTATAATATGAAGTGCGAATATTATGATGAAGTGGTAATTTTACCCAATATTACTATTTTCGTTGACATTACCGTGAATAAATGCTCATGATTTATGATTGTTAAGATATTCATTCAACGATTTGGCAACCTCGTTTAGTAAATAATGTTACTACCAATGCTATTACACGCGTTCACGTTTTGTATTGAAATTTGGAGTATATAGGAACTAAATAATAAGAGCAACTAAATTAATACGTGTTATAATTTAGTTATGAATATGACGAACAGTATAAAATCAAAAAAAAATATTGATTTTTTATTATTAGTATATTTATATTTTATATTGATAGACAGAACAAAAAAATTTTTCGTACTTGGGTGTGATAATAAAAATATCTCGTTCTGACAAGTTTCATTGAATGCTTTCAGTAAGTTTATGTATAGTGATGCCAAGATTTTCGATTCCAAAGCCCGTTTATCCCTTGTGAGGGGCACTCTTAGAATCCTAAATTCATTGGAAATGGTCACTAATTGGTCATATAAAGTTCCCATCATTATCAATATGTTGAAATTTTATTGAATTCAAAAAGAAGTGTGTACCACTAAAACGTCATGCCATTCTATGATGTATGGATGAAATTATAAGGGTGTCTTAGCGTCATTTATGGAATCTGACTACGGAACCCATGTAACTTATTACATCAGAAAGACTAATTACGAAAACACAAATTGTACTCCGTACCCCACATTTCCTATACAGGAATGTTCCATAAAAGCAATCTTGCAGTAAAATTACAAACGACGTTAGTTCATAAGAAAACGAAATGCCTTTTGTATATAGGTACACAGTGAAATAAATAAATCTCGTGATTAGATTTATTTCCTCGAGTACAGAAAACGTTTGTGGATCCTCAGAATCTTCAAAGAATCCTAAATTATTCAGGGGACATTAGAATTTCAATTTTACGAAGCATCTTTTATTAATACATAAAAGAAGGAAGTTATTATTGAGTCGAGAGAGGAAATCTTAAATGCTCATTACGTAGCTGTGGCTTTTCCGTTTTATATTCGAGGATAACGGGAATAAATGGATGGAATGCCTCATACGTACCGCTGAGTATTTTTAATATACGATTGTAAGTGAATAGCTTAATCTATATACCTTTGCATTTACGGTCTCGTCGAGGATGTATTATCAAGGAAATAGCGCTACAACTGCTACGACATAATGCCGAGTAGCGCGTAGCGGTGTGCTACGCCGTAGCATTTCAATTCATCGTATCTGCTACGCAGTAAAGTTGAGGCTCACACGAGAACGCTTTGTTACCGCGCTGTCGTAGCCAAGCGAATTATTTTGCTCGTATTGTCGTAGACTTTATTTCCTTTATCTTGGAATGCTTTTATAGCGAATATGACTTGGTAACGCACACTTTTAGATGATGCTTTGTTTTTGTATGAATGTATTGTATATAAGTGAATTGACTTTAGCAGTAAAATAGTCCTTTAAAACACAGTAAACGTTACAATAGAGTAAATAACAAGTTACTAAGTACTTGTACTAAGTGGCAACATTATGCTGTCAAGGACGGCTCCGGTCGCGGTAAATACGATAAGTAAGCAAGTTAGCTCAATAATCCCACAATTAAGTAAAGGCTTACACTGTTTGCCAATCTCAGTAGCTAGTTAGTGTGTTCCAACAAACTTAATGTTCGCAACTTAAATTAATTTTGTTATACTTTTATCTCAGAGATTTTAGTAAATTATTTAAAGTATTGGTCTAAATACGTGTAGATTGATATTAGTAGTAAAAGTAAATAACATTATAATAACTATAACAAACTAACGGACGTCACGCGGTTTCACCCGCGTAGTTCCCGTTCTCGTAGTAGTATGGAGTTAAAATATATACTATATTAATCAGTGATAGTGAAGCATTCAAATTATGAAAGATTTTTTTAAATCAGACCAGGACTTTTTAAGCCAATTCGTTACAAACATATTATTTACAAATCTTTATCTCTTTATAATATTACTAAAAATATCAAGGAATTTTTGATCTTATAATAATATTACATGCCTATATTATTGTAAGATACATGGGAATATTTCTTGTTTTTAACAAAATAGAAAGCACGTGACGCTAACAATATGAAGCAAGTTTTTAAAATATTCCAGTCACGCAATATGTAATTATATGCATCGTTTAATACTACCGACTCTGGCCAGTCAAATATTAGTCGAACGTGATTGTTATATTGGAAGTTTACTCTATAATATATGATGCTATCTATTGATAATGTATTACCAGACAAATATTGTAAGTAGTCTCATGGACACTGTACTTATGCTACAATTCATTTTAATATTTCTTTTGATCTTTGTTTTGACTGGCTTGAGTTGTCATGCTCACTAAAATGCCTTTGCTTGCGGCGGCGTCAGGGTGACGGGTCGCTCACTTCCCTCTATAATAGTTGAGGAGGGCGATGGCTGGCATTCTCGTCATACTTGTGAACAGGTGCTGCTTGTGGGGGCTGGTCATCTCAAGCTACGCATTTAGATAGAAATAGAACTACAAGACTTTTCTTTATGTTAATTTTTATCGACATTTGTACATTGGAACTGTGTCCATGGGCTTACATTTCTCAAATGATTTATTTTGTTTTTTTTTTAAATTGTATAATATTTTTGAAAAGAGTAATTACTGAGTTTCTTGCCAGGTTCTTCTCAGTAAAAGCAACCTTCCGAACCTGGCGGTAGCATGTATAATCCTGTAAATTGTGTCATTCTGACGATTTGAAAGTGCTTTGTATAAAGTCTAATCGAATAAAGATATTTTTGACTTTGACTTTGACTTTGATACCTGCTATAGATTTCCGGAATTAACTCAAAAATAACTTTACGGAATTCAGCAATAATTATTTTTGTACAACTTAACATTTGTGTTTGTATGTAGAAGTTAATCAGCACTTTGTGAAATTCCAAAAAATCCATTTTGTTAAATATTTTGCCCAATATTTGACTTTTATGATGAATTTATAGGATGGACTTTTAGGGTGAGTTTTTTTGTGCGAATTAACTTAAAAAGATGTTCAATGAGTGTTCCAAGTGTCGCTTGTGTGAAGGAAAAATCTTTATTCAATAAAACTTAATTATATATACAAGGAACAGTACTTAAAACTAATTAAAGGTAGAAAACTTGTCCCAAGTCGGTGTCTCTCGGGATCGTGCCAAGAAGGCTGGCAGCATTGCCACGTTGAAAAGCAATGCTGATTCTCTGGGCGAGAAAAGCCCCAGCTCTCTTGTCACGAGTCACTTGTGTTGAATTGAGAGAAAAAAGTTGTATAAAAATATAAGTTATTTCTATAATATGCATATTTTATATATGCTCACACCTGTATTCCCCTAAGGGATAGACAGAGGTGTATTTGTAATACACCCACATTTCGCCAGTTGTTTATTTCTCATGTAATAAGGGGGCAAGCTTATTGCCATTAACCGGGAACTAATCCAGACTCCGGGCTGCTACTGGGAAATTACAGATGGAAAACCTAATAACACTTTGCCCGACCGGGGATCGAACCCAGGGCCATCGTGATCAGCAGTAGCGCTTGCGACCACATGACCGAAGAGGTAGTTTTTCTATTTTTTTTTTAAACAATATCTTATAAATATGTCAAGACATAATCTTAATCAAGACTAGCTGTGCCCTGCGATTTCGCCCGCGTAGATTTAGTTTCATCCTTATTATCGGAACCCTAATATTTTTAATAAATAAAAGTAGACTAAGCCACTCCTTCAAACATCAGCTACCTACCAGTGAAAGTCCCGTTAGAATCCGTCCAGCCGTTTCGGAGATTACCCGGAACAAACAGACAGACAGACAGACAGAGAAAAAATTAAAAACTTGGTTTTTTAGTGTCAGTAGCGTGTAAACTTTCATATGCATTTAGTAAAAGCAGTAATTTTTGAATTACAAACAGACACTTCAATTTTATTTATCTGTATAGATATAGATAGATGTATAGATTTAACATGCACGAGGCACGGAGAGAACTCAGGCGGTCATCCATCCAACTACTGGTTTAGGCTAAGGTTTCTTAAATTCACCAATCGAATAATAAGCGCAATAGCAACTGTGCCACGAACTCCTCTGATGGTACAATCAAATCTTAAATTTCCATAACCAACAGCCTATGAAAATAAAAAAGTGTTCGTATCCTGCACATTCAAAAAGCCACAGAAAAATCGTACTGCTAATGTATGTAAATTGTGGAAACAAATTTTCAAAACTATTATCCAAATGGAAATGTATGCGAGCGCAAGTCTTGGTGGAAGTAATAAATGTCACATGCATGTCCGCCGCTGCATCCGAGAGGCTTGGGAGTAGTTTTTTCGTATTTAGTATTTAAGGAAGGCGTGTGGTGTGTGGTTATCGCGGGTATGGCTTGACTGTGGCGCGGTTGTGGCGCGAGTGCACAGCCAGACACGCGGCTGCGAGCTAATAGCACATTAGAGCAGCCATCTCGACGGCGAGGCTTTAAATATTAACGCCTAAGGCCCGCACTCCAAGCCTCTGAAAAAGGCTTTTTATTTGTGGATAACGAGATCGTGTACAGCTCCTGTATAATGAGGTTTCTTATTTCCTGGTAATGAGACGCATATAGTTTGTTTATTAAACTATTTCAGTGTGAGTTAACTCGGCGTTGGATTTAGTGTGCGAGTATACAACGGCTTTTAACAACACTAGACTAGATGGTTAATGCTTGCATACATTTAATTGTAGTTATCTATACATATATCTATAATTATATCTGTAATGTATTATTCTGTGTGTTTGTAATAAAAAAAACAAATTTCACTAAATGCACATAAAAGTATATGCGGTACTGACATTAAAACACCAATTTAAAAATAAACTCTTTCTCCTTGTCTGTCTGTTTGTTCCAGCTAATCCGTTACGTTTATTCATAAAAAGTATTAGGATTCCGTGAAATGAAGCATGAAACTACATCTACGCGTGTCAAACCGCAGGGCACAGCTAGTCAGTAAATAAATTGTTAGCATTAAGAAAAAGTGAGGCCTACACTTCATATTTCGATAAATATAAGAAAATGTTTAACGATCAGTAAATTATCGATATTCCGATTAACGGGTAAAATGTATACAACACGAGATTGTCAGAGGAATAATACCTGTGTTTTTTGACTGCCGTCCCAGTTGCGTGATTCAGATGAACACGGGTTTTAATATGAATATTTATGATTCGATATGTAAGCGCCTCAATGAAACGTTATAATACCGTTTATCAAAAGTTTATCCGGCGCCCAAACGCGAATGTAAAAATACAAAAAAATATAATTTAAAAAGTAAAAGTTGACAAGCAAGCATACAGCCCTAGTAAGCGGTTATTGTAGCTTTTGACGCTTTTAACAATGTTTTCACACCTCCCTCAAGGGTTCTTCAAGGGGTAAATAAAGTTCGCATTTTGCCGAAGATAATCGCCGATCGTGATAAGTGCCGATGTAGGTGTGTCTCCGAATTTTCTCTCTCTCTGAGTTTATCGTGCCTTTGCTCTACATTCCACACTAACCGGTGAATTTGACTCATTTAAATATTGTATAATAGAAACATACTATGTAATTTTCATCAAACTTTTTAGAGCTTCAACTTGTATGCTTAACGATAAAAATATAGAGATGGTAACGTACAATTGTGTCATATTAATTTGAGTTCAGGAGGAGAGTGAATCTTTCTTTTACATCTAGTAGAAACACGTTAATATATTTTTAAAGATTTGTTGGTTTATTAAATTGTGATGTGGACGTTCTGCTGATGGAGTTTAAAACTGAAGCCGATAACATTTTTAGGAAAACATTTGTACAACTGACTACTCTATATATTTCCTTAGAAGCAATGCCGTAATAATCAGATGTTATTCTCGGCTCGAACCACGTCATGTGGTTTCTGTGGGTGGCGAAACAGCAATATTTTTTCTGGGAGCCATTACGATTGTTATTAAAAACTTGCCCCGATTCCCTGAATTTTAATTTTTCGTAAAACTTTAGCAATATTTCTCTGTGGAGGTCGACGCAAAACGAAATTTGCATATTCAGCAGTAAAATTTACGTCACAAACAATGCCCTATTACGGTACAATGGAAATGTCTTTACATTGTTGCGGCGCGAGGAGCGCGGCGCGGTGGCGGCGGGCGAAGCGGCTGGCGCGCGTGGCCACGTCACTGCGGAGAGTCAAAGGGCGACCGACGGAGCTGATTTACGGTGAGGACCTGTGGCTGCTCGTGTTTAAATGAAAATTATACACGGGCCCGCGCGATGGGGGCGCGACCTTTCCCTCGTAAAGTAACTAATTTATGAACTCGTGATACTTCAGCGGAGGTGCCTGCGCTCCACTCCTGAAATTTTAAACACACCGCTGCTGTGCAAGCTCTATATTTTTTACAGAACCTTACACATCTTGACTTTCCCAGAAGCAATGCTTTCCCGCCACGAGTGCGACAGATTCATACATAATACCAAGGGGAATTAGCTTAGTGCTTATTTCTGCTTGTTTTAAATCTAAGGCTAAGGAAGACCTAGTTTCCAGAATTGTCCTTTTGGTGATTTAGGGAAATTGCGGGACGAGTTTAATAAGATTCTTTTAGGTTGAAGTAAGTAAACATTCTACATAGCTATGGTTTCAGCCATTTGAAATCTGTAGAAATGAATTTGGCATTCATTTTCAACGTTGTATGTGACAACAACAAAATATATTGCTGATAGAATTATTGGTACATGTCATCAGCACAGTCTGCACTTACATGTTATACGAGTATGTGTAAACATAAACTCGATTGCTTTCAGTAAGTCCGTACACCAAAGATATACTCATAAAATTTCCGCGCACACACGTGGGTATTATGTGGTGTAATAATTTATGCGTCCGTGTGTACTAGGCTCACACAAGCTGTCATATTACATGCAAACCCGTATCCATATTGAACCTGACCCGGAATTCTGATTAAGCGTAAACTAGATTATGTTAAGGGTAAATTGAGACCGTTTCTTAAACTACTTAACAGTTAATAGTGTTTGCTCAAACTTGAGAGTTACATATGTGTTCGCCAGCATCGGCTTCGAGAGTTACGGGACAACTTTGCTTATAGGTAGCTAACTACCCTTTGAAACTTCAGCCCTTAAACCCATGCAAATCGCGATACAAATCTACGAAGATATACGTGTTTGTTATTGTATGTGAAAAGTGAAGGCTACAAGTGATACCGATCCTTGTTCAACAATAATGGAACCACGGTTTAATTACGAACGGATAAGTTCTTTAACAATATAACTCGATGGTCATGGTTATCATTGAGGAATGATAATGTAAAAATCGGTCCATAGTTTCAGAGCCTATCAATTTCAAACAATCAAAATCAAGCCCCGCAATTTCCTCTTTATAATATTAGAAGATATAAAGTTCAGTCGATTAGCAAATACATATATCTGAATATATCTATCTGATGGTGACAGCTATATGAAAATAGGTACCATATTTTCACGAAAGCTATATTCAGTTCATATTCATTGTGTTTTTTTGAAATCTGATGCCTAGTTAAGGTTAGGCGGTTTCAACTATAAACTAAAAAACTTTACCGTTTCATAATATTGAAATCTTTTCTATATTGAATTCTTAGAAATCACTTAATGAATCTTATATTGTATCCAAAAATAAATCGTATTGCATTAATTTAATTGTAGCGACTGTTGTTTTATTTTAATTCGGTGATCTTCTTAGTAGTCCCGAAAGGGCATTATAGTATTGAAAATCTAGCAAGGAACATGGATGCGCTAGCTCGAACCTTTGAGAATTAATATAGCATCAAATAATTTTGTTCCAGTTGAGATGTTCTCATAAATATTTTGTTTCCGTGACTTTAATCGCCATAAGTATATCGAGATGCGAAAGGAATCGCTAAAATATTATTATACTAATATTAAAAAGGAAAATTCATGTTTGTGTTTTTTTTATGATTCCCTCCGCCGACATTCAATTAGATTTCGGTCGTTTTATTTCGCAAACATTTTGCTTCAGTAGTTCAGGAAATATTCTGTCAATGGATTATGTGAAGATGTCTTCTGTATAAGTCAGTATATTTATAGAATTAAGTCATGAAAGTGTGTGTCTCAGCGGTTCTCGTTCCTTGTAAATCAGCGCGTCTATAAGGTGGCTGAGAGTCCGTAAACTGAATATTTATGGGAGCGTGCCTGCCCTAAACGCGCCATCGAGACTTGCGTCAAAACGATTTGGCATAATTTATGTACTAAAATATTCTGCAAATTATGAAAATAAGTGGGTAAAGGCCTGAAAACTTGTACTTTGTATACCGTTAAAATATTTTGAATATTTAAGGACATTAAAGACATTTAAAATTTAATTGCTTCATTTGCGACTTGCTTACAAGAATCGTTGTCTATGTTAGTAGATTTCAATTCAGACTTAGGTATCTATATATGTAGCAGTTTAATGATATGTTGAAATTTGCAAAGCCGCTAAATCGTAATGGTGGTTATCGTGGACGAGATGAGAATATCTCTGGTGGGCAGGCGGGCAGTGCGCCTCTCGCCATTAAATCCAGGCTGGAGGTCGCCGCCCGCCCTCACCCACCGCCTAAATCCTCACTAGCGCCACCTAGCGCCGCTCGCCCCCCAACCCCACGCCAAGCTCCTGCAAATTATTCACAAAGTACGCGTGTAAGCGCCCTGCACGCCTAACTGACCACGCGAGTACTTTACCGTATCTACAATATGTAAAACAAGTGAACTCCAATATGCATACGTTATACCGCCCCTGAACCATGTATTTTGGCAAGGAAACTAATGAGGGGGTTAGCAGATGAAGGTAAAGCAAAACAAACGGGGAAAGCGTAACATTAGGGTGAAGTATAGGATTTTAGGCGATGCTATCCAGGAAAATGTATATCAATAGGTATTGCGCTATAAATATGGTTTCTTATAAATGTTGGAATGACAAATTAACGGCCACACAATGAAGACAATTCATAAAAGAATATTTTTATGAAAATTTTAATACTCGCTCATACATGCGGCTGGCTCTCATAAATCAAGTACTTCCGCGCGCCCTTTGAATTTCCGCACGCCGATGATATACCGCGTCTGTGACAATGCCCGCCTTCGCCGTTTATATCCACCACTGCGTCTTTTGACACTAGATACTAATTGATCGGAACAAGCATATTACTCTCAATTATTACTTTTCAACAAATATAATTCGCCCATGTCTACTTTGTACCATCTGATTCGCCTTTGAATGTCAAGCAAAAATGTCGAGAGTCGAATTACAAAGAATTGCCTTCAAATTATTTTGCTGCTACGTTTACCTTACTTCTTCTTAAGAAGATATTTGACCCTTAAGACAAATTTATTTATATAATATAATAATAATTACTTGTTTATTAATATTTTGCTGTCTGTCTGTAGTACCGCGATTTAGAAAGTAACGTGATATTACTACATTATATAATACTACTACTACAATCACGCATCAACCGCGACCACTCTGCCAAGAGTGACCGAATAAGAAGAAGATTTTGATTGTTCAATTTGGATTTGTTAAGTGTGGTTGGTGAGGTGTGTTCAGTACACGTGTAGATATTCTCTTGCCGCTCCAGGTCCTAGATCCGAGTATATAATACGTATTCCTGGCCGTGGCGAGCATGCAGCGCCCGCCGATATTTCGTACTCCCAGGACGACAATAATTTGTTGGTCCGTCGCGTCACGCTCCGTGTATTGCCCTCGATATATCTCCTTCAGCCGAACACTCTAATCGCATTCGATATGAGCGATCATCACAAAACACCCGTTCGGAAATTGCAACATGAATTATTATACGTGCTTCTTTCAGCAATCTTTTCTCGAATTATTCATATCCAATACCCAATTGTTTCAGTAGTTTACAATATTTACGTTCCTCGAAGTACGTTTGGACCAATGTAAGGTCGCCTACATCAAAAGTGAGCCATGTTCGTGATGCAATCCTGAGTAAATCTCCGTTGATGTCCCCGAGACCACGTTCAACCAATATTTGAGTAAACCCGTGTTCGTAAAGCCACTTAGTTTATGACTATTGCTACGGCTACCCACAAGAATTTCTATTATTAAGTCTCAGTTTGCTATATTATAAATACAAAATTTAATACTCTTGTTTGTCGACCTCTGTTTGGGCTTTTTAGCTTTATTAGATTTAAAGGCACTTACAAAGTCAAACAAAAGTTACTGGAGTCTTATCGCGTGGTTGGGAACTTGTCAAATGTACACACAAACCTTGCCTCCATTATAATCAGTAGCAGGAATATATAAAATGTCGCCTAACACCATGTAACGATAAACTAACACTTGTTCGTGGTTTTTCCGAAACAAAAACAGCGAAATTAATAGTGAGAGAGTCCATTATCCTGCATTAAGCACTCAGTGAGGCGAATGGGACATAATGGCTCGTCGCCGTCGGTACAGGCCCTTTTATGTGTCCTAATAAAAACGTCACAAGGTACTACCCAATACACATTATCTACTTCTCTAATATATTGTGAATTTGTGAAAACAAAAACGTAACGTGCAATAAATCTTCGAGTTTTATTAATTAGCTGGATACAATTTCTACACTCAGGCAACTAGGTGTTTTAAAGAACTCTTAATTTCAGTTTATAAATCTAAGATATAGCTGCAATAATAAGTACTTACCTACATTCCGAAAATATTATTCCCAAACATTTATATTAAAGTTAAAACCCCAAGGTACTTTACATTACAAATACATAATGTGAGAACGTTTTCCAAGCTTTCGATATAAAATGCCAAAACTTTTTATCAAGAGTCATCGTTGAACTTAAATTGCGTATAAATGTTACTTAAGTTTTCATTTTCACTCATCTATACACTTCTATAATTCTAGAATAGAACTAGGGTTTTTTTTTACGTATAACGATCGTGAAGAAAAATCACTTTTATGAAATAAGGTTAGCGTTATTATTGCGTCAAACATAATTTATATCACTGGAAATATGTTGCACTATAAAGTTTTAATAAGCTCAGCCAGTTTTCTTAACAACTTTAAGTTGCTTCGTTCGGCTTTGGAATGTATGGTGCAATTTAATTAACTTTATTTAATTTTTATTGCAAAGTTTATCATAAATATTGCAATTTAGTACTGGAATTAATTATTTTTTCGATCGGTTTAAGTGATTCGCTGCAGACTTATTAAATAGTCAACCAAACACATAAAGGCATTTAGGCATTCTTAATTACATGACACTTTGTCATCTGATCAAAATAAGTGAAGCAGCGGCTCTCGTAACTTAGCTTGATAAAACTAGGCTAAGCGAAGCGAAACTGAATTAGGTTCAGACTAAATTCCTTCGCGAAATAAGCTTAGAGCAGGCTTACAGCGTATTTGATGAAAGTGATACATTATATAATACTTAAGAGCTGTTCTGATGAATTTAATCAACAAACACTTTCGTAGCACGAAAGTGTTTGTTGATATACACGAGAAATATAATTTTTAATCGATACTATAATTCATGTGTGATAACGTACGAGCTGCGAGCTCGAACTAGCGAACCCTCGCCTCGGGTTCTCCAAAAGATAATTTTCATAATAAAACATCCCTTTTCTCAGGCACTTTGCTGTAAATCAAGTTTTCCGGCCACCCTTTCAATTTCCTGACCGCAACTCAGTTCCGTTCAAGCGAGAATTTCATTAGAAGCTCAAACAGTCCACGGTTCGATACCACAATAAATATCAGTTAGCATATTTTAAAGCACCGTGCAAATGTGCTTAATGTAATTTATTGTGTTTTCATAACCTTAATTTGCATGGTTGTCGTTCACGCAACGTTTCGTTTCGGTTTGCATGATTGGATTTCCAAGGGAATCATGTATCGGAAAAGCGGAATCTGTTCGTGTCGCGGCCGGAAGAGCTATTTTAAACGTAATCTGACGTAACCTCAATACAAATTCGAGAATTAAGTGCTTCTCTGTTACGAACAAAATTTACTGAATTATTGACTTCCCGCATACAGCCGCATGCACATTGAATTTTTAGGAATACATTGACTTTATTTGGAGTTGAGTGGTTGTTAGAAAGGACAATAAGACTTTTAATATTTAATGAGCACGTTGTGGCGAATGAAATTTGTATGTTGGCCCTCTGTGTTATCAAAGGCAATGCAGACCGCCGTGATCCCAGGGGATTAAATTATTTGGAATTAAGGTTGTTTGTTTCATTATTTTTTCAAGTAACATTTAACCTGGGCCGGCTTAACATTTTATAAAAATAGCATTAAAATGTTTTAACAAGATTTACGTTTAATACTTTGAGTACACTCGGGAAAGGTGGCGTTTTGCAGTGACGCTGTTTTACACTGACGCTTTTTAAGAAGAACGCACATGAGTCTTGCCGTGCTGTTTGGACACTATACCATTTCACCCGTAGATAGATAGCTATACAAGGGTTAGGTCAGGTAAAGTAGCTGTCAATTCAATGTGTAGGTATGTTCAATCAAACTTACTACGTAATCATTTTTATGTCGATCTTTTGTATGTCTGTGGAATAGTTTTATTATACTATGCCTTTGTTACTGATTGACAATACAACAAAACCATTCATATACATGTAAGTAGTTGTATGAATCCCAGCGGACTATCAACTTTGTTAGAGAGTTATAGTTGAAGGCGGGGTACTGACTATAGGTTGAAGATTACTAGTAGTAAACATAAATGCGGAATCCTTTGTTAGTCAGTCATGTCTTTAGAGAAAACGAAAATCAAGAAGAAGGGACACGGAGTAAACAATGAATTGTTTCTTGTATTTATTTTGCGAATGTAATATTAAGAGAACAAAGGTTTTGGTTATCCGAGCTCTCTTTACGATATTATGACTGACAGCGGGGCCATTGAACAAATTGGCAGCATTTCTTCAAATATAATTTCATTAAACTCAACAAACAACTTGACTTCAATTCTTTGTAGTTACTGAAGTGTTATTTTTATTTATAATTGCAATTAAAACTGATGTTAACTTGAATTATGGATACGAAATTGAATTTAAATCTCAAATGCAGTGCTCGTAACTAAATAAGTTGGTTCACTAGTTAAATACTTCCACACAATTTTATTTATGAAAATATTTTTATAACTATTAAATATAATAAAAGAGATATAATAGTTATTTGTTATACAAGAGTGCAAAGTTGCTTTTTAACCGCGTGTTCAATTTTGATGCCCGAGCAAGCGAAGGATTCTAAAATACTTACAAACTTAGTGCACACGATGTCCTAAATTCAATTTACTTTATCCTCTAGAGAATAAAAACGGCTTTTCCACTCAGATATTTAAGATTAAAAATACTCTTTCCGAGATGGTGGGATGAAAATTATATTTTATATAATTTACTAAGATTTAATTTTTTAAGATAAAGTAAATTGAATTTAGAACATCGTGTGCACTAAGTTTGTGAATTAAAAAGATTATTCTGTAATACTTACCTGTCATAATGTAGTAATTAATACCTAAACTGAAATAAAAGTGTACCTATCTTGTGATTGTAAACGTTTTTTTTTTGCATTTAGTCATTTCCTCGCTGAGGTGGAATGAAAAGTTACGTGTTGCACTCGAATGCAAAGATTTTTCACCTCGTGCTCTTTTGATTCCCTCGCTAACGCTCAGGATTCTAATTTTAGAATCCTTCGCTTGCTCGGTCATCAAAATTGAACACGCGGTTAAAAAGCAACTTTGCACTCTTGTATAACAAATAACTATTTTTGTTACTGCGTATGGTAAGTCTTAAATCTAGAGGATATTGTCCCTTTTTTATTATAATGCCAAATTGTGCATCGCATAATAGTAACCAAGTACACAGATTATTCCAATCTTGCACTTTGGTTTTCACAGGAGAATACTCGTTCCACTTTGAGTCTCACATTATCTCCCCCGTGAGTAATAAGTAGTAACAGAGCATTTTATAAGTTATCTCGCCAATTAATTGCAGTGTACACCCGACGTAAATTATGAAGCTACATCTGAAGCAAACTGATTATCCAACGCTGAGTTTAATTTTAATATCATCCGTCGCTGAAATAAAATCTTGCAGCATGTATAATATTATGAAGTTTAAGTAATATTTATTTATGTGTTCAATTATTTCTGATTTTAGAGGTCTTCCAAATGGTCAGTTTGCGAAGAAGCAATGAAAAAGGAAAACGGAAAAATGTTCCCTTGCTCATAAATGTAACGAATTAATTCACACAAAGGATACATAGAAAAATTGTATCAATGAGCAGGCCATAAAAGTGACGCAAAACAATTGCTATTATTCTCCGTTATTACAGTTCAGGTGTGTTCGGGTGATATATGGGCAAATGGTAGCGTTTTTGCGGCCGCCGCCGTATAAGCTACCTATGTTTAGACGCTATACTGAAGGTCCACTCTGAATACTATTGGTTGTTTTAGGATGTTAGAGAATATTGATGATTGCAGTTATTCCAATAAATTTTTCATCATTCAAGCACTGTGGAGCTAATTCAAGGTACCTATTTTGCACAGAAGAGAGGAAACTAAAGTTTTAAATAAAGTAACACAGTTTATTAAACATAATGTAATAAGTGAGAGGAAAAAGCGCTGGTATAGCGAAGGGGGGAGTAAAGCGGCGGAGACACCAGTTTTTACGACGTGTTGCTTATTGCCCTTCGAGTTACGAGAGGGACGTTTTTCACCTCCATTCAGGGCCGATATAAAGTTGGTGTGGTCTCACGCACATTATGTGCAGCCGGCGCCCGCCCAATACAAACAATTTATTGTATTGTTATAGATCTGGGCTCCATCATCGACAATATGAGCCCTGAGTGGAAAACCCAGAGCCCATATATTAGCGGTACCAGAATAATTTGTATTAAAATATACTTATTCGATTTTAATGGACGATGCTTCAGAAAATGAAAATGAAAATGATTTATTCAGTTTAGGCCTTGGTAAGGCAATGTCGAGGAATTTACCACCGGAAGCTTTTGATCTCGGCGTACAGTAAAATAAATCAATTTATTCTTAATATATAAATCTGAAGAGTTTGTTTGTGTGTTTGCTTGAACGTACAAATGCCAGGAACGACTCTATTTTAGTGTTAGATAGTCCATTTACCGAGGAAGGCTATAGGCTATATATCATCACGCTGAGACTAATCACCCGTAGTTGCGATTCTCGTTGCAGTATGCATAAAAAAAATCTATATTAAGTATAGTGTAGCGTATAGTTAACCAATACTTAACTAATATTGATTTTAGAGCAGGAATTTGATGCATTTAAGGTTACATACGATACGTTACGTATATCACGTTCTAACACATACTGGTTTCGTTCATTGGCGGTTACGAATATCGTTTATTGTGCTATAATTGCTTATGAATTTTGATATATCGTTAAATACTAAGTATATAATGTTAAGTTATTGGTGGGTATCCAGTCGGAGAGGTTGCAGAGCGGGGCGCCTTCCGTCAGGCGGAAGGGCGTGATATATAGTGTGAAATCCGATTAATTTGCGAAACCTGTTAGTGAGACAATAACGCTTAAACACATTCTCGTGTCGTCATTGTTTCCTGTGCTACCTTGAAGCGCCCCACAATTAGTTAAGGTATGGTATAATCCCCAACCTATTAAACAGTACGTAATATTAACAAAACCAATCTGTGTGCTTTGGTCGATGGCTATATTCATTGATGTTCGTATTTAAACGTCGCATTAGCGTAACAGAAGTTAATGGCTAGGAAACAGTCGTATCCTTGTCAAACAAACGCTTTACAAAGAATTACGACTAAGGCTTTGTAAACATTTGACCTAAAAGTAAAAAAGGAAGACAGTCAGAAATACGAACGAAAAGCAACCGTATTCTTGTAAGATAATTAAAAGCAGATTAGTACAGGCTAACGACATCATAAGGTTTACGATTCGAAATTATACAACCTTATACGGCCTCTTTTGCCGCAGTCAGCTATCGACGTCGAGCTAATTTTAATCTGAATTTCAAGTCTGAATGAGTACCGCCATGTAAAAAGTTTGGGTATAATTAAATTGTTCAGAGCAGGAAATGTGGCTTATAATCGGGGACAGGCTCACGATCGGTACATAAATATATCTCCAATGATATACGAGTGTTGCTACACCTCGCTATCCCTTCGGGGACTATTCGACGAGGCGTGAAGATAAGAAGAAGTTTGATTATTGTTACGTATATTTCGCATTTGATATTGAAAACTATTTGAGTTACAACAATTCGAACAGCTGAGTTATTACGTGTTATGTAATTAAAGAGTTTATGCGTGTACATGTTACGTCCAGTCTCTGCATCGCAGCTTTGCTTCTCGATCTGTTTTGGGAGGAAAATTATGAGTACTTTCATATGCATTGACTGCAAAGCTGTAATTTATACTCGGTACAGACACAGAAAAAACTTTCTCTTTCTGTCTGTCTGTTTGTTCCGGGTAATCTCTGAAACGGCTGGACCGATTTCAACGGGACTTTCACTAACATATAGCTGATGATACGAAAAGTAACTTAGGCTTTTAATTTTAAAAAATATTAGGGTTCACGGGCCACCCATGAAATTAATTATACGCAGGTGAAACCGCAGGGCACAGCTAGTACACTTTATAATCAATTCGAGCAATAAAAGGCAGTAAATAAAAGTTTATTGTTATAAACGGATAAAACTAACTATTACAATTTTGAAATTCCAATCTATAAATCTATACATACAGATAAATAAAATTGAAGTATCTGTTTGTAATTCCAAAATAACAGCTTTTCACTAAATGCATATGAAAGTATACACGCTACTGACACAGAAAAATCAAATTTTAAAGTTTTTCTCTGTCTGTCTGTCTGTCCGTCTGTCTGTTTGTTCCGGGTAATCTCTGAAACGACTGGACCGATTTTAACTGGACTTTCACTGGTAGGTAACTGATGTTTCAAGGAGTAACTTAGGCTACTTTTATTTATTAAAAATATTAGGATTCCGCGACAGTAAGGATGAAACTTTTATTCAATAAAACTTAATTATATATACAAGGAACAGTACTTAAAACTAATTAAAGGTAGAAAACTTGTCCCAAGTCGGTGTCTCTCGGGATCGTGCCAAGAAGGCTGGCAGCATTGCCACGTTGAATAGCAATGCTGATTCTCTGGGCGAGAAAAGCCCCAGCTCTCTTGTCACGAGAGGCTTCTACCAGACGACGTGCAAGCTCTTTGAAAAGCTGATGAGTATCCGGACCCCAAGGGCCCAGAGTTTCAACCGCAAACGCAGAAAATATGTATCCTTGACCAATGCAAGCATATTTCCGGAACTTGAGGCACTCCTGCTGAGCAGCAGCAGCACCGGCCGCCACAGCAGTGCCGGGGAGATGGGACGGAGCCAACGTATCGACACACGTGGCATCCCACACCAGCGGCCGCCCCAATCTCCACGGCACCAGCGACATACCATCGGGTCTCCGGCCATCGCTGCGCGCCAAACCTACTGGTTCCAGTACAGCCGGCACCCCGGCGGTGACCAGAGCCCGTCGTATTAGGTCATTGATGGAAGAATGACGAGATCGCCGACCGGCGCTGCTGACGCATGACAGGCCATGGTGTCCGAAGATGTCTACACTATCACCACAGTGACACCGATGAGGGACAATACATTTTGCGCCTAAACGCAAACAAGCACACAATCTGAACGTTGTGTCATCCAGAAGCGTACCGATGTTATAAGATGGTAAGGCCTGAAGCCAAAGACCAGACTCCCATTTAGATGTTCTGAGGAAACTAAATCCATTGATAAATAATATTAGTACCTTTACCTTAATGGAGATCAATTTACCACAAATCAATTCATTTGTTAAATTATATTTTTGCTGTGTGCGCTTTCTCTGTGTTCAATCAACCTATGATTGCGGCGTGATTAAGATGAAACTTTTCAACGTCGATGTTCATTGATGTTATTAAATTGGATTATTTTGATTTTGAGTAATGTCGGCAAAATGTTTCCGCTTTCCGTGGAGTCTAATTCATTTTGGTGTGTCGGTGCAATGAATTGTTGTTTGTTCAACGAACTGAACTAACCGAATTTGCTAGGTATGCCCTCGCGGTTATAGTAGGGTTACCATACCACCGAGTACGTAAATCTAATGAACCCTATTATTACTAGTAAAATAATTTGCTTTGAATATCACGAACTATATTAAAAAGCATATTAATAATATTTTTCTTAATTAACTTTTTAATGGCTACCCTCCAAAATCAGCCAGGCAAATATATTTTTTTGTAAATATGTAAGTTATCATTAAGCAGCTAATTGTTGGAGTTTACAGCTGACTTCGTCTAGTCACAAAAATATTCCACGAAAACGAAGTAGCCGATAAAAACTAGTTTTATTAATTAGTGGTAGCCCTATTGACGGCGCGACACAACACTCCCACTACAAAAACCATCTGGCAATATTTTATATCTACGTAGGCAACAATGCTTCACAAAGAACATGTTACAAATATATTCTGTCAATAGAGTGGCTAACTACTGTAATAAGGACCGCTTTTATAAATTGTTTTTTTTAATCATTCAACTATTTGAGTAGATTTCATAATTCAGTCTACTTCCTACTATCCAACTAACGCGATCTATCCTATGAACGCAAAAGTTTGTAAGAATGTATCTTTGAAAGTATATTGCTCTTTCACACAAATGAATGGATTTCAATGAAACTTAACCAATAATATAGCTTATACATCAGAATAATACAAAGGATTTATAATTTTTAAAGATATAATTATGTGAATTGTACTTAATTCCATTCGATTTTATAGTGTGTAAATATTACTTTTCAAATTGATATTTGATTTAGCTCTATGTATTATTTTGATTTTAGGGGTTAAATATCACAAATTCTCAGGTCTACTTATTGCACAGGGTATAATATTATTTAAACGAGAATACGATTCGAAAAAAGTTTTTTTTACTTCTTTTTTACATCAATACGAAAAACATTACGACAGTATACCTACCAAAATATTTTTCTATAAATTCTTATATTTCTATAAAAAGAACCACTAAACTCAGTTAATTTCTGATTCAAAGAAAAACTACACTTATTTCTTTGCTCAGAGCAGTGCTTTTGAATTGCCACCACCTACCTTTTCCCGAAAATAACCTTACCAAACGATGATGTAAAAAGGTACAAACATACTAACAAAGCTATATCTGAATTCAGATAGAAATAGCGAGCGACTCTTTTTTATTCTATTTATAGTACTTCACTTAATACCAGTTGAGACAAAATAGCAAACGACTTCGTTCCTTTGTATTCAGCGTTTTGCAGTACAAGTACCTACTTGACCTTAATATTAAACAGGGGGCCTTCGATCATGCCTTGTTGACGATATGATCGATGTGCTTATCATAAAGTACTTTACTGTTTAAATGCTTAAATTAAGCATGCTATTTAGTCGGTACTACTAAGGAGCTTTGTAGTTTATTTATTATTGGTGTCGTCACGAGTTATGAGCGCTGACCTTGAGCGCGCAGTAGTAATTTCTGTATGGCGGGACGGGAATAAAACACATGCGCAGTTTCCCCGACTATTTTCCGTGAGCTTAGTCAAACTTGTTTTCCAATTCAGCATCTTTGAGGAACGAAATAAAAATGGTCACTGAATGTAGTCGAAACTAAAACCTAAGAATTTGCTCGGAAACCTCACTGATAGTAAACTTGTAGAGTCGCCTGTGTGTGTCAAAACTGTTGTGCGATCAACTTATTTTCCATTTTACTGGCTTTGCTATTTTATCTGTCTACATATCGAATATATTTTGAAAAAATGCTGACAGTATTATATCTATACAGATAAATAAAATTGAAGTGTCTGTTTGTAATTTCAAAATTACACCTTTTGACTAAATGCATATGAAAGTATACACGGTACTGATAATGAAAATCCAATTTTTATAATTTTTTCTGTCTGTCTGTCCGTCTGTCTGTTTGTTCCGGGTAATCTTCGAAACGGCTGGACCGCTTTTAACGAGACTTTCACTGGCAGGTAGCTAATTATTCAAGGAGTAACTTAGGCTACTTTTATTTATTAAAAATATTAGTGTTCCGCGACATGAAACATGAAACTATGTCTACGCAGGTGAAACCGCGGGGCACAGCGAGTTTAATATAAAGTTTTATACGAGCATAAGTATCTTATTATAAATATAGATAACGATCACCCCAATCCCACGGGATACGTATTTCAGTCTCGTAAACAAGTGAGTTCTGTCTTTCTTTGCTCAAATCAATATGCAAATAGGTTAGATAATATTAATATAGAACTCAGTTCAGCATTAAGTTTTGTGTTGTTTCAAAGATTGTTATATTTAAAGGTACCATTAGATCTCTGAATGTTTTTTTGGTCTTTACTTAACCCTTTTGGGAAAACTAGGAATAGAGTACTTAAATTTACTTTAAAACAAAACTTGAAGGTTCGACTTTTGCTGAAGCTGCGCACAAACAATAAAACCGCAGAGTAATTCGAATATAAAGTTAGGTTTTCCTTTTCAACCTATTTCAATACGCAATTCACACGAGCCTCGACACCGTTTAGAATTCTAAAAACAGGTAGGTCTGCATTAATTTAAACATTAATTTTAATTAAAGTTGTTTCGAACAAGAGTGTGAATGTTGTTCTTATTTAGTGAGTAAATTAAAGGTTGTACGTGGTGGAGTGAAATAGATGCAGTGAGGAGTTAGGTGGGACGGGAGAGACCGCAATAAGCAGTGGTCGCACCATGTCGTGTGGTAATGATAGTGACCGGCCACCGGCCGTTGGCTCACGAGTCCCACCCCGCTAGTATTGTGCTAAACCATCACCAATGCGCTCATATTATGCAGCCACATGAATTCACGTTCTATTGCTAAATAGAACTGCATTCACTATTAGTGCGTATTGTATGTTTATACTCACATAGAGCTCTCTTACATAGAATGTTTATTACTAAGATACCAACTAAAAAGCGTATACAATTTCATGAAAATTTAAGTTGTTATGTACGATTAACTTGTGTCTGAGTCGCAAAGAAGAGTGTATATTACGTCCTAGAACAACTTATTTTGGGATATTTCGAAAAAGTTTTGTTTATAAATCTTGTTCCAAATCTACTAAAGACACTACAAAATAAAAATGCGACATATTGTATACTTGTTGAACGTAACCCATTATATAAAGCCCAAATATAAAGTACGAATGCATGCCGATACAAGTAAACGTAATAAACCCGACTAGTTCGTAACTATCAATTATGAAGGTGTTCGTGCTTCCTAAGCTGTAGCTTCCTAAAAGCGCTGGTGTCCATAACTCTTTACTATTGAAACAGATGGGAATGAATAACTGAACATCAATCAATGTTTTACTTTACATCTACGAGCCTTTCAAATAATAACGTACAAATTCAAAATGTTGCAAAATTGCTTGGCAATTAGGCCTCATCTAACTTTAAGCAGTTTCAAACGGTTGTTAGAGGGAAATCTGAACTGTTTCCGCTAATTTGTTCAGATTAACTTTGTTCCGTGGAGATAATGTACCGTCCCCGGTCTCCCGGTAACAACTCAATGTTCGAAGTCTATTTGTGACTGTGTCAACAAACTTGCTTGCAATCTTCGTAATTTAGATACTTGCTTGGCGTTTTGTTTCTCTAGTTTTAGATCACGGTTTCAGATTTAGTTCTTGTTGTACTGTTGGTGCGGTCTTGTATTTATATTGATTACTCCGACCTGTATTTTCACTTCCACTGATTACTACTCCACAAGAACCGTCTATTTTCCGATAAATGAAAGTTGTTTTTGGTGACACGGGACATTGGTATCTATGCTATACCCCTTCATTTATTTATATGCGTCCGAAATCACGACGATTTATCGTCACACTAAAATTAATCCACAAATTTGTATTCATTCGAATTAATCTGCAATTCAACACTTAAGCTTCAAAACGTAGCACTATCCTATGTTCAAAAACTTTACAAAACTATTATTTTTATTTTATTATTCATAATTATTCTATCCTAGAACATTTTTTTAAATACAAGTAACTGAACTGTAAACAGCTACGGTTTCAATGTAGGTACTGAGAGTAGATACTCGTGACCTGGGTCAACATCTAAAGGGATGAAAAAATTTAATTTCGCGATTCCATTTGCCTTCATCAAAAATAGACAAGTTGTGTCATTGTTATACGTTTCGAGCGCACGTACCTGTGTGTGTACGGTGGTCGATGCCATCTCTATACACACACACGCGCGTGTCATATCATTGTGCGCCAATGATATTGCAATCGGGTATTCGTAATAAAGCTTTTCATTAATGCATAACCGTTCACGGTTTTATTAATATCTTACGTAAGGGATTCGTCCAATTCGTCATTGAAAATGAAAATGAAAATGAAAATGATTTATTCAGTTTAGGCCCTGGTAAGGCACTTATGAATGTCGAGGAATTTACCATTATGTTAATTATGAAAAATTTGGGTAAAATGCTATGCGTTCGCGCGGCGTTCATTAGATTGTGATGGAACTGAGTAATTGTTAAGAATAGATAGCTGTGCAAAATATCAAAGCTCGCAATAAACTGTAAATACGTTAAATGAATTATTGGACAATGTGCTCAGAATGTGAAGTGAATCTGTCGTTGCGAAGGAGTACAACATTTGAGTGAGTATGGCAAATTGAATACGCTGAACGATGTAACGACAATGCGTTTAATGGCTCGACAAACAACCGCCCAACGGGTACAGAAACAGGCTTTGCTGATTGCAAATTGTGCTTACTGTCGAATACAAATTGTAAGGGAATTTCCTCTCAAGTTAATTCACCGACGAAGAATTGAGTTTAAGTAGACAATTTTTCTCAGAAATTTTAAGCTTCTCTTTAGTAAAAAATCTGATATTTAAACGGAAATCTTCCGTAAGAATGTGAAAGATAAAATAAAAGTGTCCGTAGAGGCGTCGGTACAACGTCACTTTTATCTTTCCCTTTGACTCACTTTATATACTCTCGATATAATAATAATTATTCGTTTTATGTGATAATCTTTAGCGTTTCTCACTATATTTAGTTCTTAGGCTATTGAATAGGACGACGAACAAAGTAAATGAGTATAATCTTCTTATAATAATAGAAATTTTGGTATCTTAAATTATCTAAAATTTACAAAATTAACCCAGCTCTATAATTAAAAATTTTCATTCGCTTTAATGTTTGGTCCAAGTCTTTCAAATTATACGCAGAATCCCTGAATAATTATCTCAAATATGTCCTCTACACCAAATGTCTTTTTGTACACTTGTAGTTGGTTAAGCTTTGAAGCTATGAAACTAAACCTCATTTAGGATAAGCGTTTAATTTGAGGTAGATTGTGTCAGTTCACTCCGCCCCTACAAGGCGCGCCGCCCACAGACAAGGATAAAAAGCCTACATGATAATCTTATGATATGTTAATTAATCTCCCTATTGTATTCCTAAGGAATATTATCTTTGTAAGGCAAAACCATTAAATACGTGGTGTTATTGATTTACTAACACGCGTCGGAGGAAAATGCTATGAAAGGTATTATAATAACTCTACGCATGCGGGGTTAACCACTAGATACAGGTGCCGTCGCAAATTATGTGCGTTCAGCCTAAATCGTAGTGGTAACTGCGCATGTATTACTTTCGCGCCAAACAGACCGACATTCTCAAAAAAAAGCTGCCGTGCATTCAAGGTCAGCGCTCATATCTCGTGACGCACATTTCACTATTAACCCGTTTATTCCGGTTAAAAGTGAGGACTTATACCCAAGATATAAGCTTATATCCCAAAATTTCATCAAAATCTTATTAGTTGTTGGTATTTCATTACGCACAACAAACACATGCATACATACGCTCACGCCTGTATCCCATGGGGGTAGGCCAATCTACTACAATACACTACACTACGCTACTTTAATCACATTTTCAGATTAATAATTTTAGTAAGATGTGTACATGAAGACTTACAAAAGAGAATAAAAACAGCCGGGGGTGTGTATGACCGTCGAAACTAAAAGAAAGGTAGCATAACCACCCTTCTTTTAAGACTTTTATTACTATTCAATAAGGGGAGTAGAAGAACAAAGACTACTGCCACTGTTACTACAATGATTCAATATAACAAGGGAATAGACAGTATTAAAATTAGCCAAACCATTCTAGATACTTATAACCGAAAATACCCAGGGTAAACTTCATGAGGACTATAAAAAGTTATTTTAGCTAAGAGCAGTGTGACGTAAATTTTACGTTCAACTTTTGCCTGCTATTTTTACTTAAAATGTTTTTATATTTTATCAAATGTTTTGAGTCTAACACTGTCGCTCTTACTTATGATTATCTAAACTGCATTAGTTACTTTAAATTTAATTGTTGTGTTAATAATAACACTGTAATAATGACACACATTTTATTTATTAGGATTTATTCAAAGCTAATTATGTCCATGCGGATTTTCCCCACTCTTTACAAGCAAATAGATATTCCAAAAAAATATTGAAGTACCTGAAATAAAAATATTTTATCTTATTTTTACAATAAATAAAAAATATACCGTTAGGTATATTCACTCTCTCTATTGTTTTATTAAGAGTCACATTGCAATCACTTGAAAAATGTAATCTGCAATTTTTCTACGCACCTGTACCGTGCATTCTCTGGAAAGAATTTGACATAATTCTTAGGCGCGCTTCGGGCACGGACTGACGAAATGATGTAATCTAAATAGGTATTAGAAATTGCACACACACACGGAGGAGTAAGGGAAATGCCTCGAGGGCAGGATCTGTCAGTGAGTACTTGGAGCATTTGAAGAAGGTATACCTTCTAAAATGTAAATAAACAATCCCAAAAACAAACATCACCGATGTATTCAAGACAACTCAACCCTAATATATATTCACAATGTTGTAACGGTAAGAAAATATCTAACAATACTAACATATTTATTGCCTTTACATTTTTTTTTTAAATTGTGCCTTTTATATTTCCTTTAAATGTTATAAAATTAGGAATACATCGTTATATACTCGCTGCGCTCCGCGGTTTCGTCCATGTAGATTTCGTGAGTGTATTCTGTCTCACTCACTTCTTTATATCTAGATTTTTGATCCGAACCATTTCTCAAACATTTTGACTTTATACAAATCTTGTCACAAGAAGAACAATACTCGTATCAACAACAATATTCAATAAATTTGTATTTTTCTCGCGCTTTGCGTTTAGCAACACAGTGATACCATTTTGTAAATATTTTAAATATAATATCATCATGGTATTTACTTGTAAGTAGTCCAAGGATTAATATCGTCAATCCAGTCAACAGCCAAGGTTTTGCTGCCCACTTATCTTCCTTCTTCTTTCTTATTCCGTACACTGTCAAGAAGCTTCCTGGAAATATTTAATTTAATGAAAAAAATGTGGATTGCACCAACTAACTTTAGCAATAATAAATTGTTATAGTACTATAGGTGAGGTAGCCTTTGCAAATAGCCAGATGACGTCATAACCGCCCATACTTCACTAGTTACAGCTACTTACAGTTTCACTAGTTAGCAATAGTTACGGCTTTTCACATAATGAAAATGACTCTGACTGCAAAATTTGTCAATGTATAGAGAGTACTTGACTGCGGCATTCCACAGTACGCTATTTAAATTAGTTATTACCTTGAACTACATATTATATGATACAAACAATCACCATACATTATTATTCTTAGCTTTTGCTCCACAACTACAGTATTTTTATTTTAATGCAATGAATTGGGACGCAATGTTCATTACCAGTGGATTATCCGAGTTTAAATATTACCATTCACGCGGCCTTACACTGCTTAATTCCAACAATATTTACAGAGAGCACTTCATTCGCGACTATTTATGTAATTAAATTAATAAATCACCGAGTAATAGCAGCACAGCCGTGATAATCAACAATCTCTTCGTTCCACGTTTTCTGTAAAGAAAAATCTTATCTTCTGCAATTGTAATATTTTTGACCGACTGACTAATTGAGTACGTACCTTATATATCAAAGCCCAGCCTGTGCCGCTGGTCTTAGCTATACATGTTTAGGAGGCATTTGTGGGACTTGCGTATCCACTTAGAAAGGGTTTCTGAGCTTAATTTTCGACGTTTTTTTTATGTTCTGGGTCGAATATAACGCGGGCGAAGCCGCTAGCGGAAGCTAGTCAACAAATGAATTCAGTGTATGGCGCGGTGGGTGCTGTTTAGTAAAGATAGACAAAGTTATTTGTTACTGGACAATAACATTGTTTACTTGATTACTTGATCTCAATTTGCGGCGGTCTGTCGACTGACCCACAGGAATTACATCGGAGAATGTGTGGTGGCCAATCCCGATCTAATATGCATGGGACGACCGAGGCTTTGCTTATAAAGTGCCTTTAGAGATACAGTTACAATATTTTTCAAGAACGCCAACATTCATTTTATTGGTTAAACATTTGAAAAATTCATAAGCCGTACGATGTACGATGTCTTTGGCGAAATATTTTTTTGTGGGCTAATATAATTTTATCAGGATGGGGTGCTTGAACAATGGGATTATTAAATTTTTTTAATTTATTACCAAAATTACTTAAACAGTTATATCGATTTAATAAGTGTTGAATATTGGGGTGGCAATGATTTAACGTTTGCATGTTGCAAGCTGAATTTCAGAGTAATGGCCGGGTAGTTTGAGTGATCTCCTGCAACGGCAGATATGCAGCTTTAAACCTTATTCAATACCGATGACTTTCCTAAGCAAGTCCTAAATGTAGTCACACCAAGAGCTGAACGTTTTGGGAAAATATCGTATCGAAAGACAATCGTTATAATGGAACGAACTAAACCAATATAATTTACTAAGCCAAATAACTAGAACGGTTCGCTTTCGGTTCCTGCCTGATGCAACTTGATGTGCATTCCCTATTACTTCTTTATGTTGTGAGTTTTCTTTCATCATGTACTACCTGAGCCCTGTGATAAATCACTCGCGCCTTCGAGTTAAATCAATTAAATATCCATATATACGTATATCCTCACGACATCTTTGAAGGTAGCTGAGTCACAACACTCACCTTTCACCGAAGACAGATGGTTAGTCCATCGCCGTCTCAGGCACTATACGTCTTACAAATACTTCTCAGAAATAATATGCAGGTTTCCTCGCGATTATTACCTTCACCGTAAAGCTAGTATGAGATCACTGCCCTGAAGTTTTTAGATTGCTACAGACCGCTGGGATTCGAACTCGTATCGATTGCGTAACAGGCGACTGCTCAATTAACTTAAATATCTTCATTACAAATTACACCCCAACTGTTGACTGTGTTGTTTTGGGATACATTTTAAATAAATCTAATGATAATAGAAACGAGATGAATAGGCTTAAAATCTTCACAACAATTACATACCTTCTAGCGTCCATTCACGAGATTATTTTGACGACTTGTTAGGATATTTTCGGTTATGATGATATACTTCAATTATATTGCTTTGATATTTAAAATATACTGTAATAATATATTAGCTTATGATAGTTATTTAACTTTGACAAAACCTTACGTGTTGTGTCCTTATGACGTTAAACACATTACAATGAACACGATTTATTTTATCTAAAGCAGTATATGATGTCATTACATTATTCAGATAGGTAAACCTTTTTATAATATCCGCCAAAAGATACTTCAAAACTATGACAATAGCTTGTCATAACCCGCGAATATTTTATTATTTTTTAGCCTTTGATCTTTGTCTTTGAGAAAGGTACGGAGACTGTACGAAGGTAGGTCTGAATGTAATCCTGAATTTTGGAACATCCTTTGATCATGAAATTACTTATTTGTTTTATATATTATATTTTCACATAAATCAATTATTTAATAAAAGCGCACTTTATAATTTTGTAAAGTATAACATGATAAACTTTGGTTATTGTGAAGATAAATATAAACACATAGGTAAATAAAATATTTTCGCCGGCGCATATGGATTTGTCCATATCAAAGGAAACGGGCACTTTTAATATCATATTACACTCGTTAGTTATTCTACCAAAAATATTATAAATTGAATCCTAACGAGACTTTATTATTTTTACTATGCATGAGCTCCAAATTTTGTGTGTGGGAAGAATTCTATAAAATTTTATTATTTTTATTATTATCATCTCTAGTGATGCAAACTGAATAATGTTGTGTAGGTACTTGCTCAATGTTGGAATTTAATTCGAAAATGAATACCGGGAACTACCAATCATTTGCGTTTCTGAACTTGATAAATTAATGCTTCTAACAATCTCTTTGACTGTACTACTGTTGCAAACTGCACAGTTTGATTATTGAATCGAAGTATAAGCACTACGAATTTTGACGGCAGCAAATATTTCATTTCAATACTGGATTATGAATATAATTTATTATTACACTAGCTGTGACTCTACCCACGTAGGCAGCAATAAATAATATTTGCTTTGTGATCATTATCATTTAAATTATTATAAAAGCTATGTTACTTACTACTTAGCCTAGATGGCTAGGGTTTTTACTTTTAAACTTACTTTCTTAATTAAACAATTTTGCGGTTATATCTGGTATTTTTATCCAATTACGGCTTAGCAAAAAATAGGCTATCCAACATAGGAAAAATTTTGTGATTTCAGAAATTAATCTATTCTCTGCAAGCAAGAAAAACCACGTACAACAGCTAACATAATACATACCTTCACTTTTGTAATGTGCGACACGGCACTATTAGAAATGGGTTATGTAGATTTACAGCGTAACTCTTAGTAATTATCTTGGATGTTTGATTAAACATATTTGCTTTTATGGGTAAAGTTTTTTATGAAATATTTGATTGGAGTCTGACGTTGAATGCTATTGATTTTGGTCCACTAATGGTGCCTTTATGGTAATGATGGTGGTGTTAATACGGTGCGAGTCGAGCGGAAAAGCGCGGTCGGCGTTTCGTTCCATATTCATGAGCGAACTTCCCCGTCCAGCCCCTAAAGTGACTGCCATAGACGTGTTCCAAGATAGTCCGAGGACTCTCCAACTAGACCTACTTTAATACTAACTAGAAAGTAAACTGTGTAATGGACCGGAATTTAACGCGACGACGAAGTTGCAACTCTGTTTACGTACGTATATTACTCCGGCCATTTTATGATCTACTAAGGAGGTGTGCTCTTACCGAAGGCCCGATTCTTTCATATTTAAATATCAGTGCTTACTCTCATTAGTAGGTACATTTATAATTCAGTTATTTTTGACCGTTTTACAAAAGTCTAATAAAAGTAAGCTTCTGTAAAAAGTATACGTTGAATGCCGTCTTGCCGATGCCTGTGGTGTTTACTTTTTCTCGGAAACTATTTTTCTTCGAGATATGAAAATACTTGAAAGGTACATTTTAAATTCCTTACAGCATTTTTTTATAATTTTCTGGATATTATATATAAATAACTTAATACCTGCACAATGCACATACATTCATAAATAGTATTATTTCGCTATTTCTATGGCTCCTGTTAACTGCTCCGTTCGAACCATTGAGCTAGACGAATAAAATAACCATTACCGCAACGGCATCTGCAGTAGTTCTGTACCTTGTACGTTTTGGATTGCATCAGTCTGCAAAAAAGCAGCTTACACAACGTTTCTTTGTTTGTAATCAGTACAAATTGTTTCATAGTCAATGTCAAATGAACTATTGCTTATCTTTTTTTCTTAAGATCACTTTTCACCAAAAAGTAGGTAAATGGACGATTCGTTTGATGCTAAATAATATAATTATAAATAGCCGCTATAACATAATATTAAAGGAAACGCCATATTACATTTAATTACATCTTAATTCATCATTGACGCTTATTCTAAGCGGGTAATTGTAGCTTCAATGGCTCCAAATTTGCGCAGAAAATCCTTACAATTTTAAACATCCATACATAAATAAACTCATTACCTCTATGCGTCATAAGACCCAAAGAGACAGAAACAAATGAAAGATAGGCGACAGCAGAACAGTTTCCCACTTATAACAAAACATGGTTCATACCAAGACTAGACCAAACTCGGCCTAAAATATGTCCATCCCTTTTGAAATCCATATCACAGAAAGAGAAATATAGAAATACTTTTGAGCAAGGATTATATCATGTTTTGTATTAAGAGGGTTTGAGTTTCTTTTTGTCATTCAGGCACACCTACGTTGTAGTGACCTACGTGACTACACTTTCAGGTTTTATGAAGGTATTTTTCCATCAGTATGGTTGAAACCCCGTGATTTTGATTGTCATGGTTGGTGCCGTCTTAGGGGTTCCAACACTATTTATTTTGTTGTATACTGTGCTTAAATACGCTAATGCTAGGGTATTAATGTTAAGGTATTACGCTAATGCTAACATCACATGAAAAAATACTCTGTTGATAGTTATAATGTTCATTGAAATGAAATATTTTGTTGTTGTTTACCATTTCAGTTTCACAGGTGTAAACTAAGATATTCAAGGCCACATCGCTCGTAGAACTGATAACCGATGGGGAAGAAAGGTTCTCGAGTGGCGACCACGGACCGGAAGACGCAGCGTAGGCAGGCCTCCCACTAGGTGGACCGACGACATCGTGAGAGTCGCGGGCAACCGATGGATGCTAATAGCGCATTGTCGTTCGGCGTGGCGGTCCAAGGGGGAGGCCTATGTTCAGCAGTGGACGTCTTCCGGCTGATGATGATGATGAAACTAAGATATTGGAAACAGGTATATCGTGAATGGAGCAAAGTTTGTTAAAACGAACTTTAATTAATGCAGCTAGGCAGTTTGTTAGAAGTTCTTGTATAGTTCATTGTTAAATCGCGTGGTTGTTTCAGGCAATTGGCGGCGGCGTAATTACTCACTGAGTGCCTTCGTATTCTCACGCTCGTCTTGAACGTTCTCCTTGATATTTATCAGCCATCCCTCTCATCCTTCATGGACAAAACGAGAGGAAAGATCTATGGTCTAATTGTATACTTGGACGGGATAAGGTTGTTGAATAGATAGCATGTGGGTTTGCGGCACGAACACCGCGCCTACACCACAACACGCGTGTGGGGAATTAATAACATCAGGAAATCTTAAAAGCATTCAACAAACATAATATTGAACTGAAAATTATGTAATGTACCTATATTTTTTTTAACTATCACCTGTAGCGTATTTTTTTCATTGAAACTAAGATAAAACACACGTTTACACGTTTTAATGGGAGGACTATATAGAGTCTTATATTGTAAAGATGAAGTTACATTATATATTATCATATTAACTGAATGGATGAGTGACCGCATCGACGTAACGCATCTTATACTTTACATCGTGCAGCTCGTACAATAAGGGAGTGAAAGCGATGTCTTATAAAAAACATCTTTAAACAATTATTTTATAATCTAATAATTCTACCTTTAATTAGTTTTAAGTACTGTTCCTTGTATATATAATTATGTTTTATTGAATAAAAAATAGAACTTTTTATAATCTTAACAAATGCATATTGATAAGTAGTAGATAAACCGACTGAAAATGCAATAATGTTCGCCGGAAATTCGTCAATAATTTTTTTCTATGTGTGTGTGTTATATTTCAGGTACATTTATATATTTCATATTTTATTTATATCATCTATGATCTTATTGTTATATTATTATATATTATATAATTCTTAAAGACTTAAAGCAATTTGTAAAATAAATCATAACACATGTACGACCCTTGTATCGGCTCCGGTAATGGAATAATGCAACAAACACGTAGCAGTCTGGAATGGAATATAAGTTAGGGCAACAATGTTGGCCGTCCCATCCCAGGGGCAGCAAGCTTGCAAAGCATCCTGCAATCTCGCCGTCTTGTCACATACAATTCAATTGCAAATACTGTGTCCGAGCATACGCCCATTGCTTGCACATGTGTTGTAACTTGTACCTATACGCCTACTTGCATTCGACTTCGACTAGATACACATCTGCATGATATATTTTTTAATATAAAAATCTATTCACGATCTGTAAGCATTACAACAGAAATGTATGAAAGAAATGAGTCTCAATATTGAAAATATTCCTGAATTACTCGGAGCTTGGAAGGTTTCCAGATCCAAACAGAGGATTTTAAAATTTTTGTCTGTCAGCCAGAATTTTACTAAATAAAATGGAACCGACAAGTTTAGGTAAATATTATATACGTAAGCACCTATATTGTGTCATATTACTTTATTCGTATATATTATCGAGGTAATTCAAGTAATGTTTGTATATTTAGAATAAATTCAATAATAATATGTTCGTTACACCTATGTTAGGATTCCGTACCAAAAAGACAGACGCACAGAATATAAAAAAATATCTTTATCTTCCAGGTTTACCTACTGAGAAAAAAATCTAGTTATTAAAAGTAATGTAAAATCATTTCTAGAAAACAATAATTTTAAAGAATTCTAAAAAATGGTTACAATCAAACTTAATGTTGCGGCTTGTAATGATACAACATTTAGATTCCCTTGTTTTGTCGGTTCGTTGGAGGGCTTAGCCACAGTTTTTAGACGTACTAATATTATTATGCTGAGGACGGAACCCGCAAGATTTCACCTTTTGTCGGTTCATTTCACGAATCAAACTGTCTTTAAAAATAATACAATATTGAGTTTTGAGTTTGGAACTCTCGATGTGCGAAATCTCGCACTCAACCAGTTCCTTTTAACAGAGGCTTTGTCTCTCCAATTATACAGGATGTTGTAGTAATGAGATACTAAAGAGCAATTTATTCTAGGAATGAGAGTTTAAATTGCCAAGGTTTTTCACAAAGAACTAAATGTCATTCTTGAAAACTTACTTAGAGCTTCGCACAAGAACGTACTCAAAGAGAAAGTCCTACGCGAGAATTCTCTCGCTGAAAATGTTAAATTCAGAAATGATAGCTGTACCTACGTACTCTTTTACAATTAAAGCGGTGGCAAAGATTATGTACAACTATTTGGGGTTTAGAGCTGGACTATTCAATATTCATGGCGCGACTGTGGGGATGTCGTTAAGCCCAGCCTCAACTGTAAGTACTCGATTGTGGCGATATTTACACTGGCCCGTTTCTATGCGGGAATACTCATACGATTAAAACTATTCCAATCGTACATTGGTAGGCACAGGCACCTAATCTCCATAAATATAAAACCATATACATACCAAGTAAAACTTTTATAATCCATTTTAAGTATTTACTCAATCCTAAGAATACATAAAAATTCAAACATAAACTACTTACAACTTTTGGTGCTTATTTTTTTGTTAAGGTGTAATCAAAGTCTGTGAACGAATCCTTAAATAAAAATAAAGTGATCTTTCTTTCAAATACAATAAGAGAGCAGTGGATTAAGACTCCGGCTCCTAATAGCTATCTACTAGCTATCGTCCCAGATGCTATTTATTTGTAAATTTATATTTCATCAAAATAAAATATTTTAATTTTTTCTATATTCTTATAAGCAATGCCTTGAATAATATGCCACATAAACGGGTTAAACATTGCGATATCTTTGGCCTAGACCCCTCACAGATACACGGTAACATCGAGCTCCATTATGCAGTAGAAGTATTTTCCATCAGTTATTCGAAGCGGCAATGAGAAGCAGGTCCTTAGTAGGGAGGATGTCACCACATGCAGCGGTACAATAACAGTTCTTAGGTAGTTAGCGGCGCAGTAGCTGACTGTGATTGCCTGATAATAGCCTGCCGACACCCGTTACGTTCGCCACACGTGATTTAACTCCCACAAATGTTGATTCAACAAGAAAATTAATTCTCTTAGTTTATAATCCCCTCTCCGTGCAATGCAAGCAAAGCAGTAGTCTCACGGAAGCGATGATAATGGAATAATGTAAAGCCATACGCGCTGATTTATAATAGGTTTATCGGTAGGCATGTAATTTGCGCACAACAATGACGTCAGCTTAACGTCACATAGGTATTAGATATGTACGGTTATGTGTTTAGTGATTTATAAACCCATTTCTAAGATATATATTGTATAGCGGCGATAAATTGATACCAGTATATTTTGGTATCGACTTCAATAAGCTTTGGAAAAGGCTTTTCAGATCTGTGTAATGAATATTGCTAAGCCTGTGAAATCTGCGCTGGAGGCATCGTTAAAAATGCTATGAAATATGAATACGAACGAAATGCACGTTTCGTGTTTAAATGTAAAACACAGTATTTTGTATAATGTTGTTGATACAGCGCGCGAGGACCGGCTGGCTAATACGCCAGTGCATAATTTCTCTCATCCGCGCCTCCGCCGCGAGTGAGCCACAATCCAAATTTAATTTCGTTATGTTACTTACATGAATAAAAACTACGTATTACCTACGTTTACTCACTGATGCAAATTTTATTTCAATATCTTTACTTTTTCCATCACAATTAAATAAATCCCGTTATATATAGCACGTAGAGTTCCTCATATAGAGGATATGCAATTACTTAGCTAACTACATATACACATTTGTATAATTTAAGAATCTAATAAAGCAGCGAATTACAAAATAGTATTGTGTCAATTTAAGTTATCATATTATTATTTAGTATAATATACCTATTGAATCAATTTCTATATTTTGTGGTTATTAGGTACAAATTTAAATGTTAATCAATGTATGTGTGTGTATCGAAATGAAGTGAAGAAACTATCAAACTGGAAAGTTTTGAAGTTGAAACTTTAAAAGTCAATAATCCTTTTTATACTCCATTGCGGTTCCGTAGATACTTTTCTACGGAACCGCAATGGAGTATTGTAAGTCTTGCACTCCTCTAGTTTTTGGAACAGATTCCCCATAAATCTTAAGACATTTAACTATAAACTAGGGCTTGCAAAAAGCTGCGCTCGTTACTCTTGTGGGCTTTTCACTTTGGAACTTTACAACAAATTCTTAAGCACTTTCCTAAGTAAGAAGTTAAGGATACCCTTTTTATATGAAACTAGTATATCGTCGTTGGGGCTTTGTTCTAACTTTCCAGTTGAATTTTAATACTTATTTTAATGTCTTATAGAATTCATTATTAAGCAAGTAGTAATAATAAGCTATCAAAAACTTCTATTCATATTTATCTAGTTTGAAACTCAACTTAATGCTCTGGCACTATACTATAGAGCTCTGTATTAATCAACTGTGTTTGATGGCTCATTTGGGAAATACTTACCAACTATTTATTATAAACTAATGATCAAAGATGTCACCATAAGAAGGATTGCAAGGAAAAAAACAGTGGGTAGATAGGTGAGCAAAGTGTGTTGGATAAACGACCTCTATCAATGTATCCGCTGTGCGAAGCAATTACTTATATTCGTGTCCAGTGCGGCGCGGGTAAATACTGTTTTGGATGAGCTGTGGACTAAGACCCTTGTAACTCACAAGGCTTTAAAGAGAATATTAATGAAATAATACTGACCATAAAAAAAATTACTAGTATTTTTTATTTCATTAAAATATATTTATATCTATTTGAAATTAGCTTACAAAAGTGCCTCCATGTTATTACTTGCAGACACATTAAATGTGCATTTTGATAGCCAATATCTATAATAATTAACCCGACTTTTAGTGTAATGGAGTTAATATTTAGGTATATGTAAAAGGATCACTGTGTTCCATGTATGCTAGTTATATTTAAACTATGAACTCAAATAAAATGCAAAGCTTTCTAAGAAGTAAACATTTGGAAGGATAATTTGTAGTTTGTATGTGCCAAGAAAGTCATTTCGGTAATCTGCATCCAAAGGAAATGAAAATGAGAAGATATTGGATGAAATTTAATTTGAGACTACAGTAGACTACGGTATTTTACTGAGAACTGTACATAATTGGGTATAATTAGTTGCGAACATTCATAGGCTTAAGTAGGTCGTCATCGGGGTTTGAGCAGTCGCCTGCTACGCAAGCGACGCAAGTTCGAATCCCAGCGGGGCCTGTGCCAATGAGCTTTTACGGTGAAGGAAAACATCGTGAAGAAACCTACATATGTCCGAGAAGTAATTCAAAAGACGTTTGTATACTGCCTGAGACGGCGATAGACTCACCATGTATCACGTTGGCACTTAATCTTCTTCGGTGATAAGTGGGTGTTGTCATCACAACACCTCTGCCTACCCCTTCGGGGAATAAGGGCATGAGCGTATGTATTTATGACTCTGTAGGAAGGAAGTACAGTTCGCGGCGACACATGGATAGAAATTTCATTCTATGTAATGCATTCTCCAAGTAAAAACAGTCACGGCTTGCCGTAGTCAAGTAGGTAACAGGTGCTTGCATAATTAAATTCAATCTACATGTTGCAGAGAACTAAAATAATAATAAATCTGGGAGTGAGAATTGTATTTGGCAAGAAGCGAATATCTCTTTTTTTGCATATATGATATATTAATATCATTTTCTTATATTGATAATACTTAGAAGGAATTTCTTCACAATGTTTTATTACTTTAGCTATAGAGGCACCCGAGGAAGACTATCGTAAAAAATAGCAGGTTCAGTCGATTTTACGATCTAAAATGTTGATCTGTAAAGCGATCTACTGCACAAGAGTTGTGCGAAATATACAGTTTAGTTTCATTTTAAGTTCGCAACATAAAAGTGTAAAGTTTCATGCATAGAAACAAAAAGAACGACGCCTGAATGTCAAAGTTCGTCGAGCGTGAAGAATGCATGTAGCGTACGGAATCCTGGCTGGCACAATGCTCAGCTCCGCGCGGCCGTTGTCGCATTCGAGCAAACGGGCCTCAATAAAACGATATAGCCAGAACCGATACTTCCAAAATAGTTGCCAAGTGCTGTTTACATGCATTTTAAGCAAATACGTTGCAGTTCCTTTATGTCATAAAAAACAATTGCAATTGGCTATTTCAAATACACATAGGTAATACGAAAAACATAAAGGAAATTTTCGTCACCATTACTCTTCCACCGAAAACATGCATAGAGTATATTTTTATAAACAAAACTTTTAGAATGCTTCAAAAAGAAGTTCTAACAGACGCCTAATGTCATCACAATGTCGGTTCATCCGTTTTAATTAAGTGTTATTTTAACTCGTGTAACGTGTTTAACGTATTAAAATATTTAGAAACGTGGTGGTTATGCCAAAATACTTGAATGAAATAATTTTGGCACACCATTTGTATATATTTAAAAAAGATCGGTATAATATTAAGAAGTTCTTAATACGCGCAGCTTTAACGAGTTGGCCCCAAGAGAGAACCTATCTGTCAATATATCCCTAAATTGCCGCAGCTGCAGAATGACGGAGATCGTGGGCAAAAGACAAATAGACTAAGGTATGCAACAAAGATACTATTGCGATATAGTGTAACGGCTCTGTCTCTTGTATGTCATTGCTGTAAGCGTATGCAATCAAGTTAGATCATCGATGGTCCTTGCCGAGCACGTAGAGCTGCGGCATGCTGCTCCCCAGAGCCGCTGGCTGGGCGTTTCATTTCACTTGGCTTCACTCACGTCGCAAAGCATTGCAAATCGTAGCCGTCAACGATTGACGCCGTACAGAGTACGCCTCACTTCGCCCGCCACGGGACTCTATTTACACAAAACAAGATTCTCTCTGTATTGCATTGCGCTGTGCACTCCCTTGATTTGGTTGCAGCTCTTTTACACCTGCGTTTCTGTTTGAACATAAGTGATGTCTTTATATTCGGGTGCTAACTTTTTTCTACATGATACATATATTCTAATCAATATTATTCAGTAAAGAACGATAAATAATTTGCTTCCTCTCTAATAAGTATCAAATACATAAGAAAGGAAAAAAGCTCGCACCATTCTCAAATTTGTTTACAAAATTCACACGTTCGGAATAAATAAATACTATTTATTGGAGAGAGTACAATATAGGTAAGACTTACTTACTTGCCTTATGATTATTATGTATTGTATAAATAAGAGAGATAAAGTTTCAATGCGTTTGTCTTTCCATTACGTGGAGTCTTGTGTGTGTTCGATTGGCAAACATTTGTTGAACGTGATCCAACTTAAAAGGTTGGATTTATGTAACAATAGTAGCTTTAGAGCTCAGAGAAACCAGCTTTATTTGCAAGTATCTTATAGCAAGGCAGACGGCTGCTCAAACATTCATGAAGTTACAAGTTGAAGCTTGCGTACAGCTCACGTTATAGAAAACTGAAAATAAAAAATAAGAAACACTTATGGTAAAATAATAGTCGTTGAAATACAAACTGAAATGGCTTGGCTAGCAGTATTGTAACTCAGTTTTAAAAAAAACTTATTATGGTACAATACAAGGACAGAAGTGCTCAGCAATTTGTTGAAAGGTTGGTAAAAGGGTTGATAAAAATAATGAGAAACCTTGAATAACTTTGGATTTGGAAAATAATTTATATGCCAGTTACAATCCAAGATTAATATCACCCACACACGTTCCTAAAGAACTATTTATTCCAGATATCCATATGATAAAAAATGTTTATTATGTTTAGACACATCCCCGAAAAATTACCGCTAGTTCTAATAGTACCTTTCTGAAAATAAGCAACAATAAACTTAAGCCGCATTGTTCATTTCATTTCACGTTATCCCAATCGATAGATCTATACAGATAAATAAAATTGAAATGTCTGTTTGTAATTCAAAAATTACAGCTTAATTTAATTAAATTAAATGCACATAAAAGTATACACGCTACTGACATTAAAAAACCAAGTTTTAAAATTTTTCTCTGTCTGTCTGTCTGTCTGTCTGTCTGTTTGTTCCGGGTAATCTCTGAAACGGCTGGACGGATTTTAACGGGACTTTCACTGTTTCAAGGAGTAACTTAGGCTACTTTTATTTATCAAAAATGTTAGGGTTCTGCGACAATAAGAATGAAACTAAATCTACGCGGGTGAAACCGCGGGGCACAGCTAGTAGGTAATAAAGGTTTAACGTCAACAACAGCGTCGAACGCATGAGAGATATTATCGCCTTTGGTATTCAGCTCAGCGAGTGTTCCATGGAGTACGGTCGAGGCCAGAGGATCCCTCACACACAACACAGAGCCCTGTTGGATGTTTAAAGGATTGTCGAGAGGCGCCGGTCGACATCTCGTCCCTTGTTAATATTCTAACTGACATCACCGGGATCTACTGTCTAGCGTATCTTGAATAGAAGCCTCTGCGACAACAAAAGGCTTCCTGAATTTTGAGCAGTTGACGTAAAGACAACAGGGAGCAGAAAACAAGCTTGTTTAATAAAAGTGATGCTAACTCTTTTGTAGCTTTGTGACGGAAAATGGAGGAGCTAGTATTTTGTTAAACGTATTTAGTCTCCTTTAATTAATCCGCTAATTCACAGGTTTTTCAGCACGCCGGATTTGATTCGGTCCGTAATTAGTAGATGTCGGGCGTTACATGTCTGTTAAGCGGTGAGAGCCCGGCAGACTCTGAGCTCGCACATTTTACACCTACGAGGCGGGCCAACCGTTCATTAGTCCGCCTCAACATTGCTTAAATAAATTTATTTACTAGACAAAAATCCGAACGTCCATTAGCAATACCTATAATTACTCATCTACAAGAAACATCTGATTAATGGGTATTAGCGGCAAGCGCCTTTCATTACAAAGAAGACTTCATGAAATTCAACAAGGGTTTATTCGAGAAGTTAAATGATGGTGAGTTAATCGTACGCTTTTGTAATTTTGAGAATGATAAATTAATTTTACCTATGTTTAATTAAGCGATGGAGATACCGAAAGGAAAGCAAGACTTCGGTAAAATAGGCGGCGCCGGGCAGCGGGCGACCATCCCCGCGCATAATGACGCCAATTAGTCCGTGTCACCGCACTTAATTTATGTCGGGGCCAACCAAACCTCCGCTTAACTTTTCTCATAAATAAACCACTAGCAAAAAACCTAAACAGCGGCGATGCATTCAATTGTAGACCTGGAAATAACCCTTCTCTTATGTACGTACAACGCTTTTTAGTTGGGACAAAATACCGAGTGGCTCAATTTCTACCAACTTTGCAGGAATATATTTTCTTTCAGGAAACTGTGTAGTTGCGTAGCAGTATTCACTAGTTGTAAATATCGGTTGCGAAAATAGCCGAAGCGGTTTTATATACCAAGCGTATATATGGTAGGTACCTTGATTATGTAACGCAGATTTTTTTAACTCTACTTATTTGCATTCAGTTTAGTTAAATCGATAATTATCACTAAACGACCGTTCTTCAGTGAGTGAGAATTGCCTGTGGAATGGCTCCTTGCAGTAAGCGCCCATAATATTAGAACATTCTCATTTAATGGCACTTAAAGCTAGCAGTGTTTGTACTGTAATGATTTCTAATGACTAGCCGGCTGCTCGCTTGGCGTAGTTCTTAGTTACTTCATGAATACAAATAGTAAGTCAAATTACAAGAAACACTGTTTCATAAAAAGCAATGAGATTATAATGACTCTTTTTATGTTTAATAAATTGAAGTAACACGTCTGGGTAATTTCGTTTTCTGGAATATGTCTGCGAGTTACGTCGTATAATAGCCACGTCTAGGGTTGCTAAGCTGGGATTAGAACATGATTAAATTCAAAGTACATAGAGGGTGAAGTTATAATTACCCACCTATAATTAAGATTACTTGCTTTAGTATTTAAGATACACCCTCAAAGCCCGCGATCAAATCAATTAGGTGATCCGAAAGCCTCGGGCTCAGATAAAAGACGGCATTTCCTTTATACTCGCGGTTAAAAGAATTCAATTACATAATACTAAGGAGATTAAAAAGGCTAACACAACTCCTTTGAGATAAGGTAGCTATTTAATTATTGGGAACGGTTTTACTCCCCGTTCTCGGGTAAGTAATTTGAAGTTTGAAGCTTAGATTCGACAGCGGAAAATTAATTTCGCTTTGCAAAATCTTTGATCGAACAGTCATGTACACAAAATTCTATTTACTAAAAATCAAAGATAAAAAGTGTCTAGAAACATCGTATCCGCGAGTAATACAAATTACTTTTACGAACTCGTTTCTACTTTGGTAATATTTAAAATACTATTCTTACAAAGTCGTCGGTTGGATTGCCTCGAATAAGATTATGACGAAATTGCTTTTACTGCAGGATTGTTTCTGTTGGGGAATATAAGAGCCGCATTATAGTTTCGTAGTCGTTGAGAGAGTAGTAACAAAACTACACGGAGAAACGTTGTTCTGTTTAGCCTTCTTTATCAAATTAACTAACGTCCACATCATTGATTTGTTGTTCCAAGCTGATAAAATCTATGCTTCAGTGATGAAAATCACTAGTATATACAATAAGTTAAGCTCCGCTGATAACCCTCAAGACGAAAATTAACTCATAAGGTTTCATAGTTAAAATCAATAACATATTGCCTATAAAATGTATTAAACGTCTTAATCCTCTTTGCTGTGTTCAATTATGAACCTTATTTGATCGTCTCTAAGGTTCTTTTTCTCGAACGGGAAATACGGATGAGGGTACCATTTCGCCGGGGTTCGTAGCCTGTAGTCAGTGTTGAAGTGTGATAGTTGTTCAACCTCTTCAGCAGTGAGACTGAAGTCTAAGATGTTTATGTTCTCCTTTATGCGATCTTTGTTCGTTGAACGGGGAATGGCAACTAGGTGGCGGTCCAACTGTAAAGTTATTCACATTGTTTAGTTCACAAAAAAAATAATATTTAAAATCACAGTTCTTCAATTAGCAATTAGTATGAGTTATGGCAAAGAAACGGCTCTGTGTTCTGTGGTTATGGTCATGTAATAAACGACAAAGCCGTACAAAGTAAAGTTAGTAAATATATTCTGGTATTGTCGAAGAAAATAAAAATTCTTAGTGAAATCGAAACTTTTAAGTGAATCAGTTATTTCGTTCTGTATCATATCATACGTTTTTCACGTGAAAAAGTATCGGTTGCATTTACATTTTACTTCCCGAGAGATGTTTGTTCGACCGAGAACATTTACGGAGCCTGAATGTATCGCAACTGATGTTATAATATAATGTAGGCATGTTATGCTGTTATCTAACAATACAGTATGGTACGCCGCCATGCTAATAACACGACGAGGTTCTTGTTATAATAACCATTGAATTTGTTATTATGCGGTATATTCCTCCCTGCGGCGTAAACGATAGGCAGAACAATCTAATATTCTATCTACATTGGCTATTTAAAAATGAGCTTTTGATAAAATTAACCATTCTTTTCTATTATAATCAGACGCCACGTTTCTCATCTGTTGTGGAATAAGATAAGTTTAATTAAGATTAATTTCATCTCACTATCGTTGAGCCGCGTTTTGAGGGATTATAATGTCGGCGATATAACGCGAAGGAGCTCGTCTTGGCATTTGATAATCATTATAATATCACCATACATCTGCAATTCAACCCGACTTGTTTTTTTTTTGAATTTATTGAATAACTAGACATGATGCTGTAGGTATAAAGGAATAAATTGGAGTGAATTATTCGATTAAAGTGTAATTTGTAAATGTTTCTTTAAACTATAAACTACCTACATTTCATTTCATAATTGCAGCTTTCAGTTAGTAAAAACTTCGTCAATAAAAGCTTACACGATTTAAGCACAATTACGAAGCAGGTACACTACCTCTGACACGAAAAACTACAGTAGCCTGCATCCAAAGCAATGTAGGAAACAAATATAATTGGTATATAAACTAAAACAGCATATCATGTGGTAAGAACAAAATATAAGCGATAAATCTGCGACTGCCTCAACAATATTTAAAATTTGCACTAACCAGATACCTAAGCAAAATCTGTGGTACAGTTTTGTTGTATTTCCCTGCAATGGCTTGCAGCAATGGGTCAGAGGCGCGCGGTGGGGGAGCGTCCTGCTTCCGTCCCAGGATCGCACCGAATGGACTGTATGCCATCACTACTACACCGTGGTCGCCGCACCAATCTACCAGCTCGTTCTGGGTTATTGTTGGATTCACCTGCAAATGCGATGAATAAGGTCACCATTGCTCCATAGGAAAAAAGTGTAGGTGCTGTACTATTTATAGTTGGACCCTATTATCTCTCATTATTTTGGCACAGAGATAACATTCATTAAGGTAGGCAATGAGCGAGTGTGACCCTCGTGTTAGTCTCATTCAAAAGCTGCAGTAGCCGCTTACTATAAGGTAGTCCGCACGCTTATAGCATAAAAAAAGCATTTTGTAGAAAAAAAATTACAATAAATATTCAACAGTTCTTCCTTGTGTCTTGAAATGGCAAATCTTAGCAGTTTAAACCCTTGCGGTCCATTCTGACGATTTGAAAGCACATAAGTACCTAAGACTACCAAAATAATTATTGATCTAAATATTCATATAGCCCAAACACTTCGCCAAGCTGATTGATAAATATTCATAAGATCCCATGGGAATTGCAGTATGAATATTAAACTTCACAGGATATTCGATAACATCTATGTAGCAGTTATAACTAACACGAAAACAAATTATAAAATGTTGTTAATGAGAGAGCGAACATTATGTGTAAGTGGGAGTACTAACCCAAGTTTAATTGGTAAAACAATTGCATGTTTTCACTACATTAAGCTAAACGGTTGAAAACGAAAAGCAAGATACCAACCTCAATTTGTAAAACTGCGGGCTATATTCGAGAGTTGGCCCAAAGTCTTTGCATTTGTATGAGATTGAAGTTCGAAACACCAATAGATCTTGTGAGGTTCTGGTCCTTTGCATCTTCCATGCCCTTCCAGGTTGTAAGGTAGTCTGTTTCGCTAATGCTGCCATCTTTCTAAAATATTTTAGCAAAAGGAAATAAATTTATAATTCTGAGTTCTTTTGCTCCTATGCGAGTATTCACCTCGTTGTGATGAATCATTGGAATGTAAAATCTAACCTACTTATATGGATATCCATAGAATTAAAATCCGAGCGTAGTGGTTTTCTAATGCATGCCTATATCGTGCGGATAATAGCACGGGCTGGAGTTAGTATGTACTTACTTTAGTACTTTTTGTTTAATATTTGAATTTGTTAAAACATCACACGTTTTCCCTCTGGATTTAATATGTAAATATTATGCATAAATGGATATTTAATACAGTAAAGCGGCGCCACGCCAATGATTATTGGTCTCGTGTTTTATGAACTCGAAGATAGTAGGTACTTTCACTGTTTTGTGGGGACAACAAAACAACAAAAGCTACACAATTCTACAATTTACTTTTGAACTGATAGAGAGAACTGATTATTTCCCCATTTCATAGATCGAGGGTGGTTCGAATGGATTCAACAGGCAATTTTAGTTGCATAACTGGATTTATTTTCTTTGTGTCCCACTTTACAAATTGTGCCGCATACTGTGTTTGGCGTTATTGCATTTGTGTACTGGCGAAAACGTTATACTAATTAAAATTATAACAATACAACATTAAGCTGTTATTTTGACATCTGGAAAAACATCTAATTTTAGTTAATCATAATATGGATTGGCATAATGAAACAATATCAGAGAAAATTTTGGTGTAGTAAGTATTCAAATGTTTTTCAAATTGCCATTTGTGGTAGCAATGTCTTAAATTAATAGACAGTAAACAAAGCTCAGTCTCTTTCATCGTGTTCGTTATAATAACAATACGGAGAAAACTATTTATATTAGCTTAACAAAGAAAAATGCTGCAAGATGTAGGAGCTCGTAATAACATTGTAAGAAACGGAGTAAATGCTTTTAAGTTCAAAGTTACTTGTTGTGTTTGCCTTACTACCTACATAAGCATCAGATAACACCATACATACGTATACCGAGTGAATAAATCCTAAGTTAATTCATAACTCTTTTCTTAGCTAATATTAAAAAAATTACAAACTCTTAATAATAATTTGATTTACACAAAAGAATATCAATAATAAGATGTTCGAGAACAATATGAATGAATTCGAATACAATAAAAAATTACAAACTAAAATAATTCGATATTTAAAATGATCAATAACTTATTCTTAATTCGGATGGCCAGCAGCACATTTTTTTATTATTTTTGTCGTTCTATATACTATTAATTTTTGTGGTAAGGTGTAGTTGTTAAATAAAATTCTAAGAACTATATAGCCTCAAATATTAATAAAATAAAAGACGAAAAATTGTAGTACCACTAGACCATGCTCTGTGACAAAAATATACACCTTACAAGTCTAGACCCTATAGAACATTTCATTTTTACGACATAAACCAGCTTACCTTGAATTAGGTACTTGAAGCTCATTGAAGCTGTTAAGAAGATCTACCTACGTAGCTGGATTGAAAGAAGTGCATATAAATTGCTATTTTAAAAAACTCAGAGTTTAAACGAAATTAATAATGAAAAGCCTACCTATTAAGTGTGGAGAGTACATAATTAGTACACGAGTAGCTAAGTAATACTCGCGAGAGTTAACTCGAGACCCGGCCGGAATGGCGGAATGCTCGCTGCCCCGGGAGGTTAGCCTAAAATAAACCCCAAAGTACGTACATCAATTATTTAGCAACTAACCACTCATCAAAATTAATTTACAATAGGTACTGGATGTCATCATCATCAGCCTATCTTAGTCCACTGCTGGACATGGGCCTCCCCTTATGAGTGCCATAGCGCCCTGTCTTCAGCTTGCCGCATCCAGCATCTGCCTGCAGTCTTTCGCAGATCGTCATCCCACCTGGTCAGAGGGCTGTGACGGGTACTGGACAGTATCACTTTTTCAGTAGCAGGAATAGTAGTGCCGATAGTGTGGGTTCATTTACCAAGTGCCATCTCGGGGGTATTAGGGCAATTCCCAAAGAACATGACGCATTAAAATTGCACAGCCCTATTTGTACTGTGCACAGATGTGTAGGTGTGTGTATCACGTTATTTTAATTGGTATTACATAAACATGAAGCGCCCTGGCCCTTGTTTGTTTCACTACAACGAACACAAATGGCGTCTTGTAAACTTGAATGCGTTCAAGCGAAACTGTTTGCCGCCCAAAGTTATGTTTCGAAATTAGTTTTGGAGTTAAATAAACGGTGTGGATATTACTTACCTTATAAGCCATGGGATAGTGAACCAGGTAGAGGTCTGTATAGTTCATTTGCAATTCCTCCAAGGATTTCTGTAGAGCTGGTATCACCTCCTCTTTTTCGTGAGAATCGTTCCATAACTTCGAACAAAGTTAACTTTAAAAATTATAAAATGAAAATGAAAATGACTTATTCAGTTTAGGACCTGGTACGGAACTTATGAATGTCGAGGAATCCAGGACAATATATATAGCAGTAGGGTTTTATTTATGGTGATATTATATGTTATCAAAAAGTAATTCTATGCTCTAATGACAATATAGTGAGTAGGTATAAGTTCTACGTTAGAAAACAATAACATGTTGTAACAGTAAATATATTATGCAAGGGAAAAATAAGCATGACATGTTTTTGCATATGTCTTTCTTAGAGTAACGAAAATAATGTATATTTTATGAAACGTCTTTCACGTAACCTTTCACATTAACAAAATAATGTAGAGGCTTGGAAACCATTTTGAATCTCTCCTAATTCGTCTTAAAATATGGGTGAATTAGTTTATATTAGTATGAACGCGGAAACACGATACAACTGTATTACTATCATGTAATATTCTAGCTTGATATCGTCATATACACGTACATATATAGAAATAGTAGCGGGTGTAATAACAGTAGTTACTAACTTTAGTAGTGATGTACACGTCTCGTCGTTCAGCACCGTTGTCCCTGAGGTAGTGTTGTACCCCAAGGCCGACCTCGTCCTCGACCCGGTAGAGAGCGGCGGTGTCTATGTGCCCGTACCCGGCCTCGAGGGCCCATTGTACCGCGCGAGCCAACGAATGGTTCACCGGCAACACCCGGGTACCCTGTACACAATTGTTAACATGCACTCTACATGCCCCGACCCTCATAAACACCTCTCAAGCCTTAGCACATGTACTACAAACCTGTTTATGCAAAACAGTACAGTCAAGAATACAATTGAATACTATGTTTATGTACATACTATATATAGCAAAATAATGAAACTCACATCAGCCAGATGTCCCAAACTGGTTCCCAGTGCCACGGCTGGTATTTCGTTACCGTCATTCAATGTGCATGTCAATGTTTTCTCGCAGTAAATCTGTATTGAACGTATAAAATAGATTAAAACTGTTTCGTAACAAAGCGTTGTACAACATGTTTCACACAATTAAACATTTTAGTAAAATGCACAAGTAGAATTCAAAAGTCATACAATTTATCAGCTATATACTTTTTGTAAATAAATAAAAACTAATTATCACCGGGTTGATTAATGCGATTAATAAGTAGCAAAATAAAGTAAGCCCCGCTACGAAATGAAAGTCCATGCTGCATGCTATGTTCTGACAGTGTAACAGCGCGTTGTCATTGTACACCAATGCCACGGGTTAAAGATAAAACGGGATGAGTTCAAGTTCAATTTGCGCACTATAATTATTCTTTGTCTTGTTTGGGAGCTCTGATAAATCTATGATTAAATATATTTACTTAGTCGTATTCAAAATATTTATGATCAAAGTAAGTACTTATTATAAATTATGGATTAATTTATTTAATTAATTTACCGCATACTTTGTTACTTATTTATATACTTCCTTATTGTACTCAATAATTAGCAAAATGTTAATAGATTACCATAATGTAAAAACAAATTCCTTCTTCATACGATCAGCCAGAAATGACACGCGTAAAGGATGCCCGAGCCGGACCCGAGTTTCGACCATATCTTAGGCCGTTGTATTGCTCGGCCGTCACTCGGTTGCCGCTCGGTATAAAGTGAGTGTTTCCATATAAAACATATTATTTAATATTAGTTGACCGTGCACGGGCCGACGCTCGACTCGGACCCCGCTCGGTCTAGCTCGGTCATCCTTAACATTTAAATATTTCCCGAAGAAAGGTGGCGAAGGTGGTTCGGGCTCGAGGTGGTCTGACTGTGCATCTCTAGATTGTTATATTGTAAGATGCACCATATTTACCCACAACTATAGGCTTTTTTATGTTTATTGTTAAATAGAAAGAAAACCTCGTTTGCATATTTAATTATCTCAGTTGATCATATTATTCAACATGATAAGCTGGCCAATAAAACTTAGTTTAAATGCCAATAAGTATTCATCTACCAAGAAAGTTATGAAAGCTTTTATCTGTAAGAAAAAGAATAGACTTTATCATAAATCATAATCCAAAGCTTTTAAAAACCAACCATCTTTTATAATACACGCTAAAGTGAATGAGAATCCAAGAAACTTTGCCATTTAAAACGTTCTTCATTGTTACTAGAAGATAATAAATTCCATTCTGACGGAGTATTGGTCCTTCGAGATTTAAAATATTGGCTTATTAATTCTAATGAAAATCCGTTTCCTACTTTCTGTGGATTATGTTTATATAAATTTACTGAAATCCGTTGCACCGGGAAATTTCTGGTTTCGAAGAACCCTTGAATCTCTTAGGGAACAGAGCACTAAAGGGGGATTTATATTCAAAATCCAACCCATAACGGGTGAAAATGGATACTAAAGTTTGTATGAAGAGGTAAGCTTGACGAAACTGAGGAGCCAGTTAATGCATAATTTGTAATGATGTTATATTAAGACTATATTCACTCTGATGTTTATGATGCCCTTGTCATGCTCTATTTGCATATAATTTTAGACCAAAAAAACAAAGGACAAGCATAGAGTTCAAAAGCGCCAGTTTACTTTACTGATATTCTTTTGTTTTGCCCACTGACTTTTCCTTGCATCACCTGTTTTTTAACCCCCGACGCCAAAAAAGGGGTGTAAAGGTAAAGAAAGGTGCATGCAGTTTTTTCATTTGAAAGCTGGTTTCCTTGCGGTGATTCTTAGCTATGATTGGTTAATATCGGCTATCGATTTTTGAATTAATTTCTTAAAATAATAGCCCTACCAATTTTATCACAAGGCGATATGTTGATGAGTTTCACCGATGGTAATCAACTCGTCCATCCTATAAATGCCATCCTTTAAACTCGACGTAATACATCTACACGAGCCAAGCGAGTAATAAATTATTACACATAGACCCTTTGCGTGGTTAAGCTCGTCGGCATTGGATGTTAATGTATCGGCTACACAGAGAAGGGCATTATTGTATTTTACGCAACTAAACAACGCACTGACCCGATGAAATGTTTCGTACCAAATATCAAATGAAACCTTTAGGATTATAGCCCTGTTAAGTATGCGAGATATTATTGATTTATCACGATTTAATATTGCCAAGAAATTTTAAAAACAAAGCCTGTAAGGATGTTGAAGTTCATTTGAAACATGGACATTTCTACTAAAAATATAGGCAGTGAAATTATCGTTGTATTTTTACATAGTTTAAAGTAAGCGTGTGTTGTACATCATCATCATCAGCCGGAAGACGTCCACTGCCTATGTTCAGCAGTGGACGTTTTCCGGCTGATGATGATGATGTGTTGCAAATTCGTAGATGATTGCAGTTTTAACTGCAACTTTATCAATCAGTAAGCTGTGTGGGAGTAGACAGCACCAAATATATTTTTAATCAAAATTATATTTAGTATTAGCTGTGCCCCGCAGTTTCACCCGCGTAGATTTAGTTTCATCCTTATTGTCGCGGAACCCTAATATTTTTAATAAATAAAAGTAGCCTAAGTTACTCTTTGAAACATCAGGTACCTACCAGTGAAAGTCACGTTAAAATCCGTCCAGCCGTTTTGGAGATTACCCGGAACAAACAGACAGACAGACAGACAGACAGAGAAAAATTTTAAATCTTGGTTTTTCAGTATCAGTAGCGTGTATACTTTCATATGCATTTAGTGAAAATCGGTTATTTTGGTATTACAAACAGACACTTCAATTTTATTTATCTGTATAGATTGGTATAGAGAAACAAACTATCATATAATTCCTGTAAGTTGGTGAGCAGATCCCGTTTCCGAATGTATTTTCTCTTGTGTATATTACATATATGTTGGACCCTAAAATAATAGAGGCATCAAATGCGCGCATTGGCAACCCAAAAGTTAGTTTGTAAACGGTTATTTAATATAAGTCCGTATTTAATTTTACTTGTCATTAAATCCTCTCTAAAAATAAACCTTCATTAAACATTCATTTTCTGGCCACTTTAAACGTACAGACACGATTAAGTTACGTAAAATAGGTCATATAATTTTCCTCCGAAGGTTTTCCATCTGCGAGAGTCAGTTTCATTATGAAGTAATTGAAACAAACGAACGGCAACTAGGTGGGTAATAAGATCAGACTCGTGAGTCCTGCAACAGTTTTAATTTACGGAAATGTCTAAAGTTTTTTCCGTGGAGTGAATTTTCCAGTAGTTCCATTCATCAGGCGAGTGTCACACTGTCCCCCGCCGGGCAATTACTGATGTCACACCCCACTGCACCGACGCAATTACACCTTCTCCTGGCGCTGTCCTCCTGGTACACTGGCGTCACACGAGCTCGGAAGTCTAGAGATGATAATACCGTTATGTATTGTACAAATGATTACATACCTAACATATTACCATGGCAAAATGCACGGTTGGTTAATAAAATACTATTTCACTCCATACTAACTGTATCGCATGGCAATTTGTTCGTCAAAAATCAAGTATCCTTTTTGATAAAAAAAACTGTATGTATACATGATGATTACATTACGATACTAAGCAACCATGCTCAGGGGAATGTCAAAAAGGGTTGCTGTAGATGTAAATATCGTAAAATACCATTAAAGTAACCCAATTAGTAACGTGTCCGTTCGCATAACATGTGGTAGAGTAATTGGGGTAAATTGTTTCTGACACTTAACCGGAATTTTATAACTGGCCTACTGTGTTAATGACAAGACGGACCGACACGGAGGAAAACTTTATTATACGTTTGATAAAGTTTTTTTTCTCTGTTATTACATTATGTAACATATATATATTTAATTGATATTTATAATTATGATAATTAATTATTTAACATTTTATAATTAATTATCTTATCCTGATTCCGTGACATCTGGTGCTGATGACAATAAGCCAATGAATGCAATTTGTCTTAAAATGTACAATAAGTATAATCGGCATATTTTAGAGTAGGTTTTTTACAATCTAAGGTATATTGAATTATGATCCAAGCTTTATTTTCAAAGGATGTCTAGTCACGACATATACCTAAAGTATAAAAAGGCCGGTAATATAAAAAACTTACCTTTTAGTAACTATAGCGAGATAGCTAAAGAAAGAACGGACCTGTGTTTATTAGAAAATACCTACCTTTCCTTTCACTTTCTCGGCTCACATAAGGAATTTTTCTCGTCGGCGGAAATTTACCCTTACGCACCTGCTTCTTTTTATATTCACCGACAAAGCGCGACCCTTCCTTTCTGATGCTTTCAAGTCGTCTAGTTGTTCCGCCGTGAATGCCACGAGCCCGCGCTCGGCCGTCGGCACTGATCCCGATCGGATCAACGTTATTCAAATTAAAACATGATGTTCGTACGAGATAGCGGTGGCTGCGAGCCCTGCCGCCGCGGCGGCTCCCCAAACAAATGGTTCCATAGCATCCCTTTTGTCACTTCTCACAAAAACCCGTCCCTCGTCGAGCGTTCATAACGAGCTCGGGTAACAAAATATATTTTTCATAAAAATTCACTTCGATAAATACGTCATTCAATTTTGTAGAAATAAAAATGAGTCAACGCAGAGAGTCAACAATGCGGAACAAGTGAAATGTTCCAATAATAAAAAAGAGGTAAAACGGATCGGCTGGCCTGATTTTCAATAACGTTTTGGAGGTAAGCGAGGGCGTTATTCATATGTGTAAAGAGCGCTCTTCTATACATGCCTATCTAGGCACCCACCTTCCCTAAACATTTATCCCATTGAAAGCTTTCCTTTCTTTGAACGTGGTATCATAAACATTTTTCTGTATGCCCGTCGGTTTACCTTGTATAGGCTCCTATGTTCTTTTTAAACCTCTAGACAGCGAATATTATTCAAATGAGTTTTGCTTATTTAGATTTACGACGTTTGATACGATTATGAATTAAAGTGTGTATGTTAATTAATTTGTTTCAAACTTCATATATTTCTACATTTACAGCCCGATGTGAGGTTCTTTTTTATGTTTAGAAGAATATCAACGTGGAAATTGTATTTTTATTGACATACCAATGGGAATGTAAATAGTAACCGATATGGACAGCGTATTAGATGTAAGAAAATTACCTTCTTTGAAAAATTTACGTGGCACCATTCGATTACTCTTGTGTGAATACAGGGAATTATGAATATTAAAAATATTGTCTAAGAAGTAAATGGCATAAGAATGGTAAACAATTCCAAAGATTATTTTAGTGCCTAAGGTTTGAGAAATTAATTGCGGTCCTACAAATACAGACTTACGATGGTAGGTAAGCAATTAGAATGGAATAGAAGCGGAATTCCCTGTGAACTATTTATGTAGCATTTATGGCTATTGGTTACAGACGTTGCAATCTATAGGAGTGCCTATTCTCGTAGCCCAAGCCGGTCACGATGAATTTGACGGAACTCGATACACAGATTCCGACATCTGGAGCTGTTCAAACTGGATTAGTTTCAGAGAGGCTTTGCAAATAGAACCGAATAACCCGAGTGCTTCGCTACGTCTAGACTTCATCTTACGCTCATCTTCGTGAATTAATGTTTAGTATTCATGTTGTAAAGCCATGTGTACAAGCGTGGTACGTACATACAGTTTTTTACTATACACGACATCTTAATAAATCAAAGCTATACTTACAGACTCCGCTACGGGAGAATAAGGAAAGGAATGCGACAGTTTGTCAAACTGATTACTATTAAATGTGATCACCTGCACCTGCCTCATTTCAAGTGATAGTGTATACCGAAATACGCTAAAGGGTTCGTAAATCGTGTTGATACATAGTATCAGCAAAAACAAAAAGATGGTATTTGAATTTTTATGTCAATTACACACACCCCTTTATTCCTGACCTCACAAATTTGAATAACGATTAATTGCCAAATGCATACTGTGTCACAAACGGAATGTATTTTTATATAGATCAGTTCAGCCAAAAGTGATAATACTCAGAAATGCTTGGAAAGCTTCGCTGGCGCAATCTGTAGCCTATTACTGCGGCCGACAGTTATCTGCGTCTGAACAGACCATTCGATGGGCAATGAAACAGTTATTGCCAAATGCAAGTCATGTGTATACCCTCCATTGTAACTCAATTCACTATTGACCTATCGGTATCGACCCAAGTAGGCAGGTATTCGACCGAAATAGATACTGTTGCCCGAAATTTCTGAAGTAACATTAACGTTGCACAATTGGACTAAATATTTTTTTATTTTATTATAAGTTGCACAAAATACAGCTGGATTAAGAATACTTTGCTTTTTAGAAGTAAATTGAAACGATGAATTAAGTTTATTACATTAATTGTTCTGTCACTCTTATCCATGTTAACGGCATCATGAGATTCAACGAGAAGAGATATAAATATGTAATATCGAGTTGTCACCTATCTATCAGCGAGGTGTTTACCCAGCTAATATGTTTTAGGCCTGGGCGGATCGCAGGACATGCGATTGACAGACAAAATGAGGATGTATACGACAGGTACCCTAAATTCACCCCTCCACCTGCCGAATGCCGTGAGATATTGAAAACCGGGCCCGGGGCCATCCGTTTGACCTTTTTTATTGGCAACATTTCACTCGTTCCGCATTGTGGAGCGTTTGACTGAAACGGGTTGCGTTGTCAAATTGCCTGATATTTTAGGCGGTTCCTGGAACCTTAATTTCCATGCTCTGTGCTACTTTAGAACATAGTAATAGGGGTCTTATTTGCAATGTTACAAAGCCTTTACGATTTGCCTGTCACGCCTGTCCTTTGTACACAGCGAGCACCAGCTCACCGTACTTATACTATACATGCTAAGTAGCTCGTTTCAAACGTCTATAATATATAGGTAGATATATTTTCTCTATATACATAAATATGCTCACACCTGTATTCCTCAAAGGGGTAGGCAGTGGTATACTTATAGCACAACCACATATCGCCAATGATGTTAAAGTCCCATGTGATTGAGGGCGAGCCTAAAGTCAAAGTCAAAGTCAAAAATATCTTTATTCGATTAGACTTTATACAAAGCACTTTCAAATCGTCAGAATGACACAATTTACAGGATTATACATGCTACCGCCAGGTTCGGAAGGTTGCTTTTACTGAGAAGAACCTGGCAAGAAACTCAGTAATTACTCTTTTCAAAAATATTATACAATTTAAACAAAATAAATCATTTGAGAAATGTAAGCCCATGGACACAGTTCCAATGTACAAATGTCGATAAAAATTAACATAAAGAAAAGTCTAGTAGTTCTATTTATATCTAAATGCGTAGCTTGAGATGACCAGCCCCCACAAGCAGCACCTGTTCACAAGTATGACGAGAATGCCAGCCATCGCCCTCCTCAACCATTATAGAGGGAAGTGAGCGACCCGTCACCCTGACGCCGCCGCAAGCAAAGGCATTTTAGTGAGCATGACAACTCAAGCCAGTCAAAACAAAGATCAAAAGAAATATTAAAAAGAATTGTAGCATAAGTACAGTGTCCATGAGACTACTTACAATATTTGTCTGGTAATACATTATTCCAAGTTTCCTTATCACACATATAATCACTAACTGTATAATAACCCTTTTTAAGTAATACAGATTTTACAGTTTCTTTAAATTTATCAAAGGGCAAATTTACAATACATGTAGGTAATTTATTATAAAAGCGTATACTTTGCCCTAAAAATGATCCCTGGACTTTCTGTAAGCGGTGTGTAGGTACTACTAATTTATTTTTATGTCTTGTGTTGACATTATGTACATCACTCTTCTTTTGAAAAGAATTTATATTTTTATGTACAAGTAGTAAGTTTGCAAAAATATACTGCGAAGCCACTGTTAAAATTCCTATTTCTTTAAATTTTTCCTTCAAAGATGCCCTAGATCCTAAGTTATAGATTGATTTTACAGCCCTTTTCTGTAATATAAATATGGCTTCTATATCGGCAGCTTTGCCCCAAAGCAAGATAGCATACGACATAACACTATGAAAGTAACTAAAATAAACTAATCGTGCCGTGTCTACATCAGTGAACTGCTTTACTTTCCTGACGGCATATGCTGCCGAGCTGAGTTTCCCCGATAGACTAGATATATGTGAGCCCCATTGAAGTTTGTTATCAAGTGTTACACCTAGAAAAACTACTGACTCAACAATATCCAGTTTTTCACCATTGATCATAATTTTGGTCGGAACAGGTTTAACGTTAGGTAAAGTAAATTTTAAGCATTTTGTTTTTTTCGCGTTTAAAACTAAGTTATTCACAGTGAACCATTTAAATACTTTGTCAAGGGCACTGTTTACATCGTCATAATCCGTTTTACCTCTGCTAACTTCGAACAAGAGTGATGTATCATCAGCGAAAAGTACAATATCACAAATATTCTTAACAAAATGCGGTAAATCATTGATGTATATCAGAAATAGAAAAGGCCCTAAGATTGATCCCTGCGGCACGCCCATCAGTACCGGGGACCCGGAAGACTTAACGCCATTTACCTCTACTTTCTGTACCCTCTGGCTTAAATATGAATCAATTAAATCGAGTGCAGTACTTTTGACTCCATAGTGTTTTAATTTGAGCAATAATGTCTCATGATGGACGCAATCAAACGCTTTAGATAGGTCACAGAATACACCTATCATATCATGTGAGTTCTCCCAAGCCCTATATACATGTCGAAGAAGTGCAACACCGGCATCAGTAGTTGACCGACCTTTGGTGAAGCCATACTGCTCATTGTGTAAAATATGATTTATGTTGAAATGGATAACTAGCTGATTTAATATGATTTTCTCAAAAATTTTACTAAGAGCAGGTAAAATTGAAATCGGTCTGTAGTTATTGGGATCATTAATATCACCAGCCTTAAACAATGGTATAACTTTACTATATTTCATCAAATCGGGAAATTTACCTAATTTAATACAATTGTTAAAAATTTCAGCCAGGGTTGGGGCTATTATATCTATTATATCTTGTAATACTTTTAGAGATATATCCCACAAATCACCCGTTTTTTTTAAATTTAAACTTTTAAATGTCCTAATTACTTCTAATGGGGTAACGGAACAAAAACAAAAGCCGGCGTCGCATTCTGACACACTTGACTTAAGAAGAGATTCAGCGTCTGAAGATGAAGAATGCAAAGAACAAGTTGTAGCTACCGGAATGTTAATAAAAAAATTATTAAACGTTTCTGCAATTTGAATATTATCGCGGATTAAATTATTATTAATATTCAAGGCTATTCGAGTATCGCGACTTTTTATTTTCCCTGTCTCCGCATTAATCATATTCCATGTAGCCTTAATCTTGTTATCAGCATTTTTTATTTTAGACGAGAGGTATAGAGCTTTAGCTTTTATACAAGCTTTCTTGAAAGTTTTTGAATAAGTCCGTACATAATTTATAAATTCTGGGTTATGATTACATTGTTTCAACCCATATAGCTCATACAACCTATTTCTACTAACACGTATACCTGGAGTTGCCCATTCATTAAATTTTGCTTTAATGTTTTTATGAACTGGTTTAAGTTTAAAGGTACTGTTAAACTCATTTTTTATAAGGTGAAATAGGCTTTTGAAACGTTTATCGGGATCAGTTTGTGAACATTGCAAATATGGAATTTTACTTTCTATGTTAGATCTAAACAAATTTAACCGTTTCTTTGTGATAGGCCTACATGTTACTTTTTGTGTATCTAAGTTACTTGTATACAAAACAGTCATCTTTTGACCACAGTGGTCAGATGTGAGATCACTAATAATAGCACTATCTGTGGCTTCGCAGTCGCAAAATATATTATCTAAACATGTGGCTGTAGTTGCTGTGATTCTGGTAGGCTCAGAGAATAAATGTTTTAAATTAAAAGAATTAAAAAGACTAACCAACCTAACCGTTAATGGCCCACTGTCTAGCAAATTGACGTTAAAGTCGCCACAAACTATTAAACTTTTATTAAGTACACAAACTCGCTGTATAGCATCTTCTAACAGAGATTCAAATAAGCAAAAGTTCCCTGAGGGGGGACGGTACACGCAAATAATAACAAATTTATCAAGTTCGATGCACGATAACTCAGCTGTGCGCTCAACGGAAATATTAACTATGTCTTTCCGTTCCTTATATTTAACTTCATTTGAAACAATGATTAATGAGCCTCCATGTATTGCTGAACGTCTGACAAATGCACTTGCAAGTCTATATTTTGTATTAGTGAGCAATAGCTCATGGTTCTTCAGCCAATGTTCGGTTAAGCATAAAATGTGAACATTGTGATATTCTAAAAACAAGTCTATCTCTAATTCTTTGCCAGCTAAGCCCTGTATGTTCTGATGAACAACATTTAAGCGACAACGCTGAGAGACACTGGGCACAGCTGTTGTCTCTGGTACTAGTTTAAAACACCAATAGGAGTGTTACTAGTACTGTTATACTCAGATTCATTCCTTAACCTATGTTTTGTTATATTTGCTATAACGTCGTTAATATTGTAAGCTATCAAAGTAGCAATCAGTTTAAGACATTGTTTAGGGATATAAAAGGAATCCCTAGTTACCCTAAGTCCACTAATAAATTTATTAGTGTCAAAAAATATAAAACCGTCACTATGACGGGACGTCGTGTGCAGTAGGTTATTTAACCTACTTATATATTGGTTCTGCCTATCTGTGTAACATTGAGAATATGGGAATGCACATAACATAATTTTCCCAGAGTTTAATTGGGAGAATAACTCTAAGCTCCCTAATAGATCACTTTTGTTAATACATAGACCATTTCCTATTACCATTAACCGGTGACAGTTTGCTTGAGTCGGGGATCGAACCTCGTGTTCCGCCGTAGTGTTTCCAAATGCTGAGCTTAGGCAGTCTTTATACCTGTAATTTTTTATGGAGACTTAAATGCTTTGTTTTTTATCATCGTCACTTGACCAAGATGTAACTGACAAATTTCATCACTTTCGCGTTCACAACATTCCAGAACAAATTAACAACGCTGTATGTATGTGGATCAATGTGTGTGCTACCTTATTTTTTCAAATAATGTTTATTGCGAATGAATAAATTATTTATTATCTTATATCTTTAAACGAGCAATTCTTGTATATATATATATATATAATCTGGATCTCGGGAACGGCTGCAACGATTTTCATGAAATTTTGTATGTAGGGGGTTTCGGGGCAAAACATTGATCTAGCTAGGTTTCACTTTCAGAAAACATCATTTTGACCATGTTTTAATGCACTGAAAAACTCCTAAAATATCAATACAATACGACAGTAAATTTTGATAGCTCAGAGGTGAAGCTGTGAGCTTACGAGGTAATAACGAAACTAGAGTACCCCGGTTCGAGACTGACGTTCACTGGTTCGATTTTTTTCTTTTGTTTCCTTTTTTTTTGTGGGAACAAATTTAGTTTTTTATGAGAAAAAGGAACCGAGTACTGCTTGGTCATCCAGCTACTATTATACTATACCTACATATACATACATATACATACGTACATACATAAATATGTATATGCCTCTCCTGACCTCAGTCATATATTCATCTTCGGTGAAAAGTAGGTGTTGTTGTTAAAACACCTCTGCTTACCCCTTTGGGGACCCTTCTAGAATGGCGTGAAAACATTTATCTACTATTCCTGATCATTCAAGTATCTATACCTAACAGTCAGCGGGTAGAAAGTTCAAATGGAAACAAATTCGTCTTTGGGTTAAATATTCTATCATACTTTTCAATATTGGATGAGATTCAATTCCCAGCCGATGTAACACAAACACCATCCTTGTCTAGTGTTAACGAAGGCGCGCCCCTCGATAAAAGGATGTTCGGCTACCAAAGGAATTTTTATTCAATTACATAGGTAAGTGCGGAGGTAAACTTTTCAATGCATTTTTTACCTTCTTTTAACATAACAGCGTTATTCACATCATGTTATTGGTAGGGCATTTAAATGGAAACATAAGTTTCTAAACTAAATCCAATTTCAGGATTCGGAGCAGATTTTGTAAATTGTGGAGTATAGCCAATATGAATACTGATAATACTTTTCCTATTTGAATACAGTCAAGAATATAATTTATTTTTATATATAATTACATATATTGTAATTGGAGCCTCGCGGTTTTACCCGCGTAGGATTAAAAATAAAAATTACCTTACTAAGGGAATAGTTTTAGCCTTCCTTGAAAATCTAAAAGATAAATGATCGATCCAACACAATCAAAATGCAATACAATTCAGTGGTCTGAGATAGAGAGCGTTCAACTAAACAAACACAAACTCCAGCATTCTATTTTTCAGTATAGATTTATGCAGCTTCATCCTGAGAAAAGTTGGAATAGGAAACGCAATTATTTGAGAGCAGTGCTTGCGGCATGCGACAGTTAACAAGTAGTTTACGAGGAATGCAGCACACATTAACAGCGCGGTGGCAGCGCGCGAGCATGGAACTTGTCTTGAGTACGATATTACTTTAATCGCGAAAGGCCTCCGTTATGGTTGAAGTTTCACGAGCGCCACCACCACGCAGCTCCACCGCTTATTGCTCCCGCTGGCAGTTACAATCCTCTCACGTTGTATCCACTTCTTTTATTTTTATTATGCCAATAGTAAGCCGAATATTCATTCCATTTAACTGGTAATCCAGGGAAAAGGTCGGGTTCAGTGAATCTTTTCCGCGACTGACCGCAGAATATCAGGTAACTAAACCCTGATACCGACCTTTCGTCGATTTTATATTTGATTCAAAATTAATACGATTATTGCTGGATGATATTAAAAATGCGACGTTACAATAAAATACAAGAGGATAAAATTAAATAAGTTGTAAGAATTCACTTGTTAAATCATTTGTGAAATTACATGATCGATATGATACTTAAATATTATCACAAAAAGCATTTTTAGGATACAAATCAAAGAAGCAAGCAAGATACATAACACTTTAAGAGAATTTAAAATGGCGCTAAGTACGATTTACGTGAACGTGTTCATTCGTACGGTGTAAAGTTAAATCACGGCCTGTATTTATGACCGCCAGACCACCGGGCCGCGCGGAAGTAAGCTCTTCACCAGTTCGCCGTAGTTTTAAACGGTACTTACTGTATTATTGTTTCATTCCTAGTACACCGTAGTTTTGTAAACTTTAAAGTACTGCTTACGATAAAGGTAAAATCATACGGTACCACCTGATGGTGCCTGATGGAATAATTAAAAAAAAGGCCTAATCGACGTAGTATGTAGACGTAGTAACGTAGAAGTAAAAAAAAACATAGTTTCAGGTCTCCGGTTTCGTAGTCCTTGTAGATTAGACTTTAACTATGTACTTTCAAATCATTGGAATGTCTTTTATACAGGAGGAGATGACGATTATACAGAGCTGTAAATGCTAGCTGGAATCGGAAAACTGCTTTTACTGAGAAGAACCCGGCAAGAAACTTCAATAGAACCAACTTTCTGGCATGACACAACCTTTCCCTCACATTATTAAACTAGTCACACACACTCAATAATAAAATTATCATCAAAGTACTTATTTACAGTAATTATGTGTGTGAATTGTCGTATTGTTGTAATTTTCCATAATATAGTTAATACGGACCATACTTCACTGAAAATAATTTTAGGTTTGTACGTGCGACAAGTAGCCGGGGAGTTCGTGGCACAGTAACTATTGCGCATATCGTTCGATCAGCGAAGTTAAGCAACGAAGTAGTTGGATGGGTGACCGCCCGAGTTCCCTTCGTGCTTCGGAGAGCACGTTAAGCTGTCGGTCCCGTTTGCCAATTTAACATCTTTGGCAATCGTTACAGGTCAGTCAGAGGCCTAAGAGAGTCTGATAAATGGTTTAACCCAGATTGCCGATTTTCCTCGAAAAAGGGGTTGTGAAGGTCAGATGGCAATCGCTTCGTATAAAAGTCAGGTGATCAGCCACATCGGGTTGAATCAAGTGACGACACCAAATACATGGGATTAAGGCCAGGGAGATGATGACGTGCGGCAAGCAGCCTTAAGAATAACATGAATTACGGAATATAATTTTTTGTCCAAGTTGGTGAAAAAGCAAACAAGGTCAGTGCGGGGAGCCGATGTCCGATGGCTCGAGATAATTGGGGACATTAGTCACACGTCGGGTCCGCGCCGGGCACGGGCCGCGCCGCTATACAGGCCACGCCGTTATCTCCCATGATTTGTGACACCGCTGAAATATAAATTATAAACCGGGTTCAATTATAAATTACGAAGTAACAACACTTCTCCAGCGATATTTCAGTGTTAATTCCGCTCGGTTAGACGGTGTCACGCATACTAATCGCTTTTGTTCTATTTGTTATGGTTAAAGAGTTATTTATTGTGCTTACACCGCTATGTAATCATTATTTTAATGGAATTTCATAAATGTTTACATTTGGTAACGAAGTTTTGTAATTAAATGGATGTGTTACATCAATTAATTGTACCTACTTAATAAAAAACTTTCACATCATCTAGGTATCTACTTAGATACTTGTAGTAGTAAAAGTAGGTAGGTACTCTGACTTATTTGGCCAGGTACCTTAAAAATACGAAAACGTATAACGAAAGATAATGATGAAGGCGCTTCATAATAAAAGTCATCATTTCACTGAGGCCATGAAGATAATGATAGTTAATTCTTCGTCTTGTCGTACCACAATCTACGGCGAATAAAATAAATCAACGAGAACATGCATACGACTAAGAATAAACTAATGTAGTCATACGAAGTCATACCTAAGGGTTGGCGATCGTCTGTTATTGCCATCGATGTAATTGTGTGTTTACCTCTAAGAGTTAGGTATCATTCGTTGAGAAGAACGTGCGAACTTGTGAGAGGTCTCAGTCAATTCACGTTTTACTCTTGGAGGATTCTTGTCTCCATGTTTCTGCAATGTGCCACGCGGTTTGACCGGTTATTGTAAGGAAAGCAGTGTTACTTTATACCTTTTGGAAACACTTCTTAGGATTGGCGTGAGTCACGAACAGCCAACGTTGGCCAGCGCCAAGTTGTTCACGCGCTTTATCATACATTTCGTAGAAGTTCGTCACACAAGTGTTGCTAGTGGCAAGAAAAAGCATGGACCCGTCTGCGCCAAGCCTTAACATAATGTATATTTTATGGAACAGTAGCTATATCGTCATTATTTATTATGAGGTAAATCAGCGTATACATTTCTTAGCGTCGAACTCTGCGGCGAGCATCGGTTTCAATCATAAGAAATTGATACATAATACGTAGGCGATAAAGCTCAATTCAATATCTTTGAAAACGATACTCGACGTCATTGAGAGTGCGATGCTGATAAACCTTACATAATAATGCGGCAAGAAAATAAAGGAGGCTTAGTATTCAAACGCCAACGTAAAAGAAACACTACTAAAGTCAATATTTTTTAATTTAAAAAGACCATTTTCAACCTTTGACTATCCGTTCTCCATTGAATAAATACAACTTCTCACCTCTAAAATAGACATCACAGATAAAATATAGACACACAAAATATTCATTTTTGCCAATAAAATTGTCATCGATTGCCTATCATACGCTGTTAAACTTAATATTATATGTTATAGGATTAAAACAAATAAATGCATTAAGTTATCAAATTGTTCCTGATAAACAATATGAGAAACAGTTTTCACATTAATAAATGTATTTATTTCTACATAATATAGGCATTAAACTACTCGCGACAGCATATTTTCTATAAACATTCCAACACTGTAATCTAACACGTAATGTCATGTAATAAAACCCGATGGTAAAATGTTATAACACTAAAAGGAAACATAGATACAACAATATCTATACAGATAAATAAAATGGAAGTGTCTGTTTGTAACTGCAAAATAACAGTTTTTCACTCCATGCATATGAAAGAATACACGGTACCTACTGACGAAGAACAACAAAGTTTTAAAATTTTTCTCTGTCTGTCTGTCTGTCTATCTGTTTGTTCCGGGTAATCTCTGAAACGGCTGGACCGATTTAACGGGACTTTCACTGGCAGGTAGCTGATGTTTCAAGGAGTAACATAGGCTGCTTTTATTTATTAAAAATATAAGGGTTCCGCGGCAATAAGGATGAAACTAAATCGACGCGGGTGAAACCGCGTGGCACACCTAGTATATTATAAACGAATAAAATGATTACTGACTGACTGAAATAAACGCACAGACAAAATTACTGGGACCATAACTATTTCATTGGGGTACCGATTACACTGCAAGTTAGCCCTGAGAAAGTATTTATAAAAAAAATTTGTTAAAGGCGTTATTTTCAATTTGTATGAATTGTGATTCAAGCTTCTTTTGAAAACTTGTATGAATACTATTTGTATTGTAAAAACAGTTATTAAACAATCGTCTGTGAATCCCTTTAGTTACTGCTATTATTAAAAAACATTACTTAGCGCTTTATTCCAAATTGAAAGTCTCAAGCGATCGGAGTGCTATAGTGATATGTTTCTAACATTTATTATTTATATTTCAATACATAAGTATAATCATCATTGTACCAACATATTGACTGCAAACTAAGTTAATACTACAGGCATTAACAATTAATAAAAGCGTTATTTATCACGTGCCTGTAAAATAATACAGCTCAAAAAATATTCCATAAATAACATGGCCACTCAATAAATATGCATTTTCTTAAGCAAAAAAGATAATATAAATACCAAATATTTGATTAAGATGTCTGTGTGTATGTGAAAGAGGTATAGCATTAGATGTAATGTTGTTGCACGCATTAACTTAATCCATAATACTTAATAGATAATACATTTCACTTTATTGATACAATACCTACCATACAATGTCCTTAAGACGCAGCGATAGAACATTCATTACATACTAAATAAATTATCTATTTACATATAATAATAATGATTATTAGTTATAATATAACACTCCAAACTTACCTTAGTTTGATGCTTTTATTTTGACTAAAATCATTTCTCATGAGCCATCGTTAGGTATATAACGAACTGTATCCACGAGGGTGGAACCAAAAATTTAAGGTTTCTTAAATAAGTAACCGGCAGAGTAAACATTGGCATTATAATAATATTCTCATTACTCTGTGGTGATATATAATAGAATACGCATTATATATTATACAATATATTATACTCATGTGGTAGTTTTGGCTTACTCCCATGGGGTACAGATGTGAGCATTGTGTATATTAATGCATATTTATTTTTTCCCGTGGAACATATTCATTTTACTAAGCTTTAAAGTGCGGGACAACTTCTCGAGGCTTCCCCATAAGTTCTTATTTGCATTGTAGTTTGGCTGTGTGACAGTGAGAAAACTTCACACGTTATATAAATATAAGCGTGCCCACACCCAGGGTCCCTACCATGACCTCTTAATTACCATTATAGATTGACAGTAATTAGGTACGACATTTATGTTTATTCATTCGACATGGCGACATTTAATATATAAGAAATGTATGGACATTTTGAGTTTGGCGACATTTCTCTACTAGAGACCCTCTAGTAGATGGACATTTTGAGTTTGGCGACATTTCTCTACTAGAGACCCTCTAGTAGAGAAATGTCGCCAAACTCAAAATGTCCATACATTTCTCTACTAATACATTATAAATAATAATATTTTTGTGACGTTGTATTTTCAATCAATGGATACATCAATTTAGTCAGCAACGACTAAATTGACAAATGAAACAAAATTTATGCACTAAAACTTTTGTTACATTACTCCAACAAAAAGCACTCTATGTCAAATTCCTAAGCCTGACCCTTGCCTAAGAGCGTTATAATTTTTTATTCTGCGACTTATTACTTTTCACTGACAGTAGTGAATGTGTTAATAGGAAAAAGTTGAAATGAAAAATCGTAAATAGCGGAGTGCTGGTCTGGTTGGTATATTGTCTTAATTCGGAATTATTTCCATAGTAAAATATTATTTTAAATAAATGCAACCGTAAATAATAATATTACCTTAATTACATTCCATTTTACAAATACCTAAGTACAAACGTGTAAGTGTGCACTTAACTCACAAATTTATTTACAACACAATTACAGATTATATACAAAATTATATTATGAATTAACTTTTTCTAGGGACATCAATATGTCATTGTACTAATGGCGATGGTACATTAATGGAAATTAAGTAATCTCTTATATAAATTAAGTTACATAATAAAACACAGTTTGTTTCAAAAGTAAGAGAACATGTCCTGCAGCGTGCTATTTGGTGGTAATAATATATATATATATTTCCAGACCCGTGCAAATTTAACTATTAATACTGACAATGTTATTATTGAGCAAATTATGAGTACTTTTAACGCAATACGCAAATAGTACGACTTTTAATATATTTATATAAAAATGAATGTTTGTCCGTATGTCCTTTATGGAATCGTAAACTATGCATTTGATTCTTCAGCTAAATTTTGTGCATGAGCTCACGAAGGTTTCCGAGTTGGTACGACCAATCTTCGACGGATGGCGCCACTATCATACTGATGAATTTCATATATTGCCCTGACAGAACTGTAGAGCACAGCTAGTTAATAATATATAAGATAGAATAACTGTAATTCAAGCATCATTAAAAAATATTGACATACTCTGTACTTACTCGTTTTTTTTTATAAATGAATAAACAACAGTTAGTGGTCCTTTACAATTATTTTCTATGATATTAATTAAAAAACAGGTGTTATTGGGGCAATTATCCAAATAAGAGACCATTTATGTACATACAATTTCAGTAAATAACTTACTTACCGTTATAAAGTACCTACTGCATTGCTACAATTAATGTACTAAAATAAATTAAACAGTGATCCTGACTTTAAATTTTCAAGTAAAAACCTACCTGTTTTCAAACGAAATAATAATCATAAAAAATTGTAAATTAAAGATATAATAATAAACTTATGCAATGATCACGATGACGAGAAAGAGTTCCTACTTAATAAAACAATATTATACAGGGTGTCGGAGAAAAAGGAACAGTTGTCTTCTAGAAGTTGTAGGGTTTTATGAATATATCGCTACATTGAAGTCGTAAAATATCTAGCCCCAACGATAACGTAGTTATAGGCTATGACCGAAGAGCTCGCGGCCTTAAGCGATTGAAAGATCGCGCGGTCGCGTTTACCTACATTACGTACGCGGTAATTAAACTTTTTAAATTAAGGGGAAGGTTAATGATTTCGAAAAATGTTTTTATGGGATTATATCAAGATTTATTAGTGGGAGAAAATAAATAAAAATGTTGTTAGATTTCACGTGAATATACTACGTTACAGCTGATTTTAATGCGAAAATAAGGTCTTGATATGGTCAACTTTGAACGACAATTACTCGAAAACGGAAGAAGATATTTTTGTCATAATAATTTTATTTGCTTCCTAAAATGATACCCTCTTACATATTTTAACAGCTGTCTTGGTTTCCCCGACACCGGGTTCTGAACATTTGCACTGATTTGGCTTTTCATTACTCATAGAAGACTTCACATACATGAGTCAAATCTTCCCAGGAATAAGAGGTTCACTATATTACATTTGACCGTGAATCTTATGGAGTTTCAAATCAAACCCGGTCATCACTGCTGTCTCGTTATAAAATGCCCTCAATATATTTACATTCGAATAACGAATAAAAAATTACAAAATAAACTATCTAAATACATTATCCGACTAAGAACATAGACTCCAAAGCAAAGCATATGTCAAAAATACACAATTGTGGACACCCACACAATCATAATTATTTAAAAACTATAAATTTCTATAAAAAATGGTATAAACGTTTATTTAGTGTGATGGAATGGTACGCAACACAGCATTAAAACACAAGATGTCATTATTAGGTCTATCTATACCGAGGCTGGCACTCAATATATGAAAATAAAATGACTGTCACTAAACCCCTGGTACAATATAACCTTTGTTTTCCTCTAACATATCTTACCTTTTGCCTCGTCACAATAATCTGTGGGGTTAGGATTTTAATAAACAGTCCTGGGGGCCTATTATCATCGTTGTAGCAGAGACGTCTTACTAACTTCTTAGCTTTGACATTTAATTTTGGTATCACAAAATTTTACGTCAAAGCTAAGAAGTCCTTGAGGCAAACTATGATCGATTAAGCGCTGCTTAATTCCATAATGTATTCAGCTTCTTAGCTTTGACGTTTGATTTTCCGGTACCCAATATGATATTTCAAAGCTCAGAAGTTCTTAATACGCTCTGCTTAAATCGATGATGGTAGGCCCCCTATTGGCATTTCATTTCGTTAGTGTACTGCTACAGACCTGAAACTTATTCAGGGCATTGCAACTGGTCTATCAGAAAAGTCCCAGTGTATTCTGTGGGAACCTTAAGTGGTACGTTCAAGATCAAGATACTAGTTATGCTAAAAGCCAATTTGGTCAGTGGTGTCTAGGAGGGGCAGGCGGCGAGGTGGTGCATCTGTCCTTGGACGCGGCGCTCCAGCTCTTCAGCCCAGCGGTGCGCCGTGCGATCCACAGTCGAAGGCACCGTCAGGCAGTTCGTGCCACCGAACTCGCACGCGATCTGAAACGTTTATCGCACGACTTGCTTACTTTGAACTATCTATAATATAAACATGAATCGCTGAATGTGTTGCTAAGTGCAAATCTCAAGAGCAGCAGAACCTATTTTGCTAATTTTATTTTTTAGAATAAACCTTGAAGTATTAAAAAAATAATAATATTAAAGTATCGACTGTAAGGCGGTACGAATTCGCCGGATCAGCTAGTTAAATATAGAAAAGAGGGTAGACGGTTCAGTTCAAGGAAATAATTTTCCAAGTGCAATCCGCCTGGCGGTAAGCAGCTACTGTAGTCTATAGAAGTGACAACAGAGTGTCTTCTCTCTGATCTAAAAACGTTTATCGCATTGCCTACTTTATAGAGAATGGAATCACTATACCAACATAGGAATAGACCCAAGGGTCCCACTATAGCTAGCACAGCATCTCTATTTTTCCTCCCTATATGGAGCACTGGCGATCAACTTTAGTTTGCATTATTTGCAAATCTTCTGCAGAACTGAATATCTAACGGGAGATCCCGGTATGCTCTCTTTAAATGAATTTAGTGAATCATCTCATCATCATCAGGAATAGTCTCAGCATACCGCCATGGGATACATGCGTGAGCAAAATATGTACATTGTATGGGTGACACACGTATTTTATATTAAAGAAATAAAGTGATTTACTCTCTTGAAGTCAGTAAAGACTATCCCGAGCTTGGAGCGAACTATGTTTATGTCGAATAAATTAAATAAACGGCTATAATTCAACCCGTGCCTCAAAACTACAGAGTGGGTTCAAGGAGTGCTCAACAAAATTGAACTAAATCATTATAGTATCGAGACCATCAAGCTAGCTATATATATATGTATACCTCAGTAATCTTTGATTGTAAACAAACGACTTTTGTTATTCATCATTGGAACATCACAATCAAAAGTAGTTAGTGCGTGAGTCACCCGCTGGGACCAATGACCTTATGATCCTATTGAATTAATAGTCTCGTCCTAAATACTGGTTTGTTCAGTTGGTGTCCGATACCATTCACAACAGACTATTCAAATGTTGTATATCAACAAGCATAGGCAGAGGTTTTCAGCGTTTCAGTCAATGAGTCTGTCGCCGCCTGTCAGGACTTCACACACGTCTTAAAATGTATTCACGGATGCATGTGGTAATTTGTGTGGTGAATTTTCTTGGTGAATACATTTTATAGAAATAAACTAGACAAAAGTCCTGAGCAAACGGAATGGGTCCGATATTTTACTATCCTATATAAGTATTTATAAGTTTGGGAGTTAAATTAAGTAATAAAGTTTCGTTAGTACTTCGTTGCAAAATTCTAAGTGGTCAAATATGTAGGTATGTGCGTACTCTGTAGTGATGTAGTAGGCCCCTATCTGTAGGCACACCGGCGGAGGAGGCTCCAGATGCGAGCTCCCACACGAAATGATTGCCGAGCTCGACTGCATCCCGCGGCCTCACCGCGTATTTACTACGGTTCTTCACTGCGTGCGCTGTCGCCCATCGCCGCGTTTTGCGTGACGTCACCAGCGGCGCTGGCGCTTCGCTATCATCCTGTAAGTATACCAATACAATACCACATTAATGACTGTTTTCTGACCGTACGGGTACTTTCTCCAGAGTGCAACTCCTCTTGCGGTGTAAAAGAATAAATAGATAGATATTTGGTTTGGAAATTGACAAATAATGTGTGAAGTTCTTAACTCCCTTTCCCTGTGCAACAAAAAAGTTTGATCAAATTGGTCCACTATACTTACGCGGTGTAATATTAGAAAAGCTACCATAAGCATGAGACTTAGCGACACCAGAGCCATAGGGTCGGATGTAGTACAATTATTATTGGAGGACATGAAGACATCTATAATTACATTGTAACTTTGGGTTAGAAGAACCCTATATTAAATCTCACAAGCATCGAAGGACCTCACAGAAAATAGTATACCAACACAGATATACCTCGTGTCATTACAACTGAATACAATATTTTGAATAGAGTCTTAATTGTAATTCATGTCAAAGTTGGACGAACATACCTCCCATCGCATGTAAAAGAATGCATTTCTAAAAAGGAAGGCCGATGGAGCTTTGCTGGGTGGATTGGAGGAAGCCCGCAGAGATGTGAGCAAAGCGGGTAGGGTGCGCTCGCGGCGCGGCAACACCAGCTCGTCTACATCCATGACCAGCAGCCAGCCAGCCACTGACATCGAACGGTACAGGCAATCATTGAACGCTGCGAACTGGCCCTCTGTCCTGCAAAATTACACAAAAATCCAGTCGTTAGTGCCTTCATTTGTTTCCCTTGCACCAGGGCCTGTAGACAAAGTAACCTTATCCTCATGCTTAGCTAGTAGAAACGATATAAAATGTACGGGAATGACATATGTCACGTGACTGATTTATGTAATTTCCATACATTTTTTATCGTTTCTATTAGCGCAGGCGCGAGAGAATGTTACTTTGTCTAGGCCTACAGGGGGCCAACTATGATCGCTTAAGTAGCAAGTTGTCAATACACGAACTACCTAGCTTTCATGTTTAATTTTACGGTAAAAAAAATAAAACGTCAAAGCTCAAAAAACATAATACGCTCGCCTTAAACTGATGATTGTAGACCCAAAGTTTTCTGAACTAACCACCTGAAGCCAAGAAACAACACGTTGCTAAGGTAATAAACATCATGATGTCTCTAATTAGTATGACGACGACAAAGTGTCACTTGATTAATCATTAGTATGGTAATATTTTAGATTGTTTATACGAGAAAGAGTGACCGATGATCATGCATAACGATTAATGAGATTGCCTACAATCAATGAGATTAGGCAATCTTTTTACTTGTTTGTAGGCACAAACAAGTAAAAAATATGATGAGTAAGGCCTAAACACAGTCTACAAACCTCAAAGTGGAATAATAGTTCCATCAATTATGTTTCAAATCTGAAACTTACTCAAATAAATTTTACACCACATACTAGTATTATTAAATTCAATACCCTACACCGTTCATAAGAACCTGAGTCCTGAACTGCGAGTCTTAGACGATCTCTATAAAAGGATACATAAATGTATACCATTGGATACAGAGCAATAACTGAGACTATTTTAAGAAGTAATCGATCCCTCTCCTTTCCCGGCTTCGTAATTTGTATCCTAGTGACGACGAATATGTGTGAGTGTGACGATCGGTATCATATGACGGTAAATAGACCTACAGAATACATACAAATTTCTACCCCATGTTCAACTTGATAAATTTACTTTATTTAAATGGACAAAAAAGGACTTTATACTTGACGTTATTCTGTATAGCCATATGAGTGCGTGAGACAAAAAGCATTGTCATTATACTAATATCTGCCTTCTCCGAAGGGACGCACCGGCAAAATTTTGACGCGTATTTCTTTCAATATGATGTATAATTGTTTTTGCCTTGGGACGAGTTCCTTTTGTTCACATAAAATAATAATGAAAAAGGTGTAAATTGGAAGATATTTTTTTCTGTCCAAAGTAATCGATTAGCTTCAGATATGATCATTTGGCATGGCATCTCTGAAACTAATTGATTAGTTTTTACACTTACAATGATAATTTCAAGGTGAGTACCTATAGACTGTTTCAATACCAACATTTTGTTTTTTATATCTTAATAAACTTATAGGATCAAACCTGCAATCCCAGGTTCGTAAGCGATCATAGTCTTTACATATTTTTTATATACGAGTAGTTAGTTACCTGAGCGGAACTCGCGGCACAGTTGCTTATTACACATATCATTCGATTAGCGAAGTTAAGCAACCCCAACCCAGTAGTAGGATGGGTGACCGCCCAAGCTCCCACGTACCTCGAAGAGTGCGTTAAGCTGTCAGTTCCGGTTGCCCATTGGCCACCACAACTAGTTTAACCCAGATCACCGGATCTTTTCGTATAAAGAATTGCAAAAGTCAGAAGACAGTCAGCTATCCGTGAAAATCAGGTGATCAGCCACATCGAGTAGAATAAAATTCCAAAAGAAGTGCCAATCCCAAAAGAGCATGAGGCTAATGAGGAGTTACCTGATCTCTATCTTGGAAACGATGGGCAGCTTCCACGGCAGCAGGGTGACGAGGCCCTCCTTGCGATACTGGTCGAGCACGCAGCCCACTGACGGACTCAGGGACTCATTGTACATGTAGAAGTGACTCGCGCCCAGCAACCGGTTCATTTCAAACCACTCCACCAACCAATCATCCCGCGCGTACGAAAAGTGGAACGGTTTTACGCACACATGTAACGTCTCCTGAAAATATTTATAAAGAAATGTTTGGAAACGCTCACGCCCATATTCCCCTTAGGGATATGTAGAAGTGAAAAGTACACCCACATTCTGTCTATTGACATTAGGCGTACACTTATTCAAAGTCTGGGCTGCTATTGAAAAATTACCAACGGAAAACCCCAATTACAATTTGCTTGTCCCGGGAATTGAACCTAGGACCTCGTGTTCCGCAGTAACGCTGGCGCAACACTAGACCAATGAGGCAAACTTATTTTTGAATATCAATATATTTCTAATAACAGGCTGATGGACTGAGAGGAAGATGACGATGATATGGAAATTAGGTGGCAGGTGTACTGTTACTTTTAAGTCTAGAAAAAAATCTATATACAAAAGTTAATGTTATATCAAAAATGATTAGATGCAACCATGGAAGTTTCTGCACTGAAATAGCAGCTACAACATTTAAAATCAACTTAAAGTTTAATACCCCGTCTTATGATATTATGACCGTAATATATTATTCATTTTATGGCTTATATTAAAAGCTTTATAGTGGTTTTGGGAAATGGATGTTTATAGAAGTAAATATTCTATGCCACTTTGTTATTTTTTAAATATCGTAGAATCACTATCTACGACATTTAAAAATATATCTACATTGGTCTGAGGAAACGGTGGGACTTAAAAGTTGTCGGGGACAACCATGCATTGGAAGGGGCAGCGTAGGACAGCTTGCTAACAAATAGTGATAGCATTTTTGAAAAACATAAATGCGCACTTATGTTCTTGGTGATGGTGGTCAGTAAGCGCTGGGCACTGCGCCGAACGAAGCGGATATATTCGCTGTTATTCCAGTGATTCGTCTGAATCGGGAAATTGACCCTAGAGTCTTTTTTACCAGTTATTGTATGCAAGTAATTCTAAAGTTTAATTAATTCGCCTCTTCGACTCTGATACTCATAGTGTGCGTTTACCTTTGATCGCTGGTCCTAGTGACAATTCATCAGAAAAGCTTATGTTCACCAGTGGACTACCTTTGGCTAAAATATTAGAAAGAAGCGAGAAACGTTGTCTGATTACAATACCGTTTTAATTTCAGCCACGCGACGAAGCGGGCATTGATAAAAAATGCTTGGAGCGAGATTAAAGCACCCACACGTTAAAATATGTGTTCCGCTTGTACGTATTGTAGGAACAATTTGATAATGGGTACACATTTCTAAAAGTAATTAAAATGTTAATTTAAATACCATGTTTTGGTATAATAATGCAACGAAACGTAATAAGCAAACATAATGTTTTTATAGTGAACTATCTGCATGAAACTTTTAATTAATGTAACTACGTTTAATAAATATTAACATTAATAAATAACGCTTATACCTTATTACGTGTAAACAAGTTAGATCTAAACGGTAACGGTGTGAGAATATTTTGAATGTACTTAAACAATACAAGGTGTCAATTGTAATACACGTGAACAGTTCTTAGTGTATATGTGTTACCGTTACTAGCGTGGTTGTCGATATTTGGTCGTTAAGGTTGCATTGAACTCTTAACAAAATGACGACACACTTTTAATTTTCCTTGCAACCAGCTTTACGAATAGACGATGATGTTAGATGTTTGTAAGAAAACAAAGGAATTCGAATCCACGCGAAAACATACAGTTATTTCGTCTGCTGATTGAGCTATTTGGGTTTCTACTTAACATGTGTGTCGACTTTTTCTATCCATTCCTCAGAAATCCCATTGTTCATATTCTTGCAAACCATCTTAAGAGTTCAAAAACAAAGCATGCATAAAAAAGTATTAAAATAATTTGCCTGAGGTATACCAATATCTTGATTGTCCATTTGAAATGTTTCTAAAAATACAATGTAAATTGCTCACCTCGATATTAGCCTTCGGTTCTGTGTCGAGTACTGTGAGCAAGTTGCTGGGAGGTCGTCCTGGGGTTGTGCTGGCCACGACTGATATTGAAGCGCCGACCGTGTCATGCGGCTTGATCCCAGAATCACGCAGCAGGCACAACACGTACGACGCACTGTATTTCAGGTTCCAGTTTTCACGTATTGCCTGTAAGAGTTTATTTTTAATTTGAAAGTATTGTATTTGTGGCTACACAAAGACATTATACCTATGATTTATTTAGTATGTCAAGTACTGATAAGTATCAGGTCGGAAATGAAGTCAATTACGATATTTGATCTATTGATTTTGATTTAAGTCCACGCGATGTAAAAAAGTTGTGTATTCGTTCGTATATTAGCTATCTACTGACGTATTTATACAAAACAATTTGGGCAATATGGAAATAATCAGTAGTAATTATTTATTTTTTCTTACTTATTTGCATACATATTCCCCGCCTGTATTCCCCGAACCTGCCACATTTCGCCAGTTATGTTTATGGCGAGCCTACGGCCATTACCTAACCGGGATTTACAGACTCCAAGCTGCTACTGGGAAATTAAACATGGAAGAAATCACAACAACACTTTGCCCGACACGGGGATCAAATCTAATAATCAAATGATTATATAAATATAAATTAAGTCATCTTATAAAATATTGTATAACTGATTTCATTCAACATGTGTGACGTCACAAGTCGTGCTCGCGTCATTCATTATACTTTTCAACGTAGGTTTTTGAACCCAGACTACCAACGCGACGATGTTAAAACTGCTTTATCTAGCGGACCTAATACGAGTTCGCTTTATTGGCTTTGGTATAATACTTATAAGGTAAAATCTAGGTGACAATCGAGGCCAGGTGTGGGTGGTGTTACAGGTCACGGACGGTAAAGGACGATTTAATTCTGAAAACTCTGGCTCTGTGGCTTTAATGAGAAGACACTGTAATATTAAAATTCTACTTGGATATTATCTTTAGATTAGCCATTTAAATTCGTAAAAGTCTGAAAGAATTTATGCTATTGTCTAATGATCGGCTACGTCATAATAAAATATGTCAATGGTAGGTACTGTGTGATAGAGGTTGCCTTACCTTCACCCTAGCCTTGAGTGTGACCGTGCGATTATCAGGCAGCCACAAGCGACACACGACCGCGTCGGGACCGCGCGTCTTCGTCGCTGCAATTATGCGCACCGCCGGAACTGTACGACGCTCCACAAATGCAGAGTACACGAAGAATTTGAACCTGAAACAAATAATATCCAGAGCTTTAACAACACCCTATAGGACGGTAGACAGTTTCACGCACAGACGTTTGTTTCCCAAATATTCACTTGCGTTCCTAGCTCGTTACGTATTCAGGCGGGACAATATTATAAAAAATAATTCACAAATCGTAGACGTTCAATGAAATAATATTAAGTGGGGTTCTAATCAGAGGGAGGATACTCTTGCCCAGCAGATGGGGTGTTGTCAACTGCAAACTGCAATGAGACAGTTGATCGATTCTAAAAGCTTAATTAGGAACGAACGAATCAAAGTCGTGCGCCACTCAGTGGGTCACACTGAAAATCAGCTCCGCTAGATTGAACTGGACTCCAGTTAGGTCTGCGGTTATAGTTGAGTTGTGGCCCTTTGATGACAATGTGCGGCAACACCCGATGTACTGGTGCGAACCACTTTGCACCATAAATACACGAATAAATAATTATTGAAATCAATAAACGTTTATTATTATTATTACAAAGAAAAAGCACGTGGGAATGTTTGGTGGTGGAATTAGGCCTTAATATGTCATCTAATTATATTGTAATTACAACAGAGTGGTCTCATTTAGGTAATTACTTGTATGTAGTCGTCTATGAATTAAATAATTACCTATTAAATTCATCAACGTTGTATTTACCTAGTCTTAATTGGTCTAGTTTACATAATTTAGATTTCTAGTTTTTACAAATTTTTATGTATTGTTTAAGTAGGAAGTCATCAATGTAAACTAGGTAAATTACTGCGTCATGCATACCTTTTATATTAGCGTTAGCTGACAGTGATATGTGGCTGTTAGATGTGTAATGTGTGAATATCCTGCTGCCGGAAGAGCCTGCTAGTTTTGTATGCAAAATATTAACAATGGACGAGTAGAGCGCTGTCGCGGTATTCACGGGTTATTTATAGCTATCAGCTCGTTTGTGCTGACTGCAAAGCACTCAGCGCCGCGGCGGTACTTGGGACGTTTTGAGGTTTCATTACTCTACATAGCGAAAGTTCTATGTACCTATAAAAAATGTATAATAAATACCACATGTGTATCCATAGTAAATTGTATTTGAATATAAGGTCATGTCTATGTACAGATGATATAGCAAGCTCAACAACTTAGGGCCCCTACTGGTCCCTAAAAATATATAACTTACTAAACATAAATTTGTATATCTGCTAAATGTACCAAGAAATAAACTCAAAAGGATGGTTTGTGAGAAGTATCAGATATGCATTATTTTCAAATCATTCAGTTCTTTAAGGCAATTTGTACCATATATAAAGATACATGAATTAACATTCTCTCGCGATTGCGCTAGTAGAAGCCATACATTTATGGAGGTCCACCTTAAACAATTTCAGTTAGAATCAGTTGAAAGGTGTGAAATTTACTTATGTAATTTATGCGCAACAATAATAAAAATACATGAGGAACCCTAAAAACCCAAGCAGTAGCATTTGTATTTGAGTGTCATAGTAACAAGCAGTGACGTGACTAACAAGCATATCTCGGGGCCTAAAAATATGTTACGTTGTTTTTGGACTCGACTCGACACGATTGACAAACGAATGTTTATATTACCCTAGAAGTACAAGGGTACTTGTTTTGGTACAAAGGGCTTAGGATTATAAATTTATTTCCGCATCGAATGGTAAATCTAATCAGCTATTTCGATAAGTCGCGTTTACCTGGAGCATCATTAGTTTATGAATTAGTATTCGAATTACGATATTGCGTAAAGCCATGCTTTCGCATTTATATGAGCCCGCGGACTAATAATAAACAATACCCATCCAAATGCAAATATTTGTCAACGACCGACCTCTATTGCTGCGAAGTTGTGGCCCATATTTAGGACTGCTATTATAGTTTAACTCTAGTTAAGACCGTCAAGCCATCGATCCGTCTGTTGTCAGGCAGCTCAGAACAATGCAAGCCTATTTACTATTTTATCATCTAATCACTAGAATCACGCCAGCCGCTGAATAATAATAACACTCAATTCAGAACAATGAAGATATTCTATTCGTTTGTTCACGAACTAATCTTTATCTGAAGTACTATAGGCATAATAAATAATTATTATAGTATTTTTATGTATTATTCCCGTGGTAATATAATTCCATATACTACACGTAGAGAGTTAAGTAAAAATTATGTAGACCAAAAAACGTAGAATGATTTTTGTGTGCAATAGGAGTAGATATATCCACATAAAATGTTGCAAACTAAAAGTGGCTGTATAATAGTAATAAACTAAACTGTAACTACACTTGTCGCCGATAAATCTTCAGCGATTAAATAAGGTAATTTCACGGTTGCCGGATATGAAGGCGAGTGTGTCTCCTCTGCGTTAGTACGGCACACAGCCTACTGGCAACGCAGCGGGAAATGGAAACATTCTCGTCAACTGAAGGAGCGGAAATAATTCCTTATACGACAAATTGACGCAATCACACTGGGAATTGGTAGGCTAGGCCGTTCGGTGAAGATGGGTTTCATTCAGAGCTTAAACTTTGGTCGATTTCAGCAATTTAAAGAATTGTTTACTCAACGTACATGTGTGTACCTATTCGTGCAACTATTTTTCAAATCGGAGAATATTGGTCGATAAATAAATATATGCGTATATTTTTCCGTGCGACTTTAAGTATATCTATTCTGATTATCATACACTTTGAGAAGGATGTAAAAAAAATGGATACCGTCATTTATTCAACTTTGAATAAAGTATATCCTACTTTATTCAAAGTTGAATAAATAAGTACTACGAAGAGAAACTATTAAAAAAATTATAATCTAATTCTGCAAATGATGTTTAACATTTTTTTTATGATGGTGTGAAAAAGCAAGTGAAACACATGCAAGAGACTTTATTGCGTGTTTCTTTGCTACACAGTAGCCACCGGCCTCCCATCAACCAGATAATATTTTACAGAAGCTCATTCAGAGCAAGTAATATACATCTGAGTACATACACACATACTCCCATTTTGAGATCTTGTGATTTATAAACGTCGTTGCGAAAATTAATTATAGTAGAATTTAGTCTGAAGCTTTATTATGTATGTATGTATTTGTGAATAGTTTTTTTTATTAGCATACGAAACGAATGCCAATCTGTCTGATATCATCTCTAACGAATTGGGAACCGGCCAGATGCATGACTTCACAACAATAAACGTGTGATTTCATAAATAGTATTTCATTGGTTTTTTATTCCCCTGACAATGCCTACGTTTTTTTACACTCCAGCATCTATACCGATAAATAAAATTGAAGTGTCTGTTCGTAAATCCAAAATAACAGCTTTTCACTAAATGCATATGAAAGTATACACGCTACGGACACTAAAAAACCAAGTTTTAAAAATTTTCTCTGTCTGTCTGTCTGTCTGTCTGTTTGGTCCGGGTAATCTCCGAAACGGCTGGACCGATTTTAACGGGACTTTCACTGGCAGGTAGCTGATGTTTCAAGGAGTAACTTAGGCTACTTCTACGATGAAACTAAATCTACGCGGGTGAAACCGCAAGGCACAGCTAGTATTCATATAAATTACCTTAGTAATTGAACATTTCATCACGTCGTTGATTATCTTCACAAACGTAATGTATGCAGGTTTATACGCCGCAATGCTTGTGGTGTGACAAATTAGTGAACTTGTAATTTGTGGACTGAGTTTGGAACCTTCACGCCACCCCATTAACAACCATAATCAAGGGCCTTGCCATAAGCTCTTATTGTCATCTTAGTTCCACTGTGTAACTTTGACAGACTTATACGCATCATATACATCTGTCTCATAATAAGAGTTAGACTGTCATGGCAATAAGAGGTCACGGTAGGGCCCGAGGGCTCTACATTACATTCGAAATTCGGTAAATGGTTTGGTTTAAAGATTTACGTCGACACCGAGTCTGGTCCATATTTAAACAAACATCGATAACTGCTGTGTTATGCAAAGTCAAAGTCAAAGTCAAAAATATCTTTATTCGATTAGACTTTTTACAAAGTACTTTCAAATCGTCAGAACGACATGGATTATGCATGCTACTGCCAGGTTCGGAAGGTTGCTTTTACTGAGAAGAACCTGGCAAGAAACTCAGTAATTACTCTTAAAAATATTATACAATTTTTAAAAACAAAGTAAATCACTTGAGAAATGTAAGCCCATGGACACAGTTCCAATGCACAAATGTCAATAAAAATTAACATAAAGAAAAGTCTAGTAGTTGTACTTATATCTAAATGCGTAGCTTGAGATGACCAGCCCCCACAAGCAGAACAAAACAGCAAAAACGGTTACTATTGATCAGAAGCAGTATTTATGAGCTTGGGTTTTCAGCGCGACCACATGCGGCACAGTATATATTATACTAGCTGTGCCCTGCGGTTTCACCCGCGTAGATTTAATTTGATTACCGCGGAACCCAAAATTTTCTTTACAAATAAAAAGCCCATGGTACTTCCTGTAACATTAGCTATCTGCCAGTGAAAGTCCCGTTAAAATCGGTCTAGCCGTTTCAGAGATTACTCTTTGGCAAATAACTCATTATTAGGTACCAATTCTTTGCGTTTTTATACTCGTGATAATTTCTAAACGCAATGTCCTATTGGAATAAAACAAACAGTATTTTACTTCTACATGAATACCCTTGATAGCATAATGCTTGATTCGGATAAGAATTAATATTATGATAGATATTTAACGTAGTTTCTTTCTTCAGGCGATAAATTTTTTTTATGAACATTAAAGTGGTTATTGTGACTAAACTATGAGAGTTAGATATATGCTCTTGCGGACTTTTTTGTAGATCTTAATAAGACCTACAAACCCGTAGTACATCATTTTGTTCTATTGTCTAATAGTTTTTGCAGCGTATGCATAAATAGGTTTTCGATTTTACACCTTAGGTTACAAAATTGCAATTTACTTACGGACCCTTATAGCCTTTCTCGATAAATGGACTATCCAACTCTGAAATAATTTTTGAAATCGGACCAGTAGTTCCTGAGATAAGAGCGTTCAAACAAACAGACAAACAAACAAACAAACTCTGCAGCTTTATAATATTAGTATAGATAGGCTTACTAAACAGCATGGAATCCAGATATATTTTTGAAATAAGAACGTTTGCTAAATCAAGCGAAAGAGTTGTCACTTGTCACTCCTCAGTTTAGTCTTAAAGTTAATAGTTTACTCTTTTATTTACTGTGAAATTTGTAATGTAAGTATAATGTTGTTTTATCGATATGAAATTTAGAAAAGTCTGCACATCACATACCTAAATGACATATACGCAATGGGCCACGACGTGACATAACGCCGATGCCGCTTATAATCTAGTAAACGCGTGCGTCTGTGTGAGTGTCGAAAGATTTGTTCCTAGATTCTGTACTGCTTGTGGCGAGCTTATACGTATACTGACATAGGGATGGGTTGACAGACGGGTCGGGTGCCAATTCCTTAGAAAATACATAATATAAAGCACAAAGAGAGGGAACTTCTCAGTCCTGTTTTGAATATTAAGTAATTTCAAACTTGTAAGATTATTATTAAGCTTCTGAGGAATCTGAAAAGGCTTTAATCGAAAATGTGAGCTAAGACTTTAATTGAAAATTTTAATTAGAGTATTTGAAATGTTGCGCGTACCTACCTATAGACTTCACTAAGATGATTTAATCCCGCTAGTAGTGTCGTGTGTTGCTTTGTACTATAATATATAATTATTAAATGCTAGTAACTAGTCGAGCCATACAATAGAATAACGCGGTATTTTGATATTATTAAGAGTTGGTTCGTAGGGATAGTATGATTTAAAAGTTGTGCATTTAATATACATATAGAACCTTCACCGTCAGCGTTAACATTAGGTTAGCGAGATATAGCATTATGTATGTGCGGTCCAATTAACTCGGTAGTAAGTTGCAGGTGGCAGTTTTGAATGAGTTGTTGCTTTATACACAATGTGCCACGCGTCGACCTACTGTGTCGCCTAATTATGCTTGCAAATATAACAAAAAATAATGGTTTATTTAATACACGGAAAACGAAAGGATCAGGCTTAAAACCTTTTCAATAGATACCTATTATTGGCCGAACGTTGAAGATGACACATCCCTCGTAACGGTGAGCAGTACTGTATTATAATTGATGAATATTGATTTCAGGCACCGGCTCAAATAATTACAGGTAAGTATATGGTCGAACTGACAATATATTTTCATCATCATGAATTTAAGAGTAATGAGACCGATGCAACTCTTTCCACTTGTCTCTGTCCAATGCCAGCTCTTTGACCTCCTTATACGACATGACAGACACCAATATAATTTATAATTAATAAAACGTGCAATGTATCCAATGGTTAAGAACCTTAATTTGTTAAATAAAGTATAGTTTGAGAGGCTTTTTTGCAGATCGTGTTATCAATTAACTCACAAGATAGCGTTGCAGTATGGCTATTTTTTACTTAGTATGTAAATATTTAGAACTAGTGGTAAACGCTACTAGGGAACACAAAGTCCAACGATTGAGGAGAAACGGCTCCAACGATTTGCACGAAATTTAGCATGCAGGGAAAAAGAAAAGCTCGGTCATCCGGGTACATAAATTAAATGACAACTACTTTTGTCGTAGTTATTGTAAACGTAAGATATCATTAAATCCTTAGAAACACGAATGCGTCCCTATGTACCAATAATTACAGAGTAATTTAAAAACATAAAATTTTTCCATCATTGCCCCATTTACCGATTCACCGAATAGAAGTCAATAAAACGAAGGTTGACAAAGTATCTGTTCGGCACAGCTAATGGATAAATCATTTCCTTTAGTGACACGCTAATGATACAGTGCTATATATGATATGATATATTACTTTTTATTTATACAAAGGTATACATGGTATTTGAGCAAAATGAGAGATAGAATATTAATTAAATTGAGCTTCACATATTATTACATATGAAAATTTTAACTATTCAATTTATTTTAGTTAATTTTATTCAGCTTAGACTCTGGTAAACGTCGAGATAATTACCACCCTACATTTAGAAGCTAACGTCGAGTTGATTTCAACAGACAAAAGTATATTATTAATATTGTGTATATTTAACACTTGTCAATAGCAGCTCATATAAAATAATATGAACCTACTCTGTATTTATGATAATAAATAACAAAGGATATACATTTCACACGTCAATAACATTGTTAAGGGAGCACCGTATCCAGCTCGTCTCATATTCCCAGAATGATTTATGTCAATCCAGAAAATACTTTGACATAGGTTAATAGATAGAAAGTATATATAATGATAAATATGATAGTTACGTGTGTGTGTCTTTACACGATAAATATAATAGGTCTAATTAAGTCAAAACAAAAGTATGTTGGATTAAACATTAATTATGGTTGACCTCGACATAATTATCCTTATAGATAAAATGCGGGGTTTAACAAATATTAACTGTGTCTAGTGATATTCAATGTCGAATTTTCGAAGCGGTATCGGCACATGAAATGCATGCACCGATCGCCTGCCGATTGGAAAGTGGACACTAACTACACAACAGTGTAACAATATAGGGTGGAATCAATACCGGTGGCAGCGAAGGTTTTATTGAAAATCCATGTCGCCATATATCAAACCTATCAAGCTGCGGGGCCATCAATCCACGAACGTGATGAAATGAATTTACAAAATGTAATAGCGCCGGGTGGTGAAGTTTACTCGGTGACATTAATTCGGAGGCAGGCGAGGAGCACGAGAGCAATTTCCCCTCACCGCCTAACATGAACGAAGCCACCTTCATCAAGGAGTTTAATTCACATTCCGAGACACTAATTAAATTCCGCCAAACTGCGAGCGAATCTTTTCACTTTGAAACTACTTGCCTATGGACTGAACTTTTAAAGCCAGCACGGGCGCCTTAATGGTCGTAATTTCTTACAACTTATTTAATTACTAACTGGAATCCCGCGGTTTCATCCGCGTAGATTTTATTTCGTGGAACTTAATTTAAATCCTCAGCTATCTGACAATGAAAGTCCAGTCGTTTCTAAGATGGAGACGGACAGACGGAGAGAAAATATATATTTTTTAATGTTTGTTCCTACTATCGTACATACTTTCATATATACATTCAGTGAAAAGCTGTTAATTTGTTATTAAAAATTGACACTTAAATTTATTTATCAATATAGACATAGAAATATGTAGATTTGCCTAACCTTTTATCTTCACCCTAGGCAGTTTCACGATGAATGAAAGTCACGATCAATCATCAAACGGCTTCACACTAGGCACTAGAGCAGTTGTACTTAATGAATAAATAGTTGTACTTTATGAATTGTTATAAGCTCTCATGCGCATTCAATCTTTGCTCAGTGGTACGAACACTTCTCATACCGTTGTTTATTTAAAAGAATGTATTTTTTGTCTCATCTCTTTCATGTATGGTTATAAAGAACTTCTAATATTCTTGATTCTGAGCGTGATGCGTCCTTATGAGTATTTTCCCAGTCATATACCTTAGCGGTTATTATATCCGGGATGTCCCGTAACTAGTACTACGAACTTAAAGGAAAGATAGGTTAACGGGTCATCTACTGTCGCAGGTACTATTTACGGCACTGCTGATGATATACTATTCTGTGTAATTATGTCTGAGACTCGCAGTGGTCCTGAGACAGTTCATCGTCCCTCACTGGCATATTTCTGTTGAAAATAGATGTTATTTTTATCACCACTTCAAGACCCTTGTAGGAGGGCTTGAAGATTTTACTATTTACGGCATCAAACGTTCAAATGTTTGACATGCTACATACATACATATACTCACGCCTGTATTCCCCGTAGGGATTGGTAGAGGCGTTGTAATAACAACACCGAATTACTTCTCAGAATGTAGGTTTCTTCACGATGTTTTCCTTCACCGTAAAGCATGTGATGTGAAATCACTGTACTTAAGTTTTTAGATTAACTCTTTGGTACAGGCCCCGTTGGGATTCTAACATGCGTCGCTTGCGTAGCAGGCGACCGCTTCAACCCCAAGGCTACCACTGACTGATATAAATATGTTGAACGAAAAACCGTTTGTTTTTACCTCATGCGCTGTGACGTACCCGCTAGGCACAATGCATAAAAGATACCGCTCGAAAGGCATCGTGCTCTTCAGCTTAGAGCATCATGAAATATTCTCCTTCGCAGCGTATTAAATATATAACAGTTGTTTGTTTTCACATAGTTTGTATCGTCACTACCGTTGGTATTTTGTATGGAGAGTTCATCTATACATACGGTGATTGCTGGGTCTCAAATGTTACTAGCTTATACCTGTGATTTCTTCCGCGTGATGATATTAAAATATTTAATATTTTGGATCAAAGATAATCTCTCTTCAGGAAAATCGGTTTAGCAGTTCGATTTGAAGACAGCGCCCTACGTAGGTGCAATGATTAAGTTTTGTTAATTCTGTACCCCAATTAAGATTTCATCAACGTTATTACATACCAACACATACAAGTACTTGGGGTGCTGTAAACGCTCTCTTTGTCCGATAACTGACAGAACCCTTCGCAACAACCTAGTACCTAATACTAAGCCAACACATTTTGTTATCTTCTTATGTGTTACAACGGCGGGTTTTAGTAGGTTTTGTAAATATCATGACATTTATTTTGCTCCAGCCAAGGCAGTCAAATGTTTAGTGCCTATTATTTTCAAGGCACTGTTAGCGAGATTAAGCATAGCCACACAATTTTGTGAATTAACTTCGGAGATAAATGTCTTTCCCCAACATAAATTCAAGAAAGTACGAGTATTCCCCTCAGGCTAGAGGAAATGAAAGAAATGTCAGCATTTCTAAGTTATCTTCGAATCTCTCAGAATAATAAACAGTTAAATGAGTTTGAATGTGTACGAGACTACTTTGAAAAGCTCAAGGACTGTGACATTTTGCAAGAGACACAATTTCCGCGGGAAAGTGATTGTTAGTCGTCTTTCAGTTAAAGTTCTTCACGATTATAATTCCCTTGATCACTCTGGTTGTGTTGTGGTACGTCAAACTGGAATATATAGGTTTAAAAATAGGGTCTTAACTACGAACCATACGCGTCCACACGCAAGCAAGGCTGGTAGTACGAATAAACCCCCGAGTATCTAATCAAATCACTGTCACAATGTTCACTTAACGTGTTCAGCTAAATATGCGTAAATGAAAATGGCTTTCTTATTTGTTTATTTTTTTCTTTACCTGTGGTATTTGCAATATAGAGTATTAGTATTGTTTCGTATTGTATTGTATTATAAGCGAAGAGGATTTGTTCAATTTAGGCCGTGGTACAAGCTTACTTATGAACATCGTGAAAATTACCTACGGTTGGAAAACTGTTGCAAAGCCAGACATCTTGTACTACTAATCAAAAACATATATTGCATTGATAAATATCATATTTATATATATATTTACGTTTCTTTAAATAAGTAATTTGCCTTCATTAGTGACCAGCTTGTTATATTTAGAGCTGATCGAGTTGGATGTGAAAAGGCACGAGACGGGATTTTAATACAATCTACCTATATACAAATTCCCGACCATTACCGCCCAGTCAGTCTGAGTTATAATTACCAATACTAGACCGTGATGAGGTGATCGATTGACAGTGTGACCTTTGATATTTCGATATAAACTCATTAAGTTCCTAGTGCTTCATGTAAGCTTTGATAGGCACGTTTATATACCCCCATATTTTTGATGGACTATTGGAAACATTCTTATTCGTAACTGGTAAGGACACATAGTTTACATGTGATGTAGTAGCGTAGTGTGGCAAGTAAGTACACCAGAGGGCCAACTATGATCGCTTAAGCAGCGCGTATTAAAAACTTAATAATTGCCATAGCTTAAAAGTTCTTAATTCACGCTACTTAAATCGATCATAGTTGGCCCCTAGTGCTTTGTAAGAGTGCAAGAGGAGTGAACATACCAACTACATTCTCATTATTCACACTAAACCGAACCGGGCCCGAGCCCTGTCCGAGCCGAGCGTGGAACTTAGCACGGTCGACTAACATTTGTTACATAATATATACATCTATACATCTATACTAATACATATTATAAAGAGGTAACTTTTTTGTATAAACACACTCACCCTATACCAAGCGGCAACCGAGTTACAGCCGAGCAACGACAGGCTACGGCAGAAACTCGGCTCTGGTCTAACATGAGTTGACATATCTATTCTTTAAAAAGGAGTGGCACTTCACAGTTTTGATATCGCAAGCGTAAAAGAGACTACAGCCATACTCACCATGAGGCAGGTATTTGTACTAGGTAGATTTATAAAAACATTCAACATTTCTAGTGGAGTATAATGGTTCGCGATCGGCTTGCACCCACGAGTCAAGTGGAGAGGTTCGATGAGTGTCATCTGGCGAGCCGAGGGCCCTCCAAGATGAACCCCGGAGCGCTATCAACGACACTGCCTCCAATCAGTGCATGCTATTTCATTAGGGAAAAAAAACTATGCTGATGATAGGCTACTTTAATGACTAACATATAAAACAATATAACATTTGTTTAAAAATATCGTTGCTAACATAATATCGTGCTATCATTAACAAAAAACATAAAGTTCTTAAAAATCATTACGCAATAAAAGTTGAGGGCAAAAGTTAGTACTTATAAATGTGGCCCAAAATCAAAGAATCCAACTATACCTTCAGGTAACATATGTTTCACCTACGTGACACGTTTCATGTTACACTGTCCAAAAATAACCCTTGTAATTAATAGCTATTTTCGGTATCCCGACTTTCATCAAGTTTAATAACCTTTTTAACACCTCACTGATGCCTATTTCATTAATTTGTTAATTGCCTCGAGGGTAGAAAACACACACGCCTCTGATCTTGCCGCATTTAACTTGTCGGAAAATGTTTAAGTTAGACACTTTGAAGTGAAAATTTCATTGAAAAGATCGAATAAGCATGAACCTTTTTTTTTGTTTTCATAACAAAAAAGAAAATACAGTTTTTTTTAATTCTTTGAGTTCAGAAATTTTTATTTGAGTTTCTCTAAGATATTTTAATACACACATAGGTACATACTTTACAGGTAAGTAGACGGGCGTAGAAATCAAAGGCCACATATTTTTCTGAGAAGATCTTTAAATAGCTCCAATCAAGGATTATTCCTCGCCTGTGTGCCTCCGACTTTGAAGTACTTCATTTTCCCTCAACTTTGACCCAGCGAGATATTATTTTCGCCACGTTTGTTTCAAAGTAGGAAACCCAACGCGTCCATATTCCTTACACGTTAAATCACTTCGGTCTTTAGTGTTTTGTGTAATAGAATTTCACCCTTAAACACCTTACCTACTAATTCTATTTCAATCGTTGGAAGAAGATAAAAAATGTTATGTACGTTAAATCATTTGAAGCTGTACAAAAATCTGAAACCATGCGCTGTTAGTAACTATCACGATTTAATATGACCTGATTAGCGTTATTATAATAATAACCAGACTAATCATGGAATTGTATCTAATCAATATGTATGTAATCAATGGAACTGTAGCTGATTGATTTGATAAAACATTGATAATTTGTAACACTATGAACTTATGTTTAATTTACTAAACGAGTTTTATATTGATGGAAAATATTATGAAGGAATCTGCATACGTCAAAAAGAATCAAACAACATATAATTTGAAGTAATGTTTGAGAGTTCACCAGCGCCTAAAATGATCTGTCTGAACCAATAGAACCGCTACGCTGAACGAGGTAAATGAAGTGATTCGACACATCCCCCGTAATCTTTGGTGGAAACGAACCCTAATAGTAGCTTTAATCGCATTGCGTTAATCCCTTATTATATTAGCCAGGACTCACCTGGTCCCCGTGACTGGCTGCCAGACCGCATCGAGCGGCACATGCGCGGGTGTCGCAGGCTCATTATCACCACCCCCAGTCTCTGTTCTTCCTTCCCATCCCTGAAAGTAAAGCATATTTATTAGTCCTAGGGTTATTTAAGCGAAGTGTGAAAAAGCACATCAGCAGGCTGACATAGTGACTGATTAATTTACAACCTTAAACCTTAGAATATTTTGACTTTCCATCAAATGAATTGAATTCATTTGTCGTCTAAAAAAAATTATACATTGGTCGCGGAATTCTATGCAAGTGGGGAAGTTGGTATGGTCTCCATTAACTTTGGCCTTAACTTATGTCTCTATCCTAAAAACCCTACAGGCGACACCTGAGTGATGTTAAAGAAGCAGTAACTTAAGGATAGGTCACGCCCGAAATCCAGTTTAGAATCGGAATTCACCAGTTGGGAACAGGAGCGTGCATTGTATTTTCAGAGGGGTAAGCATAAACAATAAGTAGGTAGGTAGGTAGGATAAGTACATACCAATGTGGCTAGGTTATGGACACACACACAAACGAAAACACGCACACACCACACGAGCGTATTCAGTCATCAAATGGTAAGCAGTGCTTATCTGCTTATATGCAATGCACGCCCCTGGTTGGGAATTACCTTCACCATGCCCAAGATTGCAGTCAAGAATCATGATTCATTCATGTATAGTGTTGTATCCGCGGTGACATTGTTATGCTGTATATAGATAGAAGGTTGTAGGATGGCAATCCTGATTCCTTAGTTATAGTTAGCTGATAACAATTTAGTTTACGGTAAATCATCCTCGAGCGCGTGTCCTCGTCCAACTTGGGCAGATTTTATTTTTATCTTTCATCGCGATCTTTCATTACATTACAAAGCTCGCAGGCGAGCCCCTTCGAAAAGTAATTAATGATATCGATCCACTGCAAAATAAGTAAAACTTTATAAAAGTACAAAGACCATTATCACTTTCAAAGTAATTTGGTTTCTATACGATCGGGGTCATTTTTTCTTCATCAAACTTTTCCTCGACCTAAAAATCGAGTTATAAGTTAATACTTTGGTAGGCGATTTCCATTAAGGTTCATAAGTTAACTGATAAAAGCATGAATTTAATACAAAGCATACAAATGTAACACCTAATTGACGATAGTCAATCTTTTATATGTCCTAATACTGAACTTCTTCACTGATTAGAAAACGAAATTAAATTAACTCTAGGCCACAGTTATAAGCATTGAACGATAAAAACAGCAATACTATTTATTTGGGAAATGCTAATTAATTACGGTAAACAGAATTGGGAGGTTCTTTTAAAATGTGAATCTCACGCAAACAAGCCTGCCTACCATACACACACATACACTAATAATCTGTGTATATTACACATATACATGCATTAACTTAGACGTTTAATTTCATGATACTGAAATGAGACGTCAAGCTTAGAAGCTCTTAATACGCGCTTGTTACACTATCACAGGTGGCCCCCTGTACCTAGGTAGGTAAAATAAAAGTAAAATCGATATTACTGATGTATCTTATCTCAACACCGGTGACACAACGCCAAAAGTAGACCGTACCTGCATACATTTGAAACCTAAAACTACGTGGATGTATTTACTTAGCTAATTTATGGAGCTAGTGTAATTCAATCTCGTACCAAATTGATCACAGATACATCCATGAGGGCACCCATATGACCTTATGTTGATTCAGTCAGACGTAATTAATTATATTGCAAGGTTTACTGCTCAAAGAACGTCGGTCTCATGAGGATTCAGGCTATGCTGTTTTTTTTGTATTTTCAAATACTCACGGCTATCTACACATCAAGCTACACATACATTACAAACAGACGTCGCATTTATAGCTCTCGGTACAATAGTTTTTGGAGTTTGTTCGAGACAGCATTTGTTAGTTTAAACGTACATATGCTGCGGTGACCAATTACCATTAGACAAGTTCCATAAAGAAATAAAGATTATGATTCTTTGTATCTTTACAAAAAAATAACATACGAATAATAAAATTAAAATTCAATTATTGAAATTAGGAGAAGTTCTCATGAAACTTGGCACAACATATACTTAGTAATTAGTGAAGGTTGTTGGTAGCTACTTACTTAAATTCAATTTCAAAGTAAGCAAACGATTTAGATCGACACTATATTTGAATCATATTAATTCTCGAAATTAAATGATAGCTGAAACTGAAGAGTCATTCACAGTTTGCAGTCGAGATTCAGTGTTTGCGCTGAAATATGGTATCAAAATATATAATTATAACCGTTATTGCAGCCAGTCGCAATCCATTATTGAAGTACGCATACGAATATGGTGTTGAATTTAAAATTGAAATCCACTGCTTTTCATCCAACAGATATTCGAACGTATTTAGGAATTTCACATCCAGACTAAATATGGCGGACAGAAAACCACAGTTTAACTGTATAATATTTTAAACGGCGGCTTGGCTAATAATGTAGATTAAAAACTTCACTTATTAAATTCGATACAGATTATTGATGGCTATATTACGGTATCGGTAAATACCTTATAAGAAGTTGAGTTTAGTTCAGTTTATAATAGTTAGTTTGTGGGGCCTGCATTGTGATAATACATACTCGTACCTACCTAACCATAATAATTTGTTTTGGTCACGGTGCTGTAATTAAGTAATTGTGGGAAAACTGTTGAACATCGAGGAAAAACTAATACGAGTACCTACCTAATAGTAGGTAACTATCTACTAGAATTATAGCTTCATAATCCGAAACATTTGTAACTACCTTGTATAAATTATTTATGTAAGATCTATAATTATTTATATATTATCTTGGGATGAAAAATAACTCTTTCAATTAAGTACTGCATGAGTATAGTGACTGCGAAGTCTTTGATAGAAAACAAACGACATTGCACCCACATCGTAAAATAATAACAAGCACAAATGAAAAGGCTGGAATTATTATCTGAGCATTACTGTTATGTTCCGTCGTAATCAGTTATTGCAGGCACGCAGCGGCGCGCATAGCTCAAGCTCAACGCCGGGGCTAATAGAAACAGACTCTATCCCTTTTGATACAAAGGTTGGACGCGGGGAATTTTTATTCGCAGTCGTGCCTATTGGGTCTATGACGTCGGCTTCCCGTCGGTTATCATACAGCGAGCCGCCCTTTTAGAGACGATGACCAATTTTTATGCTGAGCGGATTACAATTTCTGTATTTTAATATAACTCCGTCCTTGTATTGAAAGGTTAGCTTATATGGTATTGACCAAAATTATCAGCTTTCTAGTCGTAGTGGATGAAATCGTTCTAATAATTAACATAGTATGTATACTAATATTATAAATAGGATTTTTTTGTTCGTAATGATTTGCTTTCGATACTACTGCAAAGATTTAAAAAAATCTTTCACTAATAGCAGGCCCCATTAACGTTAAGTAACGTAGGCTATATTGTTAATCGAGGGTAATTAAGGATCCGTCAGTCAGAAGTTAGTGTATAGTAAACATGTAAAGGATAGATAGGTACTAATATAGACAAATTGAAATAAAAACCTTTCCAGGGGCCCGTTTTGAGCAGCGCGTAAGAACTTCTTAGCTTTGACGTTTAATTTTACGGTATCAAAATGTAACGTCAAAGCTAACGTTCTCGGCCTTAACAGGAATTTTGTAAATAGTAACAAGTTGATTTACTTAATTAAACTCATGACTAAGTATGATACTTAGTTGCTTCAACTTACTTACTTACTTGCAGTTATGAAGCCTGAAAGAAAAATAAGGGGAAAACAATGACAATGACAAAATCATAAAATGTTACCAATTTTTGTAATTCGATGATTGTGTGTTCATGACACAATGGGGCTTTTGTTGCGGGAATTCTCACAAGGGTGGGTTATTGTTGAAAGCAATAGATGCAACAAAGAAAACCTATTTATAATCTTGTTGTATTTGAGGTTGGTAGGAACTATAAACAGGCAAGTATAACATCGCTTATTTAATGGTCACGTTACTCGTACCAAAAGTATTTTCAAACGTATCTATTTCAAGTTCTTAGGAGTTTTCAAACAAAAGTGTTTGTGAAATCAGATACTGTTCCGTAATGCATTAGTAAAGAAAAATAATATAGTAAAAATTGATAGTTCTTATAAAAGTTCACGTTTAATTTTAAAATGGCATCATATCGTCATGCAATAGGAATTTGACCGAATCCGCTTTGGTTTATCTTTTTCACGCCTTTTCAGAAACTATCATAGCCAAACATGGCAATGAGTTGCTCACTCTTCCATTAAAATGTACTTAAACAACCCTATGTATATAGAAGGGACACATGTAAAAAAAAACCGGGGAGTTTGTTTCGCCGTTTCTTCTCCTGACAGACTTACTTTTGAAAACGGTAGTAAATTAACTTAAGCTAGCCTAAGAAAAATGACGTTCAATAAGTGTTCCAAGTGTCCCTTATGTTGAATAAAACTTTTGGATTTGGATTTATCTGCGAAGGGGTTTCTTTTTTAATACACTTTTTTTTAACAGATATTATTAATTAGACAGATGCTGATTTATAGGGTTCGTCTCTGAATTCTACTCAGACCACTAAGGTCGCAGAAAACTATTACTTATTACTAAATGAGAAATTGGCCTTCGCGTGATAAGGTGCATGAGAACAGTTTATGGAATGACGTAAAATTGGATATTATACTAATGTAAATTTTCTTGAAGGTACAGCAATTTAAGAAGGCGGCTCGGGCTATTGAAGCGTATCGTATCGATTAGTTCTGTTCTTAGTGTACCGATTTTAATAACTGTGTCCACCTCAAAACCATAGCAAAGATTGTTGCTTTTACTGAAATATAAAATATGAATAATACCTATATAATTATTTTCAAACCAATCATATAATAAGACTTTGTACCTATTTAATTGTAATGCACACTAAAAATAAATTATTGCATATTTTGTTTTTTATTACGTAGCAGAGCAGAGCCGAGGAGAATAGTAGAAACTCTTTCAGTCTTTCAGCTGGTCGCTATTCGGATTTAATTTTGAAACTAGTTCAACTCGCTTTGCTCTGGAGTAAATGCTTCCTATCTTTTCATTCCCGACTATCAGGAATTTTATTATTTTAGCTTATAAATTTAGGTATAACGTTACAGACTTTAGAAGAGAAGGTATATAATGGAATTTAATAAAAATAATAGTTTTCCTGTCCCAATACAAAATAAGTTTGCAGCACTTCCATATCACTGTATTTTTCACCAAAATTGATAAATTTATGTATTTACTATTATTTATTGTAGAAAACAGCTTAAACTAAATATAATAAAGCGTTCTGTGCTGCAAGAGCATGTCCATGGAGTTCAGGAAGTTTGAAAACTGATTCGGAGGCGTTTACTTTATACTTTATTTTATGCTAAAAGCCAGAGAAAATTCCCTGCAGTAAAGCAAGCAAACAATGCGTGGTATGCGTAAAATGCTTCTGCCTGCCTTTAACGAGGCACACAGCAGTAATATAAAGGCAACCAGTATTCTTTTCAGTGTTTTTTTTTATTGGGAAACGCTTTGAATACATTGTAAGCTTGTTACGTCGCGTTTAAGTTAAGATCTTAAAATATCTTAGATTTTTTAACTGAACCCATCTGTCCTTGAGTCATGATTTTGTCTAAAAAAATAGTAGCCATGTAACTTGGTTATTTTTTTATGTACCGTATCGTATAAACATTCGTAAAAAGCTATTAATTTAGAATTACCTACAAACACATACTTCAATTTAATTTATATAGAAGACTGGATAAGATATTAGATATGTATAGATATAGTTCCTTGATGAATTCGCTTTTTAAAATGTTAGAAAACATTTATACACATTTACGTAGCATTTTTGTTACTATAATGGAAGCCCGAGAGCACGTCGGATGGCAATGTTTACAATTGAATGTTTAACTTGGAACACGTGGCCAACCACAAAACAGGTTCTCTTCGTGTGGCTGGCTGCCTTGTAGTGTAACAATAACAATGTAGAACGACAAGTTGAGCTTGCGGCCTTACGTGGAGGAATCCCAACCAAAACCATGGAATGTCTCTTAAATTATGTTGCCAACATTGCGCTTAACGTAACAGACGACGATGCAATTTAAAATGTATATAGATTTTTTTATTACGTGGCTTATCCATATTCATATGTCGAGGGATGTTGAAAGCATTACGGATAAAAAAAAAGCGCCATCATTGTTTGATCTGTAGTGTGGCGCCTTCCAGTTAGCAAATGACGAACCGTTTTGCTGAAATTTGGATAGAAATAGCCCCAAGGATAGACGTACTCGAAAAAGTTATTTAACGCAGACGAGGCGCCGTTAAAAACTAGTATTAATATGACGAGAACATTTAGTCGCTTAAAATTCATAAAAAGTTTTGCTACATTATAGGCATTATCAATAAATAGGTACCTGTATAAACCCTAAGTTTATTCATAACAATAATTACTGTATTGCTTGTTTTGATCATAAAAACCACGAAAATAGCTTACACTTAATTATACTCATCATTTAATCTAATTGAATTGAAATAATCATCATGTAAATATTTAACATAACAATAATAACAATAAATTACTTAACAATATATTTTCAAGAGCAATAATAATAATAAATTTAAAAAAAACAACAGAAGATTGGAACGATTAAAGATCTACAAAAAAGTCCGCGAGAGCATATATCATACTCTCATAGTTTAGTCACAATAACCGCTTTAATGTTCATAAAAAAAATGTAATCGCCTGAAGAAAGAAACTACGTTAAATGTGTATCATCATATTAATTCTTATCCGAATCAAGCATTATGCTATCAAGGGTATTCATGTAGAAGTAAAATAATGTTTGTTTTATTCCAATAGGACATTGCGTTTAGAAATTATCACGAGTATAAAAACGCAAAGAATTGGTACCTAACAATTTGTTATTTGCCAAAGAGTAATCTCTGAAACGGCTAGACCGATTTTAACGGGACTTTCACTGGCAGATAGCTAATGTTACAGGGAGTACCATGGGCTTTTTATTTACATAAAAAATTTAGGGCTCCGCGGTAATCAAATTAAATCTACGCGGGTGAAACCGCAGGGCACAGCTAGTTATACATATAAATGAGACTACCAAAAAATATTTGAATTTAGAAACAATTGTAGCCACAATATACACATCACGAGGATTTCACAATCACGAGGATTTAATGTTATATCATCAAACAAGAATTGCTCAACATCATAATGCAGAGCAATTGTTATTTGAAGATATAACATCAGTCAATGTGAATGTTATTTTTTAAGACATTAATCTCGTCGAGCCCCTAAATCTGATGTCGTTTTTTATCCGGAAGAATTTCATTAGCGTCCCGGGCTCCTGCAAGATGTTGCCATTTTCACTTTGGCCCAAAGAGAAACCCAACATCTTCTTGACATGGCTTTTTACTATTTATTGTGTTTATTTATCTTCAAGTCCACTGTTATATAACACGTTGAAATTTCTTAAGTACATAGTTAGCCATTTTCAATAGGTATATTATATTCTCGGGTCGCGGTGTTTGTTACCAAACTCCTCCAAAACGGCTGTACCGATTTGTATGAAATTTTGTGTGCATATCGGCCATAATTGTTTATAACCCTACAAGATAAGGGTGAACGACCCCAATAAAACAACGTTTGCGGGGCACAGCTAGTATTAAAATAATATTGTTAGTGCTATACAATATCGTTGAGTACGAATCAATTAGTAATGAAGGTAAGTAGGAAAGCAGGAAAATAATTAGTTCGTCAAGGGAATATTTCTGCCCGAAAGTACTCTAGCATGGATAAATATATTAATATCCACTCACGCATTATGATAAAATTGTATTACATTGTTTGCTAAGCTATGTTCGTTACTATTAAATTAGCACTATTTATTCATTTAGAGCTTACTTTTTAAATTTAATTAATTAATTTTGAAATTAATTTTGAAAACAACAAATAAATTAATTACTATTTTGATAATAACGCATTTGCTGCGCGTTTTATAAGATTATATAAATATAAGACTATACTTTTTATTATTTAATTTTCTTGCAGCTTCGACGCATTCTTCCAATGAAGAACATTGCGTTCCAAATCTGCATGGTCATAGCCAATAAGGGCCAGACAAAATGGAACAGGAACGAATCGGCGTAGTTTTTCTTTTGAAATAGATAAAAGTATGGAGAGTGATCTGTGCTTTTACTGCGGTAAATCATCGACGAATCCTTTGGACTAGTGCCTAGTAAACGATGGTGAATGAAATCTGCTGGGTCAAACACCAAAGCTCATAATAAATAGTCCCATGAAAACGTGCAACGTCAGCGAAACTTATTTAATAAAACGTTGGTATCGTTCAATGCTGTTTTTCAATAAGCGACTTTCTGTCATATAAGCTACTAAACTGCTCTTGAAAAATTACTGAAGAGAGCACGTTGTAAACGACATAACAGACTTATTCTAACTGAATATGGCAATAAAAATGATGTAAAGCGTCTTTATTTGAATACCCATTCAGAGTTCGTTGAAAGGGGTGCATGATAAACAAACAGTTATTTTTGTGAGACGTGGCTTTTAAAAACGGATATCTTTAATGATGTAGCACACGTCTTATCTCTCTGACTACCGGGTTTCGGCGCGTTTAGATTGTTTTAAATAACAATTTTTTGCCTGAATATGCCTACAAATATCTTTATATAGTTACTACTAATAAAACGTTTATTAGTATGTACGTGTATGCTTTGGATGAAACATTTATAGCATCTGTTAAAACATTATTCTGTAATAACGGCGACATGTGATGGGAAGTCGTGCAAGTGCCACTTACGTCACACGGCTCTGATGAATTTAAATAAATTATACTAGCCGTGCCTTTGGGATTAACAATAAGAACTTTGTTAGGTGATAATTTTTCCCGTCTTTGGAACATTTTCCATTGATGCCTCGCTCCTCGATTAATGATGATGAACATAATTTTTCAGTTCTATAATATTACTTAGTATGAATACAAAAGCACATTTTTTTATATTTAATAACTTCTTGTATTTATGCGTCTGGAAATTGCTGTGCCTAATCCATGAGCTGCTAAATTAAATCATGCTTTAGATCCAGTTATGAAGACAGGTTAATAAATTATTTCTTATTCTATTCAGTATCCTTATAATATATAAAACGATTATGATTTAATCCATACATTTCTAATATCCTCACTTCCTTATATCACACCGAAGCCACAGTTCTAACGTTTATAATTTACGGGCGTATTTAATAAGCGGTAATTCCTAAGTAAGAGTTTCTTGCCGGTTCTTCTCAGAAGGCTAGTTTCCGAACTGTTAGTAAATTCTCGAGATCATAAGTGCCTTACCAGGGCGCTAAACTGAATAAATATTTTTCATTTAAGTACATTTTCATTTTCATTTTTTCTCTTTTCAGATACTTTTAAAACCTAAAGGACATTTTAACATTGGACATCGTTCTCGACAGCTGGGGCCGTACCATGACCTCTTATTGCCATGTGTTGAAAACTATTTTGATATGCTTATTATTTATGTTTAGGTTTTTATTGTTGTATTTTTTATCTTTCAGTTGTTTAGAAGTTAAGTTGTCAAATAAATACGTTGTTATGTCAGCTGCTTTTTTTCACTGCTCTCTCTTCTAATCTTGTTTAAATTCGCTATCGTCTACACCATGATAGTTCTACAATGATAACGAAACAAATGTATATATGACGTGTATAAGTCTGTCACTCTCACACATCCAAACTACCAACTATCATGGCAATAAGTCTATGGTAAGGACGCTGAAATAGACGTACCTACCGCTGGAGCCCAACCATGAGCTCTTATTGCAATGTTAATGCAGTTGTGCGACAGTGACTAAATACTAAATGAGTGAAACTATCATGGCAATAAGAGCTCATGGTAAGGCCCCTGTTCATATTAAAGCAGAATCCAGTTGCGATGACACTTCGGTTGAATGGACTCTTATGACCTTATTGTAAACATTAAAATTATCAGTATTTTCACTCCTTTTAGGACGTAAATATATGTACTTTTATATTTATCTAAATCAGGAAAATTTTAACAATTTGTCATAACATAAAACTATCATTGGAGCGCGAATACCTATATCGAGAGCAAATACATTGGCCCAATAAAAAAAGTCACCAACTATTCGGATATTTTATTAAATATCTCGAGACACCAGATGGCAAACATGAGAGATGTGAGGTCATCGACGATGTCTCTCACATTATAATTTACCCAACTGGAAACTATTCAATTTAACTAAGAATCGAATGAAGATAATAAGTAAGTATCTTGACGGTCTTCTCTGCGGTACTTGTCGGTTCTACTCTGACTTTTGTGTGTATCTCAGAAGACGATGGCAATTCCATCAACGTTTAATGCCCAATCAAGAACAAAACTATTTTTTTTTATATATTGATGTGTTTGACGATTTGATTTATAAAGCAGTTAGTCTGTAGAAAACTCGGGTAGTTCTAAAATCGTAAGTGTTTCGGCACATGATGATCATTTAGATTAAGCCGAAAAAAAAAAGAGTGAGACTGACCCGAATAAATGACTGGTTGATTTAATAAATAAATTTAAGAAATGGTAACCCATAACTTTATTTACACAGGGTTATTAGTAATACGACGGCAATATGTTACGGGGACGTAGGGGAGGTAATTTGTAATAAAATTACACCTTATTATAATAATATAAATACCCCTAAATGTCAACCATTGTGAGTGGTTTACCAAAATTGCAAATTTTGTAGTTCAGATTTAAAAATGGTTATAGATATTACGATCCAAGCAGATTTGTTTGTTTGTTTGTATTGAATAGGCTCCGACACTACTAGACCGATCTTGAAAATTCTTTCAGTAATCGATAGCTACATCATCAGCGAGTAACATAGGCCATATTTTATCTCCTAATCCCACGGGAACGGGTACTACGCGGAAGAAACCACATGACGTCCGCTAGTAATTATTATAAAAAGTAATATAAATAGGAAAGATTTGTAAGTAAGTATATTTGTAGCGAATTGACTCAAAAAGTACTAGACCGATTTAAAATATTCTTTTAACATTTGAATGCTACATTATCAGCGAGTAACATAAGCTAAATTTTATCTCCGTACTCCCACGGGAACGTGAACTACGCGGGTGAAACCGCGTGACGTCCGCAAGTCGATAGTAAAAAGACCACACTTATTGTTATTTTCTTTAATTATCTAAAAATTACTCGGCGTGTGACGGGATGATAATATTGTATCGTGCGCACTAATTACTGTACAAAATATGTGCGTTCGACGACAGGAAGTGAGAGATTGAAACATCAGATTGCAGACCAAAAAAATGCAGAGAATGTAGATGTGTAGCTTTTTACTTTACACAGTGTGACAATTTACGAAGATTTTACAAGCATTCATAGGCTAAGCAGTAATTGTGTAAGCACAGTAATTGCTTATCACCAGACTGACGCCATTTACGCTTATTTGTAGCTTTAGTAGTATAAAAAAATACATCAGCTTTATAAAGAAGGTTCTGGAAGCTTTGAAACACAAATTCGTATCTTACTTACGCAAAAATATCAGTCAGCTTTTGAATACATGAAGAATAGTGATAAAAACACCACTAGGGTGGCAACAGGTGTGGACAATATAACGGAAACATTGTCAATTTAATTATATAAGCACCTATTAAGTGTTAGATATTCATAAAAGATACATACACCTACTTATTGTTGGTTGTATGATATCCGGTGGAGCTTTTGTTGGTCAATTTATAATTAAGTATATAAATTAATTATTAAATAACCTGTAACTACCAAGTACATTTATTTCCATTGTGTAGAAAGTGAATAAAGTGGCGTATTCTTCAAATAAATAGATTACTGATGTTTACCCAATTAAATGAACACGAAATTCTTGCACCTCCTCACCTCGAGTATTTGTCGGAAATATTCACGAGATTATGTACTTGCAGAAACCTCCATCGAAACATAGATTGATGCACCCCAAATCGCTTTCGGATAAGCTGGTAAGAAGGTATCTCCAAAATGTTGATAGCATTTCATTCATCGCGCGCAATCAATGAAATGTTCATAAAGCGTTGAACTCTAGCTAGACAATGTTATTGTGTAGGAACCTGACGGTAGCGAATTTATTTACTTCGTAAAAAATACCACTCGAATAACAGAACCACCTGTACCATCATTTCTAATGATGAATGAGTGAACTGAGATCACTGTACTCCTTTACTTTGTTCCACTTTAGTACAAATCACTTTTGTCAAATCTCTCAATAACAAAGGAAACAGTTGCATATAATTTGGTGGACCCTACCATGCAGAAAATACAAAGGCCTAACCTGGATGTTGTCGTTATAACGCAACCGCGGGGAGCCCGGCGCACTCGGCCGCTCAAGCAGCAGGAGTTCAGTGAGAACTATCACCCCGAAGACGGCGAAGAACATTATAAATATGAAGAAGCTGATATTGGCGCGCTCCTTGGCGCGGGAAGGCGCCGCGCGCGCGCGCCACTTCATCGTACCGGCTGCACTTGCATCGGCCCGTGGCGAACAGCCCGCTAGCTCGCGCGCCTCGCTACTGAATCACCAGGCTCGGGGCCGGAGCGCCATACCCGCCCGAACCGCACGGCGGGTCGCGTCACAACACAACACACACTCCCCACACACTAAAATACCATCCCATTACAAAGGTGGATTGACAAGACTCCCTCACGCTGGGTGGCAATCGTAGCAAAATCTTTTATACCCTAACAAATATTTTAACGAATGGATGTGAGTTATGATCATCAAAACAGAAAAAGAACATAATTATTATATACACGAATAATTTAAAAACTAGCAACTTGTAAATTAAATATAGTATAAGTTCTATTCATGATTGTTAAGGAATATAAAACAGATATGTAGAACAATTTCCACCACAAAAGTAGCTATGATAGAGGTAGCAACACAATCAGGCACTCAAAACGCATGCGCGCCCGCCCTCCGCTCAATGACTTGACGCTCAATGTAAAAAGTCCTCATTACTGCCAATCATATTATTACGGAATACTGACAGACAAAGTAAGGCATCAAATTATAGCAAATAAGCAAACAGCCCGCTAAGTCAAATACTCACAATCAGCTTATTATTAGGTATGCTAACTGCTTTATTAGCAGGTCGGTAGGTCTTGGAAATTTCTCCAAATAAAACATTACTTAAATACTTATCCACCAAGCAATAATTCATGTTTCACCTGATAGTCAATTGTAAAAAAACATTTTTATTTACATATAATCGGTAAGCTTAGCTAATTTCGAGCTAATTTAATTTCCTAAGGTCTAACTAAATGCATTGGACCCGGAAAGATTTCTTTCAAATAGATTTTCTGAACCCTTCCATTTCCAATCACTCGAAAACATCCTGCAGGTAAAATTTGTGTTCAACATTATATTATATTGTACCTTCATCGTCAAGATTTATCGAACTAAAAGTGGTATCTACTAATAGGTTTGTTTCGCTATCTTGGAAACGGATGGATCGATTTTGTTGAGACTTTCACTACCTGATAGCTGATGTTATAAGACATAAGTTAGGTACTTACGTCATCACCTCCTTATTTTTTTCCATTTTCTTTAAGTTTTTATAGTATGTAGACACGTCGAATTTTGTCTACACGTGAAACCACGAGGCAAAAGTATTAGAATATGTATATTGTTTATACTAGTTAATTTCCTTTCTTTGGATAGCCCGTAGGTAATACCTCGTTTAGTGTGGTATTTTTATAATACCATATTTCGCGCGTAATTTCCCGTATACACTTAGATTTTCAAGGCAAACAACAGACGTGAATCATCCAGTCGCTTTTTAAATTTACAAAATAAGCTCACATAACTCTTCAGTCTTGTCAGTCGGGTAAAAGTTAATAGATTAATAATTAATAGGTTTCAATTTAATTCATATTTCACGTCGATCCGTGACATCTATAGTTAAAATAATATAATATCTGTGGAGTCTGTATTACAAAATTTATTAAAGTTCACTTCACTTAATTTTTTTTTTGTCTTTGCACGGTTGTTGGATTTACAGGACTTGATAAAAATACGTTAGGAAATAAAATGTTAGCAATGCTTTTAAAATAGACATAAAAAAACTCTCGATATTATATTCAAAGAGTAAAATCAGTTCCTGTCAGTCTGACATTGATTGACCAAATGACAGTGACAGTACGTCCCTAAAATCATTCATTGCGGTACAAACATAGTTTCATCTGATTGGCGTGTAGTTATTTTCTATTTAGACTGGCGAACTAATTTTTCTACAAAAATGGGCCAAGAAGAATGTCCGCCAGATACTAATTTATTTCGATCAATTGCTAATAAACTGTTCAATACAATAGATGCACCAGTAACATGGTTCCGAGGTAAGATCGAAAAATCGTATTGTTATGTAAGTAGGAATGGTCTGTAGTAAACTGACGTATTGTGCTGCAGATACTGTTGTGGTGCCCAACCAGACGAAGTACCCATGGTACCACCAGAAGTTCCGTCGCGTGCCTACTATCGACCAGTGCTACACTGACGACGTCGTTTGCGATTACGAAGCCAACTCGCAGTTCAAACGTGATAGGTTAGTTTTTGGTAAATAGAAGTTTCATTGAGCATATTTTGTCAAGACTGGCTGCTAAATAGATATACATATACACAAATAATACCACATTCCAGGCAATAAATCAATATTTTTTTTATGATTACTACTCTATACTTTCACTACTTTAGTTTGTAATATATACCTGTTTATTACAGGGCTGTTGACTCCGAGATTCTCAATATATTGCGCCAGCGCTATGAGGACTGTATGATGTATGAGACCCCTGACCATCTCACTGTCTGCAAACCTCTGCTGGACAAGTATAAAGATGCTGAAGAAGCCTGGTTCATCAAATGTGAGTTAAACTACAAATAGTAATACAAATCTAAATGACATGAGGGTTCCTTGTTATATAGGTAGAGATAGAATCGACTTCTAAAACATCCTTGATAACACAAGGTGCAGCTTACATTATGGAAACAAACCCTTACATCTATTCATATAAAATGTATAATATAGTAAATGGTAAATACTTTAACTACCTACTTGTTCTTTATGTTTACCCCTCTGAAAACCCAATGCATGCCCCTGGTTTTGACTAACCAGACAGGTACAGCTTAAGCCGCTTGTCCTAGACACATTAAATTTATAAGGTGTTCTTAGTGACATAGAATTGAAGGACTGATATTCTTCAATTTGTTAGGATTCCTTCTACATACATATATTGCACATAACCACATGTGTATATGGGATGTACTCAAAACACATGTCAGACTGGTAAGATACTAAAATTAGCCTCAAGATTATGGTTACTATCCCCATACATAAACTAAACAGCCAACATTTCGCTGTTTATAATTTGAATCACATTCAATGGCAAAAAATGTATTACTTTGATATATTTGCTGCTTGATATATTCAGTTTTAGATTTAAATTTTTTAAATAAAACATGCATAGCTATTTAGCCTCCACCTGCCACCTTACAACATGCAAAGTCCACGGGTTTGGCACACCTTCATACAGTTTGCAGCCTCAGTCAGTTGTTGTGGCCACTGGATTGAACCTACATTCATAAGTGCCATACCAGGGCCTAAACTGTCATTTTCATTTCATTCATTCGAATCATCTCAATATTTAACTCGGAACAAACCTTATATTTGGGTCCTGGAACTTAATGTAGCTAGGTGGTGATTTTATAAATTTTATGCAATTAATATCTTGAAGAGATTGAGAGAAATGTGTATTACATTTGAGGTTTTGTGGTACAGATGGTGATTTAGGAGCTTATGCAGATGCCAAAAAAGCATATTTGAAGCAGAAGCACCGCATGGTTTGGGAGCGGCGCCACGGTCCCCTCTCCGACGTGACCAAGTAATAACACACCACTGCCCATTGTTCACCTAATGTATATATGTAGATGTTATTGTCATTACAATAAACCTAATAAAATATAGTCCTGGTTTCCTTCTTTGTTTTCTTAACATATAGGTAGGAGATACAACAAACAAGTGTTTATTCAAAATATAACATTTATTTTCCAACTACATTTTGCATGCAATACTGATACTAGTTCTACACATACATTGATTCACTAGTTGGAAATTTAACAAGAAATAAATGATCACAGAATTACGAAGATGTAGAAAAAATAATACTAATCTTATACATCTCTTACTGTACTTGAAAATTACTTATGACTACCTTATTTGTTAAAAATTTAAAACTTTGTTGTTGGTCACATAAAAGTAAAATAGCTTATAAAGTACTTAAATGTATCTGCTACAGTCTTAATAAATCCAATCAACTTAAAACTTAAGTAACAACTATTTCTTAATGATGGGACATTGTAGCCAAATTTGAATCACAGTAATATCCAATACCAGCCACCACTAATTATTTAGAGTCATACAAATAAAACAATCTATATAAATATGTGGACACTATTGTCAATTGCTATCAATTTCAAATCAAACAGATGTAACAAAAATGCGGAATGGCAGTGCTGACGACAAAATAAATACAATATAGTTGGAAAAACATACCAGCAAATTTGCAAGAGCCTGCTTACAGTAGTTTTGTAAATAATTATTAATACAATTCTAAAATATCGAGTTCCACATCAATATATTTTTACGTTAACAATTTATAAAATAATCGATTGTGCTATTAATTATCGATATTGTATTTGTACAGATTTATAAATAATGCATTTATGTACAAATTATATACCTAACTATGTTGAGGTATGGTTAATTTTAGATAAATGTTTCATTTTGTACGATTGAACACATTAATACGTAACTTATGTATGTCATAATGTGTACGTAAATTTTCAATTAAGTTATTCTTGAAATCGATCAATACATTAATATCGAATGAACAAGTTTTAGACTTAATTGCAGCACTAATGAAATACAGTGCAAATATAAACTAAAATGTACACAGGACTGGAACCAAATATGGCATATATCAATACAAGTGTATCACACAGTTGTATGTTTGCCTTCAATTTTAGATTTTGGATTACATACAAATACTAATAATTAGAACTTAGAGAGGTCAATAATTTCCTGGTAAAGTTATATTAATTCAGAAGACTAGTCTTACAACGAACGTATATCGTAAGCAAGAAGCAACATTCCTTTTGAACATATTTCGGACATGTCATTCTGCTGACTGTGCGCTTTATTCTAACGTAACATCTAGTAAATGTAGTAATTTAATAAAATACATAATTTATATATTCAATATAAAATCGCAATGACAATATTTGTTATCTAGATTACAAAAATATCAATGTGGAACTACAAAATACTTAACGAGCTCGCAAACAAACTCCATCATTGCACATTAGGCACAAGCATATTATTTAAAATTATAAACCTACATCTACATTCATTCAATTCAATATAATTATAAAATATCTGAATGTTCGTAATTGACTTCGCGTTGTGGCTGGATCATTGTTATGTCGTGTTGTGTCTCCAACCATTGAATACATTGAAATTATAAGTTTTTCAAATTTTGAAGAATGTAAATGTATATCTAAAATTACATAAATTCGAAAATTTTACATCTATGGCCGAGATTGTCTGTTGATAAACAGACATTATATTATACGTAATGCACAGTTACATTGCATGCAATTATAGAATCACGAGATCACATATAAGGATAAAACTCTTTAGACAAAAACCAACAAATTGTATGATCATTGTACTTTAGCAAGTGTTCAAAAAATGTTACCAGTGCATCGTTGTATTGCCATAAACATGTTACCTACACACTAAGCCTTACACAACATTGAGCCTCAAACCATATTATTGATATGCACACCTTAATGTTACCTATTACAAGAATGATAACACAATTCATATATCAATAGACCAATCATCGATCAAACAAACATACGTTTAAATTTCATATCATTCTAATAATATTAACATTATGGTTTATGTATGTTTCAGTTCTTCCTCAGTGTTTTAAGTTTAAACCTAAGAATAATATAAACTGTCAAAAGGTAAAATAAAAGAAGTTGATTACATCACATGTAATATCAACCACATGCAATGTAACCAACCCTACAATTAGCTCACAAAAGCAGAGAAAGACTCGAGACAATAATTAACTCCTAATAGAATAAATAGATTTATATCATTGCTGTCAATTAAATTAAACATTAGAGAAATCAACAATATAAGAGAATATCATAGGACAGTCACAACGAACAATTGGTGGCCGTTAATGCTAACTTGGTAACATTTTAAGAATGCATCATAAGATTTCTTAATCTAAATAAACACACAAAAATATACACGATCTAAAACGTTATTGTTACGGACATCACAATTTATAGGACACTTTAGTCTAGTGAATAAAATTCGTTGCGACCCTGGGTAGACTCCGTAGCGTCGATATGCGCGGAACACAATGTTGAACGTACCTCGCTGACATATGCCACTGTTGGGTAACAGTGTAACGTGTTGGGAATACTGCTCTGGGTGGCTCTGGTGGGGATGGAATCAGGCGCTCGCATCGAACTGCGCCGCCAAGCGAGTGCGACCTAAGCAAACAATAAATGTGAATCAATCTTGCTATTCCATTGCAGTTATTGTGCGGTTCGAACAGTGCGGGGTTTCTGCGTCAATAGTAAAGTATATTGAAGACAATACCACCTATAAGACACATTTTTTACGTCAAAGCCATATATAAAATGTCTGGGACAGCAACGGACTCATCATCACGTTGGCACTTAATCGTCTTCAGTGATAAGTTGATGGTCGCTATTACAACACACTCTTCTGTGGAGGCGTATCAAAGTGTTTCATTTGCATCGCAAATTCTCTTTTGCTGCCAATGAGGTCTTTGGTCGAAACCATATTCTAATCTACGTTGATATTAGTAACATGCAGGCACTTTCAATAACGCTTACGTTTTTCCTGTGAGAGTAATGCCGTCGGAGCTGGCAGCGCACTAGCGGGTGGGGAGCACCAGATATTCGACTTCGGAGATTCAAACACTCGGGAGCCCTGTGAATGAATAACACATTCTCAATATTTTGATGGTAAGTGGTCTGATAGGTGGTGACAGGTGTGTGTATATATGTAGGTATATAGTGTTAGGTGTGTGTGAGTGTGTGTTGGTGTGTACGTGCCTTCTGTCCGGGCGGTGTGTCGTGCAGCGTGTAGTCCTCGAGCGGGCGCGGTGGGTCCCTGCCCGGGGCGCGCACTCCGGCGACCAGCGCCCAACGCCCGCCGGCCTCAGTGAACACCTCGCGGTACTGCCGGAGGAACTCCACCATACCCTCCACGCCTACACAATACACCATTGTTATAAACGAGATGGAACAATTACATTTAGGTTTGTTGAACTACTTAAAATTTCCCACAGCGTCATCATCATCCTGCCGGTATCCCATTTTATTTGGGGTCGGCGTGGTGTTCGTACAGCTTTTATGTTCCTATGTACATAAGTGAGGATGAATAAATTGTAAATTAACCTTCCCTATTAAATGCATTTGTCAGTCTCGCTAGACATACGTTCAAACCTCAGGCAGAATATGTTTTCGAAACTTCTGTCCCTTGTCACACCAAACGCTTTATGTAGAAGAAAACATCGTGAGGAAAAACTGTAACTGACAAAAAAGAGGAGAAGGGCGAAAGAGCGACACAGTAACATTTAGATAACGCTTACCATTATTTACTTTAGGCATAGCCACCACTAGGTTTGTAAAGAAAATGTTTGTACAATTGAATCTTACCTTCGCTGAAAGGTGGTGTGGGTTCGTATCTGGCGGTATACTCCATGTATATCTCGAGAGCCGAGAGCGGTGGGCGGTCGTTGAGCAGCTGAGCCACTCGCCACACAGCACGCCACATCGACGATAGGCACAGCCGTTGGGACGACAACTCTACCACCTATGGAAATACCAATGTTTGCAATTATTTCAATTAATTGATGAAAGCCACGGACGGTGTTGGTTCTTACTGCCGCCGTTGCTCGCGTTGGCGAAAACGCAGAATTGGATTTTTGAAGAACCTGATGAGCTCAAAAACGATTGATAGTTTCACAAATTGACACAAAATGTAGGTTTATTAGAAGTGAGTGATGGCAGCAGATGTGGGTCGGTGTCGTCGTGGATGCAGTAGGCGGCGGCGAAGTAAAGCGAAGGGTCTAGTGCAAGTTTTTCACTGCCTCCGTCACAAGTCACCGTGTCGACGTAAACGCAGATTTGTATAGGTACGGAACAGCGCCTTTGTCGGTCTAAAGATGACACTATTGTGAGCCCATACAGCACTCAGGTATATAGTAGAGGTCGAGTGTTACATACCCCGGCGGCGGCGAGGTGCGGCAGATGGGGGTCGGTGCCCACGAGGGTGCGGTAGGCGGCGGCGAAGTACTCGTATGTGGAAGCTCGCGCCACACTACGGTCGGCGCTTAGCGCGGCGCAGGCGGCCAGTAGGGCGCAGCCCCACCGAGCGCCGCCCGGCCCCAACGCCATGCCGCCCTCCACGCTGCCGCCGCACGCGAACACCAGCTCCTCCAGCGAGCCCACGTTCAACATGTCCGGCTGGACGGGGGGGTCGAAATAAACATTTCAGGTGCCGCCACAAATTATGAACGTCTGTCTCTGACTGCCTGTATGGCGGGACGCTAATAAAATACATGCGCAGTTTGTTACCTTCACAGTTATCCCCACTTGTTTATTACTATTTTCGCTGAGCGTTCATAACTGGTATTACATAACTCATATTGGGACTCTTTTGTCGCTTATTATGTTACCTCACTAAATCAACCTATGCATATAATATTCAGAGACCTGACTGACTTGCCAAACAAATTAAAGCCCTTCCAAAAATGTGTTCACAGCCTTCCTGTAGAACCTTTCCAATATCAAATTTAAAAATTATACTAAGTAATGAAATGTACATGATGCCGGCTGAGTTTCTTGCCGGTTCTTCTCAGAAGGCTAGTTTCCGAACCGGTGGTAAATTCTTCGAAATTCATAAGTGCCTTACCAGGGCCTAAACTGAATAAATCATTTTCATTTTCAAAGATCAGTTGGTATGGTACCTGAGGCGGAGCACCAAACTGCTGTGCGTAGTGTGTAGCCAGCAGCGGCAGCGGCACGGGCGCCAGCGCAGCGAGCCGCTGAGCCACTACGGGCCGCGCCATTCGCCGAGATAGACGCACTGAACGCTCGCCACACACTTCGGGACGTACGCATACCTATACATAATATCACACTTTTATTACAAAATGTCCAAATACTGTTAACGATACCAATTAACGTTCCTAAATAAGGACTAAACTACTTCAAAATATCGTTATTTCATTAGACGCTTTAATAAAGTACTTTAAGATCGTCAGTCAGAACGACATGATTATATTCAGGATTATACATGCTACATGATGCTTTGCATGATGAAGCCAAAATGTATTAATTACTCTTTACAAAATTTTTTTACAATTTAGATAAACATAAAATTAATCACATGAATATATAAGCCCGTGGACACGTCAGATATTCAAAACTAAGACTAAACATTTTTGTGTTCGTCTGACTGCGTCTATTCACGGCAACAATTCGAAAACTTTGATCAAATTCCACCCTTGTCAGTTGTGTATACGCACCGTGTCGGGAAGCATCTCTAGCAACTCTAGCAACTTCACGCAGCCGTAGTGAGCGACGCGTAACTGGCGACCGAAGTGTGCGTGATAAGCAGGCACGAATCGGCTGAATTCCATGCGCAGGTTAGGCGTGTAGCACAGTAATTCCACCGCCTGGCAACATGTACCTCATGTTATTCAAAGGTAACATAAAATTGTCGTAACACTATAAAGTATACTAAAAAGACATCCAAATTTCATTCATCTAATAAAACTCCAACAGGGTTATCTCCATAGGCTAAATTAGTCACAAACTAGAATTGTAAACACCATTGGACACATGCCACACATGGATTTAGCATGTTTTAAAGTATTTTTTATATAAATGCATAAAAACAATGTTATATATTTTTTTATTGCATTAATCCTACAACAAACCAATTGAAACATATTATTTACGACGTTTGAAACACAAAATAAAACTGACCTCAGCAGCGAACTGGACAGTCCTCGACCGTTCTTCAGGAGTAGGCGTGCGTCGTGGCAACGACAGAGTACCGTCAGGTGCAATAATGACTGCTTGGGGAGCCACACGTTGCATCAACTCGGGCAGAGTGCACACGCCATAATCGACGGTTGAGAATTCACGACCAAACGTAGCTTGGTACAGTTGTGGTATATCTTGGATGCCAACGATACGCGCCGGCGCCGCCTTGAGCACTTTAACTAAATCAGAAGTCCAACGGCGAGCCTGCGCCGCTGCCGATATTGTTATCACACGAGACGACCCCGAGCCGAGCACCTGTTCACAAAATGTACATTATAACGTAAACTTGGATATGGTAAACATATTTACTTCATCCTATTAGGGGGTTAAATGGAGGACGAAAGTTTATAATTTTTGAAAAAAAGATTAAAAAACTAGCCAATTGCTTTACGAGCCCTAAGAAATTTAAGTTTTGATTCCCTTGCGAGTGTCAAATTATGCAAATTATGAGACACAAAATCTCATCATTTCAAGCATTACACTCAGAAGAATGATTTTATCTGAACTGAAAGTCAATTTAGACCTGAGTATTTAATATAAATTTTAGCTTAATACCTTGAAAAAGAAGAAGTCCTATGAGGATTCGTTTATTCTTTTGAGATAACATATCAAAAACATTTATATAAAGTGATATTTTAAATTGATATAGAGGCCCTATAAAACGATAGAATGCAAAGCTCACCACAATGCTGCTGCTGAGCGCGGCGAGCAAATCCGGTAACTTAGTGAAACCGTAATCAGCTACGCGGCATTGACGTCCGAAATGATGATGGAATGCCGGAATAAGTCTGGAAATATACAATTTATTGTACTCAAATACACTCCTTAATACTGTTAATGCATTTTGAGGTTTCAAATCTTAGGAATTCCTTCAGACAGACGAGGTATAGTAACTCACTTGCTGAAAGTAATGCTGCACCTCGGCGCGGTACGCAGCAGATCCGTGAGTTCGCGCTCGAACAACGCCAACATTGGCTCCAACGCTGGAGCGGTGCGAGGCCTCTCACGTTCGCCGCTTGATCGGGAGCTCTCGCCTAGTATACATACAATTTATTTAAGCACAAATTATTCCAGATGTGTAGGCACTTTTCATCGAAGATAATAAATCGCCAGTGACAATGGTAGAGTCCCTCGCCGGCTCAGGCACTATAAACAACCTCTAGTAAATAACGGTCATCGTCATGTCTCAGGCTATAAATACATCTTTACACATATTCATGTTTCTTAAGTATGTTTTCCATCATCCATATATTTTCTATCACCAAGTTTTAGAAGTTTTAGTTTTAGAAGAACTTCACTTGCAACTACGCAAACCAGACGTCCAACACGTCACGATATTATGTGAGTTCATATTTTTAAAATCAGTACTTTAAATTAACGGGGTGATCAGCTATTTTTCAGGCATTAGTTTGGTTTAGTGAAGTTATTAGAATCAACACAAAATGTATAGTTTTAAACAGTAACTTTACTAACTTTGCGCCTGCGTGGGCGAGGGTGGCGAGTGTGGTGAGACCGGAGAGTTGAGGCTCCTTAGCAATAGATGGCGCGAGGGAGTATCGCGCACCAGTAGCGAAGGAGCGCTGCGCAGGAGCAACTCGAGCGACACTCCTCTTCGCCCGTCGCGCATCAACGGCGGGAATCGCGCCTCGTAGCACTCCACGAAACTAAACAAACGTAAACAATGTTATACTTTTGATAATTATCTCAATTTAATATATAAAATTCTCGTGCCGCGGTGTTTGTTATCAAACTCCTCCGGAACTGGTGGACCGATTTGAATGAAATTTTTCGAGAGAATGGGCCAACATCTATTTTTCATACCCCTAAACAATAAGGGTGATCCACTCCAAAAAAAATATGGCAATACAACGTTTCCCGGGCACCGCTAGTGATACAATAACATTAAAACTCCATCTCATGCTTGGAATAAATGCTCACAGTACTTGGAATAAAACAAAAAAGTTTTGAATGAAAAATTCAAATCTTTTTTGTTCGTCTTCACTCCTTCCAACAAGTCCTTGAAAGACCACTGCGATTTCCACAATAGATAAATAGAGGGTAGAGGTTGGTTTAGATATGTAATTAACCCTTTTGCTCACAAATACATTTATCTGCGTTATCGAGCAGCAGAGGGATAACCAAATTTCAAGACAACTGGTCCATTCCTACATCAAGGTAATTTACCTGAGCAGAGGAAGTATTCCTCCATGATTCTCGAGCAGCAGTTTGGAGTTTCTAGCGAGCACGGCAATCTCCATGAACACCGGTTCAAGAATGCGGCTACCGTCCTCGTGGCCGGTACTGAGCGTGGCGTGCACGTGGCACCTCCACGGCGCCTCCTCCATCTCCGCACTAGTCGCCGGACGGAGGTCTACCAACTGAACCATCCGACCGAAACCCTCGTGGATCACTACTGTGTCCTTCACCTACGATATTAAAAAGCAAGTTCAACATTTTTGTTTGACTTCGTCAAATTTGCATCACGATGAACCAAGTAATTTGCGCAACGGGATAGATTGAGGTAGAGATTTTTTTATTTAAATAGTCAAGCAAAATCGAACACGAGGCAGGACTCGAACCCACGACCTCTACAATCCGTGCAGTTGCTAAGTCGTCTTAGCTACTCATAATCTCACCACATGCGTCGAATATTTTCCTGCTACTGCTCATATTTTTATGTATAAGACGATTTTAAGAATTAAGAAAATTAAACATATAATATCTAATATAAAGAGTATGCTACGCTTTGCAATTTACAGATAAAAATATCCCTTAAATCTACTTATAAGCCTTTTTAATTTAACGGTGATAAAGATGAATTACCTTCGCAATGTCTGACGTGGTGAGCGCGCAGCAATGGCGGCTGGCGTACGCGTCTCGAAGTCGAAGCAGTGGGAGGGTGTGATCCTAAAACAAACAACACTCTTTAATATAATGGTACTACTTAATCAAAAAATTCCGATAGCAGTGTGATTTGACCATCGCTTTCAAAGTATAAACGATACGATGCACGATAGGTTTAGAATGATGAATGGCCTAGAATGGAAAAAATAGGTCATCCACGAAGAAATTTGACGACGTCTGCAAAACGTACTCTAGATTACAGCAAACATACACTCATGTCCTACTGGCACCTAATTATCTTCAGTTAGAAGACGTGTGTTGCTACACCTCTACTTACATATTTTGCTATAAGACGAGATCATATGAAACACCAAACACCGAACACTATCTATCTACAGAACAGCTACACTACATTAATACATATAACGCACCTTCTGATCGAGAAGTATGGCACGCAGGCGGGCGCGCAGTATATCTAGATTGGGAGCGGGCGACGGCCTGCCTAAGGCCAGCTCGAGCCGGCGGCCCATCCAGTGGGCGTCGAGCCGCCGCTTGTGGATCCTGGCGATGGCGAGCCTCGCGTCCCACTCGGAGCGCAACACCACGCTGCCGAGGGGACCCTCGCCCGCCGCCCACACACTCACGCGAACCACGCTCATGAACTGGTTGAACAGCTGCGTCAACATCTCCTACGCAACGCACAAAAGATTTGTGTCAAGTCTCATCAAGTTCTACCCAAGCGAATTTTTCATAACTTATGGGTGGTATTGAATAACTTTAGCTAAACTTTAATATGCGAGTTATTACAAAACGTGGTTTAAACGCAGACTATACTAAACTTGGACTAAAACTATATCAATCCCTTCTTAACCGACTTCAAAAAAAGGAGGAAATTCTCAATTCAGCTGTATGTTTTTTTTTATGTTTGTTAACTTTTTTACACAGTCACTGCTGCTGAGGTGAACTGATTTGGAAGATTATTCTTAATTCGTGTCACAGAAAGAAATGGAGCTACTTTTAAGCCAATGACTATCTTACATACTATATTGTATTAAAAGGGTATGAGTTTTTCATTACAGGTAGTATTTATAAACTAGGTCGTATTCCAATCGTTATTTTGTGAGAATATAAGAAATCTGTAATTATTTATTACTTGATTTAAAAATCTAACACGTTGTTGAGTATCTGCTAGTCTAATTATAGTATTATTGTCTTCGGGCGTGGAAACGTGTGCAAAATATCAAACAACGCGACAACAACAATTGAATGAAAGCAAGAGTTGCATGCAAATTTTGTTTGCATAATACCATTACAACGTACAACAAAGTTGTTTGACAAAAGACATGATAAACTATGCAAAGATATTTTTGAAGTGAAGGAACTCTCGTGATTGCAAACTTCACACATATATATATATATATCTCTTCTATTATTTCTTTTTACTACTAACAATACCCTTGCCATTTGCTACCTTCGCTTATCATTCGATCACCGAAGTTGAGCAACCCTAACACAAGCCAGTAGTTGGACTGGTGACCGAGTGATTTCCCTCCGGGCCTGGAGTAGCACGTTAAGACGTCGATGCTGGTTGTTTTATCGGCACTTAATCAAGTAAGGCCCAAACAATGTGAGATGAGGCCATGGAGATGATTATTGTGATATCCTTGAAGTTTTAAAACGTATAATACCTGAAGAACGGTGGGTTCCAAAGGCGGCAGGTTGGAGACGGTGAGCTCGGCAGTGGATTCAGGCTCGCCCTCACTCTGCTCGCTGAAGCTGGACGAGTTCCACGGAGAAATGGCACGGCTCTGGCTATTGTCCCGAGGACGGTTATCCTCGCTATTGCTCGAAGAACATCCTGACTGGTCCAAGTTCACCGAACCTAGTAAAAAAAACTTATGTTTTATAGATCTTTCTATATGGTTGGATCTTAATCAATGATCTCGCATTGACGTTCCTTCCACAAATGTAAGCGTTAGAAACAGACATAGATGATCTATGGCTGTGGGCTTTGTTTTTGCTATTATTGCCCCTGAAATTGCAAACCGTTTACTAAAGTGCAAGCATTCTAAGTTACTTTATTAATCAAGGTGTCATTTTACTGTTACATTTTCTTACATATCTATACCAGCCAATAACTCTTTATAAACGAAAACGAGTAAAATCGCTAACTTACCATGGGTGCCCCTAATCTTCCTGGGTTTGGGTGGTGGAGGGCAGAAGTCCAGAGGTGGCGGCGTGGGCACCGGCAGTTGCTGTAAGGCCAGCGCCCACTCGCTAGCAACTGCCTGCACGCCGGGGTGGGTACCCATCTCATGGGGAGAGGGGCACATCTGTCCAACATATACATTTCATTGACCAACCAAATACTTTCGGCGGGTTTAGAACCCGCGATCCTAGAGTACCAATGTAGAAGGAGGGATAAGAGAGGTCGCTCAGTCGCTCGCTGTGCTAGCAATAGTTGTCATTATGTAAGCAAAGGCATTTTATTGTTTATAAGGTAGGCAACACGCGAGTGACACTTGGTGTTACAAGCATTCATAGGCTGCAGTAGCCGCTTAGGATCAGATGGACTGTTTGCTTATTAGTCGCCTTATATAGAAACTGGTAGATAGTTCAACCCGTGGGTCCAGCCATCATGCCAGTATCAAATTACCCATCCAATGGATTATTTAAGGAATTTAACAACACTATACCAAACAATAGTAGCCTGGCCTGTTTTCTAAGTACATACTCCTAATATCAAATTAGGTATATTTTGGGGTTGTAGGTAAAGAAAGATATGTTCATTCAAAACAATATTATCATTTATATTATTCTGTAAAGAAAAAACAAAGGACTGTCATTCAACGATACAATTTAATGTAATACGATTAGATCCTTGATGGTTCATTCACTGTTTCAGTAATCGTGGCCGTATGACGTTTGTTCTATTTTACATCTGACGCCCTTTGTGTCACATGCAAAGTGAGTTAAATCAACATGAATGCACAAACAGTATATTTTTTATGCAATGAACAAATAACCAATGAACATACGTTCATTGTTTATTTCAAATTATGGTGATAATATTCACCATCTGTTCAAATATTCAACTACCATTTTACATAAAGCGAAGTAACGGTATCACCTATTCGATTAGAAGAAACAAATACATATTTCATATCACCATTAAGTCGTGTCGCTCACAGAGTAGACAGTAACTTTAATATTATGTCTGTCAGTCAATCAGGACTTTGTATTTTATATGTACTTACAGATGAACAATAAATATATTTTACACATGGTCCCCAAATCCCAAACCATGCAATGTGCTTAAACAATAATATTCTTATCTATGTGAGCAAATATGCGCAATATAAACATATAATTCTCATATGTCTTCAGCGGGCATCGAACCCGAAACTTTACCATCTTTAACAAGTCAACTAGGGGCAGTAAGCCGAGCGCAATAAGAGCTTTTGCGCTTTGACGTTTCATTTGGTACCGAAAAATTAAATGTCAAAGCTAAGAAGTTCTTAATACGCGCTGGTTAAACGATCATAGTTGGCCCCCCTAACCGCTGGGCTATTAGGCCATAATGGAAATGTGTACACGTAGACATTATGCATGTACTGACCTGGTGAGCCGGTAAAGAGAAAGCGGCTCTGGTCGGCATATTGGCCGGCGCGGTGCTGTACCCCTCGTCACTCGAGTAGGTCGGCTGCAACACGCTGCGTGCATATCTAGTGCTGATCTTGCGACCGAACACATCCTCACCGTCCATACGCTTCAGAGCCCTAGTAGTAAAACAAAGTAATCAATACTTAGGCACCTGTACACTCAAAAAAGGCAAGTATAAATTTCGACACATGATGTGAAATCTCGAGTAAGCTCAGTTGGCAAAGAGACTGTACAGTTTGTCATGGGTTCGAATCCCACCTTGTTTTCGTATTTTTCCTAAGCACTTGAAGAAATTAATACTTCGATACAAATCCTACTGCGTTGCTTTACTGTGACGATACGGGAATTAATCCATATTTAAAAGGTATACATGTTTTTGAGTGGACGTAGATAGGTACCGTATCACCGGAACTGTTGATCTGATTCTACAGAATTAAGGATGTCACTAAATAATAGAAAGGTACACTAGCCCCGAGTAATGAAAACGACAAAATGTCGCGGGTAGTACCAGCAAAGTGTTTTAAACGCGTACATCGTGACTGCCGATGTTCCTGGTGTCTAGTGTTCGTGATATTTTAGCATCCTATTATTGAAATATTTTTTCCAGAAAATTGCATCCCTGATATATTTTATCTTTAGTGTGAACAACGCCCAAGTGACACTCTGACTGAACCTTTGTAATATAAAAATATGTTTAGTAATTGCATATCGTTAAAAGCTAGGCATACAAAAACAACCTATACAAAATATAACATCAGAAGTCGCGCGATATATCTGTCTGCTTCTCTGCACGGCTGATCGCATGTAGGTATATCAAAAACTTTAGAAACTTAACACACTGTGAATTTATAAGCTATCAATAAACTACCTACTAAGCTACTGAGCAGATTAATTCGTTGGGGACCTACGTAGTAACGTACCCAGAACATATTAAACAAAAACACTAAAGTTGTAATATACCTAAACAAGAAAAAAAAAAAATAATCATGGAGGAAAATACGTGTATGTAAGTACCTATCTCTATTTGTAGTAGGGGAGCCCACCATGCTAAATGGGGATTTACTCGAGCGTCATAAAGACCTATTGGGTTGCAAGCTTAGATGATAATAAGAAAAGAATGTCATATAATGTATACCTTTTCATCGGTGGGGGAAGCGGCTATAGCTATAGCAAATTTGTAAAAAAACTTATGTTATGTGGACATACTCGAGCGCGTCAGATATTGATGGCATAAATGTCCTACGTATTTTTAATAATGAATGTATGTTAATTTGATCGTTTGCATGATGAGGGTGGTCGTATGAAAGTGTTGAAAATGAAAAAAAAATTTTTTCTTATGGGGTGTTATGTGAACCTTAAATAAAGCTCTCATGCAATAATCAGACGATTTCGAAATAGACGCAAAATCGTGGCCATTATTATGATATGAAAAAAAACTCGCCATTTTGAAATACTCAAGCGCGTCAGATTAAGATATATATGGTTTATCTTTATGTCCTAAATGTGTTGTCTCATAATCTGACGATTATCTAGAGGGATTCGCCAAATCTGACAAAAAAATTTTTTTTTTTAAATATCCTTTATCCTGGACGCGCGGCCTTACTTATGAGGTTCATATTTGGTGGAGGTACTTAACCGGGTACAAGGTATCCCCCTGTATATTAATCTGCCGCGCTTTAGGAAAACACGAAATCCCCGCTTGGGCTCCCCTACTATTGCGTCAATATCTGACTTTAGAATTTCAAATTCAAATAACGTCATTACCATCATGAAAGTTTTATTGAGCCGATAAGATATCAAGAAAAGTTGAATTGCAAACACGTTTGGATCATGAATGCAAAATGATATTCATGCAAATCAGTGTTCCAATAACAACTGCCTACTTAGAATACATAGCCATAGCTTGCAACTCAACCACGAAGCTAACGCGAAAAACTTCTAAGATACACTTTGAAGTACATGGGTTCACTATGTACATTGCATTAATTAAGTAAGGTTGCATCTTGCATTAAAACGAAGAAAGATTATAGAGGAACTCGCGGCGCAGTTGCTATTGCGCACTTCATTCGATCAACGAAGTTAAGCAACCCTAACCCCAGCCAGTAGTTTAATGGGTGACGGCCCGAATACTCTCCGTGCCTCGGAGAGCACGTTAAGCCGTCGGTCCCCGTTGCCAATTTAACACCTTTAGTTATCCTTACAAGCCAGTCAGAGCCTTACAAAGTCTGACAACTGGTTTAATAGAGATTACCCATTATTTTCGTAATAGGGGTTACGAAGGTCTGATGGCAGTCGCTTCGTATAAAAACCTGATGATCAGCCACATCGGGTTGAATCAAGTTCTGACCGCAACACTTTATGGTATAAAGGCAGTGATGATGATGGGCAAATAATAATGCAACATCATAACTAAGCTCTGCTGCGGAACACGAGGTCCTGGGTTCGATCCCCGAGACGGGTAAAGCGTAAATGGATATTTTCGTCTGTAATTTCCCATTAGCAGCCCGGAGCCTGAATCAGTAGCCTGTTAATGGCAATAGACTCGCCCCCTATTTAATATAATCGAAACATAACTGGCGACATTTGAGTGTATTATAAGAACACATCTGCCTACCACTTCTGGGATTACAGGTGAGTATATGTATGTATCATAAGTAAAGTATAATTTCTATATTGTCTGCCTCTTTATGACTAGATCGTATAGCAGTTCTTTTATATCGTATTTAAGACTAGCTGTGCCCCGCGGTTTCACCCGCGTAGATTTAGTTTCATGCTTCATGTCGCGGAACCCTAATATTTTTGATAAATAAAAGTAGCCTAAGTTACTCCTTGAAACATCAGACACCCGCCAGTGAAAGTCTCGTTAAAATCGGTCGAGCCGTTTCAGAGATTACCCGGAACAAACAGACAGACAGACAGACGGACAGACAGGCAGACAGACAGAGAAAAAAAAATTTGTTTTTCGGCGTCATTAGCGTCGAAACTTTCATATGTATTTAGTGAAGTTGTTATTATGAAATTACAAACAGACACTTCAATTTTATTTATCTGTATAGATTTGGCTTTTAGTTACATACATAAAGACTTCTTTATCTTAGTTCTGCCCAAAACATAATTGCATTAAAACCGTTAATTTGAAAAAAGCGCATAAGTGGGTACCTACCACTGAGCCATGGCGGATTGGAATGTTTTTAATTTCCCTAGTAAAATATTTTATCAAGATAATATTGTGTAAATAAACGTTTGAGAACAATTTTCCTAAGCATTGAGCTATTTAACGCCTTCGTTAACGCATTACAAATTTAGATGAGAACACAAAAAACTAAGGTCGAATCACATCGTTACGCTATTTGGTTTTATAATAATTTTCTAGTATAACTGTAGCGAATAATAAAAGAGTGTTGAACAAAATGTAAGAAAACACTTGCAATAGAAATAAAAGGAAAAAGTAAAATTGTATATCGGCTTTTAAGTTTCAACAATGTAATACATCGCGATAATCAATATGAAATCTATTGAAAAATCCGGTCATATCTTTGCCAAAATGGTAAAACACATAATTTTAAAATTCCTACAAAACGACCCATTTCAAATATTACGTGAAGTTGAAAGGAAATAAAAATAACTTACCCAGTGAGCATCATCTTAACCTAAGTATCGTTTCGCGTGTATAAACATTAATTACTATAAAGTATGTTTGGCGAATAATTAAAAATACAACCGTTACATATACAATTTAAAATGTTCACTAATCACTGTGTTTCTGTGCTTGTGCCTGATGATGGAATGACCTTTCAAATTTGCAACAGACCGGATATTTGCAAATAAAAAAAACTTAAATTAAGGTAGTTGTAGAACTTTCGTCAAATCGACATTTTGATGAATCAGTTTTATAACAATCTACCCCATTTAATTTGAGAAATAAACGTAAAACGTTTCATTATTTCTATCGATGTTTAATTTATTTCTATCGATGTTTAATTTATTTGTTGTATTTCGTAAACTATTACGAAATACAACAAATAAATTAAACATCGTTTAATATTTCAATATTTTAAATATTTAAAATGCAAAACAATCAGTAATTGTGACTTAAATTTAACCTTTGTATGTTTTTATACAAATAAAACCCTACCTACAATAAAACTGATAAAACGTAATACTAACCTTCTACATGCTTTACGCCGATCAGCTGATTTAAGATCAGCTGTTTTTGCGATTATTACCCTAGATTTATCTGTACGTGCATTGTTGTTATAATGAATCAATTATGGCACAGTAATTTTGTCTCTGATGTTACAACTTAAAAACTAATTCATAGGTACTTTGTGATAATGCAACTTTATTTTATTTATCACCTTGACAGAAAATAAGAATCCACATCAAACCAGTAGCTATTTATTCATTAAATATCCACCGTTTCACTGTCAATTAATTATAACTATTTATGGGCAGAGTTTTTTGTGATAGTTAATTGTATTTCAAAAATTTCAACACACATTTATTCATAAGAGATTTTTTGTGAATTTTCCAGAAATTTAATTTTAGTTTTCTATCGCACAGCGCCAAACCAGGATTAATTGCACTGTGGGTGTTACATATATTTCAAACAAAACAAACACTTTCACCATAAATCTCTCAAGTCAAAAAAACAATAAATATTAATCAAATTTTCAAGCCAAATCTTCTTCTGATGGCTTGAATCAGAGGAAGATTTGGTGTATTTGGTGGATCATCATCCTCATCATCTATAAAATCAAAATGAATTGCTGTTGGTTTGTGTCGCTAGAACTCGGGAATGACCGATTTGGTTAATTTTGGTGTTGAAACATTTATGAAAGTCCAGGAAAGGTTTAAATAGTGAGTGAGTAAAGGAAAAGGTGATACAAAGTTCACCGGGGCAACTAGATATAGGTAAATGGTTGACTGACCTCGAGGCATGGTCCAGTGTAGGGAAGCGTAACATAGCAGTAGGCGCGGTGACCCTCAGCACTTTGCCCCCGCAGTTGTCGGCCAAGCGGCGGAGTCTCCTAGACACGCGCTCCGGGGGCTGGTCCATCGGCAGATTGGCCACTTCCATCTCGCACGTCGGCTCATCTTCGTCATCTTTACTTTGGCTTATCTATATCATTATTAATTCTACTGTTAATTGCTTATTCGCATTATTAAATAGGTATACCTTGTCCTATAAATAAGTTGCTCTATGACAAATCAAAAACTCCCCAAAAAAGTACCCATTCGATTATACAGTGAGAATCGGTTAAACTCCAGTACAAATCGGTTTTTTACTTATTTTGTACATTGTTAATTATTTTAGGTTCATTGCAATAGGACAACTTTATTAATTGCACAAGTTACAGTCAGGTTGGGGTGATGTTCCTAATGTTAATGTTAATGTTAATGCATGTGTTACTCTATAACAGACCTTATCTGCCCTAATATATAGATTAGTAAACATGGACAGAACCAGGGCAGAAACATCTCAGATATCATTGAAGATTTCGCCATGGTATTTTCTCACAGATTACATACATATTTGGATACCTACCAAGGGTTTCTTCATTTATTTTACTTTAACACAAACGGTGAACTAATTTAATTAGTCAAAGATATTTATTGGTGGTATAATGGTGCAGTACATATACAGTAGTTACTACAAAGATAAACAGAAACCACATCATCTTAACTTGCGACATAAAAGTGGTCAAATTTACATGTGTTCTTGGTGGAATTTAAAAAGTATCCTGGCAGAGTGAATACCTTTGGGTTTCTCGGCAGAGCTGCAGTCAGTTGGTTATAACAGTAATGAGATGAGGCACACGCGATTAAGGCTGATGATGTATTCTGTTTATGCACCAATATCACTTCCATATTTTTCCTGATAAATAAATAAATACTTCATAATCATACATAATGAATGAAACAATCATAACAAAAAATGGATCACAGCAATAATACATGTACATGCTCAATGATAAAAAAAATATGTTTAAGCAAATTGGAAATTAACATCATTAATTTAGACAAATTTTAGATTGGGGCTGGTCAACCTACCAATAATTTGAATGAATAAAAATAAAAATATCGGACAGATATAACACGAGTAAAAACTAAAATATGCATACCTATGTCTAAAGTCACACAAGTCGGCGGCAAAGTTGATGTCGCCAGAGATCAGTAGTAAAGCTGCTGGAGCAGAGTGGAGTTCACCAAACCTCCTCATACATTGTCTTAGTTTCTCATCAGCTGCATTCTTCTGGGTCCCACACACATGTATTAAGCTTACCTGAAAATGAACAGGTACTTAGTCTTGCATTTATTATACTGCTTTGTTACAACCAAGTTAAAAGGTTAAAGGCAAAAGTAGTCTTGATTTTCAAGTGTTAGAATTTAGGATTTATTAGGTTCTTGCTGAGAACAAATCTGGCATGTAGCATAATCAATACTGATAAATAAAATTGAAATGAATGTTTGTAATTGCAAAATAACAGCTTTTTACTAAATTCATATGAATATAAATGGTATAACATAAATAAACAAATTAATAAAAAAACTCTTTCTGTCTGTTTGTTTGTTCCAGCTAATATCTAAAACACATGGACCAATTTTAATAGGACTACAGCTGATGTTAAAAGGACTGATTTAGGCTACTTTTATATAAAAAAAATATTTGGGTTTCACAACCTAAAGCTACTCAATTAAGTCTACTGAAATTAAGTCTATGCGGGAGAAACTATGGAGCACAGTTAATATAAAAGAAATTTTAACCAACAAAGTCAAGTAGGTTCATTATTACTGAGATTCATGCATAAATTATGGCTATCAAAGCATTTTTTGATATCTGAAATCAATATACAAGGTGAACATTTATTCATAATAATAATTATTATTACTAAAATGTGACTGCTACGTCAGTACTGATAACTGGGAAGTTTTATTTCTTATCACAATTGTTTAATGATAAACTCATAAATAAACATGTTATTGTTGTAAAGTGGCTTTGGAGAATTCAATAAAATATATGGATACGTTACAAAAACATGTTGGTTTCTTACTTTCAGGAAAGGAATAAAATAAATCAACACATATTAGCAAAGAGCTAGTATAGGCTGGGGAGTGATAGGCTATGCCAGTCCACCTTCCACAACAATAACATGATCCCTGCCTGGTTCACTGTGGGTCTAGTTTTCGACATATTTTCGCCTGTCAATCATGTATGCTGATAAATAAAATGTAAGTGTCTGATTGTAATTCCAAATTAACAGCTTTTCACTAAATGTATATGAATGTATATAGGGTACTAACATAGAAAAATAATTTATATTTTATTCTTTGTCTGTCTGTCTGTTTGTTACAGCTAATCACTGAAATGGCTGGACGAATTTAAACATGACTTTCACTGGCAGATTGTTGATGTTTCAAGGAATAACATAGGCGACTTTTATTGAAAGAATTATTTTATTGATGATGAAGACTAAATTTTTTAGACTAAATAACTTACTTGTGCATCATTGAGCTCTTGTAACCTTACAGTAGACTCCTTACGAACATCACAAACTACTACAAAGTCAGCCTCTCTCCTACCCTGGAGAAATTTGGCACGAATGGCAGCTACTACATCAATCGCTGAACACCCACGGGGCACCTGCAATACATATTACTTATGACTCTGAGCATTCAACAATAACATATACAGGTGACATATTACCACTTTTAGCAAAGGATTGATAAGTATTGTATGACTCAAATAAATGTATTATGTATATCATAATCACAATTGTACATAGCCTGTTAGTATTGTCCATGAACAGTAGTATTTTTACTAACTACAAAACTTGCAAAGAAATGTAATGTTACAACACATTTGCAACATCAAAGGTAACATTAAGTTGCTGCCTTGTAAGGAATGGAATCATAATAGGCATATACATCAGGCAGATTCTAACAACTAACACAACTAGCACGTTGCAGATCTTACTTAGTTGCCTAAGAAATATCACTTCTAAATATGAGAAGTAGTGACAGACATGGCTGCGTTAACCCTGTTGCAATTGACTATGTAGGCAATGCAATTCCCTTTTCTTACTTTTTGAAATATATCTCCGACTAAGCCCTAACTAGGCAGTTGCCTAATCTGCCTTACAGATAATCTGCCTGGATATGTTCACTGGTTATAGAGGATACTCTTGAAATTTTCAGTATAATAAATACAAACCTGACAGTTCTCGATGTCCCAAAATATACCGATAGGAATGGATACAGATCTCTGTTTATGGTGACGAAAGCGGGACCTAACTCTGGGCCGATCCACCATGGGCGCTCCATCTTCTTTCACACTACTGTCACCGTTGTCAGACGATTCATCTTCAACATCTACGGGCAAGTGTGAAAGTATATTTAAGTGAATAAATGTCTAAAAAGATTTGTCCTCTCTGGAAGTCTTTTCTACTCTGTGACAATTTACAGTGACCTACTTTAAAGAAGTTAAATATAAAACTACTACACAAATTGATAATAATAATGATGTTGTGGTCATTAGCCAGATAAAACAAGTTATTTGATATTATTTAAATATGGACTTTGAAGAAGAAAATAACATGAATATCACAACAAAACCAGAAAGCTTATGGTAATTAAACTGAAAAATGTATAAAATAATGACGACGTTGATGTTGTTTTCTCGACATTCGCAATCAATTGCCACGAATAGATGTAAATTACATGTGTGTTGCAACTGTTGGATGGAAACAACAAGACAAACAATAATACTGCATTTTTTTATCGACATACAGCTCGCTTTCATGTAACAGCCTGATATAACTATAAGAATGTTCTTTTCTCTTACCTGTTATCCACAAACGCGGAGGCAATGGTATTTTCATAGGACTTAATACGGAAGTCGCCAGACCTTGAGCTGAATGGCTTCTCATTCCATTACAACAAATTGATCCTATGTTTTCTATACACTTCGTCGCACTCATTTTGAGTAACATCGGGTTTATATTTATTCGATTAGAAAATTAGTTCAACTCAACATATGTTTTACAAAACAAAGAAAGCAAAAAAAATGGCTATTTGGATGTAGACTACCACATTAAAGAAAACTTAGAACACTAGTAAATAAAATAACTTCAATCTCATCAGATTTGCGTCGTAAAGTAAAATATTCACATACGAAATGTAAAAAATTCAACCAACACCTACTACGCCATGGCTAAGCAATTCAATTTAACACTCACACCATCACACACACCACAAAACAAATTCAATTCCTTCACTCACACAAACTAAATACACCATAGATTAAATAGAGGAATATTTATCCCATAGACAAAAGAAATATTATACCATAAGCTTTTCTTTCTTTGTCTATGACTATTATTATTATTATTTATTATGAGCCCGATGTGTCCCTATATATGGCTATAGCCCTATTAAATTCCTTGATCACGTAGATATAAAAAAAAAAGGTCTTTCAATAAACCCATGCTGAATAATGTTTCCTACCCTATGGAATACAGGCGTGAACATAATTTATGTTAAACATTATATTGTGTATTATTTCGTTATTGTTCACAAAAATATAGATGGGATTTTTTTACTATACTGAAACCAAAGTAAGTATCGGTAAAAACCAAACAACACTTATTTTGATTGTCTATTGGTTGTGACCATAGATGAAGAATTTTTATTCTTTGGTTGTGACCGTCATGTCATGACATCGCATCATTCGAATGTCATGTGAAGTCAATAGTCTGTCATTTCTTATTGTCATGAGTTAGCAGTAAAAATTTTGTGCATTCAAAGGAGAAAATAATAAGTTGTATATTCAACAATAAAGCAAATCGTAGGTTATAATTGATTTTCCCACAAAGAAAGCATTTTTCAATAAGAATATCCAAAACAAGTTACTCTCTTTGTTTTTAATTTACACTAGTTTGTGAAAGATGGCTTCGAACGGAGATATCGATAGTCTCGATGCCAGTGGTAAAATCGTGAAAATGGAAGTAAGTACCCGATCATCTACTCAAATACACATAAATTTAACTTATTCGCAAATTAAGTTAACTATATCAAAGTCTCCACCACGCATAACATATTGATATTATTAACATTTTGGTGTTTTGAGTAGAATGTGTGTGTCCCTTGCATGTCTATTCTAGATGTTGGTTTAATTTGTTTTTATTTGTACAAGTAGTTTCTATCACTTTATGATAGTTAACATACTTTATAATATTATTAAGAACTTATAGATTTATTAAGCTCAGACTAGTTCACTCACTTAGTTAGACTCACTCATTATAGTTGCTATCTAACTGCTAATGTTTACTTGAATCTAGAACTTCAACCCATACCCTGTTTTCTATTTTCAATATTGCCATTTTTAGGTGGACTACAGTACCACTTGTGATGAGAAAATACCCATGTGGAAGGCTTGGGCAGCCCAGGGCAAGGTTCAAGAGGCAATAGACCAGCTTTTGGCTCTTGAGAAGCAGACCAGAACTGTAAGTATGCAATGACTTTGCACATTCCTTTTATGAAAATGAAAATGAAAATGAAAATGATTTATTCAGTTTAGGCCCTGGTAAGGCACTTATGAATGTCGAGGAATTTAACACCGGTTCGGAAACTAGCCTTCTGAGAAGAACCGGCAAGAAACTCAGCTGGCATCATGTACATTTCATTACACAGTAAAATAATAATAATTACAAAAAAATCTACATAAATTATTCACAACAGTGAAAATTGTATCAGCATGCATGTGTAAAAAATAATAATTAAAAAAGTAAAAACAATACCAAATGATTTACATATCATGTTTGCATACCACGTCATTGCCAGGAGCTACTTGTGCAGAGTTTTAATTCCATATGTCTTTATCATTTATGTAATCCGAAATTGTATAATAAGCTTTCTTCATCAGTACAGTTTTAATGTGTGTCTTAAATTTATCATAATTTAACGCGTTTATTGACTGTGGGATTTTATTGTAGAAACGAACACAATTCCCCATGAATGATTTATTTACCTTTGCTAACCTGAATCTAGGAGCTACAATTTTGTGTTTATTTCGTGTTGAAATTGAATTAATGTCCGAGTTTAACACATTCGCTGCTGAAATTTCGTCTTCTTCGTAAATTCTCTAACAGTTGGACGCGCAGGTGCGTCGTTAGCAGCGAACGCGTTAAATTAAATAGATGAATATTTTTTTTCATGTATAGCAAATTCTCATAAATGTACAGTGACGGTAGGGTGAGAATATTTATTTCTTTAAATTTATCTCTAAGAGAATCTCGGGGGTCCAGCGAGTATATTGCCTTGATGGCTCTCTTTTGAAGTATAAAAATTGAATCTAAGTCTGTTGCCGAACCCCATAACAATACGCCATATGACATGACACTATGAAAGTAAGCGTAATAGACTAATCTAGCAGTATCAATATCCGTCATTTGTTTAATTTTTCTAACCGCAAACGCAGCTGAACTAAGCTTTTTTGACAATGTTTCAATATGGGCGCCCCATTTTAATTTTGAATCTAAGGTAAGACCTAAGAATACTGTGCTTTCGACCAACTCCAATTGACTCCCAACTGCAACTGATATGAACAGTGAGGATAAACAGAGAGCTTTTCAGTGAAAGAAACCTGCATAGATCTATAACACACTTAGAATTACAACAATATATGTATATATGCATTCTCATTGGTGAGATGTTACTCATTATCTTACAAAGTAGAGCTATAGCAAACCGTATGTTACTTTTTAAGGGGTGTGCTATCTGGTACCGAGTAGTGAAATGTTACACACAAATTAATTTTGTTACTCAAATTTTTCATGTTATGGGTACTTACATTTCATACTCTATGCATGCACAATACAACATAATTTTATTGCTCCAACATTACATAGTATGATGATGATGTATTGGAAGTAACAAGTAACATAACAATATGAAAGTAACAAGTACTAATTGCTATAATAACAAATACATAGGTACACTTATTTTCGTTGCTATTACAGTTCTACCTCAAAGTAATTAGAAATGCTTCCACATCAAATAAGGATTCTGTATATCCACAGGTTGCAGGCAGCTATTGAACTACATGATCATTTCATGAATTCATACTCACTATTGTGTTTCAGGGTGCGGATATGGCTTCCACTGCTAGAATTTTAGTTACTATAGTGCAAATCTGCTATGAAGCTAAAAATTGGTCTGCACTCAATGACCATATTGTACTTCTGTCAAAGAGGAGGTAATTTGTAAATTCACTTAATGTATCTTTGAATAATAACTCATCCATTATTTGAGTCCTGTATTATATGGTCCTCACCTTACACAACTATTGGCTGATATCTCACCTGGGAGTGTTGTCTATAGTTCATTGTCCTGTACTTCATAGACCAGTCAGCCAAAGTTTGGTACTTACATCATTGCATACTGGGGGCCACTATAATTTTTTAAGCAGTGCATATTAAGAACTTCTTAGCTTTGATGTTTAATTTTGCAGTACAAATATAAAATGTCAAAGATCAGAAGTTCTTAATACAATCTGCTTAAACCGATGATGGTAGGCCCCCTGTTCCCCCTGGTAGGCCCCTGTCAGTGTTTGTTATTATTAATCCATTCATTTGATCTTTCTTCAATAATTTTTTTTAGGTCGCAACTCAAACAAGCAGTAGTAAAAATGGTGCAGGAATGTTGCACTTATGTGGACAAAACTCCTGATAAAGAAACCAAGATAAAACTTATTGAGACACTCCGAACAATTACTGAAGGCAAAATCTATGTTGAGGTAGAGAGAGCTAGACTTACACACATCTTGGCTAAGATAAGAGAAGAGGAAAACAATGTTGCAGAGGCAGCCAAGATCATACAAGAACTGCAAGTTGAGACATATGGGTCCATGGACAAGAGAGAGAAAGTGGAACTTATCTTGGAGCAAATGAGACTTTGTCTCGCCATCAAAGATTATGTTCGTACGCAAATTATATCTAAGAAGATCAACACCAAATTCTTTGATGATGAAAACACTCTGGTAATATAATATTTTAATTTGATTATTTATTCTTATTCTGGAAAGCTTGCATTTAATATTAGGCATTTTTACACTGTTAAAAAATTTTCACAGTTTTGCTGCTGACAATGTCAATGTCAATTATAAAAAAAAACTGTCAACAAATTATCAAATCACAACTGTTTTACAGGAGTTGAAAGAGAAGTTCTACCGACTAATGATAGCAGTGGACCAGCAGAATGGTCAGTACCTGAGCGTTTGTCGGCACTTCTTAGCCCTTGGTGCCGTGGGGGCCGCTACGACAGCAAGTGCGACGACGGCAAATGGGACAGCGGGAAGTGGGACTGCGGCAAGTACCACAGCTAGTACGACGGCTGTGAGTAAGCCGGTGTTTGCAGGGACTGTGAGCGCAGGGGAAGCCCTACGTGGCGCTGTAGTATTTCTAGTACTAGCGCCATATGATAATCATCAGGCTGACCTCACGCACCGTCTCAACGCCGATAAAGAGCTCGACAAATTACCTGAATACAAGTGAGATATATTATATTATTATTATTATTATAATTAAATTTTTTGTTTTGCAAAATTATTTTTGGCATAGCAACCCCATACTTAGAGGTATGAAAAATAGCTTACGTGCTATGCGCAGACCTACCAAATAATAATTGGTCATGCCGATTTGAAAACATGCCGATGGTAAAACAGCTTTCTTTGAAAATGCTGGTTTTTAATCATCAACATTTCTGAACTCTTATTAAGTGCTTTTCTTCTATTGCAGACAACTATTGGGTTTGTTCATAAACCCAGAGATCATCAGATGGAACACTCTTTGCTCCACATATGAGAAGATGCTGCGAGCCACCCCATACTTTGATTCTTCCGATGAGAAGGGACAGGAGCGTTGGAATGATCTCAAGAATAGAGTTGTTGAGCATGTAAGTGTGCATTATTAATATTTAATTATTAGTATTATTTTCTGGCTGTCAAAATAGATTATTCAGGTTTGCCATTAAATAACAATTGAATTAAAATGTAACATATAAGATGCGTATATTATGTGTGTTTCTACGACTAATATGAATTCCATAGCTCCCACAGTTTTTCATTAAGAACCAACTATGATCGTTTCAGCGACATCTTAATATGCACTGCGTATACATTCATAATTGACCCCCAGTAATATCTTACCTTTAGACAGTTCAACTTAGTACCGATGCCGTTATGATATATGAGCGAAAATAGTGGGGATTCTGCGCATGTTTTTATTTGCATCGCGCCATACATATAGTCAGAGACTCAGACTCATAAAATAACTACTGTGTATTCAAGGTTCGCGCTCAGAACTCGTGACCTGTAGTTAAATTAATATAAATTTGCAGAACATCCGTATAATGTCAATGTACTACACACGCATCACGGTGAAGCGCATGAGCGAGCTGTTGGGTCTGAGCGAGACTGAGACGGAGGACGCTCTCAGCCAGCTGGTGGTGAGCAGCGTCGTCAAGGCCAAGATCGACCGGCCTGCGGGCGTCGTTCACTTCAGGTAACATATTATAAAGAACATATATTACTGGTACATAATATGCGTATTTTAACCTTATTGGCATGTAATAAAACTGTAATTGTTTGAATCAATGTCTGATTTATCCACGGAGATATGATCCTTAAGACACAATCGTTGGATTCTTGTCATAGATAAGGTTTTGTTTAAAGTTTTATAGATTTTGTAGTTAGTTTGATTAGGTTTCAACAAAATCAGCCCCGAGACTAGTATTTTTCGTTGTCCCACATAGTCTATCATCCGCTCTTAAAATTCATCCTGTATTACATCCTCTGCCTGTGACTTTGACAAGAAATATTGTGTAAAAATTATCCAATGTGTTATCAAGATAATAAAGTATCTGTACTTAGATCAAACATTACCCCATTCGGCGGTTTGTGCGTGATTGTATTACAAATATCCAAACAAAGTCTATTGAAGTATAATTCTATATCCGAAGATAGTGTATCAAATAGTAATTTCCAATTGTTTACTGCTGAATATCTCATCCACGTTCTGATATTGTCCGCAGTTTGAACATGGACGCGTCGGACCGCCTCAACGAATGGTCCGCCAACCTCAACACGTTGATGCAGCTCGTCAACAAAACAACGCATTTAATCAACAAGGAGGAGTGCGTCCACAAACACTTGCTAGCAACCGTCGAATAAACAATAATATCTATACTATATTAGTCTGTACCAATAGTGTCCCAGACACCTCTAACTAATGTATTTGATTAACATTTTTAATTAAGTATGAAACCTGGTAATATTTCAATTCGGTTGGAATAAATACTTGGATGAAAATACTGTTTTATTTCACACCTGTTTGTCGTCGATGACACTCCCGACCGGATTTCGACATTAGCAATCGTCTACGCGTGATAATTGATAACATGTTTTTTTATCTAGGCCATGAAATAGGCGGTAGTAAAGAAAAAATTGCTGCATGGTTAATACACCATGATGGTGTAATCAAGCTATTTCTGAACATTATACATGAACGTATCAAATTCAAATGCGATGAACAGCTGTCCGACAGCCAATTTGGATTCAGATCTGGAGTCGGCACGAGAGAGGCCCTCTTTGCTTTGCAAGTTTTAGTGCAAAAATGTAAAGACATGCAACAGGATGTCTATATGTGCTTCATTGATTACGAGAAGGCGTTTGACAGAGTACTACACGATCGACTCATCAAACTATTAGTAGACATCGGTTTGGACGACAGGGACATCGGAATTATCCAGAACTTGTATTGGAACCAACGTGCTACTGTCCGTGTAGATGGTGAGGAATCTGAAGAGGTTGAAATCAAAAGGGGAGTACGTCAAGGTTGTATACTGTCACCTACACTCTTCAATGTCTACTCAGAGGCTATTATGGCTGAAGCATTGGAAAATCTAGACTGTGGTGTCAAAGTGAATGGGAGAGTTATCAATAATCGCAGATACGCGGATGACACAGTGCTCATAGTATCCTCAGAGCAAGAGCTTCAGACAATAGTCGACAAAGTGAACGTGTGTAGCGAGAAAGGAGGTCTTAGGTTAAACAAGGCTAAAACGAAAATTATGGTCATTTCAACCAGGCAGCATGGGGACGCGTGTATATCTGTTGAGGGACACACATTTGAGCAAGTAAAGAAGTACAAATACCTCGGTACGTGGTTAAATGAATCTTGGGAAAGTGATCAGGAAATAAGAACCCGTATCGAAATAGCTCGCAGCTCCTTCACTAAGATGAAGCGTGTTCTCTGCAACCGTAGCCTCGGTCTGTGTTTGCGCATTAGAATGCTCCGTTGTTACATCTGGCCCATTGTTCTATACGGATGTGAGGCTTGGACGATCAAAGAAGACCTCAGAAAACGTGTAGAGGCGTTTGAAATGTGGGCATACAGGCGGATGCTCGCCATTAGCTGGACTCAAAAAGTAACCAATATTGAAGTTCTCCGACGAGTAAAGCAGAAACGAGAACTTTTGCATACCGTCAAACAAAGAAAAGTTGCCTACCTAGGACATGTATTGAGACATGATAAGTACGGGTTACTACAACTAATTATGATGGGAAAAGTCGCGGGCAAAAGACGTGTCGGTCGGAGGAAAAAATCTTGGTTGCGTAACATCCGGGAGTGGACAGGGATAGCGAGTGCAGCCGAACTCTTTCGCCTCTCCAGAAATAGAGAGGAATACTCCAAATTGACTGCCAACCTTCGTTAATCGGAGAGGCACCTTAAAAAGAAGATGGTGTAATAATAATCAATTGCAAATATTTCTTAACTTTCGTTATACGTATAAGATTTATGACCACGACCTGCATGTTATATTTTTGCTGTCTTATGATCTCACTTCATGGGTAGAATTTTTACTTCCTGTTGAAGAACTGCCTTGCACCATAATATGTTGGGTAGATTATCCAACTAATAAGTCCGTGTCAAAAATTTGCTGCATATCAAATCGATGACGCAACCCCGACCTACGTCATCGCCGTCTCGCGATAATTATCCACGGTGCCCGCTATCGCTGGTACTCAGCTTATGATAACGCTGGTTCAACGGCTTCTCAGAAAACGAAAGCGATGCCCGTTCTACGTTGTAATTATCTTAACTCATTATTAATATGGCTATAGGCTGATAAGGAGCATTCAACTCAGTGTATATTTCGTTACCATGCTGACTCTTGTTGTATCAGTTTTGATCCCCGTTAGTTTAGTGTTATTATTTAGGTTTTTAAATGAACGCCACAAGCCCCCGATCCTTGGTGTTTACCAACAGAAGAATAAATATTATTGGCACAAGTTTACTCTTATGTACATCGTTTTGGTAACTAGACAGGTATGTAGGCTTTTAGTTACTTTATATATTACTAATATTATCGAACTCTTTATTTAACGGTAATATTTAATACATTGAATGTATATGAATTGTGTTTAAAAACAAAACAATAAAAAGTCCAACCAGTCTCATATAGCAAGAAACCGGTTCTCTTAAGATATTATGTTAGTCTTTTTTGTACAATCAATACTTTAATATTTGCACACTGTAACTAGCTAGTCATGAAAACAAATCCAAAGATATTATGGTATTTGCGTCCATGACAATTAGTGCAGGCCATTGATAACTTTCTTTTCATAGTTGTTGGCACGCGCGAAGCGTTTCTACGCTGTGGAAAAAGGGACGAGCTGCGACGGAACCATTCACGTTCACCAGGAAGATGTAGCTCTGGAGGAAAAGTATGATCTCGGGGAAGGTCGGTTGGTAAGCCATACTTCATTGGTACCCTACCTACATAACTAGTCTTAAGGAAAACTGTCACATATACAAGCTATTTAAAAGTAGACCTTAGGTAACTTTGTTCTTAATGACTATATAATATGTTTTCAAAAACATAAATAGAGATCAAAAGTCAAAAGCTAGGGTATTTGTAGGTAAGACAAGTGGTGATTTATTAAAATGATAATCATTTTCTGTGCAACATACCTACCGAAGTAAACATCATGACGTCTTGATTGGAACATTTTGCTACATGCTTTCCTTCTGAGAATAAAATGTTATAATAGTGTATCATTATTTTATAACAGGCAGTAGACGCGGTGTACTTCAATGGGATGTCTAAAGACGGCGATGCTATCATGTTCAGTCTGGCGCGAAGGCAGAGAGCATGTGACGCATTCTTATATTTAAAGGTCTACTTATTACTATTGTATTATTTATGATGAATGTGAGAACATTTGTTTTGGAAAACATTCATTTCATAGAAGCCTAAGAGAAATTTTATTATTTTTTATTCTATTTCTTTGATATAATACATCAACCTACTACCATATCTCAGACTAGATATTAAACTTTGAATATGAAGAACATAATATATTATTCTTATTCATCATTTTTTAAATGCATTTGTTTCGCACATATATCTAATGGCCTTGTTCCTTATTTTGAGAATTGCTCCAGTTTCATTAGGGTCGGAATGTATAGGTCGCATTAAAAAAATATTTTTTCATTCTACAGTTGAAAGGTGAAGACCTTCTGCTGTCACCCAGTATGCCAGACACACGCCTGGAACAGGTGGAAACGGATGGAGACGAGTACAGCGTTGACGGGATGAAGATAATTCCTTTTATCCCTATGCGCACTTGGAAATTATCTTACAAAGGACAAATGAAGTAAGTTCTTGGTACTAAATATGAATTTTTTTTTAGTACCAAACTCAAACGACAGCTAGTCAGTTCTTAATACTCGTTGATTCACATAATCATAGTTGCCTCTCTCCAGGTTTACTAAACTCAGGAAAGAGTGTTTCTGTGGTGGTAACTCTAGATACATTTATTTGCAGACCAAGAAATAATCCAGAGAAGAGGTTGAATGTAGAAGTATCAGTGACATGGAGTGCGCATTGGGCGCCTTTCAACTACGACACTAACATGGCGCCGCGCTGCCTGGCGGCCAGCCTCGCCAGGGAGGCATGGTCGCGAGACTACTTCAAGCTGCTCAAAAAGTATTCACATTACTGTACTTTACAATTTACCAGCCCTCGCTTTATTACAAAGCATACAAAATGTGGAACTTTCTATACTTTCTATAAATATAATATGAAATTATTTATCCTATAAAGATAGATGTTCTGTCTGAGTCTGAGTTGAAACCGTATCAAGATCCGAAGCATAGTTTAGATAAGCCAATTGTTCAAACAGAATAAGTATTTTGTATGGATATTGAGAATTTATTTATATTATTTAAGCTTAGATGTTTACCTAGTAGGTTTGTTGTTATTTCCTTGCAGAATCCATGAGACTCATTACGAGCAGATGGGCCACTTGAGAGGAACTGTCACCGTCGATGGGAAGGAGCACGCGATCCACATGCCTTGTGCTAGGGACCGCAGCTATGGTAACTTTTTTATTTTAGTCGGGACCAACTATGATCGTTCTGGAAACGTCAAAGCTAGAAATTAGTTTATACGCGGTGTTTAAATCGGTCATAGTATATGCACTAGCGTGGGAGAAATGCACATGTTTTAAAAATAGATGTGCTTAGAATGTGGTTAGGGTAGTCGCCACCTGTAGATTGATTTTTAAAAAAATCTGTTCATTCACCTTACACCATGACCATAGAATAAATAAAGACTAATAAATATAATAATTCTTAAAACGTTCCGTGACATAACAAAATGAAGTACAATATAGCTTTCGCACTCTGGCAGGTCAATTCCGAGACTGGCGTACATTGCACCGCTACGTCTACCACTTCATATTCCTCGAAAATGGTGACTGCATCGCTGTGGGGGCAGCTTCCCAACCTGTCGTCTTGTCCGAGTAAGTTCTCTAATACATACATACATCATACTCACGCCTGTGTTCCATAGAGGAGGCAGATTATTGTTAGCCGGATGCTACGGTCCTTGCGCTACGTCGTAATCTAATATGTACCTGTAAAATAATGCAGGGTATGCATAAGCAAGCATTCCATATGAAAAGATGGAATTGAAACCGCCATCCTTTCTATTTTGTGGTTCCTCGGAATGAACGAAGTCGGGAACACACGTTTTAATTCACCTAAACCTTATTTCTAACTAACCCAATATAATCAAATGTTAATTTGTAAAACAACATAAAATGCGGGTAGTTTTAAAATAAGCAATATATTTGTTGCTACATGAAGTGTAGCATAACCATGGCCAATGAGGAGTTACTAATGTGAATCTCTAACTAAGTAACTACATGTTGTAATTACAGGCTTACTATAGGATATGTCTGCAACTACCAAGACCAAACGGTGCTTCCAGTGACATCCTCCGACTTCAGACTGTACCAGCACGCAGAGAACCAAGTCGTGCCCAAAGACTATGCATTTACTTTTAAAGCTGGTAAGTTTCTTTGGCCTTAATATGGAAATAACAGTTTTCAAATTGCGTACCCATAGATACTGTGAAATGTGAATAGTGGTAAGGTCCATTATGAGAGTGCTTTACTAGTTTTCACTAAAACATCTTGTTAGACGAGGTAGCGAAAATTTTATTTAATTTAATTTATATCAAGCAATCATTCATTTTACATTCATGCAACCATTCATTTATCATTCATGCAATCATTCATTTATCATTCATGCAATCATTCATTTATCATTCATGCAATCATTCATTAATCATTCATGCAATCATTCATTTATCATTCATGCAATCTTTAATTTATCATTGAATTATGCAAACGAAAATAGACCTTATCATAAGAAGTGCAGTTTATATTTAATCTTGCGCGACTTAACTTTATTTTTGGCTTATTATTGTACTCTCGATCAGACGCTGTAATATATTTTATCATTTTTCACAAAGCAAATAATGCCTTAATTTATCCTTTATTTTTCTAAGCTGTATTACATTTGTTCATTATCTTTTGTTTCCCATAGGTGGCGAGTCATATGTAGTTCGTGTAGAGGCTAATGATCAGGATGAATTTTACATTGGCGCTGAGAGAGAAGCTAAGTTCTATGAACGCTGGGGCACGGTACAAGTCAACGATGTAAAGGGCTGGGCGTGTATCGAGTGGCAATATAACAATGTACAGGATAAGAAATAACACAGGATTTACTCCTTAAATAAAAGACTCTGAATTTACTACTCTATTTTCTTGGGCATTTTCAATGTCAACCTAATAAACGCCTTTCGTAAAGTAGAAAGTATTCGTATGGACCACCCAAGGCTTGATATTTATCTGGGAATTTATTTATAACTAGCTGTGCCCCGCGGTTTCACCCGCGTAGATTTAGTTTCTTGCTTATTGTCGCGGAACCCTAATATTTTTAATAAATAAAAGTAGCCTAAGTTACTCCTTGAAACATCAGCTACCTACCAGTGAAAGTCCCGTTAAAATCCGTCCAGCCGTTTCAGAGATTACCCGGAACAGACAGACAGAGAAAATTTTTAAAACTTGGTTTTTTAGTGTCAGTATCGTGTATACTTTCATATGCATTTAGTGAAAATCTGTTATTTTGGAATTACAAACAGACACTTCAATTTTATTTATCTGTATAGATGTATAGATTTATAAATAAATCTATGAGAGAAATATCAATTAGGTAGAAATAAATAAGTATTTGAAAATAATATAGGTAATAATTGATTAATTTGCGAGAGAAGTTAACTATATTCAGCATAACATTTCATTACTTAATTGTTACCTTAGATAAGTTGTAAAACATACATTAACAAATATATTTAGACATCATTGACAGTAAATTTATATTATTTATATTACATACTAAGTGAACATGACTTCGACAAGGTATTTAAATCGCTTGACAGTTTTACAGTGGGAGTAAGTCTTTCATTTCTACATATGAATCGTGGAGTTGGCCTTCATGATCATAGTAATACTGCCCAACTTTTAAGTAACGACTGCTTACAGGAACCAATTTTCTCAAACTACTATGGTGAAGGTTTATATTATTATATTTGGTATGAATTATATTGGCGATACCATTGATTAATCGGGAAATTAGCTCCGGTTTTTAAAAAAGAATCTTTCTCCTTGGTTTGACTATTTGTCCGAATTTGATTTAATATAGTCGACGATCGACGTGTTTTCTTCTTTTAATATAACAGGTTGCTTCACAAGTCAAGAACAATCAATCATTTCCACTGAAAGCAAAGCTAATTCATAATTGAACGCGTTTACATTATAACCATGATTTATTAATACTATATTTGGTATATTATAATGACAGTAGCTATTATATTATCATCTGAATTATCATGCATATTTCATAGCATTTTGATCGACTTCAGTCGATGTTTATTATAAGTCAATGTGAATGTAATTTATAAAAACTTTGGACTAATATAAATTATATATATAAGGTTTTCACTCATAGGAAGTACTGACATGATAATATTAACCGATAATTCCTCTCCACTATGAAATATACATGAAAATGTGCTAGATACAAAATCTTATAAAATATTGTACTCTGTTACATTTCCAGAATTTTATTGACCAGCCTCTTACTATATCAGTACATGTTGTCATATTACAGTTAAATATCTAAATATTATGTCACACACTGATGTGAATAAATAGTGTTACGAAAACCGTAATTCCGGTTTTTGTAAACATTGTGCAAACTTAACATAATTTGTGGAAACACATTAAGGCATTAAGTACACATGAGCAGAAGTTTAATATAGTTACAATGATGTTTTAATATCCATTTACCTATATTATAAATGATACATAATAGATTATTCGAGTATAACATCATATCACCCGATTGGAATGATTTGTAGAGTAACTAAATAATACATATTTTTGGTTTGATTAAAATAATACTGGGATATTAAGCTTCATTGCAAAGCAATAGTGCTTAAATTAAACGTTAGTTGGCAGAGTACTATACTTAATAATACCGATCTAAACTCTACATAAAATATTAAATATGCATTACACATACATATATATTTATTTATTTGATAAAAGCATGATAATTATCTGAGAGATAAATTTAGTGTTAACACTAGTATTAAATGAATCATTTATTTATTAAAGTTTAAATACAAGTATGGAAGACAGATTGATCTCCTTAGAAACTCCTGAAAATATACTTTTGGTCTAAGTTCGGGCGAGGAAACCCTTCGTAAATGTATAAACAGACAAGTAAATTGACAGCTTCTACTCTAGACCGACTACATACGAGTACAACATTTAAGTTAATTTAACCTTTAGTACCTACGTCTCTCAAAACTTCTGGAAAAATAGTTTTTATTCCAACATTGTCTTCTGTCAGCATGATACTAGTGTTAGGACTATACCATTTCGGAAATAAAAGCTTATTGCAAGGCATCCAGAGGGTCAGACTATGATCGTTTGGAGCAGATCGTAAGGACTTATTTCTAAGAAGTTTTACGCGTCTTCTTATACGCGCTGTTTAAAACGATCATAGTTGTCCCATAGTTTTATTGTAGGACCATTGAAAGCGTCAAAAGCTAAGCCAAACTAAATTAGACATTGTTACTTTTAGCAATTTGGATACAAATTATGTATTAAGACGTGCATTCGTATTTTTCACGTTGCTTCGAATAAAGCTATCTACGTATACTTTTACCATCTCCTGTTTCGGTAATAGATTGTATATAATGAATATACGTTATATGCATAAGGTGTTAGACTTAATTTCATAGGTGGCCCGCGCTTGTTACATTAGCTATCTGCCAGTGAGATAAGACGGAACAGACAGACATACAGACGGACAAATAGACAGTAAAAACAAACTTTATTGATTTTTTTTGTGAATACCGTAAATATTTTCATATGCATTTAGTGAAAAGCTGTTATTTTAAAATTACAAACAGCCACTTCAATTTTATTTATCTGTTTAGATATCAAAACGTATGTCTGTATTGACTGTATTCCTAATGAAAATGCTCTGCCTATGAATGTTCTTAATAATTATATAATATTACTATTTAGTTTATGTATATAACTGTAGCGAATTATTGTATATGTATGTTTCTTTGTATTTATAATTTTTATATTAACGTTACGCGGTATTCTTACTTGTGTAATATTATTCTGATATTTATTTTATACACCTATTGGCAGTAACATGTCTCGAACAGCCGCGTTATACACTAAGGTTTCTCAGCGTCGAACGACGAGCGTTGGTATCAATCATAGGAAAATGAATATAATACATAGAGGATAAGATTCAATTTCATATCTTCAAAACCGACACTCGACGACGAGTGCGACGCGAGAACCTTATTGAGAACTGTCATACATTGTCAATGTATTTTACCAACACAATCCCATCAACAACCACCCATTGTGTGTAAACATCATTTTACAAATAAGCCTCAATATTTTACAATACATGGATACTTAGGTGGAATATAATTTTGGCATACTACATCTGGTCATTTTCATGAAAACATATTTCATGAAACAAATCTTAGTAAAAAATATGCGAATACTATTTAATTATTCAAGTGTTCTTATCGTTTCATCACAAAACAGAAACATGTTAAACTATAACAATCTAATATACAAATACTGTGGTGTACAACATTGGTACTGTCTTTCATATAATACTTAAATACATAAAGAGGACTCTTCGCGAATGCAACAAAATTACAAATGAATTTGTTCAAACACTTGTTCACGCCAGCGTACCTTGGAATGGACATCTGACTAGAATGTACATCACAGCACCTAATTAACCTACGTAGTCACTTCTAGAAATGTTCATAACATTTCATAAGACGGTTATGATAACACAGTATTAAGGCAGGAAATATTTTAAGTACTGTTTAAAAACTCTTTACAACGTGGAGTAAATAACTAAAGTCTAACATATATGTACAGGTACCGTCACGAGTTTTGAGCGTTGTTATTGAATGCGGAGTAGACTTAGTCATCATTGGTGAAAAGTGGGTACTGTTACTACAACCCTTCTGCCTTCCTCTTCGGGGAATACAGGCGTGAGCATATGTAAGTATATATTTTTTTATATTACAGCGCGTGCTTGAGTAAATACATGTGCAGTTCTCCCAATATGTTAATTGGGTGCTCAAAACTCATGACGGGATCTGAACATAAAAATATTTAATGAATTTTGTAACTGAACGCGTGTGAAGTAATTTAAATTCTGACGCTTATGCTGCAGACTTTAGTGTTTCTAATTATCTGCAACATTATTTTGATTTGTTAATATGATAATGACATAAAAATCTACACAACTGCCGGGTAATAATATTGTCAATGTTTTAACACGATGGCCCACGTTGTACAAGAAGTTATTGTAAATATATTATTCATTACAAGTAGATAATAATAATAATAAAAGCTCGTTTGTCTACCATTACTACATACACATATTAATTCTTTCAAATTGATATACTTAATAGACATTCAACTTTATTGCTAAGCTACAAATAAATATTATTATATAAATTACAAACTCAAGGTAAAATATCAAAAATAATAAATTTTGCTATATTTAGCTAAATAATAGACGAACACATATATCATTATATTATCATATACAGAAATTATGTATAGACCCATTATATTCAAAAATATAATTTGAAGACGTATTCGACAATTGCATAATTTACCCTAATTATAAGTAGACAAGGAAAAGCTAAAACAATTTTGATTCTAATGATGTATTTTACGTAAGCGAACAGTTTCAAGTACTTATAATGAATTAATTAAATAAACAATACTGATAGTTCTACTTCTTTGTAAACTGACTAGAAGTTTATTTTTCGATACATAATGATCACATCACTAAAATAATTTAAACCTAAAAATAATTATTAAATATCTTGGTTACCAATTGCACACCAGTTCACTTACGTTCTAAAGCTGTGTGTAAAAAATAATAACGTAAAAACAACAAAGTATACTTCTCTGGTAAAATAAATAAATACGTAAAGTTTTTTTTAGCCGTCAACAAAACTACTTCAACAAGTTACGTCATAAAAAGAAAACAAGTCTTAAAAAAATTGCATCAAAAAAACATAAACTTGCGTAGTATTTAGAGATTGGAAATCCATAATCAAAGAGCTCATTGCAGTTCTTAGAACACAGAATCATTGGATTTATAAATTAATAAAAATATCAGTCACACACGGCGAAGTCTCACATCGTTGGTAAACAAACGTGAACCTTTCCCAGAAGGGTTCTCAAGGTTCAGGAGTGTTAAAATACCCAATTTTCACTAAAGATGGTTTGATCCCTGCGAATATATCTTTGAATTTCTTCTCAGACATGCAGGTTTCTTCACAATCTTTCCCAATTACGTTAAAGCTTCTGGTGTGACATTACTGCACATTAGTATGCTCTATGATACAAGAAAAAATGTTCCAAGGAACGTGGTCACGTATAGAAAGCTTGTAGGAAAGGAATAAGAATTTTGGCTATTTTGTCGTTCGTAAATACACAATGTTTTCGAGGGTAAATACTTTCGCCATATATGGCTGACTGATTTGCTAAATAAAACAAATAAATTTTAATGATATTTACTGCAAGTTGCACACCGCCGATGTGCCGGGCGCGTGGTCGAGTAAAGCTCGCCTTCGCTTAATGCCTTCTAGGTATACTTCCCTATTGAACATGCCCGCCGCCAGAGGTACTCTGAAACATTATAAGGAAAGTTATGTTATGTACTTTTAAAGGGGTGTTTATTATCAAAAATATTGTTCTAAAGTTTGTTAAACAAAAAAATAACAGCCTATAGTAAATATCCTAGGATCTAATCCAACCTACATTGTATATTACGCTCCTCTGTTGCATATTCTGTTGGTGCAAGACCAAATAGTCAACTAATTTGCTAGCTTTGCCTCGCTCACGTTTTGTGCTATCTAATCTATTCTCATCCGTAATCCATTTCATCATACAGATAAATAAAATTGAAGTGTCTGTTTGTAATTCCAAAATAACAGCTTTTCACTAGATGCATATGAAAGACGTATATACGGTAATGACATGAAAAATATGTTCTTTTAAATTTTTCTCTGTCTGTCTGTTTGTTTATTCCAGCTAATTTCCTAAACGGCTGGACCGATTTTGACGGGACTTTCACTGGACGATAGCTTATTTTACAAGGAGTAACTTAGGCTACATTTATTTAAAAAAACATTAGGGTTCCGGGGGTCATCCATGAAATTAGCTCTACGCGGGTAAAACCGCGGGGCACAGCTAGTTGTTAATATAGATGAAGAGTTTCGAAGATTAACTCCTACACAACTTAACGTATAACATTTTCATAACATTCGTTTGGATAATCTGTATGGAACTAAGTACTTTCTGAAAATATGTAGTACGCACACACACACATACTCAATACATATAATTGAGGAAAATTATAAATATATGGGGATGAAAAGTGTACTCACACATCAGTACCAGGTCTTAAAGCAGTGGAGAATAAAGCCCAAACTGGCTTGTGGTCGCTGGTGCACACAGACTGAACCGAGTTGTACGCCAAGCACTTGACGCCCGCTGTTACTGGCGCTGAGCTTATACGACGGAGGCCTGCAAAGTAACACTTTTATTTTGGAAGCCTCATCCTTTGAATAGGATTTATGTTTGATCCCAGGATGGTGCTTAAGGAATAGTTTTTTCAAAGGTAAAGGTGCATTATTCTTAATCGAACAAAATATACATGCGAAGCTATCGCACTATTTTAAATGAACGCTCATAACTCGTGACAGCACCTGTAATTAGGTATTTCAATATTGATTCCCTCGCTAGAAATGACAGTGGGGTTTGAGCGTTTGCCTGCTGCGCAAGCGACTCGTGTTCGAATCCCAGGGCCAGTCAATGAGTTTTTCTAAAAAACTTAGTAGTGCTTGTGACGGCGATGGACTCACCAGCTGTCACGTTGGTACTTAGTTACTTAGGTGAAAAGTAAGTGTCGTTATTACAACACCTCTGGCCTTACCCTTTGCCCTTTCGGGGACCCTTCTGGAAGGGCGTGAGCATATATTCTTATTTTATTTATAGTAAAATATTACCTGAGAAAGCAGAGGAAGAATTAGCGGTCATCGACCTAGCCTTGTACAGTATCCGATCAGTGTACGCCGGGGCTCTTTGCTTACTGGACGTGTCGAACTGCTGACTGCCTGGGTCGTACTGTGGACGGACATGTAACTCTTTAGACAAATTATCGATTTGGACAAAATGTTTTAAATTTATAATTCAGTACTTCCATTGTTTGATAGTGACAAGTAGACCCGTACATTCAGAATTCGCATGAAATATTCCTTGAGAATTTTAAGGGTGCACAGCACTTCTCAGTCTGACATAAGTGCCGACAAAACATTGATTTGATTGATTTTATAAAAAGCCTCACCTAACATAAGCAAGCAAGGTTTCTCCGATAGACATTGTTAAAAAAAAGATATCGATTCACTTTTTCAGATTCTTTACACAGTTATAAATTGATATTCAAAGAAAGTAGGTATGAAATTACGTGTAAGTTTACCTTATAAGTGGGTGGGAATGTGATGGGAGCTTCCCTGAAGTCCCTGAACGCAGCCCCATCCTCTAATACTGCAGTAAGTTGGTCGGCGTGTAAGAGACCGTGAGGAAGATTGTGTGGCAGGGGGAACTAAAACAAATTTTCTTTATTACTGACTTCAATTCAATTGCTATGCATTTATGTATGAACTAATTAAAAATAAACTATGATGTCCATAGGGCACACACCTTTCCGCAACTTCCCACACACATAACTTGTAATAGGTAGCCATTATATTTCAAAGGCAACAATAATCTCTGTCCTGCAAATGAGGTGCGTTACTATTTATTTATCATTCGTTAGATCCTCACGATCGCATCCGACGAGAGAATAATTCCTAGAACTGTTCGGGGATTTTAAATTCGTATTGTAAAAAGGTGTAGTACATACTTGAGTCTGTTCAATCCAGCGTAACACCGCAGCTCTGGGCTCACCCAGCCTAAAGTTCAAGTCTCCGCACCAGAACACATAGTCAAAATTACTTGTTACATCTGCAAATAATACACATAAAATATGACGAAAAAATGAAATAATAAACATTACCTATAAGAAAGTTTTAAAGAACTGGATAGGTAAAAAATCATTTTTGGTATTAGAAAATTGTCAGATGACGTCATAACTTTCACTAACTGTAACCGCCCATGCTTCTCTGGTTAAAGCAATAGGTAGAGCTACTCATATAATGATGACGAATTTTGTCAATACACAGATTAGGTAATTTCGTGCATCACATTCTGTAGTCATAATTACTATCTATTTCACCAAATTCTACGTAAGCTTCAGCTATACATTTACAATGGGGCAGCCAAACATTAGTCTCAAAATAATATGTACCTACCTTTACTTTTATGCCTGCACGGCAAATTCTTTGGCAAATCTATGGATCTTATAATTCTCTTGATATCAGATACTCTTTCCTTAACTTTTTCTTGATGGGCGGTCAAATGTGCCGTAACGAATAGGAATGTTGAGCCGAACAATGCGAATGATATAGCTACGGCGCCTTTGGTTCGAAACGCTGTGCCGGGCCGGACGGACAGACTCGCGTCTTCTGGTAGTGAACAGAACCAAATCAGGTCTCTTCTTATAAATATTGTCAGGTGGAGAGTGCCTGCAATGAAACAAACTAATCAAGAATGCATATAGAAACAGCGCTATTTAAAATAATATAGCTCTATTATATAGTGGACCAATTCTACTTCGATCTTACTAGATAATACTTTAAAAATTGTTAGTGGAGTAAATATTATAGTCTTGAAACTGTGATAAAACTATACGATTCTTTGCCCTTGATTTAATACTGGCACAATGATAGAAAGTAAGTATATACAAAAGTATGTATCTGTACATAGTCTGTGCTCGCAGTATTAAAAAAAATGTATCATCTTTCACACATTCTGAGAATTATACCAAACATTACTTTGGTTCCCATGCTAAGAATTCTATGTTTGAAAACATATACTGTTTGTGGGCAACAAGGCAATATGTTTACCTAAATAATGTGAATGTAGTAACAGATGTGATGGTCCCAACACCTCTTGAATAGTGATCTCCCACTCAGAGCGCTCTGAGAATGACTCCTGTGTGCCTATCGCAAATATATCCGGTACATGCTTCACTTGATTCGGGAATATGAAGTCAGCCAGCTCTCTGATAACAATTTAAAAAGTTATCAAATGAATGACATAAAGCAATAGGTGAAGTAAATTCAAACACTATGTCAGTGTGTTTTTTCCATAGTGATGTTGAATTTCTTGAAGTATAGTGTTGTATACATTGTAGATTGCTAATAAACCTTTTGTGTTCATAGATAACATCATAATATGTTTAATCCATACCTTAATCACTATGGCTTAAGCTCAAGGTTGAATATATTATATTAGACATAAGATAGTTAGACACTCATAGAGGAGTAAAATGATTTACTTACTTATAAGTACTAATAATACATATATAAATTATATACAAGTAAGAATACTTATTATAAAACAGTTATACTGAAATTATACAAAAAACATCACAAGTTACTCTTCTGTGTATTTTATTTCTTGCATATGAATTTCATTAGCTAATTTCAGAAACTCCTTTACTTCTCCACTCCACACTTGTCCACAAATGGTCATCCATAGGATAGACTTTTCTAGATCAGTTTTAATGGTACTGATTGGTAAATATGATTCCTTACCTAGGGGGAGGTTGGCCATTCATGTTCCAAGTACCCACAAATATCTTAACCTCCCTGTCAGGAAACACATGCTCAAGCTCAGCAGCTCCAAGTAATGAGTGGGATGCCAGCCTTCCGTACAGATAGTTCCTGAAAAGTAAGAGAATATTTTAAATATATTCATTACAAACATGTATAAAATGTAACATCAGTCATCTATGACTAGCTGTTGAAGATTGGCTTACAGTTTAGTAAACTCTGTATGTCCTTTGTGAGGTGGAAAAATATAAAATATACCTAATAATATAATATTAGGATCTTATTCTTATCTTGGAATAGCAATATGAATAGTAACCTTTCTCTGGCTTCCTGTGTAGGAATGAGGCGCAAAACTTGTGCAGCAAGCAGGGAGTTGCGAGCCAAGCTGTCAGTGCTGCCAGCACGGGATGTGGACCGTGTTATTGTTGACTTTGTCCTAAATTAACAAAACAAACATTAAATGTACTATGAACAGTGACAAAAGATAAAAAAAACTATTTACTTTTACTACAAAACACTTCTGACTGTAGGTATAAGAAATAAAAGAACTTACCTTCTTTTCCGATCTAATGAACTGCTGCGATCACTCTCTGGTGAAGATGAACGATACAATGGTTTTGTTTCATTAGATATTAAATGGTCCGCAGACAATCTCTTAACAAACAACTTATTCTTTGGTTTTATACCTTCAAAAGATCCGGAATGCTCGAAATATTTTCTAGGGTCATCCCTTTTAGGGCATTTAACTGGGGCTTTGGGTATTTCATCAGATTTGGACTGGGAACATGATATAGTATGGTCACTGAGACTATTGCTAGAGTTATTGACTGGACTGCAAGGCTTTGATCTCGCACTTTCTTTCGATGACTGGTTGTCAACGAGACTCTTAGGACGGGACCTTTTAAAGAAGGTTCTACAGCATTTAGAATTGCTATAGTCTTCACTGTGTACGTGAACTACACCTTGGGTAAGATTATTGCCGAACTGTTCTGAGCTTGAATTCCTTTGGTTATCGGTATGTTCGGAGCTTGAGTCGGTAGTGTGGGCACTGTGCGCTAGGAACGGGTCTGCTGGAGAGATCGGCCGTGAAGTAGACTGACTAAATTCATCATTAGAATCTGTATCGACGAAACACCCAACTTTTGGCGATTTTTTGACAAATAGACGTTTACGCAAAGATAATTTTTGCTTGGTCTTCGTTGGTGAAGTAGTCATGTTTGGTTTTAAACCAATTTGACTATTAATTTATGTTACTAATTACATTTTTACTAAATATAGTCAACATAACCTATGGACCACAAAACTGACATTTTACATTAATCAATCTCCGAGCGAATCTGTCAAATAGAGATACGTTCGTAAGATAAGACAATTTTCTATCATTGTATCTTGAAATACTATTATAATTTTATTCATTTCCACATCTCAAATATAAATTAAAATGTGGCGTAAGTACCCAAATAATATTTGATAACTTTGTTTCCAAGGTAACCACATAGGGAGCATAATATAAACTTTGCGAATTACCTACCTCCTCTCGGTAATACCGCCACCCACAGACTTAATAATTCTACTGTATTATAGGATATGATTATTATGTATTTTATACCCGCGCAATTTTTTATGATGGCCCATGACCTTTTAGGGCCAACCCTTATAAGAACTTAAATACGTAAAGTGAGAAGATGCACCATACTATTTTTTTTTTTACCTTTGGTTATGTAGATAAACCTGCTCAATATTACGAGTTTAACACTATTATAGTACGATCTTCTTGGTAATGGTTATTTAGTGAGTGAGAGGTATCCTTGGTGAACGGCATTTCAGTTACCGCAAAGGTGACTCCTGTGCCGAGAGCAGGTAGGAGAGGCGTAGGAAAAGTACCTACCTACCCATACTTAGAAAAGAAAATGATAAGAGATAAGCATTAATAAAGCTTAGCTGTTATTCCAAAATGTTACTTTATTGTTAACAGGCGATGTAGTTATCCTTATTTAGTGAATTCTTAGCTCAGGCCCGGCTCGGTCTAGTATGAATCAGCACCTAAGTACAATGATTTGCGAAAACTATAGACAAAATTACATACAATGTGTATGCGACAGAGATAACGTTCTTCGTAGTCGAAATAAGCCGATTGTCTTTCCTGAGGTCGATGTGAATTATATATCGCCGGGTATTGTACGTATGCGTCTTATTTCAAATTAGTACCAAGTTAAATGTATAACAGTTGCAACTAATAATATCAAATTGACTCTGACATTAATAGCAGAACTTTCAGTTCCAGGAACAAGTAGATTTAGACCGTTATATTCAGCTGTAGGAGACAAACTACCACCGACCACAGATTGAATACCGTCACCTGAAAAAAAAATTGTATGAGTAATGTTAATGTGAACTGGGAACCAAAAGATGAATGAACGCAATCATAGCTTAAATATGCATGAACTCTGAGCTTATAGTGGCACTTCAGTTTGTCTAAAACATACTATTAAAAACAATTATGTGTAATTTTTAAGTAATTTTTCATACCTATGTTGCAGAGATCGCTGGTGCAAGCTCGGTAGTATGTTATGAACGTAGGGTCTGATATTTGATGATTAAGGTAATCCGGTTGCGACTCGCAACCTCGGGTGAAACTGGCCACCACACCCATGGGGTCCTGAAATAATTCAAGCCTTTAATGTAAGGAAGTTATAAGTAGTACGTACCTACATTAAGTTCTATGGCAACTATGTCATAAACTATCACCACAGAAAATAAAAAAAATACTAATAAATAGCTTTACTAAAAATTACTAATATTTACAGCTATTTTAGACTTAATATAGCACTCTATTCCAGTTTGGTCCTTCGAGCCGGGTTTGAATTTGTAGGTTGCCAACATGCAATGTGCTGTTTTAACAATACTCACTTTTCACCAAAGACTATTAAGTGCCAACGTTATTCAGGCACTATAGGTCACGTCTTTAAATTTCTTCTCAGATATGCAGGTTTACTTACCGTAAAGCATGTGGTGAAATCACTGCACTTAAGTTTTTAGAAAAACTGATTGCTACCGGGCCTTGGATTTGAAATTGCATCGCTTGCGTAGAAGGAGACTAGCTACTCAAGCCCCACGACCACCACTCCTTTTTTGGAAGGAGAAGATAGGTAGGTATATTCCTTAATAAGTACTTAGATTCCATTTACATTAACCATCGGTAACTTGCTATGTATAAATATATGTAGTGGTACTTACAATAAATTCTTGTCTGAAAATAGTGCAGTAAGTGTATGGGCACTGGACTACGTTTGTACTGTTAGTTAAGACCAGACAGGACTGATCGGTGTCCGATGATGAAAACCCACATGCGTAGCACTGTAGTGCTGAAATTTATAAGCAACTCAAAACCTAAAAAGTCACACGCAAAATATACAGTTGCTATGAACCACCTAAAATAAAATTAAGTATTTATTGAACACGACTCATGTTTTTTTGTATTTTCTTTGAATTAGTTACACCTCGCAATCTTTTGCTTGGTTTTACACCTAGAATAAGAAACAGATACAAAAACCCGTAAAAACAAAAATATACGCGTTATTTCGAGATAGTATAGGTATTCCTACACCGTAGGAACCGGTCGGTTCTGTAGGGGTCATATTATTATAATGTTTAGCTACTTATGTATTTATTTGAATAATATTGCCTTCCAAAACAATATGTATACACAGGGGTACTTAGGTAATACGATAGGTATTCCTATCAGTTAAACTATGGATGATGCAGAGATGCATGCTATCGTTTAGAGTTATTAATTATAGCAAATAAAGACAATGAATCAGTAAAATATGAAAGTGTCACACTAGCACAGCGCTTCCACTACTTCTCTCCTCCCACATGGAGCACTGGCAACCTTTCTTACCACAGGAACACCAATATTACTCTGCAATCTTCTTTAAGGAGGAAGTACAATCCCACTCGGACAGCTCCGAATTTCCATCAGGAAACCCCGTTACCTCTCTTGAAATTGGATTCAATGGATCTTTATTCGGTCCATGTAGCACTAGTAGACAAACCCTGCTATTTAAACCTGTAGTAGGAATGATATATGTACATATGGAAACTTACCAGCAGTTTTCCCCAACAGAGCACAGAAAAGAACCAAAATAAGTTTAAATTCCATATTGTTAATCAACTCGCATTGCTTTGTTACTGAACACAAAATAAACAGCTAATTGACGAGTCCTATCGTGGTAAATAATCATAATCGGTATATTTATTATCTTATCAACTATATTTCATTCAGTATCTTTCAATCACAGATCTAGTATCCAGTTCCTTTGAAATCAATAAACATTCTAAATTTTTTTTCGTAAGATGGTAAATAGTATAGATTTGTAGTCATATGCGAAGTGTAAATTCAGCTAAGTACCTACGTCCATTTTGTCACGGGAAGGAAATTAAAACAACGTGCGTGAAACCTGCATATGTTTGAGAAGAAATTTCACAACATTAGTGTAAGTAATTGATAGATCAACAGCCTAGATCTGAAACGAGATATCTATTCCGATGGCACAGCGAAAGAGAGTGTGGTCACCTCAGTGGATAGAGCGATTAATCATACTCATCCCCAGCAAAGAGAAGATCGAGAGAGGCGGATCTCATGCTTGGGGAACCACGGCTCCAACTGTTCTAGTTGGAAATTTGTAGTAATGCGTTTGAAAACTCTTATTTCACGATTAATGTTTTCGCGTATTTGTATTCAAACTTCGTATTTGTTAGTGAGTAGCGCCAACTATGTAGCGAGTGGCGAAACGCTGCTACACCTCTTTCTATCTTTTTAGGGACGTGGTTTTCTAAGGCGAGTATAATATGAAATTTAAGAACGGATTTTTACAAGGTCGGCAGCACTTCTGTGTAACTTGAGTGCAAAACAAATACAGCTAGTTTCAATATCATAAAGTATGAAATTGTTCAATCAATTGATTTCATTAACCTGAACCCGTTGATGTCTTTTATATTTTAAAATCTCCACCAACTATGTAAAGATTGTAGGTCGATATTAATAATTACGTCGGTATATTATTATGGTTTAAATAATACATTCTTCATTATTAGCTAAAGCACGTATAACCGTTGGTCCTACGCCTAATTTCTCCCGGCCCTGTCGGATTGCTGTCTTGTCGGACTATGAGAGTCAAGAAAATAAAGAGTGCATCTGAGTTTGCTCACACATAGTGCACTTTAATATCTCCATCCGCATATGACTAGTCCCCGTGACCGAAATTCTGATAGGAGGATTTTTATTGATTTCTTTACTAGCTGTGCCCCGCGGTTTCACCCGCATTAAATTCATGGTAAAGTCAAGATTTCTCTTCTACCACCAGTATATACTTTCATATGCAGAGTGAAAATCAGTTAATTTGCAATTACCAAATTAACAGACGATAACATTTCATTTATCTGTACAGATGAAGGGTGCTCGTTCGAAAACAATCCCCAGTCGAGACTGTTGCAATTATTTTACTTTAATCTTATTAGATTTAGGTATAAATATTCAATAATCATTCATTAAATTTTAATCAATGAAAGATAGAGTGTGCGAGAAAATTCCCCTGTGGCGGCGTACCTGTTAGGCAACAACCTGTCTAGGCAACAAAGGTCTGTTGTAGTAGGTTCCTATTTTCATTTTATTAAGAACCTTCATATACTACGGTACCTAATATATTACGACATTATTGCGTATGCGCATGTAACTTCTTGACATGGAAATCGTGATCTGTTTAATATTGTTCTTTGCTATCTTTACTGGCATACAAAATAATTATGTTAATAGTTTATTTAAATCGTTAAATAGTACTCTTTGACTTAACTATCTACTTCAGTTTCTACAGTACCTAAGTAGTCATTATTATACGACAGAGCAACAATATTAGGCAGGTCGGTTGTGACACTTTCCCTATTCTTTTTAATTTGACGCTATAATTAATACAGTAAGTAAGTAAACCTTAATAAGTTAAGGGACAATATTTTGGTATTTTTACGTAGACAAAAGTACAACTTAAGATTTAAATTATTTTCTCGCAGTTAACTAGTCACTTGACAAAATGATTGACAATCAAATCAAAATTGTCACAACGGTCTACCTTAAGTAGGTATGAGTTTAAGCAATGATTTATTACAAAAAGGTATCATTTGAAATGATACCTTGCTGTTAATATTTAACTAAAACAGCGGTAAGATTTGCTTTCTCTCGTCAAAAACTTAGAAAATAGTCGAGTAAATAATTACGAGTTATTCATTAACAGCTGAGTGGAAAGATATCGTCGGCCTGTTTGCACAAATCGCTTGGGGCATTGGCCGGTGTTTATCTTAATAGCCATTTCACTGGGGTTCGAGAGACAAGCTGGCTGAGTAATCGATTCCCAGGTAATTACCGGTTTCACAAACCGATAACGGGGCATTTAATCTCTTGCAGACTGCCCGGCGCGATGAGTTTTGACTGCGAATTCGCCTCATCCAGACCTCAAACCCGATTTTCCCGCTCTATGATTTTGTGTTAGTAATAATCAATTAAATAATACTTTACATAAATATATATAGTACCTAATTGTGGTTCTCGTAGTTTTAGCTGAAAACTTTAGTCTCAGAGAAAACTCCTACCTATCCTTGATTCTACGTGCCAGCCCACTACGCATTTGAAATAAAAAAATGAATATGAAGTATGTTTTAATTGTGAGATAAAATATTTTGTATTCAAGAATCACAAGCAAAATCTGTTTGACTTATGAGTCGGGTGGATGGCAAACAAGCTTCCAGCATTGCCATTCATTTAACGTAAGTAAGCAAAACATATTCTTCTACCAAACAAGTGTAGGCACATTATTTTAAAGCTAATATAGTTAGTGAAACTGTTTAACTACAATTTTGTAAAAGTATTTTGATTTAATCTCGGATCGCTATTTTCGTGTGTAGGTGTATATTATGCTTCTATGTAACCACCCAACTATTGAAAATCATTATCCAAAGAGAAGAATTGAACGTTATGGTTCATGAACAATTCTACTATGTTTTAAAACAGGCTATAAATAATTATCATTAATTTCCAATATCTTCTTTATCTGATAGGCAGTTTATGTTCATCAGTACATCTTGTCGCCTATGCGTTAGTATTTCTATAGCAAGGATGGCCAGAGCAAGAATACTGCCATAGAACAGTATTAGTAGAGCAGGGTAGCAGTCCACCATGCTTACGGAGACAAACTTCGAGGTGGAACAGGTTGGTCGCTTAGCGTAGAAGATGCGGTTTTCCCTGTTTTGCAACCCATGTTCCTGTATCCGCTTGAAACTGGAAGTAAGGTTTTAATAAGGATTTAAGACAAGGTGGAAGAAGAAGTGCACTATTAAGAATCATCCATTAAATATTGAACTTTAAAGCGCCATGGATAAATTCTAAACTTCGTAGTTTTTTCGGTTTTTAGCAAAATCAATATTTGAATGATACTATGAATTCCAAACCAGGCGCTTATTCGTGGGTCGGTTGTAGATAAATTGTTATGATTGAACCTCTCTCGGCACGTGAAAGGTCTACCTTCATATTTATGCCCAATGAAGTTATAATGTTGAAGTCCACAACTTACCCAATTTTAAACATTTCTATATAGGGTGTGTTCTTTTTGACAGCCAACCACGGGTCGATGACTTGTAAGTATTGTATTTCTTTAAGGCCACACTTTTCTCCTTCGTTGAAAAATTTGCCCACGAATTTGTAGCCCACTCCTGTTTCCATATGAAACGCAAACAAGCCCTGAAAGACCACATATAAACATTCTAGCTAGAACTTTATAGCAAATGGGCATATGAGGGCCGATCGAGCCGCCTTAGTTAGATCTGCTTTTGCTACTACATACATACTATAATGTAAAGCAAAATCTACTTCGCATAATATGGACATCTCCATGTTTATAATGGAATCTTTAGATACTCTTTGCATGAATACAATATCCACTGATAGAAAATGAGATAGAGATAGTATAGAAGTGAGGGAGAAATCATAGACAACTATTAACGAAGGGATGATAAGTTCATAGAATAAACTAACCTTTTGCATTGCCTTCACACCTTCCTCCATTGTCATAAAGCGGGGACTGGTACCCGGAGGTGCTATTTTCTTCTCATATATCGCCTTTCGAACAGGCTCTGATGTGTGCTAAAATATTTAATTATTCATTACGAACTTTTTATAATCAAAGGGATGCCATTTTGATAACTAGTATATTTTACCGAAAAGTAATATCTGTTGAACACAGTATCATGGACACCGAATTTCAACCGTGAATGTAGCAGGTCATCCATTGATTTTATTTTAGACGAACTGGATTGTAGTAAGGCAACAATGTTAGCCGAATAAGATGTGTACAGGAACATTAGTGCCAAGAATAAAATCAGCATCACGACGCGACCAAGAGAACCTGAAAAATAAGAGGCACTGTATATATTTGTTTATGATAACTTTACTCATCACCCTCATCTCCATGTCATTTGGTTGGAGTCGATGCAATGTTTTTATTTACATTCATATCTGTATATTTACTTCCCTCACTTTCCAGTCATGTAATTTTTTTGCCATTTTTAAATAGATCGCTTTCGTTTCCGAACCATATTATTTAAATACAATTTGTATAATTGTGTAATTTTCGCCTCACCTTTTAATTCAGATGGACTGCCTTGCTGGCAGACGGCTGCGAATATTAATATGATTACGTCGGGAACGTTACCTCGCAATATTGAGGCATCTCTCTCCCTCTGCAAAATAATAATTACTTAAGTACTGAAAAAATATTTAAGTAGTAGATCGATTGGATGGTAATGCAAAAGAAGATATTTATAGTGAGTTAGAGAAAGTCTTTGGGATACGACAATAAAAAAGAATTTCTTACTATTTCTAAAGTATTTTTCATCTTCTTCCATTCCCAAATAGCAACCATGAACAATGCAAGAAACAGTAAGGATATCAACGCCATGCTGCTGTACCAAACAGTAGGTCGGAAGGATAGAATGAATAAATTGTTTTCATACGACAATTTCGGTTGTTGAAACACAAATTTAGACCGCGTTGGTGTCGGGCTTGTTATGTACTCCACTATTGGAATACGTTCTGTTGTAAAGAACATTGGCGATCCTGTAAAAGATACAAAATGCAAGTATAAATTTATGTCGGCCGCGACCGGGATCGTGCAAATCAGTGTAATATTATCTAGAAACAATTAAGTCAATATCATATCACTAACATTTCCTTTACAAAGAATCAAGCATCGACGAGACAAAGAAAAGAGATTGATCGATTGCAGTCGAATACTGATGAATTTTGTAACCTACTTTGTTTAATAATTATTCTATTATAGTGATATGATTGATTTAACTCGCTTAAAGTTTACGACTGCACTACATAGTTATTTAAATTCATACACAGATAAATATCTGCTTACAAACACATTTTTTTTCCAAATCAACAGCTAGTCATTAAATGTATATACGGTAATCGCAGATAGATGATGTTATAAGAACAAACTTTAGTTTAGGAAAAAATATCTTATTAGGTAATAATCATATGCGAGCCAAACATAGCTATTTATAGATATTTTATTTGATACAGTTACCTCCAATATCCACTTCACCTCTGAACAAATAGCCAGTCATACCATTCCAAGTGCCATTGACATTGTAACCCCATGTCTCAACAAAAACGTATTTCCTCCGGGCGCGAAGGAAATCAATAAGATAATTCGTTGTGGGGAAACTAGCCTTTGTTATTGTGTCTATGTGGTCGTTACTGAAAATGATTTGAAGTGTAAATTGCTACTATCTACAAGGAAAATGTTTTGAGAATATAGAGCTAGTCATTCTAATGCAAAGCTTCTATGCGACTTTACAAAAATGTTTTATACATAAAACCAAATACTATTTGACGTTCCAACGTAGTCAATATTAAAATAACTCTTCGTAACTAATTATATTCCAGATATAACTGTTAATTAAATTAGGCCAAGTTTTTTATTTGTAATTCGTTTTGTGTACTGTTCTGATAATAATAATAATCATTTAACTTAAATCTAGTACAATAAAACGGAAATTCTAAGAAGGACAACTAAATGTATTATAATTTATATAATTTGTATCTATAAGATATATATAATATATATAAGAATTTAAATTTGTATCTGCGAGAATCTTCCCAGCTGGCTGCATTACCGACCTGGGGCCCTACCACGACGTCTTATTGCCATAATAGTTTAACTTTTATTATGAGACAGATGTATATGGCATGTATAAGGCTGTCACTGTCACTCAGTGGAACAGTGGGTGGCAATAAGGACTTATACTAAGGCGCCAGCTATCGTCAAAGCAAATTCATATGCTTTTGTTAGTGTTCGTGACTACTTACTTACTTACTACGAAATTATTATTGATTAAAATTTTATGAGAATTCCAAGTAATTAATGTTTGTAGCTTTACATTGTAAGTAAAAACAAGGTGATTTCAAAACTTACACCTCGTCGTCTAAGTGATTTATAGAGTCGCTATCAGTAAGCACATAGCAGATTTTAATTTCGTATCCATTTAAATCGAGTCTCCTTAAGGCAACTGGATTAGTCGATTGCTGGGACTTTTGGAATCCACTCTCCCGGTTCCAGGAACCGTAGTATTCTTCCTTCCAAGTACTATTGGAACTTATTTTGTATACTGTAATGTAGATATTACAACTCGATCAATATTCTGGTATAGTTTATTTTAAGCCAAGCTAAAACAAACGCAAGTTCAACCGACGACATTTGAACGTTTCCAAATCTATACTTGAGACACTTCATGGTTCCATCCATCATTTACATAAGATTCACGGTACCCAGAAGATATTGCTCGTATTTTGAATTGTATAACGCTAGATATAAAACTACTTTTGCTTTGTACCTTGTTTTGTCCTTTCGGAATGACCGGAGGGTTATTTTTTTAATGTGGTAAGTATTTGATTCTTACTTGAATAAAACTCATACGCTTCATGCGGACCACGATGAACAACGATTACTTCAGAATCTGGTAGTACATCGATGTTGTCAACTGCTCGAGGAACCACACTGTCTTGAGTTTTGTTGGATTCAATAATAATCCAGCGATAAGGCGACCTAAAATATCTGTGCAAGTGATTCTGAAAATGAATTTTTATACGTCACAAAATATTGCAGTATTTAATCTGGATAAAGGTTAGACGTACGTACCAAATCAATGTGTTGTTCATTGTCCAAACAGCTAAGGTCTAACAGAAACACGGCATGTTGCTCTTCCTGAAGTTGTGACGTCGATATTTTAGATGGTTCTAAATATTGCATCATGGTTACTACAGGAACATTAACACCAGCTAGACTTGTATACAGCCGAACTCTTTCTCCTAGAAAGTATTTAAAAACATTAACATTACCTGGCATATTTTTGGATATGATGATCGAAACAATATAAAGATTTTACTCAAAGTCCAGCAAACTGATGTTAATATCAGATAAGCAGGCCTGTCCATAGTTTTCATGAGGTCTGCGACCATTTTCGGTTCCACATAATGCTCGGAAAGGCATGATTTGAAAAGAAGACAAACGAAATAAACTATCAGCATGATAGCTACACGAAATCAAAATCCAAGTGAGGTATTTTCGCTCCTCAATTGACTGCAAGCTTGTATTTACTTTGTAAATTGAGGAAAATGCCATAAAATGCTGCTTGATTTTAATGTCATATAATTCACAAGAATCACATGGGTTTGAATTTACCTTTAGGTTTTACTGCAGTTAAGTAATATCAAAGATTAAAGTGTGATTCTTGGAATATGGAATGGAAATTCCAAAGAGTAAAGTATGCTTGCAATCTTTATATTACTTGCGATCGTTTAATTAATGCACCTTAATGTAAAAAAAACTATTTGCAATAAAATAAATGAGTGCTAGGTTTGGGTTGGGTCTCACCTTATCCTTTATCCGGGAAAATTAATTTAAGTGAAAATACTGAGTGTTTTCATTATATATTCGAAGGAGGCGATTTTATTAGCTCGAAAAACAATATTACATTTTTCGATAACAGTCATGTTAGATTAACGTATTATATTTGAATAGTATTGATATCCTGTGTCACTGATAAAGCTAAGCTTACGTATGCGTAATCTTAATTATCTATGTCAAGTTTGTCCACGTTGCGATGTTTACTAACGATAGGGCATAGTATTTTTCCGTTGCAATTACTGTAAATAACAAAGTAATGAAGTGAGTCCTTCATTAGGGGCTATTCCGCGATCAATAGTTTAACGGAAACTTTTACACGACCATAAAATTAGGTACATATAGGAGGGTGGAGCGAACTATTTCGATGGTAAACAGTGTTTAGACTGACCCAAAACCAAGAGTGTCACTAACGTGTCCTTCTGGTACTCTTCTCTACTTGATAAATCTACTCTTGAAAGGGCTACGAAAATTTACTCCCCCGTTCCCTATTTATCCAGTTTTTATAGTTTTTTTTTTCACTGTTCTGTCCCACATCCTGGGTCACTGAAACTGCGAGATAAAATAACTTTTTCTATAATTTTCAAATCCTATTTTATTTTTACATTTAACGCTAACTTTATTTTGATAGAATTAAGTATTTAATCAGTAGGTTTAAAAACGTATGTACAGTACAGTACCTACCAGACATTAAGATGACAATTTGAATTGAGAACATTACGGTACTATGAGAGAATCACCCACGTTGTTTGTGGGTACTTGAACTTATCAGTAAATAAACACATAACAATAAATAAGTTATATAATTGCCACTGAATTCTCACAGTGAGTTGAACGACTGTGGGACACATCGACATTATCTTAATTTTTTCACAATTAATGTATCTTAGAACACTGTTCGGAGAAGATAAGTGCACTAACATTTAAATAAGAAAACGTTAAGTATGAATGTGTTTGCTAAACTATTGAGTAGTCATTCTTTGGCCACGGTTTCGGTTACCAAACGTGGCGTGTCACCGTCGGAATGGACACCATTGTTGGGGCGGCCTCCGGGCGGGACACTTTCTACCAAAGGTAGGTGCATTCAGAACTCACATGTTTTTCAGGTATGTGAGTTTGAATTTTTGTACTAAAATCTTACTTCTATTTTAGTTTCAAACGTGCTTTAGTTTTGTTGGTGAGGAGGTACATCAGGCAGCTCCACATATTATTTTCTATGGGTTAAACAATACACGACTTGGAAATCATAAAGCCGTTGATTTGGTCTAGTGACTGTTCCTCTTCTAAATACTAGACCATGGGGCCTACCATCATCGATTTAAGCAGAGCGGATTAAGAACTTCTTAGCTTTGAAGTTTCATTTTGTACCCAAAAGTAAACGTCAAACCTAAGAAGTTAGTAAGACGCCACTGCTATAACCATGATAGGCCCCGTTGTCATTTTCACGGGTAATTATTATTATTTACTATCTAGGCTATGAGTATCGGCCAACCTGACGGTAAGCGCGCACCGCAGCCTAGACTTTTGCAATAACCCTGTTAAAAAGGTTAAAATCTTTACTTAACTTTAATGGGAAACACATTTATTTATTTATTTATTTATAGTTAATTATAAAGGAGATACCAATTACAATAATACACATAATGGTAATGTTTTCTGTTTGTACCTAATTCATTCTAAGTGCGTATGTTAATTGTATATACATAATTTAAGGTTCAAATCAAGTTGAATTCCAAAACCTCCCAACACGATACATAGTAATCAGAGTCATAAACGGGCATAACGTGTACGTCGAGTGGAAGTGTGCCACGCAAAATATTCCACGACGTGATACCACAACGATATGCTGAGGGCAGTACCCTAGTATCTTCTCAGCACACCTACACTATCTGTTGCACCTATGTATACACACACCTACACAAAGCTATATACATACACAAAATAAGTACCTAATACTTCTTTTATTTTATAAATGTGTAATTTTTGATGCTCGTATCTGTGTTGCTCAATCATGCTGCACCAGCTGAATAGATTTTACCTTAAAATTCGAATATCACGCCTAAATTGAAATATAATACATGTAAGTACTATATAAACTCAAATTTTGAGTTCGTTAAAGAATTGAATTAAAGCGGGCTTAGAATATATAAACGTCAAAGAATTTTCTTGCGGGTATTTTAGTATGACTCAGAACCGTGGTTAGGAACTAAGTGAACTTTTGTCCTAAGCTTCGTATTTCATTGAATAAGTGTAGGCCCCTGATTCGAAGACATGTAGATACATTCCTCAACAGATACTTCGTGATACAGCATGTGCAAACTTTAGTAAACTTTTTTTACAAATAAGTTGCACTGTCATACTTTTCTTATAATTCGTTATGCTAAAAACAATCTATCAATAATGCATAGGTAAATGGAAATACAATCGCGTTTATAATGAAAAATTTCACATCTAACACAACAATAAAACCAATAAAATTTGAAGTGGAGTAGATACGAGATTTTCGCAAAATGGCCAATCGACAACGTTGTGACAGCAGGATTGTAACTTGACCTTAACTCACCTTAAATTGAAGATAAACCGTACTTAGTAGAAGGCGATTAGTTGATGTTAATGCACTTTCCTCGCGTCATTAGGACACTGGCAACGAAAGAATGTTAATTTAACAGCGTTGTTTCTAAACCTAGTTTCATTGGAGATGGTGATTTACAACCGGATAATCTTCGTGGCCTTACGTATCACTATACCTTCCTAGAGGGTCCTCACTCTCCAAAGGGGTAGCCAGAGATGTTACAAGAACCATTTAACATCAAAGATAATTTGGTGTCAATCGCTGGTGAAATTGCCGTCTCATGAGGCCTAGGCAAAGTAAACATTCTCTAGCGTTTGCGCTAATAGGAACGAAAAAAAATGGAAATAACATAAAGCAGTCACGTGACATGTCATTCCCGTACATTTTGTACCGTTTCTACTAGCGAAGCGTGATGACAATGTTACTTTGTCTACAGGCCCAGACACTTGAAGTGACGTACGCATATGAATTTCAGGATTATGTATGCATGTATCTTCTGACTTCTTGATAGCTAATAGTGTCCACTTAAGTTTTATGAAAACTCAATGGTACAGGCGGATCTTTGATTTAAATAAGGTTTATTTAAATACCATATATTAAGATTTTCTAAATCAATACTAATCTAGATACGCAAAATAATTTATATGTAATTTTCTGACTATTTGCATACATTTCCGCCAAGGAATTTCAGGGCATTATAAAGAAAAATATGTCAATCGTAAAAATTGGCGTAAAACGTGAATACTTGAACAGTGGTTATGCAAATTGTCGCATGGCCATGAAGAAATCAGAGGTATTATTGCATAAATCTAATATCGATTTGACGGCCCGCTAGTACAGTGGTTAGTTTAGAGGTCATATTGGCTACTATGGTATGATTCGTGGGTTTGATTCTCGCACTAAGGAATTTTGTTTTACTTGAATGTTTGGTATGTATTTAAAGTAGTAATTCATAAATATATATTATTAAATAAAATATCTTAGATAATAATTTCGCCTATTTAAGCTTTAGATACTTAGTTTAGGGCAAGACGATTGATTCCTGCGTGTGAAAAGGTTTTTTTTAATACAGACTATGAGAATAACACAAATTAGTTCAAGTTGCCTCAAAATTGCTTCCAGGTTTGTTAATCTAAAGCCAATATAAAGGACACCAAAAAAATAACCCGAAGTAATCCATTATTTGGTACTCAGTACTGTAAATATTGATTTAAGAAATCGTTCCTAAGTAATCTTCAATGGACGTCACGAACAATGTTCAAATACAAGACTTTTTTCCTACCGTAGCGCACTGAGGGACGACGATCAAACTAAATCGAATTTTAATTTTAGAACACGGAAACATTTTTTATCCAAGTACCTATTGATAGTAGTTAAATCAAAAAATTAAATAACTTTTCGATGGACCTTTCCCACCGTAGTACCGTGTACTCTTACCTACGGCCATGTGTTTAAGGTATGTCGATAAATAGGAGTCAAGGTAACTGAAAACATACTCCTCCGAAGGGGGAGGCAGAGGTGTTGCTTTAACAACGTGACAGGTGGTGATTACATCGCCGTCTCATGCACTATACATACGTCTTTCAATTACTTCTCAGACATATGCATGTTTCCTCACGATGTTTTGCTTCACCGTAAAGCACGTCATTGGTACATTGCGAGACTTGCGACTGCTCAAACCCCACGGTCACCAAGGCTTTAGATAACGATAAATTTAACCTAATTAGCTTCTCGCTCAGATAATCAGCATTGCTGTTTATCGTGGCAATGCCGCCAGCCTTCTTGGAACAATTCCGAGAGACACCGATTTGGGCAAGTTTCCTACTTATAATCAGTTTGAAGAACTGTTTCTAGTATGTATTACATAGTTTTTATCCTTGGCATAAAGGTTTTATTTCCATTAGCTTCAAGGATACCAAATTGGAATTAGGTAACTACTAAGGAGATACGAACTGAATATTACTGGAAAAATTTATTAGCATAACTTTGCCTACCAATAAAAAAGGCACAGAGAAAATATATACCTAAGTAAAGGAAAATTGGTAAAAAATCCCACATGAGTATTATACCTACATTCTTTCGTCACTTGTAGAAATACTGGATGTTTAAAATCACCAAGTTTGCCGACGACCACCAATTATAATCTATGGTAATAAAAACCAGCTGTTAATGGTCCCCTAGCGCTACGTATGGTAGAACTTGATATACTAGTTAATTTATTATCCTTAAGGATAGTATACACTTTTCTACAACATGCACATACTAGGAACGAATAAGCACTAGGTACTTAGAAAAATACGTGCGTGATTGTTTTAATGAAAACTCTCCGATCCAAAACTTATCTCTTGGTCTCCGTTAAAACTAAGTGACTCCTCTAATATGTTATTAAAAAGAACTAATATCATGTCATGAAAACCAAATTTCTACCAGATATTGTTTAATTTTAACGAATATAAAATGTTTGTTTTTCTTGTACTTTGTTTAAGTGAAAAATACATAATTAAATATTTTGTAACTTCTTCTGTTCTTTATGAAATCAAAAAATCCTATGTATCCCTATGTAAACCCATCCTTAAAAGATATACAAGTATCATTAGACACCTAGAGGTGTTCGTGGCAGCCAGGCAGTCTGCCGCGCCTACACATTACTACACCGGAATGCAAACTCTACATTTCACTGTTGATCGATGTTATTTACTGGAAGAACCCTTAGCAACTCCAAAAAGAAACTTCTTACTTCGTAAAATGTATTAACTTTTGTTTTATATATAGTTAAAACCAGCTGCCAGCCAGGATTACACTAAAAACATTAATAAAATAAAATCTTAATTTGTTATTTTTTTTATTTCAAAAGATTTTTTCCTTTTTTTGTGAGTTTTCATTCATTAATATTAGTATAGTAGAAATAAAGCCTCCCATGACGCTACGCGGATGAAACCGCGGGGCACAGCTAGTTGAATGTACGAATTTAATGATTACCGATGGTTTACGATAACTGTTGATACAGAGAGAAACTAATCGAAATTAGTGAACAGGTAATTTTGGATTGCAATCCAAACTGATTATAGCTGTAATAATTATACTGAAGCGTCAATTTGCTTAATCACTACATTAATCATGACCAAGAGCAGTGTTGCAAGACGACAGCTCTATGTTTACCTTAACTTAACCTTATGATACAAATATATAATGGTTTGCTAGTTCAATCGTTTCCCAAAAGGCATTCCAATGAAGATAAATGCACATTACTTATGTACCTACATCAAAATATAAAAATACAGTTTGTGAATGAAATACGCGTACCAAGACCGCTCTGCCAAGAGTAAAGCGAGTACGAAGAAGAATAGGAGGTACAAATGCGCAGTGTCCAGAAATATAAATAGCAGGAAAGTAGATAGATATTGTGTAAAGGATAAAAGGAAGATCATTTCCACAATGATTTGCTATGCTTCATTTACGTTAAATACATAGGAAATTGTAAAGAAGTATTGTCTTTATAGGTATTGTCCTATGTATATTGTACACTGAATGCCTTGAGGGACTCCCCTCTGAATGACATTATAATTATTATGTGTTTAGTTTTCCGCTTAGTAGATAAGTAGGTAAAGAAAACAATTTCAGAAATTAAATTGACTTTTTATAATGTCTGTAGCTATATAATAGTAAAATCGCGATGGAAAAGTGATATTCAATTGTTACCATTTTACAGGTATGCTCGTTAATTTTTAATAATACAATGTTTATCTATGCAAACCTTCTTATTAAATATCTTCACCTTTCTACATGGGTTCTTGAAGGGGAGAAGGGGGACCATACGGCTATCTCGCATCGAGTATCCGTAGTATTACAGTTATTAATTGCGTCTACCTGATACAATTACGGCAGATAGCATGACTATGGTCACAGACTATGCTGCTTTAGAATACCTATATAATTAAGGAGTACAAAATTATTGACATAGTTAGTCATAAAAGTAGTATGTAGGCTATGTTTAACCTACCTGAAGTCAGGAGTACTTATACAATGAAATGAGTTACAATGTTCTTCGTGTTATATGACTCATTGCCTACATATAAGTATGTATCTAACTAAAAGTAAAGCATATTATAACCATAACATTGCCATCAGCCATTTAATGGAAGAATTTAAGGAGAAAAATAAGGGTCAAGTGTTTGATTGGATGCGTTGTCTCTTACATACCTAAAATCTTGCTTTTCAAAAAGAGAACTATGAAGGGCTTCATAATAAACACAATAGAAATCACAGTTACATAAGTTTTCACGTGGCTCCAAGGGACAAGGTCGTTGTTGATTGAAAATGTTTACAGAAAATATACCAACCATGGCTCTAATAAGAAGCTGTGGTCAGTGCCAAGTCCGAGAATTGCTATAAATGTCAAGTTAAGTTGTTATTAACATCTATGGGGTTTTCACAATACTACGTACGTATATAGTACGGTTAGCGTTCGATACACGTGTATAATAATAGCATGTAGCTGATCAAAACAGCTTCTCAATAATGTGAAGGAAACTTCAATTTCTTACTGCAAAAACGGGGATTTTAACAAAAGGAATAATTGCTTTCATCATTACAATTAAACATATGCCCACGCCTGTATTCCCCAAAGGTAAAGGCGACGGTGGTCTTATAGTGCACCCACAATTCGCCAGTAATGTTTAAGTCCCATGTGTAGGTAGCGTGCTACTAACCAGGTAGTTATCCAGCCTTATGCCTTTCCAAAAGTTATATAACTTCAAATTAAAAAGCAGTCTGCATACAAACTTCTATTTAGATTCAATAAATTGTAGAAAATGGTCCAGGATGTCCAAGAGCGTGATTTATTCGACCTCCTTGTATTGTGTAGTGTTTGTTATGCATATTATGTGTGAACTAATAGTTATTGAATTAAGTACTTTTACACACTACACAGAGAGACTAGAAGTTATTTTTTAATACATTAGAAATAAATATTTACTTTTGTAAGTACTTTTAACTAGACGTCACTTCACATACAATCGAACAAGGTTGTACAATTGCATTATTTTGGTATGCAAATTTAAACATAAATTTAGAAGTTGCTTTTAGATAATGACAAATAAATTGGAAAATTATTTTTCATTACGTGTCGCGACTAATTCCTCACTGGTACATTATGAAGGTACTAGGAAAGCAGAAATAATATAGCAGCGTTTTAATCTAGACTGCCATCGTCTTTTCCTAAAATAATGCCTGTGCAATTTTAGAGTCCCTACCCTTCACGTTCCCAAGCTTGATTTCTTGAGGTAAAAATGCACAGTTGTTATGCAAATATCTAAGTATGTTATCTGTCAGTATACTATACATAACTTGAAAAATAAAGCATGCACTCGAATCGCTCAAGTCAGATCGTTTGTATAAAAACAATTTATGTCTATATCAACTTTAGAAAGTAGTGCTTAGTCATGATTTATTTAGCAAATATTAAGTCCTTGTCCGATTATGAAACATGAAGTAGCTACTGGTTTTTGTAATGTAATTATAGAACAATGAATATTTGAAGTGAGGTCGGACAAGGTGTCATTAAAATTAAGTTATTGGTGCATATTTTTTCGGACGGCAAGTAGGTTACTTACGTTTTTTGTGTACACCATTAGTCAATATTAGATCGGTAAATGCTTAGCGTAATGTCAATTAAGTATATTGTATACAAATTCATACCATAAAAAGGTCCGATAGTTTTAATTAGGAACATAATATTTTTTTTGTGTCGAGAAAGATGGAAAAGGCTTGAAAATTCGAAAGGAGATCATAAATAGCACATCTAGATAGCACTGCAAAGTGATTTCGTATAGCGAGTAAGCTGTAGTATCCTTATGATTGTGATTCCTCTCTACTTTTTTTGAAGGTATTAGGTAGTTATTAGGCAAAGAGTTTTAGTTAGAAGGTATTGAGTTATAATCATTGTCAGTAAAGAAAATGTCCTTTCCATCCTCCCATTTAGGATGCATCACCCGCCGCGGCAGTGGACGGTTATACCAGTTATTATGGAAAAAACGAGAAGAAAAGAGAGTCGTGATCGCCGTGGGGTTTTAGCAGTCGACTACTACGCAAGCGACTCAAATTCGAGATTTTCTAAAAAACGATGTGCGGTGATTGCACACCACGTCCTTTATGGTGAAGGAAAACATGGTGAGGAAACCTGCAAATGTCTGAGAAGTAATTCTAAGACGGATGTGCCTTGCGGCGACTCACCATCTGTCACGTTGGCACATAATCATCTTCGGTGAAAAGTGGGTGTTGTTATTACAAAACCTCTGCCTACCCATTCGGGGAATACCCACAGGCATGATATGTATGTGTGGCTGAAACCCATGCGTGTTCCTCTTCGTCGCATTTACAACGCTATAGTTCTGCGTTTAAATGGCAAGAAAATCAACATTACTTAATATCTGTATTAAGTTTCTTTAAATTTTAATCAAACGACAGTGTAGAGTTTACGTGACATCGGTGCTGCAGTGTGGTAACGCAACAAGTGGACAAAGTGACCGATTTACTTTTTTGCACATCGGAATTGAATTGTGGCGATTATACAAATTTTGCAACAGTGGAGTGTCTCAACAATAGCCACTGGAATACTGATACTGATTGTCTCTCGATTTCCTTTCAGTATCTCAGCAGCAAGGTCGACGCGACGACCCTGGCTTTACCATCTATAGGAAATAGATATTCTTATCTACATTATGGGGAAAAAACATAACAAATAGGTACAATACCTAATAGTTATTAAATACTTTTTATGAAAGTAACTGTAAGTCAGTAAATACCTTGCGTTAATGCTCATTCAGATCAAGATTTCACTTCTTAGCGCCTTCTCACGGGGGTATTCGTTCCTCAAAATAGATAGCAGTGTTCTGAACACCACTTTTAGCCGTTTTTAATTTCCATAGGTACCAACCTCATGGTACAAACTCATGGCATGACTGCCACCGTATACTCATCATGATAATTCTACAGCACTGAAAAAGCTCATGATATGAAAAATCACAGCACTTGATTTTGCTAAATATTACTGATTCCAACTGAGCTTTAAACATTAAAGGACTTCACGACATGCAACTCTCCAACTAAAATGTGTTCAAGACTCTATCTTAGTACTTACCTATTACATAATTACTTATTTCTTAGTATACTAATGTCAATAAATGCTTACTGTCATGTAGACTTCAGTACTGACAGTGATTTTATTAAGGTACATTACTAGTTTTCTCCTCTGTGTTATGCAAGCATCAAAGTAATTGACGTCGATTACCTGAGAAACAAATAAAATCATTATCAAAACTAGATTCTTCCTTCATTATTTCTCTACAAAATTCCAAAATTGCATCGGAATTTTGTAGGGAAATAAACCTACGGTTGAAAATTCTAACATAGTGCTATGTAAACAACGGATTCAGAGTGAATACCCGTAAACATGTTTGTGTAATGCCGGATACTCTAATCTACATACAAATCCGTGGGCAAAGAGACAACACACTTATTTTTGTAAATGTCAACAATGTGGTTTGGTAGCAAATTATTTGAAAACGATGTGTGCTTTCTTAGAATTATTATAAAAACTTAAGTGATATTTAACTAACGTAAGCAAATACGATGACTTGTTCAAGTTTATGTTGAATATAAAACGTTTAGTCAAGAGCTCTAAGACAGCCTTTCTCAATCTTTTTCTAATATAGACCTCTAAAATACACACAGTCTCTACACTGTTTTTCAACACGAACGCGTCGATAATTAAGTCTTACTTAAAGCTAATTAAGTGAGAAAAATAACAATCTTGTCTTACATTTATACAATATATATAGGCTCTATAGAAATAAAAAGTCTTAAAGGGACCTCCTCACTTCAGGTTGGGAAACCCTGCTCGATCGTTTGCTGTATGTGAATTCAAGATAATTTATTCGTAACAAAACTAATCATTATCCTTAAGTTCTTAGAATCACCATTGGAAAATAAATATGTAGAGCTGGATAAAATATATATAGATATTGAATATACGAAAACATGGCCACAGTATAAATATAAGCTAAGTTTACCAAGCAGTGTGGAATCTAGACCAATTCTGTGAAATAAGAACATTCTATTCATCGAGCGTAACGAAAAGTAAAAAAAAATCTGCTCCTATAGGAACTGTCAAAATAATGTCGATTTATGGAATCTTAATAATAATTCGTCATTTAAATATCTATAAAATACGTACCTAAATGACGTACAGGAGTTCGATGACGACGTGGCATCCCTCACATTACGCCAAGGTCGCTTAGTAGGTATCTCGTAGAATTGCGCGTCTGTGAGTGTGTGTGTCATACCGAACGATTTGTTCCTAGATTCTGTACTGCTTGTAGTAAGCTTATATTTCTTCTGTGACATGACATTACCTTATATAATCAAACTAGCTGTGCCCTGCGGTTTCACCCGCGTAGATTTAATTTAATTACCGCGGAACCCTAAATTTTCTTTTTAAATAAAAATCCCATGGTACTCCCTGTAACATTAGCTATCTGCCAGTGAAAGTCCCGTTAAAATCGGTCTAGCCGTTTCAGAGATTACTCTTCGGCAAATAACTCATTATTAGGTACCAATTCTTTGCGTTTTTATACTCGTGATAATTTCTAAACGCCAAGTCCTATTGGAATAAAACAAACAGTATTTTACTTCTACATAGATACCCTTGATAGCATAATGCTTGATTTGGATAAGAATTAATATTATGATACACATTTAACGTAGTTTCTTTCTTCAGGCGATAATTTTTTTTTATGAACATTAAAGCAGTTATTGTGACTAAACTATGAAAGTTAGATATATGCTCTCGCGGACTTTTTTGTAGATCTTAATAAGACCTACAAACCCGTAGTACATCATTTTGTTATATTGTCAATAGTTTTTGCAGCGTACGCATAATTAGGTTTTCGATTTTACAACTTAGGACTACGGACCCCTAATTTTTATGAGAATAAAATATAGCCTATAGCCTTCCTCGATAAATGGACTATCCAACACTGAAAGAATTTTTGAAATCGGACCAGTAGTTCCTGAGATTACAGCGTTCAAACAAACAAACAAACAAACTCTGCAGCTTTATAATATTATTAGTAATTAGTATAGATTACTACTGGTAAGTATTTATTAAACACGGAAAACCTATTTTAACATTTCACACCCGTTTCATTCTAGTTAAAAGTGCCGCGAGCCATTTCCATGTAACATATTTTCACGTGCCATTTCAGTTCAGTACAAATTTCCTAGTGCGGCCATTATTAGACTAAATTTAGTTTGGGAGGCATAATTGGATACAAAATAATGGTCGGTACCTAGTATATTAATTAATCTAAACGAATATTATAAAGAAGAAAGATTAGTAACGATTTGGCTCAAAATGTACTAGACCGATTTTTTAAATTCTTTCAACATTTGAATGCTTCATTATCATTGATTAATATAGGCTATATTTTATCTCCGTACACCCATGGAAACGGGAACTTTGTGGGTAAAACCGCGTGACATCCGCTAATTATCAAATAAATTGTTTGTATCTGCATTACCTATAATAAAAGAAAGTTGAAAAAGTTAACTTGGAATCATTGCAGGCTAATATTTGAATGTAGAAAAATCTGTAAAATACCCCATAGTATATATAATACACGCAGTGTGATGCCTCGATAATGAACGAAAATACATAAGATGCTCAATGTTTGCAAGCACAATTGAACTAATAATATATTGTTACAACGTCGTGTATCGTTGTAGATACAATCAAAGACTTACAATGCTTAGTGTGAATTGTTTTAAATACATGAGTATATTTTCTTACGCATCGGCTATTCTTCCAAAATGACGTAAATAAATTTTGTCTATAGTAGCTATGGATGTAAACAAGTCTGTGAATAATTAACGCTCTATTCTTAATTTATTATAAGTAAATATAAAAGAGAGGCTGTAAGCAGCGTTGGAAGTTTCATTTGTCATAGTATTTACTATTTAGTTTCACCCAACGTCATTACATGTAAATATTGATTAAACGTATAGTAAGCATTGTACTACCAACTTGCGTAATATAAATAGTAAGTTGCAGTTTTAAAGCTATCACTGACATATATTTAATGAGCACAACAAAGTTTTTACCTTATTTATAACTTTTTGGTGACTGAACTCGGTCACGACTCTTTTTTATACATTCGTAATCATTTGAAAATGTCTAACACTAAATACAAAGTGAATATTGTCTGTAGCACCCTTGCACGACTGATTGCTGCGTTCTCAATCTCCGAAGACCTTCATCAGACCTCCACATAATTACAATGGGTCCACCTCGTGAGTTTCCCTTATAGAATGAAAAAAAATATCACGCAAATTTTACCACAAATCATGGAGAAATCGGATCGGGTAGGTAGGTACATGACACAGAAAAAAAGAATCAAATTGCCTTAATTCAATTCAATCCTTTGTTGAAGTCGTTTAAAAATGTACTACACTAATCCATCTCAAGGTATGTGTTATGTAACACTCAAAGCTCTAAAAAAATTACCTACGACAGTAAGAATACTTATTCAAATAAATATCATTTTTTTTATGATTTTAACTTTTGTGTTATTTCTTCTTTTCTAAGCTTTACGTGAGACCAACATCGCATATCTGTACTTTGAAATCGTCAGAATGAAATTATTCAACATGAGTATAAATGTATACCGCTGGGTTCGGACTTCGGAAGGTTGCTTTTATTGAGCAGCACAAGCAGCATTTTACTTAATGTTATTGAGCAGAAATAATAAATTAAGCAGTATCCTTATTTTCTCTAATCTAGAGCAACTTTTCTCACCACACAGCAGTTATATAACATAATACCTCAGTTATAATGACGTACATTAAGAGCGGTTAGCATTTCTAACGCGTAGTAGTTGCATGAAAGATATACGAAGAAAAGTACTAGTAAGAACGTTGTTACTTAATGCTCACTATTGCAATTTGCATGAGCTGTATTATTAATAGGTTATGCAGGCATGCAGTGCGGTGGTGTCATAGTGAAGGCATCACACTAATATTTTTAAAAGCCGTAACTACTCTTTAATCAATTGAGCAATATATTCCTACGTGTATGTAAATAAAGTGCGAGGTTACATGCTATGTGCTTTCAGGTTTAAATAGTTTTTACTTACAGGGTTTTGTAACGTAATTACTAAAGTTGCATTGGATAATGTCATCATTTTGATCATGTTATATTAAGGCATTACAGAATAGCGAGCACTGAAAAAGCACGAAATAATTTTACGTTTTGATTATGGATGGTGATTAAAGAAGTTCAAAATTGCTTACACTTTAAAATACTGGTCTGTTATTATGCGTCCGAGTGCAATTTAAAAATACGGTCTCATAAGAGGGCTGTGCATGTAAATTTAAAATTATAATAACAATAAGCACCGAAAGTGGCTGCGTGTCAGTTCAAAGATCCGGCTGTCATCTCAATTACCAATTCAGTTGTTATACCGTCTAGGTACCACCACGCTGATCCCCTTGCGTTTACGTAAACAGCACGCAACCGATTTTGACACCACATATGCATGGTGCAGTTAACAAAAACAACCAAAATCAGAACTTAAGCTCAAGGAATTAAGAATTATATTTAAGTAATTATTCAAACAGAAGCGGTTTAAATAAATACCTGAACTTGACCGCGCATAACTTAATTACATAACGAGTACATGTTTGTTAATTTGGGAGCGATTTGGCGCCGTCAGGAACCGGATGTTGCATGGTTGAGGTGATTTATATCCTGCGGTTGCATTTTGTGCGATGTTGTATGAGCGATGGATGGAGCTCGGTATATAGACCCGAGGCAAAAGCGCGGGCGCCTAATTGTAGGCTGCGCGTCGAGTGCGCGACGACTGTGCAACTGGTGCGCTGCGAAAGAACCGCGCTTGCGCATACGACCCGCGCCTTCAATTACCGCTCCTGCTAATACTCCACAATTCAGTGATAATACAGCACATGGACAATTTATTAAAATATCAAGTGATAATTCTAAACTTTATTGTGTTTTTTTGATTGATGGTGTTATAGATTGAGCAGCCAAAATGTTGTCCGGCTGGCAGTTGATTTTGTCTAAACGTAAGTTTATACCTTTGTTATTTACTTTTATTACTAAACAAAATAATAATTTTATTATTATAAATGGATGTAAAATTTCCGATATTATGTCTTTTTAGAATCTGCAAGTTTCCGCTTCAGTTTTGTGCTTTGTTGAATTTTGTATCCCGCGAGGATGATCTTGCTAGCTCAATGTTTCTGTTATGTTATCAATAATTATATAGCACACGCTATGTAAAGTGCACTACTTTACTCCGTTGATGATTTTAATTGACCCCCAAACCGAAGAGAATATTATTGACAAAAAATTTACGATATAGATTTCTCGGAGAAAATTTATTGCTCAAGTTTTCTGACTTTATTAAGAGATTAACATTGCAAGTAATTATAAGAGATTTATAAGATAAGAATTTTATAAGAGAACAATAGCCGATTGTTATTAGTATTCCGTAGGTTTCGAGCTGGTGTAAAACTAACTCATCAGAGTATATTGTCCTCCAATAAATTAATTTACTCGGAACTCATTTTCCAGTTTATTAAACTGGAAAATGAGTGCCTAGTGAGTATTGATGAATTACGAATTTTAATTTTTAAAAGATTCGAATTATTTTGTTTTCTTCTTTAATGTTCAATATTGTCTCCTCAAATTCTTGACCACTTTTGTGTCTATTTTTTTTATGACATCTATATCTATACATCTATACAGATAAATAAAATTGAAGTGTCTGTTTGTAATTCCAAAATACCAGCTTTTCACTAAATGCATATGAAAGTATACACGCTACTGACACTAAAAAACAAGTTTTAAGAATTTTCTTTGTCTGCCTGTTTGTTCCGGGTAATCTCTAAAACGGCTGGACCGATTTTAACGAGACTTTCACCTGCAGGTAGCTGATGTTTCAAGGAGTAACTTAAGCTATTTATTAAACATATTATAGTACCGCGACAATAAGGATGCAACTAAATCTACGCGGGTGAAACCGCAGGGCACAGCAAGTTTAGTATAAATAAATGAAACGAACACCTACCTGAATAACTAATAACATCAAGATAATAAAAATTGTAGGTCCTCTTAATCTGGATCATCAATGTTTACTCATCAACTATTGCCATAACACAATTTCAAACGGTTTCATGATCTTAATCTGTTGATAAAATATAAATAAATTACTAGCACTAGCAATCTGCACGCGACTTCATCCTCTGTTCAAATTATATTTTTATTATTTTACACAAGCTATGCCACGCGGTTCTACCCGTGTAAGATCAACAATAAAAACTATTACTTAGTGATATTTTTTCCCGTTTTGTAACATTTTCCATTCCAGCTAGGCTTTGAGTTCCGAATTTTTAAGACTATTCGAAAATCTGTCAAATCTGAAAAATGTATCACAGTCTCATAAACCGTATAACCTAGTTCTGGAACAATTACCTACTGGGGTTTATTGAACCGAAGCAGATTAACGATATTTAGATTGACATTTATTCATATGCAGAAACTTTTAATTTTCCATTCCAGCTGGGCTTTCAGTTCCGAATTTTTAAGACTATTCAAAAATTCTGTCTTTTCTCAACTTTCTATGAATATAATATGGAATTGTTTTTGGTATACTTAAGCCCATTGAAGTTCCACTCACGTTAGTAGAAACTGCATCAAAATCAGTAACGTAGCTCAGAAAAAATATTTATCAGTCAAAATAATTTTGTTGGGAAATGAATACCTTCTCCAATTTGTAGAATTGATAAATAAAATAATTGATATATCAAATAATACATTTAAATACAGGAAAAACTTCGCTAGTAGAGAAGGAAGGTCGAATTACGAAAGTTGTCGGTTTGTGATGAACTTATTCATACTTCCTTGATTAGGTACTTATAGTATTGATGAAACCTCAGTATCCAGGTTAGTATCACTTAAAGTGAGTACGGAGCTCCTTTCTCCTCCAACTCCATTAAATAGTATACCTACATAAAATTGAAGTCGTAATTTCTTCTAAAATACGTAACGGATCATGAATAGGCTTTTTCTAACTAAAAAAATCCATATCATCTATACGGAAAAATAAAATTGTAGTGTCTGTTTGTAATTCCAAATTAGCATCTTTTCATTAAATGCATGATAAAATATATAAAGCACGTACTTAAGAAAATACATATTTCAGCCTGTCTCTCTGTTTATTCCGGGCTATCTCTGAAACGACTGAACCGATTTTAGCGGGACTTTCATTGGCAGATAGCTAATGTTACAAGGAGTAAATTAGGCTAAATTTCTTTTTTAAGTAGGATTCCGCGACAATTAAAATCTACGAGAGTAAAAACGCGGGGCACAACTAGTATTTCCTGAATTGTCTAGATACCTTCAAGTTTAAACTTTTAGAGCGGATAACCTATTTACGTGCACTTCAATATCAGAATTTGGTCCATAATCATGAAAAAGTGCCTTGTGATGTTTTGCGCCATCTCAGTGTGAACTTAGAAATGTGTCACAGTCTCATAAACCGTATAACCTAGTTCTGGAACAATTACCTACAGGGGTTTATTGAACCGAAACAGTTTAAAGATATTTAGTTTTCCATTTATTCATATGCAGAAACTTTCAATATGCACTTTAATAAAGCTGTGTCTGGCTTTAGATCTATACAGATAAATAAAATTAAAGTGTCTGTTTGTAACTGCAAAACAACAGTTTTTCACTAAATGCATATGAAAGTATACAAGGTACTGACACAGAAAAACCAATTTTTAAATTTTTTCTCTGTCTGTCTGTTTGTTCCGGGTAATCTCCGAAACGGCTAGATGGATTTTGACGGGACTTTCACTGACGGATAGCTAATTTTACAAGTAGTAACTTAGGTTATATAGATTTTTTAAAACATTAGAGATCCGCGGGTAACCATGAAATTAAAATTTACGCGGGTGAAACCGCGGGGCACAGCTAGTAAGTAATAAAAAAAGGATTTGATACCTAATACTAACAGTGAATCCCCACGTGTAGTGTTGTGTGCACAATAATACATTTTACAGTTTCAAGTCATTTTTTTTTAATATTACTTTCTTGATGGGAAAAATAAAGAATCTTTTCATTATATTATATCTGAATATTTGGCGGTACATTATAACGTTTTGAATATAATAATTTCTATATGGAGCACTTGTTCGGTTTGATTCCGCAAACCATTCTCTGGCAACCTTCGGGTTGGCTTTACAGGTAACAATTTGTCTATTTAAAACCTATATGCAAGTAGGTGTTGCGATGACTGCATTTAATTGGTATGTTTAGTTGTAGCATTAGTTCCAACATATATATAGACAGATAAAAAATAGTCGCTTTTGAGTATGAAGTACTACTAGGTAGGTATATTAAATTATCGCTTCTTAGTGTTTGCGAAATTAAATCATTTTCAATTAAAATGCTGAAAATTGAGTAGGATTTACTCATAATCGGACATTATGAACTATGTTGTTCAATTGGCTATTGAGACCGACGGGTTAACGAGGAATAGGGAATTTAACTTTGACGATCACTCACCTTATTAATGGTTACTTCGTGTATCAAAATTATATGCAAAATAGTGAATGACCCCCGAACCATCAACGGCTAAAACCATTCGGTCGTCGGAAAAAAGATTTGCAGTCCCTCCTACAAAATCATAATTATTTCAGAAATTTATAACTAAAAAAAAACATACAGTCGGATTGATAACCTCCTCCTTTTTTGAAGTCGGTTAAATATATAATTTATCAGCTGAAAAAAAAGCTTAAAATTGCTTATATTTATAAACGCTTCTAACATCAAAATATCTGACTCAGACATATTTCTGCTTCTGATTTGATTTAAGTATTATGCAACTGGAAGTTCTTTCCTGCTATGAAATCGAGCGTTATGGAAAATTTTAAGTCATGATTACAATATCGTAAAGAAAAATAAATATATTTGCATGACTGCTGACGAATTATTGATTAAACTACGAATTGTTTAGCCAGGTGTTTTCTGTCCACGTAGAGAAACAAATTAATCGCGGTGAATCTGTCGTAGCAGGTATTTATCACGGCTTACGGCATTATAATTAAATTGTAGAGGTAGGTACTTGGGATTGTTTCATACAATAATTATGAAATTTACTCTCGAAGATATAACTTACCTTTTTTTACAAACCGATTAATTTTCGACGCCCGCCGTGGGAGAGACAGTCAGTTATATGGGATTGCCACTTAACTAGGCGTTTAAAATTTACTCGTACTATTATAATATTGTTGTATTAGACAAATAATCTAATTTAAAATATTGTTTTAAATGGCTATTAAATTAAATGGATTATGGCTATAGACCTATAATGATGCCATAATTTTATTGAGTCCTTACAACATTGAAAGTCTGTAGTCAGATTTGAATTAAATTTGGCATTCGCTCTCTCTCGGGGCTTGATCGAATTATGAAACATGTAAGTAATACATAAAATTCTCGTGTCGCGGTGTTTTTTACCAAACTCGTCCGAAACGGCTGGACTGATTTGTATGAATTTTTGTGTGTGTATGGGCTAGGTCTGATAATCGGACAGATAAAAACTATTTTTCATACCCCTAAATGATAATTGTGATCTACCCTAAATAATTATATGGCAATGCGAGCTTTGCCGGGCACAGCTAGTATTATATACGAGTATATTCAAACCAATCCCTGACGGTAAATAACTAAAGAAAAATTGTCATTGCTTTGGTTACCAAGCGTCCGCATCTTTACTTGGTAAACCATAAAGGTACTTATGAATTACTAGCTGTGCCCCGTGGTTTCACCCGCGTAGATTAAGTTTCATGCTTCATGTCGCGGAACCCTAATATTTTTAATAAATAAATGTAGCCTAAGTTCCTCCTTGAAACATCAGCTACCTGCCAGTGAAAGTCCCGTTAAAATCGGTCCAGCCGTTTCAGAGATTACCCGGAACAAACAGACAGACAGACAGACGGACAGACAGACAGACAGACAGAGAAAAAATTTAAAAAAATTTTTTTTGTGTCAGTAGCGTGTATACTTTCATATGCATTTAGTGAAAAGATGTTATTTTGGAATTACAAACAGACACTTCAATTTTATTTATCTGTATAGATTAATAAAATAAACAGAGAGTAAATAAAGTCATTTACATAACGCCAACTGTACTTAGATATCTAAGACTACTACCAATCACGAGGAGTTAGTTACCAACGCAAAGTCGAACGGAGGCACCACGTTTCAAAGGCAGAGTGTCTGCACACGTGACAGATAATTTTATCATCTATCTGCATTCATTTGTAACGATTGATTAATCTTGTATGCAATGTATCTATTTAATGTCCGCACATTTCACATTACTCGCATAACAGTTGTCGATTAAAGTGTTTAACTAATTGATTGTGTAATCGATAGTCATGTACCTACTATTCATGCATATCTAAGTAGGGAGGTACCTACAAGTGAATAATTAAATGTATTTACTTATTGGTTTTTCTACTACGAATAGTCAAAGTCAAAGTCAAGTCAAAGTCAAAAATATCTCTATTCGATTAGACTTTTATAAAGTACTTTCAAATCGTCAGAATGACATAAATTTACAGGATTAGGTATACATGCTACCGCCAGGTTCGGGAGGTTGCTTTTACTGAGAAAAACCTGGCAAGAAACTCAGTAATTACTCTTATCAAAAATATTGTAAAATTTGAACAAAACAAAGTAAATCACTTGAGAAATGTAAGCCCATATGTCTCGTGTGTGTCGAGGGGAAGAGGAAAACCTTTTTGAAGTTTGAGTAGGGTAGAATAACCGTAAATATTTTTTCTTATTTATGCTAGTATTATATAAAGCTGAAGAGTTTGTTGTTTGTGAAATCAGGTATGTGTAGTAACTATATGCGATATATCAATATTATATAGATGAGGGAGAGGTAGCGTATTTGTAAGTTTCTAAGGATTTAATTTACCCACCTCAAATTACTTACATTTTATCAGTAGATATCGGCTAGATAACTTACCCAACAAATAACCATACCTCCCTACTTATATTATTCAGTTGAAAACTTTCTACAAATACCTAGGTATATTCTGCCTGTAAAGTGTAAACAAAGCAACTTGTTAGTTACAAATAATGGAAGTGTCAAAACTTCCCAAGCTACCGACACCTATATGTTGACACCTAAAGTTACGATTTAGAAAGTGATTATATAGATAAAATATTAATATTCTTGTAAACTTACCTTTTCTATTACAATCCACAAACAACAACTTCTAGTCACGAGAAATAAGCGCGCAGCGAAAATAGTAGGGACACTACGAATGTTTTAATTCGACTCACACCCTACTTATAGACAGAGGACAGCTACTGCGCATTCAAGGTATGCGCTCATAAGTCGTGACAGGACCTGCACCCCTATCACGAGTTTGCCACCCTTTTCGTAATCTTCACTCGCTAGCGTCTCCGCCGAATATTCGTATGAGAAATTGTACAGTGTCTCCAAGCTGTGACGTGAAGAACTAAAATATGTCATACAAATATTGTCGGAGACGCTAGCGAGTGTAGATTAGGAACGGTGAAAAAGTCGGGATAGGAGTACTGTACCACAATACATATTATACCTACACAATATACATACCAACATAAGCCACTTGATATCTCCAGCGCGGCGCTGACGATCCCAGATTTCTTCTGTGTTTGGAAAATCTGCCACCAACGTAGTTATCTATCTACAGAGTAATTGCTAGCGATAGAAGGCCGTTGATTTACAGCATTACGGTGAAAGGTACCCGAGGCTGTCGGACGGGTCTCCTCCGACAAGTTGCAATTAGTCAAACACCTTGTTCAATTCCTGTAGTCAGCTCGTGAAATGGCCCGATCACACACCGCCGCTCTCATTTCGAAGGGAACCTAAGACAGTGGAAAATTTCCAATACTAACCGCAACATTATTCAAATTTAACAGCTGCCCTGTAGGGATGGTAAATAGTAGTCGATTTAAATTTTAATCGTTTTTTTTTTAGTTTTGTGTATTTTATTTTAATAGGTACTAGTCTAATGTAGATTTGTACTGAACATGTATTTGATATGATTTACATTTACATTTTTGAGTTAATAAAGCTGTTTTGTTAGGATCTCATCATTACATTAAATTATAATACTTAAAACATCTAATGGTACTGAAAATTTGTTTTAATAACATATTACAAGTAAATTAAACTACTTAGACAAATTATGAAATTTACGTAACTTTTGAATTGTTAAATATCATATTAAGGTGGCTGTTGATGTAACTGTTTACGTAATAAATGGTATTAAATACTTACCTAATTACGTGTTAAATTTTCCAGAGAATAAAATGGTTGTTTTTCTCATCCGAACGCAGCAAGGTAACATAATCTGCGTCGACAATAATAATTCTTACTTCACTTATGTAGGTAACTTCATTAGAAGGATATAGGTACTTACCTGCACACGTCTTAAATATGAAGTAAAACTATATAACTAATAGCTAAATACTTAATAACCAATTAGTCCTCGTCATCACGAAGAGTATGAGTATAGCCTTAGTACGATATTTAGCAGTTTCTAGGTAACGTATGAATGAAGTGTCCCTCTGGGCTGTCATTAGAGATGCACTTACAACCACGTGTGGGCCTGGTAATGACTGCCAGCCGAGAGCTAATGACCGAGTAGTCGGAAGCCCGTGTTAGATGCTTCATTTACAAGAATTCTGCTTTACTACTGTAATAGATCGAAGCGGAGAAAACAGGCGGTACCTAACGTTACACTTGCATGTAGCTAATACTACAATATTGTCAATGATACTCTCAAGTAGATATATATGGCTGTAAGATAAACTATGAAACAAATCCCTGAAGTCTACCTAGCTTCATTTATTTTTCTGCGAAAAAGGAAACAAAACAATCTTGCCTGTGGCACTCAAGATAATCTAGTCTATGACCACGGGAGCATACACTAGATTATCCGGATAACTCAGAGTTTGATTAATTTTGAAAAGGTGGAGTGTTGATCGTAATTGTTATAACGTGCCGTAAGATTGACGATCACGAAAGTACAATAAGATACGCGGTACTTCAACATTTACAGCTTTGAAATGCAGGCTTACGTCGTAAATTAATTCCGTAGTCACCGCCAGCCTGTCTGCCGTCGAGAACTGGTTCAGAACAGCTATTGGTCGTACGATGCCGGAATGCATGATCGTATGTCCATTTCAATAGAAATCTTTTGCCGATCGCAATAAAAACTACCACTTCTAACGAGTTTCTCAATTCCAGTGCCAAATTAGGTAACCAGGCGTGAACGTGCTCAGAGCCCGTCTCTCCTTATCGAACATATTTTTAATGATGCCAATACTATGTATGATGGCGAAAATCCACACAAATATCACAAAAGTATTCCAATCTGTCTCTCTGAAGGAACGGCTCAGTGAACCAATTTTGCAAAAACTTGAATCTTAACTTTTATTACGGAAGCTACCTCCACGCGGAAGAAATCGCAGTTTAAAAGCTAGTGTCTTAATAAATCATCAAAAGTAGCAAATTACTACATTGACGGCCGCAACGGGAATTTTAACGGGTATATCGATCAATCAGTAATTCTGTATGCACCGAGCGGTGAAGGCACGGAAATAATAAAACCAATTTTGTTTGCGATGCCGTTTTAGGTATTCAAACTGAAATGTTGCATTGTCCTTGACGCGAGAAACGTTTTGCGGTTCTAAGAAAATGTTTGCAATCAGTTGGAAAGTGCATGTCAGTGTGACTTTGTTAATTCTAGGCAGGCATCCGACAAGTATTGATTAGTGGCAATTAACAATTAGTATGTCAATAGAAACAGTATGTTAACACAGCAGATAATTACAAGCACTTTAGAATTCATGAAGACGATGCCCTTTTCACGCCTTTTACAAATGAGGCATCCACGAACGGACAAACTTCAAGAACTTGAAATCTAGTTGAATTCAAACTCTGTCAGATCGATGAATCATGAATCTGCCTTATTGGAAGTATCGAAATCCGGTAGTCATTTAGATTGTGTGTGGAATAACAATGTCTCATACGCTCCCAGTCTGGTCACGGGCCAGAGCACAGCAATGCGAAGGCAATAAAAGAATGATCACAACGAATTATAATCCACAATATACTTGATTTGATATGCGTCCCCATTGTCCATGTGGGTGAAACGGCACCACTGTTATTATCTTTGACATCTGAGTGTTCAGTAAGCATTGTGACTCTCTGTCGTGTAAATAGCGGTAGGTTACCTGTTTTTATCATAATCATTTTTTATACGGACACTTCGCTATTGTATTCTAATGACGATTTCTTTAAATGACATTCGAATTTTTATTATACCGTATCTAGTTCATTACGATACAAATGTTAATGTATGTATTTGTAATTTTGTGTAATTTTTTCTTCCTCGTAGATACGACTAGGTAGTTGTTACTCCGCAAAGCTGTAATTTATCTCCTACAAGGTAACTTGTAGAGCAGACCTCTATTATAAATATGAAGCAACTCTATGATTATATCTTTGAATTGTACCTATTCGTAAAAACTCAGTTCAGTTCAGCATGCATTATTTATCATCAACGTCTATTATGCAGGTAACGTGTGAAGTCCGGAAGAGCTAAACTATAATGTTAGTCCACCATTTAGCGTGGTACATTTGATAATATTTCTTGCCAGGTTCTTCTCAGTAAAAGCAACCTTCCGAACCTGGCGGTAGCATGTATAATCCTGTGTAATTGTGTCATTCTGACGATTTGAAAGTACTTTGTATAAAGTCTAATCGAATAAAGATATATTTGAGTTTGAGTTTGAGTTTGAAGGAAGGCTGGTGTGAAAATGGCAGTTCTCTAAAACAAAAAACCAAATATGTAATCACTGTTAGAAGTTACACCCTAATTTAAAGATATAAACTATTTAAAAACACATCAATACAATTACGCATATACAATAGGAGAGCGCTCAACTTTTGATTGAAATCAACGGTGGCAAAAAAAGTATGCGGCTCACCCGATGGTAAGTCGTTACCGTCGCCTATGGTCGCTTCCAATACCAGGGGCATCGCGCGCATGTTGACGACCCTGCAAATATGTAATCACACCCATCTTAAAGACCACATGCTGAACTCGTAAGGGAAAACCATGTTGGGGAACTCATTCCACAACTTGAACGTACGGGGAAGGAAGCGTTTAGGCCGTAGCGTAATATCTTTTTTATTTTCGTTCGAGTGTAGATCAAAGAGGACTGTAAAATGTAGGTCTACAGACGGGCGCGGTTCACTAGCAATTATTTTTTTTGTAGTGCTCGTTGTCTTGAGCAAAAGCATCATCAAGCTCAATCTCCAATATCGTAATGTGCCCCGTCACGGCCGACTCAGCTGAGTAGCAACTAGATCGCGACCGGCTGCCGACATTGACAATGAACTTTACTTTAGACATTTAATTCCTATTAAATAATAGATTAAAGAAAACTTGATTCTCCTAACGTATGAGAGGATTGCCATAAAGTAGTGCACAACGAGATCACACTTTTAGAACTGCCAATCTATAGCCGATAGCGGACTGTAGGTATCACCACATACAGAAGATACCAACCGAATAGTGAGTACAGTAGGTCGATAGGAATTTAAAATACGCACGCAAGCTATCACCATCATGACAGTTAAAAAAGTATTTTTTTTAAGTTTACCATTATTTCAGGTCCCGATCACTAATATGTTTTCCCATAAGATTTCCCATTAATCTTAGTCACCATATCGTCCTCCTATCATTATATCCCATAATGGTGTGCCATCTCTTCTATTCCTGGCGACTTTAATGGATACTTTTATAAACGCAACGGGAATAAATAAGTGCACATAAATGACGTGAAAATGTTTGCCCAATAGTATTCGTGATACCGCAGCGATGGGTGATGGCGATAATGGGTTTCCTGGCAGTTGCCAATGCGTACACGATGCGGGTGTGCCTCAACATTGCCATCACGCAGATGGTTCGACGACGAGCGCCTTCGCCCGAGTCCGAGGAGGGCTCGTGTCCGGGTGACATGGCAGAAATTAGCTCTGATGCAGCTGTAAGTATAATATTATAATGGAGGAATGGAGGTCGCTCACCTCCTTTATCTCATTCATACTCTCACATTACTATCACTTTTCACATTCATATCTCATTCACTCATAACTAGCTGTTACTGTTACCTGTGACTTCGTCCGTGTGGGATAGATTGGTACATGAGGTGCAATTTAAGCATGAACATTTCTCAGAAATTTTCGGAAGCACTTGAAATATTATAATATAAATAATAGATTACTTAGGTAAGTAGGAATGAAATACATTTTTGGAATGAGGCAGGCCAAAACTAAATAAGTATCCCATTCTATTTTCCTGAATATCGCAGCCAAATAATGATAGGAATCTACTTCAAATATATGAGAGAATAAATATGTAGGCAGGTTTAATTAATTATAAGGTAAGCTTGCTTTTCTGAAGTGAATAAGACAAATGGAATGTTTCAGGATATAACTGGTTTCGATTGGGATGAAGAGACGCAAGGCATTATCCTAAGTGCGTTCTACTACGGATATATCGTGACGCATCTGCCTGGAGGCATGTTGGCGGAGAGATTTGGAGGGAAGTACTCTCTGGGCTTCGGAGTATTAAGTACTGCCGTATTCACTCTTCTTACTCCATGGACAGTTAGCGCTGGCGGAGCTACTGGTCTCATTATATTGAGGGTTTTGGAAGGACTCGGAGAGGTTAGTCTTATTTAACATCCTTTTGAACATCAATCGTAATGGCGTCTTCTTAAATTAAGCTTCTATGGTGGAAACGCCATATAATTTGTCAAGATATTATTTGCCTTAGTACTTACCTAAATGTTCTCACGTACTAAATGTATTTTATTCACATGATTCGTAAAATTTTGTGTTATCTTTCAGGGTACAACGTTCCCGGCCCTAAATGCGTTATTAGCTAGATGGGCACCCATATCTGAGAGAGGAAGAATGGGCTCCTTGGTGTTCGGAGGCGCGCAAATCGGTAACATTGCTGGTACTTACTTATCCGGCCTAGTCATGAAGGAGACTGGGAGCTGGGAGTCTGTGTTCTACTTATTTGGCGCTATTGGCATATTGTGGTTCATTCTTTGGGTAAGGAATTTATAAACTTAAAGTTATATTTTCATACTAGCTTTCGTTTCATGCTTCATGTCGTGGAACCCTAATTAATATTTTTAATAAATAAATGTAGCCTAAGTTACTCCTTAAAATATCAGCTACCAGCAGGTGAAAGTCCTGTAAAAATCGGTCCAGCCGTTTCAGAGATTACCCGGAACAAACAGACAGACAGACAGACAGACAGACAGAGAAAAATTTTAAAACTCGGTTTTTCAGTGTCAGTAGCGTGTGTACTTTCATATGCATTTAGTGAAAAGCTGTAATTTTGGAATTACAAACAGACACTCCAATTTTATTTATCTGTATAGATATAGATGAATGATGTCCCATAAAATTATATTATTAAATATTATTTTTTAAACTATTGTTTTCTTCTTCTAGGCCTTACTATGCTACAATGACCCTGAAACTCATCCCTACATATCGGACAAAGAGAAAAAATATTTAGAGGAGGCACTTGGAAGACACAGGACAAGCCAGCCCTCGTCTATACCTTGGAAAGCCATCTTCATGTCCGTGCCGCTGTGGGCTCTCGTGTGTGCTCAGGTATGGAAAGTTTACACGCTTGAATACTGGTACCTACTATAGGAATTTGCCGTCATGCTAATTGAAAATATCTATTTAAATACGCTCATTACCAAGTAGACATTGTGCAACGTTATATTTGCCTTAAAATCGTGTACCTAATAGGATAATGCAACTTTACTAATCGGGATGAAATTTTTAATTTCTCCAGTAGGGTAACCTACCTAAGTAATCGTTTCTTCGAAAATTTTTAGTTTTATCCATTAAGGCAGAGTTCAATGTTTGACAATCAATTAGTCACGAATCACGAATCACTATAGGTACGTACCGTTTTACAAGAAATGGTAGTATGACAAGTAGCGACGTACTTACGAGGAATTTAGTTGATAAACATGTTATATTAACAGTGGGGCGATAACTTACAATTTTATATCTAAACATGGTCAATTATAGATACTATCATAATAACGTTCACCTTCAAGTAAACGGTAAAATAGATAATGGTTCATGATTTCAGCGGAAGCGTTACGGGCTATGTTTGCACACTAGGCCAAAAGCCTTGTGAGATATGAATCGGTCTGCAATTTGCAACCTCCTGTTATTTGAAATCTATAAATTTGCATTCGCTTAAGTAATATAATAGACCAATACTAGGTACAAGTCAATGTAAATAGGTAAACAGATACGTGCTTACAATTAAATACTCAGTGCTACAAAAAAGTCATACCTTAGATAAATTTGAGGTATATCCCTTAAGGACTTAAAAGGCAATTCTAAACAAAGCCTTATTTTTCTGGTCGTTAGAAGTGCATGTCAGGCATGGTCCTAGTTTCCCAGACAATAAGTATAAAAAACAATGCATTTGTTCGTTTATGTAAGCAGGCATAAGGCCCGAGGTTACTGTACTTCAGGCATAAGGCCTACGAATGGTAAGCAACTGCCAATTCTCCTTGTCCTTCATGTCAACCACTCGTGGTTCAACGACTTTGTATTTCTATATGTTATAAATTATGCCTAGTATTTGTTTAGCAATTAAAGGCATTTAAAGGCTACCAACCTACCATGATTATCCGGCTTATGAAGCACGCTACAAAAGTTACTGTTTATGGAGTGTCAGTGACAAATATTGTGGAAGAGTTAAAAATAACTATCCTTCCAAATAACATCCCAAAAAATAGGGCCAATATCCGAAAAATAATGTCAACGTACATTTTACGGACATTATTCGGAACATAAAGCTAGTGTTTACTCATGGCAATGTAGCGACAACAAAAACATTCAAAATATGTAACGAGGATGTGACAATGAACTTATTGACGTTTATCGACCAAATTTAAGCAAAAGCATCGTGAGGGAATAGTTAAGACATCATTATTGTACTGATACGTATTTATTATTCGCGGAAATTTACCAAGCGCCGGAAAACTATTTGGTACCTTCGTAGATGGTAAGTTGGTAAGTGCTTTACTTGCGAGACCTTTGATAGGATTTAAACCTAAAAAACGCCACTAAGGTGATACTCTTGACTTCTATCTATATCTATGGAAAAATCAGTTCTAATAAACTAAAATAATATATATCTCGTGTGTTTATTTCAATGCCGAAATCGCGAGTATTGATGTTTAGATACGCCAAAATAAAGCCATCCTTCCGCTAATTATATTTCTCCCCATATTGTATTTAATTAGCAGATTTCATCATACTTTACACTTTAATTGTTTTGTATTGTAACAGATTGGCCACGACTACGGTTACTTCACAATGGTGACTGACCTGCCCAAATATATGACAGGTGTTCTGAAGTTCGATATCCACCGCACAGGGACGCTCGCTGCATTACCCTACGCTGTCATGTGGCTCAGCTCCATAGCCTTCGGGTGGTTGTGCGACAAGATGGTCAAGAGGAACTGGATGACCGTCACCAATGCGAGGAAAACTTTCACCACCATCGGTAAGAATAGCTTACAGCATTATTCGAAAAAAAAACTATTGTTAAGTACCTACACTTAGCAGTGGCCTTATTCATGTAATGAAAACATAAAGATGTCGAAGCGATTCAGTCGTTGAGTGTTTTCGTATACATTATACCAAAGAAAAAACGGAATAGCCCATGCAGTCCTCGTCGCGAAAACGTATATAATAGCATAAGTATAACCTAAGTATTGAGTTGAAGTCTTGTCGAACTAAGATTTTGGATCACGTGAATTAGCATTGGGATTGGGAGAGGATTTCGATCGGATTAGTTTAATCGTTCAACGATATTTTGATCGTTTACTTTACGTGAATCAAGCTCTGAAAAATCCCTTGTACTGAGTTGAAAGTATACAAGGACTTCAGTTGCATCGTGCTGTTTATCTAGTCGAATATTTTTATAGTTTAAATGTTCACTCATTAACAAAATTAACTAACCCGGTTTTCCAGTCTAATAAGAGCATAATAACTCATTTGAACGTTTATAATTCCACAGCGTCTGTCGGACCCGGAATTTGTATGATCCTGGCGTCATATTCTGGCTGTAACACCGAAGCTGTGGTGATCCTATTCACGGCATCGATGGGCCTCATGGGCGCCTTTTACCCCGGCATGAAAGTGAACGCGTTGGACTTGAGCGGGAACTACGCCGGGACTATAATGGCCATCGTGAACGGAATAGGAGCTATAACAGGCATCATCGCACCGTATTTAGTCGGCCTGCTGACACCTGATGTAAGTACCGGAACGAATAGCGCATTGTGATTGTAAATGTTTGCCCAAGGTTGCTATTGAATCCTTGGGCGTTGTCTCTGCGAACGAGTTTTCGCGACAATAGTTTTGCTGAGCATTTGCTGGTAAACAAAAGATTTCACTTGTTACGTGACTTTTTCCGTCTATTACGTCTTCGCCTTACTTAAAATCCTTTGGCAATGCGGTTCTCAGCGCAGCCCTTTGATGGTGATATGTGTTTCAAATAGATAAACTTATTATTTTCCATCATGCCCTTTCACGGATTAAAACTTGATTGATCACCACAGAGCTCTATAAATAAGTCAAAGCTAATAAGTCAAAGCATATATAAAAGAGCACCATTCTACTATAAGGACAATACTGAATAATTACAGAACTATCTTCATTTTCCCGTCGTATCTAATCTCATTCTATGGTTAATCGAATTTTGGCAACACAATTCTATTAATAGCCCTCAGGACCGCGGTCTTGTAAAAACGATGCTGTAGGTCTGAATATGTTGGTCACGTTAGCAAATGGCTATTGGCAACATTCAATTTAATTAAATTATTTACGCTTTACAAAACTGGACTATGCTTTGTTGTGCGAAACTAATCTAGAAATCGTGGATTCAATTTGTCAAAATGTCACCTCTGTCGTCAGTGACCTTGCCTAGTAATATAGGTACCAATTGGTTTGTGTCCTCATATCAGCTAACCATAAGTTTTCATTTTACAGAGCACACTTGTCCAATGGCGTTTAGTATTCTGGATAACTTTGGCGGTGTTCATTGTGACTAACTTGGTATTCGTGGCGTGGGCATCAGGCGACGAGCAATGGTGGAACCACACGGCCCAAGACCCCAGGAAAGAAAACAAAGCTGAGACCGGCAACACCCACTCCGTCAACGCTGAAATCAAACTCTAAGCCCCTAACAAAAGAGTCTGATTTCATTTGCACATAAAACCGCTCTTAGTACTTGTCATCTTTTTTAACTCATTGCAAAAGAGAAGGATGACATGTCTAAGTGTGTCTAATAATCGGGACCAATGACAGATAATGAGGCTAAACATTTTCCTGTCGGTACAGCCGGGTAGACGAGCGAACTTGTAGATATTTAGGTTATGCTTAGTTACATACTCAAAAATAGGTATAAGTTTTTTAGTGTACAGTACAAAACATTTTGTAATTTATCTTTTTATCATAATAATGGCGATTCGTTGAATCCACCGCCAGTGCTTTGTGATAATAATATTATTAATATAGTTTAGATGTTATCAACTTAACATTAGAGTTTAGTCTTCTTTGAAGTTGAAGACATTGATTATTAACTAATTGAAAGTAAACATATTTTAAAATAATTATTATTAAGGAGTTGTGAAGTATTTAAAATTATATTAAGTCTCATCAAGTATTAAGTTAATCGAATGAATGTGAACGTGTCATTTATAATATTATTAATGATTTAGTTTATTTATATCAATCAACAGCAAAACAGGCTGTGAACATCTGTATTAAAACATGGAACTTTGAATGTACAGTTCTCAAGAGACGGTGCCATTTAGAAGATCTGCCAAGTAATTACGATCTAAGTTCACTAATGCGTGTATAAATCTGAGGTAACCAATAAATTGCTTATATTTTATTTGCGAAATAATTTAAAACTGGATAGTAGGTACCATAACAATATCGTATGTTAATATTAACGAAACTTCAGCTGTATGTATGCAGCATACCTTAAGTAATTAGTGTCAAGAATATTGTAATCCATAAATATAATCCCTAAACAACCAAAACAATTTCACATGTTATAAGTCATAGCCCTGGGGCCTTACCATGAGCTCTTATTGCCATGATAGTTTCACTCATTTATGAGACAGATGTATGTGACGTGTATACATTTGTCACTGTCGCACAACTGAATTAAAATTGCAATAAGAGCTCATGGTTGGGCCCCTGTATGAAAAAAGCTTAATTGAATTGGCGTGAGTTTGAAATATATGAAACATTTCATGACCGTAATAATAATAATATATCGAATATTATTATAAGAGAGTATTGGTTAATTGTTTCTATGCATCTGAGATAATAGGATAACATTTTTGTACAAATTATTGTATTTTGTTAAATAAAACTTTTTAAATATACACTGATTATATTATTTTATTTTCATATGAATATTTTTAATATCATAATTCTGTTTTACAGATAATTTATATCAAATATGATAAGGAGATATTAGGGTATATATTAATATATTCACAAGGAATATGTAATAATATTTGAATAATTTAAGGAATATACACAATAAACATTTACGACAAGAGCAATTTAAGGAGGAGGCCTAGCATTAGATCACGTGAAACAACATTCGTTTATGTTCAAGACAAAATAATTTAAGCTAACATAAAAAAAGACTAGGAATGTTACCCATAAGTAAGGAGAATTCTATTAGATGATTGGAAGCATTTCTTTGATTTCAGATAAATACCTTATATTTAAAAAAATCATAGCCGCAGTAGAAAACCAAGACGAAGATTTGTAAGATGTAAGCTTTTTTAAGTTGATTTTTAAAATTAATTTTTAAGAAGCTTTTTTAAGAAGCCCTTCGAAAAGGCTTGTTCAAAATCCAAATTTTTTATTAAAATTCCCTTCCATATTTCTACCTAATTATTTAACTTTGTAGCAAATACCTACTTTGTAAATTTTACATGAGCATTTATAAAAATGTAAATCATTAAAAACCGTATCCAACTTAGTGCAAAAATATATCCCTCTATCGAATAACAGAAATAACCTGCAAATGAATAATACAAATCCAAATGTAGTACCGGACCTCGGTCTAACCTGAATAAGCCAGCTTAGACGCCTCCTCCTTCGAAATTTCAGAATAATTCCATGACGGACGACGGGCTAGTAGACTCGCTCAAATCGGTGCGTTGGTTAAGTATCTGTAAAGCCTCGTTGGGTTGAATGTGGCGTATGTCTTCGTTGTTCAGATTGTCTATCGCAAGTGTAGGCTGTTTAGAGAGAAACGAGCGAAGTCGGCGCGCGTCTTCGTAGTCCATGTTGAGAAGTTTACATGCCTCTAGTAACCTAGGACAAAAAGTTATTACGTTGTTATTATAAAAGATCAAACAAATGCTTCCTCTAGCACAATTATATTTATATCAGTTAGTTCTACAGCTATTAAACTATAGAGGAGAAACTTGGACGGTATATTAATAATCAAATTAAATTTAGAAATAAAAAATCTTCTGGATATTCGGATGTTAATCCTTTTAAAACAATGCAGTGCAATATAAAGATTTGGCATAATGGAATATCTCACTTGGGCAACTGATTGATCTGCGACGCGACTTTATCTGGTGGCGCGAATGCGGGCACGAGATTCCGTTTCACATCATGCGTGAACTGCATCGTTCCTCCTGTATTGAACCAGTTCTCCAATACAACCTCCTGCCGACATAAAACATATGTTTTAGTATTGTTATCTAATTTGCTTGCGTATTTAAGTTCACACAAACAGCATTTTTTTATACTTTCTTCAACGGTACAAAAGTACTTACTCAAACGTACCTAACAATCTCACTAGACACCATCGTATACAATTAATCAAGTTGCAAATAAGCGGCGCCAGGCGGGCCGCCGCCTCAGCCAGCCGACACCGTCAGTGCACTCTCCTCTACTATCAGCGTTGGTATGGTTGGTTCACCTGGTATATGTGGTCGTCGAGCATGGCGGCGAGGTGTGAGCGCAGGCGCGCGGCGAGCGCGGGCGCCAGGCGGGCCGCGGCCGAGGCCAGCCGACACCGTCAGTGCACTCTCCTCTACTATCAGCGTTGGTATGGTTGGTTCACCTGGTATATGTGGTCGTCGAGCATGGCGGCGAGGTGTGAGCGCAGGCGCGCGGCGAGCGCGGGCGCCAGGCGGGCCGCGGCCGAGGCCAGCCGACACCGTCAGTGCACTCTCCTCTACTATCAGCGTTGGTATGGTTGGTTCACCTGGTATATGTGGTCGTCGAGCATGGCGGCGAGGTGTGAGCGCAGGCGCGCGGCGAGCGCGGGCGCCAGGCGGGCCGCGGCCGAGGCCAGCCGACACCGTCAGTGCACTCTCCTCTACTATCAGCGTTGGTATGGTTGGTTCACCTGGTATATGTGGTCGTCGAGCATGGCGGCGAGGTGTGAGCGCAGGCGCGCGGCGAGCGCGGGCGCCAGGCGGGCCGCGGCCGAGGCCAGCCGACACCGTCAGTGCACTCTCCTCTACTATCAGGGTTGGTATGGTTGGTTCACCTGGTATATGTGGTCGTCGAGCATGGCGGCGAGGTGTGAGCGCAGGCGCGCGGCGAGCGCGGGCGCCAGGCGGGCCGCGGCCGAGGCCAGCCGCGCGCACAGCGCCGCCAGCGGGCCGCACAGTGCACCCGATACCGTTAGTGCACTCTCCTCCACAATCAACAGCCCGTGCCATCTGAAAATCAAAACACATTCCGTATTCACTGACAGCTGAATTCTGGACACTTGCTGGGCGCTGCGTTTCGAATTGACACAAAATACAAATTTGAAAGGAATTGCCAGTCCAACATACAGTTAAGAGTTCAGCGCTCTCGGCTCTGATAAGGTTTTGAGGAGCATTTTTTTTTTTTTTTTTTTTTTTTTTTTATCTTTATTCGATTAGACTTTATACAAAGCACTTTCAAATCGTCAGAATGACACAATTTACAGGATTATACATGCTACCGCGAGGTTCGGAAGGTTGCTTTTACTGAGAAGAACCTGGCAAGAAACTCAGTAATTACTCTTTTCAAAAATATTATACAATTAAAAAAACACAAAATAAATCATTTGAGAAATGTAAGCCCATGGACACAGTTCCAATGTACAAATGTCGATAAAAATTAACATAAAGAAAAGTCTAGTAGTTCTATTTATATCTAAATGCGTAGCTTGAGATGACCAGCCCCCACAAGCAGCACCTGTTCACAAGTATGACGAGAATGCCAGCCATCGCCCTCCTCAACCATTATAGAGGGAAGTGAGCGACCCGTCACCCTGACGCCGCCGCAAGCAAAGGCATATTCATAGTACAACTTAACGAGCGAAGATTTTTTTACAGTTAGAAATCAGAAAACCCGTCATAAGTCAGAACTCCCCATCATACGTTCATAGAATTTCGAATAACCTAACATCCTCAATATCACATCACTAAGAACATGAATTTAAGCCAGTTACTCACTACATGCTCCCTGTCCCTGGTACAGCACCGGATTTGACTGTAACAAGTGAATACTCACTTCTGTCTCTTATAGTCCCTGAGGCCGGCCTTGAACTCCATCATGATATGATCGGCGAGTGTGTCCAGTCCCGCGGCCCGCAACAGTGCGAGGAGCGCTGGTGCCTCCGCGAACACTCCCGCTTCTTCTATATCAGTGTCAACGGGCATTTGGTCTGACACCTCCAAATTCGCTATTGGTGCTGGCTAAAAAAAATTTGAGAATTCAATGTCCTAACATACAGTAATTTTGAATAATTTGGTATTCAAAAAGGTGCAAAACAAAGTTTGTTGTTATTATGAAATGTACAAGCTGTCTGGCTAAGTTCCTTGTCGGTTCTTCTCAGATGTTTAGTTTCCGAACCGGCGGTAGCTTTGACTGAATACTAAACCCAGTAATGCTCAGCATGTTTATATAGACACAAAAAATTATGATTAAATAATGATCAAACTGGGGCAATAGGTTCACTTACGACTTCGTATTGAGATAGATCAGTGATCAATGAATTCCTCCTGGACACCTCATTCAACGCTAGCTTTTTCGCCCGCACTTCAACTTCCTTCAGAGACATCGTTTCTTCTATATCCCCTTCTGCAGAAATATTGAAATAATCAGGAGAAGTATATTCGCGCTCAGCAAAAATAGTGAGGATAACTACGATTGCATTTGTTCGCATTGCTCCATACATAAAGATAGAGAAAGACTCATATAGTGAATACTGTCAGCGATTATAGCTCGCGGTAGCGACTGAAAGTAACTTTGCTATATTTCTTTGTACATTTAGAAATGTAAGTGACTATTGCATTGTATAACTAAATGTAATTTAGAACACTGATTGTTTACAATGTCGGTATCGCCTACGTGACAAAGTAGCAATGAAAAGAGTACCAGTTTTAGAATTCTTTCTAGTGCTGCCATCATCGGATTCTACGTTATCTTCAGTGGAAGTAGATTTGACCGACGCGCACTCGTCCTCGTGGTGTTGCTGTTGAGTGAAGTTCTGGAACTGGCGTCGGTAGTAGTGCAATTGAAGGTAATGCTGGAAGGAAGACGAAATTGCACTCGTTATTTACGGCTTAATTAGTACAGCTATTTTAACAAAAAATCAGGCTGCGTTTTAACTAGTTTTTTTTTATCCATGACTTTTGTACATTCCAGAGTTGTATAATCTAAACAGATAAATAAAATGTAAGTGTCTGTTTGTAATTTAAAATTAACAACTTTTCATTCACAAACAAAACACTGCATATTAAAAGTATATAAGGTACTGATATGATAAAAACTATTGTTTTAAATTTTCTCTCTCTGTCTGTTTGTTCCAGCTAATCTCTGAAACGACTGGACGGATTTTAGCGGGACTTTCAGTGGTAGATAGCTAATGTTACAAGGAGTAACATAGGCTATACAACAATATTTAATGCAAATAAGTACCAAAGAGTGCGCCCACTGCAGTAACACGGTCCTCATATGGTGTGCAGAGTTGGTGACAGCGATCAATGGGTGTGGAGTGGTCCCGGGGGAGAGGAAGGAATCCACTTGTAGAGTGGCCGTAGCCGCGCTTAGGATCTGTGTCAGGCGCATACGCCATTCTTCTATCAACTCTAATTGGAGCTCTAGGAATTGTAACCTGCAGTCAAGAGCTCAATTTTAGTCTCAGACACATATTTTCGATCGCAAAATAAAAAATGCTTCAGAAACTCCGCAATAACTAATTCTTAACAAGCAATCATAACCCAATTCAATAATCAAAAGATCGCCCCTTTCAACGTAAAACAATTGAATTTCACTGCTATACTATTTCTATCAGCTTATAAATCAAAAAGTAATAAAAAATGGGCGTTTTCATGACTATGTACAGAAAATAACGGATAAAAATTGCAAAAAGGAACTCGGGTCTATTCTCTTTTAATCTCTTTATCTAATTCGATACACTTTAATTCAATGGCATAAGAGCCAGAATCGAATTTTGAATATTATTTGACTGACCGATGCCCAGGCTGCGGCAAGACCGCGTATCGATCCTCGATGGTCTTCAAGAGGGCAATGAACCAGTCCGCTCCGCGAGGCACCCACACCATCGACCCCACAGCGGCCCCTACACCTCCCGCCACCGGTTCACTCCATTGCTCATTGCCTAATGTCTCGTCCATTTTTGCGAGAGCGTCTGAAAATCAGCATAGGTAAAGGAAATTTGCAATAACGAGTTATTTTAAAAATATTCGGAGCTTTAACCGGTTGTTCTTAAACAATTTCATATTTAAAAAAGTATAATAAAGGCTTATTCCCAGACATCCATGATTTTATTACCACCACCTCCACGGCTTATGTTTTGGTATACAAAGATTTCTGACGACATCCAAAAAATTTAATTGTCGCAGAATTAATGTACGAAAGTTTATTTTTCATAATCTTTGGGCTGTGTATGTCTGGGAATATTTCTTATATCTTCTAATATCTATAATATTTTATACTTCTAAGTTAATTTAAGTAAAATGAAACCGTGAAATACGGCGTGCATTGCATATAAGCAGGTAAGAAGAAGTTACAATTTGTGATCATTGAATACACTCGTGTCGTGTGTGTGTATATGTTCGTAATTCTTATGTGTATCTTTACCAAGACGTACGTACCTACGCCGCGTCACAGGTATGTACTTAACCTGCCTACCTACCTACTTATTGTTTATGCCTACCCCTCTGAAAATCCAATGCACGCCCCTGTAACGAGTAGCAATACAAAAGTGGAAAAAACACTACTTACATTTCTTCTCAACAGCCAACCATCGAATAAACGTCTCCGCTTTTGTCAAAACAGAGAGCACACTGTTATCATCATTGCCTGTAATAGTTACTAATTCTCTATGAAACCCTAGAGTTTCATCCACAGCGTGGGCAAATGCCGCGTCCACATCGACTAGCTCCCCATTGGCTCCTTGTGAGTGGTACAATGCTAACACTGTATGTAGTCTCTCCGCAGCCAGTGCTATAAGACCAGCATTAAATTCGTCCTTAAACAAAGAAACAATTCTATACAATATTGGACCCTTTGAAAAGCTTATTCAAGATCCACATTTATATGTAAGTAGACTATTGGACTAAAACATTATTTAACTTTTATCAACATTTGTGCATTGGCACTATGTATACAGTTCCAACTACTCTTTAGTTGGAACTGTATACATAGTTCCAACTCAATACTTACATTTCTAATGTCTCATAATATTTATGAAAAGAGTAATAACTGAGTTTGAAAGTACTTTGTATAAAGTCTGATTTAATAAAGATATTTTTGAGCAAGAAAAGAACAATTATGAGATTGTATAATTGATTATGAGAAAAAAGAGTACAGGTAGTCCTTATTTTTCTTTTGTCTTGCAAATACAATATAATATCCCATTGTAGTTATTGCATGAAACTCACCTCAGCTCTAACATTCCTAAGCTCAAGTTTGTCAGCAACAGGCTGCACATAGCTCCTCACAAATGTCTGATGATCTTTGATCCATGTCAATGTTTGTGTTAGGAACCACTCAGGACGGTCAATACGTGCAGTTTGCCGTGATCCCGTGAAGTGGAATATGAACCTTTTCTTAAGCGATTTAAGCAATAGTCGCACTGGCAGGCAAGGGTCTTGTACTGCAGAAATAATTTAGAAGAATTAAGAATATTTTACTGTTTCTTTTCTATTTTCAAAAAGTTGAATGAATTATGTTATTTTAATCTGTTTACCAAAATTGGTATTTGTCTTTTGCGTAGTATGTGACCCAGAGAATATAGATGATCAATGCCTTATTTAAATTTCCCCTTAGGGTTGAAATTTAAGAAAATGCTTCCTGAGTGGGTATTTATACCTGACAAGGAACAGACCTTCAAAATAGCAGCAGTAGCTTAGACTGTGTGTTGATATATCAATCAGTCAAAAACAATGAGAAAGGAAAATGCTAGAAGCAACACCAAATATAGAAATATATATTTATTGATGCACTCTCTTTGCGACCTCTAAAAAGTTGTGTGACCTAAATATATACCTTGACCAAAATCATCCGAGAGAATAACATTAGCAGTAATATTTTCTGGCTCTTGGATGAGAAATAGATATCTTGTCAGATTAGTAAATTTTACTAATACTTCTTTTGGCAATGACGAGTTTTCAACAGCATTCATGAACGGCCACTTCAATTGTTTTAGCACATCTTCATATTGTCTGTAAAATACACAGAAATTACAAGTAGTTGACATGCAATTCAAAAACTACACCCAGTTACAGTAAAAAAGGCTTTAGTGCATCCAGATCAATATTGACTAATAGTCTAAGATGCGAGTCTACTCCCGTCTTAGATCACTTTTGCGGAAGGATTAATGTATTATATCTTATTCCACTGTAACATATACAATAGTAAATTAAAAGACAGAAGTTAGTATTGTAATATGTTAGATATATATATAACATTTTAAAAAAATCACTTATAGGTAAGTATCTCAGTACTAACTACTACTAACTACTGAACCAATTGAAAAATTCTTTAAGCAATGGATAGCTACATCATCAGCGACTAACATAGGCTATATTACATCCCTTTACTCCCATGGGAGCTGGAGCTATGCGGATGAAACAACAAGACATCTGCTATTACTAATTAAAATTTTTACTTGCTAAAAACCTGTATTTAATTTGCTGTTATACTTACTTAGTAAGTTTATCTTTGAGAATATTGTGCCAGTAATATGTGTAGTACTTTACATAGTTGGCTCTGTGGCCTTTCGTGTGCAATTGGCACATCTCCTTGAGTTCTCCATACAGTTGGACCATCTGTTCATCATCACTGCTGTGTTTCAGTTGATGGCTAAAGTAAGAACAATTAACGAGTATTATTTATATAAATGGGATAGCCTACCTTTTACCTTATCATGACTTAACCACTGACTGAACTGATTAAATTGGAATTTAGTATAGGTTTAGTTATGGGATAGCTTTCACTCTAAGTAGGGGATAGGGGATGTAGGAGTTCAATAATAATTATGTGGATGAGGTTGAGGGTTAGAGGTAGTTTTCTTTTAGCTTAGTAGACAACACAAGCATTACACTTAAAGTTTCTTAACAGTATGTTCAGTTTCTAAATGTATATGAATTTATAAACTAAATGCAACCTGTAGTTTAATCTCTGTATCGTCACATTATTTATACTCTTGTAACTTTTTAGTTTTCCCACTACAATAGATGTTTAAATTGTTAATTGGATGGATTTGAATGAGTAAAATAACATACCTTAAATCTTCTATTTTATCAAATGAGTTCAAATATAACAATACTTGTTCCAGCTTATTTATGTCAGAGAATCTTTTATCAAGCTCTTTTCGCAGTGGCTCTGTTTTCAACAAGAACTTACTAACTTTATCTTTCAGTTCTACACTCCTATTCTTCAAATCATCTATTTTTTTAGAATTAAGCTCTGCCTTTTGAATGGCAGTTGCAATCTTTGCTGGTACTTCTTTATTGGCTTCATCCAACTGGAAATATTTTTTATATTATTAAGGAAAATCTGGCACGTTTTAAAAGTGTAAGGTAATAATTATAATATAAAAAAACTGAAATCGAACATAGAACACCCAATTTTTTTTTAATTAATTAAAAAAAAACAACTGAATGAATGTTAGAAGTTTTATTACTTACACGACTTTGAAGCTGCTCCCTTTTCTGATCTATTTCAAGTTCCACAGCTGTAGCATTCGTTAAATAATTGATGTTGCCACCAATTCTCACATTTAGGTCCTGGATAATTGCTTTTTTGGTTTCTTCGTTCATGTTTACAGTGTTCATATATAAAATGGCACAACTACGAAATTTGCCCATCGGATAAAATTACCATGATTAAACACGAAGCACACACAAGCAACGACGTGTTTATTTCTATCAATTCAAATCTAATCAATAAACTTTTATTTTACTTTTACTGACAGCCACAGCAAAATAAAATTTGACAACAGGATAGCTTTATGCCTTTCTCTTGAGTAAGAACGAGATGCTAAACCATCCATGCTAAAAATTTACATTTTGACACGCTGACATAATTTGTATTGACTGAAAGGATATCAGTCACACAGAATGACAGCGTCTCGCGACACAATCAATTTGTCAAAATGTTTTTATTTTGGCTCTAGGCATAGATATAGAAAAATCTCGATATATCTACGGGTTCTAGTGATGCTTTGATTTTTAAACGATCGGTAATAGATTTGTTAGGAATTCAAACGCTGTATTAAAATAGGCTGATTGAAAAATAGAATCAAAAATAGACAATATATTAGAAAAAAAAATTTTTGACATTTATCATTGTTTGTTTCATGTTTGTAACCGTAGTTAAGAATCCAGACATTAGATGGAGATAATTTATAAAGGTAAATTTTTAAAAGTAACTTAAATCGGTTAATTTGATTTGACTTACAAAGACTGCACATCACTACATGTGATTGATCTTATCTGTACTGTACTATTTTATGTCTGTGCTTATCTGTCTAACTATTCAGTCTGTCAGTATTCATTTCATTCAATAATTTCATATCACAATTTTTTTAGCAATTTCGGCGAATGTTTTTGTCGTATCGTCTTGGTTTAGGTTGTAAAAGTTAGAAATGTTGTCATTTATCACGAAAAATGTAAATGATGTTATTTATTTATCACTACTTTTATTCAGTGTTGGTGTTGGACCAAAATATCGGTCCATAAGTAACATTCAAGCAAAGAAATGGATGGGCTCAATACTCGGCCTCCTACTTATTGTTATTGTATCGGGATATAGTGCTGTTCATCCGATTTTATCCGCTGTCTTAGGCATATTAGCTATTAAGCTATCAACCGTAAGGTAAGAGCGAAGCTAATTGTACTTTTCATACTACCCATCTACCAAAGTAAATTTGGTTGTAGATGTTATTTTTAGTATTATTCAGTAGTCCAATACAATTTTAGTGCGCACAGTACTTGCCTAAGAATTCTTTGAACTTGTTAACACAGTGAACAGGTGCCATCACGAGCTATGAGCGCTCTGCGAAAATAGTGTTGGTAATAGTGGTGGCGCATATATTTTATTCGCTTCGCGCCACATAGACAGACAGAGACAGACTCATTAAATGACTACTGCACATTCAAAGTCAAAGTCAAAAATATCTTTATTTGATTAGACTTTTTACAAAGTACTTTCAAATCATCAGAATCACATTAATTTACAGGATAATACATGCTACTGCCAGGTTCGGAAGGTTGCTTTTAGTGAGAAGAATTCAAAGTCAGTGCTCGTTACTCGCTACGGCACCTGTACTGAAGGATGTATCTAAAAATTGATCTTTGTTGCAGATACTGCCATGTTGTGACATTCTTCTTCATGTTTGGGTATTTATTCTTCTTCCGGCTCGCAGACAAGTTTGGCCTGCCCTTATCCTCGGGGCAAACAAATTTGATTGAAATGATTATTGTGCTCCGAGTTGTTGGAGTGGCATTTGAAATAAACGGCTCCTGGATATCTGTAGGGAAAGAGACAGAAGAGAAAAAAGATGTAAAGGATGGCAAAGAAAGAGACGCTGACTTCCTTGAGATTATTGATCCCAGTTTGCTTGATCTCTTCCATTATAGTTTTAACTATGTTGGATTGCTCACAGGTAATTGTCACTTAGCATCTATATTATGTTATCATCTCCCTGGCCTTATTGTTGGTAGTTTGAATATATATCGTTGGGATTGAAGACAATGCTTGACAAATTGAACCAAGCACCTGTATAATGTAAAGAAAAGTCTCCACAAAATAAGTTAAAAGAAACTTATTTATATATCCTTATTTATAAATCTCCGTCACTTCTACTTTTTTTTAAGTTTTTTGATGCAAACAGGTCATAAGTAAATTTTTTTCTAGGTCCCTATTATAGGTATAGAACATTTGATGACTACTTCTATTTGCCATATAGCAAGTATGTGGACTGTTTTGGATTCACCATCAACACATTGAAGACTGTGCCAATGTACATTTCACTCTACTTGGCTTTTGCTAATCTGTGGCCTTTGGAGGTAAATTTACTTCATTTCATATTCACTCCTTCATTTCCATAGAAGAGTAAATTGCAATATAAAGAAGTAATGTCTTCATAGCTCTTAAAATATAGGTACTAGTATCTTGTAAAATTCTCTACATTACAATTGAATACCAAATAATAAAAAGAACAAATACTGTATTGCACAAATGCTTTATAGTTGCCTGCAGTGCAAGTACAAATCCCAGCCTGCATCAATTATTGTTCTAAAAAATTTCCCTCCCATGAGCTTTACAGTGAAGGAAAACATTGTGAGGAAAACTGCATATGTCTGAGAAGTAATTTGAAGGCATGTATAGTGTCAGACAGCTCCTACTATTATGTAACAGACAGTTTGGTATCAGAGTGTATGTGGTAAAATTATTGAATATTGCCTCATTTCAGTATGTACTAACAGAAGAGCACAATAACAGGCACTTTGTGTACAGAATGCTGTATCCATGGGTGCTGTTTGCAGCATTCAGACAGAGAATATACTCTGGTATGACATTAGCTGAGAGTGTGTGCACATCTGCCGGTCTTGGAGCTTACCCTGTTCAAGGCAGAAATAGAACTGGCCATGGCCCCACTGTGGGGTACTTGAAGTTGAAACAAATGTGAGTCTTATTACTATTGGAATAAAGTGACTTATTTATTTGGAAACCAAGTTGTTATCTGCTCGCAAAAACTAATTGCAACAATAGAAATGGATATAGTCTAAGGGCATAATGAAACCAACAACCCAATTACTTACCTTGTTTAGATGTGTTAGGTAAATTATGCAAATACAGTAATGTTTGTCTATAACTTTGAAATAAGAACATTTGTTTTTTAAGGTCTGAAGAAGAAGCAAAGACAACTCAATATGATTTCAACACAGTTGAGTCAATGGACGTGTGGGGCTGTGAGAGTGTGGTCACGTTGAGGGACTCCATGAAGGTGTGGAACAAGGCTGTGCAGTACTGGGTCGCCATGGTTGTTTACAAGAGATTCCCTATCAAGCCTTTGAAGTGAGACTGTTTATTTAAAAATTTGCTATGCGCTGCTGATTCACCCTCGTTGACTTTATATCATGAGTGACTTTATTTTGCTGATCGCTTATATTTTATTAAATAAATTTCTGAAAGTTATGTGTTGTCTGTCATGTCAACATCAGCTGTTTCAGTAATGACCATTACATCGGTCCAGCCGTTTCAGAGATTAGCCGGAACAAACAGACAGACACAAACTTTTAAACTCTACAGTTTTAAAAAAAATTGTTTATGTAGGTTAAATAGCTGTTTGGAATTGCAAACAGACCCTTAAATTATATTTATCTGTATAGAAGACAATGCTCTCTATTCCACATTACATTACTTTTGTCACTTATGCACAATGTGTATTTAACTTATTATTATGAATATTGTTAGGTACCTACCATTTTTAAATATCACGTATTTTGTTTATTATAAAGCTCTGCATACTCTGCATTCTTACTTAAGTATTATTGATATTGCAGGATTCATGCAGCTCTTTTTGTGTCAGTTATCTGGCATGGCTTCCACGCTGGGTACTTCTTCTGCATTTACTTCTGTCCATTCTACTTGATGGCCGAGGATATTTACTATAAACTATATTATAAGGAAGCCACTGGCATGGTAAGTAGTCAAGAACAAAATTTAAATATTTTTTAACTATGAAAGTATTTTCCATCTAAAATGTTAATGCTAAGTACTTAACCTAATTCTAATTCAATGGCTTTGAACTGAACACGGGGTTTTGCCCAGATTAAGGAATTGACATAGATTTCCTGCAATTTTAACTAATACTTCATCTGCGTCTCGCGATTTCACCCGCGTAGATTTTATTTCATGGGTGACGTATCACTTTTAACAAAGTACTTTCAAATCGTCAAGATGACATGTATATACAGGATTATACATGCTACCGCCAGGTTCGGAAGGTTGCTTTTACTGAGAAGAACCTGGCAAGAAACTCAGTAATTACTCTTTTGTAAAATATTATAAATACAACATCAACCATCATGAGAAATGTAAGCAGTTAAAATGTAACATTTCTCTTTTTCAGAAAAAGAAGATTGTCGGTTTCGTGATGTGGTTCCTCAGATCTCACTCGGAGTCATACCAAGCTGCAGCATTCCTTTTGCTCACCTTTGACCGGATCTGGATCTACTATACGTCAGTTTACCATTATTGGTACTTTGTGTGGTTGGGTTTCTTAATACTTGGATTAGTACTGAACCAAGTGCACAAGATGAATAGACCCAGACGGTCGAAAGAAGACAAGAAAATTGATGATATTAAATCCCAGTGATATTGAACATAATTAAGACTTATTTATGGTATTTATTTTGTTGAGATTTTTTACACAGTTATTTAATTAATGTTGGTAGATATTATATCGAGATTAGAATTTACATACTTACAATATATTTCATAACAAAATAACATCTGAGACTTAGAACAATGTATAGAATCGGTAACGGGTGGGCCGTTACCCCGTGGGAGTCCAAATTGCTAGACGTTAACGTAGATAAATTATTCTAGGAAACTAATTGATGATTGATCTGCTATTTATAATCCAATGTCAATTACGAATATGATCCATGCTTTTGTAAATATATCCACAAACAGGACAGAAAAAAACTAAGTAGTACCAAATAATTCTGATTTTAATTATAGGTAAAATAAATATTATTCAGAAAGTAAATGGAACAGGGGTTGAACATTCCGAAATGAATATTTAGAAAATATGTAAAGTAATGGGGTATAGTTAGTAAATAGTTGGGGTTAGGCTAAATATGTAGAGGTATATAACTGCAAACGCAATAAATAACTACAGAAGTGCAGCTCCCAAACATAAATCGAAGACGCAAATTCCTTTCTGGAACTTGGGAACTGCCCTTCTGTACGTTTTTTGTAAGTAGTGTTTATGTAAAGTGCGATTTACGTTCGTTTTATTTTGAACTAACGCATAAATTTGAAAAAAAAAATCGTTTCCTCAATGTATTATTTTATACAAAAATCTAATCTCAATTAGTTACATACTTATGTGATTGCAATCTATATTTATTCCTAGTTTTATTTGCTGAACGTGACTGAATAAAATAAATTGGTTAGAACAGTGAGTATATTTTATTTTACAAAGAAGCTAAGTATAAAAAACGAGGAATGGCAATATTTTACTGTATTTAACAAATAAATATCAACTGGCGACCAGCAATTTGTTATTGAAATCTTAAAATTATATATTTTACATAGTTAAATATATAAATATATATGTTTAATGTATCATAGCGTGGACATATCGCTGTATCAGGTACGTCAAGATCACTGTGACACTGAAAGAGATATAACAATGGTAAATGTTAGTGGCACTTCGATGTTCACACTTTGAAACCGACTGTACATACATTTTCTTAGTTGGAATAAACTTTTGTGACTGCTGTGTACGTCTCAAATGCGTCAATCTAAATCTATACAGATAAATATAATTGAAGTGTCTGTTTGTTATTTCAAATTAACAGCTTTTCACTAAACGTATATGAAAGTGTATATGGTACTCAAAAAAGATCTCTGTCTGTCTGTTTGTTCCGGCTAATCTCCGCGACGGCTGGACCTATGTTAATGGGATTTTCACTGGCAGATAGCTAAAGTTAGAAGGAATAAGGTAGGTCATGTTAATTTAAAAAAAAAAGGTGATCGCGAATAACGCCACCCATTTAATAAAAATAAAATCAACGCGGGACACACAGCTATCTTGGATATAGTGCCTATTGCTATTGCGCTCATATCACGTCTCAATAACACGAGTGACTTCACAAAAAAAAACGTAAGAGCTCTTCAAAACGGGACTGATGTCACAAAGTGTCGTGGGAATATAACCTTAATATGCATATCATTAAATTTCTGCAATAAATATTTGCTTAAGCCGACTGCCATAGGCATTTTCTACCAGTCAACCATTTAGTGCTAAGAAAATGTATGTAGACAAGGTTTAGCATAAGAAAATTAAAATATTGGGAGCAAGACAACGCTTACTTAGGTTATTTAATTTCAAGCCACCTTTTACTTCCTTTAGTTCCTTTTTACATTCAAATATTTTATTTCTCTTATGGCTTTAAATAACACGATTATTCTTAATAAGCTATTTACATGATTTTGTGAACTACAGTTGCATCGGTTACATTGTAACGATTTAAAACTCCGTTTCGTCCAGACTAGAACGAAGTGACGTTAGTAATCTCGACTTTAAAGCATTGCCTAAAGATAGGATTTACAATAGCATGCAATGGGGCATGATAAACAAATATTGGATGCAACCTAATAAAAATAAACACTACCCCCTTAGTAATATCGTTTGATGAATTTCAGCAGTTTTCGTAAATTAAATTGTATGTCTATCCTTATTCATTTAATATAAAAAGTGTGACAGGTATAGGTTTTTATTAGTAAGGGGGTAGTGCATAAAACAATATAAACAATTAGCAGATATTATTTCATTAGCCTCTTATAGCATCTAGCATAGTTTTAAATTTGCTCACCATTCACGATTGCTACTCACCACAGCCCACATGCAATTTAATCCATTTTCATCCGAGTGATCGAATTTTCTTTTAAACAAAGTGTATTTACAAAATATAATAATTGGAACAAATCTAAAACATAAACAAAAGTTCTTGCTCTAACTCATTCTAAATAAAACTTGTTCACATATTGATTTAATAAATCAAAAATACTATGGTATAGAAATTAGCGAGTAGATTTATCAAGCAAATATAATCTCAATAAAATTAAAGTCTAGAAAATAAGCGAGGAATATTCCCAGATCTATTGAAAAAAAAACTGTTCCCAGTCCCACCACGGAGATAAAAAAACCCCGTTTGATTTATGAATCCTGAAGTAGTCAGTGGTGACACATACGTACCTACGTTATATAATGTATCAAGTAAATAAAGTTATCTAGTACAGGTGCCGCCACTAATTATGTGCGCTGACTTTCAATGCGCCAGTAGTAATTTTATGAGTGCCTCGTGAAGGCTGGTGCCTTAGGTGGCTGTAGGCCTAGACGAAGGAACGTCTCTCTCGCGTTTGCGCTAATAGAAACGATAAAAAATTATGGAAATTACACAAATCAATCACGTGACTAAAGTCAATCCCGTACATTTTGTATCGCTTCTACTAGCGATATGGTACGATGTTGCGATATATATGTTGCGACTGTTCCGCAACTTACTTCTGGGATAATATTAACTTGATACATTATAGAACTATAATCAGTTTCAATACTACATAATATGGGATATTTTTCCCATTGGTCCCCAGTGAGAAAAGCCTATGGTGAACACTGCGAATGTCGTCCTCACAAAAACGCAAATTATTGTACTGGCTGGCTACAAACCAAAATAGCAAGAACAATCTAAAAAATAAGTGAGGTGTATTCTCAGATCTGTTTTATAAAAATAACTCTAGGTAATTATTTGTGAGTAGGAAAATACTTTATTCCTTAGTTAGTAATTAATATGGCAAAAGTGGCCAAGTCCTGCAACGGGACTTTCCATGGCTGTTATTAAAGCTTTATTCTAAGTATTTATGGTACATAATATTATACAGGTTCTTGGTTAAAAAAAATATTATACGTTATTTTATAAACCATCAAAACTCCAAGGTTAAACCAACTGTTATATTAAAATATTTGTTATATTTTCCCATTAAAATAAACAAAAATAACGAAAATTAGTGCAGAAATAAGGTAAATGAGTATTTAGTTGTGAAATGAGTATGTAAATAATACAAGGTAAGCCGCACCGATATGTACCGATACAGTAGAGTAAACTGGGGGTTTACCTAGCGCGCCAGCCGTAAGTCGCCGGCCTATGGGTTGTGGCTCCACTGTGGTGCGCATTACTTTGACCGTAAGTCCTGCTTTGAGAAGGAGCTTGATTATTCGATCCTGAGGGATAATTTTGGGGATTAGAACTCCTCGAATTCGAGCTGTACGAGGAGTAATTCGGGTTCTCCATGATAGGTCTGGTATTGAATAGACCGTTCAGACCGCCGCCGTTCTTGGAGATATTACCGAGGATGCCTCCCAATATGTTGGTCAAACTGCCGCCATTGCTGCCCGACCCTTGTGTCCCGCCATGGCCACCATTGGCGTACTTGTTGATAGTACTCAGAATGCTGTCTAGTGGGCCTTTGTTCCCTCCTGAAGAGCTGGAACCTCCGAAAGGCGAGCCTCCTCCATACGGGTTATTTCCTCCGCTGGAAGATCCACCATAAGGTGAGCTTCCGCCGTAAGGTGAGCCTCCGCCGTATGATGATCCACCATTTGAATTTCCTCCATAGGGAGAACTGCCTCCATAAGGCGAACCTCCTCCGTTGGAGGTTCCGCCATATGGGGAGTTACCACCATAAGGCGAACCTCCACCGTTGGAACTTCCTCCGTAAGGGGAATTTCCTCCGTAAGGCGAGCTGCCTCCGTATGGCGAGTTGCCTCCATATGTAGATCCTCCGGGTGGAGGGGCTGGTGGGTTGTAGTTAGGAGGGGAGTCGAAGTCCCTTGAAGGCGGTTGAGGTTTGGGTGTTGTGGGACGAGGTGCGGACGGCTCTGAATGTGAACCTAAAACATGAAGGTTACTGATCAGATCTACGAAGCTGTTAACATTTCTGCGTACAACATTAAAGCGTAAGGCAATGGTAAAGGTTAAGTGTAGCTAATGAAATAGCTTCTGGGTGTCCAACATGGTGAAACGTCATGCAATCCTGTGGTTATCAGTTCAAATCGAATCTACCTCATGAGTGGTAAGACGCTGCTGTTTTTATATGCTTGTGTTCCATATTTAAAGTCTATACAAAGGCGATATAATTTATCCGAAAAAAGTAGAGTTACCTTCAACTTGTGACTTTTTCTTGCAGGTGGGATATGTCCCACAGTTGGAGGCGTGGCCAAAAGAGCACGGATCCTCAGCAAGCACGCATACTTCACTGTTCAAGCATCCTATATCTTTGCACGTCCGTCCGTATTCTGTGAACAATATGCGTAGTTTGAATACAAGGGCAAAGTTCAGAAGTTCAACGATAACTCGATCAATCTTATTCATTACAACACTGACAATTTTACTGTTGATATTCTCTTAGTAAATCTATGTGGCGGATAATATTGAAACAATAAATCATTTCCAGATATTTAACGGTTTTATTTATTCAGATTGTAGGACGTTACGGTCGTTTCATGCCTGTTTGTTTACGGGGATAACGAAAGGAATAAGGTGGACAAAAACCTTGTATGAAAATGAGAAAAAAAATACTCCATAATATCGTATGAATATATTTTATTTCGCTGTGTCTACGAGAATTTTGCCCTTTTTATAACCCAAAAGGCGTGACCGGGTAAGGAATTCGCTTGTAAGGGGATAGGGATCATTTGCATATACAAGATTATATGTTTAGATTGGACCCCACCGTCGTCTTCGAGAGTCAATATCACACGTAATAAAAACCCACCGAGCCGGAAAACTTTTTACCATTGAATTATTTTCCACTACATGGGTTTTTCATGCGTATACATCATATCATAATACACCAATGTGGCTCCCCTTCGAACTTTGCTCGCAATAAATACAAACTTGAGGAAATATATATTATTAAGTTACAAGGCTTCCTTCCTTTGGCATTCCAACAGTAGGTACACAGCGCAGATGGCGTTCTTGGCAAAAGTGTCTCGTTTAATTCACTGGCATCTTAACTAATCAGGAAATATTTTTTGAACATTTCCCAGTGTCGGAATCTCCAGATGTTAATCACTTTAAAATGGGACTGAGTTGGGCGCTTAAACTGAATCTAAATTAGTCAAAAGTTCCAGATCTGCGCCATCAATTTATTTCCTTTGAGAAGGGGAGTCGAGGTGCAAGAGTGTAATAAACTCGTCGGTGTTGGGGAAATAATGATGGATTCTAACGGTTGTTGTAAAGTCGGCGTTTGTGCAATTTACGTCTTCATAATTCAGTGAGCAGTTATTACAATACATCCGACGGTGCATGCGCCCGCCAAGCCCGAGGGACCATTCCACAGAGGCTTAGCATCAAAGCTTAATTTCCTGTAAATGTTTTGACTATTTAGTCAGCTTCACTACCGATACTCTTATACTACGATACCAAGCACCTATCTATCTAAAATATATAGTAGGCAAAGTCATTAAATAAGTTTTATTAAATGTTCCACCTATTAAAATAACCTTCAGTAGGTGGTAGGTTATTATGGTATTAGAATTTTCGAAGGGTAATGAACATTTTGAAAATACTTGGTTTATATGGAACAGAATATTTGGTTCAAAAATATTAAAAATTGCCTGTTAGTTTTGTTTTGATCCGAAAGTCGGACTTATAAAATAGTTTTGAATAATTTTACAGCACACTATTCAATAGTGGTTGTCTATAGGTAACATTCTCACTCACATAAAGATAAATAAATTTGCACGAGTATAAGAAATAGAATAGGTAATTGTTATACGTGGGGAGCGCAGAACAAGTTCTACAAAAAATATACTTAAAGCATGAACTTTGGGACGATAATATTCTATTACTTTTATCATTCCTTATAAATGTTTATATTTAACTTGAGGTGCGTATAAATCATACGTAGAAGGTAACATAGGCGCGGAATTATGACATAAATATAGCAGTTGGATATATATTATGTACTTAGTTATTACGGGAGCAATAAATTATCCTCAAAGCACAATAATAAAACGCGTCGGAATATACTTCAGCAACCCTCGAGTAGTGTATGAAAACATTTTTAGGTGGCAAAGAATCTGCGACTTCGTGAGTGTGAGTTTAGAGGTAATAAAAACAAATAAAAAGAAAATCATAAGGTTGGATCATAACTCATTGTTTTGTTACTCCGCAGCGGGCTTATACGAGCATTAGATAATGGATTTGAGCCATATCTTACGGCAGTCTGAGGAGCGTACGTGCCTAGATGCTCAACAAAACATACTTAAAAGAAGTGATTACATTTATTATATCAATCTACCTACAACGTCAAGCTATGATAGCTAATCAAGGCTCACAGTGTTGGTAAAGAATCTCCTCCGCAGCTTGACCGATTTTTATCCTTCTTTTGTGTATATTCGTTAGGACTGAGAATGGGACGTAAACTATTTTTCATACTCTTTAGTGATAAGGGTGGTCCATCCCAAAAAAATATATGGCGCAACAACGTTATCCGGGCACAGCTAGTGTCAAAATATTATCGTGGTTTTGCTGAGTGCGAGCATTTCAAAAAGCATCCATATGGCCTAATCATGGTAATTGCACCAATGTTAAAAAAACAATTGCACTTACTTGAATATCCATCAGCGTTATACGCCACGGCAAATACTATTAAAGCAGTTCTCCAATCCATAGTTAACCTGAAACAAACAATACAATGTCTTAAAATTGTAGAGGACTAAACCTTAATTTGTATTAAAAAGTATGACTAAGCTAACATTTACTGGAACATTCGACTTATTATGTTGACATGAATGCTTTCTTGTTATGCCTAAAGTTTGAAAATTTATGTAATTATAAACATTCGGACTGTATCAGTGGATGTTGATTATCTGGAATGTCTATACTGGTCTATGGAAAACCTAAAATTAAGTTATAAAAAATCTTTACCAAGAGATTGAAATATCTAATGTTGCCTTATAGATAAGCGTTATTAGCTTAATTTAGATTATATAATATTGACCTAAGTATGAGATGGTTTGAAGTTTGCCTTATCCATAAACTACAGAAATTGACCTCAGTGCGATTAAATTCCTGCTGCCCAAATATGCGTTGCGAACGCCAGTAGGTACTTAGGTAATATTTGAACCGCCTTATATTTATGTAAAACATTTCCCTTCAGCGTGTTTATAATACTAGCCTGCATTAATAGTGTAACACTTTTCGGTTCTTTAATTTTTTTTATAAACATAACAAAATGGTTGATACGTAATTCTTGAAAAAAAGTCAACATTCTCCTTCGGAGTACTCTTTGGATGTCAAAGTAAACATTCCAAACAACCATTTCATTACGTTACTAGATGAATACTTTAGCAGCTACGTAACAATGTGCAAAGAGTCTAACAAGGTTCAAGTGCGCGCAAGATGAAATAGCTTGCCGACACGTGTATTTCAACGCAGCACACGTCTGTCCGACAGCTTTGCTGAAACTTTATGACACCTAGCTTCATTCCCCGAGCAATTTCGACAGAAACTGTTTCGTATAACCTCGTTACCAACTACTGCTCTACCACTATGTAAGTAAACGTTTTGCGGATATGACACAACTTGTCTCTCCTTATTGAAAACAAGGGACGAGAGATGTTTCGATACTCCCTCTCCTGTGCACGCTGCAGTACGATAATCGAGTCGCTACTATTTGTTTTGCTACGAAGACACATGTCGCGAACATAAAATTCCCACGCGTTATTCTGACGTAGATAATTCCAGTCTTTGTACCACATACAAATAAACGGTTGGCTGAAACAATTTTCTTGGATTATATTATACTTAAAACATTGAGTAAGTCGATGAGTGTTGTGAAAAATTGTTAGGTAATATGAAATCTTGCCCAATTTAAAAACAAAAAACGACGTGTCTCCTTAGCCCACATTACCAGAACAATTAAACAGTTGTTTTTTTCAGTTTGAGACCTGGTATGGAAACACCAGCTAGGCTAGGAAACACCAAAATTAAGCTTCTAAGAAAAAACAGCACGAATGTTATGAAGTAACCTACTGGCATTTGAGTACTTACATAGGTATTATTCTGCTCGGAGTTTGAATAGAACACTTTAAACGGGCAATTTTCTAGCCAACAGGCTATACACAATGGTATCACTACTAGTCGCTAACATCAACACAACGTAGGTACAATTATTGTACGTAGGTAGCAATCAAATGATTCAACTATACAACGTTCAGGAGTCGGAAATAAATGACCTATGTGCGACTTCAATACACAATGATCAAAATTTTTTGACTTACGCTTATATAAATGGTATTTCAAAAACAGTAAATTGAAAAGAAACCCGGCTTTTCACTAAACCCACTAGCGGTTGGAATGAAGTGAAATCCGTGAGCGAAGTGATAGTAAAGCCGTAGGGTGCGCCCTAATGTCGCAGGTCAATGAAGGTCGCGGGTTTAGGGTCGGGCCAGTCACGCAACGTGAAGTTCAGGCTACCTTCGGTTAGTGTGCCCAAATTATCCGCACGGGGAAATCTATTATGTATAGGAACTTTCAGTTTTTGTTAGGAAGGTAAGTAAGTACTTTGGATAATAGCTTAACGTAACGTACCTACTTCATTTACCTATAATATCATAAATGTTAGCATCCTTGGTAGGTCAATGTTACTGAGCTTGTAGGGTATATCAGTTCCACATATTTTAGAGAGTTTTTACCCTCGAGCATCAGACTTTTTCATGCTACATATTACTGCAATTTTATCGAAGGTAACCTACATCGTATGCCAAGTTACAGATGGAATGGTACGCCAGTAAGTCCTTGAGAAATGGATCATGAATTTTAATCCGGAAAGTCAGATACCAGATATCACGAACGGAACAAGGGAGAGCTTGTAATAAATTTGAAATTTCAAAAACGTTCGCGATAATTTTGAAATAAACTACAATCGAATATTTTTATGGAACCGAGTACAAAAAGATTACAATCTACAAGTGTCGATTATTATGTGGATGTTAAAAGGCCCTCTAGTGTGATATTATGCCAGCCATAGAGCAGAAATTGGATAGCGATACGAGAGATATATTGCCCGACATAAAGCCGCGCTCGGCAACTTTCTACCCATTTCCGGCAGCCCACTTGTGAATCGTATTTCGGAATCCTTTTTATCTTTTTGCGGCTGCGGTGCGCCGGCGGAACGCGAAGTGACAGCGGCACCAAGCCACTTCGCAGCTCATATATCACTTGAGCCTGTAACGGCGGTGTTAACGGCCCGCCTGTCACCTCCGCGCTTCAGCCGGCCACCACCAAACCTCTCACTGTCTCCTCTCTATTTAATGGCTTTCTAATCCATAATGCCACACGCACATAAAAATATCACCACTGGTCATTAAATGCAAACATTGTTAACATAACACATTTATTACAATATAGATTTGCATGTTCTCTAAACAGTAAAGCGCACATTCAACGTATCGAAAATTGATTTGAAATATGGAGCAAAGGTAGTGAGAAACGCAAAGGACGTAACTCGATCTAAAACCACCCAGCCAGAAAGGAAAACGTGACGACATGGTGTCATACGCTGTAAGTACCTATGCACGGGGTGAGTAAGGAAAGAGTTCGACGTTCTTGGCTGCGATATTTGGCACGTTTGAATTCCAAACGCGATGCAGCTCTCAGTCGGTTCTCAACTCCACAAATTCACGGATTGCACGCGAGGATGCGATGGGCATAAAGTAGGTGTGTCGTGTACGAGGATTTATATCGGCGGAAAACTCTGGTGTTCACACTTCATGCCCGTGGGATTGCGACGCCAGGTAAAATGTTCTAAACCTGAAATTGCGCATGGTTTGCACAGATTTTCACGCTCGCGAGAATGCATCGTATCTAGTGTGATTGATAACTTACATAATAGATTTAAAAGAATATCTATTACTTATGGAGCTACTTGTTTAAAATAGTTATAGAATTAGTCGTCTTAGAATTGGTTTGATTAGCCTCTTAATGACGAGTTGTAATTATACTGGTCAAACATGATTTAAAACAACAAATGTGTGTCTTAATTATACGATATTTTGTTCAATATAATTTATCGAAGTGACTTCAAATAAATTGATACAATGATATTAACAATATTCATAACAGTTCAACAAGATCTGTAACCGGACCGAGGATAAGTACTCTCCACAAATTGCTTAAGTAGGCTAAGCTGAGGAAATAAAAATATTCCGCTTCCAGCATCCTGCAATACGAGTTTAATAATGTTGCTGTCTCTAAGGGTAGCCAGCTCCAGGATTTATTTCAATATCCCAGCGTTCCTCGTTATTGCACTTTAAAGTCATGGGTATGCTCACGAATACGAAACCCGCGAAGGCTGAAATGCGCGCACTGCAAGCAACTGGTTCTAACTTAGTACACAAATTCTATTACGTCTAAATTTAAGGACACACAAAATAACTCACGACTATAAAATATTAGCACCAGTAAAGGACGATCTAAACACGACACATCTATTTCTATTAACACAACCGGGTGTGGACGCACCTGGCTCAAATCACATCTGACTACTGACTCCACTGTTTACAGCTCTACTACCAGACGGCTGATAACACTGGGTAATTACTAATTGGTGAATGAGATCATATTTCGCGTTAAAATAAGACGAGAACAATATTCTTATCACAAATTAGCTTTCGTCCGTGACTTTGCCCGGATATTAATGAATTGATGTTTTGCCTTGTACCTCGAGTACGTTGTTCCACTTTGGGTTGAAAGGTATGTTTACGATAACGCCTAATAGTTGAAATTTATTAGCCTTATTACTTATATGAATAAAAATAAAATATTTAAAGTGACTTCTTAGGCTAGCCACACACAATGAATAATGTTGTCAGTAAAGTGCATATTGACCATAATATCGTGTGTGTGTCTAGCCTTAGTGTTCTAACGATCCAGACTGCTACTTGGAGAACGTTTCGGGAATCAAATCTAAAGTAGGTAATCTTGTATTTTGTTGTTTACGAAACTATTCACAATAATTTATAACATTTATAACAGTTATCTGTAGTAATTGTAAATTCCAACACGATACACAATTCCAGATATAATTTATTACGAATAGGAATTAATACGCCACTGTTAAGCCCGGTATAATGAGATACTTTCAAAATAATATAAGTTTAACGGCAAGAGGAACAATGTTAACCGCTCTTCAAATAACATTATATTATATTGTTCAGTAAGTTCCAGAAATTTTACAATTTAGATTTAGAATAATACTGCGACTCATTTTGTGGGAAAAATATTTTTTTTCTTTCTTCTTTTTAAGTAAGCAAAGGAACCATTCGCTAGAAAATAACATTTAAAGAATAATACTATTCAATGAAGTCCCTGATCGGGGTGAGTTTTGCTTTGTGTATAATATTATTTTAGGGGCAAACATATTCCGGAGGGTATCTGGCTTCCTGTTTCGTCGACGATCGTCGTATATCTACCTAAAGAGACTTATAATTGTTCATCGTCGATGGCTTTATCAAATGTAATCCTTATTAGAAACAAGATAATAATCGTAAAACTTGGGCATTTATGTATCAAATTACAGATACACGAATAAGGGGAATACTGGCATAGTGAGCATATGGTTCACTCCAGTATTCCCTGAAAGGGTAAATAGAGGTGTACTTATAGTACACTTACGTTTCTACAGCTATGTTTTGTGAAATAGTAATTCCAGACTCCGGGCTGATACTGAAAAATTACAGGTGGAAAAACCCAATAACACTATCTATCTCAGGGGGCCTAAGATCGTCGGTTTAAGAAGCGCGTATTAATAACTTCTGAGCTTTGAAGTTTCATTTTGGTACCGTGAAATTAAACGTCACAACTAAGAAGTTCTTAATAATCTCCTAGACGATCATAGTTAACTCTTCGTGTTCCCCAGTAGCACTTGCGGCGATCTCTCTCTCGTTGTTCTAAACGAGTCAGCAACGCATCCAACCAAAGCGTGAATCGAATACCTACTTGAAAGACTAAGCTAAATTATCAAACGGAATATATGAGTTAAGTATTGAATAATCTGTGGGCGTGAATATTAAACATAAATCATGAACAAAGGCGGAAGAGACCCAAATAAGCGTATTTAGAAAATTGTGAGTTATCGAAATTTCCTGCAACACGATAATTCCGGGCTCTTTTCCATTGGTTGGATTAACGCCAACAATGGATATTGAGTGCTGAACGACAAGTATAATTTAAATACCATTTCGGAATACGTTCTTAGCTTCAAGAAAATTTTGCCAATTTATCGATGGCAATAACTGGTCTGCTGGTATAATTCTTTTCCTAATGCATTTTGGACGCAATTTCAGCTAGTGGTTATCGATGGGTTGGTTTTTTATTAAAAATACCTGTAAGAACACGTCAAGATCTTTAACTATTGCAGTATCTGCACAATTAATTTTCGCAGAGTTGGGACTTGCATAGTCATAACATTAAACTACTATTCTCAACTGTGTCTAGCAGAATCCATAAAACTATACAGATAAATAAAATTGAAATGTCTGTTTGTAATTCCAAAACTACAGCTTTCCACGAAATGCATATGAAAGTATACACGCTACTGACAATGAAAAACTAAGTTTAAATTTATTCTCTGTCTGTTTGTTCCGGGTAATCTCTGAAACGGCTAGACCGATTTTAACGGGACTTTCACTGGCAGGTAGCTGATGTTTCAAGGAGTAACTAAACTAAGGTTACTTTTATTAATTAAAAATATTAGGGTTCCGCGACATGAAGCATGAAACTAAATCTACGCCGGTGAAACCGCGGGGCACAGCTAGTATGATATATTTTTAGTAAGAAATCCTAGTTATTGCAATTTTCTATGCAAATTATATTTACCTATCGGCTATTTTTATACCGAAAAGACTAAAATGTATGTTTTTCCTTTTGCGTGCGAAGGAACCGGTTTTTTGTGGAACTCTGATGATGTGAATATCCTTGAGAACGGACATTTAGACGCCATGATAAAAAGCGGTTGTTTCATTTGCCCACCTACGTCATAACATGCAAAGGTATAAGCTATTTTGACGCCATTAATAAACGTTGATTGTAGCAAGCATATATTTTTTTATAAATATATCCTTACCTTCACACCCGCTTTTACCATACGGAGTTCAACATACGGACTGAACTATGTCTATGACATGATAATATGCAAATCAAATCACTAAGTAGGCACAAGTATTTTTTAGGATACCTAACTAGGTACGTACGGTAGATAGAATATAAAGTTCAGATTTCTGGTACGCGTGTCATAAATCATAATAATAAATTAAATTGATTAAATTAATTATTACTGTTTTTTATATAAATTTTATTTTTAATACTCTGGAGATGCGACAAATAAATATAATAAATTATTGATTTTGATTTCTCTGAAAAACCTGATAACATTGATTTATCAACTCGTTCGCGAAATTATTGTGATAAAGAGGTCGTTACTACGATGGTACTAAGGCACGTCTATAAGTAATTTGTACAAGTGAATTATCATGTTGACATTTGTGGGAGTTAAATAGGGCAACCTCTACGCGTTAACCTTTGAATCGTGGACAAATCTTTTATCTAACCAAGTGGGTACCTAATTAAATTTCAAGTTAGTTTCATTATACCTATGACGCCTTTACAGATTTTTCAAATAAGCGAGCCCGGGGATGTGTGAAAGTGCGGGGGGTGGGGGCATTGGTGCGACCTTTTAGAGTATCGAGGGCCCCGAAGCATGGGGGATGGCCAAGGCGGGGTTTTTAGTGCGGTGAGAGTCCCACATAGCAAGACTGTCTCTCCCGGGGCAGTCGGGCAAACTTAGAAGCATCCCCCCTCATAAAAAAATATGGTGCTATGTAGTGAAGAGTGTTACAATACAAGTACTTGAAGAGCATTAAGACGCCTTTGGGGGATTTAAATTTTTCAAAGAAACTGGTGGTAATTGTTTTACCACTGTGTCGCAGACAGAAGTTATTCTCGAACTATCCATGAATGTTTTCGCTAGAGCTACAGTATTAACCGTAATATCTTGCATTTGTACTTAGCTATAGTTGTATGTATAAGTAACATCCGTACCGTATGATAGGACATATATATTATTACCTACCTAAGTACATAGGACCCAACAAATTAAATACAAATAAAAATCTATTCGGAACACGACGGAGTTTTCGATCAAAAGCTATTCGCGGAGAAGTCGAAAGCAACACGACTTTATACGCACAGAGTTATAAACAGCCTATGAGATAAACAAACATTTCCGCACATATTTTCTTAGTAAACATTAAAGGATTTACGGAGCAGTCTCTGTAGCGTAGGTTTGAAAAACAAATGGAGAGCAGCTGATCAACAAGAACACGCTAATTAGGTATGTGGGCTGGAGAAATTCAAGCATTTATTATACGTAATTATACATTATACATAATCATTTGCTTAGGAAATCCAATAGGTATTAAGGAACAGAGATTTGCGTAAAAAAGCGTAAGCTTAGATCAATGATTATCTGCGCTAATCAAGGAAGTCGTATATTCAATCCTCACGTAAGGTACTCCGAATGTTCTATGTACTACATATATAAATACAGTCCCCAGGTAGGAAATGGTCTAAGAATCGACTTCTTACTCAACATCTACCACGTTTTTTAGCGAAAAGTTTCAAAGAGAAACCTTTGCGGGAAGGACGGGAAGGGAAGGCGTGAAGATATTAATGTAAATATAACTGAGATTCGAGTCTAAAAGGAAATACAACATAGAGATGAATCCATAGATAAACGGTAATGGCATGCCAAGGATAATAAACGCTAAGATAATCCCACACATTTACATACTACAATAACAAGAAAAAAGCGAGATGCAGTAACATTCCAGCGCAATTGCGATATAGCGTTGTCTCTACTGGGTATGCGCTCTTCCGCAATAGTCCCACAGCCATCGTTTGCAGTCCCATTTTAGAATATTGCCCTGGATTTTAACCATTTTGGTGAAACGTGACTTATGAATAACTCTACACAGTTATTAGCAGGCTGTCGTTGGCAAAATGCCATAATTGTACCGGTCTCGGGCACTGGCTGTACGGTACACTGAAAGGAAGTGTTTCTTCACCACATATGACGTTTTTACGAGAGGTACTATGTCAAGCACGAAACCTATTTTGGAACCCGGCAGCATAGGCCGGCAATCGATTCATAAGCCGAGGAAAACAATGACTTACATGCGCCTTCGGATTGCATGTGCACCATGAAGCCATACAAAATAACAATGTTTCTCACACAAATCCTGAAGAGGAAAAAACTGCGTTCATACTCGTCAGTAGGTACTCAGTAGTAAAGTGGTGTGAAAAGGTGGACAATAGGAGACTAATGGGGTTATTGTAAACTACAAATTGTTTTCATACAATATTACAGGTGCCGTCACGAGTAATGAGCGCTCAGCGAAAACAGCGGGGATACTGTGCATGTTTTATTCACCTCGCGACATACATAGCTACAGAGATCACATAAAATGTCTACAGCACACAACTAAACTAGTTCCAGACTAAAAAGCAGTATATGTTGATTTGTAAATAATTCTATCCATTGTTGGTAGCTATAGTATAATCACAGGATGTATCAATTTGCTATGTAGTTGGAAGTGATATCTTTTTGCTCAACACATCCTTGTATGAATTGGATTTAAAGTGGATGTTTTTATCTTACCAAGCCTGCTCAATATCATGTGAAAGAGTTTGAGTGGATTATATAAGGTTACCCTTCAATTCCTTATGTTTATTGGGACATTGTATGAATTATAATGGGAAGCTACTTGCATGTCCCATCACAAGAACTTTTAAATGCGCACTAGTAATTTTATTAGTCTGTCTCTCTCTATATGTATGGCAAGAGGCGAATTAACATCATGCTGACTTGATTACTATAACATCTGAAAGCCATGGAGTAACCATTCATTAATTTTATATATGCTCACACATATTCACCGAAGGGGTAGGCAGGCAGAGGTGAACTTGTAGTACAACCAAATATTGTTAGTTATGTCCATGCTTGGTGGGTGAGCCTATAGCCATTAACCGGACACTGATCCAGACTGGGCAGTTACTGATAAACTACAGATGGAAAAATCTAATAACACTATGTTGGGGATTCAACCCACAGTAGCACTTGCAACCACTAGTCTAAAGACGATCAATTTAATGAAGACTTAAATGATACCAAGAAAACTCACTGACTGGCTGAGTTTTTTGCTGGTTCTTCTTAGAAGGCTAGTTTCCTAACCGGTGGTAAATTTTCGATATTCATAAGGACCTTACCAGGGCCAAACTGAATAAATATTTTTCATTTTCCTTTTTATTGTTTGTTCGTTTAAATATCACCTACACTAGCAATTAATTATTCTTCATCGAACTTGACATCAAGCTTCTGGTTCCAACTGGACTGACTAATGCTCAATTAAGATAAGAACATGAATGCCATTTAAATTTTTGCATATAAAATGGATTTTAATTTATTCCTATTAGGATGTGGCATTAAGACACTTATTAAAAGTTATATATCATATTGCTAAAACCAATAGCAGGTTAAAGTTAATGGTAGCCCAAAGTAACTATTTCCATGCGGACGAATTTGCAGGCAAATAGAATAACATATGAAGTATGATTTTACATTTTGACCCTATTTAGTCCCTAACTTAGCCCATAGCTTTTAACTTTCACAGACTTGTATGATTAAAATGCCATTAGACTTCATTTTTAACATTGTTTACATAAATACAGCATGACTATGCCAAGAGGAATAGTGCTCTATTATTTGTTTACTCTGTGAGGGTATAATAGACTTTATGTACATTACAATGCCATCAATAGTGCTTCATCCAGTCAATGAGACATTTCATATGTTGCTTGCATTCATAAGTACTCTAAGCATTAATCTGGAGTTCAGGAAGGAAATATAACAAAAATATATAATAAATAGGTACTGGCAAGGTATTAACAAACAGGCTTACAGTAGCTAGGTACTTACTTACATGCTTTGATTTTCCGTGTTCGATGACTCAAAGAGAACAAGAATTAGAATGATTATACTACCGTTACTGTTTGAGTCTAAGGTCAAATAGTATTCGAAGTTCGTTTTAGTGGCTTATTATTTTTAAATTATTGTTATCAAACAATAAATTGTATGGTTCTCGAATCTAATACAACAAATTTATTTAAAACAACAAATTACTCACAGGAAATAATTAATACGTCAAAGTAAGAGAGCTTTGTTTATAGTAATGCACTGACCGCTTAAAACTAATTTAATTTAAAACTATTAATAGAACAGACAATACATACCTTCTGCGTTGGAGACCGGATTCCTGCTCACCAATTTGAGTTCTATTTCGATAAGATTTATAGCAGCCACTCAATAAAATATTTTCATTACGTTAATTTTGATACGCACAGAATAGAAGGTCAGTAGAGAAATCAAATCAAAATATGATTCCGCCAACTTGTCACTGTCAGCTGTCTATCTGTTCCATGTCGCGTTCCCATACGTTCTATTACTTCAAGATGCCGATCTGCGGAAAACAGAGTGCAAGCATATATTTTTGCTAAAGTGCGAGAGAGAAATATCAATATGTTAGCTAGTCGTAGAATGGAACAAAACACATGCGGTAATACATGCCGACAAATGACAGTTTTGACGGCTTTAACAGTACCTAGTTTCTTATTGATATGAATGACAAAGAGAGCGTAAATTAAACAGCCAAACCTTTTAATTAACACATTTGAATAGCGATTTTAGTTTATCATACAAATAATAAAATTCCTATAATTATTGCCAAAAATACGACTTCCATCGGTATAATAAGGGTATAAGCATAAAATAAGATGCTTGGCTGTACGCACTAGACATAAAGCACTCATAGTGTGTTTACATAATATTTCATCATCATCATCATCATGAATTTAAGAGTAATGAGACTCTTGTCGGTGTTACCGATGCAACTCTTTCCATTTGTCTCTGTTCAATGCCGTCTCTTTGACCTCATCATGACTGACACCTTTTCTTTAACTTGTCCCATGTATGTTAGCCTTGGTTTTCTTCTTGCTCTCTTCCCCTCTACCTATAATTATATTAACATGCCCAAAATCGGTTAAATATGCGTTGTACTAAAATAAGATAATATAACATTCACGTAAATAAGTTATTCTTATTCTTATTGACGAGGTAGGCAGAGCGTTTTAACTTTTAATAATACCTACCTACGAGTCTATTTCAAAAGTAATTATATTGAAACAATTAGTTTGAACAATCAAGGAACATAGGTAGCTACACAGTACTTTAAATTGAACCAACTTTTTCAACCTTCGCACTTTTCTTCGCACGGAAGTTTATTGTACCTAACTAATACCTACTCTTGTTCAAGAATGGTCCCATGATACCAAATGAGCTGCTTTCGCCGGACGGTCTGTGGAACAAGTTGTGTAATGTGGTATTACTGTAGGGTTCAATGATGCTCCTGGTTATTTTAAGCATTCATACTTTACCTCAGCTCTCATGGTTAATATTAGATAGGCGTCAGTTCGTCGTCAAAAGGCACAAACAAAACATAGTAGCATGTAGGTATGTATATCTATTTTCGAATCAAATTCCAGCCACAATATTAATAACGCTCCAACGTGAGCCACACTTGAGCAAACAAATACTAGGGGAAACTTAAGTAATATTCTACACACATCGCATCGTTCGGAAACTATGATAACTGCTAACTAAAGACATCTATGCAATATTAAACACACCCTTACATCTACTGGCAGGCTTTTTGTGCGAAAGCCGTCTTAGGAAAACTCCGGTACAGTTCAACTCTTGGTTCCTTTGAGTGGGTAAACAAGTTAGCCAGTGTACCAAAGTTCTGGGTTGTGTCAAGTGAAGCGAAGAATTTAAAACGTACGAGTGTTTTGCTTAGTATAATATGGTGCAGTGCAGTGGGTTCACATGTTCGATTCACATGAACCTAATATTTTTGTAACGTTACACTCCAATAAGTTAACGTTTTGGCAATCCTTGCGTTGCTGAAATTATGAGACTGCATAACTTGGCTGTGAGTTATGTGGGAATCTATATGCTCTCGGCTGAATCCATTGTAATTTTGTTGTGTAGAATAAGGACCGTTATCATAGTACTTCAAATTACCTATATGCTCACGCCTGTACTCCCCGAAAGGGTAGCCAGAGGTGATCATAAAGTACATCCACATTTCGCCAGTTATGTTTAAATCCCATGTATTAGGGGCAAGCCTCTAAGCAGTAAGTAGGTACGTTAAGAAATCCAGACACATTTTGAGGATTTGTTCAGTATCGTTCGGAATCCTATTTATTTTTAAATCTGCCAGAGAAAGTCCCGCTACAGCCGTTTCAGAGATTACCTGGAACAATGGATTTTTTTTCAATTGTTAGTGAAAATCTGTTAATATGGAATTACAAACGGACAAATCTCTGTATACACAAGATAGGCAAAAATCTAAATGATTTCTTTCATTCAATATCGAAGCCTGGGCATAGATTGTCTAGGGTAGTAGGCAACTTACAGATGATCGTAGCCAAACGGTACCTATTGCTCTTATTACCTAATGTTGAGTTTCTGGGAGGCGCTAGGCTAGATATTATGATCGTCCCGATTTCTAGAGGCATTGCTATACTTTCCTCTGAGTGCGAATGCGGTGGAGGGCGCAGTGAAAGAGATGGAAAAGTAATTGGATCAACGATCACCCCTATTCTATGGTAGCTCCATACAAAGGATATATTGTATTATATTTTGGATCAAATTTCATGTGAGTGCACACTCATAAGTCTTCGTAAACAAGAGAAAGTCGGTCACAAGCGGAAAACAAACCGTAAAGAGTCCGTCTTGTCGTTAAACGGAATTCGGGATCCCTCATTTGGCAGGGGATTGTCGCTGAATGTGCCAATTGGAGCCTAATCGTAAGTCAATAAGCCCCTTTTAACTTATTTCACGTGGTAACAAGGGGTTAGGCTCCCATTGTTTCACGGTGAATATTGTTATCCTCCGTTCTGACGGAGATTTAAAAAACATGTTCTGGAAAAACTACGTTCAAACTCGTCAGTAGTGGGGTGAAAAGGTGGACAATGGGAGAACAAAAGGGTTATTTTAAACCACATATCGTCCCCAAACAATATTACAAGAGCCGCCAGGAGTTGTGAGCGGGCCCAGCGAAAATAGTGGGCATACTGCGCATGTTTTTAATCGCCTCGCGTCATACATATAGACAGACACAGATTAATAAAATTACTACTGCGCGTTCAAGGTACGCGCACATAACTTGTGATGAGACATGTATAACAGGCCTAGACACAGAAACATTATCTAGTGCTTGCGCTTATAGATAGGTACGATATAAAATGTATGGCAATGACATAAATCAGTCACGAAACATATGTCATTCCCGTAGATTTTGCACCGTTTCTACAAGCGAAGCGTGAGGATTATGTTACTTTGTCTAATACCCTGGGATAATAACGCAAAGATTACAATTTTTACTTATACCTCTTAAACATGCAATAACTTAACACTTAGTTCACACCTGTCTGCGCGTACCTATCTACACTCACAAATGTAACATGAAAGAAGCCTCGAAGTTGATTGGATTGTGTGGAACACGGCCGCAACATGTGTCTAACAAAACCGTCCTTCACGTCTCACACAACTAATTTATTTGTAAATCTTGTTTACTGCAGCACAAACACAGGGGAGTCATTTTCTCTAACTAGTTTACGTATCGTTACGTTAGTTGACTAATAGCTTCATAAACTGTGAACTGGTTTCGAAGTGTAGTTATTGGTTTATAATTATTATATATAAAAAAAAAAAAGATTTTGAAAGCTTTTTAAACGTGCGCGTCTAATCACAAAGTACAGACACCACAAAATTGGTCAGAGACGAAGACAAGTGTCATCTTTATACACATTTGCGTGTAGGTATGGTCAATATGCGGAACGCAGTCAGTTTATTTTCATGCTTTTTTAAGAACAAAATGTATACTATACCTACAACATATTATAAAATTTACATCTCAGGAAATCACTTGAATTTTCCAAAAAATTGTATTATTGTATTTCCAGTACTAGAAAGTTCTAAACATGATCTCATTCCAAACATTGTGAAATATAATTTAAATATTTGAAATACTTACGAAATAAAAATAGAAAGTGGAACAATTCTCAGGCCGGGGAGTGAAGCAGAATCAGTATGGCAGAGTTCGTAGTTCGTAGTCCAAGCCAAGCGCAGCTTTATCCTCATGAGAAATTAACCGTTCCATTAGTTTTAATTCACTCGCCGTCCGCGCGGTTCGTTATTTCTTCTCCGTCACAGATAAATAAAATTTAAGTGTCTGTTTGTAATTCAAAAACAGCTTCTCACTAAATTCATATGACAGTAGGTGTGTACGGTAAGTAGGTACCTACTGACATAAAAAAAAACAAGTTTTAAAAAATTTCTCTGTCTGTCTGTTTGTTCCGGCTAATCGCCTAAACGGTGGACCGATTTTAACGGGACTTAGAGACTAGCTAATGTTACAAGGCGTAACTTAGGCTACTTTGAGAAAAACAAGGATTTGGGGTCCCGAGGATCATCCACGAAATTAGTTCTACGCGGGTAAAACCGCGGGGCACAGCTAGTTTCATATAAAAATGCGTTAAAACACTGACAGCGAAATAGAACTGAGATATAGAGCGTAAAGTGTAATTTATACTTCGAGAGTGATGCACTTACCTTGTCTCGTATACGATACCGACACTTCATTCCCTCTTTTTCACTTACACTTATTTACATATGAGCTCCATCTGCTGTCATTTTATTATCAACAATTCTCTTGCTTCGTGTTTACAAGGTTTTTTCAGCAAAAATGTCTGTTTCGTATACTTACCTTCATATGCATTTAGTGAATATATATATATATATATATAATATAATAAGAGCTTCTGAATAGATATAGAATTCATAAGTAAATAGTGTTGCTATATATTTTGCTTCTTAACAGTTTTTCTATACTAAAATGTTAAATAAGTTACAGGTATTAATCCTGTCTGATAGAACCCCGATAGAAAGTTTTATAAAAAAAACAGTGCGTGAATGCTCATTTCAATCAGGCGTTTTCATGCTCGTGTGGAAATCAATAGTTATATAGTAGGTAGGTATACGTACACTTTGAACAAAGCAGCTCATCAAAGACCTCTTTTACTAATGCCTACGCAAAATCAGATACAGCTATAGGTACTTATACGTAATGCTTAAGCAAAAGTTTGTTTAACAGGCTGTTCCTTTCATAAATAGACCTGAGCGTCGAAGTAATTAATATAATGTAATGTCAACACTAGATTGAAGTTGTTTCATTTCATTAAGTGTATAATTTTTCTCTTTCTTCATTGGGAAACTACGGCATATTGGTGTAAGCGGCACCTCGAGTTTACGACCGGCCAGCAATATTGTGCGTAGAGCTTAATGAAAAGGAAACACCCACAGAATTACATACGCCAGGAAAAAACACCCCAGATACGCACAGATAAAATACACCGAGTGTTCTACAGACTATACTTGCTTGCGTAAGTAATGGAACAGAGTATGAAAACAGAATGAAGCGTTCTTAATTAGCTTAGCAAAACTTGTACTTATCAGGAAGCAATATTGAAGAGAAAGGCGTTGCTTGATGTTTTGATCTCGTAATACGTTGTTAATAATTTATGATCAGTGCTTCCGTTAGTTTTGTAGCTGAGAGAAATTAAACTAGTCAAGTATATTTATATGTAGGGAATCTGAGTTTTTTCTCTTTTGATTGTTGTTAAGTTCGTGTCATAAAAGTGTAGGTAAACTTTTGGAAAAATATGGACTAACCAAATTTATGGTACTACTTTATCGTATTACTTCTAAGAATTATACACTATTATCAATATCATAAAAGTTCCATAGTTTTGCAAGTCACTGTTATTAAATTAGAATAAACATGAAAAAAACATACTCAATGAGTCAACAGCAAGTAGCCCAAAAGGCGGCAAATAGGAAATCGACTTACCATCAAATTGTATCAAATGAATATGAAACATGAACGTGAACGTTTCGTGGCAAAGTAAACAGAAATCTCTTCGAGGCGAAGTCGTTTTGTAAAATAAAGTAGGTAAGTCCAATATTTCAACACTCCATCGTTTCTCAGAGGGCAAACGATATAAAACGGAGAAAAACGTTCCTAATTCAGTTTGCTCTCCACGGTGCTCGCCGCAGCCGCTAGGTCTTTACATCGAGTGGCGGAGGAAATAATATCAGCCGATGGATGAGGACTTTACCTACAGTTGGCTTTCAACGACGACTTCACTTATTCACTGTAATGGTTGCGATCGTACTGCATCGATCTGTTTTTTGCTCCTCCACTTCTTCGCTGTTCTAACCGAGACTCGACATTAAATATTTGACTGTGAAGCTATTTCTACAATTCCGCAACAGACTTAGATTCAATTTTTATACTTCAAAAGAGAGCCATCAAGGCAATATACTCGCTGGACCCCCGAGATTCTCTTAGAGATAAATTTAAAGAAATAAATATTCTCACCCTACCGTCACTGTACATTTATGAGAATTTGCTATACATGAAAAAAAATATTCATCTATTCAATTTAAACTCGGACATTCATTCAATTTCAACACGAAATAAACACAAAATTGTAGCTCCTAGATTCAGGTTAGCAAAGGTAAATAAATCATTCATGGGGAATTGTGTTCGTTTCTACAATAAAATCCCACAGTCAATAAACGCGTTAAATTATGATAAATTTAAGACACACATTAAAACTGTACTGATGAAGAAAGCTTATTATACAATTTCGGATTACATAAATGATAAAGACATATGGAATTAAAACTCTGCACAAGTAGCTCCTGGCAATGACATGGTATGCAAACATGATATGTAAATCATTTGGTATTGTTTTTACGTTTTTAATTATTATTTTTTACACATGCATGCTGATACAATTTTCACTATTGTGAATAATTTATGATGTTTTTTTTTTTGTAATTATTATTATTTTACTGTGTAATGAAATGTACATGATGCCAGCTGAGTTTCTTGCCGGTTCTTCTCAGAAGGCTAGTTTCCGAACCGGTGGTAGATTCCTCGACGTTCATAAGTGCCTTACCAGGGCCTAAACTGAATAAATCATTTTCATTTTCATTTTCATTTTCATTTTCTACGGCATTGTTCAATATAAATACTTCACAATATAGCATGCTGTTAGGTACAGTAGTGTTAACAAACAGAGGACTTAATATGTGACTAATTTATTTAAAGCATTGAGGCTAAACCACTGCTTCGCGCTGTGTCGGCGCTTGAATACAAGACGAATTGAGTACATTATCTACAGTAACATTCCCGGGCTAGTTAGCTCCTTGTTCGAAGTGGAAACTTGTCTACGTCGCCTTCAGAAAGGCGAGGGAGGGCACCCGAGTGGCTTTTATGCACCCACCGCCTAGTGTTGCCACACTCAATTTCAATAAAATTACATTGTGTCGATGTGTTTTTGAGGATGCGAGCCATAAAATACAAGTACGAAAGTTGAGCGGTCTCTGCTTTTTATGAGGTATTCTTTCACCAGAATATGAATGGTATGAGAACAAGTTTATAATAAACTAAAAATAAATAAACATCAATTTCAACTGCATATCACTGGACAGTCAGGGCCTGTAGACAAAGTAATATTATCCTCCCCCTTCGCTTATGGAAGTGATACAAAATATATGGGAATGATATATGTCACGTTCCTTATTTCTGTCATGTCCATACATTTTGTATCGCTACTATTAGCGCAAGCGCGAGAGGATGCTATTTTATCTACAGGCCTAGATTAATAATGTTGAAGTCTGTCAGTTGATTAATAAAAATATTCAATTTTTTCTGAATATCAATTAACAATCTAACCAATGTATCTAAAGCCAATGAAAAGACTGCAGTAAGTAAGTAAGTGCTGGAGTTGAGTCCATAATTCTACTGCTTGAAATAGGAACATTCTGCAAAAATTCAAGACGTCTGGCAACACTGGCACCGTACCGCCACGCAAATTGCAGCGGAATGCCACGCTTCTAGACTGATTGCAGACGTCGCTACCTCGGCTGATGTGAATAACCGTGCTACGGCCACGCTACGTCGACTCATTTCTAAACAAAACAAACCCTCCGATAATTCCTGTATTGTGTTAACGGAGTCGAGTACTGAATGCTGTACACTGGTTTATTTCTGTACTTATTATCTTGATTGTGACTTGTATATTTAATCACACTTTATTTTTTATTCACAATGTTTTTGAGTGGTCTTTATTTTAGAGTCTCGGGCTTTTTTAAGTGAATTTATATTCTTCGAATTAAGCATGTAACCATATAGGTGAACTGACAAGTCATGACCATCTTGATTCATGCATTGACTAAATACTCTTTACAAAGGACATGCAGCGGTATCTCATAGTGAAACCGTCAGGTGGCGCTAGTGTATATACATAACAATATCCAATGTGGAAAGGGGGTTAATTGTATTTGTATCTACCTACAGACGAGGACCCTATGAAGGAACCCCTTCAAATAATAATAAAAAGTAAGCGCCTCAAGCTGTAACGCATTTTAGAATAGTTAAGTGTTGTTGCAGGAAAAGCATTTAGGTTATATTTAGGTTCAGTGTGCGAGAGCAAACTAAGTTTCAGTTTCCATTAGAGTTGCTCGACCGTGTTCTACAATGTTCTAGAATGTTTCACAAACGGTCACATCTCCCTTAATTTGTGATTTTATACAGGCAAAAGTTTTATAATAGTCATAATCGTGAACTTGATTATAAACAATATAAAAAATGCAAACGATGATGCTGCTTTCGGCAACATTTTTAAATTTTTGTTGGTCCAACCGAGGGGTTGGTACAACTTTTAATAACAAACTGTGGAATTTTTCACGAGCTTACAATTCTGGTAAAATAACTTTAATTACGCAACTGATATTTTCAACTTTTATTAAAACGTATTTAATGTTCGTTGAACCATAATTCTGGTGTTAGCAAACACGTGATACCTATAAATAGTGTTTTAGATTAAGCACGTAGCACTCTGGGCACGCTTACATATTGCTGTTAAATAGCTGTTATTTATAACATCTATACAGGTGTGAATATTATGCAGACTGCTATCATTTTACGGTGAAACGTGGAAGGAACTGGTGATGGCTCACACGTAACACATTTACATATGAACGTATACATTACACTGTTTAAAGTTGCTGTAAAAAAATAAATGGTATCGTTGCCTACCATATACTGTGCCTGCTTTGGACTGCCTACCGAATCCCCACGTCAGATTAGAAAAAATAGAACTGAATGGTTTAGCTGGAGTTCAGATTCTAGACTGAGAATAAATCAGCTATCCTTTCTACAAACAGTTTTTTAATCATTAAACATGCTTGAAATTAAGACGGAGTAGTTTGTTCTTTAATTTTTTAATAAATCACATAAATTAACTGCGTGGTTAGTTTGACTTATTTGCTGTTGACGAGCCAAGAAAAATTATGTTACCCTACTAAGCGACGAAAGAGTTTGAAACATAGCTTAAATCGTGATGCATGTATGCAATATACTAAGTACTCAGTATTTTTCAATGGAACACAAGCATAACATATTATGTACTACGATGTTTAAAATATATAAGCTCATTCGTCCGCGTAACGTAACCGTGCGATGTCAACCGATCTTAGGATTAAATAAATATACCCGTGGAACACGATTCGGTATTTATTTACGTCGAAAGCTCGAGAGGTTGGTATTTTTTCCAAATAGTCCGGATAGTGCCTTCGCAGGCTTCCTGTAACGAAAGCTGACTCGCGTTCTTTCCATATTTGCCGCTCGCAGAGTATTTGGCTTTCCTGTTTGGGTACGGTTAAAAAACCATTATCTTTTATTTCTTTCGTGTTTTATTTCGTTACGTACGTAAATGTTATGAATAAATAACATGTTGTAAGCATTGTATTACCTGCGCATGTAAATATTATTTACCGTTTGAATTGCATATATTAAACTCATTTAGAAAAATAGATTGGAATGTAGCCGTCCATTTAATTCAAATTAATAAAATAAAAAGGTCGTATCGTTGTCATACAATAAAACATGTGCCAGCGGGGCAATACTCATTTGTATATTGTAAATTTTTTAAATAATTATCTTTGCCTGCCCATCTGCATATGGCCGGCGATTTTTACTGGCAGGTAGCTGATGTTACAACAATCAAAATAACCTGTTTTTATTTATAAAAATAAATGGAGTTTTCAAAATAAAGCCACCTATGAAATAAAGTCTATAATATTCTTCTTCTATAACATTCAGCGTTTTCAAGTATTGAATTGTACTGATCATACCTAGCAGGAATAAAAAACGCGGTAATCTCATACACGCATATCTTCGTAAGTAGATACATGTGGTCTGCGGATGCGGCCGGCTGTCGGTTAAAAGCCGCTAATCCATTTGCCTTTTATGCCACTATGGAAAATGCACCGAAATGTTTTATAGCGGAAAAATATGAATGTATGTGGGTGGACGTGAAAGCTTTGCACTGATTATATTTTTTCTTATGGGTTTGTTTGTTGCTTTAACATTTTGCCTATTTTATGCAAAAATATTTTACATATTCTTCGGTCTTCAGACTATTTTCTCCCTATTTCTATACTAATATTATAAAGAGGAAAGATTTGTTTATTTGTTTGTATTGAATAGGCTCCGATACTAATAAACCGATCTTGAAAATTCGTGCAGCAATAGATAGCTACATCATTTCATCCTCATACTCTTACAGGAACGGGAACAACTCGGGTGAAACCGCGTGACGTCCGCTAGTTATGTATATTTTGGAGCCAATTTAAATCTCATACCAAAAGTTACAGGTTCCGTCACGAGTTATGAGCGCTCTGCAAAATTAGTGGGAATAACTACACATGTATTTGTTCACGCTTGCTCCATACAAGACTCTTAACAATGCTACTGCTCAGTCAGCTCTTGATGTCACCTATAACTAGGAATATCAAGTGATTGATCAAATTCCAACGAAAATAGAAACGCTTATATACAGAGAGATACAAAATGTATCCGGCTTTCAGATACGGTGTAATGAATCCATTGTGGTTCAGTATATTTTGTCGTGATGTATTTCATATCACACGTTCCCTTGGTAATAGAGCGTGTATCGAAAATTTCTAATCGATCAACGAAAAAAGAGAGGATAAAATGAGATTGTGAAATCCATTATCCCCCACCCTTTGTATTCCGCGACTGCGATCCACTTACGGCAAAACCAAGATGACGACAGTTTACGGGATCCAATATAGGTCGTATTTATTATTCACAGTGCTTCTTATTTCATGGCGTTGACTCTGTCCTCGTTTTACTTAAAATAGCTGAATAATGACTGGATATCTATCACGTAGCTATGCTTACCATGTTTTTGGTACAAAATGTTATAGAAATTTGTACAGCGTTTGTATTAACCAACATAATCATGGGGTGAAACTGTGGGGAGCAGGTGAGGTAAGTAGATTCGTAAATAATTTTAAGCAATTATATAAATTACATTAAAATAATCAGAGCCGAAAGTCTTGGGCAGTCCCTACTACGCAATTGAAACAAGTATGAATCCAATGATTTTTCTTAAACTCACCCTCACTCTCACACCGCGTGCTTTACGATGAAGTAAAACATCGTGAGGAAACCTGCATGTCTGAGAAGTAATTCAACGACGATGTATAGTGCCTGAGACAGCGATAGACTCACCATCTGTCACGTTGGCACTTAATTATATTCGGTGAAATGCTGTTAGTTAGTTAATGTTGTGAGGTGTTTTTATTACAACAAGGTGTGCCTCGAGATTTTACCCACAGTCAAAACTATGTTACTTTTCCTGTTTTATAACATTCTCTATTGATGTATCGCTCCTATTGATCGCAGCGTGATGTTGTACTGCCTAAGGCCTTCCTCCATGAATGAACTATCGAACAAAAAATATTTTTTGCACTCAAACCAGTAGTTACTAAAACAAATAAAAATCTCTTCATCTCTTCTGTATAATTTTTGTATAGACTAGCTGCGTTCCGCAGTTTCACCCGCGTAGGCTTAATTTTATGGTCGGCTTTCGTTTCGGGGATTTTTTAAACTAAATAATATTCCTTGTAACATCAGTTATCTGCCAGTGAAAGTCGCGTTAAAATTTAGAAATTGTCCGGAACAAACAGACAGACAGACCGACAGACGGACTGAAAGATAGACAGAGATTTTTATTTCAATTTATGTTTTGTATGTAAGTACCAAGTATGCTTTCATTTGCATTTATTGAGAAAGCTTATTTTGGAATTACAAACAGACACTTCAATTTTATTTATCTGTATGGATATAGATGTATAGATTAAGGAGTGGCTTGCTCGAAACATGTCGCTAAATATTGGTTACATGTTACTTATCACATTATAAGTAGTGCACATTGGCTCGAGGTACGCTTCCTCGTATGAAGCCGGTCGTAGATCTAATCTCGTGTACTGAGATCAGGCTATAGGATACGTAGCGTTGTTACTTTTCATTACCTACCCTCACGATAACAAATCCCGCAAACTTGGAATTTATATGTTCAGGTATTCGTTGGGTATTTTGTCTTTATAATACTATATTGTATTTTGCGTAGCAATTTTTTTCGTGTCAGAGGGTTAGTGATTTGCAAGAGTGATCCTCTAAGGAGCTAGCCGAAAACAAAGATGATTTAGATGAAAATATGTGAATATACTTTTATGTTATCGTATTAGACGTAATAAAAACTTGTGAAAGAATAAGTGAGATATCGCTCTATTCTACCAGTGAATGTGGTTGAATGGAATAGTTACACAGGTGTTTCGTTTGCTATATCTTTGAAACTTTTCAGAAGGGTAGGCAGAGGTGCTACAGCAGTCATATTTTACTGAATATAATTAAGGTGCCAACGTAATAGATAGAGACAAAACATGGTTTAATCAAAGGATAGACCGAACTCGGACCAAAACTATGTCCATCCATTTTTAAATACGAAAGAGATGGAGCTACTTTTAAACCAAGGACTATCTTAGACTTTGTTTTGTAAAAAGGGGGAAATTACACATTTGTACATTTGTTTTTACTACTGAGAGAAAGAGAGAGAGAGAGAGAGTGCGCCAGAAGACCATACAAGAGGTCTAGGTGGAAATCTCATTTTCATTAAAGTCCCATTTCAATTCAGGTCCCAATTATTAACTGCTACACTGCGTACTTATTATCCCCAAGGAAAAGATAAAACTATGATTTGATTATTTATTGTTTATACTATTCACATATTATAATATTAAGTAAGGGTTTAATATTATACACGTAAGACCCTTAATTTACTGTTCGTAATGGATGTAGATACACTTAAGTGCCTAAACAAGGAACATTATGCGAAGTGTAAATCTGTTTGTTGTCTCGCCGCCCGCCGACTACGGTTGTCAATATATCACGGCTCAGCATTTGGAAGGGGGAAGTACGGCCGTGTGTGTTTCATCCAACTGTAATTAATTCAAAGCTGGCGTGAATTGCCACAAAAATGATAAATTTGTACACGCGACACGTCCGCCCCAACCCCGCCGTCTCGTCTGAACAAAACGCCGCAATGGTCCTAATTGCAGTAATTATGAAACTCTTCGCTCGTTGATGAAAGCAATTTTTCTGTAGCGACTACCAATTAGACGTTACCAATTAGTGCGGAGAGGCGCAATTTGTAACATGAACTTGAATTTGGTGGCCGAAAATATTTGTGCTCAAAATATCGTCCTCTTTTTGATGACTCTACCGCCGAAGTTAGAGTGAGAATATAAGTAGTTTCCAGTTTTGATTTCCACGGTGTGCGGCGAAGCTCAAATTGTTACTTGTTGGCAGCAACTACGTGATGGTCGCAATTTATTTCAAGATTGGATATCTGCATAACTTACCACAACATTATGTAACTTAAGGTCTAACTTAAGTTGTTTTGTTTTCTTAAAGTTCTCTAATATTATCTTAATTTTAATAGTAATCATTTTGTCTATAGACAGTATCTACCTACGCAAACACATAATCACGCTAGATCCTTGGGAGTGAATGAAGGGATTCTTTAACTCTAGATGTCTGTGATAAATATACCTAAACAATGTATTTACATATAATACTGACATTTAGAGATAGGCCCCGCTTGCCCCTGGTTACAAGTGACTTACTGAAAACTTTTCTTTTATTAGTTTCAAAATAAACAAAAACATTTGAATTAATTCTTTTTTTTTGTGCTTTATTGTGATATGGGCTACATTATTTAGAAATACTAATTGATTCTTCTTAATAATAACAAGCAAATCCCGCGGTAATTCCAGGAACGTTTTTTCCGAATTGATTCATGGACCTCTCTTCAAAAATGAACAGTTAACATTAAGTACTTCGTTAAAATTTCTAAAACATTCATTATTTTATTTCTAAACACATACGAAAAATTTAGATGTAATACAGTTACAATAGGAAGTTAGGTGCATTAAGAGATGTTATTAAGTCTCTATCTAGCTTCTAGACTACATTAATAACAGGACCGTCCAAAGTCTACTTGAATTAACGCCCTGCTGAACGTGTAATAAATCTTTTTGAGTCACGTATTCTATCCCATGAATGCACTTCCACCCTATTACCTACGAATGAAAATTCTTAAAATAAAACCTTGAGTTTACCGTAAATCTAAAGCTAAGTGTCGGCTTTCGTGTAAAATGAAAGCGTACTAGATCATAACAAAAGATTGGGATTATGAGATCATTTAGCAACAAAAGCAACATGCATTGATTTATGGGGTTCCTATCCATAAATTGGGTTAAATTGAGGCAGTAGTTGCGATATCTCATACAATACATTTCGGAGTGGAGGCCTGTATCATATCTCCATCAATGGAGCCTCACGGAGCAACCACCAGACAACCCCATCCAGTGGGCTCGAACATCTGCTCAATGAATATTCATGCTCTCCGCTCCATAATCGTGTTTCCGATCGTTTCACCTAACAATCTCTGTTATTGTTTTCAACAAGAATAATTGTTGCCTTTGTGTAGATTGTGGCTTCGGTCCGATGGTTGAGATTATCGAGTCTTTGAGAAAATTGGTTTCCGAAATTAACCCAGCCGTCGAATATTAAGAAGCTTCCAAACAATCACCTCGAAGAAAGACTGATTGAAAATGTTGTTATACTTCGATGGAAATATGAATTGTAGAAAATTGTCCGGCATGGTTCGCATTAGCAGACCCTTGTTGTAACAGATATATAAGAGAATTAAGGACCTTCACACACACAACCTCCAGAAAGGGGTAGGCCGAGGTGTACCTACTTACTTATATTTCACCAGTTTTGTTAAAGTCCAATGGAGCAAGTCGATTGCCATTAACCGGGCTGCTACTGGAAAATAACTGATAGAAAGCACCAATAACACTTTTCCCGAACGGAGAACGAATCTAGAACCTCTTGTTCCGCTGTAGCGCTTGCTACCGCAAGACTAACGAGGCAGCTAATGATATTAGGAATTAAGAGTTTGTTTCATGTACTCTGTGGTTTCTCCATTTTGTAGCACAAAGAATGCCATTCTGCTATGTTATTAAAAGTAATTAACACTAAAATTCAAACTAGCTGAAAATTAGGAATTTAATCTGGCTTTTAGAGTTGCATGCAAGTTATAATATTCTTCGACCGCAGTCACTGAAGTGTCGAGTGCATTTGTTCTTCAATTTCTTTTATCAGCTAAGTGACGGCTAGGGAGCTACAGAGGACCAGCCATTAAGTTAAAGCGCTCGTCTCCCTCTTTGTTGTTAATGTAATTTCTCCCAAAGTTCTCCCTAATTCGATAAGGGCCAAGGATAAACAATAGCTGGCGTGGATAAGTGTTATACTGTTTAACATTGACAATTTCCCTTGCTCTTTTGACCTTCCAGAATTACTAACTTAATTAAGATGTCGTATTTCTTTCAGCCTGCATTGACTCCTACAAACAAATTGTGACCGAGATCCTTTTGTTTGGCCGCGAAGACGTTAACTTTTTAATTGGATCGAGATGAAAATGGGACATTGTTATTATTAGCTTCGATATGCTGCTTTGTTGAAAACAGTTTTCATGACCATCATATTCAGCCCACATGCACCTATAGTTGAGATTAGGCCCACCCTGTTACACGCCACAGCTCTCAGTCCCGAGTTAGTCTCCACCAGAGCTTCCCAGCCGTCTGCGCGATATCGTTGTCCACGGTGCGTGTGGTCTGCCTGATAGTCACACTTTTATTGGCTTCAAATTATTAGTATACCTTTATTGCATTTTTTTACGTTAGTGTCCCAAAAGTTTAATAGATTACTGAAGTTTTCGGAAAGAAAATAATCAAATATTCGATTATAAAATTATTCTGAATGAAATTATAATCCTAATATTGATACTGAAACTTAAATGCCACTCTAATTTTAAATGTATCGTGGACGTTGTCAAAATACTATTTCACACAAAATAGGAGAACGATCAAATCTCAGATGGATTTAGTTTTGATTAGCCTTTCTGTCACCTCAGTGTTTTTTATTAGCGAGCTCTAGAAATCTAACACAGTATTAATTTGTTATAATTTGGTATAAATTCGGTTACAGTGTTCTATGTCACCTTCTGAAGGGTCAAGGTCCTTACTAGATAATACAATGAAAGTGTAAAAAACAGCATTAAATATAAATCTTCTACAGTGCCCTCAAAATTACTTTGATATTGTATGATGTATCGTCCAATTTCGACGAAGTGAACATGATAAATCTAATTTGTAAGGGCCTAACAGAATTAGGTACCTATACCTTTAAGTTCTGCGACAGTTCTACGAAATGGAGAGTAGTTGCAAACATTGTTTCGTCACTTTGGTGTATATAGCAAGGTTCGTATGTAAAAGTTGTCGCTGGTTTCATTAGCGTACATTATCTTTAGGTAGGTACTATTGGAAGTTTGCTAGGTTATATTTTAAATAGAATAATCCTTCCCATATGAAATAGTTATTCAGGAAATAAGACAATAAACCAGAATGCTTTTTAGATACATTTTGTTTTTGTCTCAAAAAAAGAGACATTTTTTTTTTTCAATCTTACTACAGCTTCTAAAAACAAGAAAGAAATGGTAATAATTTACTAAATACATACATTATATATAACGTATTTACACCAAACGTGGTGCTCCTAAAATATCTATATTGGTCATATTGCGTCGAGAATCTTGATAACCATGTCATGTACGCAAAAAAATTGCAAAAAATCCGCAACAAATATTTTAAAATTTGGCACTGAAATGCCCTGTGGTAAAATTTGACGTGCTGACGATACAAAAAAAAACGTACCTACACGCATGCATGCTATTTCCCCTAATAAAATATTCCAATGTATTTTGCGTTCAACATTTTTACAGAGCGATTCAATAAACTTCGCATCGGGAACTACCTACATGAGTTCAATAAAACTCAAAGTGTCCGGATCAGAGTGCACATAAAACGGACTCGCCATCTGTGCCTCGATCCCGTAGATGCATAATGGTCGTGTAAACCTACTGAGCCACATCGTAAGTGTATGTTCTTAGATAATTGTCAAAAATTACCATTATTTTATGAACACATCATTTTTGGTCGCTTTTCTGTCATATTCAGTCTGTTTCTTTTGTAAAGAAAGGAAGGGCCTTAGAGCAAGCATTTTCATGACTGTATTTTCTCTTAGTTTATATACCAATCACTACGGCTCAGATTTTGGAATCTACTTCTTAGACCTCACGTAATTTCATTAGAAAATTGTGAATAGCGAACGAAAATGGGACTCGTTGTTTTTAAGTTGGCCGTTGCGTATTTTAACTAAATATTCGTAAGTGCTTACATTAATCCAATAGCTATAAAGTTAAATCAAATAATAGTTACAAAGATACGCGTACAATACTCGTATATATTGGCAGAGCTGCAAGGGACTTAAACACGTAGTTGCCAGCAGATTTATCCTTTACTAGAACTAGAAACCTGTTGTTGTGCATCGGCATTTCGACCACAGCTCCAATTAGACGTATTGCAGGTTTAATCTAATCCCATTTGTATTCCTAGCTTCAGACATTCTCCAAGATTAGGAAACAATTCAAGTAGAAATTTCGTATAAACAAACAAATGTATGTTCACGCCTGTACCTCAAACGGGTAGGCAGAAATGTACTTGTAGTACTTCCACTTTTCGTGAGATTTCAATTCAAATCTCCTGTAAAAGAGGGCGAGCCTATTGCCATTAACCGGACACTAATCCATACTCAGAAGTAAAACATCTCTGAAGAAATAGTAATATTGCTATGTGAGCTAACGAGATTTATGCCATTCTCGGTAATGAAATGCAAACGTACCCGGCTTCCTTATTGCGTCTCATTAATCTTCAGTGGCTTCACTTTTTCAACGGCCCTGACAATTTGTCCACACATTTGTCACGATTTTGGTTTTTCCCTCTTTCTAGTCGTGTCTATAAATATTGTCGATGATATTAATGACGGTTTCGCGGTTCATTAGGTCCTTTGGACGCTACGACCGAGCGAGTGCTATTGTTTGTGCACGATATGAAAAATTACACGTTTGAATTACCTAATAGATGTCTATTGAAATTGTGTTTTATTACTGACCTTTTTTTTATTTTATGCATGTAAAACTTAATTATATATACAAGGAACAGTACTTAAAACTAATTAAAGGTAGAAAACTTGTCCCAAGTCGGTGTCTCTCGGGATCGTGCCAAGAAGGCTGGCAGCATTGCCACGTTGAATAGCAATGCTGATTCTCTGGGCGAGAAAAGCCCCAGCTCTCTTGTCACGAGAGGCTTCTAACAGACGACGTGCAAGCTCTTTGAAAAGCTGATGAGTATCCGGACCCCAAGGCCCCAGAGTTTCAACCGCAAACGCAGAAAATATGTATCCTTGACCAATGCAAGCATATTTCCGGCGCTTGAGGCACTCCTGCTGAGCAGCAGCAGCACCGGCCGCCACAGCAGTGCCGGGGAGATGGGACGGAGCCAACGTATCGACACACGTGGCATCCCACACCAGCGGCCGCCCCAATCTCCACGGCACCAGCGACATACCATCGGGTCTCCGGCCATCGCCGCGCGCCAAACCTACTGGTTCCAGTACAGCAGGCACCCCGGCGGTGACCAGAGCCCGTCGTATTAGGTCATTGATGGAAGAATGACGAGATCGCCGACCGGCGCTGCTGACGCATGACAGGCCATGGTGTCCGAAGATGTCTACACTATCACCACAGTGACACCGATGAGGGACAATACATTTTGCGCCTAAACGCAAACAAGCACACAATCTGAACGTTGTGTCATCCAGAAGCGTACCGATGTTATAAGATGGTAAGGCCTGAAGCCAAAGACCAGACTCCCATTTAGATACAGCCAAGAGGCGAGCGCGATCAGCAGAGATTAAACTACTTTCAAGAAGTGTATTATAATGCAACCTGCTGATAGGCTCGTCCCACTGCTTTTGAGATTGCGGTCCCAGCGGCAAGTCAGTGTTGGGGCAGGCCATAAGCCAAGTATTTCTGGCCTCAGTCAGGAACGAAACCTCACAGTCACTGAGTGACGGAAACAGAATATTGCCAGTGAGGTTGCGAACACTGTGAACTGAAGCCAGAAAAGCCGGCAGGGCCACATCTGAAATTTTGCGTATTCCCAGCCCACCAAACCTAATAGGCAGGGTAGCCTGGGACCACGTTCTGTCGTCCAAATCAATATTGCAAATTGCGGATAAAGTTGATCGGATTTGATTATCTAGACTCTGTAAAATTTGGCGGTCTTTCCACAAAGGGCTGCTGCGCAAGACGTATGTAAATTTAGGGACGAAAAGGCAATGTCTTATTATAAAATAAGCCATATGTGTTTTAATTTTGGATAGATGTTCTGAGGAACATCTAAATTTTTCTAAATGGTCTTCCGCAAAAGCCGGGAAAGCCTCTTCAAATATGGGAGATCCTAAGAGGTGGAGTGAACGCTTTTCCTTGATACAAATGTTTGGAGCCAATGAATAAAATTTCGATATTATGGAATGTTTACTCTCCAGCGTGTGGTCGGAGATAAAAAGTTCGCATTTCGTAAAATTTAAATCAAGTCCGATAGACTTGAATTCCGAAATCATTAATTTAAGGTCTGAAAGGACTGTGTTCACGTCACCTCCAAGGGTGCCATCATCTAAATACCAAACATTAAATTTTGAATTTAGCTTAGAAATGAGAGGGTGTATTGCTAGGCTAAATATAGCCGGCCCAAGAGGGTCACCCTGTTGACAGCCCTCGGCTGAACTAATCAGATTATTTTGGTACAACAATTTGGTTGGTGAACTATAGCACTGCCACAAGAAATTAAAAGCGGAAGGGATCTTTTCCTTTACCTGCGTCAACAGAGTGCCCCTATCAACACTGTTGAAAGCGTTCTTGACATCCACCTTCAACACCACTTCTGCGCCTTGGTGGTTAAGGAGAGTCCTTAGGGAATGAACCGCCGCCTCACAACCCCCCTTTGAACCGAAACCCATCTGCCTTGGCCGGAAGTAGGGTGCTAGATCAACCACCGCAGACTTGCAACACAATTTTGCTGCAAGCCTACGGTAGGTTGTGCCAACCGCAATAGGTCTGATACCACCGTCCTTCTTAGCCAAAGCACATAAATTTGCTCCATAGAGCACATCGAGAACGCCCCCGGGAACTTTACCTGCTAACATTAAGTTGATCAGGTCCGTCAGGGCCTTCAACAGTGCCTCGGAGGACTCACCAGCTGAGCCAGCAAGCAAGTCCTTCAGGTGTTGTGGTGATAAACCATCTAAACCACCAGCTGAGCCACTGCGGAAGGACAAAACAGCAGCGAGGGCGTCACTCGATGTCACCCGCAGGGGCACATCGGAAGGCTGAGGCGGGTCAGGGAAATTGGAGGTGGATGCTGGGAGTGGGTGCTTACTGCGCAAAGCATTTAAAGTATCTGCATTATTAACAGCAAGTGTATCGCTGGAGAAAAGGAGGCGGGCAGCCCCCTTAATGTCACCGTCGCTCAATTTTGACTCTACATGTTGATATTTATTATCTCTCAGGACGTAATTTGGATAATTTAGAACGGCTGGGTCGAGAGGGGTACAGCAATTTTTTTTTATTTTGTCTGTGAGAGATAATGTTGAAGATTTATCAACATGGAGCACTGAATACGGAAATATCAACAATTGCTCCCAAGCACGTGTTGAATTTTCTAAAACCGTTTCTTTGACTAATTTGGTCAATGAATTTGAAACTGAAACGCGAGCCGCTCTAGGAATGCGTTTAATAAGGGGGGATGAATTTTTGAGGCGACTCAACTGCTCATGAAAAGGGTTATTGGGAGTTTGTAAGGGATTGAGGCTTGAGGGTCCAGCCTGAGGTTTGTGTGCCTTACCTATGTGAATCCTCAAGCCTCTTTGTCCTTTAAAATAACGCACTTGGGAGCACTGCGGGCATTGGACGAAGTTATCCAGCGATATAAAATTTAGACCGTCACTGCCTTGTACCTGGGTGACACAAGATCCAGACATACACAACACTTTTATAAAACACGACAGTCTCTAGCGAAGTGGAAGCGTAGCAGGCGGGAGCTGGCGGGCGACGCGCTGAGGCCGGGGCCTCGGCGACCGCGATGCTGCTCCGAAGGAACAGCGACCGCGGCGTCGGGGCACAGAGCCTCAGGCAGCCGGCAGCTCCTGAAACATAATTAAATTAATTAATTTCGGAAAATTTTCAATTTGACGTTATGCATGTTAAATGCTAAATTACTGACCTTATTTTGTAAAGAAAGCGATCTTATTTACGATGTCTATAATAAATTCGAAACTACTTTTAGCAATACAAAAACTGGACTGTGAGTCACAAACAATTGTATAAGTTTGATCACAGCATAGGTCAGAGAATCGCGACAAAGTTACTGAATACAGTTAAAGGAAATTATTCCAGGAATGTTTTATCCAATTTTACGACCGTGTAATTCGGTAAAAACCCCTCTCGGTGTCATTGTGGGAGCAAACATGCTATATTGGAAACCAATCACCCGACTCGGCCTTTTCGTGTCCTATAATAAAGAGTACCAACCTATTTTCAAAATTTTCTGGTCTCCCATTCAACTACTAGCTTGGGTTATTTTTGACATTTTATTGCATTGATAGTTTTACACTTATTATGAGACAGATATATAAGACGTGTATACATCTGTCACTGTCACACAGCTGAATTATCATTACGATAAAAGCTCATGGTTAGGCCCTGTACTAGAAGCTAAGTAACCTTACTCCTTGATTCTTAATGTACCATATAATAGGTATAGCAATGTTCTGCAAAAGTGCAAATATTTCAGGAATAATATTATTGTTCCTATAAAAATAAGTATACGTTATGCGTGTGAACTACACCGCATGGTAATTTTGTTTGGGACAGAGGAACATAAAAAGTCCTTAACAACTGTAAACTGGGGGAGCCGACGTAAGTATATCATGCTCCCATTCTGCGGTACTTTCGCAATAAAGTCACTGGCAAGAATAAGCACAGCTTAGTTTGATACATTCGCTTAATGTGCAGACCTGTGGTTTAGAGTCGCCTTTTGTAATATATTTATACTTACACGCAATAAAAATAAAAAAATGAACTTTAAAATAGAAAAAAATGTTTTAATACGTGCATTTTAGTAAAGCATGCCCCAGAAACAACATTTTTTTCGTTACAAACATACATACATACAAATCTGTCCTCTTTATACTATTAGTATAGATTGAATCATTGTACTAACACAATAAGAGACAAAAGTAGGTATAGCTGGTACAGTGGTTCCATACCTTAAGAGAATTGGGGAGATGCTTTACTTATATCTCGACATAAAAATGAAATAAACGCACCAATCGATTTAAGTTGAGCAGATATTCTTTCCCTTAGGTAATTTCGTCTAAAAGGAAGTAAATAACGAAAAGTCCTCTTTTTATTACACAAACAAAAGAAATAAAACCCACTTAAGTATACGAACTCGGATTTCAGTTTGGGAACTCTTTTAAATTCTAACTTGTTGAAGGATCTAAAGGTTAGCTTTAATTAAACGTGGGGTTTTTAACGTCCTTGTGTTTAATTAGATGATACCTTAATATTAAAAAAAATGTTAATAATTAAAAAACGGAGGATGTAACTTTTTTAACATAAAATCTGAATTATTTGTAAAACATAAAATATTACGATGCTTTATTCGCTCAGATAAGTTCATTCGAATAAACTGACACACTAACTGAAAGAATCATTCGGATAATATATTTTTTCATACAATTAAACTTAGACTAAATTACATAAGTCTTCAATACTGAAACTAATACTAGGCGGCCCCCAATCCTCAAAAACAAGGGAAGGAGAAATTCGACGCATGAGGTGTGAACACGAGAAGCTCAGTTGGCAGAGCAACTACACCGTTTGCAGAGGTCGTGGGTTCGAATTCAGCTTAATGTTCATATTTTTCCTAACCATTTTTATGAAAGCTAAATCTGGGGCCCAACCATGAGCTCTTATTGCAATGATAATTCAGTTGTGCGAAAGTGACAGATGTATACACGTCACATACGTCTGTTTCATAAATGAGTGAAACTATCATGGCAATAAGAACTCATGGTACGGCCCCTATTCAATTGACACGCTTTGTAACTTTTGTAAACTGAACCTGTTTTATAATCAGTTCACAAGTACCTACAGGTATTTCTTTATAAAATTTCCGGCTACATAACTTGGGTAAAGGTCCTTATTGGATGTAAAATATGGTTTCATTACAGCGGGCAACACTGAAGAGGGCCTGTATCGTAGACAGCAGGTATTTTATTACTGCACGCCGCACCGTTTTACTAAGCGATGGTAAAGCAAGGATTAATTTGTTTTATACCTCGTATAAATTGGTAAATGACTACGAATACGGCTTACGTTTATGTAATGGCAGAGGTGTATAGTTGTGGACTGTAATATAAATTTATTGATTGGCTAGTTTATTTGATAACGATGAATAGTTTGTGAAATCGTATGTTACGCAATCGACGCAGGCTTTAATCTCAGTGGAGTGTTCCAAAGAGGTTTTACAAAAACATAAATGTCTCTTCGAGAATCACGGTGAAGGAAAATATGGTGAGGAAACTGGCATTAAATATTATAAGATATTCAAAGACGTAAGTAATTAATGTATACTGCCCGACGGCGATGAACTCGCCATATGTCACGTTGCACGTCGGTGAAAATTGGGTGTAGCAACACCTACCCACTTAGCATATAAGCTCTCGTTTCAGAGACTCTTTTCGGAAGGTTTCTGTAAGTAGGCCACCTTTAATGTCTGCGTAATATTTACTCTACAATTTGTGAAATTAGAGTAATAAGTTACTTATCATGTAAATCAGAAAGTCATCAGTCTGGCTTAGTTTATGCTTTAACAATTTTCTCCATAATTCAATTAGAAACAACACTGTAATAAAATTAATTTCTCTAAGTAGGGTAATCATATTTTGAGACGAGTAACTTTTACAATCTGCGTGTTTCGAAACGTGAATTTTACAAACCATACCCATACTTTATGCTTACAAATGTAAGTGTATAAAGTACTTAGCTGTGTATGCCTTATCGACCACAAACAAATTTTATAGCGAAGGTCTAGATTTAGGTTTTTTAATTCCATACATCAAAAGGGAAAAATGAAAAGCTTATTAGGACACTTCCCTCTCTGTACGTCTGTTAGGAACGTGTAGAGGTATCGAGCCGAATTATTTATCAAATACTCAGGCTTACATTGACTAGCTGAGATAAATCACACTTCAAAGTTAACGTTATCAAAAGACATGGCTTGGGTATAGCCGCGGAAAAAAGCTAGCTACAATAAATCTATTATCTGTTCGAACTTAAATTGAACTGCTGTTCTGTTAAGAAAGTTTAAGTAGCTTCCATTCCTTATACCGATATAGAAAATCAGTCTCATGTTTCAAACAGACCAATTTCAGGCCGATTATAGTTATTTGTTATACAAGAGTGCAAAGTTGCTTTTTAACCGCGTGTTCAATTTTGATGACCGAGCAAGCGAAGGATTCTAAAATTAGAATCCTGAGCGTTAGCGAGGGAATCAAAAGAGCACGAGGTGAAAAATCTTTGGACTCGAGTGCAACACGTAACTTTTCATTCCACCTCAGCGAGGAAATGACTAAATGCAAAAAAAAAAAACGTTTACAATCACAAGATAGGTACACTTTTATTTCAGTTTAGGTATTAATTACTACATTATGACAGGTAAGTATTACAGAATAATCTTTTTAATTCACAAACTTAGTGCACACGATGTTCTAAATTCTATTTACTTTATCCTCTAGAGAATAAAAACGGCTTTTCCACTCAGATATTGAAGATTAAAAATACTCTTTCCGAGATGGTGGGTTGAAGAAAAAATTACGCATTCAACGTTGGAATTACTGTAAATTAAGACCTCAAACAAAAGCTAGGAAAGTTAAATGAAGGCTATTATACGTACGGGCGCCGGGCGTAAAGGCTACAAATTGAATAATTATATCCAAGCATTGTCCCCAATGCGTCAATAATCGCGACTGACCCGCGCCATTGTTCGCCTCTCCAACAAAATAGTCCGTAAGCTGAACCGCTATGTCGAGCAATCCCGACCCTCGGCTCAAATTGAACGCCCGCCATTTATTGAAAAACACGCGACCACATTACGCCAGCTTATTACTCGGACTTTTCATCTGTCGGCTTCATTCTATGTTTATTTTTCTTATTACATTCCCATGTTAAATTCACGGAAACCTTAATTTATATGACTTTCACCCAGCCTGTGAAGTTATTCAGAAGTTTCTCTTTCAAAAGTAACTGAGAGGTAGCTACGGGAAAATTAGATTAGTCTACCTTTTGTAAACTTGCCCCTGTGTAGTTGTGTGTCTTTGAAACCCCCACGTACTTATTCTATTAGATTGTGGATATAAAAACTGGCAAGAATTGAGTTTGTGTTTGAAATTACAGTTTTTATGAAATGTACTTTCATACAATATTGCTTTTACCAGATTAATAAATCATGACCACAGAGAACATGGCGTTTAGGGCGTATTAGAAATCTTATATATAAAAAAGAAACCCCTTTTCCCTTGGTCACGGCATCACGCGTGAACAGCTGGACCGATTCTACCGGGACTTTTACTGGCAGATAGCTGAAGTTTTAAGGAGTGTTTTATTCTAATTGTATTAAAAAAAACAGCATGAAACTAAATCTACGCGGGTGAAACCGCGGAGCTCAGCAAGTCTAGTATAAATTTGGAATTGTTTTTCTCTTCCCCTTGACGTGAAAGGCTGTAACATACATACCAGGTATGTGGTTTGCCAGATATGTTGTAGTCCCAAATCATGGAAATCCAGATTCCGGGCTAGTACTGAAAAAAATCAGATGGAAGAACCCAATTTCACATTGCCCGACCTGGGGATCGAACCCGGGACTTCGTGTTCTGCAGTTGCATGATCGACTTAACCAAAAAGGCTGTGAGATGATGTGTGTATAATGTATATTAATAGTCTTTAAAAATTTGTATTACTTACTCTAACTCACATCAAGCATATATATGTTTATTAAAATTAGACTTTACGTTTTTAGGTCGGACGATGTTGTGACCTATCAAAGGTCACTAATATTGTTGAAAGGATCTATATCTTACAGAGTAGTGGAAGATGGAATCTGTTCAAAATATGGAAAATTGAATACTAATTGAAGTGCCATTTGCATATGCGGCAGCCAAAGACTTTCCAGTCAGTTCCATTTAACTAATCTCACATGAATATCTTTTGGCTTGCGGATATATCACGAGTTGTCGTCAAAGATAACTCCTCTCCTTAATTGTATAAAAACAAGTGGCAGACAAATATACCTGTTTGTCTGCCACTTGCCACTATTAGAGTTTTATACGTAGGTAGGTACCGTACCAAATTTACGAAGCCTTTTTCATCAAGCACGTTTAAGTACAAAGCCCATCGTTCATAAAGCATATAGTAAGTGCTAAGTGGGTACTTGTCAGTGATTCCTGCCGACGGTCCTATCTCAGAGAGAGGTGTTCCATTAGTCTCTGCGATGAAGTTGGACCGCCCGATACTAGTGCTGACGTTTTCACCTGGAAATTATCTAATTTCCTTTTTTAGAGGCACTTTAAAACGAGATAGGTGTGACGGATTTATTTTATAATAATGATACGTTTTTCGGGAATTTAGACAGTCTGATCTATACAGATAAATAACATTGAAGTGTCTGTTTGTAATTCCAAAATTACAGCTTTTCACTAAATGCATATGAAAGTATACACGCTACTGACACTAAAATACCAAGTTTTAAAAATTTTCTCTGTCTGTCTGTCTGTCTGTCTGTCTGTTTGTTCCGGGTAATCTCTGAAACGACTGGACGGATTTTAACGGGACTTTCACTGGTAGGTAGCTGATGTTTCAAGGAGTATCTTAGGCTACTTTTATTTATTAAAAATACTAGGGCTCCGCAACAATAAGGAAGAAACTAAATCTACGCGGGTGAAACCGCGGGGCACAGCTAGTTAATACATAAAATTATGTTTTTGATATACTTATTCAAATTCAAGCGCGAGTCAATGTATAAGTGAAAGCTCTACGCGATATTAAAGCTATGTATTAGGTAAGCTTCTACCCACGACTTTACCGCGTAATGCTTTATTTAAGTAACTATCCTATGTCCGCCCTTAGAGTCCAAACTACGTATACTAAGGTAGTGTAAATTTAATTCAAATTAGTTCAGCAATAACCGTGTAAAGTTATGGAAAGACACCCTTTCACATTTAAAATATTAATTAAGCTATCATAGATTGGAGGAGCTCGTGGCACAGTTGCTATTGCGCATATCATTCGATCAGCGAAGCTAAGCAACCATACGCCTAGCCAGTAGTTGGATGGGTGACCGTCCGAGTTCCCTCCGTGCCTTGGAGAGCACGTTAAGCAGTCGGTCCCAGTTGCCAATTTAACATCTTTGGCAATCGTTACAGGTCAGTCAGAGGCCTAAGAGAGTCTGACAACTGGTTTAACCCAAATTGCCGATTTTCCTCGAAAAAGGGGTTGCGAAGGTCAGATGGCAGTCGCTTCGTATAAAAATCAGGTGATCAGCCACATCGGGTTGAATCAAGTGTCGACCCCAAATACATGGGATTAAGGCCAGGGAGATGATGAGATTGTTAATACGTGGATTGATAGCAATCAAACATTTTGTCAGTTATTTATACGGACTTCATTTTCAATTTGAGTAAATATTTTAATAGGAAACTATTACCTACTTATTACTAGGAAAAGCTAACATTATAAGTGAAAATGTGAGAATCCACACCCGCCTAGTCTGAGGTTAGAAGCTTCTACATATTTGTTAATATACAGATATTTAGTTCGCTTGAATTTAATTTCGCAGAATTGCAACATGCGGCTGAATATTCTGTTGAGCACTATTAGGACCTTTCCAAGGAAAGGTATTTAATTTATATTAACTGTATTAGTATGTTCTGTTTGTTTAAATGGCAGAGCCGCTCAAATATCTAATAACAGATTGCTTTTTGTGGTCAACGGTTAATAGTATGCTGAATATCAACTCAAACTAAGTATTGATATCTCTACGTTACATTACTAGCGACTTGCCTTCTTTTGATTATGGGTATTTGGGATTTAGTTTCATCCTTATTGTGGCGGAACCCTAATATTTTTTATAAATAAAAGTAGCTTACGTTACTCCTTGAAACATCAGATACCTGCCAGTGAAAGTCCCGTTAAAATCCATCCAGCCGTTTCAGAGATTACCCGGAACAAACAGACAGGCAGACAGAGAAAAATATTAAAACTCTGTTTTTTAGTGTCAGTAGCGTGTATACTTTCATATGCATTTAGTGAAAAGCTGTTATTTTGGAATTACAAACAGACACTTAAATTTTATTTATCTGTATAGATGTATAGATAACGCTAACTTTCTTTATTTTATTGACCTGGGGATCGAATCAAAGATCTAAATTGCCCATGTCTCAAGCCAAGCGCTTTAAATGCTGCCTATAAATTGTATATGTAGGTACAAATTCGTGGGAGCCCTTAACAATATTATTTTAATAACGCATGAAACCTCAAGCTTGTTTATTTAGGTTACAGTCGTTTTTCGGGCCGTGTGTGTATGACTGGCTGGACGCAGAATATGAACGTATAATATTATTATGCTACCCCAAATAAGAAGGTACTTAAAAGTTTTGAATATATTTCACACTTCGTGGGCAAGGTACCTACCGAAAATACATAAATTTGAACTTCATTACGTATGTGATACACCGAGTAATGTGTAAGCTCCCAGAACTTTGAAATTAGCGAACATGCTCTCGCCTCTATTCTCCGAATGGGTAGGCAGAGGTAAACTCATAGTACATCCACCCATTTATGCTTTAGTCCCATGTGATAGGGGACAAGCATATTGTCGGGTACAAATCCAGATTCCAGGCTGATACTGGGAAATTACAGGTAGAAAAACACTGATCGACCCAGGGATCGAGCCAAGGACCTTACGTACCACAGTGGCACTTGCAACCACTAGACCAACGAGGCAGTTGGAATTATAATAAACATGTTATCAAAATACTAGCTTAGTTAAAATGTGTATGGGACTGTCACTAGAAGTTGGAATGAAGACAGGCCATTTAATTACAGCGGCGCTTAGAAGTGTTCCTTTGAGTCTTTTGATTTGATAGCGTAAATCACATTACCACCTTCTTCGATGGTCTTAGATCGTCCATTTTTTCCACACCCTTGCAAAAGCATTGTTCTTTGTTCAACCAAAATTAAAGATCGGTTTTCACATTGCCAATGTAATTCGATATCCTTTTGTCTGTCTGTGACCTCTACGAGTGGGCGAAATCAAATAAAAATCGCTGATGAAAATTATTTTCTCTCCCTTCGACACAAAAAGTTGGGTCTTGTCTGCTGGAGCATGGTTTGTCGTATTCTTTTAAAAGTTTAAAATTCTTTGTAAAGCATGTGTTACTTACAGACAACATTCCCTTAAGTCTTTATTAGCAGTACGCACCAGCTGGTGACGATAAACAAATAGGTTTTTATGAGGCGAATTGTCTTGTACACAAAAGTATACCTATTGCTAAAACCCAGTGTGTTGTGGAACTACTATATCCCAGTTTTACAAATACAATTCTAAAAGTGTAAATTTTAGCGATCCTCAAACAAATCGAGAATGGATTGGGAACATCAATCATTCCCTGTCGAGCTAGATCAGTCGGCAATCTTTCCATCTGAAACCGATGTCGCATTTGTAATGGCATTGTAATATTTGATATAATGTGATGTTGGTATGAATTTGTAAAAGGTCACTGATAAAGGTTATTAGCTGATAGATTCAGCAGGTAGCTGTCATATCAGAAGCCATCAGACATTTCTGATGGCTTCTGATATGACGGGGAAATGTTGAGAAATCCAGTAATATGTATGTAATTGGACGTAGACGTGGACCGTTTCTCTGCACATTATTGTACAATATTTATCGGAAGTTGTGTTTGTTCCTAATATCTATACATCTTCTATACAGATAAATCAAATTAAAGTGTCTGTTTGTAATTAAAAAATTACAGCTTTTCACTCAATGCATATGAAAGTATACACGCTACAGACACAAAGAAACCAAATTTTAAAATTTTTCTCCGTCTGTCTCTCTGTTTGTTCCGGCTAATCTCCGAAACGGCTAGACCGATTTTAGCGGGACTTTCACTGATAGATCGCTGATAATACAAGGAGTAACTTAGGCTACTTTGATTTATTAAAAATATTAGGGTTCCGCGACAATAAGGATGAAACTAAATCCAAGCGGGTGAAACCGCGGGGCACAGCTAGTTAGTTATAAGCGTTGGTTACCGCGGTAACCTAAAGATATTATGACAACTACTATCAGAATAGTTGGTAACTGCGTCACCGAGTCGTCGCAGCTCGCGTCGCTCTTTCAGTTCGCGTCCTAACTTTTTGTACATACGTCATATTAAACTTTTTCCTCGGAACCTTAGTATTGATTATGATCAGTACCTATTTGCGTGGACCTCTTAGAGAGGCTTCGGAGGAAACGAACACACTTTGAGTATAGCTGATCTAGATATCCCTTCTTGACGGACAGTCTGAATATCCTTTTACGGACTGAATTAAACGCCTTTTCCAGCGCTTACGTAAAACCTAAATCAAATTGTATAAAGAGAAAAATGTTAGTACCTAGTGCACGTATAGGAAGCCTACTAAATATTTCCTTGCGGTAACTAATAACAGCACCACGTTCCTACTCAGTAACCGTACTAGGGGATCGTGGCCAGACTTGCAATAAACTTGCGATCAACGCCGCATATTACGTAAGCAATATTAGATTACACTCGGTAAGCATAGTAACGAGCCGAGTACAGAACAGCTGACTTCTGCAAACTTGATTATACTGATGAAAATGTTGTACCCCCCTTGATTCAACATAAGGATAAAACTGAATTGTGATATTATATGTAATAACATTTTTATGACATTATCTACTTTGATAAGCTTTGCTTAGTTTAGAACTAGTCGGCGCTATAACATTTTTGGAATTTGAAATTTTTGTATTTATGAATAAAATTATTCAATTAAATGGAGGGTAAATCTGGAAAAGTAAAATACCTACACAATGAGTTCACTCCAATAAGACATAAGAAATACCTTAAGCCTGATTCCCTGTTAGTAGTAGATAGGTACCTTTTGTAATCCTTAACGAATGAAACGAAAAAATCATAGATCAGATAGCATATGTATGTACTTATGGACAGTGAAAAGGAGTATTTTTGTTGTGAAGTACCTATCATTATAACAATATACATGTATGTAAGCATAATGTTCAAAAGCGTAGCAGAACGCACCCTTACAAATAAAACCGGATTTAAATTCACTCTGTTAACATGTATATACTTGTGTGTGTTCATTTGTATATTTGTAATTCTGTTAATACAAATAGGATTGCGATTCGTACGGATTTAAGTTAATGAACGATGTTTTCACCCGAATCGTGTTTCACTTCAATGGATTCCGAATTTACAAACAAATTAGTAAAATGCTAAAACGTTTATTATTATCTACTTCCAACATTAGAGGTAGGTATGTATTAAAGTAATATCTATTGTAAAGTTCTCAAGTAGTCAAACAATTTACATTAACACAATAATTTGTAAGATTAGTCAAGATTTTTTTTAAATTGTGCTCGAAAATAACTGTTGGTTTTTGCGAGATGAAAAATACACCGAAATAATTGTTCAAATCGAACCAGTATTTTTTGAGATTAGTGCGTTCAAACAAACAAACTGTTCAACTATATCAAGTATAGATTGTTATACTATGTTAGAGATAAAGTTAATAAATGCAACCTGGCTGATGTAAGGTTGTAACCGATATATCGAATCTTTTACTAAGTCAGGGTGGAAAATGGAAATATATGACAAACATTCTCCTTTTATTCGTGCGCAGACACAATGTGCCATTCACGGGTGCCATTATGTAAACTGCAAAATTTAGATTGTGTGCACTGGCATTATAGCGAACCCACAAGTGATAGAAGTATCGGGATCGAACGAACGACGTGAATTCTAAAACAGGTGCATATCGTTGGCTGTATTCAGTACAGTTACCTGCATCGAATTACAGCGCGTGTATAGGGTGTAAAAACCGAAGATTTTTATCCTCTTGCACATATTACTGTTGTAATGTATTATGAACATTTTTGTATACGATTGTCAAGCATTTGAAATAGTTGCTTTTGTGACAAATAACTAAAAGAATACATTACTCTAGCATCCCTATCTGTAGGTATACTGTAATCTAGCACAAAATGAAGTCTAATCCTGTGGTAAAAACTTTTTGTTGTAATCTTTAGTATGTTCATATTTTCATGTGTTAAAGCTGAAGAGTTTGTTTGTTTGCTTGAACGCTAATTTCAGGAACTACTTGCCTAACGAAAAAATCCTTCAGTGTTAGATAGCCCACTTATCGAGGTATAGGCTATATATATCATCATGTTAAGACGCGGCTTAAAATTAAAGTTAGCAAAAGTCACTTCTCGCAAGTCTCGGGAAGAAGCTAGTTATATAGGAAAAGTCCGCTTATTCTCTTCCTATCATTATCCGTGTCCACTTATATTTTTCAGAAACTTTACGTACCTAGTTTTCTAGTCACAAAGTAACATGGCGAGAGGTCTCGTAAACAAAATAGATAGTGATTGGGTACGCTGCAGAGGGAGAGCGTATGTTAAGTCTCGACTCGATACCCAAAGGAAAAATCTAGCTGAAAACGTATCTTTAAAACAGGCCGATAAAATGAATATAAAATTTCAAAATAAAAGGAATCTCAGACTTTACGTAATTTTTTTCTTCAAATGGTACGAATTTAACATTTTGATAAACAAGATAAGTAAAAGTAAAGTAGTAGCCAGGTTGAATGCAGGGGCGTGCATTCCATTTGGCAGATAATCAGTGCTTGCTGTTTTTGATGACTGAATGAACTCGTGTCGTTTGTGTGTGTGTGTCACACACGTACATACGTACCTAAGCCGCGCCACATTGGTATGTACTTACCTACTTATTGTTTATGCTTACCCGTCTGAAAATCCTATGCACGCCCCTGGTTGAATGTGCAAATGCAAAAATATTTTTACCATTCTTTATTATATTTGTGAACTCAAAATAACATATAGCTTAAATTTTCGTATTCATCGCCTATCTTCCATTAAAATCATCCAGTAACTATACTGCCTCTACCTTACAGCCACTTTGCTTCCGAAAACACTTCGCGCTCGCCCCGACCGACGATAATGTGATAATGACGATATGCGCCGTTCGAGTATTCCTGCTATCGACTAGTGCTCACTTACCTAACAACGTTTTGACTTTACCGTAACAATGAAAATGTTATATACGTTTTTTTAGAAAGAAAGCGAATATTATAATATATAAATAGACGTTTCATTAAATTAGACTGGAAGACTTCATGAATTGAAATCACATTTCCATTCAAAATGATTTTCTCTGTTGGAACGCATTCCTCTTAATTACGGTATGGCTTTTAGTAAGATTTTTACTATTACTCGTACATAGTAAATGAACTGCAATGGGCTTATAGCAAAAAAACAACAACATTGAATTTAAAGATAGTAGAGAACAGTCAACGTTTTCTAATAGTCTTTAAAATCGTAACCCGTAGCGAATTGAGGGTGAGTCTTAAATAAAACGCTAGTAAATCGACACTCTTTACTGTATTTCTTAATTTAACTCTTGCATAAAGAACATCCACGACCAGTTCAATTAAAAAAATAGCATGATCATTGAATAAATTCCAATTAATCTGTATTTTGGTTGACTAAACACTGGCTTCGCGGTCGTTAGCTGTAGGCATCAATAATGTGCCTTTCATTAGGCGATTACGGCGGCAAATTGAGCTGCGACGTCACGTCTCAGCTTAAGCCTCGAGCTATTCTCATAGTGCACATGCGAATATGTGATTTAATAAGCGCTTAGTCGAAAGCTTAGCAAATATGTTAGTAAGTTTACTCACGCGAGGATTCTGGAGTAATTTATAGGTCCAATGGGATTTTAGTCTTATGAATTTATCACAGCTAAGGAGCGGGAGTGACGCTTTACTGAACATAGCGTGGGAAACGGGTTCATTATCAAATTGGTTTGAACAAGAAATGTCGTGTAAAACTTGGTGTATATTGAAGTGATCAAAATGTATTATGTCCTAGCTGTGCGCCGCGGTTTCACCCGCATACGTTGTATGTCGTGATCCCTTTTTTTTAAATCTAAAAGTCTACATAACTCCTTGGAACATCAGCTATCTCCGTGAAAGTCCCGTTAAAATCAGTCCAGTCATTTCGGAGATTATTCGTAACAAATAGACAGACAGTTCATTCCTACTTTTGTTGTCATGCTCACTAAAATGCCTTTGCTTGCGGCGGCGTCAGGGTGACGGGTCGCTCACTTCCCTCTATAATGGTTGAGGAGGGCGATGGCTGGCATTCTCGTCATACTTGTGAACAGGTGCTGCTTGTGGGGGCTGGTCATCTCAAGCTACGCATTTAGATATAAATAGAACTACTAGACTTTTCTTTATGTTAATTTTTATCGACATTTGTACATTGGAACTGTGTCCATGGGCTTACATTTCTCAAATGATTTATTTTGTTTTTTTTTTTAAATTGTATAATATTTTTGAAAAGAGTAATTACTGAGTTTCTTGCCAGGTTCTTCTCAGTAAAAGCAACCTTCCGAACCTGGCGGTAGCATGTATAATCCTGTAAATTGTGTCATTCTGACGATTTGAAAGTGCTTTGTATAAAGTCTAATCGAATAAAGATATTTTTGACTTTTGACTTTTGACTTTTACTACGCTGCAAATATTAATTTGAATCTAGAATCGAAACTGCAATGTAAATTCCAAAATATATAATAATAGGGACTCAACGAACAAATATGTAATCAAAGGAATCTAACTGTCATACTTTAAAATTAATTGGTTTAACTTTTCTAAGACAATTTGCTTTCTTGAACTTTTTAAAAGTCAATTTGTTCAGCAACTTTTGCGGTCGATTGTACTGTTTTCATTCTGCGCCCGTAGCATCGAACACAAAAGTGGAAACAGTAAATAAATAAACAAAGTTCAAATCAATTCAAAACGTTTTAGCGACTGCAGGTGTGCCGGTCGGTACTTCTTTATAAATCAAACCCCTACCACTTTGTTATCAAGTATTTGTGAAACGAGAAGGCGGGAGGAGCTTGGTGTATTCTTTCTTGTGTATTTTTCATTTTGTCGCTCGAGCTGGCACGGCGGGAAAGTGGTAAGGGTTTGAACCCGAACCTCGTTACGGCACCAAAGACAATTTTCTCCGTGCAACTTCCTCGACAAATGTGATTACCTACTACGCTTACAGGCTCTATGTTAAAACTTCCGTAATTGTATTTACACAAGTTTTTGGTTATGTAAATCTTAATTTAGGATATTATCTGGCGACGCAGCCGTGCAGCTTAACATTTTACTTTTCGGAAATTGTTTAATGAAAATTTGTTAAGACCATTTGGGGTCTATTCAATTTGAATTAAAGTACCAACATTGTGGCGCGAAATATTTGTTATACTTAATCTGTTCATGGTACTGTGAATGTACAAATTCACACACTTATATAAAGTAATATCATCTCGACCTTATTTCATACATTGTTGAGGTTGGCACTTGACTATGCCAGATGTGACTGATTACCTGACCTTCGCAACCCCATTTACGAGGAAAATCGGTAATCTGGGTTAAGCCAGTTGTCAGACTCGTAGGCCTCCGACTGACCTGTAACGATTACCAAAGATATTAAATTGGCAACTGAGACCGACAGCTTAACGTGCGCTCCGAGGCCCGAGGGGAATCGGTCATCCATCCAACGACTGACTTGGGTTAGGGTTGCTTAACTTCCCCCCCGGGGGTTCCCACCTTGCCGTGGTGGGGGGGCTCTAGTAGTCGTGGCGGCACCACACGATGAAGCTAAGAGGAACCCGGCGGCCCCGACACTTTAGTGCGGGCTGCCCCAGGAGGGTCGCTCCTGTCAGTGGTGCCTGCTTTGAGTCATCGGCAGGCCCCTTTGAGCGACGACGTCGTAGTCTGGGAAGTGGCGGGCGACGTGCAGGCGGCTCGGGCACTTTGGTGCAAGCTGGCTTGTGGGGGTCGCCCCTAGCGTGATTTGCAGCCCGGCAGATTCACCTAGGGTGCGACGGCGGCGTCGTCTGGGAAGTGGCGGCGTCGTGCAGGGCGGTCTGGGCCACTGGTGCAGGCCGGCCCTGGTGGAGGGTCGCGTAAGCGACAGCGTCGCCGACCGAATGGAAGGGTCGGTGACGCGCGGGCGGGGCTGCGAGGGGTAGTGGTCGGGTGGAGTGTAGGAACACCGCTCTTGCTCTCCCTACCCACCGCAGCCGAGGATCGCGGCGGGAGAGGCGTGCTGGTATGGCGATGCGCCACTCTCCCTATCCGCCGCGACCCGGCGGGGCCACACCGCTGTTGTGGTAATGGTGGGGCTGCGGGGCGAAGGGAGTGGGGGCATTTGCCCCTCCCTTCCCCCATGGCTTGTATATGGAGACGCGGTGGATGTGGTGTGCCGCGTGTCCGGCCGCACAGTTAGTGCGGTGAAGGAGGGGCTGCAGCCTAGGGGAGCGGGGGCGTTTGTCCCTTCCCTATCCTGCGGCCAAAGGTGGTCACCAGACTGCCGTAAGGGGGCCTCCAGGCAGCTGGCTCGGGGGAGTTGGCTGCCATTGCACTCATGGAGGTCGTGTGTCAAGGCTGGCCTTATGTGTTTCGGCGAGCCTTGCTCGGAGTCGGCCTTTAGGCCAAGGGGGGAGGTAATCTCTCCCCTTCAGGAGGGGCTGCCCTCGGGCGGCTGGTCGCAGGGGGGGTTCACGGCAAAGCATGTGAAAACGTATCACGTGTCCCCCCCAATAAGCGAGTTGGAGAAACACCATGGGGTTTAGCCGGTGAGAGCCCGGCATAACCATTCGCTGCCCCCGCAGCGAGTGCGTATCCGAAATGGATTCCCCATGTAAAAAAAAAAAAAAAAAAAAAGGGTTGCTTAACTTCACTTGATCGAAAAATATGCGCAATATCAACTGTGCTGCGAGCTCCTCCCTTATAAACCTATAAAGTAATAATAAAGTTATAAATGTGATATTTAGCAACCGTTAGTGCTACTGAATATTTAATTAGTATTAGTAGATTTGGCGGGTTATATTGTTTTAGTGTCTTTTAGTTGCTTATTATTAAGCCTTTGATGTACTAAGTTATTCTTGTCTTATTATTGACTGACTTTAGCTTGTTTGAAATGTGCACTAGATTGTAACCAATAAGACTAAGGTTAGCGTTCCTGTTGGTCTGTCCACTGCATAGCTCATTTTATGTAAGGCATACATAGAAAAAAATGTTTTAACGAAAAACCACTGCAACAAAAACAGTTTTACTTAATATAATAGTTTGTAATGATATCGTATCATATCGCAGATCCAATTTAATCAATACAATAGTAATCACAGAAAAATTGCTTCCGTTTTATCGGCAAAACAATTTTTCTGCGCGTCTTTTCTTTTCTAAGGGCTCGGCTAGAAAAATGCTATTACAGACCCTTCGCCCAGCTCCCTTCGCCATTTTAATCCAATTGGACGTGCTTCTATCGATACACTTTGAAACCAACTCCCTACAAAAGATACATTTCTTTTCTTGGGTTCCGGCCTCCACCGGACGCTGCAGTCTTCTACTTGACACTAATGAAATACCTTGTCTCCTTCACTGTACTTACACTCCTATTGATATTTTCTGCGTTGTATTTTATTGTCTCTTAGGCTTAACTAGACTTGTTCGTCTGAGTGAGACACACTGTTGAATGTTTTATTGATCGGTACTATATAATATTTTGGAAAAAAAAAATCTTATCTTTTGGAGATTTGTATAATCTATTAAAAAATTTAAAAAGTTTCTAAGCTATGCTCATTGTAACTTGTAGTGTGCCCCGCGGTTTCACCCGCGTAGAATTAATTGCAAGGGTAGTATTTTTTTGCGGAACCCTAATTTAAACAATAGTGACCTAAGTTACTTCTTGTGACATCAGCTGTCATTTCAAAGATTACCCTGAAGAAACAGACAGAAAGACAGACGGACAGACAGAGAAAAATGTGGTTTTCTTATATACTTTCATATGATTTTAGTGAAATGCTGCTTATTGGGAATTACAAACAGATACTTCAATTTTATTTATCTGTATGTATGTAGTATGTGTATATATTTAGGCGTCGGACATGGCGGGATGAACTTGATGCTTTCAAGAGCGATTGCCAGAGGACAGAAAGTTGGAAAAGTGGAAGAGAGGCCTTTGCCCAGCAGTGGGACACAACAGGCTCATAATAATAATAATGTATGTAAAGTAACTGTACATGAAAAAAAAACATATATGGTGTTAAGAACCTTCCAGGAAAACTATATATCATTAAAACTTCAGTGAACCAAGTTCAGTTAAACAAATGTACAATAGGAAACTGAAGTTTGTTAGTTAGGACCGTCTAGTATTGTTTCCTATTGAAATCTCGGAGACGGAGTGTATGCGGGCACGGAGTTGCCTTCAACTGCCTTCAAGCATATGTGACGTAATTTGTGTTTCTGCAAGAACAATGTGTGTACCCTGTTATTTTGATGTTGAGATACACGTGCTGTTATGCTACATGTGGGTGTGCGAAGGGCATGCCCCATTAGTTCCTGATGTGCAAACTTTCACCCAATATTTAGAGATGAAATTTCAAAAAAGTTTGGTGGGGGTGTACCCTTCCCGACAAATGCACCCTTTGATTTTTAAGTCTCTACGACCGTTTAAGGATCTCTGTTGATGAATCAATGAGCACAAGTAATAATACAGTTCTATGATGGTTTTATCATCCACAAATGTATAGGTTTGTTAAGTTAAATAGTTATTTTTATTCTTATTAAGGACTAGTTCGTAAAACAAGTCTGAAATGTAATAATCGCGTAAGTGCTGATTGGGAAAAACGCAAACGCCGTAATTTTATCCATACACGTTCGATAGACACTTTGCTGGTTTTTATTCTCAGCGCTATTGGTGAATTCATCCTTAATTATATTTGTCTGTAGAGACTGAAGAGCTGAGGGGTGAAAATATTTTTGTGCTAGAAATATTTTTTCAAGCAAAACTGAACTTACTCGGCAGATAATATTTTAGGATAAAATTCGCTGCCTATTGAAAACTCTCACGCCGACAGTAATATTTAGAAGTATGTACCTATATCCTCCTTAAATAGTATCCATTTAAAGATCATTTTTTTCAATATTAATTAATCTCTGTGTACTACTTTTCAAGTTGCGGACTTTGAATGCTTTTTGATATTTTAGAAACTAGCGGACATCACGCTGTTTCACCCTCCAAGTTCCCGTTCCCTTGAGGGTACGGGGATAAAATATAGCCTATGTTACTTGCTGATAATGTAGCTATCCATTGCTGAGAAGAAGAATGTTCAAGATCGGTCTAGTAGTATCGGAGCCTAGTCAATACAAACATATAAAGAAATATTTCCTCTTTATAATATTAGTATAGAAATAGGGAGAAAATAGTCTGAAGACCGAAGAAGATGTAAAATATTTATGCATAAAATAAGCAAAGTGTAAAAGCAACAAACAAACCCCTATTAAATGCTAAAAAAACAATCATATCTTTCCTCTTTATAATATACGTGTAGATGTAGATGAGGTTGTTGGATATACTTTCAAGAAAAATAATATAAATTCTGAAACTGAATCCGGAGTGAATAATTTTAATCATTAAGATTAGAAGGAGGTATATATTGATAGATCGTACCAACGTTATGTATTTTTACAACGCATGAAAGCAATCTTATAGATTGGATCGAACTTTTATTCCCAAATCTCAGTAATATTCATACAATGGTCTTTGGCTCTCCATGAGAATACATAATAAATGTAAGTATATTATAGTTTCACTTACTTCTGCCCCGACTTCGTCCGCCTGGTAGTACAATATAACCTTTATCCACAATTAAATTTGATTTTAAATATTGGTGAAAAGTTTTTTAAATTGGAAGAGCAGTGTCGATATACAAACATTACTTCTTCATAATATTAGTAAAGAACATTGAACATACACTCGCTTTAACACGAGTTCTCTCGCGTTTATTACTATACCATAGGAACTGTTTACTTGCGCAATAAAAAATAGCGTTTGTCACTCCGTTGCCCATATATACGAGTATCTCTACTTCAAAAACAACATACTCTGGTACTGAGAGAAGCCCAATGCAGTAATTGTCAATACGAGGAAGTACTTGTTTATGTATATACCCAATAAAAATATTAATTAGGTACTATGTATATACTTACTTGCTCACACCTATATTTCCCAAGCGGTAGGCAGAGTATTTGTTGAACACCCACATTTCACCTTTCTACAATTACAACTACAGTTTATTACTGTTCAAGTCCCATGTAATAGGGGCCGAGCCTATTGTCATCAACCGCGCCCCAACCCCACGGCTCCAGACCCGGAGATATAACCTTGGACCTCGTAGACCATTATAACGCTTGCTACGATTAGATCAACGAGACAGATAGAGAGCACCAGAACAAAATTATGATGTAAATTTATTTTGGCATTCGTATTTTGAATAGTAGTTATGTTGAAGAGTCGCACACAAATGTAATGCGGCCGTATTCGTTGATATTTTCAGTCCGTCTCGAGTGAGCAGTCGTCGTGGAAACTTATACCTTTTGTGAGTAGCAATTCATTTTTTGTCCGACATTAGGGAAATCCTCGCAAGCCCTATTTAGGAAATTGCCTCCTTTATCGCGCTTGTGGCTCGGCCTTCTTTGCTCGCCCATTTTTATTCTTAGTAGTCGTTTACGAGCGAATATCGCTTAAAGTTCAACTTGGTATTTTAATTTGTTAAACAAATTTAATATCATGCAAGTTGGGGTTAAGTTGTTTCAAGGAAAATGGAATAAAAATGTAAGTGGCCTATCTTCAGAATCGGGTTTTGAAGTGGTTTACTGAAAATGGATTCGGTTTTATGGGTATTAGATTTTCTTCTGGAGCGAATGTTTCACCCCGCAGATATAACATGTTTGAAATCGTAATCTGTATAATTTACGATAGAAAAGGGTAGGTTTTTGATTGTCACGAAAGAAATGAAACGTTTTCATAGCGCTATAAAATCAAATAGTCATAGTTAAATAAACAACATAACCATTTCAGGACGTAGTATATGCGTAGGTATGTATTATTTATCCAAGATTTAAAATCATTAAAAAAAACGTACCTACTATTGCATTAATCAATGAAACGGATTATTAAACGGAAGCACAGGTATTTAATTAATAAAAGTAGCCAGTATGTTCCGATTTCTTACGTAGAGACAAGTTCAATCGCAGTATAGTGGTTATGTAGTAATCATTTTTTTAAGCTGTTGCTTTATCATAAAACAGAGGTCATTTTTGAATTTGCAATTGAAAATCGCCCAGTGAGCCATAAATTGAACGAAATAATAATTAGCGTATGCAAACTATTGCAGCAAATAATTCATTGCTATTTGCTCGCCGTCAGCGTATTTTGTTTCGTAAAATATATGGCCGGCTTACTCACTGCTAGGCCACCAATAAATGCTTCGCTATATACGCCTGGGTGTACTTTACGAACGTTCATTGTAGTACCTACTTATTCGGTTTATTTTCCATGAAATATTGGTTTCTCTGCTTACTATAAAATGGATTGTGATTGAAAATTTCTTTACAACTATGAATATTAACTTAAAATATGATTATTCGTACATTAGTCTCTGATCCCGAAGGTTTAGGCAAAGGTACCGAGCGAGCTTATTACTAATAACACACGTATCAAGACTTCGGTCTGCTACTGTGAAATTACAGGTGGAAAAACCCAACAACATTAAGCTCGACCTTGGGATCGAACCCAGAACCTCGTGTTCCGCAAAAGCGCTTGCGACCACAAGACCAACGAGGCAGTACAGCCAGCAGAGTAAATAAACCAAAATTATTATAAAATTATTTCATTACATAGAAAATAACAATAAGCGACCCTTTTATCGTGTGAATCTCCGTATAATTTCGCAAGCCATTACGTAACTCCTTCTAACCAGTAAAATGGGTGGAGATAAAAAGTCACCTATTCCACGGTAGTCATTATAAGGGTAAAGGTAGTAACAGTTGGGATTTAGCCATCAATAGACACGGTTGATCAGTTGATCGTATCGTCTCACGCGCTAGAATGGTGGGATATACACGTAAGCTTGTTCAGAACTGAACGGATTTTCACCCTATTCACTTGGTCACGCAAAGAAAAATATATTTTCCAGGTAGTTTTCGATAAATCGACGAAAATCGTTGGAACGTTCAAAATTAGAAACTTGTTTTATTTCAGTTGATTCAGATTTATGCAAGGCGGTTCATCTCAATCAGAGGCTGAGAAATGAGCTGACAAACGCTCTTTAAAAGTGCGAGTGTCGACTGGGGCTTTGAAAAAAAAAATCGCCGAGTCCCGACTTTTCGCGCGATTTTATTACGCGATCTTGCAAAAAGCTTCAAACTTTTGACAACTTAGTTCATGTTTTTCGACGTAGATTGATGTTTACTCGGGAAATAAACATTATTTAACTCCAGTACAGATTTTTATGTAAGTACTGTAATCCGTCAACTTTCTTTACTGACTTATTAATCACAGAATACGTGCAACTCGAGCGGGCTATGTTTGTAGCAAAAACGCCCAACCAGACTCTTCACAGATTTTTTACAATTTAACTAGAACTTCGCTTTTTTTATTCATCACCTTAATGATAATTACTGTGTTTTAAAACAGAACATTTGAATTGAAATTTTCTGTGACAAAAATTATAATCGAACGTTCGATTATTAAATTTTTGTTACAATTCAACGGGTCGCCTATCTAGTGACATCCATTCTTCATTTGTCGCTTGCAGACCTCTCGTCCCACAATTAATGTGGTAAAAGCTATAAAAACCGTTTCGGGATAAAATGCACGCATCCCTTTTATGCGGGGAGTATTTATCATGACGTCACCTGGTGAAGCTACGTGATCCGCATGCAGGAAAAATATGTTGTCCAATTAATTAGATACTTTGAATGGATTCGGTTTGGCTTCGGTTATTGGCTGGAAAATTAAGGCGTAGGCGAGATTGATTGGAGTAGTATAGGTAAACGATTAGTTAAGCCCACAGCCCGCACACGGGCGCTTAATATATTGCTTGTTCATTCTCTGTTTTTCCTCGCACTGTAATTACATGGTGTAATAGCCGTGGGTTTGTCAGTATAGTTAAAGGGTTGGCAGTATCATTTGTCCCAATTTCCGAACATAAAGTCACATAAGCTAACGACGTTAATAAAATAACACAAGTGTTATAGAGGGTGGATCATACCCTTAAAAACTCTTCTTTATATCGCCATAAAAATCACTAACACCGCGGAGGGCGAAGGGTCCCTATCGCCACGGTAAATCGACCTCGTACAACTCTATTTGACACCTAAATACTATGAGCCGAAATCCTTGGCTCGCGTCTAAGTCTGTAAACGCGGAATAAATCGTATCGTAATACTGCGTAATGGGTCTAAGGGGTACAACGAAAAACTTCCCGAGAGCTATTAACTTTATTTAAGAGTGTTATAAAGCGTTTTCATCGTTATCAGAATCCCTTGAACCCAGTTGGGCTGTCCTCCGGTTATTGGCATCTAGGGACATAACTATACCTCAGGTACGTATTTAACTCGACCAGACTGCAGTACCTAAACGTGAAAATGATGTAGTCAATAACAATCAGTAACACAAGATTAATACGCTTTCGATTGTAACATATCTAGTCACCCTCAAGTATAAATACTTGAGGATTGAATAGGCTCCGAAACTACTTGACTGATCTTGAAAATTCTTTCAGCAATGGATAGCTACATCATCAGCGAGTAACATAAGCTATATTTTATCTATTATGATCTACGCGGGTGAAACCGCTTGACGTCCGCAAGTCTTTATATAAATTGAATATAGGCGTAAATATCAGGTTTTATTAGGAATCAGTGTGATACAAGGTATTAAGCGAGTCGCGTCTTCAAGAGGTTTAGGGCACAATGGAATCTTAACTGTTCAACTGGTTTCCAAATCTCTTTGAAGAGTACCTGTGACGTAAATATGTCAATAAAACACAAGTGACCGAAAATACTGTATCACTTTTTTTTTGTCTATACAGAAATAAAAATTAAGTGTCTGTTTGTAATTTCAAAATAACACCATTTTACAAAATGCATATGAACACGGTACTCACATAGAAAAGCCAATAAATTTTTTTTCTCTGTCTGTCTGTCTGTTTGTCTCTCTGAAACGGCTGAACCGATTTTAACGGGACTTTCACTGGCAGGTAGCTGATGCTTCAAGGAGTAACAAAGGCTACTTTTATTTATTAAAAATATTAGGGTTCCGCGACATGAAGCATGAAACTAAATCTACGCGGTCGAAACCGCGGGGCTCAGCTAGTATATAATACAAAAAGGTGACACAAAATGACGAGACAAGTTCGTAAATAGGAACAAAGAGAAATAGTTCACAAATTGTCGCATTAGTAGGTCGATCGCAATTGGGCGGCACATTTTTGACCGAATGGCTGGGCCGTAGTCACGTGGCACATTTAACCTTTATCGCCAGTAACTAATAGTTTCGATTTGCGATAACGAAGCGAAGTAAAGGTCAATTTTATCCCAAATAGAGTAGAGCGCCGGACATCATATCCGGAAACGAGTGCGAGACGGGACGTAGAAGAAAATTTAATGCTCACAGACAGGGTTGGGTGACAACAAATGCAAGGAAATGAGGAACTTCCTACTATTGGCACCTCGATTCAATTTGCTTTGAGGAATGCGTACCCGGCGTTCTTCATTATAGTTGTTTATGTCTGCGACTCGAGCGGAATATTATGTAGATATATACGAGGGCGCATGTAAAGACGAGGACATTTGCGAGATTATGAAGGCCTATAACGATCATCGTTACGCTGAGGTCAAACCAAATTAGTAGTATTCCCTTGTCTGGCAGATTACCCGTGAGTTATTAAGATTACATACAAATTGGATTAGTTTGGTATTTATTATGAAAAGTCCCTTTAAATATTATATTGTTACATGATTGCACAAAAAGAACTGTGTTGTTTATTGTGCGTATGGAATATTAGTACAACCGATAGGGGAAAAGCAGTACTAGTGTGGAAACCTCGAACTGGTCGTAGTACCGCTGGCATCCGATGAGTTGGACAGACGACCTGGTGATGACTGCTGGGAAGACCTGGATGCTCTCTAAATAGAGATGGTTGGTACATTACAAGAGGCCTACTCTTAGCATTGGCGTGATAGATCGAAAATGATTATGAGTATTGTTGGTATATGGCAACAATCCAAGTCACTCCATAGTGTAACTCGCTCACACATTTAATCTTTAACTCATTCATATCATTCATTCAATCGTTCTTTAATGTTCTTTCAATGATTCCTGTTATTCAAATACAGAAATTCGTCTAGTGCACAAGTCTTTTCATTGCTCCTCTAACCATACCTATCCAAAAAGTATGATGTATATCTGTACTAATATATAAAGTTGAATCGTTTGTTTGTTTGTTTAAACGCGCTAATCGCAGGAACAACTGGTTCGATTTAAAAAAAAAACAGTGTTAGATAAATTTATCGAGGATGGCTTATAGGTTAAAAAACACCACGCTAAGACCAACCGCAGGTTAAAACGTTAGCCAATAGAAACTATTCCACGCGGACGAAGTCGCGAGCAGAAGTTAGTCACGTATTTAAGTGTGTCACACAGCGAAACTATTATGACAGGGCCCCAGATTTATTCAAAGCTGATGATGAGCAATTAATGATTTAATTAACTAAGACAGGGTTTCTTTAGAAACCTAAGTGTTTTTACGTTTCTTCAGAATTAATGAGTAAAGAGTAACTAATTACAAATTATGTATAGACTACGTAGCTCTATATATTTATGAATATCACATTTCACAGTAAAAATGACTGCCTAAAAATAATTGTTCCTTCTGAGCTCTCAGTTCTGATTATGTATTGGAAAATTCTGAAATAGAGTCCTCTAGAGGGTTCATAATTCATTTTCGATGAAATAATTGCTAACGTCATATTGAGAACTTTTTGCTCGGTAATTACGAATTACAGTAATCAAGTAAGACAGTTCTCTGAATTCAAGTTTTTATAAATATTTTCATGCAATCTATTCACTATCCAAATCCAAACTATTCAAACTATCCAAACTATTGCCGCAGAGCCCTCGTGGCCTAGTGGTTTGAGTAGTTACTTAAGCGCCTGAAAAGCAGAGGACAGAAGTTTGTATGTAATAAAATTATAAACTAAACATCTATACATCTATACAGATAAATAAAATTGAAGTGTCTGTTTGTAATTTCAAAATTACACCTTTTCACTAAATGCATATGAAAGTATACACGCTACTGACACTAAAAAACCAAGTTTTAAAATTTTTCTCTGTCTGTCTGTCCGTCTGTCTGTCTGTCTGTCTGTCTGTTTGTTTGTTCCGGGTAATTTCTGAAACGGCTGGACGGATTTTAACGGGACTTTCACTTGCAGATAGCTGATGTTCCAAGGAGTAACTTAGGCTACTTTTATTTATTATAAATATTAGGGTTCCGCGACAATAAGCATGAAACTAAATCTACGCGGGTGAAACCGCGGGGCACAGCTAGTATTAACTAAAAGAATACCAATTAAGTTTTCAAAATTAAATTAAATAATGTAAAATATGCAGCATGTTCGTAGGAAAACAAGTTTAGTTCAAGAATAAAAATAAGTTAGATAAAACATGTGATAACCGTCACGAATTATATTGGTAACTCGGAATTTGAAAAGTGAATATCAAGGGTTTAGTTTAAATTCACGACAACGAAGTGAAATCATTCGTTGTTTCTGCGTCATTTGAAGTTGGAGGTTGACAATTTTCCAGATGATATCACTGGGCGCTTAAATCAGGGTATCAAATGGGGGTCTTTGTATAAATTGTGTGAGGTTATAATGCAATTTAAATTTCAATAAGTTAATAATATTAAGCCGCCCGCAGTTTAATTATGTATTAAGGCAGTAACATCTAACATACAAACTTTCAACCCCCATTTCACCCCAATAGGAGTGGAATTTCGAAAAAACTTTTCTTATTGTTTACCTTTACCTTCACCTGACCAAGAACACATTTTAGTAATTATTTATACAGTTTAGGTCCTGGTAAGGCACTTATGAACGTCGAAGAATTGACCACCAGTTCGGACTAGCCTTCTAAGAAAAACCGGTAAGAAACTCAGCTGGCATTATGTACATTTCATTACATAGTAAACAATTATTAACTACAATAAAATTCATATTAAATTATTCACAATAGGGAAAATTGTATCAGTAATCCTCTAAATTGCAAGTCTCAAGGACCAGCGGTTTAGGCTGGGCGTTGATTTCAATCAGAAAGGACTTTTATTTTTAAATCTATAGTTTTACAAACCACTTAGGTATTTAGAGTGCTTAGGTATCTAACCAACAAAAATCGCAATTGAATTGAACGAACGACCTATAGAGTTATTTGCAATCATATTAAAACACCCTGAAATCGACTTTACTAACATCCCTTATGAAACAAATATAATAAACTAGCTGTGCCCCGCGGTTTCACCCGCGTAGATTTAGCTTCATCCTTATGGTCGCGGAAACCTAATATTTTTAATAAATAAAAAGTAGCCTATGTCCTTTCTCAGGGTCTAAAGATTGTCTGTGCCAAATTTCATCAAAATCGGTACAGAGGTTTAAACGGGAAAGCGTAACAGACAGACAGACAGAGTTACTTTCGCATTTATAATATTAAAGTAGGGATAAGTAGGGATTTCAATGTTTGAGTAGTGTCTGTCATTGTATTATAGGTCGAAAATATAGCTCATTGGTATCAGAACATTGTTTCGTTATAATTAAATTCCCAAAGCTTTATGGAAATGCGAATAATCAAACGAAGAACCAAGAAACAAAAACCTAACCACGACGCATGAACCATTTTAATACTTTTGTGTGCTGCGGAACGCTGAGCGACTTACCATGTCAACCAGCCAATTAAATTCTTTATTAAATCCTGTCTTATGGCCGCTTCTGTCAGTTTTGATTTAATGTATTTAAGAGCTGCTATTTGCAGCTTTTCCCGTGTATGGGCTATGTTCTTCGCGGTAAACATAACTTACATAAAATAGTTAGGGGTTTTTAACCTAACCTTATAAAGAACACACACCTACCAAATATGCCTCTACCTTGACCTGATATATAAGTCCTTAATATATTAATTCAATCAATCATATAATTCAGTCAATCAGTCCGTCTGACTGGCAGTATAGCTTAGCATCCGTACGCAGCTTCGCCTGCGTATCTCATATAATAGTAAGAGGTAGAATTTCGAAATTCCCCTTCTCAGTCAAAATCACCTCACGAAGAACACACCTTCTAAATTTCATGTTTCTAACAGCGATTTAGCCTGTACTTTTATGCAATAGTCAGTCAGTCAGTACTTTGAATGTTATATGTATAGAAGATGAAATATACCCTTTATATATTTACGGGCCATTTAATTAACCAATCCTCGCAACTAGATCACAATTATTTAATTAATTAAACTATGTTTGCGCCTGGTGCCTTATAAGCACGAGTTCCCGGGAATTATAGGAAATGTTCACGATTATTAAGCTTCAAGTTGTAATATTAGGGTTCACGCATTTCTGGCGAGTTCCGTCAAGCTTTAGGGTATTTCCAACCCCTGTCTCTACAATGTCACAATGTACGCCGCATATCCATTCGAGCTTATCGTTTGCAATAAGTTCCATTGCTTGCCAAGTCTTCCTTGACACCATCTTCTTATGTGCTTCGTGGGAAATGAACTTCTTAGTCAGCAGTGGAATGAGCAAAATGTTGGATTAATGTTAATCTCGTGTGTCGGTTGATCTTTTGCACCCAATCTTCAGTTGCAAACTTGTCATTATTTGCTTTCATTAAAATCCTACTACGAGGAGCATAAACGTTATCTCTTTGAGCAAGAATTGCTTTATACATTACATTTCCGTAAGTCATCCAGCGTTAATATATCTTGGTGATTAGAACCTGAACTTAGTGCGATAACTCATAGCGTGTTTTACGTTTATTTTATACTAGCTGTACCCTGCGGTTTCACCCGCGTAGATTTCATTTGATTACCGCGGAACCCTAAATATTCTTTATAAATAAGCATTTACAATTAAGCAATATACTATCAAGGGTATTTATGTAGAAGTAAAATACCGTTTGTTTTATTCCAATAGGACATTGCGTTTAGAAATTATGACGAGTATAAAAACGCAAAGAATTGGTACCTAATAATGAGTTATTTGCCAAAGAGTAATCTCTGAAACGGCTAGACCGATTTTAACGGGACTTTCACTGGCAGATAGCTAATGTTACAGGGAGTACCATGAGCTTTTTTTTAATTTATTTTTTTTATTTATAAAGAATATTTAGGGTTCCGTGGTAATCAAATGAAATCTACGCGGGTGAAACCGCAGGGCACAGCTAGTATTAAGATACACATTTAACGTAGTTTCTTTTTATGAACATAAAAGCGGTTATTGTGACTAACCTATGATAGTTAGATATATGCTCCCGCGGACTTTTTTGTAGATCTTAATAAGACTTACAATTCCGTAGTACATCATTTTGTTCTATTGTCAATAGTTTTTGCAGCGCACGCATTAATAGGTTTTCGATTTTACACCTTGGGTTCTGAATTCACAATTTTCTTACGGACCCCTAATTTTTATGAGAATAAAATATATCTATAGCCTTCCTCAGTAAATGGACTATCCAACACTGAAAGAATTTTTGAAATCGGACCAGTAGTTCCTGAGATTAGAGCGTTCAAACAAACAAACAAACAAACTCTTCAGCTTTATAATATTAGTATAGATATAGCTGTGCTCCGCGGTTTTACCCACATAGTATTGATAATATACACTTTCTCTTAAATACAAGTCTAAGCTTATGTTCCTTCTTGAAATATCAGTTATGTGCCAGTGAAGTTCCGCTAAAATCGATCCACTCATTTCTGAGATAAGACTGAACAAACAGACAGACAGACGAAAGAGATAGAGAAAAAAAGGTTTTTTTTTATGATACTTTATGTCTACTTACTCTTTTGTATGTATTTAGTGAAAAGCTGTTTATTTGGTATTACGAACAGACACGTCAAATGTATTTATCTGTATAGATTTAAGTCTAAACTGTTTGTGTCATGGGACCTAAAAGTTTTCTGTGAGAGTATTATTTTCAATAATTCCCTCTACGCTTATGTTTTACGCTGTGTAGAGGAATCCGCCCTACTAATATTATACATAAGTGGTTTAGGCAAACTATGTCGATTTTCTATGACACATTCGATCACAGTTCCGTTAGTTCTTAGTGGATACAGTTCGGGACGAACTTTGCACATATAATATTAGGATACGTGGCCGTAAATACCTACTGCCAAAATATCCAAGGCCTCTTTTTTATTTTATCTCTTTGGTCGCAATATATGGGCCTCCCCTAAAGTCGTAACTTTCCACCGGCGGACATAAAAATGTATAAAACTAAGTTAAAATACGCTGACTTTGTTATTATGATGTTTTTTTTATGATCACTTAATTGCATATTTTACTGTTTCAACGGTCAAGTATTTTATGGCTTTTAAATACTTTGATAAAATGCCCCGAATGTTATATTTATAAAGTACGGGATCTATCTGTGCGCTAAAAAATTGCCCTTTCTTCTCCAATACGAGAACTGCACGCCATTAAAGCTACTACTAAAGTTTTTTTGTATGTTGAAACTATTTGATCGAGTACGAGTAGGTAGTACTTACCTATTATTGCCTTATCCATCAAAAGTAAATAATTCAATTGGAGAAAAGGTACATACCCTGAACACTCATTTTTGGATTAGCTTAGTTTAAATGTATGAAAAACTTATCCGGGCCGTATCGATTCGATTCCAAGGACACATTGATATGTGAATCCGTTCCTTATAAAATAAATATATTGCAAAATTACAATATAATAAGGTACGTTGTTTATTTAACAATGTACAACGTGTTTATGCTCCCTAGTAAAGTTTGAGCCGGTAGTTTATGAAATGAACCCGGCTAATGAGTGCTTAGTTAAAGTTTACTGACGATGAAATATGAGCGTTTCCGTAAATTACCAGCTTGTCACGTCTCGCTGCTTATCAATTTAATGTATTCCGAGCAAAGCGCCGGCGATTATCATCCCTACTTATGGTGCTTTACGCTCAAAATAACGATTAAGTGCTTAGTTCAATAAAATTTATGATGCTTCAATACGTTGTACATAACATTTATATACGATCGATCCCTTATCGGTGCAATCAGATAATACAGAGTGTATTTTTTGTAATAATTAATGAGGAAATATGATTGAGGATTTAGTACGATAGGGTAAATATAGGATATTTTTTTATAGCTTCATTTCCATACAATTTTTTTTTATTTTCTTTTCTTCTGAACTACGTTATGGATTTTGATGTTTTTTTACTAACATATAGGAGTTGAACTCCGATAGGTTTATTGCTAAAAAATCATATTATATTTAAAGATAGTTGATAAAAGTCAATGTTATTGGCAATCTAATAGTCTTAAAAAAACCCGAAGTGAAGCGAGGGCAGGTAGCTAGTATATTATAAAGGTAATTCTAAAATATAACATCGAAGAAAAAGAAGAAGAGCACACAGGGTGCTACACGATACAGCTGAAATAGCCAGAATTGAAGAAATTAAGAATTGTGTCTAAAAGAGGCAAGAGTGCTTGGAGCTAACGTTCCACGCGTACAAAATCTCTTGCATAAGAAAAAATTGCACGTGTTAAACTCCAGATATTACATAGCTTCTCTATGCTTATTTGCTTGTGAATACCTGAAGGCCTAAAATTAAGTAAAGGGATATCAATTTATTTATTTACTTATTTATTTATTTATTTATAATTTGAATATATAAACTTACAGCTATTGCCAAAGCGCTTATATATAAAACCAAAAGAGAATTATAATAGAGACAATTTACAAAAATAGATTCTCAAGCTCTGTATGAGCGACGGCAGCGAATCTACGAATACGTCAGCATCCTGGATCATGGCGACAAAGTCGTTGAGAAAACTTAGCGCCCGAGCAGTGGGACTGTTATTGGCGTGACAAGTACGTAGCGCTGGAATGGCAAACAGTGGATGTTTTCGGCGGCTACCACCCCGTATATAATTTTGAGGAACAAATAAACTAATGCGCTCTGTGATTGATGGGTTATCGATTTTGTTACGCAGAAGCATGCAATAGTGAATGCCCAAGAACAACTTACGTCTGAATTCCAAGGTGTCCAGACCTACCATACCATTCACAAAAAGCGACGGGTAAAGGAATGGATAAAATCGAAATTTCCTTTTATAGAGGTATCGAGCAAATTTCTTCTGTATTTTCTCAATGCACTGTATGTACCTCTTGGCATTTGGATCCCAGGCGATTGAGCAATACTCTAATCTGCTGCGTACGAACGCATTGTAGAGCATTATAGCAACTCTAGGGTTAACAAATTGTGAACCGATGCGCATTATAAAGCCTAGGGACTTACTGGCCTGTTTGCATATTGATATTATGTGACTATGAAAGTCCAGCTTAGTATCCAGAGTCAAGCCGAGGTCTCGTACTTCATATATTCTATTCGCAGGGATTTTAGCCACTGTGTACGTGGCTTTAATAGGGGCACGCGCGGCTAAATGTCATCACGTTGCATTTAGAGTAGTTGAATGACATTTTATTGTCGTCAGCCCACTTGACGACCGCATCTATATCAGCCTGCAACGCATTATAATCATCTGAGGTGGCAATGGGAACAAACAACTTTAGATCATCCGCAAACAAGAGGCACTCTGATTTTGTTAAGACCACTGGGAGATCATTGACCATTATTGAGAAGAGAGTGGGCCCCAGTGTACTGCCCTGACTTACTCCAGAACGGGTGTAATAGTCAGAAGAGTTAAATCAATGTATATTGTTGATATATCTAGTACTATGACGCCCTTTAAAGTTTTACGATATCACTAAGCTAGTTGCACATACACGTAAAAACTCGTAAAATGTGACTTTGCTTTCATAACTTGGTTTATTTATAAAGAAACCTTCATTTTCGAGCTCAAATTTTATATCTAAGGTGCCGTAACACGAGTAGCTTTCATGATTTCATTATTAGTTTGAGCTCGCGTCCTGTCATATTACACGGTTGGCATTTTATCAAAGTCAATAATAATCATTTAGCAACTTAGTGCGGTGACCAAATCAAAAAGTTTTATTCAACATAAGGGACACTTGGAACACTTATTGAACGTAAGAGAAATGACATTCAATAAGTGTTCCACTTAGGTAAATTTACTACCGTTTCCAAAATATAAACCTATCAGGAGAAGAAATGGCGAAACAAACTCCCCGGTTTTTTTTTACATGTGTCCCTTCTATATACATAGGGTTGTTTAAGTACATTTTAATGTAAGAGTGAGCAACTCATTGACATTGACGTTTCGTGTATCATACTTATTACTATAATTTTTTTACGTAAATAAATATACACATATGTAAACGCAACACGCCAGTACCCCTATCACGAGTTTGCTACCATTTTCGTAATCTACAGTCGCTAGCGTCTCCGCGGAATATTTGTATCCTTTTTTTTTCATTTGCCTCAAGCGGTGACGTGAAGAACTAATAGTAGGGGAGCCCACGATGCTAAATGGGGAGTTACTCGAGCGTCATAGAGACCTATTGGGTTGCAATGCTTAGATGATAATAAGAAAAGAATGTCATATAATGTATACCTTTTCATCGGTGGGGAAAGCGGCTACAGCTATTACAAATTTGTAAAAAAAAAACTTTTATGTGGACATACTCGAGCGCGTCAGATATTGATGGCATAAATGTCCTACGTATTTTTAATAATGAATGTATGTTAATCTGATCGTTTGCATGATGGGGGTGGTCGTATGAAAGGGTTGAAAATAAAAAAAAAAAATCTTAGGGGGTGTTAAGTGAACCTTAAATAAAGCTCTCATGCAATAATCTGACGAATTCGATGTGACGCAAACTCGCGGCCATTATTATAATATGAAAAAAAATTCGCCATTTTGAAATACTCAAGCGCGTCAGATTAAGATATATATGGTTCATCTTTATGTCCTAAACGTGTTGTCTCATAATCTGACGATTATCTAGAGGGATTCGCCTAATCTGACATAAAAAAATATTTTCTTTTAAAACATCCTTTATCGTGGACGCGCCTTGTTTATGAGGTTCATATTTGGTGGAGGTACTTAACCGGGTACAAGGTATCCCCCTGTATATTAATCTGCCGCGCTTTAGGAAAACACGAAATCCCCGCTTGGGCTCCCCTACTATAAAATATGTCATACAAACATTGCCGGAGACTCTAGCGAGTGTACATTATGAAAACGGTGGCAAACTCGTGATAGGGGTACTGTATTCCCCAAAGGGGTAGGCAGAGGTGTTCTTATAGTACACCCACATTTAGCCAGTTATGTTTAAGTAGGGGGCGAGCCTATTCCCACTAACCGTTCACTAATCCAGATTCCAGGCTGCTACCGGTAAATTACAGAAAACCTATAGAAACTTCGTTATCCACATTAGCGCATGCAACCATTAGACCAACGAGGCAGTAGATATAGATATTTTTTTTAGAAAAACACGGTCTCTGTTCGCAGACAAATCCATTAGCTATTGAGTTACCAAAGATGGTGTAAGTTACGTAGCCGTGAGGATAACGCGTCGGCACAAGCCATTAGGCAGGCCTTTGAGTTGGGTCGGTCAGTTCAAAGCAGCACTCACTTCATCGTCTTTTCAACTCACCTCGACCCCGCGTCATCATACAATTTGAACATTTTGAGCGTAGCGCGTGATATGATAATAAATAATCCACAGCCCAAAGTACCTCCTGTCACCCTCTAAAACTTTGCCCCAGATAAGTACGTACAACTAAAGTTGCCGGCTCCGAGTTTCCCCACAGTTTATATTGGATTTGAAATTTAACCGTTCAGAAAGTTTCCGATGATATTATAGGCCGATATGAGAAAATTCTTTCCGCCTTTGTCATAATTTTGGTTGATGATCGTGTCAAAATGAATGTAGGAGATTGTTCCGGGAGTCCGAAAAATAATCCATGCATTCAACTAATCATTCCAGCTTGTGTGATTTTGGAAGTCGCATTAAAATGCTACAGACTATACTACCGAATTATTGCCGTGATTATTTAAATATTTTTTACCTTAACTTTTTTCATTTGTTACGGTAGATGTCCCGGGAGAAACAATCTACCATAATATGAATTGATCAAAAGTGATTTTGGGCAAAAAAATAGCATATTTTCTGAAATACCACATAAACAAAACAAAAATATAGCTTCATGTCAATGTTTTCCATTGACACTAAAAGAGCTAAGAATAATTACGTATACGAACAAGAGTACAGTCAGCCTAATACTAAGCAGCTGCAGTCCATTGGTTGAAACACCAAGAGTGTCACGCACGTGTTTTATGACATCACTTATAATCCTCTATATACACCCCTACGATAATGTAGTTAAGAGTACTTAGGTATGCTAAAATTGCTCCACATTAGTACGTATTTGTTTTTTCAACTTTGACTATACCGCCTATTTGGCTATAGCCCTTGGCTTTCTCTTTGAGCAAAGTGTTTTGTTATGTTTAAACTATTCTATAATCCCGGGTAATCTACGTAGCGAGCGAGTAACAACAAACAAGGGTAATAATCCACATGAATGTATTCATTAGTTTCACGTACGTTAATAGTTAACTATAAGTACTTTAAAATAATAATGATAAGTGAAGAGATATTACATTTTTAATTTGTTTTTTTTCATCTTTATAAAGTCTTCTAAAACCGTTTCTATTACGTTTATAATAAAATACATTTTAGTATGATTGATATTATTATTTTTTAATAACATAATTGCAATACATAATATCACAACAAAAAATGCTCCCAAATTCACAAAACAAAGATAGAATATTATGTAAGAAAATACGCAACCGAAATAAATTTAATTTGCGATGAACAAACGTCCATTAGATATTGTACATGTTAAAATATTATCGTGAAGAGAAGAGAAAAGGAATTAATAACAGTCATAAATACATTCGATAAATTATTGGAAGCCCAGAGTGAGTCGGGAACAAATTCAAATTAATTCAACGTAGAAGGGTATTGAGAGCGACATTGAAAGAGCCGATCGATAAAGAGTTGAGGTGTTCAGTACCAAAATTAGCAATTTAATTTCGATTCAGTGAAAGTTTCTTTAGTGTTCAGAAGTGGATAAGTAATTTGCAACTAAGAAGAACCGACCGAGGAGCACGTTAATATCAGACAAAGTTTTGTCAGTAGAAGATTGATTAAGTTCACCGAATGTACCTTCCTTTGTTATATAGGTGCGTCTGTTGGGTTCTATTAAGAAGTCAGTGGGTGGTTTTCATTTTGATACACAGGTCATACGTCATACATTGTGTTAGGTCTCACAATAGTGTCATCTTTAGGCCGACAGAGGCGCTGTGCCGATCCTATACAAATCTGCGTTTACGTCGACGCGGTGACTTATGACGGCGGCAGTGAAAAACTCGCACTAGGTCCTCAGGTGCCGTCACAAGCTATGAGCGCAGTGAAGATAATGGGGATACTGCACATGTTTTTATCGTTACTCGTTATGGCGTTAGCACGTAATTTTGTTTCTAAGGCGGAAACAGAAGATACGAGATTTCCATGAAAATCCCGTAATAACCGAATAATTTTAATTAAGCCAAAACGAGTACAATACATATGCTCACACCTGTATTCCCCGAAAGGTTAGGCAGAGGTGTTGTAATAACACCACCCACTTCTCACCTAAGGTGGTTAAGTGCCAACGTGACAGATGGTGAGTCTATCGAGTACAATATTAAATTTAATTGCCGTTATAATCATTATTAATAATTTTGGAATATTTTTCCCACTATTTATTATAAATATTATCCATTACATTTCAAATGATCCGCATCTCTAATAGTTGTTTGCTATATTCGTAATTATATACGAAAAATTACTTTAACGTTTTAACTTACTCCATGTTTCCTGCAGCATATGAGGTCACAATAGGCATTCTTAATTTCGTATCATTATGGTATTAATTATGTACATAATAATGATTCCTTAACAATACCAAGATATCGTTTATTCTCGTTTAAATGTGGAATTACAATGCCATATATTCACCTGGCGCAAGATACCCATTTCTCGGTCCATTCTCCATCGTTAAGAATCGGATCAGGTATGATCTTGCTAAATGCTTCCTTGTAGAGGGTGTAAAATATCGCGACTCACGGACGCCCCTAGGGTGGGATTGTCCGCAAGTTTCGCTGCATTAACCCTTTCATCCTCACTCTGGCTTTATTGAACCTCTACTGCACGGATTTTGCCACTATTCGTGGGATTTTTTTGTGGTTAGTTTTTTTCGTTTCTCAAATGTGTTATACTCTGAAATAGATTTTGATCCTGATAATTTCAAATTCATAGGAGGAGCTCGTGGCACAGTTGCTATTGCGCATATCATTCGATCAGTAAAGTTAAGCAACCATACGCCTAGCCAGTAGTTGGATGGGTGACCGCCCGAGTTCCCTCCGTGCCTCGGAGAGCACGTTAAGCTGTCGGTCCCGGTTGCCAATTTAATATCTTTGGCAATCGTTACAGGTCAGTCAGAGGCCTAAGAGAGTCTGACAACTGGTTTAACCCAGATTGCCGATATTCCTCGAAAAAGGGGTAGCGAAGGTCAGATGGCAGTCGCTTCGTATAAAAATCAGGTAATCAGCCACATCGGGTGAATCAAGTGCCGACCCCAACAATGTATGGGATAAGGCCAGGGAGATGATGATGATAATTTCAAATTCATTTTGATGACAGGTCAGTCGCAGGCCTTAAATAGTCCGACAACTAGTTTACCCAGATAATATAGAGATTTTTCGTCATAATAGGGGTTGCGGAGGTCAGATGACAGTCGCTAATCAGGTGATTAGCTGCATCGGGTTGATTCAAGTGCCGACCGTAACGACCGTGCCGAATGTACCTATGGGATAAGGCCAGGAATGAAGATGAATTTCAAAAACATTTTAGTGAAAATTTTAACAAGGTGATATCAAAAAAAAATTTACAGTTAACAAATAGACACACACCTCGTTATTACAAAAAATGGTTTAAAAGGAGACTAGACCAAACTCTGACTAAAATCATGTCTCACAGAAAGATATGGAGTTACTTTTAAACCAAGGACTATCTTAGTCTATGTTTTGTAAAGGGATTTGTGTTTTCATGTTGATGTGGTCTACTCATTTTTCGATTTTTTTTTAAAACCCTGGGGCATTGCGCTCGCCCCTATTACATGGGAGTTTAACATAACAAGCGAAACGCGGGTGTAATCTATACATCTATACAGATAAATAAAATTGAAGTGTCTGTTTGTAATTCCAAAATAACAGCTTTTTACTAAATGCATATGAAAGTATACACGCTACTGACACTAAAAAACCAAGTTTAATTTTTTTTCTCTGTCTGTCTGTATGTTTGTTCCGAGTAATTTCTGAAACAGCTGCACCTGCTTTTAACGGGACTTTCACTGGCAGGTAGCTGATGTTTCAAGGAGTAAGTAACTTAGGCTACTTTTATTTATTAAAAATATTAGGGTATCGCGACAATAAGGATGAAACTAAATCTACGCGGGTGAAACCGCGGGGCACAACTAATATTAGATAACCACGGCCTACATGTTCGGGGAATACAGGCATGAACATAATTTATGTATGTATGGTTACCTGACATCGAATGCCGAATGTCCTCTCTAATCTGACACTTATTGTCTATCGAAGATTTCCCATAATATTCCATCGTTTTCGATAGATTTCAATAGCAAATTGGATCAAACATCAATTGTAGGAAGTGCACTCTCGATTATTTTCTTCCCTTATGTCACAGTATAAAATATAAGCTTACTACAATCAGTATGGAATCTAGGAATATATCGTTAGAAATTACACACTCACACAGACGCGTGCATTTACGAAATAAAAGCGGCATTGGCGAAGTGATAGTTAGGGGTGTCACATCGTGGCCGATCGCGTATACGTCATTTATGTGTTTCATGGATTTTTTTCTTAATTTCAAATCAATATACGGACATTATTTTGATAGTAAATAAAGGATTGATTGTTAAAACTTTAAGAGTGACAACCGCCACACTCGCGTGAGATAACGTTCTTATTTCAAACATTTGGTCTTGATTCTATACTGCTTGGTAACTTTATATTTTATACTGTGCTCGTGTTACGTCAATGAAAAGATGAAGCTCCTTTTCCGTGACACTAAGCCAATTGAATTGGTACGCCTTGTCAAAACCGGTCGTATAGTATCGAATATTCGAGTATCGATTTTTTCTATTGTGATGTTACGTCAATTTCAGAATACCAATATTAGATTATATGTGTAAACTAGCTCCTCACCCGCAGTTTCACCCGCGTAGACTTCTATGGGAGACTTTATTTAAAACAAATATCTTGAGTTATTCGTGTCCAGTGAAAATCAGTCCAGCTGTTCCTGAGATTAGCCAGAACCGGACGGATCAAACAAGCAGGTAGACAGACGGATAGATTTTTAAATCTTTTTTTTAGTACCATATATACATATAAATGAATTCAGTAATAGCTGTTAATTTGGAATTACAAAGCTAGTTTATAATATTTAAACACAAATTAAAGAGAAGATAATTCTATCGAAACCCAAAAGGTTATTAACAGCGTTGGTTAAAATATCATGATAAATTATACCTACTCTACGTTTAATTGAAGCCGTTACAAAGTGGTAACATGAATCTCGCGGGCTGTAGGAAAACAAAATGTTCTGTCGAATGAACAAAGGGCTCGTGTTATCACATTAGGCCTATCTTTCCACCTTTTGCGTCTGCACCACTTTCCTAACTTGCCCATCCCCCATTACTGTACACAGATGTTTTCTCTTATCTATTACAGGATTACATAATATTAGACACAGAGTGCTTTGTCGGATTTAGTTGGTTACTATGTTATCGGTCTGTTTTGTTTCGTTGTACTTTTGTTGTGTACATGAGTAGAAGCATTTGTAATTGGCACGTTGAAGATCAGCCGCGTTATTCTGTAAGGTTTCTCAGCGTCACACTTAACGTTGAGCGCGAATGAAACTAAATAAGGTTATTTACTTTATTAAATTTTGTAAAATTTGTTTTAAGTGTCCTAATAGTAACACTAGATAATATCTAAAACACTCAAATATAATATAACAAAGCGATTACCTTAAAACACACAGTGAACATAATTACAACTCATCTACATTCACTCTCAAGGACCGTGAAGATAGAATCTCAGGTCCCACAAATGATAATTAAATACGTAGGCGTATTGGCCAACAAAGGTCGGTCTTTTTACCAACTCTACGGCTTCTTTCCCTATCACAAGTTCGCAAGTAAGCTTGCGAGGTCTTTTGATTGGCCTCCGGGTTTCTACCTCGGAACAAAATAGGAGGCCAGCCTCCTACATTGGTTGCGAATAGTCACTGGCACTTATAGTCACGCGTTGGTGGACAACTCCTGTCAAGTGGGACTAATTCAAGTACTAGTGGCTAGCAAATGAGTGTCTATGTCAACGCTTAGGAACTGGCCTTCTGTAAGCTTTTATTTTCTAAACTCTTCTCTCAATGTTATATGATCTACGAATTGGAATACAAATAATGTTTTAATTTGAAGTTGGATTTTCACCAGTACCTCATTTCAATATATTAAAGTAATTCAGAATGATGAATAAGAATCCATGATGATGAGCACAATTATATAGTGTAACAAACTTAAGTATTTGTTTTAGTACTAAACATTAACTCACACGTCTAAATTATTGGGGTTAGGTTAGTTTAGGGTTCTTTTTACATTGAATATTATGGTCTAGGGGTTTTTTCGAAATTGAACTCTTTAGGTGTTAGATAGAGTGTTTAAGTTCGTTTGTAAAACATTTCTGCCCAGTGGGCGACTCTGTGGAAGATGTTTATGTATATTCAACCGTCTTAACATATATCCAGCAATATTTCCGTCCCTTAAAGATCACGTCGTCTTTGCGCATTCAAAAGTAGCTATGTGTTTTTACACACTTTAGGAGACGCAGAAAATGGTTTTCACGAAATATGCTCCGAGTATTCTTACTATTGATACGTATAACAAATTTACATAGTTTTTTTTAGTTTAATGTTGAATAGGTATAATTATTAATAATGACAAAATTAAACATTACTGGAAATTATGACACAAAGTTCAGGAAATACACATAGCGACTTTTGCACGCGCAACGACGACATGTCCTTTTTGACCTAATGACCTTTTGATTAGCAAACGAACTAATCACTAACAATCGCACACTGTAGTGTTAACGTCCAAACAACTAATTATTAAGTAGATGAGCAATGCGTCGGAGCAAGGCAGCTGTGGCGCAAATAAGTTAAACTATAATTAAGGGGAAGTTCGCTAACGAACAGTGTTTAGATAAATTAGGGACCCTTTTCTAAAATGTCAGCACTCCACATTAACAGGGTGCGGCCTTGAAAAGGGTACTCTTGACCAGGACCGGAAATAGGCCTTTATGTTCTGAAAGTTGATTAACAGCCGGCCTCTGAAAGAAACCTTTGTACCTGCGACGGTTGGCTGATGACGCGTTTATTTGACCTCTGTAATTGCACGGTAATGGGCTATCGATTAGGGTAATTAGCGATTTGGAGTGGCGATGCTTACAAAACATTTAATAAGTAAGTAAGTATATGTATACTTCATTTATAATATTTTTTTTATAACAATCAATGTTTAAGCTAAGTCTAAGGTAATTACGGTTTCAACAAGTTGATAAAGAATTATCTGTACCCACTTATAATACCTAATATTATATTAATAGGAAATAAAATTTGTAAATAGGTATGATACGAGGTAACCTTTAAATGTACCCATTCATTGGATTTAAACAAATATTTTATTAATTTTCGGTATGGATTGCTTAATGCATTTATACATAATGCTCGCGAATGTATTCACCGAAGAGGTGTACCTACTTATAGTACACCCACATTTCGCCAGTTATGTTTAAGTCCCTTGTAATAGGCGGCGAGTCTTCGTAGTTTATACTAATACTTGATATGGGTAAAATTAATAGGTTTCGAAAAAACAATATTGAAATCTTTTATCTTTAATATCTTTAATATTTAAACGAGCAATTCTTGTATATACTCGTATATATAGTATCTGGATCTCGGGAACTGCTGCAACGATTTTCATGAAATTTTGTATGTGGGGTTTTGGGAGCAAAACATTGATCTAGCTAGGTTCCACTTTCAGAAAACATCGTTTTGACCATGTTTTCATGCACATAATATATCAATACAATACGACGGTAAATTTCGCCGACAACTGTCAAGTTATGATAGCTCAGAGGTGAGGCTGTCAGCTTACGAGGTGAAAACGAAACCCCGGTTCGAGACTGACGTTCACCGGTTCGATTTTTTTCTTTTGGTTCCTTTTTTTCCACTAGCTTTTTTGAGAAAACGTCAAGATTTTTCCTTTTGTGAGAAAAAGTTTAGTTTTTTGTGTAATAAAAAAACCGAGCACAACTCGGTCAACCAGGTACTGTGTATACATACAAAGTAATTGTTTGAAGCTGCAATAAGTTTAATGAGATATGTAATATAAATCTTGCAGTGAAAAAAGTAACTTTAAAACTCAAGAGTAAAGTTTAAAATTGAAGCGCACGTCCGGACGATGTGGCAGCCAGTAATCCTTCATCAGTAGGTCTAAAACGGCCACTTTGGGAGAATCATAATGTGATCCGAATATGATTCATGAATAATTCATATTTCGCAATTCATCTGTTTGACACTTTCCTATGAAGATTCCTAAAATGGTCCACAAAATATGAATTGGTTTTGTGACAAATAGCGGAACCATAAAAAGTTACATAGGGACTAACATCTACAATTATTGTAATCATTCGTAAATCGTAAATATGAATTGCAGTTAAGTGACCATTTTATCATTGCGACGATGAATCATATTCAGATCATATTATGATTCTCCCAAAGTGGCCTTTTTAGACCTACTGGCCTTTTCAAAGCTAGCAAAGCCATAAAACTTCGTCCATGTTCAACTTTCATTAAAAGAAGAGATACGCACGATGACGGAATGTAATTAAACTTGAGTGTAATTAGAGATTACATGACGGTTGTATGCAAATAATCTATCTTCTTTTATATATAAAAATCAATCCCAATTTCCCTTGGTCACGACATCACGCCTAAACGGCTGGATGGATTTTAACGGGACTTTCACTGGAAGATAGCTGATGTTTTAAGGAGTGAGTTAGGCTAATTTTATTTAGAAAACATATTAGCGTTCCACTAGTCTAATATATAAAATTCTCGTGATGCGGTGTTTGTTACCAAACTTCTTCGAAATGGCTGGATCTGTATGAAGTTTTGGGTTGTAAGGGTAAGGTAACCAAAAAAATTGTAAATACAACGTTTGCCAAGCACAGTACCGTATATACTTTCATATGTATTTTGTAAAAAGTTGTTACTTTGGAATTACAAACAGAAATTCCAGTTATAATGAAGACATATATTGGTAATTTTTTACAATTAAAATAATAGTATAAAGTAATGTCTTGCCATATGGCAACACAATCATATATTTGTGAAATTGTGATTTGAATTACCTAAATAATAACTAGACAAACATTTTCCTAAATGAGTGAATATATGTAGGTAACGATATTGTACGGATTCAGCGTAAAGGTAAAATTAATTAAACTGAGCGGTAAAAACAAATAACGTTCACTTTGCAAAATGCTCACTCGTATGCACATTGGAGTGAATTGTGCACCGAAATAGTATTGAACAGGATGTAGTATTTTACAGAAGGTCGGTTTACATGCAATGGCAGAAATAAACACTCGTACAAAATATATGCATACTCACGAGCATCTCACCTTTTTTTATTGACTAGGGGGAAACCTTCAAAAGGTCCCCAACCCTGGGAGAGGCAGGTCGTGGTATGTGGGATTTTCACTACACTAAAACTCCACCTGTGGCCATCCTCCATGCTTAGGGGGGACGCCGGGAACTCTGATAGATCGCAACGAGTATCTTACGAACCTTTTTTTTTTGTTCATTGACGAGGGGGAAACCTTCAAAAGGTCCCCGACCGCCCTGGGAGAGGCAGATCGGGGTATGTGGGATTTTTACCTCACTAAAACCCCCCCGGTGGCCATCCTCAGTGCTCAGGAGGGACTCCAGGTACTCTGATAAATCGCACCGGTGTCCCCCCACACTTTGCCGGGGCACATCCCCGGGGCAGCAGTCACCGCCCCTGGAGACCTCGCTGTGCAAGGCAGCGCGAGCCACATCGCGCTGCCACCTTCCCGGGCCCGCGGCACGGTGGTCAAAGCTCCCACCCCGACCACCGCCAGCAGGCCCTCCGGCCCCCTTTTAGTCGCCTCTTACGACAGGCAGGGGATACCATAGCCAAATTCTTAGACCCTGGCTATTGGGTGGATCTAACGAACCTTTTTTTTTTTTTTTTTTTATTGACGAGGGGGAAACCTTCAAAAGGTCCCCGACCGCCCTGGGAGAGGCAGATCGGGGTATGTGGGATTTTTACCTCACTAAAACCCCCCCGGTGGCCATCCTCAGTGCTCAGGGGGGACTCCGGGTACTCTGATAGATCGCACCGGTGTCCCCCCACACTTTGCCGGGGCACATCCCCGGGGCAGCTGTGTCGCCGCCCCTGGAGACCTCGCTGTGCAAGGCAGCGCGAGCCACGTCGCGCTGCCACCTTCCCGGGCCCGCGGCTCAGTGGTCAAAGCTCCCACCCCGACCACCGCCAGCAGGCCCTCCGGCCCCCTTTTAGTCGCCTCTTACGACAGGCAGGGGATACCATAGCCAAATTCTTAGACCCTGGCTATTGGGTGGACGGTCCGGGGCGTGCGTTGCCTCCGCCCCGCCGTCGCCGTCGTCTCCGAGAGGGATCGGCTCTCTCCCGATCCCGCTCGGAGGCCTCCTTCTGGGACATTACTGTCTCGCAGAAGGAGACTACGGCCCTCCATGCCTCTCTGTCTGCCAGCATAGCCGTCACTACGCGTGGCAGAGAGAGGTCCTGCCCGATCCTGGTGACCAGGATTCGCCGTTCCGAGCTCCACGCTGGGCACTGCTCCAGCGTGTGCTGTGCGGAATCCCGGTCACTGCCGCAATGGTGGCATTGCGTCGTCGGTTCGCGACCGATCCGATTCAGGTACTCACCGAAACACCCGTGTCCGGTGAGTACCTGCGTCAGCCGGAAGGTGACGTGGTCCTTCCTCTTTAGCCAGGGCCCGAGGCTCGGCAAAATTGCACCGACAGCGCGTTGGCGGGCGTTCTGCGGCTCGCAGAGCCGCTCCCGCCACGTTACGAGCGCGTGTCGGTGCTCCTGCCTTCTCACTTCAGCCGCATTTGGAGGCGCAGTTCCGTCCGCCCGGCGGAGACGGTCGTAAATACGAGCATCCATCTCCGCCAGGATGTCCAGGGGCGGAAACCGCGCCAGGACAGTGGCCGCCTCAAAAGACAGGGTCCGGTACCCTCGTGCGACCCGGATGGCCATAGGACGCTGCATACTATTGTACATAGTTCTGCAGCGCCTAACACCCAATCTGGAAGACCAGACGGGTGCTCCGTAGAGAGCCACGGATCGCACGACCCCCGCATAGAGGCGGCGGACTCCTTCACTCGGCCCCCCGAGATTGGGCAGCAGTCTGTGCAATGCACCCGCTACCCTCTTGATCCGGGGGACCATGCGGCTGAAGTGCTCCTCAAAGCCCCAGCGACCGTCCAGGGTGAGACCAAGGTACTTCAGGTACCGTCCCACCCGGACATCCACGTCACCTACGCGAACCGACGAGCTGGGTGGTTCCCTTCCCCTCGGGATCTTGTGGAACCACAGCGCCTCGGTCTTTTCCGGCGCTACCCGAAGGCCCAGCTCGTGGATTTTCTCCACGACGCATGCCACGCCAAGCTCGGCGAGCCGGTTGGTCTCCTCGAAAGTGGCCCCGACGGCTAGCACCAGCGTGTCGTCCGCATAGCAGACGATGCTAACGCCGTCGGGGCGGTCGACCCGCAGGACCGCATCGTACGCGAGGTTCCACAGGAGTGGCCCTAGGACCGATCCCTGTGGGACCCCGCAGTACACCTCCCTCCGGTGAACTCGTCCATCTCCGCCCACATATTGCACGCACCTGTCGCGCAAGTAGGCACAGACCACGCGCTGCAGGTAGGGGGGCACGCGGTGGTACACCAGGGCCCCCCTTATTGCGTCCCAGGGCAGGCTATTGAAGGCGTTGACTATGTCAAGGCTGACAGCCAACGCCACTCCGCCCCGGGATACAGCCTGCGTCGACAGTGTTCGGACGCGTATGATCGCGTCCACTGTCGACCGCGCGCGTCGGAAGCCAAACTGGTCTTCCGACAGGTCCGGCCCGACGCTCGTCAGGTGCGTACTGAGGCGGTCCGCCAACACTCTTTCGAGCAGCTTACCCGCCTCATCTAGTAGGCAGAGAGGACGATACGCGGAGGAAGAATCTGCGGGTCTTCCATCCTTATGGAGGAGAACCAACCCAGCCACTTTCCAGCCTGAGGGGAACACGCCGCAGCGTAGGCAGTCGTTAAACAGCCGCCGCAGCCTATTCCCCAGCCCGTTGGGTAGAGCCAACACCCAGGCCCGACCAGGAATTCCGTCGGGGCCTGGCGCCGTGTTTCGGGCTCCGAGGCGCCTTACGGCTCGGTCCAGCTCATCGGTCGTCACCCCCATCTCTTCGGTCCAGATGATCGGTTCCGAAGGAGGGGGGGCGGGACTGCTCTGGACCCTGGGGAAGAGGGTGTCGACGACCCTCTCCACGAATGCCGGGTCCAGAGTTTCCGTCAACGGAGGGACCCACGGGCGCAATTTGCCCAGTACCATCCTGTACGGGCGGCCCCATGGATCCCTCTCCAGTCCCCCGATGAGCTCATCCCACGACCGAGCCTTGGCGCTGGCAATGGCTGCCTGCAGCGCCTTCGTGGCGCCTCGATAGGCCACGTAGGCTCCACCCAACTCTTCGGCTGTGGCTCGCCTTCTTCTCCGGGCACGCGTGTACTGGCGTCGGGCGCGGAGGCATATCTCGCGCAGCTCCGCGATGCTTTCCGACCACCAGTACACGGCCCGGGGCTTGGCAGATCTGGTCCGGGGCATCGACGCGTCACATATGGACGTCATCGTGTCCCGGAACCAGGCGGCTTCCCTTTCAGGATCGGGCAGGATCCCATCTTCTTGGCCCTCAGGCCAGGCCGCGACGATGGCTGCGGCGCAGAGACGATCTCTGTCCAACCGCTTGAGAGACCATCGTCGCGGCGGGCTGCTACTGCGGCGGCTGTCGGGGCGGGGAAGGCGGATGGCCACATCCATCGCTATGTAGCGATGGTCGGATAATGTGACCATCTCCTCTGCCACTCTCCACCCCGTCACCATGCGCGCTGCCTGGGGAGTCGCCCACGAAAGATCCACGATCGACTCCCCCTGCCAGCGCACGCAGGTGCTGACGGACCCCCGGTTCAGCAACCGGAGGTCCAGCGCCGCCGCCCATTCCAGCACTGTCTCCCCCTTTTGGTCATCCCGGGCGCTCCCCCACTCACGAGAGTGAGCGTTGAAGTCGCCCAGGACGAGCACGGGACGAGGCAGACTTCTGCGAATGCAGTTGGCCACCCCGTCCAGGTACGCCTCGTAGACGGCGAGGGTACAGTTGGGGGAGACGTAGCAGCCCACAACGACTATTCGGCCCCAGTTCACGGCGACGTATCCCAGCCCCCTCTCAATGAGGGAGCAGGGAGGGTCGCCGCTACCGCCACCCCAATATATGGCGACGGAGTCCATGTCGTCACCAAACCAGCGAGGATGGTTTGGGACGACGCGATATGGCTCCGCCACCACCGCCAGTGCAACCGACCACTGCGCGACGGACTGCTGGAACAAGTCCTGCGCCGCGCGACAGTGGTTGAGGTTGCACTGTAAGGCTCGTAGGGGCCTTAAGTCCGTGTTGGGGCCCTGGTTGTCGCCTCAGTCGGGGTCAGCCCCGACTGAGCCGGACCCGTGCCGCTCGGCTTCGTGGGACCCGGCTTACGGCCCCTTTTGCCACGAGGAGCGGAGCATTTCTTGCCCCCCATCCTGTGGCCAGAGGGCCGGCCCAGGTCCGCGCAGAGCAGGCACTTCAGCGGGCGAGTGCACTGACTCGCCCGGTGGTCCGCCTCGCCACATGCGTAGCACATGGAGCTCCGGTCCGTCTTGCTCGGACATGTGCTACGCACGTGACCGATTTCGAGGCACCGGAAGCACTGCAGGGGCCTTGCCTCCAGTGCCTCGACCCTCACGGATACCCACCCCACCTGGATGCGCCCAACTGCAAACAGTTTGCGCACCGCGGTGAGTGGGCATCGGACCCACGCTGTCCCCAAGGCCAAGCACGAGGGGCGCTTAATCTCTCCCACCTTTACATCGGCCACCGCGCAGCCTCCAGCCTCCGCGATTGCAGCCGCTACGTCCTCGGGGGTGATGGCCTCATTAAGGTCCAGCACCCTCATGTCCCCCATCTTGACAGGGCGTACAATGCGCACGCCCAAGTCTTTGAGGGACTCGCGCATGCGACTCGCGAGCGCGTCGGCCTTGGAGGCAGAGTCCGGTTCCGGGACCTCTAGGATCAGCCCGCCGGTTATGGCTTTCCGATTCCGAAGGCTCGGAATGCCAAGGTCGGCGAGCTTTATCCTTTCCCTCGCAGCCGCCATCACCGCAGCGTACGTGACCTCCGATCCCTCCGGGATCGTCACAGTGATCGCTGCGACAGTTGGCGGCCGCGCCGGTGCCCTCTCCGATTTGCGCGGCGGCGGGGGCCTTGATGCAGGCGCAGGCCGCTGGGACACCGCGGGAGGAGACCGTTGAGGCCCCGTGCTCGGCCCAGCCCTAGGTTGGGCCTTTCGACCCACCACGGTGGACCAGGCCACCTGAGGGGGCAGAACCTGCACCGTTCTCGGAGCTGGAGCAGCTGGGAGGGGAGCGGCGGCCGGCAGCGCTGTGGCAGTGGCTGGTATCCGCTTCTTATTCCTCCTGCCGCCCCTTCCCTTCTTCTTGCGCCCCTGGATCACAGGCGCGGTTGCCTGAGAGGCTGGGGCTTCCAGCCTAATAGATGGCCCGGGAGGTGTCAGGGGTGCTCTCTTGGCATCCGCGGCAAGTGGAGGCCGCATGTTCTTCTCAGGGAGCAGCCTCTCCTCCATGGCCTCGAACCGCGCGCTGATCATGGTCCCCACCTGGACCATGATTGCGCGCGTTAGGTCCTCCATACCCGGGGACAGTGTCGAAGCGGCATCACTGGCCTCTGCCCTGCCTGTCCCGCGGAGGACAGAGAGCTCCTCCGTGAGCTGCTCCATCCTTGTAGAGAGGGCCGCTATCTGCGAGCGCAATTCCGCGTTCTCGCGCTCCAACCTTTCGGTGTTTGCGCTCGCAGATGTCCGCGCCGCCATCGCCAGTGACGCTGCCTCAGTCCTTCGTGCACACATACGGAGTTGGTGCACGAAACTGCCCTTCAGGTGTTTAGACCTGTCGGCAACCCGCTCAACCACCATCTGCTGCTCCTTAATGAAGGTGCCCAACTCGTTGGTGGGCATCTCCTCCATCTTCTTTTGGAGCTCCTCAGCCGAGGGCAGCTTCTTTTTGGCCCTGGTGTTTGTCAGGGCCGAGTCGGGACCGAACAGGTCGTCTAAATCGTCCTTTAGGAAGGCCGCTCGGCAAGTGCCAGAGGGACCCGCCCTGGACGCCACATCAGCATCCCCTGAGGTCAGCGACACGAGCGACATGTCCGACATCGCGTCGCTGTCCTCTTCCCGCTCGCTCCCTGCGCAAGGCGTGGGAGGCCGGATGAAGCGGCCTGATCTATCGCGCGATAAACGCGCTGCGGCGCTTGAGCGCGTGCGGCCACGCGTCGCCGTGCCAACCTTGGCAGCCGTCTGCTCGCCGCAGGAGGAGCCGGAATTCGTCCTACTCCTCTTCTGCGACCTTGGACGCGCTACCACAGCGGCAGCTAGACTGCTGCAGCTTTCCAGCACAACTACAGGGGTCAGCGACTGCTTTCCCCCCGTAGTCTCCTTCTCTTCTTGGGATTTTACTCCCTCACCTTCACCCTTTTTTTGTTTTTCTCCCTCCGTCATTTCTTTTGTGTTTAATTTCTCCATATCTGATCCCACGAGTATGGGTCGATATAGAGACCATTGCCGGGTGACGCCCATTCCGACAATGGGGGACTTACATACTGAGAGGTGGCCCAGAGTCTCTCAGGTTTTCACGACTTCGCTGTCGGATTTTTATAGAGGTTTTCTCCTCGCAGGCCGGCCAATTAAGGCAAGCCCTCCCCGGTCACCAACTCCCCGACGTATCCAGCCTCGCTAACTGGAATTGTTGAAGGAAGAGTCGGTGATTACGGCATTCACGGGGTGACGAGCGAGATAGCGTCAACCCCGGGCACCCCTTTCGGAGTGCCTCCCCTCCCCCTGACGTTTGACTGGGTACAACCCCCCAGTCCTAGACAGAAGGTCTAGTTCCCATAGGCACGCCGAACCTTGGGAATGGGTGACGCAGGCTCGCATCCATTGTCATCTCTGCTGAACAGAGACGTACAAGGAGCGAATTCCACCTCCGCCACCTGCGTCGAGTGCCAGGTGTTAGTCATCGACGACAGTGACCCCAGGGATCGCCATCGAGGAGCTAAGTCACGCGATGAAGGCCCCCGAAGAGACTGTCGTCGACGTCCAGGGTGCACCGTCCCGAAGCCATTGTCGTTCCCTCGGACGTATCCTTAGGACAAACAATGGATCGGGCACACGAGGAGGTCTCCTGGCCTTGCACCCCGGATCTAACGAACCTAACCTAACTGGAATTAGACTTTTTTGAGATGGAATATGATAAAGTTCAAGGGGAAAAAGCTGGGTTATGTGAGTCTCACAGAGTGTGAAAGTCTCGGGAAGAGCTTACTAGGGAAATCATCCTATGAAGGGTATGAGAGATTTGTACAGAATAAAACCACACACAGTGTTTCTTACATTTTGAAGTCCATTAACTAGGGCCTACCATCATCGGTTTGAGCAGAGCGTATTATCAATTTCTGAGTTTTCACATTTAATTTTGGTACCGTAAAATTCAACGTCAAAGCTAAAAAGTTCCTAATACGCGCTGCCTACACGATCGTAATTGCCCCCCTGGTGCCCTTAAACGTTAAGTATAACTGAGTACGTACGGTGTCTACGGAAAACCAACACTGGCCTTATGCTAACCACAACGCAGACTTGAAGTCAGTTTATGACAAATATTTTGTAAAATTTAGTTATTTTTATTTCATGTATTATAATGTTTTCTTTTTTTACGTGAGAGATAAGATAAGTAGCAATTTGCAACAAATGTAAGAAGCCAGCCTTCTGATAGCGTTCTATTTTCCAGTTCTGTGTCTACATTTACTATTTGTTAAAGCTATGACTTGGTGTTTTTACATAATGAACAAACATGCAACTAGAAAATTATAATAAATATTTGATGTATTCTCTTTGAACGTGGATAATAATTTATTCACCCATCGAGTGCAAAATTGTAATTACCATACTAATATTGTACACTGAAGGCATCGGGAGACGTGTTATAAGGTGTTCCCATTTGTTTCGACATGAAACAACGTTTTTCGGAAAGTTGTAAATACTATAAAGATTATGGAGACTTCTAAAGCGCATATTTTTGACACAGAGCATCGCCCTTGGAGTAATTCAGGGGCATTAATATTTCACCTTACACATAATTGACATTCGGTCAAAGTTACTTCAGATCCAATATGGGTAGGGTAGGAAGGGGTAGGCAGAGGTGTTGTAATAACAACACCCACTTTTCACCGACGATGATTAAGTGCCAAAATGACAGATGGTGAGTATATCGCCGTCTCAGGCACTATACATACGTCTTGAATTACTTCTCCGACATATGCAGGTTTACGATGTTTTCCTTCACTGTAAAGCACGTGGTGTGAAATCACTGCAGTTTTTTAGAAATCTCATTGGAACAGGCTTAGCAGACGCAGCAGGCGACTATTCAAACTTCAGGGCCACCACGGTTTTATCTGTTTGAAATTCCAAAATTCCAGCTTTTCACTAAATGCATATGAAAGTATATATTATGCTACTGAGACTAAAAAACCAAGATTAAAAAAAAATCTCTCTCTGTCCGTTTGTTCCCGGTAATCTCTGAAACGGCTGGACCGATTTTAACGGGACTTGATAGGTAGCTTATGTTTCAAGGAGTAACTTAGGCTACTTTTATTTATTAAAAATATTAGGGTTCCGCGACTATAAGGATGAAACTAAATCTACGCGGGTGAAACCGCGGGGCACAGCTAGATCCCAATTTAATATTAAAAAAAAGGTTTGTGAGGACCCAAAGAGCTAGAGAGAAAGAGGACTAGAACCGCGTGTCTTCAATACGATCTCGGCTATCACTGAAGTGCAAATAACTTTTTAAGAAAATTGTTTTCAGTTTTAAGCAAGCTCGTTACGCGGAATCACCACAAAACAAATTTCAACTTTTGTTCCCTCTTTTTTACGTAATAAATTACACAAATCATTAAAAAGTTTGTTCTCAAGAACTTTTATACTCTCATCGGCGTAACTTACTACGTTCAGAGAAGAACCCTTTAAAATATTTACATTGGTCTCCTTTTCCCAATGTTTCTGTATTCGATATATATAATTCCCAAAGGGGGCTATCTTCGAAAACTACTCAAATGAGTTAAAAAAACCTTTCACCCAGTTTTAGAAAAGACTTACAACTTTTGGTTGGACAATATAAACATCGCGGGCAAAGTCGCGGTTGAAAGCTAGTCTTGATTAAAGCCCGTATGGTAATTATATAATTCCCATAAAAGTATTAACTTACATCGAAAAGCATTGAACTGAAATAATAAGCAGGTAATATGGCGTACTAACTGAATTATTTTTCTATAAACAGTCCTTTTGATCATTTACCGTATCATAATGGGGATCACGTGTTCGTTACCGACCCTGTAGAAATATGTTCAACTAAAGATAAATAAATCTATACATCTTCTATACCGATAAATAAAATTGAACTGTCTGTTTGTGATTCAGCTGTGACAGCTTTTCCCTGAATGCATATTATGAAAGTAGATACGGTAATAATATAAAAATAAACTGAGCCGTGGTGGCCTTGAGGTTTGAGCAGTCGCCTACTACGCAAGCGACGCAAATTCGAATCCCAACAGGGAATGTACCATTGAGTTTTTCTAAAAAACTACGACTACTAACTGCACAGTGATTTCACACAACGCACTTTACGGTGAAGGAAAACATCGTGAGGAAACCTGCATATGTCTGAGAAGTAATTCAAAGACGTATGTATAGTGCCTTAGACGCCAATAGACTCACCATCTGTCACGTCGGCTCTTAAGCATCTTCGGTGGGTGTTGTTACAACACCTCTGCCTACCGCCTCGGGGAATACAGGCGTGAGCCGATGTATGTACGTATAAAATAAACAATTTAAAAAAAACTGTTTGTTACACTAATCTATAAAATGGCAGGACTAATTTGACAGGATTTCACTGGCAGATAGCTGATGATTTGGGGACCCTTCTGGATGGCGTGAACATATTTTTTAATGCTTTTTAGTTATTATCCAACATCAAAATAGACTTTATATGAATGTATGTAGTCAAAAAAATTTACAAACATCCTAACAGAATTGAACCGCTTACACAATACTCCGTAAGATATTATCCCAGATTATTCCCCGCGAGCGATATTCCTCATAATATTTGTGGAGGCCACACATTGCCTTTTTTGTTAATCAAATATATTTTTTTTAGCAAAAAGGTTGCGCGGCTTGTGTCGTCATCGTGAGTGGAATAGTTTAACGCAAATATCTCCCTCTATTTATCTCTTTTCACTTGTCCGCTAGCAAAAATGAAAATTTATTGTCTCTGTAAGCGGGACGTCTCGGCTGACCACTAATGAAATGTTATATAGCACTGCCTCCCACGTTCGACGCCATGATATATTTTTTTACTGAGAAACTGGTTATTGTTAGATTCAACGGAAAATGTGCTTAATTCTGCGTTTGATATGTTTTTGCCATCCGTTTTATTTTGGCGACAATTTTTTTATTTCTTGTAAGGTGGAGGTAAAGTACGCCAATTTTCCTATATTAAAGAAATTTAAATACATGATCAGAATAACGTTAAATATAATACTGGTATTCCTATGACTGTGACCGACAGAATGACACAATTTCTAGTGTATAATACTGTCATAACTCACTATATACCTTTTTTTTATTTTTATTGACGAGTGGGAAACCTTCAAAAAGCCCCCGACCGCCCTGGGAGAGGCAGATCGGGGTATGTGGGATTTTTACCTCACTAAAACCCCCCCGGTGGCCATCCTCAGTGCTCAGGGGGGACTCCGGGTACTCTGATAGATCGCACCGGTGTCCCCCCACACTTTGCCGGGGCACATCCCCGGGGCAGCAGTCACCGCCCCTGGAGACCTCGCTGTGCAAGGCAGCGCGAGCCACATCGCGCTGCCACCTTCCCGGGCCCGCGGCTCGGTGGTCAAAGCTCCCACCCCGACCACCGCCAGCAGGCCCTCCGGCCCCCTTTTAGTCGCCTCTTACGACAGGCAGGGGATACCATAGCCAAATTCTTAGACCCTGGCTATTGGGTGGAACTCACTATATACCTGTACCTACCATACCAAGTACCAAAAAATCGTAAAAACATCGTTGTCTACGCGATGTTGAAGGTATAATCAGAATATTGGCAAGTTATGGAAATTACTTCTCTAAAAAATAATGATTCCCAGCACAATCTGCCAATCTACATCGAAGAGTAAAGTTATAATGAATATACACCCGTCATTAACACACTCAATATTTATAGCTGGTGTAATTCGTCACTTGAAACTTTTCGAGAGTTTTCACGTCGTTTGCGCGCGGCCGGCCCTATTACACGGAGTTGTTCCAATCATTAAAATTTATACGCGTATCAGAACTTCAGGCGATTGGTTTAGTGCCTTCAAAGGTTAAACAGGAGGAGAGTTGATGATTGCATTTTAGGAATATGTATAAGGTCCGCCCGAGGACCGATGCTACCGTAACCGTAACACATGAAAGCTACCCTAGGGATGTTCAGTTAATAAGATGTAGAGAAATGTCCGAATCCTTTCCTGTGTTCCCCGAAGGAGTAGGCAGTAGTGTACTTATAGAATACCCACACTTATATTTAGGCTCCATGCGTATGCGGTTGTAACTCTTGGGCCTTGGGGTCCGATGCTCATCAACTTTTCAAAGAGGTTGCACGTCGTCTGGTAGAAGTCTCTCGTGATAAGGTGGGGCTTTTCTCACTCAGAGAATCAGCATTGCTATTCAACGTGGCAATGCGGCCAGACTTCTTGGCACGATCCCCAGAGTCACCGACTATGTATAGGGGGTGAGTCTATTGCCACTAATCGTCATTGAGTTACAGATCTTTCATAGTCATAAAGAACGTCTTATTTAAGAAGTTCACCTTCTCCTTCAAGGAGCTCTCAGTGTATCCATCACAGGAACACAACACTGCAATGGCGTACTGTAATTTGGCTTGTATCATCTCTCTTGAAGCTAATGCTCACTTAGCACGGTCGGAGGACACGTGTAGGATGTCAACGGGATATCCTTCCGACGCGAGCAGCATTGGATCTCTATAATATATGCATTCACGACTATATCATGAATATATTTATCTCGTCTATATCTGAAAGTCACTTAACACCAAAGTTTATAACAAATCTAGATACATGAGTTTGGCCACAAGGACATGTACCTCCTCCATTATAGTTCGGCCCGAAGATAACATCATTCATCATCTTCATCATTTCAGCCGACAGACGCCCTCTGCTAGGCATATACCTACCTCCCCCAACGATCTCCACGACGACCGGTATTGCGCCTTCCACATCCAGCGGGTTCCCGCGACCCTCACCAGGTCGTCGGTCCACCTCGTTGGGGGCCTACCCACACTGCGCCTGCCACAAGATAACACCCAATAAAAATAGTTTGTAGAAGTATTGGTAATAGCCATAGAAGAGAACAAAAAGAGAGAAGAGACAGAGTAATTATCGTATGATATTAAAATATATAGATAGTGTGAATAGATAATTTTGATACATTAACCAACTTTAGTATTAAGTTACGGAACCATCGGAGCGGAGAGCTCGCGGCTAATCCTTTTGAACTGTATCCCGTAATCTGTGCCTCGGCAACTTACTTGAGACTTGTTAGCGATATCTGAGACGCCAAATCCCCATAAGATTTTCTCTTTTGGGGATTTCCTTTCCTTAAATACCAACCGAGTTTCAATGCAAGCAGGTGGTTAAACTACTGTTTGTAACAAACTTTACTAAATAGCTGGATTCATTTAATACGACTTATATCACTTCTGTATTTCCATGATACATGACATGCTTGGCTTGCGACTAACGGCCCTGAGTTCAACCCTATAATTATCATTATCATTGGAGTGTCTGGGATGTTGTGATCTTGTTTTTGATTTTTGCTTTGTTTGAATAAGAAGTTGTTATTCTTGTTATATTGTACAAATTTTTATGTATTTTGAAGGTTTTATAGTTAGATACACCGGGTAATTAGTTCTCCGTTTCTGTTAAAGCAAAACAAATAAATAAGTGAGACCCTTGTGTCAAGTATATTTTTTGACTTTATGACAGTCGTGACAGAATGATACGATGACATATACCTAACTATATTTATTGGTAATATATTACAGTTGTTTGAAATATCAATACAGTTTATATAGGATCCATTGTGAAGATGAACTCTGCTACGTAACAAACAGTTTATATAAGGACACCTTAAAAAAATTAAAAGCTAGTCTCTTTTTCGTGTATCTAACTGATGTAATTACCTCTCATTGAAACACTTTTTCTTTAACTTAGTTTATGTATGTTAGATTGAGTTTAAAAAAAATATCTTCATTTCCTTCTTAAGTGTTCTTAATCAAGATGACATGTCGAACAAGATGGCCCATCATCTTTTCTCTTTATTATACTTATTATTAGAAAAAGTGCATTTAATTATTGAACGAGCCCATAGGCAATGAAAACGATTTAGCTATTATATGATGCCATTACAAATATTGATATCCTTACCAATAATACCACTGAATAATCAATCAAACTAATTAATTCCCGTTAACGGTAAGCCAAATATCGTAGGCCGTTAATATACGATGCGGATAATAGATCCGAATCGAACGCCATGATCGCTTTCTCTGCAATCTCATAAATAATTCAAAGGCATCAGAATGCAATGGGGGTATTGCAGCAGGTTCATATTTTACCAGACACCGTTGTGTGACGTAATTAATGTGCGAACGAACAACAGGCCAGCCTGGCTTTGGCATCGGCGAAACTACCGATCTCTTCTCTCATAAACTATGATTTAGAGCGGTTTATTAATTCTGCGATACACTGCGTACTTGGAGATGTTGGAGTTTTGGCAACTGTTTCTTGTTGCATTTGCTGAGTTGACCGTTGTACCTTAAGATTACATTTATTCAAGCTGAAACGTCATTACTCCTTGAACGTTAGTGAGTTCACGAGTTTTCTTTTTAAATTCTGCAGGCATATAGCCTGCCTGATTATAAGCAACTTGAACACCGAGGCTGTCATTTGATCGTTCGACCTTACTCACTCCATAAATGATGGTAAAGCTACGTTCTCTTTGGACATGGGCACTCACTACTCACCATACGAAAGCGATGCTACTAAATGTTACTGGGCTGTGTTCTTATGTAATGTATCTACTTGGATAGCTCCAAATTTTGAATAAGAGATATTGCTAGGCCCCTTTCTCTTTAAATTTCCCTTTCAATACAGGTACAGAGGTCTAGGTAGGTGACATTGTATTCAAAGACGCCGCATACTTGGCTGGTCGACTCATCCAAATGATAATGACGATGTGATGGATAGATTGTGTAATAGATGACTTGTGGCTTACACCAAACTGACAACAAAAACAACCATTCTCAGAAGGAATGAATAATGCATACCGTCTTAATTACGGGGTAAAGACAAAATGTTGATGATTACTTTTTAATCTATCCTTATACTGCCTTTGATAAAGAAATGAGGTATCAGTATTTAATCTATTGACTTGACGCTCTCTCTCTAATCCACAATCTTTGATCTCTTTCGAAACGGTACTTTTAAAGTAACTTTTTAACATGACTAGGTACATTTTTTTTTATAAGTACGTAGTTCGTTTTTGAAGAAATATTTTTTATATGAAATGATTTCCAGTTTTTGGTAATTGAAGTCGTATTTTTTTGTTAAAAAAATTTGACTGTGAAAGTCAAATCTTATCGTTTTATTTCGTTGTGTGTTGTATGGATATAATATTATTTTATTGGTAACTGGGTAACGGCCCTTATGTGAACATACACGACCAAAGCATAATTAAAAGTTAGTCCCATGAGATAACATTCTCATTTGAAATATAAGGAGAGCTTAAAGCATAAATTTAAGCTTTTCAAATTAATCTTGAATATTGTGTAGGTTAACTGTTAATATCCATGAATTTATAATCATAATAATTTTTACTGCGTGCTAAAGGCAATCAAAAAGTCTATATTAGAAGCTTAACACCAGGCAATTATTCAAGAATAGCAGAGTAGTTTCTAAGTTTGGATGAATGGATGTTTGTCTTTAACGCAGAAACTGATTCAATGGACTTTAATGAAAGTCTATATTTATATAGTCTACATATTATCATAATAACTTGCAGCCTTTAATTTATAAAGATAATAATATGTGTCTAACCTTGCACTATTACTATAGTGTTTGTTTAGATACGAGCTATTTTCATAACCATTCATTTGTTTTCCATACTATTTTACTATACTCTTTGTATTTACTAACAAGATACTTAAACTTTTAGGGTGGACATAAGCTCTAAATAGCGTGAGTCGTGAGGGAAAACTATATTCAGTATATTTACTACTAGCTTCGCCCACGACTTTGTCTGCGCAGAACAATTACTCAGAGTATTCATATATAGCCAATATCCGTCCACGAAAAATGGTCTATCTAACACTGAAATATTTTTTTTAATCGTACCAGGTATTCGGGGATTAGCGCGTTGAAGCAAACAAACAAATTCTTCAGCTTTATAAATAAATATAGATGTAGTAGAATTTTTAAATATATTGACACGATTCTTCATTGCTATAAAATTATTTGGTATTTAACCATTGGCCAAAGCTAAAACTGTGATAATTTTTGTTAACCGTCGCGATTAAGATATACTATTGTCTCGCTTTCTTCGCTAAAATAATGTTACCCATTAGCCGCAGTTACAGTGATTAAATGACCCGCTAGTGTTAGGGGAAGTAATAATGTGTGGCAAACACTACCTAAATTACGACAAATTACCTACAGTAAGCTTTATGTGTACACGTATAGGGATGAAAAATTACGTGCATAGATTTTGTCATGATACGTATGAATAACAGCCAATAGAGGATGACAGCTGAGAAATTGGCCTAGAGGATTTACTTGCTCTTTACTCTACAAATATTTGACTCCTATAGTGGAGAATAATGCTAGCAGTAGTATGAATCTTATCGCAATTTCACAATGTACTCTAAAAGTAGGCTATATTTTACCATAGATTTTTAAATAAAAACAAATTAACCTACGCTATTCCCTAAGGGATAAGTAGGGCTGCCGGAACAAACACATGGGTGTGCATTTCACCGAATATGACTAAGTGCCAACGTGATAGAGTGTGAGTCCATCGCCGCGCCGGTTCAGGCACTATACATACGTTTTTGAATTACTTTTCAGACATATGCAGGCTTCCTCATGATATTTTCCTTCACAGTAAATGACGTGAGGTGAAATTACAAATTCTAAAAACTTAAGTGCAGTTAAGTTTTTAGAATAACTCATGGTGCGGGCAGCGCGAACTTGCGTCGCTTGCGTAGCAGTCGACTGATCAAGCCCCGTGACCATAACGGCATTTTAGTTACAAATAATCATAGTTATGATTAGTAAATTGAATAAATACTAGCTGTGCCCTGCGGTCTTCTTTTCTTTTCAGACTGAGAAAAAAAATTAAAAAATGTACGTTCATTATGCATTTAGGAGCAGACAGTTCAATTTTATTTGTATGCATAGAGGATATGCTTTGTGGTACTGTCGCGATGTCTCAAGCATGAAATTTAAAACATTATTATAAATCCATTGGACCATTCGGGTCATCGGCGGAATCACAAGGAGTATAATGAAGGATGTGAGACTTCTTACAGCACCCCTTATGATTCTCATATCGGTCGTAATATTTTTTCAGTCCTTATAAATCAGTATATCTTGTATGAGCTACTTATCACGGAAAACGTGAGATGTATTGTCCCGAGGGTGATATATAGTCCGCCCCGTGACTTGTACCGTTAGGGACGCCGCCGGCGTCGTGTTTGCGTTCTTCAAATATATACGGATACCCTGTTTGCTTTGCCTGTATCGAAAAGTTTATGAACAGAAAGATTTTCAAAAGTTTTGATTTTCGATCAGCTTTGGTACTTGTTTGCTATATATTTTTATATAGCATTAATTGTGTATATTTTCCAAGTATCGCAATAATGCTGATTTCGATTTTTTTTTCGTTAGCCTTCATAGTTTGGGCTAAGCCTTTAATCCGGTTTATGTCACAGTTATGAATTTTAGGACAACACTTTATTATTGTATTTTATTTCTGCAGTATGATATTTTAAGAGTGATTTGTAATAAGTATTTAACTTATTTTTTTAAATATTCGTTTCATTATTATTATTAATCGATTTTATTGTAAATTTAGTGTTGTTTAATATTGTTCGCTTGGTGTAAAAAAAATATCAGTGCATTTTAGTATTTACTGTGTTTTTTATAATGTTCACTGGCCTATCTGAAAGTAAGTGATTACCATGCCTATGGAATGGCGAGAGTATACCGCGCTTGTTGCTGACCATGCAAAGGTCTTTACATTCTTCTTGCAGAACCCCATGCTGTGCTCGCATGGGAAAACTACGTCTAACCGCCTAGTTTACTGCTATGGTTCAACACTGAATGCTATGAGATCGTTCTAAAAACGGAATAACCAAATATGAACCGAATTTCAGTACGAATAGTGTCGTGTATACGTACGCATGTATATGTTGAACATACTCGTAAGTTATAAATCACATCACACAGCCTTCTGTGAACATTTCCCGAACGCTCCGTATTCCTGGGGGAGCAGGATTTATGTCAACGGGAAAAACTAGACGATTCCATCTGCATAAAGTGTGGGGATATTATCTGTCATTATACGAGTGTTTGTCACATGTAAACTTATATACGTTTCAGGAGCATTTCTAATACGTAAATTACACTCTTTGAGATGTTGATCGTAATAGTTTCTAAATAGTTTGATTTAAGAATGTAATAAGCGCACTTAGCAAATAACTTTAAAAAATAAAAAAAATATTTATGTACGTCAGTCTCATAAATAAAAAGAAAAAATAAATTACAAAGAAGTTTGTATTTGTTCTGCAATAATCGTCTTCCATATTTAAAAACATCTTCAAATGTAGTTTTTAAAAAGAAAAAACCCTCATATCAACTCAGAAATTCATTCATTTCCAGCCACCATGATTTATTTTCTTAAAAAGCATGTTTTTGTGTATTTATTTACAAAGTAAACAACATGTAGGCACACACGGAAGGCTTCCCACCGAATGAATAATTCATTATGATATTTTGCCGTTGGATTAAACAGGCAGTAGCGAGGTATGTTTTTACAATTATTCAGGGAATTATCATTTCCTTTGATGAGTCTTAACACACGAATCCAACTGCACCTTACTGATAAATTATGACGGAGGGAACTCGGGCGGTCACCCATCCAACTACTGGCTAGAGTTAGGGTTGCTTAACTTCGCTGGTCGAATGCGCAATAGTAACTGTGTCACGAGCTCCTCTCCTCCTCTCCTCTCGCGCTACTTTTATATAAAGATAAATACCAATCTAAGTCTACAATGTAAATGAATGTTCCTTAATCAAGGTAAGGCTTCGAACTTTTATTAACCTCAATATAAGCTGAAAGCCTGTAAGGTTAAAGTTACCATAATACCTAAATCCGTGAACGTTTTATACCAAGCTTTATAATTGTATCCAAGCGGTATCAAAGTTCCAACTCAGAACAAATTACTTCAGAGGAGCGTTGGAAGGATTAGAAAATTAACAGGGATATTGTTTGTCTACTTAACGCTTTATCTGAAGCTAAGGATGGCCAAGACACGTTCAAGTATTTTAATTTTTATATCAAAACATTTTATCTACATACATAATATGCTCACGCCTGTATTCCTGAAGGAGTAGGCAGAGGTGTTGTAATAACAACATCCACTTTTCACCGAGGATGATTATGTACCAACGTGACACATGGTGAATCTATCGTCGTTTCGGGCACTATACATACGTCATTGAATTACTTCTCTGACATATGCAGGTGCCTCACGATGATTTCTTTCACCGTAAAGCACGTGGTGTGAAATTACTGTACATAAGTTTTAAGAAAAACTTATTGGTACAGGCCTCGCTGAGATTTGAACTTGCGCCGATTGCGTAGCAGGCGACGGCTCAAACCCTAAAGTCATCTCGGCTCTCAATAACACATTTTATATTTTACTGTTTCATTTATTATTTACTCTTAATTTCGCTGAAATCGTAAATAAGATTCTTATAAAAAAAAAAATTATATGTACAACAACTGAAGGAAAAAGTCAGCGTCATGTCGTACAAGGAAGTCAAAGTGTTAGCGGACAATAGAGAGGGTTGGCGATTGCTTCACCGACAAGAGCCTAGCTCTTAAATAAATGATGATATTATATTTATTTATATTGATTGAATTAAACTTCCAATTCATACATCAGTTGTCAGTGTTCAGGGTGTGGTTTTGTATTTGTATCACATTAGGATTTATATTCTGCTAAAATCACATCTTTTGTACACATACATATATGTTATTAATAATTATTTAGTGTACCTAGTGAGTGAGTGTTTCCGTTTGTACCTGAGAACGTTGTTTTTTTTAATTTATCATAACTGATAGAGCCATCCTTAACTATCAGACAAATTATGCCAGTCACGTAGATGAACACAATACAGGATAATTTGTTTGCTTTAAAATAAATACTGGCTGTATTTTAATGCATTTGTAAAAGCATATAAAAATCATCTCGCTTTTATAATAATTATGAATGGCATAGGCAAGGCAAATATCAATCCTTTCTAAAAATTGTTTGCGGATAAAAAAATATTTTACCACAATTTTATTTTAACATTTTTTTAAAATATGATGATACAAAAATTGAGATAATTTTTATATTATTTTACGCTTTTTGCGATAACTTTATTTCATTTTTTTTTTATGTCTACAATAATGGCTGGCATTCTCGTCATACTTGTGAGCAGGTGCTGCTTGTGGGGGTCATCTCAAGCTACACAATTATATACGTAGTACCGCCTTTTAGTTTTTTATTTTTTTTTATCGAGTTATGTGCACTGGAACTGTGTCCATGGGCTTATATATTAAATTATTTTTATGATTTATATTGTATTACTCAAAATTGTAAAATTACTTTTTTGAAAAGAGTAATTACTGAGTTTCTTGCCAGGTTCTTCTCAGTAAAAGAAACCTTCCGAAACTGACGGTAGCATGTATAATACTGTGTAATCGTGTCGTTCTGACGATTTGAAAGTACTTTGTGAAAAGTCTAATAAAATAAAGATATGTTTGAATTTCGAATTTGGAATGTATCTAGGTCACTCGATATATTTTTTGAATTCATATTTGTTTTAGATTTGTATGTGCTTTTTCCAATGGTTTAATGTGCAATAGATAAAAGAATTATAAGCACAAATATTAGTTTTAGCAAACCAATATTATATTGTTATTTCTTTATTCTTATTAAGATCATAATATTATTATAATTTTAGATTTTCTTTTCCTTTTGATAGAAAATATATTTTTCTAAATAGAAATTACACCTGAGAGTCAAATTCATTAGTTCACCGTGAAGTTAGCGGGAAGAAATCCCTTCCAATTTTTATAAGCGCTGAGACTTAAACTCGATTCTGAGAACAATTTTTATATAGTTGAAAAAGTTTTACCTGTAAACGTTATCAACGTCGTTTTTGCTAAATAACTTGAAATTACGTTTAACAACTCTTGGCGAATACAATTCAACTTTAGAATACACTTAAGGCTGTAACACATTTTTAAGTGAGACGGATGAACTTGGATTTACGAGGAAAGTAATTTTAAGGCCTGTTAATCCTGTTAGTTGTGTCGTTAAGTTAACAAGGACTTATTTATTGACTAGCTGTGTTCTGCGGCTCCAATAAACACTGGAATAGTTGTTTACTTATCACATAGAGTACAATTTTGATTCGTTCAAACGAAATCACTTCTTATATTGAGTTCGGTAAAGTTTATACTTAAAACTAGCTGTGCCCCGCGATATCACCTGCATGTACCTTATTTCGTTGAACCCTTTTTTAAACTACATAAAAGTAGTCTAAGTTCTTGTAATATCAGCTATCTGACAGTGAAAGTCCCATAAAAAGCGGATCAGCCTTTTTTGAGATTACCCGGAACAGACAGACGGAGAAAAAAGAAATGGTTTTTTGATGTCAGCACATTATATACTTTCTTATACTTTTAGTGAAAAGCTATCACATGACAGTATGCATCTACATTTGATGCAGATTGTATCCTACGCGAAACTAATTTCGTAATAGAGACAATGATAACTAGTTATAAAAAGTATGGGAAGTAATATTAAAACGCTGCTACGTGCTACAGCGTAGACCCCTCTACGGCGTAGCATAGTCGTAGTCCTAGCACGCACTTCGGCACGGTCGTAGCACAGAGCAGTGTGAGCGCGGAATGCACAGAACACGTTTTGCTGCGTTTTATAATCCCGACGTGATGTGGTCCGCGGACACGTACACGTTATTTTGGAGGCTCTCTGAATATATATATGCAAGTACGCTTTGTGTGAAGTTGTACTTTAATATATGGCATTTTACTTCACGCCTGTTGGTTTAATGACAAAGGCGAGTATGGAAACACATAACTTTTAAATAATGAGCTGAGGTTATTTGTAACAAGGACAGGGGAAGTGAGATTCATACATTTTTAACCTTTACCACATACATATATGCCGACGCCTGTAGTCCTCGAAGGCTTATTCCCCGATAGCATGTATAATCCTTTTTTTTTTTTTTTTTTTTTTATTGACGAGGGGGAAACCTTCAAAAGGTCCCCGACCGCCCTGGGAGAGGCAGATCGGGGTATGTGGGATTTTTACCGCACTAAAACCCCCCCGGTGGCCATCCTCAGTGTTCAGGGGGGACTCCGGGTACTCTGATAGATCGCACCGGTGTCCCCCCACACTTTGCCGGGGCACATCCCCGGGGCAGCTGAGTCGCCGCCCCTAGAGACCTCGCTGTGCAAGGCAGCGCGAGCCACATCGCGCTGCCACCTTCCCGGGCCCGCGGCTCAGTGGTCAAAGCTCCCACCCCGACCACCGCCAGCAGGCCCTCCGGCCCCCTTTTAGTCGCCTCTTACGACAGGCAGGGGGTACCATAGCCAAATTCTTAGACCCTGGCTATTGGGTGGACGGTCCGGGGCGTGCGTTGCCTCCGCCCCGCCGTCGCCGTCGTCTCCGAGAGGGATCGGCTCTCTCCCGATCCCGCTCGGAGGCCTCCTTCTGGGACATTACTGTCTCGCAGAAGGAGACTACGGCCCTCCATGCCTCTCTGTCTGCCAGCATAGCCGTCACTACGCGTGGCAGAGAGAGGTCCTGCCCGATCCTGGTGACCAGGATTCGCCGTTCCGAGCTCCACGCTGGGCACTGCTCCAGCGTGTGCTGTGCGGAATCCCGGTCACTGCCGCAATGGTGGCATTGCGTCGTCGGTTCGCGACCGATCCGATTCAGGTACTCTCCGAAACACCCGTGTCCGGTGAGTACCTGCGTCAGCCGGAAGGTGACGTGGTCCTTCCTCTTTAGCCAGGGCCCGAGGCTCGGCAAAATTGCACCGACAGCGCGTTGGCGGGCGTTCTGCGGCTCACAGAGCCGCTCCCGCCACGTTACGAGCGCATGTCGGTGCTCCTGCCTTCTCACTTCAGCCGCATTTGGAGGCGCAGTTCCGTCCGCCCGGCGGAGACGGTCGTAAAAGCATGTATAATCCTGTGTTATTGTGTCATTCTGACGATTTGAAAGTACTTTGTATAAAGTCTAATCGAATAAAGATATATTTGAGTTTGAGTTTGATATCCAGAGCCCATCGATTTTGAAAAATAAACTTCCATACAATAATTCCCGCGACCTCCTCGACAATTTAATGGTTTGATGTCGTGAGAAATCATTTGTATACCAAAACAAAGCCAAGGAGGTGGTAGTAATGAAATCAGGAATGTCTGGGAACATGGGGTAGACCGAGGTGTTATAATAATAACACCCACTTTTGATGATAATTAAGTGCAAACATGACGGATGGTGAGTCTAACGCCGTCTCAGGCACTAGATATACGTCTTTGAATTACTTCTCAGACATATGCAGGTTTCCTCACGATGTTTTCCCTCGCCGTAAAGCACGTGGTGTGATATAATAGGCATGTTTCCACTAAGAACAAATAGAATGGATTAAATGGTCTAAAATTGTATTTCTGTATTTAGATAAAGAAAAATAAATTAATTCAATGAAATATTAAAAGATTGTTCATATTTTCACGAAAGAAGTTATGGAAATTTAAGCATTAAGTCACGTGACATTGAACACCAATCAGGAAGCGTTACGTCAACCTGTGTAAGGCATAGTGCCTAACAGCTGTTGTAGGGACAGCGATTCTTTCCAAAAAAGATCGATTTTTAAATTGATTCGAAACGTAACTTGATGAATCAATTCATAAAAAAATCGAGGTCAAAAAGATCGATTTCTTAAAAATCGATTTTTTTCACGAGTCTGCATTACAAGAGACCATAATAAGCGGTCACTTAGTATTACAATCAGGGATTTTTTTTAGTTTAAGAAATTCGATGATCACAATCATTTTTATAACCATATGAAAGTATCAGGTAAAAAAGAAAAATACTGATTTCAAATTTTAATTCTAAAACTACTGAATGGATGAAAATCGTGTCGTGAATAGAGAAAATCGAGTGTCGATTCTCTAGGGTGAAATATCGATTCACTGAATTGATTCAGTTTTCCATATCGATTTAAAAAATCGATTTTTTTGGCTCGAAAAATCGATTCTTCGATTAATAGATCTCAGATCGCCATCCCTAAGCTGTTGTGTTGAAATTTTCTTAGATAAGAGCGTCAGTAATTGTTTCATGGTTTTATCTTTTGGGACAAATATAAATAATTTGTTTGGCGTTTTAATGCTTGTGCTTTTACACTGGGGCACCATACAGTACTTATAATACGACGGTTTCATTTTTTATCACGAAATATCAACAATCGCCATACACGATCAGCTGTTTTGCCCACGCCTTGACGTCACACACGACGCCATGACATTACCGAGCGTTTTCGAGGGAAATTTAATTTCATTTCTTTAAATGCGAAATACAAATTGAAAATCGATATATTTTCAAAAAATTAATTTTTTTCCTTGCATAATGGATACTAAGGTATATGAATTAGCAATAAATCAAATTTAGGCAACTAGCCTATTGCACACACATATTAAAAAAACTCATTGGTACAGGCTTATGTCGACTTGTGGTTTATGTCGACGCGGTGATGTGTGACGGCGGCAGTGAAATACTCGCTCTAGGCTCTAATGGTAGTCTTTGATATCTACTACTGCGATCGTTTATACTAAAGTGGTAACTAAAGTGAGTACAGGAATCTGGGAATCATTCCCACATTGCACTTAGTTAATCGATCGATGACATCGAGTTGAACGCCAACACGGTTACATTTAATTCGATACACTCGCATAATTGGTGACATCACCCGTGAATACTGCGAATATTAAATTACCCGTGCAAAGAGCAGGTACGCTGGGAGGGAAACAGGTATACTTAACGATTAATTTATCAATTATGGCTGCTTCATGATTCAATTTTGGAACAAAGGCTCTTAGTAAGAAGGCTCGTTTTTCCTTTTTATTTCGTCGTGTATTTTTAAGCGTCAGGGTTAAATTCAGGGGCAGTAATAAAAAAAAAAATTTTTAAACTAATTATTTTTATTACATACTTACATACCATGCCTCGGGGAGCGCGTTAAACATTTAATGCCAATTTAACATCTTTGGCAATCGTTACAGGTCAGTCAGAGGCCTAAGAAAGTCTGACAACTGGTTTAATCCAGATTGCCGTTTTTCTTCGAAAAAGGGGTTACGGAGGTCAGATGGCATTCGCTTCGTATAAAAATTAGGTGATCAGTCACTACTAATTAAAATCTACACATTTTATATTTTGTACATACATATAAGATAAATAAAATTTTAGGGTTGCAATTTCAAATAAACTGTTTTCACTGAATCCGTACGAAAGTTCCCGTTTGTCTATCTGTTTGTTCCGGTTAAGTCTTTGAAACGTCTGGACCAATTTGTGTGGATCTTTTACTGGCAGATTGTTGATTTTATTAGTAGTAACTTAGAGCTAATTTTATTTAAAATAAATAATTAGGATTCCACGAAATAACGCAACCCATGAAATTAAAACTACGCGAGTGAAACCGCGGGGCACAATCTAGAGTAAAGTTACATTTTATTTAAATTGAGAGCATTTTATTGCATATGACTAAAGGTTCTGTAATCAATAAAAGATAAATATTATGAAGCAACCAAAAACGAAGAATCTTCCGAAACGACCATCATTATAATTGAATTCCATGAAAATATCACACTCTTAAAAGCTTTCAGTTCGTGTCAGATAAATTAATTATAATTTCAGTCGATATGCAGCCAATGCTAATGGTTCCTTATATAATTCGAAAGCCTTCGATAATTACATCAAGTGCTATTAATTTCACGTTCCATTCGATCTTAGGCTCGATACCGGTGGTATGCATACCATTATACGTCTACAGGTACAATAGCCTTAATTGGAACCTATTATTAGTTCGGGTTGATATGTTAATTTAATAGATAAGAGATTGAGTTACTAGTAAGAAGCTTCAGTCCACGGCGTCGCTCGCGTTTTATTTGAGACTAGTTGTGCCTCGCAGTTTCACCCAAAATTCTAAAAATAAATATTTCATGTAGGTTCTATATATGCATTTAGTTAAGAGCTGTTTATTTGGAATTACAAACAGCCACTTTAATTTTATTTATCTGTATGTATAGATGATAGTTTAGTAAAAGTACCGTCGGCTCGTGCTCTCGTCTTAAGCTCTTGTCTTCCCAGAAGTCTCTGATGGAGAAGAAACAGGTTTCGTAAAACCCAATTTTCACCAAAATTTATAAGACGAGCGGTTTAGCCTGATATATTTTTTGTTGATACATAAGTCAGTCGATCAATCAGTCAGACAATCAGATACACTGTGAATTCTATGGGAATATATGTCATTCCACAATTAGAGTATTCAGTTCATTTTTATCGCTTAGTTCTACGAAAAACAAAGTAACATAGTTTAACTGGAAAATCTGGTTATTTTACTACCTTGAATGCAATTACAGTTGAAAAAAAACATGACAAAGTAAAAAATTCCCCCTTTACCTAAGTTAATGAAGCTGGTGCGACCAAAGAGCATTCATAAGGCAAATAAAAAGGTAACCATTAAAACACGAAAGGGTATTTACGTTGCAAATTTATTCGGAACGATCTGAAATTTAAATTTGCTCCCGTCAAAGTTTCTTCTTCAGTATTCATATGTACTCGTGATTGCTTTATGTCTTAAGCCCCAAGGCGAACATGCCATATCTTTGAAGAACAAAATCCGTAATTGGTCGTTACTTCTTACTAAATGTCTAGCGCGTTATTCACTAAGGTTTTTCAGCATCGAACTCGAGCAGCGACGAGCGTTGGTTACAATCATAGGAAATTGATACATAACTTACACAGGATAAGGTTCAATTTGATATTTGTAGGCTTTTAGGCTTTGCTCGCGTGTTATATTCTACAGTGATCCGTAATTGAACTCGCATACTAATATAGTTATTATTATCAATGATCATGAAGTAAAATAATTTTAAAACTCGGCCCAAATATTTTGTGTTTATTCATTACAAACAAAATTTTGGTTTTTCCCATACATTTTTTTATTACCTCTTTCGTAAATTTATCCAGTTCAACGAAGGATATATCAATACATATATACAGATAAATACAATTGATATGTCTGTTTGTAATTCCAAAATAACAGCCTTTTAATAAATAAATATGAGCATTTATACGGTACTGCCAAAAAAAACAAAATTCAAAATTTTTTCTCCGTCCGTCTGTCAGTCTGCCTGTCTTTTTGTTTGTTCCGGCTAATCTCCAAAACGGCTGGACCGATGTTACCAGGACTTTCACTGGCAGATAGCTAATGTTACAAGGAGTAACTTAGGTTTTAGGTTACTTTTATTTATAACACCCTTGAAATTAAATCTATGCGGATAAAACCGCGGGTGCCCAAGTTATATATAATATTAGAAATTAAAAAAAAATAATTAAGTATACTTTTATTTAAATTTGTTAGCTATAAGAAATGGTTCAACCATTTTCTAGTATTTCAACTATTCTATTGAAAACAACTCCTGATTGATGTTAAGCAATTTAAGAGTTAGCTCGGCTAAGTCGCCGCAGTAAGTAATTATATTTTCTTGCTTGCTCTGTGTGCGGTTCTGACTAAGTGGTATAAATGATAGTCGACTGCAAAGTGTGGATAATGAAAATGAAAATGATTTATTCAGCTGAGGTCCCGGTAAGGCACTTAATATGTACGTTGAGAAAATTACCAAGGGTTCGGAAACTAGAATCCTGAGAAGAACATTCAAATTAAAAATGTAGGCTTCATGATAATTTGAATTTAAGGTGTAATTTCTTTTTTCTAATATTATCTTCCTATGTTAATACTATTAATATCATACCTACAGATCTTTTCAGAAAGATCCCTGAAGGGGTTTGACTAGTGACAACGTGACAGCTATCACGTGTTGAAACTGATTCTTAGAAAAAAGCACGTGTCCTCACGATTTCTTCCTACATTATGACGTGATTTGACATCGCTACGATAAAATACATACATACATATGCTCATGCCTGTATTCCCCGAAGGGGTAGGCAGAGGTGTTGTAATAAAAATACCCAATTTTCACCGAAGATGATTCAGTGCTAATGTGACAGATGATGAGTCCGATGCCATCCCTGGCACTAAACGTACGTCTTTGTATTACTTCTCAGACATATGAGGTTTCTTCACGATGTTTTCCTTCACCGTAAAGCACGTGGTGTTAAATCAATGCACATATTTTTTTAGGAAAACTTATTGTTACAGGCCCCGCTTCACTAAAGTATCGCTTTCATAGAGGTGAGGTTTCACGGTGATGTGAATTTCAGTTACCATTATGTACATACTACTTGTACTAAATTAAATGTTTACAATCATGCATCAAACTACAATGTAAAAATGAAATATTTTTTTTAATGTCGACAATATGAATTGGGATTTGTATTTGTATAAATCCAGATTCATATTGTACCCGCCGAAATGTATTCATAAAGTTGTAATCCCCAACCCACGGGTGCGATGAATATTAAAATTATATTTTTTTTCAAGTATTTTTTGTGCAAAGAAGTCTCCAAACCATTCAGGCTATTGCACATGATATCCTAATATACGCCATATTATACAATGTGCCTCACATTGTAAGACAGCTGTATAGCTAAATAATATACAACTAAGTTAAGCATGAATTATAGATACCAGAAAACGGATATAAAATAATTTGTTAGTATACACCTGTTTTGATAAATATAATAAACTTATGAATTCATACTATACACGCGGACTCAAAACAAATACAAAAATTTGTGTTTTTTATACGATAAAATGTTGATGCGGGAATCAGGCCCATGACTTGTGGTGCACTAACCACTAAAACTCCCCCGGTGGCCATCCTCAGTGCTCAGGGGGGATTCCGGGTACTCTGATAGATCGCACCGGTGTCCCCCCACAGGATCAACGGTACCGTCTTTATAAATCTGTCTATCGTGGTAATAAGCACTAAAGGTTGGGCCCCAAGTCTAAAGATCTAAGCTAGAATGGCCTTGTATAGCGGCCTATGAGGGCGTCGGTTGTAGTGGTTACATTATTATTCAATAAACATATTTTATGAAAAACTATTTTGTTTCTATTCCGTTCGCTGTTCGCAGACAATTACCTTTTGTGACGTCTATTAAAGTGAAGCAACACAATTATATAATTATATTGTACCACAGAGCTGTTGTAACTAAATGCTGTCTTCATAATTAGACAGGCGAGGTGCGTTAAATAATAATTAGCAATGCAAATTTAAATGATAATTTAATATTGACGAAATTAACTTTTGTTTTTTAATTTACAGTTCAATTCCCAATGTCACCCGCAGGTCGTTTGTTTAATTAGTTGAAGTAGCTACAAAAAACTCAAGAGATTTGCGGCTAAAAGAGATTTGCAATCTGTAATATATGTGTAATGCAGCATATGAGACCTGGGTGTCAAAGCTCAGAAGTTCTTAATACGCGCTGCTTAAGCTGATGATGGTAGGTCCCCTGATAAACCGGAATAATATGTACTTATATACATTCAAAGACGTCACGCTGTCACGTGTGTTACGTTGTCATGTAATCGTCTTTTGGGAACCTTTTGAGAAGGCGTGAAGAAATGAAAGAATAAATGTATTATTTCTTCCACGAATATTGAGATAAAGTGTAATGTAGCTGTTGACATTTGAATACACAAACTGCGCAAATGAAACGTGAAATGTTCGTTTTGAAAGGAGTTAAATTTGAATTTGCTTACGTTAATGGAGTGAAGTTTGGCAATTTGGTGTTTGTCTCTAATGGATTTTTAGCGGAAATTATGAACCAATGCCTACTTACGGCTGTCGTAATTTGGTTTAGATTGGGAATTGGCTATAAACCTTTATAATGGAAACGAATGAGATTTAGAGTTTTGTTATTGCGCGCTTTTAAGCCTTTTGGCACGATGTAATCACTTAATCTCTTTGAGTAGATTCTACGTGATTAGCAGAAAAGACAGTGACAACAAAATCTATCTAAGATTGGGACTCTGTCAATTGTTTTATTAGTTTATATTTTTGCAGTATTCAATTTAAAGACGAATTGATTCGGGAATTATGAATACTTACTAATTAATATTAATCGTTTACATTTGGAAAGCTACAAAATACTAGTCCATTTTGTGATATGGCATTTTAGTATAACATACTAACTGATACTATTAGAATACATACACTCTCCAACATATTGCAGGTCGGAATAACACAGTTAACAAGATTACTCTAAGCTTACCTACATTTAATAGGAAAGTAATTGTTTTATCAGAAGGGACGGAGTGAAGTAGGCAAACGTTGGTAGCCAGCCGAATATGATTTAGTTCAGAAATATTTATATTATGTTATTATCTAGTATTGGCCGAGCCTAAGCAAACTTCTCTAATACTAAGTAAACTAACTGGACGAACCCTCAGAGAATTACCTTTCCCTTAAAGAAAACTTGCCAACTCTTATTGCCTTTTTCGTTTGAAAGCCGAAGGGCGACGAAAAGGGACGCTTTCCTTTGTATATACAAATTTATTTTATGAGTATTTTTAAAGCTAGTCACGTGATATTGTGTTTTGCAATAAGTTACACGTTTTAATATAATACCGAATATTAGTTCTGGGGGCCAACTATGCTCGTTTAAGCAGCGTGTATTAAGAACTTCTTAGCTTTGTCGTTGAATTTTACGGTACTAATTTGAAATGTCAAAGCTAAGAAGTTCTTAATACACTTTGATAATACCGATAATGGTAGACCCGTTGTATGTACACAACAGGTTTTAGCTCATCAATATCAACATTTCTATGATCTGCTAAAGGCAGATACCAAACCCAATGTAAACTAAATCCAATTTTAACGGAACTTTCACTGGTAGATGGCAGATCAGCGGGGCACAGCTAGTATCTAAAATGTACGTTCTATTTATGAATATTCAGTATACATTCAGATATGCAATCAAAACATTGAGCCAGATATACAACGTCTTTTCTTTACAATATTCTGTTTTCGTTTAATACAAATGGTAAAGCGAATGATCTTGGTAAATTTCAATAAAGGTAACTAGCTAATAACTACTGCACAACTAGACAGAACTCTTGGTAAACTTTGAAGTCCACGATCCGAACATCTTAGGTTTTAGTACATTGGAATAGTTTGCTACTTATACGGGGATACTCTTAAAGAATTTGAGACCAACAAAGACTTTAGTCTCAAATATCGAGTCGTTAAAGTACATTAGTTTCAGTTGAATGCGTCTGCATTTCCAACTCTTAGAAATTAAGTTATCGATTTGGTCCTTACTGGCAATGTGGTTTGAGTTGCCTGGAGTTGGTTGGAATTCGGATATTGGGCAACCCGCCCTGTGTCAGTAAGTTTTTTGCAAGGTATGCGGTGAAGAAAAACTCGAGAATAGTTGTTTGGTGCTGTTTAATAAGAAATTTAACCATGTAAGTAAAATCATGTCCAAGTGATGGCGAGATATACTCATGTTTTTACAAGTGCTCAAATGCTGCAATAGCCGCTTACTATTATAATTGTGGGGAGAGCGGGTGATCATGCAAAGGGAAGATCTCAGCCAGTCACGTGTCATGCCTGAGGAACCGCAGATCCCTCCAACTGTTCTAGTTGGAAACTTGTATATGTACTGCAATGCGCTCAAAAACACTTATTGCGCGATTTAGGTTCTCGTGTATTTGTGCTCAAACTTTGCAATTGTTAGTGAGTAGCACCATCTATGTAGCGAGTGCAGAAACGCTGTGCTACACCATCATGTGAATCGGGGGCTAATTTCAAACGTTGCTAACTTTGGTGTTTAAAAAAACATCCATCTCACCTCTGCTTAAGATTATGGAAAAAACCATAATGTTATATTAATATCTTTGCTCGTTGAGGAAGTTAAAATCACGAAAGAATTATACCAACACTTCGTAAAAACTTAGAGGCCTAAAATAATTGAATTTATATTTATTATTCAATTTGTTGGTACAGCGATTCCTTTTTTATAAGATGGGCAATGCGTGATTGATACTCTATTATTTGTGTTCATAGGCCGCAGTAACCGCTTACCATCAGGCGGACTGTACGCTTGTTTGCCATTGTATAAAGAAGAAAAAAATAAAGAATGCTTGTGTAGGCGTTACTTAACATTATTCCTTAGTCGATATCCATTCAGTTTGGAACAGAAGTCCTCGAAGCCACAAACACCAATACAAGGGTCGTGAAGGTTTGATTTATTCAAACGGGATATTGTTTAACCCATTCACTTTTGTTACGACATGCCACAGGGTAGCGTTTATTACACTCCAACACGAATGTGAAGGATGCTGACAACCAATATAGCTAGTTCGCCTTATGACCGCTGTAAATCACTTTTACTCACTTGACCCAAACGAGACCGATAGCAAGGGAACATTAAAAGGGTTTGATTTATACCAGAACTTAGCACATTGTCGCCAGCTGTTGCTGAATGTACGCCGTGAAGTGCTTTATTATAAAGGTGGACTGGACTTTTCCCTTGTTTGATGTAGTGCTCGGAATTCAGCGCTCATTTACTTTGCTTAACTACGGGTGGGTTTAATGTTCTGCTATTAACAAACTGCCTCTATAATCAGTGTAGTATTACATTATTTTAAAAATAGCAAACATTTTGGACACGTTTTAATATTTATTACAACGATGCCTATAAGTATATTATAATGCAAATAAGCATCCTTGCAAATTAAAATTATATTTATTGTTTAAATGTTTTTTTTAATTTGGTTGATATGAAATGGTGCCCTGTTAAGACACTTATGCACGTCGAAGAACTGACCACCGATTCAGAAACTACCCGTCCATTAATTACATTTCATTACATGAAAAAGAATTAATATATTTACATTAAATAACTAGCTGTGCCCCGCAGTTTCACCCGCGTAGATTTAGTTTCATCCTTATTGTCACGTAACACTAATATTTTTAATAAATAAAAAGCCTAAGTTTCTCCTTGAAACATCAGCTACCTGCCAGTGAAAGTCCCGTTATAATCGGTCCAGCCGTTTCAGAGATTACCCGGATCAAACGGACAAATAGAAATACAGACAGACAGACGGAGAAAAAAAATTAAACATGGTTTCTTAGTGTCAGTAGCGTGTATACTTTCATGTGCAATTAGTGAAAAGCTATTATTTTGGAACGACAAGCAGACACTTCAATTTTATTTAACCGTATAGATGTATAGATATAGATATAGATGTATAGATTGATTAATCTATTTCTTGAATATTTTTTTTAAACGAATACTTACTCGTAATGTACAGTATCGTCCTTGGAATTGAAAAGTCAACCGAATTCAATTAAGTCATAAGACTTAAATAAGACCGCAACTAAAACTCTCATGCACGCAAAATATGCATAAAGCGCTTGTTAATTATGGCAGAGAAAATTACTTGGTTCAGACGGTCCACGCTAGAGCGAGGATATTAAGCCATGTAAGCAACGCTCCTTTTACACGCGACAGGTAATTCCAGACTGGGTGCAAAAACATAATTACCGCCGTTATGCGATCGTGTTAACTATCAATTACAAACCCTATGTGACTTTAATTAAGACTCATATTGCTATTTATCGGTGTAATTCGAATATACTTAATGACTTTAGCAGAAAGAATGGGCTATTTTTACGTATAGCATGGTGTTCGAGAATGTCGTCGGAAAAATACGCTGGTCTTTTTAGGGGTTCCCTCGGTGGAAGGAAGCCTTAAAGCTTAATGAAGATAACAGCTCTTATATTAGATAATGCTTGGTTTGCGGAAGTGGTTTATGGAAAAAGCAATGGGAAAATAATGTGTAATAACGTGTTTTCCTTGAAGATAAAAAGCTATAGATAAAAATGTTCAGGTAAAGTCCTTTGAGTTTAATCAAACGCCTGAATATAATGTTTTATAATTATGAAATGCCCTCAAAAAAAATATTATAAAAAATGCATTATGTGTCGGTCAAAAACGCTACAAAAATATATGATGGATATACTTTTTACCCGACTATTGTGATGCAAGACACTTACAATTTTTACTTTTAATAGCAGGTACTGTAAAAAATTTCATGGAACGATTTTACGTTACTTCAAATCTGAATTCAATTAATCATAGACAGACTCAAACAAATGACTATTGAAAGGTATTCGTTCTTAACTTGTAACGGTAAATATACATACCTATACGTATTATACCTATTGCAATTGCAAATTGATAATCTTAACTAACCTAGTGTGTGATAAGAAGGAAATTAATTTAAAGTGCAATCATTAGTAGCCGCCTGAAAGTGTTGGGGTACCAGGCCTGTCTCGTTACGAGAGTAAAAGGTCTACAGTCTAACAACCCCATTAAGAGCGATATTGTCCTTTCAATTGGGGTTCATATGTAAATAGCGGCACTGGCTCATTTACCCTAGTTCAGTCTTAAGAAAGTTATGTACTGTTTTGAAAAGAAAGAGAGAGAATACTACAGAGCTATTTTAGTTGGCATACTTCGTGTTTGTTCATGCGTATACCCTCTGTGTACATAAGTTAGCTTGGAGTTATTTAATACGTTATGATTTTATATTTAACCAATGTGGTATTAACTGGTCATACTAGACTCACACTTTATTAAGGCTTTGAATCTTGAAGGCAATCTTTTGAAACTTACTTTATCTTTTATAATCTCGTGTAATAATGGTTAAGTCCAGTTCGAATCTCGTTCAACAGGGCAACCATTTTATGTGCTGAGCATTTCAGTTTGCAGTGAGTATAGTTTGGTACAATCAGTACTTCTGAGTCTAATGTCCACCCGGCAGGAGTCAGGCTTAGAAAGCAGCGGGAGGTTACAAATCTCTAAGAAGCAATGTACTCACAGTGCAACATTCGCTTAGTAAAGGACTAGATGGAATTGTGTTCTGCTTTATAATGTACCATTTTCTTAAATATATTTACATATTTTTATCGTTACTAAAAATTTAAGATCGAGAGAAGTCAGGGCAAGTCAGCTAGTTAATTAGGTGTCGAGGTTAAAACCCACGGACGCGTTCAACTTTTAAACTTCTGAATTCTTAAACATTCATTATCGTTGTTTGCAATAAACGTTCCACCGAGCTGCCAACTCTAAGCTTAATAATATAGTATTAAACTGTCAACTCCCGTAGAAATGCATTATTGATTAGCTTAGTTTCAGTATCGGTTTTGCGTACATCTACTTATCTCGCTACAAGCTGAAGTTTGTGCTGCTTGTGTAAAGTAGAGGCAAACTTTATAAGGCTACGCGCGACACTGTCGGTATTGTGTCCATATTGGTTTTAGAGTTGAAAATTGAAGAGCACCCTCTCTAACATTCTTTAGACTTGACAACTAAGGCAACGCGTCGAGTGCCAAATTAGTGTCGGAGAAACACCCTTATGTTAACGAATTAGGACCCTAAGAATAAATAAACTTTTACCACTTTGGTAGTACCATTACTTCTATCAAATTGCCAAATATTTCTTAATATTATGGTCCTGAAAAATACTGTAAGACCGGACGATTTTTATTTTTGCATTCCGTGCAGTTGTTTTGCAAACGAGTAACTCAATTTTATGGTATACAGAATATCATGAATTCCCATCTGAGCGTTATTTCGCTTTATCTAGGGGTCTTACATATAAAAATTTCTCCTTGTCTAGATTCATCAATCTCTCCATAATATAAATGACTTGTTTCAAACACTCTTTCCGTTTCCATCATTGATGATTTTTCATGATGTGATGAATTCAATCCGAACTAGTTGGTACGGCGCGTTGGTTTGTTGGTATGTTAACAATTGTTGTGTGCGCATACATTATACAGGGGGGAATATGTATGTCCTAATTATGTAGTTCAAACGGCTCATGATTATTTATAAATACGTAATGTATTTTAATTCTTTACAGCGTCAAACATAAAAAGTGAGGGTGCTTAGAAAATACATGGCCATTTCATTATTATGTATGTAGGCCACATAAAAAGAGAATATTTTTTATTGCCGTGTGTTTTCCTCCTTTAAGAGGACATGAAATAAGGATGTATTCAAAGTGAAACATTTTAGGTAAATTTATGAGGGTTATAAATCAAAGGAACTGCATTACGGCTGGGTCAAGTTTATGTTTTGATACAAGCGGCTTATTTCGATTCCTTTCCTTTATATAAATACACTGTATAATATAATTATTATACTTTGATATTAAGTCGCTTAGTTATAGACTGGATACCAAGACGGACTCGACGGAGCGTGTGACGACAGCCAGTGAGATGGGCAGAAGATAGAGTGCAAGTAGTTGGAAAAATCTGAACTCAGATGGTTCAAGACCGAAATTTGTGGCGTGCATACGAGAAGACTTACTTATACTCAACAAAAAGTGATGACGTTTTGAAAAAGAGAAAAACGGAGAAGATATTCCGTCAACTTAAAAGAGGGAAAAGGTATTCTATTCGTTGCTCTTATGGGTTGTAATTTTTTCCGATTGCTGTAAATTAATGATTTTTTTTAGTATGTTGATACTAACGTCCGCTAAACATATAATATCACACTAACATCACTATGCATTCAAGTTAATATACTGCGCAAAAAATCAACATACAATATGTTACGTTACTCCCACTTTAAAAATGGAAATGAAAATAATGAATTCGGTTTAGGTACTGGTAAGGCACTTATGAACGTCGAAGAATTAACCACCGGTTCGGAAACTAACCTTCTGACAAGATCCGCAGTGAAAGACAAACTTTCCGTTATTTTTGAAAGAAGATAGGTTCATTTTATAGCGTATTGCAGAGAGCATTCCATCACAGAGTAACAATAAACAATCCTAGAAATGATGACTTGCTGTGTAAGCAAGACGGTCTGTGGCTAAGCTGCAATCGATCGAACTAACGACGCTACTTCGTCAGCAATGGCGTTGGCTATTTGTTACAGAAGGATTTGAATACGAAGATAACACATTGCGAAATATGAATGCATTGAAATTTAAATACTAACCGCATTTGGAATATAGTAGTTAGGATGCAATTAAATACGAATGAGCGACTGTAATTTAGATGGAGAAGAATTAAGTGCTCATGTATGATATAAAACTGAGTATAAAATAATCAGTCTATTAATAATTATGTACGTCTTCATCGTCTGATCACGCTAATACGGTTATTAACAGTGTATAAAAAGGTTATGAAACCTTGATAATTATTCGAACCCACCGCACCCAGTACCATAAAATAATGCAAGTACATACTTACTTATCAAATAGAATACAAAAGTTAATAGTTAATAGAATACAATACGTCTCGGAAAATGTATGTATTGCCGTAAAATTGGGATTGTATGCTTGAACAGTGTATGAGTTAAAGTCAAAAGCTTTAGACGTCGACCTCAAATATTTACTTCCTGATAAAACAAAGAAAAAAGAGTATACTTAATGTGATGAAGAATACTTTAAGAACATAAGTTTCTATTAAGCATTTCCTCCAAAAATCCCTCAGGCTCAGAGCGCGCATACTGTGCAATATATTTATTTAGCAAACAAAGTTTTATGAAGCCATTAATACAGCAGTTAGTTGTTCGTGAGCAATGCACAGAACTTTACAATTGCTGAGTCGGTATCTGCATATTTACATTGCGGAAAGGAGTTGGTTTAGTTAACTCCGGGAACAAGAGGTAAGTATTCGGGGCCACTCATTTTGTCGAGCCGACATCCATAATGCTCATGTAACATTCATTATAAGCCGCTCTGGTACGTACGTTCAAATATTACACCGGGTGTTACGTGTCCCCAATGAGATTTCTACTTACCTCGTGCTCAGCGAGGAGATTTCATAATAACTTTTTTCATAATACCTTTAACGAAAGTATCGCGTCATTTTGCGCTCATTATCGTGAGCGATATAATATTAATAATGTTACGTAGAAAAAAGATTTTAGACTTTCAGTTCATTCGACGTCGAATGTCTGCATGTTTGGGTTAAAGCTAAATTTAACTCGAGATTGGTCTTAGCGTGATAGCCTAGTCCTTTTTCGATAAATGGGCTATTTAATAATGAAATAATGTTATTAAAATCAGACCAGGTACCTTCTGAGATAAATAAGCGCGTTCAAGCACACAAAAAAACTCTTCAGCTTTGTATAGAAGTATAGATTATTTGGATTATATACGCTAAAATCATGTGGAAAAAAAGTGTACGAGAACTTATAACACAATGTATTTTAAAGCAAAAACACCATTTAATACTTTTCATATAGAAAAGCAGCGCTGTAACTAGTTTTATTAAAGTCGATCAGAAATATGCTACCTCAAACCTTTCCAGCTTATTGGCTGGCAAGTAAAGTCTAGATCCTATATCCGAGTATTAACCGGACTTGCTACGTCAACCGTAACCACTTGCTACGATATATCCGCGTCTAGTTCCGACAAAACGCGGATATTTTTATCTGAGAAACAATTTTCGTAATTCCGGACGGGTTCTTCAACATGCTTAGAATAACAATTTTACAATCTGCCGTTGTCACGTATTTGCCACTCGTTGGACCCCCGAAGGAGAAAAGTAATCATTTCTGGCAATCGGGATGTCTAAATTTATATTCAGATACCGTCAATTTAAATGTTTGACTTTTTAAATCAAAATAATACCGCCCTCTTTGAGCTCAATTAATTACATTGGGCAATTTAAGACTCAAAAACCCAATTACTTTTAATGAAAGTTTCGTTAATTTAAATCAAGACGTTAATTATTACTAGAAGTAATAGAAAATTATATGGAATTAGCTCTGCCTCGCGGTTTCACGCGCTAAGAGCCTTAATTTCATAGGTGGCGGGGAAAGCCTAATTATTTTTTTTAATCAAAAGTAGCCTATCTTACTCCTTGTTACACTAGCTATCTGCCAGTGAAAATCACATTAAAATCAAAACCGGTTGGATCGATTTTAATAATTTTACAGATAATTATTTAATGTGTTTTTTTATGTAAGTATAATCGAATAGTGAAAAGCTGCTAATTTAAAATGACTACGAGAGCCGATATTATTTATCTGTATTTAAATCCTGAATCTTGAATGAAATGTTATTGAAAGGTGAATCGGTTTGAATTAATCCATACACACACATATAAAGAGGAAATATGTCGGAAAATATGTTCGGAGCATTTTTTAATCAAATCGGAAACGTATCTACATCAGATACCCTTTTGCTTTGATGTTGAGAGTTACAAAAACCATTAATTAAAACAGAAAGCTCACAAGAGATCCAATACGTTGCTTTATTCGTATTTCGACTCTGCAACCGTTGTAAAATATCTGAGCGTCATTTTGATGAAACCTGACGGACGGTACCTATTTTGTTTACAATGCAGAATAATGCTTCATACTTTTTTATTCTTGCAATAATACTTATATTTTTGGTGTTATAACTAACTGTGATACGCGAATTCGTCCGCGCAGATTTAATTTAATGTCTGACTCGCGGAACCATGACGTTTTTTATATATGAGATGATATTTTATATAAAAGCTTAAGTTACTCCTTGTAATGTTAGCTATCTGCCAGTGAAAGTTTCGTTGAAATTTGTCCAGTCGTTTTGGAGACAGATACATACGGGCAGACAGAGAGATAGAATATTTTTTTTTGTGAGTGCCGTATGATTGTACTTTCTTTCTCGTACTTATATGCATTTAGTGAAAAGCTGTTTTTATGGAATTACAAACGGACGTCACTTCAATTTTATTTATCTGTATGTATGTATGAACGTTATTGTTAGAGTATACTCGTAATATAATTTTAAATTTCACAAGAATTTTTGAAATATAACTTAATTTATTTTAAGGTATGCACGATATTGTACAATCGTACGTGAAATAGTTACTTTGGGCTAACGCTAACTTCAATCAACTCCCGACTGGTCTTAGCGTGATGATATATAAGCTACGTGATACATGGGCTGTCTACTACTGAAAGATTAAAAAGATTAGCTTTATATTCATGTACAGATTTTGATAAAAGAAACGCTCGTTGAAAGGTAATCAATAAATTAGTGACTTTTTTGCTTATAAGTTCAGATATGATAAGTATACTAGTAAAATAACTTTCAATTTAATAACAGTACTTAAAAAGTTCTAGTATTTCACATGATGAGTGCTCCGACAAATGTGGGATACATTTTGTCGTAGCACTCGTAGCAAATGGACTACGCATCGTAGCACAAACGCTACGAGCTACGCGCTTCAACAAATACCCATCAAATAAACCAACCCACTCCTATCAATGTCAAACATTTCTGTAGACATTTTTGCTCAATAAATAAAGACGGCATCGCAGCAAATTATGCCATCGTGTAAGTGTGATGCACACTTCGTGCGTGAAAGATTACAGACGTGACGGGCAAGCCTGGTCGACGATCGTACCAATTTTACGTAGCTATTAAATCGCCTCCCTGACAATAAAATGCTACTGAATTTTCTTCTCCCGTTTTCGAATGGCTCGAACTCGCTCGCAATGTTTGTTTTGAGATATTTAGAACCCTCTAAGTCTACCTTTGACTTATGTGATGGCTACGGAAAGTGCTCCAACAGAATTTTATTTGCTTTGAAATGTGTTGAATTTTACGTCTATGAGATTGTTGATTGTAGTAAAGATTTAAGGCGCGCGGGTGAATCTGATTAGGTATTATAATATATGAACAAAAAAACCTTTGTAACATGAAACAATATTTTTACTGCATATTTTTTCATTGAAATGTGCAGTAATTCTGTTTAGCCTTTGTAATTGTATTTTATCTATGAATAAATTAATTTGGCCCGAAGGACATGTTATTTCTCGCAGTTGAATCAGACACCTTTATTGAACGAAAATGGGATTGGGTAAAGAAATCAGTCAATTTCAGTACTTATATTAAATATATGCGAGATCTGTGCTTCAGTTCTACAGTGTTTTACAATCAATCACTTACAGCTTTATAAAGGACAGGCCCAGTAACGGCTTTTACGCGACTAATTTCAGTTTAATGTTATCTAGAGCGTGGCGAGCGGAATCGGTGAAATCGAATCTAATATAAACGTATATAACGTCCTAGGTACCTATCCTGTAGTTCGTCAAGGTCAGAAACATCAACTTTTGTTTACGACAAAGTATATTTGATGAGACCCAATAAAATACGGGATATCTTTCAACAAACAAAGCCGAAGTTATGGTGCGATGAGGTCCCTAAGGATCACCCCAATATGGACATTCCATAAATCAAAAAATCCCTGCAGTAGATAAAGCACATTCCTAACTGGAACATACCTTTATTGTTGTATGCGCTGTACATTGCTGGTCTAAGCCATAATATTAAGTAACATCTTCTTCAAGGGGCGTAATGTAAGTCGTCCACTTTGATTAGGTCTTATCCGTTGTCGATTCGTATATAAGCTGCCATTATTTTATCTATTAGACTATGAAATATGTACACATACATACTCGAAGGTATGATAAACAAACATAACAATGCATTTTGGCTTCCACAAAATGTATTTTTAATTAAAACATAAATATAATATGTTATTGCTTAAATATTGCAATTGCGATTTTTGAAGTTTTTCATTTGAATTTGAACCTTATTGAGTTCAATTAATTAACACCACCCACGCTGCTATATTGGTTAAAAGCTTTTTGTGAAAATTGGCCTATCAGTTACAGTTCAATATGACACAATTGACGGAGTGTAGTATAATTTTTGCCTCATAAAAATATAAAGTTAAAGTGATGTAAAGTCGATGTGTAACCATTTATCACGATCATCATAGATGTAGCCAATTTAAAGGTATATTTGTTGGGGCACTCAAAAATAGCCCAAAAACAAAACAGCTTACGTAATTCTGCAATATCAATCGTAATCGTAATCAACTACAGTGATTTTACACCTCGTGCTTTACGGTGAAGGAAATCATCGTGAGGAAATCCGCTTATATCTGAGAAGTAATTCAAAAAACTTATGTATAGTGCCCGAGACGGCGATAGACTCACCATCTGTCACGTTGGCGCTTAATCATCTTCGGTGAAATGTAGGTGGTCTTAGCATAACACCTTTTTTTTTTTTATTGACGAGGGGGAAACCTTCAAAAGGTCCCCGACCGCCCTGGGAGAGGCAGATCGGGGTATGTGGGATTTTTACCGCACTAAAACCCCCCCGGTGGCCATCCTCAGTGCTCAGGGGGGACTCCGGGTACTCTGATATTTCGCACCGGTGTCCCCCCACACTTTGCCGGGGCACATCCCCGGGGCAGCTGTATCGCCGCCCCTGAAGACCTCGCTGTGCAAGGCAGCGCGAGCCACATCGCGCTGCCACCTTCCCGGGCCCGCGGCTTGGTGGTCACAGCTCCCACCCCGGCCGCCACCGCCAGCAGGCCCTCCGGCCCCCTTTTAGTCACCTCTTACGACAGGCAGGGGATACCATAGCCAAATTCTTAGACCCTGGCTATTGGGTGGACGGTCCGGGGCGTGCGTTGCCTCCGCCCCGCCGTCGCCGTCGTGTCCGAGAGGGATCGGCTCTCTCCCGATCCCGCTCGGAGGCCTCCTTCTGAGACATTACTGTCTCGCATAAGGAGACTACGGCCCTCCATGCCTCTCTGTCTGCTAGCAAAGCCGTCACTACGCGTGGCAGAGAGAGGTCCTGCCCGATCCTGGTGACCAGGATTCGCCGTTCCGAGCTCCACGCTGGGCACTGCTCCAGCGTGTGCTAGCATAACACCTATGCCTACCCGGCAGCCTACTTCGGGGAATACAGGGGTGAGAATATGTATGTACATACAACCATATTACAGGGATAATCGACAATCAAAACAAACTAAAAGTTTGGAAAACTTTGAAAGGTGCCAACCAAAAAATTTTATGCAAAATAGTCAAAGTAAATTGTGACCAAATAAATGTTGAAAATAACGCCACGGAATTGAGTCAATAGTTATAACTACTATTTGTTGTGGTTTGAAGGAAGCAATCGATAATATTAATTAGGGTAGAAGAGGCTTATATCCGATATATTCGTTTCTCCTTATTTAGTGCCTCATTTGTTTATTTTTTGTTGTAGTTTGTTTGTTACTGGTAAATATAATGTGGTTACATGATAAAAGCCTCTATGGAAAGGTTCCCCAAAGGAGAAAGCAGGGGTGTTACTAAATTTGGAGCTATAGATATAGATAGCATCATACAGAAAATTGTATCCTCTAACACCTTGCAAAAGTGCTGAGTTTCTAGTTTGGTCATTAGTACGTAAGTATAATCGCTAGGGATTTATTGCACATTCGCGTCTATATTTCTATACTATAACTAGCTGACAGACGTTGCCCTATCTTAATTATGAGAATGCACCACGTATTCTGTCGTATGTCAAACGTCCATCAAAAAGTTTTTAGGTTTTTATGGTGGTTAAGGGTTCTTAAATTTTCAAATTTTTAACGCAATTTTCTTAGTTTTTTCTTTCATAAGACCCATCTCCCGACAATAACGAACACAACAAAAACATATTTATCGAAATCGGTCCAGCCGTTCACCCGTGATGTCATGACCAAGAGAAATGAGGATTCATTTATATATATATATAGATTTGAGGATGCTTTTTAATTTGTTCCTTGCCCTACGAGTATGTGGCTTTACAGTGACAAGCCTATATATTATCTTTAACAAGTAAATTATGTCTTTGATAGCCGCCCTCATGTGCCGATATCCACTGGGAATGGGATAAGTTAACATGCCGCACTATCGCATCCACAGGGCTAGCCCGGCCGCTATAAATTATTCGATACTACCCTATAACTTTATGTACACTAGTAATCTTTGTTATTATAAATATATGTATTGTGCTTTATGATCTACTTATTTATATGTAACCAAATTGCCTCCAACAGATAGTGCTAAGTACATCGTCAAAGAATGTGATTTTGTTCTAGTGAGTGAGCAGTGCAAAATATTCAGTATATTTTCATTAAGTATTTACTAAATATTAAATACCAATCCAGACATAGAAAAGTAGTAACAATGCTCAACTCTTCCGTAGGCAGGATATTATGAATCAAACAATTTTGTAGCGCAGAAAATTCCAGCGTTGGTAGAATAATTTCCGACTGCAACGATTTCTTACAAATACCAGCTATCATAATGATTGATAAATATCATATTGTACGAACGAATTTGCATTGAAAGTAACAAGACTCAATTAATTAAGGGCTCCGTTTGGCAGACATTAGAAGAGGCTTACCTATCAAATTTATTGATCGTAATGGTAAGCTCACTTTATTGATTTATTAACAGTGAAAATGTGATACAGTATTCAAAACCAGTTGCATGGTAGGTTAGCGAACGTAATTTTATTATAAAAAGAATTATAAACGTCATTTACGTTATCGTTAAGTTTCTTCCTTATTGTCGCGGAACCCTAATATTTTTAATAAATAAAAGTAAGTTACTCCTTGAAATATCAGCTACCTACCAGTGAAAGTCCCGTTAAAATCCGTCCAGCCGTTTCAGAGATTACCCGGAACAAACAGACAGACAGACAGACAGAGAATTTTTTTATGACTTGGTTTTTTAGTGTCAGTATCGTGTATACTTTCATATGCATTTAGTGAAAAGCTGTTATTTGGGAATTACAAACAGACACTTCAATTTTATTTATCTGTATAGATATCTCTTAATTCGGTTTGCCTTCCAACTCTCTTCATTGTCTTCGATCTGCCGCTACTCTAATCCTAAGAGGTCGAGCTCGAGGTCCTAAGGTTATTTTGAGGTCGACCTACCATCTTTTTGCTTTACGACCCCGGCTCCTAGTGCTGCCCCTACTGTACCACACTGTCACCAGTTTTCTTCACTTTTCCTTCATGCAGCGAAGGACTTCAACATTAAACTTAGTTGTTCATAATTTAGTTTATTTTAAAACAGTCTCGTAGTAGAAGAAATAATAAGCACAAATTAATTAGCCCCTGTAAATATAAGCGTAAGCCTACAAGTACTGTGTGGGAACATGGAAACTTTCCACTTGTACCTATTATGCTCGAGGGCTACAAAGAGGGCTCTTTCCCACTCCTAGGCCAGCACTCAATGCGATATTGTTTATTTTTAATCAAGAAAGTTTTTTGTTCAATGATATTTACTGGTACTTACATTATAATGTTATGGTAAAATAAACGAATTTCATCCTTATTGATTACAGTTTTTTTAAAATACATTACTGAAACAAAAACATATCACGATAATACGCATAACACACGAGGTGAGTAAGAGTAGCTTCAGTATTTTACTTCTACCCACGATTACCTTAACATAATCATAATATTATAATCTATACAGATAAATAAAATTTAAGTGTCTGTTTGTAATTCCAAAATAACAGCTTTTCACTAAATGCATATGAAAGTATACACGCTACTGAAACTAAAAAACCAAGGTTTAAAATTTTTCTCTGTCTGTCTGTCTGTCTGTTTGTTCCGGGTAATCTCTGAAACGGCTGGACGGATTTTAACGGGACTTTCACTGGTAGGGAGCTGATGTTTCAAGGAGTAACTTAGACTACTTTTATTTATTAAAAATATCAGGGTTCCGCGACAATAAGGATGAAACTAAATCTACGCGGGTGAAACCGCGGGGCATAGCTAGTATTAACATAATAATATATGTATATGTTGTACGATCCTTGAATAAATTCGCGCGAGAAAGGCATTTCATTGAATTCGGTGCAACAGGGCAGGCAAAATAATTCTGTCTGCCTCACTTTTTGTGGACCCTTATGGGATGATGCATAAGTGATAGACTCAGGTGATTGAATAGAGCCTAAACTGAATGAATCATCTTCATTAGTACAGTGTGATAATGTTCGACGTTATTCACAAATGTGTAAAAAAGATTATCATTATTGAATTCCACCGCATATTTCCTTTACAATTTAAAGATAAGAAATTTTACGCTAGAGAACCAAAAGGGCCGCCAGAACAATAAAAGTGTTTCAAAGTCTAGCTTTATTACAGACTTTTATCTTAGTTGTTAGTTTATTTGTCAACTTCTTTCTTTGTTGTTTCTCCAGCTTTTATAAAGTTTCATTAATTTCTAGGATTTTACGGCTAAGAGGCAAGGCAATTATATATTTCTCGGTAGTTAAACAATTTCTCTTGGGTGACCGTACGAACCATATTCCTTCTATGCCTTTGGGAAACATATATCTATCCACACTTATATTATAAAGAGGAAACATTTGATTGTTTATTTCTTTGTTTGTTTGCTTTGAATAGGCTCCGAAACTACTTGACTGATCTTGAAAATTCTTTCAGCAATGGATAGCTACATCATCAGCGAGTAAATAAGCTATATAGCTATATATAAGTATTCCCACGGGAACGGGAACTACGCAGGTGAAACCGCGTGACGTCCGCTAGTGTATTATATGCATATTAAGATACTTAAACTAACCCCTAGTCCCAATAACCGAATAATACACGATTGCAAACCCAGAGCCTAAATCTTATGCAACTCTTAAAAAGCAAGTATTAAATTCTTTTACCATTAAGCGAACGAGAACCCCAGAGACGTTATAAAATGAAAGCAAAGATAATCTCATGTAGGAAAATATTCTTGTATGTGTAACATACTTTGATTGCCTAAAATTATTGATGTTGTAATTTACATTACTTTTATGTGTTTAACAAACAACACATCGTTTAAAAATTTAATGCTCAGGGCGGCAGCGGTATTGCTAGGGTTGACGATAGATAGGATTTTATATTTTATTGCAGCTAATGGGAAAGTTGGAGACAATATTTTGTCCTTGAATAAGCCAGGCCTGAAATCTTTTGATATATTTTTGATTAAATAAATATTTTTTTACTAATAACCAAACAATTACGTTGAGTAAAACATAAAATCCACAAAGAAGCTTTGATATGAAAAATATTTATAAATATTTCAGGCGCTAGGATTGAGTTAAATAATTATTAAAATACTGGCACTTTTTAGACAGCCCTAGATGAGCTAGGTATATTTGCGCTTGTGATTTTAATTTCCATGGAAATGATTTTCCTCCCGAAGGAAGCATAAAAACAACAATTCTGTAATTTTGTTTTGTATCCAGCTATGCCTGATGGTCGGTTTTTATTTTTAAGCTACATACGCTCACATAATTCCCGCTGGAGTGTAGTTATGTTTTTAAAGGAAAAATGCTGTTTTTGCACTTTTACTGAGAACTGTACATGTGCAGATATTAAATAATTTCACTTTAAAATTAGTTCCGAAGTATTTTTTGATTGAAAACTCTTCACAAGATACGCGGTAAACATTATTACTGCATTAAGCTTTTGTGTTTAATTGATTCTGATTTTACGTTATTGTCAACTACGATTCAGCGGGATTCCTTAAGATGGTAAGTGACTTAACACATTCTTATAGCAGAAAATAGCTGCCGCAATTGGTCATCATAGGGTGCCGCTCCATAGCCCCCAGTCGTAGATTTATCTTGAACAGTGTATTTTAGTGAATGCCGAGAAATATTAGAATAACAGGAAACATGATAATTTTCTTACATTTTTGTCGTCATCTTCAAATTGCCTACAAAAGGCCACAAAACGAAATCTTTATCCATTTATGCGAGTGAAATATCAGAACAAAATATTTAAAAGAAAGTAATTTGTAAGGAGATCGCTTGATTCAAATCGTGCGAAACGGTTCTTTTGAGAATAATATCTCTAAATAATATGTTATCTATACATCTATACATACAGATAAATAAAATTGAAGTGTCTGTTTGTAATTCCAAAATAACAGCTTTTCACTAAATGCATGTGAAGGTATACACGCTACTGACACTAAAACACCAAGTTTAAAAAAATATCTCTGTCTGTCTGTCTGTTTGTTCCGGATAATCTCTGAAACGGCTGGACTAATTTTAACGGGACTTTCACTGCCAGGTAGCTGATGTTTCAAGGAGTGACTTAGGCTACTTTTATTTATTAAAAACAATAGGGTTCCGCGACAATAAGGATGATACTAAATCTACGCGGGTGATACCGTGGGGCACAGCTAGTATTTTATAGAGTAAAGCTTTAAGTCTAACTCTCTTTAAGGTTGTCCTAAACTTCGTTTTAACTACTTAATCTAAATAATTAATATGACGGTATTATTTTGCATTTTTACTGAAAATCAAGCTTACCTTTTACCTAAGCATTTATAAATAAGCATGTATAAAAGATAATATCTCATATAATAAGTAGTCAACAATTTTTAGGACTGGTAGCTCCAGTGGCTATACTCTCGCCTGTGCTGACTGTTCTGGCTTGGTGTTTTAAAGCCGGTACTATAAAACAATACTCGAGAGTAAATATAATTTTAATACTACTTTTAGTATGAAAGTGCCAGTGTCAAAAGTAGATTCACTGACTGAGTATTTTTTGTGATACCAGGGGGCTAACAATGATCGTTTAAGCCGCGCGTATTAAGAACTTCTTAGGTATGACGTTTAATTTTACGGTACTAAAATGAAACGTACGTATGGAATGCCCCCAGTTATAGCAATGGGGGCTATCATCGGATTAAACAGAGCTTATTATGAACTTCTGAGTTTTGACATTTCATTTTTGTACTATTAAGCAAAGCTGTGAAGTTCTTAATACGCGCTGCTTAAACGATCATAGTTGGGCTGGACTCAGTTCCTAACGTAGGTAAAAGACGAATAGTCGTACCTTAGTACTGAGAACATTATTGTATGACACAACAACAGAGCTGTTTCCTGCATTATTTGAATGCTTTTCACGTACGCTCAAAGTAAGGGGAGTTGTTTGAAGGTAGTGCTTAGTTAGAGCTAAGATGGAGACAAATTCCCAATACTATTGTGTGAATGCAATCTACAGATATACACACATTACGTACGTTTGCGACATGACCGTAATTATTTTGAGCGTTGATGACGATTCAGGTCGATTAAATCAAAGTGTTTTTTATTAATCTATCTGGATTATTTTTTGGTTTGTACATATGTGCAGTTTTATAATACTATACAAAATGTACGGCGTCATAGTTTTATTACCTTTTAATTGTGTTAACGTCGGATATGAATCCGTAATAATAAAAAAATCTTGGAAAATTTCAATCACTTACTATGGTACAATATGCCAGCTCATAGGTAAGACAAATAGGCAGACAGACAGTGTGTGTAGGGGTTCAGTATTGTGATAATTACCTCGCCAAAATAAGGGAAAATTTGGTATACTCTCAAACTCATTCGCAAATTTTTGGGTGCCAAAAATTAAAATACATGAAAGTCTATTGGGAAACGTGTGTGGCTTCTTGAGCTTAAAAACGGAATTCCATGAATTCTGTCTCCATTGGTTTCGCACACATTATTCGAGTACACTCATTTAGAAGGTTATTGTTTGAACAAGTGAAACATGTGCTCGAATTAGGTATATTAGGCAAATAATTTTATTTAATACATCATACATCAATCGAAAAGACCACATTCCAACAAGTTATTAATTAATCAATTTTCAGATAAAACTAGAAGGCTCATCAAAGTAAAATTATATAAAAACATTCATAATAACCATTTTTGTTCCCGCACTTTACATTATAATAGGATAGGTACGAGTATACGCCGACGTAATTTACCGTATTACAGAAACTTGATACTAATTAAACGTAACGAGCCTCCGGAAAGGGCCATAAAATAAAATGTAATTAACATTGGATTGTATAAAATCTGCTGTTCCTCGCTCGAGTACAGACAACGACAAAATTCGTCACAAAGTTTCCGTATCACGTGCAATACGCATAGCGAATTCATAAAACTCGTACGACTGCCTTTTGACGGAACTAAAATTTTTAAAATGTCGTCGTTTGTGTTTTGTTGCCGACTGTATATACGGCGTTGGAGCCAGGATTGCACAAGTGTTGGTAACTTCACGTAGGTACAAAAAATGGAAACTACCTCCGTGATAGAATTAGAGTTAACAAACTGAAACAGCTCGTTGCCGGCAACTTCAGACAACCACCAAGTAAGTAAAGTAAAGTACCAATCGGAGACGGTTGAAAATTTAGAATGTACCTATACATCGTAAATTTTAATCAATGGATAATATTTTCTTGCATATGTAGTATGCAGTGTTCCTCCTGAGAAGTAATTCTAAGACGTATGTATAGTGGATGAAACGGCACAATCTATCACGTTGACACTTAAACATTTTCGGTGAAAAGCATGTGTATGTAATATGTGTAGGTGCATAAAAAAACGTATTAAGGTATTAATATTTATATTGAACATATTCTAATTCCAGTTAAATAAACGCTTTTTTTCCCCAAAATTGGCCAATAGCGAATACAGACGTGACATCAACCCTTAAAATATCCGCTAAAAAAGGGGGAATTTGAATGTACCGAATTACAAGCGAAGTGGAACTCGGAAACAAATACAATGATGCTACAGCGGGAATCACCAGTGTTCCTGTAGGGTCGCAAGTTTTGGACTTATTTTTCCCGAAACATTCCCGTGTGCCTCTAAAATCATTAATCAGGCTTCGCTTTGGCAGTGACCCAACGTCCTTACTTCCTCTCATTTGTATTTACTGAAAGAGTTTCGGACCATAAATCATGCCATTTTGATAAATGAATCCATTGAATTTTTTTAAATCTGTGAGAGGCCATGTCTGGGTTTAAACTGAAATAATCCAGCTATTACAGCGTTGAGTTATTCAACCGACAATATTTTAGATAAGTTAACGACGTCGTTTATTTTGGTATTAAATTTATTACATCGAGTTTCCGTTTGCGAATTCTAGAGCTAGCTCCAATCTTTATCGTCTAGTTAGGAAAGTAGGTTTCCCTTTAATAACACAATTATTTTTGAGACGAACTACAAGTCCATAAACTTTTTTTAATGAAAATATTAGGCTTGAAACTTTTCGAGAAGTTATGGTAGTTCAGTGCCAGTATTATTTCTTTTGAGCTTGAGAGAAATTAATTTCAAATTGAGAAGGTTTTAATTGCCCTATTTTGGAGATACCACACATTTACATGTCGCGTCGCCGCCGCTTACGTTTGTATAAGTTTTCGTGAATTTTCACTAAAACACGGGCTTAAATTGCATTTTGCCGTATTACCATGCATTCTATTATTTTGTGCAAGGCAATTACAGCTCATTGTTAATTTAGAGCTCAAATTTTTGAAACGGTAAGTTGAGAAGGATGAGTTTCAAGTTGAGTTTTAATTGGAGTAAGTAAAGGCTATGATTTGGTGTAAGTTTAGTACTGGTTTAAATTAATGTGTACCTGAATGTATATTTATTTTAATTTCGTATCTATTGTATGTGCGTGGACAGTACCCTTTTTTACGAGGTTTTAGGTGCTCAGTCAATTTGACAGACGGTGAGTCCATCGCCCTCTCAGGTACTTTGAATATCTTTTCATCTTCAACATAAAGCTTAATAGAAAATATTATTCACATAAGTAGCAGATGCACACTGGATTAAAATTGACGCTAGTAATTACTAAGCCACGAGGCCATCATCACTTTCTTATATTACAAAAACATAATTATAAAATTTGTATACTCGAAGGTCTAGTGTAGGCATCTATGCAGATAAATAAAATTGAAGTGTCTGTTTGTAATTCCAAAATAACAGCTTTTTACTAAATGCATATGAAAGTATACACGATACTGGCACAAAAAAAACAAGTTTTAAAATTTTTATGGCTGTCTGTCTGTTTGTTCCGGGTAATCTCTGAAACGGCTGGACGGATTTTTACGGGGCTTACGTTTAATTTATTAAAAATATTAGGCTTCCGCGACAATAAGGAAGAAACTAAATCCGCGTAGATTTAGTTTCTTCCTTATTGTCGCGGTGAAACCGCGGGGCACAGCTAGTCTTCATATAAATTATCCATAAGAACATAAAAATCTTATACAACATACGGGGCCACTACAATATGTCCCTAAAATAATATAATATTTATTGGTAACTTGTATACTCAGCATTTTATTATAGTGTGTGTGCGGACTGCGACCCGATCTGTCCTAATAAAACAAATATTTTTCAAAAAGCGAACATTTGGCTGAGATATATCCGTCGATATATTCGCTCTCTTCGTGGCAAGAAGTAGATACGGTCGAGTAGTGAAGCATAGGCGCAGTCGATAGGGATGAATAGCCCATCTCCGGCAGAAAGCGCCGGATGGGCCCGCACAGCCTTTTAACGTGTCATGTCTTTTACCACGCCAAGGAAAATGGGGTTTCATTGCGACTTTTATTATTATGTTATTTATTTTGATATAAGTTGTACCCGAAACTTTGCAATACACCTGTTATTGGCGTGTTTACTTTGCATACGAATTCGTTCAAAGTTTCTCGTGTGATGCAATGAACTAATATACAAACGAAACATTGTCCCAACAAAATATCAAAATCATAATATATCTTACAAACTTACAATAATCTACAAAGTACTTTTAAATCGTCAGAAGGACAAAGAAATAAATCTATACCTATACTGACTGACTGACTGACAGACTGACATAGTGATCTATCAACGCACAGCCGAAACCACTGGACGGATCGGGCTGAAATTTTGCATGCAGGTAGATGTTATGACGTAGGCATCCAATAAGATTTTGATTAATTCTGGCCCCAAGAGGAGAAAATAGGGGATAAAGTATATATGAAACTTTGTCAATTTTAAAACGATCGGGCTGAGACTTTGCATGCTTAATAATTTATTTATAGAAAATATTAGGGTGCCGCGAACTTAAGCATCAAACTAAATCTACGCGGATGAAACCGCGGGGCACAGCTAGTACATTATAAATGTTACCACCGGATTCGGAAGGTATGTTATACTGAGAAGGACCCGGCAAGAAACTGAGCAATTGTTCCTATCAAAATCTGTAATGAAATGTTTATGGTATATTCTCAAGATATGAGTCCCATGAACACAGTTTCTATAATGACATAAAACATTATCAAAAAATAAATTAAATAAATGAGCATGGCAAATTTCAGCCAGTCAAAGTTCGTGATGAAAATAAATTAATTGCAGCTAAACTACTACAAAACTTTAAGCATTGCATGAATTACAATATTATTTATATAAAGGACACTAGAAGGAAATAAAGGATTTCATTCAGCATTCATTTGGACTAAATAAAATAAAAAACTTTATTTGTTGTTCAAAATACTTTTCGTTTTAAAAATGTATTCCAGTAGTTGCAGAAGTTTTATGGTTTTGAAACAAATTGTGGGTCAGTAAAATTGAGAATCCCAACGTTAATAATTTAACATTTTATCTAAAGTACAAAAATAAAGAGAACTTATAAAATAATTTTCTAGCAATCTCGTAAATAGAATTAGAAAACTCTCAAACAATGACGTTTTATTTTGCAAAAAGAAAAGCTTTGCAATTAGATGGAAAATTCTAACAAAAATACTTCTATGAACTACAAAGTTCATTTAAACGCCATTTTCTTTGCCCTCTCACTCACTATACAGGACGTTCCACGGCTATGCCACATGGAGGGGATGGACCTTAGTGGGTAGAACACTTTGTAGAAAGTAGAGAGATGTATTTATTGAATAAATAAATAACTTCATTTTTGAATACAGTTTATAAAAATGTTGTCAATAAAGACATGTCATTATGTTAACCGTTTGAAGCAACATAATATCATAGATGACAGAAATATCATAAAATTAAGCATACTAATAAAATACAAAACTATCAAATTAAATATGTACCCAATACTTGATATTTTTTCTATGAATGCTTACCTTAATTTTTTAAATATAATGAATAGTCGCCCTTCAGCAGAATGTCCTATTTAAGGTACTTTCTCTCCATGTGACTTAGCCGTACTCCCTGTATATTTTAATGTTTATACTGCAGGGAGAATAAATAGTTCATCTCCGGCGTCTGGGAGACCGGAAGGGGAGATGCGGTCTCCCGCCACTCTGTCACTTGTGCTAAGCTTCGGGCCTTCTTATACGAACTTTACAAAAGTATCCCACAAAGGATTGAGTGTCGAACTTGTTTATCGAGTTTTGCAAATAAAAGACTTACCAGAAGAGCGTTTTAGTTGACAATGCATTTTCTACAACACTATACAATACGATGTTTCAGTATTTTCTGTGTGCCAATTAAATGGTATTTGTAGGAGCCGCATTTTAGAACCTATGTAGTTGAACTAAAATTATATAAATTGAACAAAATTTTTGAACCTAAAAATAATGTTGCAATTTGGACTAATTACTACGACAGATAAGGAACCCACAATTTCACTATCAAGGCCTAAAATTTTCTTAAAAAATAATTAATCATTACATATTCTAAGAGCTGTCCCGGTTTCCCCAACACCTTGTATATTGAAGTTGTCATTTCATTACAAACTTATTTTGTTTGATTGAATGCGTTTTATGATGAAACGAAATCGTTTCTCAAAGCTACGTTACGTATCGTGATACGGTTTTTACTAATATGTAAGAACTCCGCTAAGAAAATACGTATTATATTTATAGAAAATAGAGAAAAGTAAATGTTCTGCGAAAACGAAGCGAGAGCGGGTCGCTAGTAAATAACACATTAAATACATTTTTATTTGGAATAACATAGAACTATAGATAACATAGTGACGGTGGTTTATAACAGATATTGTTTTTTAATCAATCACCCACTGTTAACTTTGAACATTGTACAAGAAGTCAGCGTAGGTAAGTAGTATGTAAATGCAAATAAGGTGGCAATAAGACAAAAGTAAATCAAAGGCGCTAACATTATTCTGCCACCAACCCCGAGAGCACCGCGGTCGTTAATAAATAGTAAAGAACATCACAAGTATTCACGGGCCTTTTTCTCGTAAGACGTTTCTCACTTATTCTTTTGGGGTTATACCGTCGCTGGGAGCTGAGCGAGCTCATCATTTGCATCCAAATAGCTCCTATAAATTCGCTACCCGAATTTTCACCATTCTCTTCTCTCCTTGGGAGCAATTAAATACTTTTTTCTCGTATTTCAGGCCCTCGTGCTCGATTTTTCGGTGTGAATAAATTCACCCGGCCAGATTGCAGTCAGCGCCAGCGCGCTTCATTAGGTAAATTATTTCGACACGTTTGTGCGTGTAGCCGGAATAAAGTACACTCTCTATTAGTAGCGTAATCTTTTAATTTAATACTTGCGTTTAAAAGTTGGTGTTTGTCCTATATATCGGAGGAGCTCGTGGCACAGTTGCTATTGCGCATATGATGCGATCAGCGAAGTTAAGCAACCATTCGCCTAGCCAGTAGTTGGATGGGTGACCGCCCGAGTTCCCTCCGTGCCTCGGAGAGCACGTTAAGCCGTCGATCCCGGTTGCCAATTTAATATCTTTGGCAATCGTTACAGGTCAGTCAGAGGCCTAAGAAAGTCTGACAACTGGTTTAACCCAGATTGCCGATTTTCCTCGAAAAAGGGGGTTACGAAGGTCAGATGGCAGTCGCTTCGTATAAAAATCAGGTGATCAGCCACATCGGGTTGAATCAAGTGCTGACCCCAAATACATGGGATAAGGCCAGGGAGATGATGTTTGTCCTATATATTATAAAATATTACATCATTATCTAAGTAAGAATAGTAGCACCGTGGTGGTCGTAGTCGGCTGCTATGCAAGCTACGCACGGACGAATCGCAGCGGCCTGTGCCAATGAGTATTTCTAAAATTGATGTGTAGTGATTTCACACTACATGCGAAGGGTGAAGGAAAACTCCGTGAAGAAACCTGCATATACTGAGAAGTAATTCAAAGACGTATGTATTGTGCCTGAGACGGTGATAGACTCACCACCTGTCTCGTTGGCACTTAAACACCTTAGGTGAAAAGTGGGTGTTGTTATTACAACATCTCTGCCTAACCCTTCGGGGAATACAGGCGTGGGCATATGTATGTATAGTAGTCTGGATGAATACCTATCTAAGGGATATTGGCATGCATTGCGATCACGAATAACCGAAGGAGATGCTTCAGAACTTGATTTGAATAAGGCATACAAGCTATATAAGGATAGCAGCATGTGGTAAATAGTGGTGTCTGCCAAAACCCAAACAACTTGATCATAAATATACGAAGGTATGTATTGGGTGGTATAAAGCGAGACACTCACATATTATCATCGAAGGTTATCAATGATGAGTCTGATATTATTTCGTTTTGAGAAAATACCTACATGACCCATAAAGTAAGTCACAAAAATCAGACCCATCGGTAATCATTCATAATCATGTGTCATTCTGATGATTTGAAAGTACTTGGTTATGTGTAAGTGTAATCAAATAAAGATAAATTTGAATATGGAATGAAATTGGTAAAACTATCAAAAAGCAAACCTCTTGCAAATGAGGACAACATAACTCTTGAATTCGATAGGAATATTTCAAAGGTGTGATTACCGCCGGATGATTTCTTACTACGGTGCGAGGCGGTCCGGGATAGGCGGTCCGGGATAGCCGGAACGCTTCAATGGTGTGGAAATGATAAGCGTTTCAAACATTTTCAGCCACTTGTACTGTGTGGGTGGGCGTCCTTATATGAGTTTACATGCAACTACGTGTGTATGTGTGTGTACCTATCTATTTAATCCCTTAGACTTGGTTGCACGATAATAGTTGTCAAAGCTAAAGCTAAAGAAAAATTTGACGCTGATAATAGCTATGACTTCAGTTTTGACGGATATTACGCTTCGATGCGTAAATCTTATTTGTCCTTGCCTTTTACAGAGGTGGCAAATAATAACTTATATCCGACCGTCGGATTTAACCGACTACTGCAGCCTCTCGGTGGAGGCTTGCAACACTGTGTGTGTATCACTGGCACCGTATAAAGAAAAAATATAACTATCACAGACGGATTTGTTCATGTAAAATGTTTTGTCATTTATGAACTACATTAATTATACTTACTGTCTCACAAAATAATATCAGTTTAAAATTAGACTTTAAATTATGTCCATTATATACGACGTAGAACAAGTGCAAATTCACTAAATACAACCCAGATGTCGTGTTAATCTCATTCCACATGAGTAAATTACAAGATCGGCTCCGACCAACTGGCTCCTAGCCAAATGGTTGGTCACATCACCGACCGGGATTCACTAGGTAGCGATAATTTTCTTTACGTGTCTTCGCTTACTGCTCATATTTTTTTCTAAACTTGGCAGTAATGTATCTAGATCTTGAGACATATCGATGTTAGACTGTTTTATCGCAGCTAGATGTAAATGGTAATAAAACCTCCGATTCTCGGTCGTAGTGCATTGCTTATATTATTTGCTATTGCAGTGGAACGGGGGAAAAGTAACAACTATTTGAGCTAATATATTTTATTGCGCTGCATTTTTCCACTACCAAGCGCGCTGATCTTACCTGCTGATAGTACTGATAGTATAATCAAATTTAAACAAAAAATGGTTTCAAATAATGGAAATGTAAGACTTATATGGTTTTTTTATGGATGTCATTGAGAACTGGAACCTCACGGGAAGCACTAACTTTCGAATAAAAAAATAATCGTCTAAATCGGTTCACCCAATCGAATATTCTGAGGCAACAAATATAAAAAAAACGAACTCCCCTAGTCTGTAACTTTAAAACCTTAGCAGATTAATGTACACGTCGTTTACTGATTCACTATTTGATTCCATCAAAGTATATTTTCCCTCGAGTTTTCTTATTACCTACGTCATTTTCAATAACGTTAAGATGATAATGATAAGGTTATTTATGCCTTAACTATAGCCTACGCCTACGCAGATTCATCCTCGTATCGAACAAAATTGGTAGATAAATAACTTTTGTAATTTGATAATCACGATAGAACTAAAAAACACACGTGTAAAAGTATCCGAAAAACGATTACATTATTTCCTTCCAAGTAACAGAATTACGTAAGTGATCCCAAACTATAATCCCCGAATATAGTTTATGTGGGGCGAAACAAGAAAAAGGTTTGTACTACGTCAATTTTTAAGGGTTATTAGGCCGAACATACCCGGCTACCTTATGCCACGTGTTAATAATGCTACTGTCAAAGTGCTTCACGCTTTGACATGGGTCCGAAGGGGTTCAATAGCATACACCCACCAACCCTGAACACTATTACCTTACTGTGTGTGCTGAAACATAGCAGCAATATGTGTTTATTCGCGAAAAAACTAAAGCCATTGGTTTCACAGTACTTACTCACCCTCACGTTTCGTTTGGGGTTCTTTAGATCTCGATGCGATTAATCGAAGACTCTTAGAACACCGATTTTTTTTTAAATATATTTATTTATAAAATATCTGTTTAAATAGTCCAAAATATTAATTCATTGATAGTTTGATCAGCGATTTTTACGAAAAGGATCTCCGATCGATTCTTGAGATCGATGTGTTTGTAAATGATTGGAAACCCTAATTTCGTTTGGGTTTTATTGATATAGCGTCAGATGGCGTAGCGATGAAATAAATCTGTAGTGTTAGAGCTTGTGCAGTTAAGTGTTTGATATAAAACTATAAATGGGGCGTTTATTGAGTTTATCGACATCCGCGTGGTTTTAAGGAACTTAGCGTAACGAAAGTTCACGCCTCAGAACAACACCCGAAGGAAAAGGTCGAAGTGTCAATACTCATTGTAACTTTTATCGGGAGTTATGCCTTAGTGTTAGACAGAAAAATATGGTACCTATCAGAATCAAAATAAAGCTATATAACGTTCTTGACCTATATTTCATACTGCAGTTCTATATTGTTAATGGTTTTATGTTTTTATGATACCAAGAAGCTAGACTGTACGCATGTTCATTATAATAATATCACAAATAACCCTCTTTTGAAGGTATAATCATTGAGCACAGTTCGCGAACAACTTTTCCGGTAATTTGGATTCAATTCACAGTAAGCAATGGCGTGCAATAAATAAAGTGCAACTCCAAATGAGGCCGCTGGAAGTAATCCAACTCCCAACTCCCCGGTACATCTTTTTTTGCTTCGTTAAATTGCAGTTAATGGTATGTTATCTAATATCGATGAGATATTGAGCGGCCATAACGCTGCACCGCTGCCAATGTTGCCAGGAATTGAATACTATGTAGTATGTGTTAGGAAGCCTGGATTAGATTGAATTGAATTAGCAATTGTTAAATAACATCTATTTATACAAATGAAATTCATAGTCCTGAATGTCTTATAAGTACATCAACGCAAAGCCTTTCGAAGGTGTTTGGGGCTGAACAATTTATGAAATTTGTAAGTCAAATCTTTATGCCACACAGGCGAAGCTGCGGAAAAGAGCTAATTATTATTGATGAGTTGGATCACATATTGGTAATTTCAGATTATTGTTTTAATTTAATTTAAAAGTCTTTAGCGATAAAAAATGTAAGTAGGCAGTATTTTTTTATTGCTAATTCTAATTATAATAGTTCTCCGACATCTGTGCGACCGCCTGTAGTAGACTGTATAAAAAGGTTTGCACGTTGACAAATAAACAAGTTGAACTGCGGAGCATATGAAACGTTCATTCACGGTAACTGTAAAAAACATGTTGGCAATTTGCAATAAACATTACAAACTTGTTACAATAAATGTGTTGTCAACAACATGTCTACTTTTCGCATTCAAAGTATGTGTCTTTCTATTGACTATGATGCCCTGCTAGCTTCGATATTGAGTAGCTAATGATTAAGTCATATGTAATTATACTGATTATCAGATTGTTATTCAATACAACGAACACAACCTGAAGTTAAGGCAATAATTTATTAGCGGAATTCATAATTGGAGGCATAAATTATCGTTTGATCATGAAATGTTAATAAATATTTGAGAATTTAATCGGAGCGTTAATTGCCGCGGCACGCGAACGGTACGGTTGTCAGACTATGAAGTTAAATGAATTTTTTCGCATCAAAATATTATCCCAGCGTGTTTTTATTAATGTGAGCAGGTTTTCACTCCTTCCGCCGAATAACCCCGATTGATGGCCGTCCAACCATAAAACATAAATAAAATTTTAATCATTGGTCCAAAAATAAAATTGGTGATGCAGCGTTCGTCAGTCAACACTCGGTTTTATCTTTAAGCTGGCTTGCATGGAGGATTTTGTGGGATTTCGTGAAATCGTATCGCGAAGAGCTCGTTTGGAAGTTATGTATAAAAAGGTTCATTCGCCAACACGATCATGTCCAATGTAGTTTTATTGCAAAATACAACATTGTTATCATTCATATCATAGTTGTTATCATAGACATAGGTATGTCAAATGTAATAGAGTTTCGAATAGGTCATTTGAATTTAATAGATACCTATCTACCTTGAAAATACTTAGATATCATTGATGAATTCAGTTTAACAATTTCTATGTTAATTATTTAAACTGGTACGTCCGTTATAATTCGCCATAAATAAATAAATAACAGGTAATTTCAGCTGTGACGTCTTTATTATCTTATTTTATATAAATAACATTTTATACACAAAATAAAATCCTCGTAAAACACCCTTTCACACGGCCCTTTGCATCATCCAGCCATAAAAGGTGAAAATTATTAACAAGTGAGCGCGGTGTGGGAACAGTGTTGTAAAATAGCCGAGGCTTCACGGCTGATTATCTCACGAACAATCACGGCCCACTGCGTCGGATATAATAACACTTTAAAACACCACCTTGTTAACGTTTATATACCTTTTAATGTATATAGGTAAAAGGAGAGACCGTTGAACCATAATGATGGAAGGAGAACCTAACCCGGACACTAATTTGGACTCAGTGCAGGTATGTACATAATATGATATATCAAAAACCTTCGACAATTTTTTTGCTTGATTGTAAAGTAATGGAAAGTAACTTCTCTTCTATGTAATATTTAAATAAACTTTTAGCATTCTAATCCCTATACACCAATGCTGGATTGGGTTGATAATGTATGTACGATATTTACTATTTGAATTCAAATTCTATTTCTAATTTATAAAAAATATTAATTTATTCATGTTCGTGCTTTGTTCATGATGTTGAAAAATACTGCTTACGCGTAGTAAATTGCATTTTTTTTATCCAAATATCCACAAAACCGAAACACGTTCGCAAAGACGGTTGCATCGCAAAATTGCAACGTAAAGAAAAGCAATCGACTAGTCAAAGCTCGCTGAAAGCAAACACCAAATTGCTCGCTAACTTGAGATTACACAGCGTGTCCCACCCTTACCTCCCTCCGTTCGTGTTACTAAAGTGTTGGAAAAACTAACGTTACTTGACCGTGTGCCGCTCTTAGTGGGTTTGTTAAATGTCATTTTGATCGTGGGTTTTAGCGACGATCGATTGTTGGGTTAATGTATTTTGTTAACCTATCATAGATTAGAAGCGTAAGGGTAGAAAGTAGATTACGTATAAGAAGGTATCTCCATACAGGAGCCATCTTGTGAAAAGATGGCTAACTACTTAGGAATAAACTACGTTAAACAGGTGATAATACAATGTATATACTACGTTATTTTGAATTATTGTTATTTATTTCAATAAGTAAATAATATATCAGTTATTTATGGTACGGGCTTGTAAGCATATATAATTTTTTGTTTTATCGCTAGCTGTATCTCGCGGCTTTACTCTCGTAGAGTCGTTTAAGGGTTCTTTTTGATCACACTCACTCACTTTTTGAAACAAATTCTTCTCTTTTTTAGTTGTTCAAGCATGTTGTTTTTAAGCAAATTCAAACAAAAAAAATACATTTACCAATTTGACTAATTTATGAAGTGAAATTAATCATTTGATATTTTCATTAGATGCATCAAAATACTTTGTCTAACCAACTATTAGAATAAAAAAGCAAGACCAAAATAACTAGTTTAGAATTAACCGAAACGTCTACGCCAAGAGATGCACTACAAGAATTTTTCAAGTAATTTGGATTCTATTCACAACAAGCGCGCTTCGAAAGGACCCGCCAAATGAACTGACTCGGCTGCATTGTGCTGCCAGCTGGTAAAGGCACGAACACTCATTGAATTGCTAGAGCGAATCAACGTAACCCTGATATATTTAATTTAATTGTATAATGTTATTATTTGCAAACACTAATCACGAATTTTATTTAGCTATATGACACTCACAAATAATGAGGATTTCTATGGGAATATAATGTTCCAAATCGGTTTGATAAATTCAAAGATTATCCCCTACAACCTGACAAACTCACACTTTAACTCTTGGAATATTAGTGGCTATAGTATCCATGTTTAATATTAGTGTAGATTATATGTGAATTTGTTGTGACATCATTTCTATTGTTTTATTAAAACACATCCCAAAATATTATCTATTATATTGTAGGTAATATTATTCGCATGCTAATTAAAGTATTATAATCAAAACAAAAAAGTATTTCATTTATATTTTTAACCGGTTTCTCAATTTGAAGACAGTTTTTTTTTTATTATACCTTCTTATTGCATTTTATTTCAAATTCCAATTACATGTTCATAAAAACGTTACAGCGTAGCAATCTGTTGATTAAAATCAAAAAAGCAAATAACACAAAATATCTGTTATAGAAAAGAGCTACAAAATGTGCGCAACAATTTTTAATAAAGCAAGGCAATAGTTACGGAGCGCGTTGTAATATTCACAATCTGGTGCTACTGGCGATAAGGATTAACTAGGGTTAATTAACTCCAAATTGGATGTAATAAATTGTAACGGGATGTCTAATGTATGTCCAATGGTAATGGCATTTGCTTAGTCACCCAAATACTTTGGCGTCGCAACCCTATTTGATTAGAAATAACACCGCCAGCCAGGTTACGTCACCTGGGGGCCTACCAAAATCGGTTTAAGTGGAGCTCATTAAGGACTTCTGAGCATTGACGTTTCATTTTGGTACCGTAAAATTAAGAAGTTCTTAATACGGTTATGCTTATACGATCATAGTTGACCCCCTGGGCGTAAATTAAAAGAAGGGGGCTTTGAGTAGCTTATAAGCTAAAGTGACTTAATATTATAAAAAAATCAACGAATTTTGCCATAATTTAATATCTTATGCCCAAACATAGATATAAAATTTTGACATGGAGTTTTTAAATATTGATAGTGAACTTGAGGCAAACTCATGACGGGAACTGTAGGTAGGTACTTACATAAATCAAAACTATTTTAAAGGGTTCCTACAGAGGAACAACAACAATAATAAACAAATACCTGTGTATTTGTCAAATACCTTTGCTTTTATTTGTTCCGGATCATCTCTAAAACGACTAGGTACTGATTTTAAAGGAATAACGTAGGCTACTTTCTTTTTAGAATAACAAATCACCGTGTAACATTGTTCTTATTTTAATGTGCATTTAGTGAAAAGCAGTTCATTTAAAATTACAAATAGACACTCCAATTTTATTTGTGTGAATAATTAATATTTATAAAAACTTCGATAAAATATTATATTTTCGTATAAAGAAGTGTGAAGAAATAAAATTCTATATTCTGACAAACTTTCTGCAAAAACAAACACAAGGCGTCGAGATTCCCAAATAAATCCTAAACAAGCCAAAAGTGTCGCATAATTGTTAGCAAAGCGGGAACGCGGGGTAAATGCAAAAATATCCCGATATTGTGGGGGATAAATGTAAACAATCTGTATGCTAATCACGAGTGTCGCACGCGCACGATAGCGTCACGACGGGGTTTGTCGGATTCTCAGCGGTTTCTTATTGTCGTTGGGAAGCTCGCACTCCTGTTTATCTTTGAATACTTTTCAGGCCAGAGGGGTTTGTTTGCAGTCGGCCAGTTTAGGTCAAATTAATTCTTCTCTAATGTTTTGTATTTAAACCTAAGAATTGCTTTAATCATTTTGAAATAAGAAATCGACGGGATTTCACCAAGAAAGTTAGTCTTTTAGTTACGACAATATCCTATGTATATATTAATTAAGACTTAGGTAATGTTGTAAATAGAAAATTGTAATTTTAAATTTTTTCTTATCCAACTCATAATTTTTATTCAAGTAGGTACTAGTACTGTGTCGCGTGGTTTTACCCTCGTGAGATTAATATAAGTAACTACAAGAGCAATTAGACTAAAATTAAAAGTGATTTTTAAATAAAAGTTAAAAACAGTCCAGCCATTTCAGAGATAAGCTGGAACAAACAAACAGACAATCAGACATTTTTAATATTAAAGATATTTTATTTGAAATTATTTCTTTTCAATAGTTCATATATACTTTCATATGTGAAAAAACTGTTAATTTGAAATAACAAACAGAAACTACAATTTTATTTATCTGTATAGATGGTCGGCTGCTACTGTAAATACAGTAATTTCAATTTATCCGACAAAACTGTCCGACTCATCGCTTATTCAGGCCTCGATGGACGCACAACTGAAAAGGAACTGTTCTTTTGTAAGACGCCTCTCACAAAGACCTGAAAAATATTATAATTTTATATGAAATGTAAAATAAATGCTCGAGATGCCAGAATACTGATGAGCGTAAAAAGAAATACCTACATGGAATTTATTTGTCAAAGTAATATTTCTTTGTAGGAAAAACCCGGATAATCGTTAATGCTCTGCCCCGGGCGAATCCCTTGTATAGATTGCGGTATCACCATAAATAACTGCGTAACTGTTTTTATGGAGGAGAAAATTACTCTTTTCACTCACTGCCTTTTATATACTGAGAATTTTTTGTTTACGATTGGTGTGTATTATAGATTGATGTATTATAATGGGCCCCTCGGTGGGTAAAGTTCGACACATTATGAAGTTTGGACTTGCTTCACATCGTCGTTCGTCGATTTGTAGAGAAAGAATTTCCTTTTTTTTTTGCTTATGTACTCAAAATATTTAACACCTTCTTTAATGAAATAGCGAACTACTTATTTGTATTAATTTCAATTATTCAGTAATATCATAGGAATTTTTTCTCACATATTTATACTGGAATTATTTATGTCTCACAGTTGCAGACTAATAGACCGGAGGCCTAAGAGAATCAAACAACTGATTTAACCCAGACTACTAATTTTCCTCTTAAAAGGGGTTACGAAGGTAAGAGGGCATTTGCTCCGCATAAAAATCTGGTGATCAGCCACATCGGGTTGAATCAATTACCGACCCTAACAATTTATAAGGCTAGGGAGATGATGATGATGATTTGAAGACACATACACGTTTCCATAACACATTCCAAACCAAACTAGTCAGCGGCCAGTGGAAAGAGAGTTCAAAGAACACAATTCCGAGCGCTTTGATATAAATGAAGCAGAAATGCATAATCATAGAGTAAAATGTCAGTACGTACTAGTTCAAATTACGTTTGCTTGAAACTCGAGGCAAACAGATGCATGTGCATAAAGCAACACAACATGCGGGTTTGAAATTCCTATTGCCTTCTGTTACAGCGTGCGAGCGCGCTAATATTTATACAGCGAGAAGCAATCAAAATCAATATCCATTCGGCTTGATATACTACCGCGTAATTTTCCAATCACCGAATATGAATCCTGCTCCACACAAAGTTAGGATGAAATATGTTGTTGTGATTGGTTTGTGTTTTTAACTGCGACGCTTTCTCCACTTACAATTTGAATTCGATGAAAGATAATCTATCTTTATAAAATTTTATATCCTGACTTATTGACATCGATATTTATATCAATAATCAATGGACAACCTAAACCGCTGGCTTCAGAGATTTGAAATTAAGTGGGAGTGTTTTTGTGATATGGTATCCACTATAATAAGGTTTTCCAAATTTCCACCCTAAAGCGGCTGAAAAGTTATTTTTTTTTTGTTTAATCTTACGGACATGTAGTCAAAGCAGGGGGCAAAAGCTACTTAATGTATAAATCCGCATAGATAGGTACTTTTCAAGGTACAAACATATAACACGACTGGTATAAATTAAGAATATTATTGTTGACTGTGTTTGAATTGTTGACCCTTGTATATCGCTCGCTGCAGTCGTATATTTAATGACAGAACAACATTTACATATTCTCGTAGACCCGATTGCTCCAGATATTGCATAGTTGCATAGCTAAAGTGCTTTAATCAGGCTCATCGTTCCAGATCTAGCTCAACTATATGCATACGTCCTTGCGCAATAGGCAGAAAGAATAGGGATCCACGTTGGTTTAGTTATATCATATCTAATGCATTCTATTAGTACAGTCGCTAACAAGCACTTAGCGCACCTGCTGCTATGCGGTTACTGTAGGTTCCCTATAATCAGAGGTTTTGTAGATCTATTTCGTGTCCACGCCATCCTAGAAGGGTCTCCGAAGAGTTAAGGAGTTTCATCGAAGATAATTAAAAGCCCACATTTCACCGGAGATAGTTAAGTGCCGACGTAAAAGATGGTGATTCTATCGCCATCTCAGGCACTATACTTCTGCGAATACTATGTTTTTTAATTTCTTCTCAGATGTATGCAGGTTTCTTCACGATGTTTTCCTTCATCGTTAAGCTCAAGTTTCAAGACTCACTGTTGTGCACTTAAGCTTCGGAACACTGAGTTTTGAAATTGCGTAGGAGGCGGCTACTCAAAACTTAATGAGTTTTCTAAAAAACTTATGTGCAGTACCACTAGAATATCGGTGAAGAATGTTAAATTCAAGAAATTTATAGCGATGGATTCACTTTTCTGCGATCTTGCATGAAGTGAAGGCAGTCTCCATTCAGCAGGCTCCAACATTTCTAGGAATGAGGCGGTGGTGAGTTTGTTTACTGCCTTAATTGTTCAAAAAAAGATGTCTTATCTTAAATATGCTGAGCTTCTGTGAAAATAATTAAAATTTCCACAGGTAAATTAATCACAAACTTTTATTCTATAGATAAAAAGTTACGGTGACGGGTAAAATATGAGTGAGAATCGCTTCATATGATAGCCCAAATACTTCTGTGAAAAATAAAGAAGTAGATACTAAAGGAAATTCGAGCAAATAAGCTGTCGGCTTATACCTATGATGTAAATATAACGTGAAGAATGTAACGTAGCTCTTAACTTATGTGCGTCTAAAATACCGTACGTGCGTGGCGTAATAAGCGTTATGAAATAAGAATAATTTCATGAGCGTACAGACGCACGTATAAGACGGCAAATATTATAAGGAAAATGGTTGCAAAAAATGCTTTACAGTTAACTAAGTCTTTCACGCGTTTGTAAGTAGCATAATTTGTGTTAAATGAGCCAGCATTGGCTGTTCATAATGGTATGCTGTTCCGTACACAACCGCGTACAATATTGGGCGTACCGAAGGGCGAAAAGAAATCATTCAAGTGTAAGTGCGTCTTTGCGCACGCAAACCTAATAAGGGGTTTCCAAGAATAATTCGTTTTCTTTCGTTAAGGTTTCTTCGTAACTTGAACAATTGTTTGCGTTGGGAGTTAGTTCGCCCGAGTTCCCTTTGATTTTAGGTTTCTTTTTTCATAAGGTTATTTAAATATTAATTACACGAGAATAAGGTCATGAACATCAAATTTTATTTTATCTAAAGGTAAAATATAACATTTAAGGACTTTGACCTTGCCCAGAAGCGGCATATCATTACGCTTAATATTCTATAATATATTTATAGGATTAAATTATTTAATCAATAACGGTTTATATTGCAAATATAATAAGGATGAAATTTGAGAACCACAGTTACCTACTTGGCCAGTTATTTCGGGTGCACATAACTAACGTAAATCGACTCGCCCGATGCACTTTAGCTCACGAACCACGTATTTGTGGTTCCCATTATCCATTTGCGACCACAAATTGAAACTGTTAACGTTTGAAGTTTAGCTACTATTTACTGTCGAATTGTCTAACTTCGACTTTTCGTTGCGTAACCGATGTAATACAAATTACATATGTATGTATCGTTTCACTATTACTGCCACTTGAATAAGGTGATCAAAGGAACTCTGTTTGCCTTCACTCCCTTCTCCAGTTCCTTTACCGTCGCACCCTGCCTTGAGCAGTAGGTTTATTATCGGGGTACCCAACTATGCATCTATAGCAATTAAAACGTTGTATGTCATTTGAAAATGAAAAATGAAAATGATTTATTAAGTTAAGGCCCTGGTAACTTATGAACGACGAAGAACTGATCACCGGTTCGGAAACTAAGGGGACATTTTGTAGGCCCGTAAATTGTACACGATATTGATTAACTGACTGATAATTATCTGTCTTTTCAAAGGAAGGTATATTCCCTATGATGAAACCTTTAATTCTCTGGCTTTAATCTGTTGGTAATTATTTATTTTAAATAATGATCCAAAGTATTTTTACTCTTAAGTATTTTTGCTAGGCACAGACTCTTTCACTCTTTAAGATATCAAAATCAATAAGTACCGTACCCTCGGCCTATTTTTTATTTTTCTTTATTATAATTTTGTATTTAACCCTTATTGAAATGTTTTAAATAGACTGGGTATAAATAAAGCAGGTGTCTAGTTAGCAGGGCTCAATGCTCAACCAGGACAGGCCAGGCCCGTGGCTAATGAGATGAGATATTATGATCGTCGGACTGTGCGACCCCTTTCGCGCCCCTACGTTTCTCTTTGCCCGTTCACTATAAGTAACGCATTCTATACAGGGTGTATGAGGCCGTGTAAATTTAAATCCAGGCTTCTGAATCGCCCTATAATTATGCAAGGCAAGAAGTGTTAGAGATACTAAAAGCTTTTTTATTAATTTCTTTTACATTCTACTAAAGATTTGTTTTTTTTTTCGAAACGGTTTTAATGCATAATATATAAAAAGGGAGTGCGAACGAGAGGGAACATCTTTGTATTGTGCGCACACTTATGCACTTAAATATATCCTACGCATACGACCTGTACGTCTAAAAAGGCCACTTTGTGAGAATCATAATGTGATCCGAATATGATTCATCACCGAAATGACAAAGTGGTCACTTAAGTGCAATTCATATTTATGATTCACGAATAAATACAATAATTGTAGATGTTAGTCCCTATGTAACTTTTTATGGTTCTGCTATTTGTCACAAAAGCAATTCATATTTTGTGGCCCATTTTAGGAATTTTCATAGGAAAATGTCAAACAGGTGAATTGCGAAATATTAATCATTCCTGAATCATATTCGGATCACATTATGATTCTCCCAAAGTGGCCGTTTTAGACCTACTGGTTTTGTTAAACGTAGGTACTTATTATTATCTATATATATAAAAATTTATCCCCATTTCCCTTGGTCACGGCATCCCGCCTGAACTGTTGGTCCGATTTCGATAATTCTTTTTTTGTTGTGTTCGTTATTGTCAGGAGATGGTTCTTATAAATGAATAAATTAAGAAAATTGCGCGTAAAATTAGAAAATTTAAGAATACTAATCTAATCTTAGCGCTTTGAACAACATAAGCTTTTTTAATGTAACCTTATGACGTTTGGCATATAATTGACAGAATACGTGCTGCATTCTCATAATTTAGACAGGGCAACGTCTGTGGGGTCAGCTAGTTAGACATATAAATCAATTTGAAAACCAAAATTTTAAATAGCGAAAATCTTTTGTTTTTAATATTAAACAAAAAAGGAATAACGAGAATCTGTTGTATCTATGGATTAATGTACTGAAAAATTATGTTTCACATATCTTTACTATTCGTTACATACTATTTTATTCTTCTTTATACATATAAAGGCAATGAAATGCCAATTTTTTAAGCCCACTGTCCCTTTACAGCCTGTATTATTCATGTACCTACGCTTATCGTGCAACACCCTTTTCACAAAGTTATTTTGAACAAAAAATGCACTGTGTATGAAAAGATAAAAAGGGTATCAAGTGCTTTAAATGCAAAAAGTATTTTGATGTAGAATCTTCTGTCTTGTTTCTTTGGTGGTTGCTTTTAATATGGATAATTATGGCATAGTTGTAAGTTAAACGTGTAATGTTTTAGATTTTTTCGATTTTTGTGTTGATTGCCATTTTAACCTTTAACAAATTTTTTTTGGCATAAAATACATTACTTAATTGATAAACATTTAAACAAAAGTATTTTTGTTACATCAAAAGTACCCATAATTCTATTCCTTTTCAACAATGTAAGGTTCATAGTGATTCAGAGAAAAGGATATATGGATAAGCATTTAAGGTGAATGTTACATAAAAATTAAATAATATTAAATATTAATTTCATTTTCTAATTCCAATTATCATGAGACGGACTGAGGATAGACTTGTTGCCACCGCAATGGTATAAGGAGGTCTTAATAAACTACTGTAACTAAAACTAACTCGCTGCAGATGTAGTGAACTTATAGGTATCTTCTTTTAAAACTTGGTAATTCCTAGCTATCCATTAGGTACATCAAAAAAAAACATATCGTCACCGGAAAAGCAAAACTACTAAAGCGCCATTTTGGCCAATATGAGTTATATATATCGTTGAACTGGATTTTTTTTTCTGCGTTGATTGGTGTAGGTTTCATAAAGATCGGAGCCAATTTTTGGCGCTTCAGCACCTGAAAATTATGTGATTTTTCATATTTTCCACTCAACGAAAAATCCTTACGTAATACAAATCTTAGCCTTTTTTTAAAATTTGTCAGTTTAGTATTTTTCTTCACTGTCATTATCCACTTTTTCCTTGTTCAGCAAGTCAAAATACTGTAGTTTGTATCATTATAGTCACTTCAGTATTTTTTGCTGGTTGCAAACATACCTGGATTGGGTTGTTTAGTAAATTTGCTTTATGCAGGTATTGATGAACATGGCGCTTTAGTTTAATCTGTCTACGCACTTTTCTGACGGGAGACGTGATTAGTATTTTTACTTTACGGATCTATGTATTTAAGTGTCTTTTAAGAAGTGTTGCATTCAATGTAATCGACGCATAAGTATGGTAAGCATGGTAAATTTTACCCAAAATGTGACTAAGGTTCCTTTAGTATTAAAAAATGACAAAAAATATTACGTTTAGTCTTTTGGAATTAAGTTTTGTTATGATTGCTAGTAGATAAGTACCAAGAATTTTGTGCGAGAGTCATCCCTGGCAGACTAGGTTAGTAAAAAGATGTTCCAATCTACAAAATATTTCTTCAAATTGCCTATTAATATTGGGTGTCAATCTAGTTTCAATCAATTTCTACTGAAAATAATGAATGGAAATGATGTTCTTCTGTAAAATATTAAAAATATAATTATATTTCTTCGTCAAACTTATTGAAACAAGGTTCTAAACTCATTATCTTATTGAAAAAATAACTCTAACTTTGAAACACCCTACTTGGTAATTCTTATAATAATAATTTTACAGGCTTTGAAATAAAATAGACCTATTATACCATGATTTTTTTAAATGAAGAAATTTTTTTATCGATTAAGCTTGCGAGATAAAACTAAATTTTATTCATAATTATCTCGTACCCTTCTTCGATGTTATGTGTGGACGGCGAAATATTTTTCTCTTGCATTTCTCTATCGGTAATCATCTCTGTATTAACTCACTATCTACGCATATCGTATTTCTCACAATCCATCCATTATTTTAGGTCTTCCTCTACCATTAATTACTATACAAATTCATAGACGAAACTGTTCACATCATTATCCTCATCGGTTCGAATACCATGGCATAAGCTTGTTCTTCAACTTAATTACTGGTGCTACATAAAACATTCCCTTTTAAATTAATCCCGTCATTCTAGTTATGCCACACATCCATTATCTCAATTGATTGTTAGTTCCTTTCATCCCTCCCCTTCGTAGCTCTATATTCAGATCCATACATATACCAGTAGGGGTTATTGTTGTCTTGCATATTATTTCCTACAGTTTATAGAGGAAGAGGTAGTCCAATATTGTCCCCGTGACCTGCTGCTGTTTCGTCCATCCTGAGTAAATTCTGATTTATATAGCCTTGTCCAAGTCGCAAAGCAAATTTAACACTTAACATTTAACTGGTTATCGTACATCGCCCGAGTTTATCTTCGCAGGACTGGACATGCCACTGGTGGTATGCCACCAACTACATACATAAGCCCACGTACTCCGAATTTAACCTTTCTGAAAAATATTGTTAATCTGGTCAGGCTAGCTCTTCCTTGGACGCCTTCTACGGACACTTCCACTCACATTCGCTCTATAAATTTCTTTCGATAATCGCCTTTCACTCATCCATTCGATGTCCAAACCATCTCAAAATACTTCTTTCAATTCTGGTCACCACATCATTCTTCAACTTGCAACTGTCTCTTATCACACTATTTTTAATTACATCTACTATGGTAACTACCACCACACATACTACCCAAATGTTCATACTAATGGGACACGAGCTTTAGTATTTCATAATAATTGGCGTCTAGTACCTTATTGTGAAAAATGGGTACGAGCTTTGGCTTGCACTATTCATTGGAGATCACCTCTTCATACATAGCTAGCGCAGCTTATTATGAAATAGGGTCAACATCTTTCATCTCTACTGGTTTACCGTACCGGATAGTTCTATCACATTTTCATCCTTTATTCTACATTTCGGCAAATCATATCTGTATTCACTAGTTTCTAATTCGATATACCGTTCCACTCACTAGCATCATTCAAAGACGTTTTATAGTATACTATAACAGAAGATGGCTGCATCTTTCATACACATAACATGCTTAAGATATTTTGCATCTTCCTCGCGGAGTTTTTTAAAACTGTATTGTCTATTATACAGTCCAGATCCATCATGTGAATATGCTAGATTCTGGACCCTTTATTTATAGTAAATTTTTGTTTCTTCTGGCTAAGAAGTTTTCAATTTATGGAAAATCATGGTAACTTTTACAGCAGATAATAGTGACTATGAGGTTCCCCAATGTTCGAGTCTTCTTTAAATCATGGTATAGGTACAATTTTAACTACGAAAAAGCGAGAGCAAGAACAATCTTCAAGTACGAGAGAGTAATCTCTTCACAATTCCAATTTATTCTTTTAACTTCACCACTTAAATCTCTCTTCCTACATAAACTTCCTCAACATCTAAATGTTTTCGCTGAGTCATCAATTCCGGCTTTAAGTGGAAACATGCCTTCATACTTTCATTACATTCATGTCAACTTTCAAATATTATTTTAGCAAAAAATATCCTATCACTCATTATTTTCCCATACATCATACATTATTCAGTTTAATATCAAACATATGCAATTTGGTTTGCATTGCCTTCCAGTGTGATATGGCTTGTAGCCTTTATCATTAGTTTTAGCTTTTGAACCCTTGAATTTCATCTTCTATAGATACACCACGTTTGTAAGTCTTACTTTCAGTACATCAGCTAACTCTATTTTTCTTCTCGTCATGGCATATATGTTCCAACTTATACTCTTCTCCCTAACGTCAGCTATCCATTGGAAAAAATATTTAAAAAAAATATTATTTAAACACTTAACTATTTTATTGAAAAAAATAACTTTGTACGAATGTTATTACAGGATTTTAACAACAGAGTAAGTAATAACGAGGAAAGCATAAATTGAAGTTCGAATCAAAAACGTTACTCAATAAGAGTTGGTATTCCTATGAATTTAGTGTGCAGCTAGTACAAATTGCTAGGTTTTACACGTTAGTATGTCAGTTAAGAAAAAAAAGATTAATTTTTGATCCTTTATCTGTTACTTAAGTCGTTTTGGCATTACAATGATACTATCTAATTGTGCTTTAAATCATTTTTCCATACGGTCTTGACACATTTTATGGTGTTTAAGTGCTATTTACTGAGTGTATAATCTATCCGAAATGCGTGTTAGTACTTTTTCTTAACAAACATTTCGAGAAATGTGGTTTGTTAGTACTTTTCGTTCACTGCACTTAAACATTATTACGGAGATAAGTAATTTCTGCTTACGAACTATACAGAGCATTAGTACTAAAGCGACAGCTATCTCCTGAATTACAGGAAATATGCTGAAAATCTTTATTTCAGTACATAGATAATGAATTCACGATATTGGTTTTCCTTTACTGTTTTTCGATTGGAATTATAGGAAAAGAGTTATGAATTTTTTTGTTAAAAAAAAAACTTTAAATCGCTCTACTGTAAAATGGCCATTTGGCGCTTTAGTATTATAGCCTTTCCGGTGACGATATATCCATACACATAAATATAATTGAAGCGTCTGTTTTTAATTCCAAACTAACAACTTTTCACTAAATGCATATGAAAGTATACATAATATACGAAGCTCAAATATTTTTCACTAAATGCATACTCCTCTCCGTCTGTCTGTCTGTTCCGGCTAATCTCAGAAACGACTGGACCTGTTTAGCAGGACATTTACTGGCAGATAGCTGATGTTACAACGAGTATGTTAGGCTGCTCTTCTTTAAAAGACCAATTTTAAATTAAGGGTCCGCGAAATAAAATCTATGGGTGAAACCGCGGGGCACAGCTAGTCTAGCATATATATTAAAATAAGTAGATATTTGGATACAGGAACATCGGAGCTTTAACATTTCATTTTCGTTCCGTAAAATTAAACGTCAAAGCTAAGAAGTTCTTAACGCGCGTTGCTTAAACGATCATAGTTAGCCCCCAGGTAGGTACGTTGTTAATTAATATGTTGTTGGTCAATAGCCTCTAAAGATTATAGCGTAGATATAATGTAGGCACCGCACGCAGTCATAACGTCTGGTAATAACAAGATATCGTTCATTGTGTTGTGTGGCCAGTATATGAACTACGTACACCGCATGCGGCGAATCGACTAGACGTTTGGCTGGTTTGATTATTATACTACGAAAGGTCAACGACCGATTTTTTTTTACTCTCCTATATGAACATTACTGGGGCCTTACCATGAGCTCTTATTGCCATGATAGTTTCACTCATTTATGAGACAGATGTATGTGACGTGCATACATCTGTCACTGTTGCACAACTGAATTATCATTGCAATAAGAGCTCATGGTTGGGCCCCTGGTGAGCTATATGTAACATGCACACTTAAATAGCTTTTTAATAGAAATAGGAAAATATTTTTAGTCAATGTGTTCTATTAGAAACTCGTTGATGGTTAGTCCGATGGCAGAATATTGATAATACTATCTATACAGATAAATAAAATTGAAGTATCTGTTTGTAATTCCAAAATAACAGCTGTTCATTAAATGCATATGAAAGTATATACGATACTGATATTACAAAACCAATTTTCAAAATTTTTGCTCTGTCTGTCTGCCTGTCTGTTTGTTCTGGGTAATCTCCGAAACGGCTTGACCGTTTTAACAGGACTTTCATTGGCTGGTAGTCAATATTACAAGGAGTAACTTAGGCTACTATTATTTAAAAAAAAACATTAGGGTTCTGCGGGATAGTGCAATTAACTCTACGCGGGTGAAACCGCAGGGCACAGCTAGTTATGAATATAATTATATTTATTTGGAATGGTAACTTTGTATTGAGTTTCAATTTCTTCACGTTCAAGAGTTTTAATTTGACTGCACTGTACAATGGGCATTTTTTTTTTAATTTTCTTTTATACCTACCTCTGAAAATAGACTTTAGCCATTTTAGTTTGTGGTGAACAAACACACCGCAGTTTCAAAGAACCTCTTAAACTCGAACAAGTTATACTGAACGTAATAATGTAACGGAATGTGCGCTCCCCGATCCCAAAATAAGACCCCAATGACTTCACTATATTACATAGCTCAATCGATGGTATTATGACAATTATCAGCTTTATACAGCAAGAGAGTTAATTAATTAATCCATGCGGAGTCGTAGACTGAGACTTATTATGTCCACTCTAAGTTTTTACCTTGAAGAAGAATTCATTTTGCTATCCCCATTTTAAATTTACTTTGACGAAAAATCTATTCTTCTTACTAGAAAATGGTTGAAAAAGAGAACGTGACAGTTTGTTTTAAATTTTTTTTAAGTACTGTACTGTATTTAAAAAACTTATCTAAAATAATATTAAATTGTCACAACAGAGAGTAATTTTAATCGAGCTAAATAGAAGGTTTTATACTTTATGTCATCATTAATACTACAAAATAAACCGAGGTCCATAAACGCCGCAAAGAGGATTATTTTCTATTACATACTTCAAATAATATTTAGAGTCGAAATACCGGCTTAATCTTCAAAGGGATAGAATAGCCTGAAATTAATGAAGTAATCAGTATACCTTTAGCTTTCTCTAGAATTACGCAAACCAGGCACGCTCAATATTAAACAAGCTTGAAGAAATGTTTACTTTCATTTGAGAAACCGCTGTGGGGATGATCCTATAGTTCATGATGTAACACAAAACATAGGTATGATCGGTTGTACGTTTGATTAAATCTAGGAGTTTTAGTGGTAACAATTCCTGTCTGCTATTTTATCTGTACATATTTTTGTAAGATACGCCTTATAAAGCTGAATAGTTTATTGGTTTCCTTCAACGTGCTTACCTCAGGAGCTACACAGGGTTTTCAAGTGGCATTTGTAAGATGGCGATGCGATTCGAACGAAGTCGAATGCTTGAGCGTAAGCGATAGGTTCGATTTGAATAATTTTTCAGTGTTAAAAAGCCCATGTATCGAGGAGGTTATATGTTATCACGCTAAGACCAATTGCGGGTAAAAGCTAAGTCACTATTGCACGCAGACAAATGCGCGGGCAGAAGTCTTGTTCTTTAATAAAATACAAAGATTAAAAAAAGTACCTGTACATACGTAAATATTCTAAAATTAGTTTCTACGTTATTATATTTAAGTACCAGTATTTTTTTCGTCTGCATGAAATATACATATAAAATAAATATACATACGAGGAGTATAATAGTTTTTTTTATTCTTGTACGGATTCTTATTAGGTATGTATTTACATAACTACGCTTATAATTTAAACCCCAGTAGAAAACCTAATGCTATCTGAAATACGCATGTCATATAAAACTGATATTAATACTCGTACCTTTACCATCGCTTTATCGTTCCTACAATATAATATTTCCATATAGGATTAGAATTCTTACGTAGATGGAGCCTACGATAAGTATAAGGCCTGAGCTTTTGTGTGGGTAAATATGTTGGGGGCTTAGCTTGCTAATATTATGAATGCGAGTGTATTTGATGCGTATAAGAAATAATTTTTTTTTATTCTACAATACAATACAGTTACATGTTTTGAGACTTGGGAGGCTACCATCATTTAATTAGAACTTCTGACCTTTGATTTTCATTTTTGTACCATAAAATAAAACGTCAAAGCTAGGAAGTTCTTAAGACGTGCTGCTTAAACGATCATAGTTGTTCTGATCTTGAATATGCAGTTGTATTTTTTGGGAATTGTATGGACGAGTACGAGCACGAATACATGCGCGGTTTTTTCTGACTATTTTCGCAGAGCGCTTGAACCTCATGGCAGCATCTGTAATACAAGTATTATTGAGACGTGTGTATGCCACCAAAGAGTGCGGTAAGAGATTGGCACTAAATCTAGAATGGGAAAATGCACTCCAGTGGATTCTTCCGGTATAAACCTGCAGGTACTTGTCATGATGTAAAACTTGAGTTTATTTTCAGGGTACTAATACTTGAATAGCATTTTCCACTCGAGCGCTTCTGGCGACACCGGTGCATCGTTATTTTCGCCAGATGGTGGATTTATGACGGATTTATTAAGACTCTTTGGCGAATGTGAGTTATCTTTGTCTATGTCATATGCTTTTGATACGCTTTCACGTCTGAACTACTCAGCTGATTATCATTGAATTGAGAGATGATAGAATTGAATGTGCAGAAAAGGTTCTTCTCACATGTATAATCTTGTAAAATCATGTCGTACTGACGATTTAATAATAATAATAATCAAATAAATTTATTTTTAATTCGAATACCAAACGAAATCGAATATCAAAATGTAGTAGAGTTTATATCGAATCGATACGACATAGGGCATCACTTTTTGGCTGTATCTAGGGGCTTCTTATTCGTTGGATAAGGTATAATTACTTAATGTCGAGTGAAATTATTAAGTCAGCATGAGATAATCTCAAACGGTGATATCAACGTTACTCAGCGCAGGGAACAACACTCACCATAAGATGAGCCGCGTTATTCTGTTACGCTCTTCACCGTCAGAGTTTCGGTTTCAGTTATGTAATTGAACTTTATCGTCTATGTCATCATCATCATTTATCTAAGAGCTAAGCTCTTGTCGGTGAAGCAATCGCCAACCCTCTCTATTGTCCGCTAACACTTTGACTTCCTTGTACGACATGACGCTGACTTTTTCCTTCAGCTATTGTACATAACTAATTCATAGTCTCCCTCTTCTTCGCTTTCCTTCTATCTTCTCTTCTATGATGTTTTGAATGAAAGTGACATGTCGTAATAAGTGTCCAATCATCTTGCCTCTCCTGTTTTCTACTGTCCGGATTATCATTCTTTCTTCTTCTACTGTCTCTAATACTTCCTCGTTTGTGTCCAACTTATACCCTTCAGCCTTCTACAGCACCACATTTCAAGTGCCTGCAGTCTTTCCCTATCTCTTTGCGTGATTGTCCACGTCTCACATCTATAAAGTGCGATGCTCCATAAATATGTTTTTATGAATCTCTTTCTAACATTCTTGGATTTAAATATGTGTTTCTTATTGTTATTATTTATGATATTTCTTCATTATTATAGTTCTTATTGTTATTATATAGCTATTCTTGTTATCGTCTATGTACTATGAATAATTTTCCTATAATTGAAACCGACGCTCGATGTCGAGTTCAACGTTGAGAAGCCATACAGAATCACGGCAGTTTTAGTTGGATGACGATCTTATGATTATATGATATTACGATGGGCGTACTGCAACGCGTACTACCAATATCAAACCTTCCGTTAAATGTGTGTTCTTTTTATAAACGTCAAATAATTAAATTTACTTCATAAGTTCTTCAACGAAAATGAGGTAATTTCGCCTGAGCTAGAAACTTGGTTCGTAGTAGCAATTAAGTGGAACGGTACGTAATTTAAAGCGAATTAACATTTTTAGCCAGATGGAACCTGCATTTTCTGGTTTTTATTTACTTACAAGGGTGTTAGTCTGTGAGTTAAAGACAAAATAAATATTGTTACTATGTAACTCATAATAATTCGCAATTTAATATGTATGAAAATAATAATTCCTTTATTAGAAACATTACGGTTTAAAAGTAGGTCCATCTTTTTCTGTGATACGGATTTGGAAAGAGTTAGACACGATTTACTCCGAGTTTGGTCTAGTCTTGCCATGTTTTGTAATAATTGGATAAGAGCTGAGTAGATAAGGTAAGGATGGATAGAAGTGTCACTGCAACATTTGTATGATACGTAAAATTGGCAAGCGTTAATTGTAGTTTTATGAACGCTTGCTCGACCGTGTGTTGGTTGAAGTAGGTTAAATTTATATTCAACTAGCTGTGCCCCGCGGTTTCACCCACGTAAATTTAGATTCATACAAACTTTCAACCCTATTTTTTCCCTTTGGTAGAATTAATCAAAACCCTTTCTTAGCGGATGCCTACGTCATAACATCTACCTGCATGCCAAATTTCAGCCCAAACCGTCCAGTGTTTTGGGCTGTGCTTTGATAGATCACTATATCAGTCAGTCAGTCACCTTTGAGTTCGTATCAAGGAATGGTCGCAAAATGTGTGTTAAATGTGAAGACGTTTAGAGATAAAGGTCACAATGTGATAGAAAGCGTAATTTAAAGTAATAGCAATGTTCCACGATGCATGCGGGATGCATGGATAGTGAAAACGAACGAGAACGAAGCTTTTACTTTACATAATGAACATGGAGCGTTCCCCAATGTCACCTCTGGTTTTAGATGAATTAAGGTTTGCCTACACGTGACAGCTCTGTTACCGTCTCGTTACAAACGACGAACAAGCAAAATTAAACCCTATTCTAAACTGCACAGCGTGACAATATGCTTGACCACCGATTTTGAGTGCACTCAATTCAAACTATACCTAGTACATGTTGGGGGATGTATTGTTTTAGTTTGTGCCTGGATTTATTTTTAGGGATTTTGAACAAAAGAGACCGTGTATGTTCAATTTAGAGGATATAGAACCAATAGTAGAGCGGTATCTATCAAGTCACGTGGAACAACTATTGCGGGGCGCATTCCACATTCGGAGTTCATTAAGGTTCCAAAACTTTGCCGTTGTACGATGCGGGAATATTTGTCTAATAAATTGTATTGTTCCGGTTAATATATTAGTTTTCAAATATGTTCGCTATACGTACGATATCATAGGCTGGAGTTTATAAACTTTGTATTTAACCACAATAGCACGTGTATTAATTTATCATACTTCGGGCACATAGAGCGACGTGGAGACGAAAATCTTAAAAAACTGGTAGGTAATCGTTGTTTACATCGAGGGTAAGCGACTACGTGGGAGATAGCCGACTAGATGAGCGGACCAACTAAAGATGTTTACGGATGGCAGAAAATCGGGGTCACTGACCGTTGTCGATTCAGTGATTATACATATAAGATACCAGTGATAGCTGCAGATGTCTACACTCAGTCTCAGGATCTTCAGTTATGAAGTACGGACCACAACGATGATCTCTTTGAAAAACTACAAAAACTAAATATTTTTTAACCGAAATCAATAAAGGAGCAGGTTTCTCAATTCGACCCTATATATTTTGTAGATGCATTTTCAATAGCCAAGCATACAAAGACACAAAACAAATACAAACTATTTGACTAACGAAGATGTAGGTAAGAGAACGAAATACATATTATTCGTATCTCATCCAGCAAATCTGTAGAAGATTGCTTTATGCTCTACGTGTACATTTTAAATTGCTACTGGGATTTAGTCGAGCTGTGTGCTGCACAAAGGTGCAAGGTAATAATGAGTGTCGGAATGGAGTTTAATAAGCTGCCTTATCTCGTTCGGGTCAGTTGACTCTTAATGAACTGCTCACATTGGGATTGTATTGACTTCAGTGTTCTGGTGTAATGCATTAATTACCTGGTTCCACTTCGCGTTACAATTTAATAAGACTATAGCTGTGCCCGCGATTTCATCCACGTAGACTTAATTTCATGTGTCAGATGGCTTTACATTCTTACATTGTCTGTAGAAAACTGTGGTATATGACCATATAATTTTTTTGATTTGATTTTGTACCTTATAATATAATTATAATTAATGCTGTGTGGCATTTTACTATGTATGAAAAATAAATTTTCTTTCTTTCTTCTTTCTATATTACCGGTTTTATTTTTACTAAAACTATTCTAGGTTACTCCTCAAAGTGCCGTTAAAATTGGTCCACCCGATTGCAACATTAACCGGAACAACCATAATGTCGGAAGAGGAAATAATTAATTATTTATGTGAGCGTTGTATATACTTTCTAAAAGTTGTTAATTTAAATTACAGACAAAAACATTTTATTAACTTCTTCTATTTGTTTGTATACAGATTAAAAATCATTGATTTTCCCTACTATCTACTTATAGTTGGAGTAGTTTTACGTCCAAGAATGGTTTGACAAAGAATCAAAAAGATATCAACCGCTACATAAAGAGGCTTGTTGCCATAATTTAAAACAAAAAGAATAAGAAAGGTGCTACGAAACAAAACAAGTTTTGATGCGAATACTTCCTTGCCAATAATCTCCAAGTTTCTAAACAAAACTTTCAGTTACCACTTCAAACCGACACACAATATTTATGTAACGAATAAAGAAAAGAGTTTTGCTGAAAAGAAAATAACATTTTCAGATTGCAGTTTAAAAAAGTACGTTTAAAATTCAAAGCCCAACATCATTGGTTTAAGCAGAGCGTATTAAGAACTTATGTGCATTGAAAAAAAAATGTTGACCGCAAAATTAAACGTTAAACGCTTAGAAGTTCTGAATACGCGCTGCTAAACGATCATAGTGGGCCCGTGTTTAACTAAAATATATCAACGCTCAGCTTAAGCCTCTGGTCGTAGAAACATGATATTTGGAAAGTGTATTCTTTATGAGGTGTAGGTATCGAAAGAAAGAATTTACCGATATGCCACAGCTGATCTAAAATTTTAATATTTTTGTTTGTATTTCAAATTAACACCTGCCATGTCTGTCTCTGCACCACCCAAAGTATGACTGGTAGAGAATGCCTATGGCATTCAGTCCGCCTGTGGCCTGTGCATATAATGTAATGCTTTAATGTATGTAGTATTAAGAATAAAACAGTAAACAAAAATATCTTAATAACATTTGAAACATAAAACTATCGAGTCAATGCACAATGTACAACAATCGAATCGTTACGCTATCAGGCCATCATCTTTCATATAGCTGTCAGGGCAACTATCAATGTCTTATTTGCTGGTCAACGTACAGTGGTTTTATTCACATGAAGGAAATAAGTACCAACATAAGGATGGTGAGGGTACAAAATGTCCAAGTGTGCATTGTTAGCCGCTCTTCCGTTCAGTAGCGGGAAGTGACTGTATCCGGCATGCGGAAGGCTGGGTGCGGACACTGTGTAATAATGTATAGACCAGATTATCTATACATCTAACAACAGATAAAATTAAATTGAAGTGTCTGTTTGTAATTTTATAATAACAGCTGCATATGAAAGTGGATGCGGTGAATACATAAAAAAAAACAATTTTATTTTTTTTAGTCTAAAACTGTTGGACTGATTTTAAAAGAGAATTTCAATTGCAGGTAGCTGATGTTATAAGGAGTGACTAAAATTGCTTTTATACAAAAAAATATTTAATACTTACAAACTGAGTAAAATAGTATTATTGTTAGTTTGAAAGTTAAAACCGCGGGGCTCGGCTAGTTACGAATACGAACGAACTGTGCTTTGTGGTACTTTAGCCCTCGTCCACAGGTGCAGGAAGGAAGAATCTGATAGTGATTTCTACTCCATGTAAGTATGAATATAAGTATTTAATTAGATGCATTATGTTGTGAAAAGCTAAAAGTATCTATGTTTCTTTTAAAGTGAATCGTAGGTAAAGTAGAGTTTGTGAGTTCCGCAAGTACAAAAGTCGTAACAAATAAACTGTTATCAGAGAAGTTCTTGTACAATAACCTTGAAATACAGTGAGAAATTAAAAGCAATACGAGCATAAACAAAGTGAGTGTTATTCTTTCGATAACAAGAGAATTTCCTCAGACAAAATGGGAAGTTGAAAACTAGATCGTTTCTAATTGGCTTCGGTATCCCTTGCGAATAACTTATTCATTGCTATTATATCCTTGTCAGCAATTGTTAAACATTTGCAAACAAGAGAGGTAAATTTGCGTACAATTACAAAATAACCATTAAATTTCCTCACAAACTCCGAGTGAATTGGTATATAGACGTAGGAAGTACCCATTTAAAAACAAGTCGTACCGATAAATTACCGAAGTAAATTGGATCTTCTAGTCAATGTTTTGGTTCGCAACAAATGATAAACAATGAATGAAATTCAATTCAAAGGTATTAATAGGCCCTTATTTCTGGATTACGGTTATTTTAAATATAACAATAATTAATTGCGCTTTCCCATAAAGTTCGGTTTTGTTTAATTGATTGATGTATTTCAAGGGTGGGGTCGTATTGAAACGGTTATATTGTGAAGTTATTAATTAAGGGAGATCTACTAGGTCGTTTTTACAAGTGCGTGGACGAATTATCTAGTTACTAGTTCAAATATTTATCATTTCCTCTTTATGCAGTTCTTATGAAAAAAAAACTCTAGTCTAGTCTAATTTGTGCTCTCCCAAGTAACCTTCAGATAACCCTCGTATACTGTGGATAAAGCTTTATATATAAACTTTGACTTGGTTTTTATTTGTCTTAGGAAACGAAATGTATTTTACAGGTATAACTAGTTACGTCATTCTGTTAAAACCATTAGGTATTATAAGATCTTTAATTTAATAGTCGATGCATTTTATGGCAAGCCGGCTGGGCGAAGTCTCGCACAGAGCATCAGCATTGTAATTTGGAGTCGCAATGCTGCCTGCTTGCCACGATCCTGATTTGGGTCTAGTTTTGTATTTGTAATGTAATATAAGACATTTTTCCTCATCATAAGCACTGCATCGTTTGCATTAAAATTTATATCATAGGAAAATCAAGTAGATAGATTTATTAGGTACGGTTTCTAGACACACTACAATACAATACAACCTTACATACCCTACTTTCATTGTCAGATTAACTTTATTTCGTTATTTTTTTGAAATTGGAATATTTTTGAAAAGAGTAATTACTGAGTTTCTTGCCCGGTTCTTCTCAGTAAAAACAACCTTCCGAACCTGGCGGTAGCATGTATAATCCTGTAAATTGTGTCATTCTGATGATTTAAAAGTGCTTTGCATAAAGTCTAATCAAATAAAGATACTATTTTTGACTTTGACATTGACTTTGACTAACTTAGGTTGCTAGTTTTCCCAGAAATCAGGCTGCTACCGTAAGCGGATCCGGAGCCCTACCATAAGCTCTAATTGCCATGTTTGCTGGGCTGTGTGACAGTGACATATATAACGCCATATATATTTTACTCATGATATGGGTCCCTAGCCCGTGTAATTATTTGAATTATTAAAGTCAAAGCAGAAATATTACGATGAACACATTGAGGAACCTAATAACATTGTTACGTCAACCTGGCTTGACTCACACGACTCTAAAATGTTCATATTCCCCCTTACATAACAATAAGATAGAATGAACATCATTATGCAAAAAGAAAATACGCGTTACCGGCTTTATGAAGTGGTAAAAATATGGGGCTAATTTTTCACATTCACATGTGTAGTAGGGGGAGACGAATTTGGTTACGAGAATACATAGAAAACTTTACGCACATCCAAGAAACATTTTACTTAAATTCTTCCAAAAGGGCCACCGAAGGTGTTGCAGAGTTACTTAAACACTTTTTACTATTCTCCAAAGATTGTGAGATACCAAAGTGTACGTTAATAAAAGTTAAGGAACTGTGGGATTTTAATTTAACTCAGACACAAAGCATTCTACGGACCAACCGATTGCGTATCAAAAGTAAGTCAAACTGGTTGGGTCACGGCCATCCAATAGGAAACGCGAGATTGATTTGTAAGTATTTTAATAATATTATGGAGCTAACCGTTTATGCCTGATGGAAGTGTGTCTACGCCGCTCCCCGCTGCTGCTTAGCAAGTATCCAATGACGGCTCGCTACGAGACCGCCACAGGCAGCAGCCAATGGAAGGAGCGCCCTATCACGCGACCGACCGCCGGAGGATCTCACCGGCGCCACGCTGTCTACGCGACACAGCCACGTCCGCCCCGCAACTACTCGCACGCAACCACCTAGCGCCTATTTTGTACCCCTTTCGGACCCTATTGCTGTTACATTTAATTACTATCTAAATTATATTGTTAAACCAAAGAATCCAATCTTTCTTTTGTTCCCATCGCGAACAAAAAGTGGCGACCGTGACAGGACCTGCACGCTACAGAGCGGTCCAAAAGGAGCTATCGTGAGTTTGGAACCCAGAGGAGATCATCCTGTAAGGCGATCACGCCTACGGGACCTGACGCCCAAGGGACACGAGCGACTACAAGTCCACGCGCACGCCTACGGGACCTCGTGCACGTCTACAGGACCTCGTGCCCGTGCACTACGGGACCACGTGTACGTCTACCAAACCACCCTCGTGTCTACGGGACCTCGTGCCCGTGCACTACGGGACCACGTGTACGTCTACCAAACCACCCTCGTGTCTACGGGACCTCGTGCACGCCTACGGGACCTCGTGCTCACACCCTCACGCTCCTGTGGGATTACGCGTCTACGCTACGAGGCTTCAACGCACCCACGGGACATCGCGTCTACAACCGACTCGGAGCAGCCTAAGAAATCCTGGACTCAAGCCGCCCCCGCGCCGAGTCCCCTACGGATACCTACTTGCTTCATCGCCTACCAAACTGTGAGCCCGTTCCTATTACTCCTCCTCTATCTGTGTACTTGCATAGGTTTCAGTTCACCGAATGTTAGCTTCTATCCAATATAAGCCTAAATCTAAGCCTAAACGCTGTGCCAATTGTTAGTGCAATTTCTATCGCACAGCCTACCTACTTGCCTACCTCGCAAAAAACTACTTGCCATTTACCCCTATTAAATTTTATCTTCATAGCCTATATACACTTTGCTTGCATTCAATCATCTCAATTTATAATTTCACTTTTCCATCGATTCATCACTCATTCGCATACTTCTCAAGCTGTTATAGATACGTAGCTGTAACCATTATACGCCTAGCTACTGCATTTGCTCCCGACTATATTGCAAGCGACAGTTCACGCGCATTAAAAATATTATAACGTTGATTCCAGTGTTCACTATCGAGTGCATATTGAGTGCATCGTCGCTGCGCTGCCGCAGTCGGCCGGCCGTTTTCGTGACGTCACACGCCTCGCACTTCGCTTGCCGTCGCAGCTGCGCCTGCGCCGATAAGAAACCGGTCTCTGCTACGGCCCGACTACTCACAACAAACGAGGAGCGTATGCTATATTTATTATTTTAAACGTATATATCTATCCGTTCGTCGATAGCTCGTCGCAATGACTTCCGAGGCGAAGTTAAGAGAATTTATTATTAAGCGTGGTTCAATAAAGGGACGCGTTACTAAATTTAAATTGTATCTTGATTCTTTAATTACTTTGGAATCCGTTTCTTCTGTAGAAGTCAGCAAGCTTGCGATGAAGCTATCACGAATCGAAGCGCTATTCATTGAGTTCGACAGATTGCAGAGCCAAATAGAGGTTCTGAATGACCCAGACCTAGCTAATGAGCTAACTGCGCGCGATCTTATTGAACAGGAGTTTGATAATAGTATCTCCATAGCTCAAGATTTTATTCAAACGCATAGCTCACCGCCTACCTCCAAACAAGATGATAAACATTTTTCTACTTGTTCTTCTAATTCTAATGCCTGTCATCATTGCAGTCATGACGATTCCGATGGTCTAGGGTTTAAGTTGCCCACTATACACATACCTAAATTCGATGGTCAATATTACAAGTGGTTAGAATTCAAAGAAATTTATTCGTCTATGATTCACAATAACACTAAAATTAAAAATGTTCACAAATTTCACTATCTTTGCTCCTATTTAGAGGGAGAAGCTGCGCGAGTACTTTGTAATTTAGAGGTCACCGATAAGAACTATGACGAAGCATGGTCTCTTCTCTGCAATCGCTTTGACAATAAGCGATAATTAATCAATAACCATCTGAAGTCCCTATTTAACATTGACTCATTGCGAGAGACCGACAAGTCCCTAAGGTTTATTATTGACCACGTTACTAAAAATCTACGTGCGCTCAGCACACTAGGATTGCCTACTGATAAATGGGATATACTTGTCATTCATATTTTAATAACCAAGCTGGACAACAGCACCTTATTCAAGTGGGAAGAGCATAGGAACGCCTTACCCGAGATACCTTCCCTCAAAGACTTTTTCTCCTTTCTGAAGGACCGTGCTGATGTCATTGAGACTGTTCATCGCAATAGGATTGAAAGGTCAGACAAACCTAAGCAGACTTTTTACATCCCTCCTCCTAAGATACACACTAAATCTTTTGTCACGACGTCTAAGGATGCCCCTCCCCCCAGGTCGTTTCCTGAGTGTGCTCTGTGCCGAGGTAGTCACCGCCTTTATGAATGCACCTCTTTTAAATCAAAGACCCCTGAGGAAAGGTGTACCGCTGTCACATCCTTGAATTTGTGTCATAATTGCTTACGCCCAGGTCACAATGCTCTAACTTGCAAGCTGCCTGGTACTTGTCGTTCGTGCAGACAACGACATAATTCACTTCTGCATCTAACCCAAGCAGCACCCGCTGCTTCTATATCCATTGCAATGCCTGCCCTATCTACCCCCAAAATTTTACTATGCACTGCCAAGGTGCGCCTAAGTAACCCCCAAACTCGTGACACTATTATAGTCCGAGCCCTACTAGATAGCGGGAGTCAATCGTCGTTTATCACTGAGGGTGTTAAACAACGACTCAACTTGACTCCTCAGCCCACCAATGTAAACATTGTTGCTATAGGTAACAACCCTCTAAATGTGTGCCCCGAGCGCTGTGCTCTCCAATTGCACTCCATCACTACTACATTCAAGGTCCAAATGCTATGTCTAGTATTAAAAACCATAGCTGACGACATACCTAAGGTACAGTTTGACACTAGTCATCTTAACCTCTCCGAGTTTGAACTAGCCGACCCCAGCTTCAACGAACCAGCCTCTATAGATATGCTCATTGGTGCTGACCTGTTTTGGGATTTAATAGGTACTAAGCAACACTCTCTGGGCAAAAACTACCCTAAGCTTCACAGCTCTCAACTCGGTTGGCTCATCGCTGGGCCCATACCTATTAGTTCTACTCAACCCTCATCTAAAAAACCTATACATTGTAATTTTCTTCGCAATGATGAAAATCGAAGCCTAAATACTGAACTAACTAAGTTTTGGGAATTAGAATCTGTCCCTGTAGTTCAACCCCAAAACGTCTCTAGTTCTGACCTATGGTGGCACGGGCCTTCCTTTCTGAAACAATCAGAGTCCAGTTGGCCGCTATCACCTCTAGAAATCTTGCCCCTACCCGATATTAAAGCGATGCCCGCTTTGGAGGCGGAGGCTTTGCCTACGGCACCTATCGTCCACTTTGAGAGATTCTCTAAGATGCGTACCTTACTCAGAGTCTACGCAAGAGTTTTCAGGTTCATGTACAACTGTAAGCACCCAAATAATAAACAAGTAGGAACCTTGGAAGCTCATGAACTTGAGAAGGCGCTTACAGCCGTCACTAGAGTTGCCCAAATGGAATCTTTCCCAAAGGAAATTAATTCCCTGCTTGCCAAAAAGCCTCTCAAAGCTAAAGCCTCTCTTTCCTCATTGAACCCTCTAGTTGATGAGACTGGTCTACTAAGGGTAGGAGGGCGCCTAGATAATTCTATTTACCCCTATAGCAAGAGACACCCTATTATTTTAGACACAAGGCACTATTTTTCCAAGCTTATTTTCCTAAACGAACACCTTTTATTATTTCATTCAGGACCACAACACTTACTCGCCTCTATTAGGGAGCGCTACTGGCCTATAGGAGGCCGCAAACTAGCTAGAAGCATCACGCGATCATGTTTTATTTGTCGCCGCTTCAGAGGCGAGACTATGTCAAATATTATGGGAAACTTACCCGCAGATCGCGTAGAGCCCGACTTTCCCTTCAGTACTGTAGGCACTGACTTTGCAGGCCCTTTCTATATTTCTAACCACAAAGGAAGAGGTTGTAAGGTGACGAAATGTTATCTTTGCATATTCGTGTGCTTTAGATATAAGTGTCTTCATTTGGAGGTAGTAATTGAGCTTAGTAAAGACGCATTCCTACTTACGCTAAGGAGATTTATTTCTCGTAGAGGATTGCCTAAAACTATTTACTGCGACAACGGTCGCAATTTCGTTGCCGCTGCCAAGGAAATTGGTCAATTTCTTAAGTCCAACAGCACCTCTATCTGTGACTTTGCGGCTGATCGGGGCATTGAATTTCGTTTCTCCCCCGCATACGCTCCTCATTTTAATGGTCTAGCAGAGGCCGGGGTCAAGTCGGCAAAGTACCACATGCACCGAATCCTAGGGCATTCTCACCTAACATTTGAGGAACTGACCTCACTATTTACACAGATAGAGGCCATCCTCAATAGCCGACCCCTATGTCCCTTGAGCCCGTCACCTGACGACTACCAACCCCTTACTCCTGCTCACTTTTTGATTGGTAGGCCGCTGACGTCGCTGCCTTCAAGAAGCTACCTGGACACCAACCTGCATCGCCTCGACCGCTATCAGCGCCTAGAGCAGGCGCGCCAACATTTCTGGTCCCGCTGGGCCACCGAGTACGTCTCTGAGCTACAGCAGAGGACTAAGTGGCGAGAAACGTCAAGACACCTCACGGTGGACGACCTCGTCTTGATAAAAGAGGATAACTCACCCCCTCTCTGCTGGCGTCTCGGACGCGTCAGTAAATTAATTCTGGGATCCGATTCCGTTCCTCGAGTTGCTGATATATCTACGGCCACCGGCACTGTCCGGCGAGCCCTCAATCGCCTATGCCTCCTGCCTACCACGGATGATGTCTGATAGTTGAAAGCTGCAGTAGAGCTTTCAACGGCCGGGAGGATGTCTACGCCGCTCCCCGCTGCTGCTTAGCAAGTATCCAATGACGGCTCGCTACGAGACCGCCACAGGCAGCAGCCAATGGAAGGAGCGCCCTATCACGCGACCGACCGCCGGAGGATCTCACCGGCGCCACGCTGTCTACGCGACACAGCCACGTCCGCCCCGCAACTACTCGCACGCAACCACCTAGCGCCTATTTTGTACCCCTTTCGGACCCTATTGCTGTTACATTTAATTACTATCTAAATTATATTGTTAAACCAAAGAATCCAATCTTTCTTTTGTTCCCATCGCGAACAAAGTGTATCCAAAGCTGCAAATGAAGGTTACACCAGGTTTTTTTTGATATGGTCTCTCGCAGTTGGTAGGAGGGAGTTACCTCCACTGTTTAATCGGTCAAGAAGGCGAGACCCAAGGACCTCGAGCTTATACTTAAAAACTGGCGCTGCTGGGGGATGAGCTAGGGAGCTGGATGTGATTGGTATTATTTGGATTTGTTTAAGGCTTACTCGGCAGGCGCTAGCTCTAGCAAGAGATGGGGAGGAACTTACACCAGGGGCCTTCTCTTACCATTTATTGCATTGATAGTTCAGATGCGTGACATTAACAGATGTAAACACATCAAATACATCTATCTCATAATATGAGTCAAACTTTGGTACTAACAAGAGCTCATGGTAGGGCCCTAGGCAACAATTGTTTCTTTTTTAATAATCTCTTGTATGTTTTTCAGAAACGGTAGTTAGGCACATAATCAATGTAAGTACAAATTTTATTAAGTTATGAAGTAACTGCATTGAAGCCCAGTTAAACTGAGTGTAAAATACAGAATAAAATATGATACGTGGCAGCGCAGCGAGGCGGTCATGTTGGAAAATATTTTTATTAAAATTGAATAAACATGGTGAATAAACATAGCGGGAGTGGTGTGGGAACAAAAATAACGCAGCTAGGCGGGAACGAGCAGCCAATTTCAGCACCGACACATTGGCTACAGGTCGTCACTATCAAAACTATTTGTGGACAAAACAAGATTGACACTCCTGTGTCCGTGTGTGTAGTGACAGTTTGGAAGTGTAAGCATGTTTAGTAATACCAGCACATCTTACAATGCCGCAGCCAGTACCAGTTATAGTAAAAGTGAACCAAAAGTGCCGAAATGTAAGTGAAGTTTTTTGTAGTTCGTTTTGTTGTTTTGTGTTACAGTAGTGTATTCGGAATAAGACATTTTGCGAGTTGAAAATGGTAGTCGTTTGTAGTTGTAGTTAACTAAGAAATTGATAACTGTATGAAAGCACACACACACACACAGATTGTTTTCTATAAAGGGAAAAATACTCAAGCGGGTCACATTGTTATCTTCCGAATGTGATTAGATGTTTTGTTGCACCCGATACGTAAGTACTAAAATATCCTTACATGTTGTAAACAGTGTCTCTGCCTACCCCGTTGTGTATACAAACTTGTATTGGCGTACATATATCTCTGGACTAGTAGTCACACACACGTAGTGTGATTTATTAACTTTCAAAATACATTTATTTTTAATTTCTAAGAAACGGCAAAGACATTCCTGATTATTTTATAAGTTCAAAGTGAGCCAACAAATGCCTTTCTCCAAAATAAAGATCTTTTTTATTTCATTGGAAATTTCGCGATCCATTCGAACGAGTAACACAAACCACAATTCAATTGAGTACTTTTACGATCAAATTGGTTGGGAGTTTGTATTGAACAATTTACAGTAAAAATAAAATGTTTTGTTGAAAGCTTACAATGTTATTTAGTACATTCTAATTTAATCTAGATCTAGAAATCACAGATAACTATGAAAGAGGGAAAGAACTAGATATTCAGTAGTGACTCATAGATGTTTTGAAACTGGGACGTGCATAAAATGTTAATGTAGTTTACAACTTCTACGTTACGTATGCAAATACGAGTATAATACTTTGTAATTACCAAAAATATTTAGAGAGGCCTAAGGCCTAAAATAATAATGACCTATTTTTGTAATTATTCTAGAACCAAAATTACTCTGTCTAATAACGCTCCATAGCTACCTACTTGTTTGTAATATGATGAAAACAATCAGTTTTATAAATACAAAGCAGCCTGCGGTAAACCACGATGACCTATTATTATATCAATAATCTGTATTTTTAATGCGATTCCGTCCAGATTTTTGAGCGCAAAGAAGTAACACCAGTTCTTTGGATTTACAATAATTAGTTCAGAATTATTTTCAGTTAATGACAAAGAGAGAGACTCACAGAAAATTGTCACGAACTTTAGTCTCTCAGTCAAGTCCCAAATTAAGCTTCACTCTCAAACATTTCTATAAGAGTAGAAAACTATGTGGATTTAATTAAATCCGGATTAATAATTTTGCACCAGTGACGATGATATTCGTGGGTAGTATAATAGACGTGGATCGGCATTCCGTAATGAGGGTACATCGTACCCTTCTTCGAACTCCAACAGAAAGGATTAGTATCCTTTCTCGATTGTTACTTTCATAACAATTGAATGTTAGGCTTTGGTCTTTGGAGTTGGGAAGGTTATTGAAAAGTTTTTGCTCCTTGTATTGATTTATGATCAATGGCCGTCTTCTGAAGTTGGGCCAAATTACAGAGCTCTTATTAGTTTCCTTAAAGTCTCTAAAGTCAATATAAACCAGAAATCGTAAAATATTTCAAAATTACCAATATTGAAACGGGGATGATCAGCTCTGCTTACTCCTTGGAGAATAAAGACGTGAACATTTATGTACGAAACGGGGCTTTATTTTGATAGTAATAATCTTAAATATATATGTATTCCAAATATATCTGCCCGCCATCAAGGCCCCCGAAAGGGTAATCGAATGAATGGGTGTTTTAATACCTTCCTTTTTATCGAAGTTGATTATATGCCATCGTGACACATGGGGAGTTCACCGGTTGACGCACTTGTTTGATGTTTTTCGCAGATATATTATGCTTTTCTTGATCAAATCAAACCATACGTGTTCTTTGCTGCCTGTCTATCCCGTAAAGAACTCGGCGTAATGATAGAAACATTTATAAATGCGGAAGAGTGCTGCAGATCGTAATATAGCTAAAGACGTTTATTACACATGATCTGGCTAATAATTTACTAGTTCAGAAACATGTGCTAGCTGTAGAATCCTACCCACAAATGTTTATAAAACATCGTAAATTATTCTTCAAGGTGAGGTAACTTTTTATCGCCACGGTATTGAATTTGTCTGCTTAGTTCCACAGAAATCAGCTGTTTGTTCACATAGCAGTGTCCCCAAAGAGATGCAAAGAGAGCAGACGAGATGCATCACCAAGCATTTACCAAAGATGATAAGGTCAACATAACAAATGGGGAGTCCATCGGCGTCTCAAACCCCCTTATTACAAATATGGTTTGAGTTAAGACTAGACTAAACTCGAAAGTGAGAACTAATGTAGAACCAAAGATTATTTTGGGCGATGTTTTGTAATATAGACCTTGCGCAATTTTCTTTACGTGATGCGAAAGGCATTCACTATACGAATTACATTTTCAGAAAATACTCATAGGTACCGATCGTTGGTATTTTAATTTGAGTTGCTTTCGTAGTAGGCGACTCAAATGATTCGGCCGCTACGGCTATTGCGAAGGCTAAAGTTTCTTATAAATCATTAAGTAATTAAGGCCCCGGGTGTAATGTAGCCTGCATTACAGAGGTGTGCAATAATTTTTAACGAATCAGCGTCGGCTGGGCCCGTTAAAACACTGCACGGTACATGTAGGGCTTTAACTTTGCTATATCGATGAGCGTTATGCGAGTTTTACTGTTATTACACCGATTCCAATCTTCATAACAACTGAACCTTTCTGATTTAGTGTATGGTTTACATCTGAACGTTGCTTTTTTATTTGACATTGAGTTATGGGATATCGGTTTGATTTTTATCCTTCAGAATGATTTAGAACGGTTCTTCTTTGTTATTGGAGTTAGATATCTTTTAGTAATCCCCTGAGTAGAAAAACTGGACCTGAAACCTTTTACTTAGAACGAGATGTTGGTCTAATTTTATTATCGACTTATCTCTTTAGTCATATTACGTATACACAATACACTGTTATTTCGTTAAAAAGATAGAGTGGATAGTTGGACTTTACTTAGACCTAAAATTATATATTAATCTTGAGAGGTCTCAAGCTAAATTTGTCAGATACGATAACAAAAACAAAAGCAGTATTGAGACTTTTTTTAGCATCACAATTTACTCACGCACCGCTGTAGACATTTCCTTCGTTAAATGTTATATTTGTGTGGACAGGCTTGTTTAATGCTTTAGTCTGTACAGATAAATATAATTGAAGTGTCTGTTTTTAATTCCAAAATAACAGCTTTTCACTCAATTTCTTTTTTTTCACTAAAACACAAAAAAAAGTATACACGCTACTGACACAAAAAAAACAAGTTTTAAATTTTTTCTCTGTCTGTCTGCCTGTCTGTTTGTTCCGGGTAAAATCCGAAACGGCTGGACCGATTTTAACGGGATTTTCACTGGCAGGTAGCTGATGTTTCTGAAAATGAAAAATGAAAATGAACACGCGGGTGAAACCGCGTGGCACAGCTAGTTTATAATAAAATCTAAAATCACATGTGAAAGGGATTATAATTCCTTGAATTTAGATTTATAAATATTAAATTGCGTACGAATTATTACGTAATTTGTTTTATTATAATAAGCCGATATAATACGAACAGCAGATTCCTCTTAACCTTTACCTACAGAAATACTTTTGGCAATAATATGTACAGCGTCTGCATTTAAATAATATCCCCGGGAGAACTTTTGCTCAGATTTTCTCCATGGGTGCTGGCGCCAGAAAATTATCAGCCGAGCGAGAAATTAAAGTAGCCGTGAACGGCATAAAATTAACTAAGTCCCTACCCTAGATCAAAGAAACAGAGGATGTGTTCTACAAACATGATTTGGATGACTTTAGTAAACCACTTAAGTCTTAGTGTGTTATGTGGGCAGGGATGTTATAGCGGCTTCGAAATTTTTGGTAAACAGGTGCCCCTTTTAGTAGGCCTAAAAGTTAGGTCACTACAGATTTTAAGGAGGTAAATATTTTAAACTTACTTTTTCCGTACATGACAAGAACTAAGAAAAAAATAAGTTTCAGAACGTAAGTGCGGCTAGTAGGACATGTTTGTATCCGTGTTAATAATTTTACTTTTTAATATTTGCATTGCACTAATGGCATATATCTCCAAAGTTTCTATGATCAAGGGTTATCATCCGAGTTGCCAGTGTTTAAGGTCTTAAGGTGCCGGCGGATTTCCTTCTCGCGTTCACTAACTCGACTCCGTTCCATGCACTTGGATTTGCACACCTAATTCAATTTAACTTTTGTTAATTTGACAGCGATAATTCACGATGTTGGTCTGCATGAAATGTAACTTAACGGCCTCACTGAATTGGTGGTTAATCTTTTAATTACCTTGTGAATTTGACTTTCGTATAGCAAATAAAATAATTCGGACGAAATAAATAAATCTTTGCGTTTTATTTTACACGAATGGATAGAAATAGGACTAGAATAGTATTTAATAAACGATATATATCTTTATTAATAGTATCACATATTTTCTTTTAGTCTTCTTTACTTATATGATAACTAGTTGTGCCCTGCGGTTTCACCCGCGTAGATTTAGTTTCATGCTTCAGGTCGCGGAACCCTAATATTTTTGATAAATAAAAGTAGCCTAAGTTACTCCTTGAAACATCAGCTACCTACCAGTGAAAGTCCTGTTAAAATCCGTAAAGCCGTTTCAGAGATTACCCGGAACAAACAGACAGACAGACAGAGATTATTTTTTAAACTTGGTTTTTTAGTGTCAGAAGCGTGTATAGTTTCATATGCATTTAGTGAAAAGTTGTTATTTTGGAATTAAAAACAGACACTTAAATTTTATTTATCTGTATAGATTAAGTACTGTTTCCTAAGACTCGCTAAAACTAAAAAAAAAATATGACGAAATGTTATTATTTACGAAAGTTTAAAAATAAACAAAATCCTACTATATAATCTCAGAAACAGCTCTAATGATTTTCATGAAATAAAATAAAATAAAGAAAATAGAACAGCAGTGGTATTCCGGGGCAATAAATCGATCTAGGTAGGTAACCTTCACTTTTAGAAAATGTTAAAATGAATACTGAGCATAGCTCATTCAACTAGGTACTTACAATTGAATTGCAAAACATTTAAAAAAATCCTTGAGTGATTCAATCAACACGATGCTATTCCTCACACCTGACACTCAAATAGCTATAACGGTGAGAATTTGATAGTTTTATGAGCTATCGTCTAATTCAAGATAGATTTGGCTCATAACATTAGAACCGTAAAATAAAGTCTGGTGAAACACAGATGCCACTTGATAACGAACAATGGCGAACTTTCCTACTTCGTAACATGCTATTTCAGTAACATTATAACATTTCTGGGATGGGTGAATGAAACGCTTTGTGTTAATCCTACAAACCACATTCGTTTGTATCTACAATTAGAATTAGCTTGTTACTATTTCTGTCTACACATCTCTACGAATAAATAAAATTGAAGTGCCCGTTTGTAATTCCAAATTAACAGCTTTTCACTAATTACACAATCTTTAAAAAATGTCTCTAACTGTCTGTTTGTGCCAGCTAATATCGGAAACGGCTGAACCGATTTTAATGGGATTTTCACTGGCAGGTAGGTGATGTTACAAAGAGGCTAATTTTGTTTAAATGCGATTTCGCACAAGAGGCCACCCATTAAATAAAGTCTTGACGGCTGAAACCGCAGGGCACAGCTAGTTATAAATATGGAGTTTGACGACTTTGCCTCCATGTGCATTCTTTGCATGCTGTACTGGTATCCATTTTACGAATATAGTTTTCTTGAAGAATGCAATATCTAGGCATTGTCTGTCAATGAAAATGAAAATGATTTATTCAGTTTAGGCCCTGGTAAGGCACTTATGAATGTCGAGGAATTTACCACCGGTTCGGAAACTAACCTTCTGAGAAGAACCGGCAAGAAACTCAGCTGGCATCATGTACATTTCGTAACATAGTAAACAATAATATATACAATAAAAATCATAACAAATTATAAGAGTCTTATCGTCTACATAGATTGTAAACAAAAAAGCCTTGACGTAATTTATCACAATTTTTTAGAATGTAACCATCAAAAACTATGTAACAAATGATCTCCAGTACGTTTCTAATAGTAGTAATGTTTCCAATGCGGCAAAAACAACAAACCACCGAGGCTTAGCTACAAAAATCCCCTTGCGTCCTGCGTTCTGTTAAAAAACGACATTCGGCCTCCGTGTGACGGGAAGATTAGGCTACAAATCGGAGTGTGCCCGCTTGCCCAGAACGCAGGATCCATTTTGTTCGGTGAGCTTGAGCTACAAAAACGTTAGAGAGTTGAATTTTATTCTGCTGTTACTGATAACACTAAATGGAACGTTGTTTTGATTTGGACGGTTTTTTTTTGTTTTACCCGTGGATTCGCTCGAATATTTTTTTTAAATAATAAAGTATCCTCTGGTGCTTCTAATACCTCCAAGAATATGTGTACAAAGTTTAATAATAATTGGTGTAGTGGTTTTGGCGTGAAAGCGTAACAATATGCGCGCAATATAGTATTAGTGGGATTTGTAAATAAGAATAACAGTTTTAGATGAATTCTTGTAAAGAACGCATAAGTATTATGCAGGAACCTCTTCATAATTACCATGCAGAGGTTTTTAAATGTGCATCTTTAAATGCAAATTTTCAATGATTTTTCTTAAAACTGTTGAAAAGACCTCACCTTAGAATGTACACCGCAATGTGACATAAATTGTCGCACCTCTTCGCTTCATTCAAATTCATAAAGATAATTTATGCTCGTTGGTTCTAACCAATCTTGACCTCTTGACCTTTCCCTCATTGCTACTACTTTGTACATTTGAACTTTATAATTCTGGCCTATGTAATCTAGTTATCCAAATATAATTAAGCCGACGGTAATACCGCAGTATAAATACCTAATACTCTGAGGCTTGGTTTTTAGACGAATACTTACGAATATGAACCGCAGAGGTTGTATTTTTTTTGCCGCTATATTGTACGGCACTTATAATTTGTGTTGAATAGTCTTATGCAGTATATAAAATTTTTAGGGTGATGCAAATTGCTACCTATAAATACCAAAAAATCCCAAAAATTCATTAACTCGTCGTGGTTCTACCTTAGTGGTAAAACTTGAAATTTAATTATAATATATTCATTGCATACTTATGCACTGCAAACAAGGCTTGCGTCCTTTTATAAAAATATGTACGGTATGGTATAAGGCTAAGTTAGCCGAAAAGCGCAGAATTTGTCTGGAATGTCCAAACTCGCTCGACAAAGCAACCCTAGTGATTTGGGAATTTGTGGCCCGTCAGTTGTTGCCTAGGCTTCTGAATTGAACATACTGAAAGAATATTTTATTACAAATTATCATATTATATTACACATTTACGAATGGTCGACAGAGGAAGATTTCACTTGTTATTTATAAAGATATACGCCGTATATAATATCTTAAATATGAAATGTTTGTGCATCAAAGTGTGAGTAAGATTCTTAGTATTCATACACTTTGAAGCTTGAGACAGATATCAGACTACGATAGATGAGAGGTGACAGTAAAGTTACTGATGATTGTAAAATCATACATATCTATACATTAATTCCTATAACACCTCACGGCATCACGTGTAAAGGGCAGGACCATTTTCGCTGATTATTTTTTGCTGTGTTATTCAGTATTCATTTATTAGTCAGTATTGTCAGGATACGGTTCTTATGAAACCAAATGTTTAATTGTTTATTTAAACATTTTGTTTTGGATTAATAATACTAAAAATGAGTAAGACACCTCTGATTTTGAGCCGATGCGGATGAAATCAAAGGCCACCATAATCCAAGGACCAGCATCACGCAGAGAAAACGCTAAGACTATAGATATTTCTTTATCTATTATTCCACATGTCTAGAGTGGTGATGAAACTCTACTTTATTTTCCTGCACTATAAGGGACTTGACGTATAAAAATAAAAATATTATGTAAATAATACTTAATCTCACAACCTTGCAGAATCCATTCTATGCGATGTTTGAATTATATGTTCGTAAGTACTGAAGTATGGTTAAAAGAATGCCCTTTACCTTGTGCACGCTAAAATATTTGAAAATATTATGTGTAATGCATAGTTCAACTCAACATTTTATACTAAAATTTTTAAATTTCATGTTAAAGGCGCTTGAAATTTTTGTGTTAGAAGATACAAAGGAGGCATCAATATTTAAGAGTGCTACAGGAGTCGATCCAAGACGTTTACATTGGAGCCGGGGCCTTACCATGAGCTCTTATTGCCTTGATAGTTTCACTCATTTATGAGACAGATGTATGTGACGTGTATACATCTGTCCCTGTCGCATAACTGAATTATCATTGCAATAAGAGCTCATGGTTGGACCCCTGGTCGCGCTTTTGCTACGCTATTTGCTATACTCATACATCATTTACATAATGTCTATCACGTGCGCTAAGCAAAAGAAATATCTAGTTGAATTTGCAATTATAACGTTGCTACTATAAAACATAAAAAAAATTGTATGTACTTTACATTGTTGTGATACATTTAAATGTTGTTGTTTGTATAAAATGTAAGGCTAAGTATTCAGTATCAAAAACATTGATAAAAAATCGGGATATTGGCTTATGATTAGCTTGAATCAGGCTACAAGTGTACCATGATTACTAAGTTAAAAAAGAGGTATTTTTATTAGAACGTAATGAAAGTAATGAAAATAAAAAATAGCTGAATTTACTTTATGTCAACGCAACAATAAAGTGGTTCGTTATTAGCTCGGATTATACAAACTGAGTAAAGCTTACCTACTAGCTAAATCAGCGGGCCAACGATATTCTTAAGATGCGCTGGTTAAAGATCATAGTTAGGCCCCAGTACATACAATAATTCATTAACGCTCACTGCCTCTTTACCATAATATAACATCGAAAAATTTACGGCATAAATCTTTTATACATTTAAAATTTAAAGTCCTATCTGACTTAAACGCAGCACACAGCCTAAACCGCTGGTCCTAAAGAAGACGTGAAATTTGGAAGAATGTTCGTGGTGAGGTGTAAGAAAGGGATTTTCGAAATTCTACCCCTAAAGTGGTGAAATGAGAGTTGAAATTTGTATATGAAACCTTATCAACACGCAGGGGAAGCTATGGGCGAGAGTTACGTTTATATTATACGTATTTGTTCAGATACTTTTTCACTGTTCATTATTTTGTGACATGTGATATTGTGAATTGCAATTTTCTCGCGTCATTGGACGATATCGCTTTGCTTTCAGTATAAAAGCAGCCTAAAGGGCCATCACCGTGGAAGAAAATCTTATCTCGTGCCCACCCCTTCACTCAATGCTCTTTATTGGCAAGAAGTCGGTGTTCTTTGTATATGATCGCAATTGTCTCAGAACTCTGACGGTTTAAGTGAAGAGAAGTTTTTCGCACCTCGTTTGGAAGCTATTGATTGAGTGCTGTCGTGACAGAATTTGTGTCACACGGAATTTTCAGTTGCAGCGGCAAGAGTCCTTGAAACTGCCAGGTGGGCTAGCGTTTAACTAACCTAATAGTTTAGGCATTCGACTGGCTGCATCGCTGTTTATAATAGTGCCGACTACATCTGTAGAGTAGATACCTACCCTTTAGAAACATGGGAAGTACAAGTTAACTAAAATATTACCTTCATCTCATCTTCATCAATGCATCCAATAAAAAAACGCACTAAATAAATTCTGGTACGATTCATATGGGCTATTATGGAATGCTCAAAATTTAACAAATAAATATTCAAATCATCAGCCCTTCCCAAAAGGGTTCTTGAAGGGGTAAACAGAGCTACATCAGCACCAGGTGGAAAATAGGTGCTTTTTAAAATCTTTACTTTTTGGTACTTTTTCCTAACATACTCAATGACTGAAATGGTTGGTACAGCTAGCACGTCTAGAAACCAGCCCATATCGCACGGAAAGTAGACGTTGTGAGATGATTGATGATTGACAAGGTTTCCGCACGATGTTTTCCTTCACCGAAAGCTCGTTACGTAGTGTGCCTTACATCCACTAAACATTACATAAACGTAGTAGTAAAAACTCATTGGCACACACTAGTGGGAATTAAACTTACGTCACTTGCTTTATAGAAGCCTATTCAAACATTAGATGCCTTCAAAAAATATTAATTAACCCTATAATTAAATGCCGAAAAACTTTGATAAAATGAATATGTGCATCCAACCCCGTTCCCATTAGCATGTACAGCATAGGGGATTTATATCATTTGATAAGTTCGTAACTTAAACCCACCAAAACGGATTTATCAAAGGCGCTAAGGTGCGCTTGTTATTGCAGTTTGCTTGGCAGATAGCCGTAGACGCTGGTCGTTAGCGGGGGCGCGAATATTCTTCAAAAGCCCGTTTATCCAACAATCATTGAGGCCTTAAATCTGCAAAGTTACTTTAATCCGCCGTATTAAAAGAAAGGAATGTCATCGAGATAAGACGAAGGTTCATTCAGCAACGTAAAGAATAGAGGGAGTATTAAATAAACAGAGATTTGGCAAAGCTAACTTAGGATGTTTCTACCGTAAAAAATATTTAATTTTCTCCTTTTCCCAGTGTCAAGATACCGTGTACAATCGGGGTACACGGTATCTTGACACAGAAAAAAGAAATAAAATGATGCAATGTTATCTATACAGATAAATAAAATTGAAGTGTCTGTTTGTAATTCCAAAATAACAGCTTTTCACTATATGCATATGAAAGTATACACGCTACTGACACAAAAAAACCAAGTTTTATATTTTTCTCTGTCTGTTTGTTCCGGGTAATCTCCGAAACGGCTGGACCGATTTTAACGGGACTTTCACTGGCAGGTAGCTGATATATCAAGGAATAACTCAGGCTACTTTCATATCTCAAAAATATTAGGATTCCGCGACAATAAGGATGAAACTAAATCTACGCGGGTGAAACCGCGGGGCACAGCTAGTTATATTATAAAAAGAGTGAAAAGTGCACCTGAATATAAAATCTCAGTAATAGATCGATTTGAAACCACGTGCGAATGAAATATGTGAGGAAATATTAAAAAATAAACATTTGTGTGTTTTTGATACCTTAGTTATGATGAGGTTTTGGTGAGTAAAAACATCTTATAACTAGGTTTGATTAACAAAAAAGAACTTGGAACATAATATTAATCGTTAACATACTAACTAAAAAAATCGTTATACTTTATTATAATTAATCGTATAGTGTTTTTGTCTGTTATATTTTTGTCTATTTTGGTTATAGTTTTGTGTAGGAAGGCATTACATTAAGGCCCATAAAACAGGTGCTACTTAGTTTATAGAAATAGATGGTACTGTGGCGAGCGACCCCCGACTTGGGGTCCCTCGTCTCCGGGATCGATACTATTTTCTATTAAAATAAAATTAATGAACTGTTTTTGCACTTTTTATTCTTTTCGCTTCCATTCTAGTTCTTCATCTCACAACTACTACTCTTTTCTTATTTCGAATTCTTTTATTTTTTAAATATATTTCATAAAGATTAAAAGTATTAACCGAAAAAGGTTTTAACCAGCTTGTAAGGCTAAGGCCTTACAGTACTGTGTGATAATGTCCAAACGATAACGAAATAACCTTTACGTCAAAATAATTTTAATTAATTTTAGTTGAAGCTGAAATTAATTATACAGGTAATTGACGTTCCAGACCTGTCAATATTTGAATTCTCTCATCAAAGCGTACTTCTGTTAGATTACTATTTATAAGATATACTTTGTGTTTGAGGAACTATAATTAAAGAAACTTAAAGGGCAAGGCCCAATGGGATGGAATTTGATAATGATTCTGGTATTGTTATTTTTTTTTTCTCTTTGATCTCTTTGATTTTGTTTTATAATGACTTGCATGCTAATACAATTTGTCACTATTGTGAATATTTATCATGATTTCATTATGATTTATATTGTTTCGATGATATGTACATGATGCCTGGCTGAGTTTCTTGCCGGTTCTTCTCAGAAGGCTAGTTTCCGAACCGGTGGTAAATTCTCGACTTTCATAAGTGCCTTACCAGGGCCTAAACTGAATAAATATTTTTCATTTTCATTTTCATTTTCATTTTCATTCAATGAGAAGCCCGACTAGGGACTGTACCTCTACACCCATAAAATTTCTTGCTAATCACATCTCAGTATATGCCGAAAACCTGCGTTCTAACAATGCTACATTATTTAAGACAATGTTGAAAAACATAATTTACTATTATTAGCTGTTCATAAATAAACAATTGTTAAAAAAAATCCCTGTATATCTGCCTGTTTGTCTGCAATCTCTGAAACAGCTGGGCTGATTTTAACGGGACTATCACTGACAGATAGCTGATGTTACAATAAATATTAACTAAGTACTAACTAACTAACTGCTAATTTTAACCATCTTTAAGATAAAAAAAAAACGTTCCGTGCAATAAAGTCATCTATCAAATTTAATCTACGCGGGTAAAACAGCAGGGCACAGTTATCTATCTTTATATATAAAAATGAATCCCCATTTCACTTGGTCACGACATCACGCCTAAACGGCTGGATGGATTTTAACGGGTCTTTCACTGGCAGATAGCTGATGTTTCAAGGCGTGATTTAAGCTAATTTTATTTTAAAAAACATAAGGGCTGCGGAACACCCATGAAATTACCTCTACGCGGGTGAAACCGCGGGGCATAGCTATTAAATTATAAACCTCATGAAATATGGTGTTACACTACGAAGCTATCTAGCAAAAATCTTAATTATTATGGCAATTATCTGCCATTTTCAGTAACATATAAGTCACTAAGTAAAGGCTAGTTGTATGCGACGTTGAAGGGACCCATGTCATAATCTCAACAGTTAGAGGGATATATTATGACCTAGATACCTTCATCACGTTCCATCCAAATTCAAATATCGTTCGCGTAAACCATTAAACTGCCGTTTGGAATGTTTGGATTTTAATGACTTGAAGAATATCCGGCAGAGCGAATATGAAGAACGTGCTATAAAATTTGTAGAAGCTGCTGTGACAAAGCATTTTGTGTCTAGAAGTCACGTTCTTAATGTCCAAATTGTATTGCTTGGGTTTGGCGAATATGATGCGATTTCATAGAATCGACTAGAAACACTTTGTTTAGAAAACTTTCATAATAATACGCAAACTTAAATTAAAATTATAATTTGTCATAAATCCAGGTTATAAAAAATTAAGGAATGTATCTGTTTGTTTGCTTGAACGCGCTAATCTCAGGAACTGGTGATTCAACTTGAAAATTATTTCAGAGCCCAAAGAAAGGTTGAATACTGACGAACAAGAACATTTTATTACTCCATGATTAATAAGTAAATTATGTATCTGATCTTAATCTAACTTTGTGAAAAACATCACGATTTTAGACAAAGAAGATGTTACATCTACAGAAACTAAGGTTATGTGTGAAGTAGTGTGATTTTATTTTACTTCACAGTAAAACGAGTAGCTTATTGATGGCATAATATAACATTATATCGTAGCTCGTAAGTGGTTTAAAATGGTTAGTGATTAAACTCCAGCTTTATACCAAATCACATCGGATAATGTTCGCAAGCCGAGCTCACAGGTTTATATCGTCAGGTGCGCGATCCAATCCGAATGAATCGTTTTATTATGTGAGTCCCTTTTCAACGGCTGAATGTTTTAATATTGTTTATAGAAGGACTTAACGAATTTAATCCCGGAACACAACTTGACATATTTACTTTTAGCTGTTCGGTTAAGTGGAAAGGTAAAGCGTTATTGTTTTTTATGAAGTCAACGCGTGGGAATGATTTAATTTGAGAGAGTATTCTTAAACCATTGAGGATCAATTGATCTTAAATGTTCGCGGAAAGTCGATACGTAAAATATACCTATAAAAATAAAATAATAAACGCTAGCACAGAAGGGTCCTGGAAGGGGTAACAACACCCAATTTTCACCGAAGAAGATTGAGTGCTTACGCGATAGAGGCCAAAATGTACCTACTCAATATATTTTTCGTTAATTATTTCCGCTTTCTTTTTTCAAATTTTCGCGCACTGCTCTTTATAAGGGTCATAAGTCACATTTGTCAAATGTCAATGTCAAAAGGGTACAAAACGTACCTAATATGTTGGTGATACAAACGTTCACAAGTTGTACATACACCAACTCAAGTGGCTTAAAATAAATGTAGGCTTTATTTGTATATTTGTTTTACATCGTGCAATCAATTTGCTTTTAACCGATTACTACCTAACATTCTCGTACAAATACCAAACAAATATCTCGATGGATTGCGCTTTATTCATAAAGGTACTGGCAAATATAAACACCATTACTCATGCCGTCTTATGACGTAAGCAATTGATTTCGTCGATCCGTAGATACATACAGGGAGTATATCCAGACAATAAAAGCTGGATCGCGCAATATTTTGTAGCTTATATTCTTACTAGTAACTTTTTAGTCGATAGTAGTGTTGGTTTAAAGGTTTAGACTTAAGTTCAGTGATGGCACAACACGAGCTTTATGGTTAAAGAAATCCTGCAAAATATATCTAAAAAAAACTCCAAAGGTATCCCCTTATTTCAAAAGGTGTCCTAATGAAATCCTTAGTTTAGAAGTAGCTCTGTCTCTTCCTACGATACGAATGTAAAAATAAAAAATTTTGTTACATATATTTAGTTAGATTTGGTCTAGTGTTAGTTCAAACTATATTGTGAAAGTGTGTATTTTTAACGTGAAATCCAGTAGTGCATGAAGGCGCAATATTAGCCTATGGTGTATATTTTTGATGCCAGCATTATTACTTGATCATTCATTACAATCATTGTAAATAACTAAAGTTCTATATATAGATACATATTATAACACCAAGCCGTACGTGCCATGTAACTAAAATGTACAAAGATTTATGGCTGCTTGACAAACAGACTCCATCGTTCGTAAGTTTCGACACGAAGTAAAAAATAACAACATTGCACTATACATATCACTCTATAGCATTGAGATAATCAATATTGGATGACAGTGACTCTCCACGGTCAGTAAAACAAATGTACTACAAGATGGGTAAATAAACAAGCCATATATTAACTTGAACACATTTTGTAGCGAGCTTTGTTGAAATAAAAATTACATACGTGCACAATCAGATTGAATAAATAAATAAGCTGCGCATATTCAAAATAGGTAACATTTTAATTTGACTACTTGGATTTTGTTTCTCACACTCACTGAACAGTTTTTAAATACGGATATGGTACAAAATATTTATATACAGGTCCCATCACGAGGTTTTAGCCCTGCGCTAAGTAGTATTTTTAGGTCTTGTACGATGCGAGCGCGAATGAATACATATGCAGTTTTAGCCTCACATTATTTCTAGTATATTATCTTTAACTGCCTCGTTGGTCTAGTCGTTGGTGAGTTCGACTGAGCCTGGCCGTCACGAGGTCCCGGAGAAAAAAAAATATAATGGGGTTTTTCTATCAAGAATTTCGCAATTAATCGCCCGAAATTCGCAAGTTGGCGGTGTTGGCACCCCCATGCCTCGGAAAGCACGTAAAACCGTCCTAAGCCTGATCTCTTTCCGGTCGTGTGGGATTGCCGTCCCACCAGCCTATGAGAGTGATGGAATGAAGAGTGCACCTGTGTTTGCACACACAATTGTGCACTATAATATCTCTTGCGCAGATGACTGACTCACGTTGAGATTAGCCACTGCGACTGAAATTCGGTTAGGAAGGATTTATTGTATTTATATATTATCTTTATTTATCTAAACTGTACGGTACCTGTAACATATTTAAATTGATATCAAATAAATAAATATATTTTAAATGGGTGGAGATTTTTCAGTTTTCCGTTTCCTAAAAGATCATTTTTTTATATGGATAGTGCAAGATTTAGGTCTTATGTAAATAGGTCCTATTAATTATACCTCCAAATGAATACTTTAAATAGTAGAAATTCTAAACATATCGAATCTCGCTATAAAATCTAAATGGGGGATAAAAACCCCATTCACGGGACGCAGTTAAATGACGGCGACCATTTTGAGAACCATTTTAGTGGACCATAGCAGTATCCATTAGTGGACACTAACTAATGAACATAAACGCTCAAACGCTCAAACGCTATGTTATAATAATTGCCGGCAAAGATGGCGGAATCATGGCGGCGCCCATTAAGTTATCACTTTACTTTATTAATATATGCAGTATTCAGTTCAGTTTTATTACATCTTCTATACCGATAAATAAAATTGAAGTGTGTGTTTGTTATTATAAAATAGCTGTGCCCCGCGGTTTCACCCGCGTAGATTTAGTTTCATCCTTATTGTCGCGGAACCCTAATATTTTTGATAAATAAAAGTAGCCTAAGTTACTCCTTGAAACATCAGTTACCTACCAGTGAAAGTTCCGTTAAAATCCGTCCAGCCGTTTCAGAGATTACCCGGAACAAACAGACAGACAGACAGAGAAAAATTTTAAACTTGGTTTTTTTGTGTCAGTAGCGTGTATACTTTCATAAGCATTTAGTGAAAAGCTGTTATTTTGGAATTACAAACAGACACTTCAATTTTATTTATCTGTATAGATGTATAGATTAACAGTTTTTCACTAAATGCATATGAAAGTATATATTTACATATACAAATCTATTATTTCTCTGTCTGTCTGATAGCTCCGGGTAATATCAGAAACGGCTGGCAGATAGCTGATGACACGAGGAGTAACTTAGGCTATGTTTATTACATAAAGAATAAGTCTACGTGGGTGAAACTGCACACATCAAGTGTTCATATAGAAATATATAATACATTCTCATTAAGGTAATGGTAACAATGAACGAATATCTCAAGCAAAGAAACTTAGCCACCGAAGCAAATCTTCGTCAAGTTACTAAGTTATAAATAGAACCACATGACAACTCCTGACAAGTCAATAATTGTTACTTTTCCTTAGGAACAAACATGTTTACAAGGGCGGCACAAACGGTTTAATCAATACAAGTATTTGTGAATATGTGGGTTTGGTATTAATGTTCAAAATGATCCGTCTCATATGATTAACATGATAATATATTTAATACACACAGTATTACATGAATTGTAATATTAATATAAATTGTGTAATTTAACACTAATGTATTACATGGCTTAATCTAACAATTAATAATTAAGGTCTTGAGGTTTGAACAGTCGCTTGCTACGACGTAAGTTCGAATCCCAGCGGGCCTGTACCAATGAGTTTGTCAAAAAACTTAAGTGCAGTGATTTCACACCACGTGTTTTATGGTGAAAGAAAATATCGTGAGGAAACCTGCATATCTGAGAAGTAATTCAAAGACGTATGTATAGTGCCTGAGATGGCGACAGACTCAGCATCTGTCACGTTGGCACTTAGTCATCCTCGGTGAAAAATGGGTGTTGTGATTACAACACATCTGCCTACCCCCTCAGGGCATATGTAATCTAACAAAATTAATCACTTTGATTTAAAGTTATATGTTGTTTACATAAAAAATAATCGTAATATTTCGTACCAGTTATAACACAATTTCCAACTGCAAACTCACCAAAACACATATTCTATTACTCATGTACCATATAACTTCTTACTACTTAGTTGATCTCATTTAAATGCATGTCTATTACCTGAGCCATAAGTACTATAATAAGTTTACATTTACGAAAACAACAAAAGCTTGACGTCCATCGTCACCCAACGGACCCCTAATAAAGGTATTCAATAATATCTCATATTACTAAGGATAGGTGAAGTTTAATCACATCCACCCTTTGGGAAGGTTCCGTAATTAGTGTAAATTCAATATCAGCTAACCATTGGCTTCCCTTGGTGAAAACCATTTGTATATAGCGTGATTTATATGAGAACATGTGGATAAGGCCTTCATTGTTTTTTTTATAACATAATTTTGTTTACGTCTGTATTCTCCGAGGGGTAGGCAGAGATGTTGTAATAACAACACCCACTTTTCACCGAAGATTATTAAGTGCCAACGTGACAGATAGTGAGTCTACCGCCGTCCCAGGCACTTCTCGGACACGTTATGCAGGTTACCTCACGATGTTTTCTTTCACCGTAAAGCACGTGGTGTGAAATCATTGTACATAAGATTTTTAGAATAACTCATTGGTACAGGCCCTGGGAATCGAACTTGCGTTGCTTGCGTAGCAGGCGACTGTACAAACCTCAAGGCCACCACGGCTCATTTGTTGTTGTGTCCTTGTTTTTTTTTATATCCACCTAATAGGTTTGCAACCTTTTTCAAGCTTAATAGTTATTCTGTACAGTATACATGGTAAATGGTTATTTGGAGAGCAAAAGTTGTGTATGGTTTCAAGTAACGCTAGCTTTGATTTTATTTTATGGCACCAAGCTTAGAAGTCCTTAATACGCGCTGCTTTAAACGATTATATTTAGCCCCTTGTAGTCTATGAGCACTACGGGTGACACTTAATTTGCACCCTGCTGACTGTTGAGCGGAATTACAACGCCACAATTTTATAAAATGACTAGCGGAAGTCACGTGGTTTCACCCGCGTAGTTCCCGTTCTCGTGGGAGTACGGGGATAAATATGTTATTCGCTGATAATGTAGGTATTCATTGCTGAAAGAATTTTCAAGATCAGTCAAATAGTTTCGGAGCCTATTCAATGCAAACAAAAAATATTAGTGTAGATTAGATTTCTGGGCTAGTTACCGTGTGCTAACTCAAGGAGCTCTCAAAAACGTGGTTATTATGGATTTAGGTAAAATTAATCGCTTTTACTCTATATCTGGAAGGTAGAAGTACGTAATGATTTGATCAAAAACCTTAAAAACGTATTACATAAATCCATACCTTGCTAAGACTCTTAACAAAATAACGGAGAAAATAATAATCTATCTTAGCTTTCTTACCAAATTGCACAAAACGTGAAATGAATGAGGTTTTTTATCAAAACCTCGCAGCTATGATGTTAAAGAAAGCTTTCTTCTCAAGGGGTACCTTTACGATAGTCACGACGGTGACGGGAAAAAAACGTAATCCTTAAAACAAAGAGCTCTCTGGAACTACTCATTCCTCACATTTCATTTGATATCAATCACGGCTTACAAAGTCTCGGTCATGTTCGGCAATACTCGGCAAACGTCGGGCCCCCTTTTCGTAGCGACTGTACTCCAGTGTGTCTACGGAGCTACGAGAATCGCACGTGTCGGTGTTGTAGCGTAGCAGCGTAGCGGGAGATTCGAACGTCTACGAATCTCGTAACACGTGAAGTGATAAGATAAAACTATTTAGTGAGAAACGTTTCTAAGTGACAACAGTTGCGTGCAATTATGGTGTTATATTAGTTTTGTTCAAGGTTTGGCGTTCGATACGATTCGTTTTTTATAATCGTTATATGGTAAGCTATTATTTTTTATTACTTACCTAAGATGTAATTAGTGAATTAAATTCCTTAATTCGTTTTCTTTGAATAAGTTTTTAATTTTATGAGTGCTGTATTTTTTGCTGAGTAGTGTAATTAGGCTGAACATATCGTTTTGGTATTTTTAGTTTTATTTTTAATAAATTCCACATGATAAAGAAGTGATTTCTTCAACAACCATAAATTATTGCCTGCCAGTGTAACTCACATAATTTCTCCAAAGTAATATTTTATAAGAAAGTAACTAGACCAAAAATAATTACAAAGCATTTTGAACTGGGTCGCACGGTATTTATTGAAAATAGGATGCTGAAAACCTTTGGAAATGTAGAGATAAGTAATAGCCACATTTTTATATTTGTTAAATTTATGCATATAAAATTCGAAGTCCGGAGTAACCTATATTATTAGGGCCTAGCTGTGCCCTACGGTTTCACCCGCGTTGACTTAATTTTATTCCCGCGGAAGCCTAAATGTTTTTTTAAAATAAAAGTAGCCTAAGTTACTCCTTGTAACATTAGCTACCTACCAGTGAAAGTTCCGTTAAAATTTGTCCAGCCGTTTCGGAGATTACCCGGAACAAATAGAAAGACAGACAGACTGAGAAAAATTTTAAAACTTGGTTTTTCTGTGTCGGTACCGTATATACTTTCATATGCATTTAGTGAAAAGCTGTTATTTTGGAAATACAAACAGACACTTCAATTTAATTTTAGCAATGATATAATTGTGTGTGAAATTTTACTGTCACGTAAGGGAAGCTGCGTCAATACTTCTAGAAGCAGCTGTAAATGTTGACATACCATGTAAAAAATATTAAACAGGTTTAGAAATATATGATATGATTATTGTCAGGGTTCAGATGTATAAAAACACACGTTATTCGGGTACATAGCAATATATGATATTTCAAAGATCTTCAAGGAAACCGGAACATTTATATTAAAAATGTTACCGACGTAATATTTTTAATAGGTCAAACCATTAAAAACTTATCCCACGGGAATACAGCAATTTCTCGTAAATTACAGAAATTAGTCGGAATCTGGGAAAACTAGAACATTTCTTGGTGAAAATTTGGGAAAACTTTTACAATAATTTATAGCTAAGATTTGCGCGAAGGGAATGAAAATGAAAATGAAAATGAAAAATATTTATTCAGTTTAGGCCCTGGTAAGGCACTTATGAAAGTCGAGAATTTACCACCGGTTCGGAACTAGCCTTCTGAGAAGAACCGGCAAGAAACTCAGCCAGGCATCAAATTTGATAATAGGTATAAATATTCACTGAATACTTAAAGATTGTGTTAGACCATGGACTATTTCCCATTGTTTAAATTCTACCAATTAATCCTAACTTACTTTTTTATAAAGACGAATGTGTGTGTGCTTGCTTGTAACGTTTGCGCGCCAATCGTAAAATTTTGCAAACATACTGTCAAGGACCTTCCTTATCTTTAAAATACCTTATTATCTATAAAAAACGTCTATTGAATAGGGTACTTCGTGATCGTAAGTGTTGAAATTTAATGTTTCAGTTAATGTTCTAAATAAACTTAATATAATTGAGCCTTTAAATTCAAGTAATATATTCATAACTCCAGAGTTAAAATAGCTTTTATTTTTAAATACTACTACCGCCATCTTATGACAGATACTCGTCATCACAAAACACATTACCACTGTGTTTAAAGCTATATATATATATAAGAAATTATATAACTGATGAATTTATATACTTCATAGGCTTTATAGGCACAGATCATCGGCTGGTGGTAGATATTATCAATTCAAAAATTAAAATTTGAGGCAATATTATTTTTAGTATGCCATTTTACTACAAAAATAAGGATTGTATTATGTCCACACATCCAATAAACATGTATGTATCCTTAAGTAACTTCTAACCACTACACTAACAATCACTTTACCACAAATGACACATTATTATCAAAAAAAAAATGTAAGGCATTTTTATATTTGACTAGTTGTACCTCGCGGTTTCACCAGCGTAGAGTTAGCTTCATGTTCGTGTAGTAGTTTCATGGGTGCCCCGGAGCCCTTATGTTTTTTTTATTGAATAAAATAGCTGATGTTTCAGTTTTAGGCTAAAATGAAACATCAGCTATCTGCCAGTGAAAGTCCCGTTAAAATCCATCCAGCCGTTCACGAGTGATGCCGTGACCAAGGGAAATAGTGATTAATTTTTATATATAAAGATTTAATTGACATGTACCATTAGCAGATGCTCTGTGACAAAAAAGTGCGTCTAAAATGTCGACGCCCTATATATTATGATACGATTAATATTCAAGCTATACATAGACCATAGAACTTCGAACGTAACCGATCTTATTTTTAATAAATGCGACTTTCACACCCTCCTTTATTACGACGCTATAAATTTTCAACTCGGTCAAGTAATTTGGGTTTAATACGAAGCACGAATCGTCGGTACCATTTAATTTTTCGAGAAGGGAAGTTAAGTACACTTGAGACCAATTCATTTGGGTCGCTTGTATAAACCATTATTAAAAACTATGACTGACAGCTTATTGTAATAAATTAAAATGTGTTATTTCAAGTTGTGCCCGTCGGTGCTACAAGCCCATATACCTGTATTTTATAATAAGCTGTCCCTATTCGAAACTTCATCTAAATCTGTCCGCCCGCTTGAGGGTGTAAATGTAATAAACTGAGACACATACATTTGAGTGTTAACAATACAAATGAATGTGTGTTTTTTTTTATTGAATCTATACTAATATATAAAGCTGAAGAGTTTGTTTGTTTGATGGCTTGAGCGCGCTAATCTCAGGAACTGGTCCGAGGATCGAGGTAGTCAATAGGCATATCATCCATCATGATACGACCAATAGCAAGTAAGCTCAAAGTAACATTTCCACGCAGACGAAGTCACGGGCAGAAGCTAGTACGATATAAGTTTCTAGTCGTGTTGATATCAAAGTAATATATAACTAAGATGCTATACAAAATATATAAATTTTGAAAGTGACCGGAATTCATTGCTCTTAAGTGTATTATGAGACTGAACCTTTCACCTGTATCTCAATTTAAGTGAGCTCAAAATGTACGGCTTAATTTAACATCTTGCTTTGTTTTTAAAATTAAACGGTGTTTAATTTCGTACGATTTATTCATTTTTATACGAAGTGGGTTGTTATTACGTTTTTTATAATGAGTTATCTTTCTAATTATGTTCTTAAAAGGTTGACCGGGCATGTAGACAAAGTAAAAATATAATCACGCTTCGCTAGTATAAACGATACAAAATGTACGGTAAAGACATATGTCACGTGGAGCTCGTGGCACAGTTGCTATTGCGCATATGATGCGATCAGCGAAGTTAAGCAACCATACGCCTAGCCAGTAGTTGGATGGGTGACCGCCCGAGTTCCATCCGTGCCTCGGAGAGCACGTTAAGCCGTCGGTCCCGGTTGCCAATTTAACATCTTTGGCAATCGTTACAGGTCAGTCAGAGGCCTAAGAAAGTCTGACAAAAAGGGGTTACGAAGGTCAGATGGCAGTCGCTTCGTATAAAAATCAGGTGATCAGCCACGTCGGGTTGAATCAGGTACTGACCCCACACCCAATAGCCAGGGTCTAAGAATTTGGCTATGGTATCCCCTGCCTGTCGTAAGAGGCGACTAAAAGGGGGCCGGAGGGCCTGCTGGCGGTGGTCGGGGTGGGAGCTTTGACCACCGAGCCGCGGGCCCGGGAAGGTGGCAGCGCGACGTGGCTCGCGCTGCCTTGCACAGCGAGGTCTCCAGGGGCGGCGATACAGCTGCCCCGGGGATGTGCCCCGGCGAAGTGTGGGGGGACACCGGTGCGATCTATCAGAGTACCCGGAGTCCCCCCTGAGCACTGAGGATGGCCACCGGGGGGGTTTTAGTGCGGTAGAAATCCCACATACCCCGATCTGCCTCTCCCAAGGCGGTCGGGGACCTTTTGAAGGTTTCCCCCTCGTCAATAAGTGCTGACCCCAAATACATGGGATAAGGCCAAGGAGATGATGAATGACATATGCCACGTGACTGATTTATGTTATTTCCATACAACTTTTATCGTATCTATCAGCGCAAGCGCGAGTGAATTTTGCTTTGTCTAGGCCTACTTGTCAGTCACAGATAGCTGATGTTATCAGGATTAACCTAGGCTACTTATATTATTAAATTATTGGGTACCACGGAGGGTAAAAGCGGGGGACATAGCTATTGTACTCATAAGTCTAAAGTCCAATATTATGAGGCGATACAGTTTGTATCTAGAAGAGAAACCACTAATTACGTCGGTCCTCAAAAACTTTTCCACCAAATATTTATAAAAGCTATGACATTGGTATAGATTAACTGCCAATTTGGACGTGAGGCTAATTAGGTTTTTATAATACCAGTTTAGTTAAGTACACAGTTTTTTTTCGGTTTATTTAAGTAGGTTGTATAATTAATTTAACGTACCAGTAGATACCAATTTTGATTTTATTTCGGTGCCGTTCAATTTGTTCTATAATTATATTTATTAAACGAAGAAAAACGTAGTATATTAAGTAACGACGTTATTAAATTATAGAATAAAGTTGAGGGTAAAAAGCTTTGTAAGAAAAAAATGGCTTTTAGTAAAGTGTGAAAGAATAAATAACATCTTGGAAGCCTTAAAAGGCTTCATTGCACATTTAGATACTTAATTTATGTTACGCAGTTCCTTTTTTTACTTCGCAATTTGAAGTCTATAAAAGAGGTCGGTTGTTTCAATGTGATTTCGATGGTTTTATGTTTGTCCTCTCACGGTTATGGAATGTCAATAGTACAGAATAAGGCCAGCGAATAGAATATTGTGTAAATTTGTTTTACATTATTTAATCGCACTCATCGAAAGGGAAATTATATTCTTATTTTGTATGCGACTGTACTAAATGTAACCTATCCTTAGGCATATCAAATGTCTACCCGTAAATCAAAATCAAAAATATGTTATTTGGTATTAGAAGAAAATACGAAGAAAAAAAATATTGAGACAGGAATTTGCAACAATTACTTGAACCAAGCGGCCATCACGGCTATTTGAAAATAGAAATAAAAATTAAATGCATCTTATCAATGCAGAGTTGTATGTACTCTCAATTCTTATTCAACTTATCTACCCGAGACACAATAAGTGTACCAACAACACCGAACTGAAAAACGCCAGCAACAAAGTCTGACTTACAATAAAACAAAGGGGTTTTTTGACCTCCCCGCTCAATTACCCACAACATAGGGCACAGTACATCCCGTGTGACACTGAGAGCCTCACAAAGACATGTTCTGACAAGCGAGCGTGCTCACGGCCGAACTAATCTACGTTTGGCCGAACAATGAGCGGCGGCCACCCGAAGCCGGCAAATCTTTGTTTGGCCCTCGCTATGATACCAAGATGGAAGCACAGATACGTTTGTCTCGGTAAAGACTCTTGGTCAGAACGGCCGTTTATTTAGATGGACGCCCTCTGAGTAGAAGATCAAACAAGCGTTTTATTTCCGTAAAGATAATAAATTAAGTGAACAAATTGTTTAGGTTATTGGATTAATCAACTGAACTTAATACATGCGCTTTCCTTACATCGTATAGGTATGTACATAGACTTTTTCAACACACTCATTCGAAAATATGAATAAGAAGCTTATGCAAGCACATGTATATTGCAAGAAGATTGTGGATCGTAGCACAGTACATCTATCTACAACTAACGTGAAAATATAATGAATCGATCAAAGAACATAGCGGAGTAATACCTAATATTATTATCAGAATAATAATAACTGCTGAACCCGGATATAACTCCATTGTCGTGGAACAATTCTCGGAGCTATTTATACAGGACCGCATTAAATGAGCCGTGCATTTGTTTCCATAAGATTTCGCATCAATCAAATTAATTGTTTAAATTCCATAATAATGTAGATTAAACTTATCCTAAACAAACTTTGCTTAAATATACCAAGAGAGTATCTATTTCTCAATAATTATACGATAATAATAACTAACAGTAAACATCTGTGTGCGGTAGCTTTTGCTTACTAATTATTACAACTGCAGGCTTTGTTAATGTTTTACAATAACACTGGAATGCAATGCTAACATAAAATCAGTTTATTTTAATCCTGTCCTTGGGAAAGTGTGTGGAAACTGGTTGAAATTAATAAACGCTTTGTAAGTGTTTTGGCTTTGCCGTGTTGGTACTTTGCTTTACATTGAACTCATGGTAAAATTTGATTATTCTCATTAGGAATTTTAAAGTTTTCAGACATTTTTTAATTTATGATATAGTGCAATCGAATCGAAATCCGTCATAACTTTCTGTAGTTAGTTTCCGTACTTGGCCGTTATTTTTTCTGCACTAATAAATATGTAATAAACTACATTATATCATGTGGCGAATTTCTTAAAACACGGATCATATTTGAGCAGTAGATTTTAATGAAGTTTTTGTTTTTGAGTTAAACAGCTATTTTTATACCTGACAAATATGCGTAAGGTATGTAGGAAAATGACGTCAAAGTGTAAGTATCCTTTAGCAGGCAAAAGCCGCGATGACCACCTTCCATTAGACGGGTTTCATAAAGTAGCCCCGTGAAACACCGTCACAGTTTCATTTCGAAATCTGACCTGGGGTTGCTTGGACGGCGATGCTTTTAAGTCTCGGGTGTAATCGGGGCCCATGTACCCACATTCCGGAATAAATTTGGATTGTACTTGTACGTGACACACAGGTCAAATAAAAACACAGGGGAAATCACTTATATGTTAGGTGCGATGGGAAAATAATAATTTTAGCATGTCACTCTGTCCATTTTCATAAATGGATGTGTTAGATATATTATTGAGAGCCGTGATGGCAGAATGGTTTGTATTGTCGACTGATACGCAAGCGAAGTTTAAATCTTACCTTTTAAAAACTTATGTGCAGTGATGGCCCACTACGAACTTTACGGCAAAGAGATAATAGAATAAAAAGCACTCATAACCGAAGGTAGTGCATGAAGAGATGATGAATGTAGATGAAGCGAAAGAAGTATTCAAGGATCGTAGTATTTGGCGCACCGTAGTCTCTGCCTACCCACATGGTATACAGGCGCGGCGAGAGCTATGTATGTTTTTAGATAATATCACGAGAAAACCCTGCATATGCCTACGGAAAATTCGAAGCCGTATGTGGCATGGTGAAGGGAAGTGACACGTTGACATCTAATCATATTCTGTGGAAAGTGGATATTATACTTATATCACTTTCGTCTGCCTCTTAGGTAACCCTTCTTTAGAGGTGTGATATACTGACTTATTTATATTAACGTTTTAGAAATCAAAAGTTGGTATAATACGTTGACAATATTCAATATTGTTTTTAAGATCATCTCCCTACGCTCTGTATAAGACCGCTTGAATCGATTGAAGCAAAATGTATAAGTTTCTGATCTTATTATTTCTTAAATGTTTGGCGACTAAGAAAAACTTGCGGTCTTGCAATTTGTTGTCTCGGGGCAAACAAAAACTGCCACCATCGGGTAGGGGGGGGAGTTTTTACTCTGTGTCAACTACTTAAACACCTAATTCTTGATTGCTCAGCCATTGGTAACTAAAAATAGAACGTGGTGATAGTGTAATTGTTTAATAGGTTGTGGAATCGAAGTAGTTTCTGGTACATTAAATAAGTCGGTAATTTTATCAGCCTGCCCCTTACATTAGTGAAAAGTTATGTTATTTTGCAATTACAAAACACTTACATTCCATTTATCAGTACTGTATAGATGTATACACTAGGATACGAAAGCGAAACACTTCAATGTCTCTATTTTTTCGTAGCCAAGTCATAAAAGTGAACTGCGTTTGAATACTCCCAAAGTTCACACTCCCTCGCGCATTATAAACAACAATAACAAAACTTGAATGTATTTTCATACTCAGTACTTTTCACATTCTATAAAATATCAAATAGGTCACAAAGGCGTAAAATAAAAACGAACCTGGGAATTTAGCCAATAAAAGCTGAATACAATATCGTGAAATTCGCATTATGTATTTTACACCCAACATTTTCTCTTTCAGACGCACATATTTCACACCTTATCGGTATGTGCGACTCTTGCTTCCTTAAAATGGTTGTAAGTTTTGTAAGTTAAGTGAATACATGCACAAGTGAACACGCCTATATCGGCAAAATCATAATAACGGAAACATTTGATGGTGCAAACTTTTATATATAATTTACATTCATACAAATATGCTCACGCCTGTATTCCCCGAAGAGGAAGGCAGAGGTGCTGTAATAACAACACCTACTTTTCACCGAAGATTATTAAGTGCCAACGTAACAGATGGTGAGTCCATCACCGACTCAGGCACTATAAAAACGTCCTTGAATTACTTCTCAGACATATGTAGGTTTCCTCACGATGTTTTCCTTTACAGAAAAGCAATTGGTGAAATCACTGCACAAAGTTCTTTAGAAAAACACTGTTGTTGCAGGCCCCCCTGGTATTACAACTTACTACTACGCTTACGTAGAAGGCGACTGCTCAAACTCCAAGGCCACCACGGCTTCTCATTCTATAATTTAAGTGGTTACCGCAGCCTATGGTCGCTTACAGTACCAGAGGGTATCACGCGCGCGTAGCTGACCCTATAAAAATCTCTTCACACCCTTTTTAGAGTACCCCACGCTGTACTCGTTTAGAGTACCCCACGCTGTACTCGTTTGGAAAAACCACGTTGAGGATTCATTCCACAATCTGAACTAATTCATACAATCATTCGAATACGGTACGGCGTTTGGTAAGCAATAAGAATAAAGTTTCGGCCACCAATCACAATGGAATGAGGAAAAACTGGGAATAGAGGTTGCTTTACTCCGAGAGAAAGCCACTAAACATTAATGACTTTAAAAGTGTATTTGTGTGCGTCGTCTATTGAAAAGTTTTGCTATATTTTGCTATAGGCAGTTATTCTACTGGTGTGTAGGTTCTGTTTTCTCATTTCCTGCTGAGAGCGGGGTCTTGTTGGGCACTTTCCGCTGTGTCGCCCAAATTGCCACTTATGGGGATGACGTGTCGCGAGCTAACGATTCCAGCCCCACGTAGTGTCGCTGTCAGTGTAGACGTCACGTCAAGGTAGTTGATGATCATGTTATTTGAAGGATTTTTTTTGTTACAAGGACAATTTCGGTAAGTTTCTCATCTAAACTCAGAAGTTAAGGTATTTTAGGACACCCATTATTAGCGAATTTTCTTACATATTCGTATGTAAGTTAAACCGTTACAAACAAAGTCATAATATAATTAATAGACGCTATGAAATGGGACTCTTTTATTTATACATATAGCAATATTTGAATGTAGGATACATTCAAATTTTGCAACGGCAGATTTAATGCTATAGGCATTCTCTACCCGTCAACCTTTGTGTGATCCTGAGACTGGCATGGCAGGTGTAAAAAATATGATGAATACGCACAGTATAATTTCAAGCTATATTCATTTTACTCTGCTTACACCTTGTGTAACCAATCGATCTATAATAATAAGTTACGATTTCAAGTATAAAGCCCATGGTTATTTGTAAAGTACGTCTCAATTTAAATATTCAGTTGTTATCCTTCAGACCCACCCATTTACAGACCCGATAGTTCGTATGCCGTTCAACTTTACTACTCAATAGGTAATCAATGCAAATTAGTAACAGTAAAAAAATCACGCCATCAATCTAGTTGATCGCACAAGGACCCGACCGCAAATGAATTCACAGAAATAGGGTGTCGAAAGAGAAATTTCCAACGGCACGCATCACCGCTGAATAGGTATCCCACGTCGAGCCCAGGGATGTATGGTAATGTGATGGAGACATATCGTATTCTCTCTCGCTGGCTACGAAGTGTTCACTATACATCGTTTTGTATTCGCCGTCTTGTTTCTTATTTGATGCTTTTTGCGGATGAAAACAATGGCATCCATTTGGTGGATTCCGCTTTAAGGAGACGGGAGGCAGTGCTCCGAATCGAGTTAGCGATGCTTCTATTGTTTACGGGTAAGTACATGTTTTCAATTCAGCTTCAGCAGAGCTATATATTTCTTTTTAATAAGATGTTTGCTTAATAAAACCATATTTTAATAAATTCTACCCGCGACTTCGTCTTTGTGGAATTCGTAATGTTGATTTAATTATTGGAAGTAATTTTGAAAAATTCTGATATACTCTTTATGTGCAAAAAAAAAAATCAAAATAGTCTCGGCGATATCATAGTTTGTTTGAAATAAAAGACTTAAAGTGAGAAAATATATATTTGCTCAAAGCATTTTCGTAGTGACTATATTTCCAAATAGCCTAAAGAATACATGTACTATAGTGACCACAATTCCACAAACATTTAGTAAGTAAATATGCATTTCAATAAAAGTTTCAGTTTCATTTTATTATCAAGACAGAAATACATTAAAGTTTAAAATTGTGCGTAACACTTGTGCCCTATCTACATAATTTTTTCCTTTAAAGTTTTTACTACTACTTTATAGCACTTTTGGGGACTCTTCATTGCATATTCGTCTTAAGGCCGTTACGCCACACATTTCTTGAAGGAAAAGCATTATATTATCCTTCCACGTTCCTCCTGACATAAAGTTTAAATGCAAATTATACCATACTGGAATACTCGCGACTGCGTCTACGAAATGATTGCCTTAACCCTTTATCTAAATATATAAAGGCACGATTACATTAAAAAACAGAAATCTTATTCACTCACATGATAGATAAAGCTACAAATGCTCTACAAGTTTAAAATTTCCCAGGACATTTTTCCCATTACCGAATTGTTTATACTTCATTTGTCATTTTTTACATTTAGTTGGCAAACAAGCACGTGGAGCATTTGATGGTAAGTATTTACCACAGCCTATAGTCTACTACTAATAATAGTACAGAAACGATGCAAAATGTATGGAAATGACATATGTCACGTGACTGATTTATGTAATTTCCATATTTTTTTTAACGTTTCTATAAGCGCAAGCGCGAGAAAATGTGACTGTGTAGGCCTACAGGGACATCACTCACGCGTTCCTGATCCGATAAATATCATTTCGTAAAAATATCTCATGCTGTACTAATTATATTTTTATATATATTTTTTGAATTCATTACCTAATTAGTAACAACCCAATCAATTTGATAAAATTGTGACAAAAACTTTAGCAATAACGAGTGTCTCGGGTTTTGCAAAGTCACCTTGTGTTCAAAATTCACCGAGAATACTCCATATTTCATTTCCATCCGCTTCTCGAATACAAAATGAGTAAAGCACCATGAATACTAACTAGACAACAGTTTATTTCGTTAATCGTGCAAACAAGAACTTTCAGTTTGCATTGTTGTATCTGATGAATAGTAATAGTGTGGTGGAGAATTACCACATTGATACAATTTTGGTCTCCCTACTTAACTAATAATAGATACGAAATCTAAAAATAATTTACACTCATTTCTTTATGCACTCTTAAAAAATAAACACATTTTATCTCGTCTTATATATAAAAATGAATCCCCATTTCCCTTGGTCACAGCGGCATCACGCGTAAACGGTTTCAAGGAGTGTTGAAGGGTAATTTTATTTAAAAAAAACATAAGGGCTGCGGGACACCCATGAAATTTATTCTACGCGAGTGAAACCGCTGGGCACGGCTAGTGATAATATAAATTATTATGTTCCGATGTAAGAAATCATCATCATCATCATCTTCCTGCCCTTATCCCATGTTATTTGGGGTCGGCGCAATGTGTTCCGATGTAAGAAATATGAATGCAATATGTTTTAATTTTGAGACCACCTAATATTATGCTCATGCTTGTATTGCTCGAAGGGCAGAGGTGTATTTTTTTTATAATACACCCATACTTTGCCAGCTATAATTGATTTCCAAGTTACAGGGCGTAGGCCTATTAAAATTAGCCTAGGAAAATTACAGATTTAAAAAACTAGTCGATTGTAAGTTTGAAACGTATGAAATTAAACTTTATTGTATTCGTATTATGTATCAATTTCCTATAATTGAAACCGACGCTCGACGTCGAGCTCGGCGCTGACAAACCTTATTCAATAGCGCGGCAGGTCCTCGTGTTCCACTGTAGCATTTGCGACTAGATCAACGAGGCAATCAATTACAATTTGTAATCTATAAGAAATAATTTATATTCCACTACTAGCTGTGCCACGCGGTTTCACCCGCGTAGATTTAGTTTCTTCCTTATTGTCGCGGAGCCCTAATATTTTTAATAATTAAAAGAAGCCTTTATTAGAAGAAATTAGTTACTCCTTGAAACATAAGCTACCTACCAGTGAAAGTCCCGTTAAAATCGGTCCAGCCGTTTCAGAGATTACCCGGAACAAACAGACAGACAGAGAAAAAATTTAAATCTTGGTTTTTTAGTGTCAGTAGCGTGTATACTTATATGCATTTAGAGAAAAGCTGTTATTTTGGAATTACAAACAGACACTTCAATTTTATTTATCTGTATGTATGTATGTATAGAGTATAGATGTAAACAAAAATAAATAAAAAATGATTTCAAATTGACAATGAAAAAATATAAAACCTTTTTTTTAAACCGACTCGTAGGTCGAAGGTTCGATGTTCAATGTAGAACAAACTATAGCCCATAGAACGTTTATCTATAACGTACTATATTGCAGCTCACGTACTAGAGTAACGATGTTGTAAAAGTATACTGGGCGTTCATAAAATAACTTAATCTTCCACTAACTACTCTATGACACTGCAATTTCGAAATGTGTTTGAACCGAAGTGATACAATATGTTATAATAGTTTTTATCAATTTTTATTTAGTAATGCTTGGTTACAGTAATATAATTATTAACATTATTAACAGAAAGTAAACTTTAAATAACATGTAGTGATTTGACGCTTAGAACTCAATGGTGATTGAAATCAACGTGAGGAAATGTCAGCGAAAAAATTCAAACATATTATTTCCTTCTTACCTACAAGGGCATTGGAGTTCATATCTATAATCGTCGTAGACCTTCTTCGGTGAACAGGGGCCTAACCATGAGCTCTTATTGCAATGTTAGTTCAGCTGTACGACAGTGACAGATGTATGCACGTCAGATACTCGTGTATCATAAATGAGTGAAACTATCATGGCAATAAGAGCTCATGTTAAGGCCCCAGTGTTTTACCACTCTGCCTACCCTCTTAGAGACTCTCCTTGGCAGAGGCAAGGGTGAGAAGGAGATTTTAAAGGGCACTAACTAAATTATAAAAAACTTGAAATAAAGTTATCATCAATGTAAATAATCATAGTTTACTACTAGCTGTGCCCCGCGGTTTCACCCGGGAAGAGTTAATTTCATGGGTGTCCCGCGGATCCCTTATGCCTTTTTTCAAATAAAAGTAGTCTAACTTACTCCTTTAAACATTAGCTATCTGCCAGTGAAAGTCCGGTTCAAATTGGTCCAGCCGTTTCGGAGATTACCCGGAACAGACAGACAGACAGACAGAGAAAAATTTCGACAGTATCGTACAGTATTATGCATACTTTCATATGCATTTAGTGAAAAGTTGTTATTTTGGAATTACAAACAGACACTTCAATTTTATTTATCTGTATATAGATGTATAGATATAGATAAAGATATACATAATATAATACAATCTATTTGAAGCTAAGTTTGAGTTTCACTTACAATGGTAAAAAGAACTAGAAGTAACACTAAGCAACAATTTGGGCATTTGCCTCTCTATTGTTAAGGTCAAACACATTAGGCTACGTTATCGATGCCCGAGTGCCTTAAGCGCATCTAGATGGAAGTTTTTATTCGCAAACTGAGCATAACAGCGCACAAACTGTTCGCATTATGGGACGTATCGGCGTGGAGTTTGTTTTCAAGAATTCTTTATCACTCTCCCCGAAGCCAGATCCTCCCTCCGGGAGTGCTTGGCAAATGTCGAACTAACACCGAAGTACGCGCAAACAATAAAGTAGGCTAGTTGTACACTATATTACAATAAAAAGCGTTCAACAATCGTATTTTATTTCAATACGACCCATTGCTATTTATTTAAGGCGATTTGGCAACTCCATTTGGGTCGTTCTGTAATGTCTGATAACGCTAATGGTGAGGTAAAATTCAAATTTTGAATCTTATCTTTTATTATATTGGAATTGTATCATAAGGTTACGTCCTCTTAAGAATTTTCCTAATTACTTGTGTTATTATGTCTTCCGTGCTGGAGTGGAGCTTGGGGCTTAATTACTTAAAATTCTTAAAATTCTAAAATATTCAAAAAGTATTCTCGGTAAAGGTCTTGTAAATTATACCTATATGTTATCATTATCTCCTTTATAATTGGATTCTACGTGAATTTAATGCGTAGAAAGTGGCTAAAAAAATTGTTTATTCAAGCATTAATTAAAAGTAACATTATACTTATATAAATACAATTATAACACAAAAGGTTCTCAATTTCAAGGCAACTCAAAATAAATTACCTTGCCCTTCCTTTAAACAGCCACTTCTCCTCAACTGTCAAAAGTGACAGCTTTCACGCAATTTGAGCCACGTAAAAGATTGCGTGGGCGAATTCGAGTCGAGTTTTTCCGGTACATTATTTCCGATTGTGTGTCACCTGCTTTACAAATTGTGTCATTTCTTCTGGATGCGTGAAGTATTTTGTTATTTTGCGAATGTAAAATACTATCGATTTTGTGTTATTGATAGAAATCGAGTCCTTATTGATTTTAGAAATATTTGCCCTGTCATCTAACGTATGTATAAATTATTTTAAACTAACCGTGCGCCGCAGCTTAACCCGCGTAGACTTGATTTTAAGGGTAGCTTTTTTAAATAAAAGTCTACTCCTATATCAGCCAGTGAAAGTCCCGTAAAAATTGGGCCACTCTTTTCTGAGATTTGCCGGAACAAATAGACGAACAGACATTCAGTGAAATGCTGCTATATATAGACACTTCAATTTTATTTATTTGTAAAGCTTCTTTATATTTATGAGATTTTATTTTGAAATTTTTAGTAACTGAAGCTGATTTGAAATGTTTTTGAACAGTTCTTTTATAAATCTTAATCTCTGTAATATGAATTTAAAGTGTTTACATTGACAACTACGTCTCAGATATGGATTGGAGTTTAAATATCTGGTCTACAGCTAACAATTTAAAAAACAATTATTTTTAATAGCAAAGTGAAGATTAGTTGAGAAGGAATTCAAAACTACCTACCAATAAACAATTTGCCGGCGATTCCCGTGTGGCTGAAACCTTTACCCTAGTAAGGGAAGTCCGGTGCCCGTGCTCTGGGGAATAATAGCGCTGTTGTGGTAAACAAAAACATTACTAGGGGCCAACTATGATTGTTTTAGCAGCTCGTATTAAGAACATCTTAGCTCTGAAGTCATTGATACTTACGCTCTGCTTAAGCCGAAAATGGCCCCCTGTTAGAACATAATATTATAAGCAGATGCCGTTGCTTGCATTGTCAAGATATCAATATCGTAGTAAGTCCTTTAAAACATTGTTTATCTGGTGTCACGAGCTTTGAGCGCTAGCCTTGAATGCGCAGTAATCATTATTCGGGTTTATTTGAAGCGACCTCGACGAAATACACGCGCCACCCATTTACGCTGAACACTCTAAACTCGTAACGGCACCTGTATTTTGCTTTTCATTATTCCGTTATTTGATACGTAAATCCAAATGTTATGCTCATGAGCTTTATGTCTGGTATTGTAGACACCCATATTTATATTATAAATGTCAAAATTTTTCTGTATTGCTAAAACTTGGATTGCCAAAAAATCTTGGCGAAAAACCTAAAGAATATAATAGATACTAGTTGAGATTTCCATCTCCGCTAATAAACAACCCTTTAAAGTATGTATTTGGCCTAGTTGCATAATCGGTGTATAAAGGAAGATTAGCACACAAACGAGTGAACCCTAAGGATACATTAATTTGGGAGGTGTCAGCATGCGAGTACTGAGCAAAAACAAGCTGAGCTTAACGCGTAATAAGCTAGAACTCGCTCGCTGCTAAACGATTGTAGAAGCTTTTGAGATATTGTTTTAAAAAAATTCGCGTAATTCCTATGAACATTTAGTTTCTACTGCAGTAACAAAATTTTCCTAAATGAACCAAACTGCTTCGTTCGTCCAACCATAAATTGCAGAACACATGGTCTAGAGTTCGATCCCCAGGACGGGTGAAGTGTTATTAGGCAGCGATTATTATTAGAGTTTTCGATATACTGTTGTAAAAAATGTAGTTTATTTTCTATGAAAATTTAATTTGTATTGTTCTAATACTTTAATTTAAATAATTTTTTTTACACTAGCCTCGACTGCTTCGTTTTTCTAGTGGTCACAAAATGCTGCAGAACAGGAGGGCTTGGATTTGATCCCCAGATCGCGAAGTGTTATTGGGTTTTCCACCTAAGAGTAATTGGTAATTTCCCAGTAGCAGCCCAGATTAGTAGGCACTAATCTGGGCTGCTACTTTTATTGTCACTAACCAGGCGGTTAGTGGCAATAGGCTCACCCTCCATTGCATGGGATTTTTAACTGGCACAATGTGGTGTAGGTATTAAGTACACCTCTGCTTTCTATATATTTCTCTCTGCATTCTATATCTAATCATAGGCGTCAGCACATACATGTATGTAATGCAATTTCGTAGGGCGCGGGTAGAAGCTATTTGTTAACATAGTTGTAATTGAAATCACTGTGTAGAATGGTTTCACCTATTAGTGGCAATCAAACGTAGCCTACCTAACGTTGATAGCTGTATACCGAAAGCTATGGACGCGACTCATTAAATTGGAACATTACCAACAATACATAACATAAGTCATACGATTTATCTATCAAATTAGGAGTTCTACAATACCACTTGAATAAAATAAAAAACAAGTGGCCTTCGGTACTAAGTTTTTTGTATAAATAATGATCTACGCTTACAGAATAGTAATACTTTTTAAAATTCTTGATGAGCGGTTCAGATTGAGCGGTAATTCTTAAGTTTAACAGATGTTAGCGGCTGGTGATGAAACTTCAAAGCAATTTTCCAAGCAATGAGCTCTGAAAAAATGTTCAGCCATTAGCCTTAATTGTCCTGGATGCCTATATTTTCTTATAAGTGAAAGCCTTACATTTTTATCCTAATTACCATTACTTTGCGGAGATCAAAAATGGACATAGGTTTTTACAAATTTTTGTCGACCTCTGCGTTGGAAAACCTATGTGGAAAAATATTTATATAGGTATCATACATAATTTGTAAATTTTGCTCCACATTTTTGTTTATTAAGTACTTAGAAAGCTTTACGGTGTCGCAATCTGTGTACTGAAGAACTGTAATCGTTGTTTAGAAAAACATCATCAAATTTGGCTTTTTACACATCCACGTGAATAAAATGTTATTTTTATTTTTCAGCTTAAAAAGCATGACTATTTGAGCAAGCTTATAAAAATGACAATAGCGATTGTATATTGCAAGGTAAAACCTCTGTTAATTACAATATGATGTGACGTAATGAATATTTGAGTACCTTAAATGAAAGCATTTTTAACTGCCGTCAATAGTCATAAAACTCGCTTTACCCACATTAAATGAAACCGAAAATCGAATACAAACAGGAATATAAAGAGCGTTTAATAGCCGCGGCGTACAATAATATTTCGTGCGAGCATTATTCGCTTACGCATTAAATCTACATTTATTTTATTACTCGACGTCTTACACGCACGTTCATTTACGATGGAAATTTCTTTAAGAGTAGGCTTGTCATTGTTATTGCAGAGTTTCAAGCGGGTTGATTGATGGCTCCCTCGGCACGGGCCGTGACGCACCGTCGATGGCGACGTAAAAATCGCTGTAATCCGCACCCAATTGCTTGATTATGGCTGTTAATCTCACCAAGATGGCAGCCGAGGTAGCCTCCCTTTTTATCGCCCTTGTTTTATTCCAAATCGTACACATTCAGACTACTCAACAAAATTGAAACTTTATACTATTTGTATATTTGCGTAGTACGTCTTTGTCTTCTGTAACGATCCATTTTAATGACCCTCTGTTTTTGGCCTTGTAATAAAATGGAAAGGAAATAAAAAATAGGCTGTACCCTCTCAGCTTCGCAATACAGATTATCGTGAAAATATGTTTGTTTATCTTTGTTATAATTTTTAAATTGTGTTCTACGTCGCATTGTGAGAAATCGTTAGTATTTCCTACCTACAGATTATTTGAGTATCATTGAAAATGATTTATTCAGTTTAGGCCCTGGTAAGGCACTTATGAATGTCGAGGAATTTACCACCGGTTCGGAAACTAGCCTTCTGAGAAGAACCGGCAAGAAACTCAGCTGCAGTATATCTCAGCTCAGCATTGTTTAGCTTTGTTCAGCAAACATATATAAATATACTATAATGTTTAACTCATTATTTATTTTAAAACTCCAACAACTTGAACTCAACAATTTGAAGAATTACCATACCATAAAAATACCACACGAAAATCATTTTCTCAAAATGCCAAACCAATCAAATAGCACTTTGGAAAATCTTTATCGTACTTCACAAGTTTGCGAATAATTTAATAATAAAGATGCCAAATTTATCTTGCACAAAGTTATCGACAAGTTAATCTCCCAAGTTAAACGTTACTGCAGCCACTTGTTCCGCCAGCCACAATCTTCGTTTTACCAAGACTTTGAGGCTAGGTTCCCGGAAATATTTAAGAAATTGGTGATAATGGGGTCAACTAAGATCGTTTAGGGTGCTTTAAGAACTTCTTATTTACTTAGTTTTGAAGATTTTTTATGGTATCAAAATTCAGAATACGACCTGCTTAAAACGATCATAGTTGATACCAATATCCATCATACGAGTAGGTACCTTAGAACATTCTTAGCAGATATGATTTTTATTCAAAGGAATTCAAATTCAAGACAGTAATCGGATTGATCAGTAATTCAAGCGAGATTGCCAGAATCGTGAACATGAGTATTACAATTTGTTATTAATCTTGGGATTTCATTTTGTACGTAATTCTCTATTATCTTGTTTCTTGTACAAAATTTGCTTTATTTAGGACCTGGGTGTCAAACTAAACATAAACCGTTGATGACAGGGCCCCTGGTTAGTATCTAAATGGCTAAGGCCTATTTTGTATTATTTATATTATTATATGAGTCTGTGATTGGTATCTAATAGAAGTTAAAATTTATTATGAGTATTATAATATACATTAACTACTATTTATTACAGTACACGTGTTGCTTAGTTTGAGAATGGATGATACAATAATGTCCAAATATTATTTACTGTTATTTTGATAATAATTATTTCTTGTAGATAACCTTTTGATTTGGAACATATGTTATGCATGCGTAGTCTATGTAAAGTGATATCACACCACGTGTTTTACGATGAAGGAAAACATCGTGATGAAACCTGCATATGTCTGAGAAATAATTCAAAGACGTATGTATAGTGCCTGAGACGGCGATGGACTCACCCTCTGGCACGTTGGCACTTAATCATATTCGGTGAAATGTGGGTGTAGAAAATTATAACACCTCTGCCTACCCCTTCGGGGAATACAGGCGTGAGCATATGTTAAAGAAGAAAAAATATGTCTGACGCATGACTATACATTTACATGTAATTGTAACCCCATAAGAACACGTGACACACTAGAAGCATAACTTGGAAGTAATGATTAATCTAAGCAGCGCACTCGCACATGGCACGGCGGGGCGTTCTCCTGATTGATTGCTTGACGGTTGAATGCCTTTCCATCCATTATTTTTGCTGAATCACGGGAGAATAGATATTATTTTTGTATCCAATTGCGTTGTTACGAGAAAAAACTATACACGGAAGTAATGCCTATTTTGGCATTCAGCGTTGTATCTTTGCCTTTTTCCTTTTTATTTCAGGGTGTGCTTTATTTATCCATCACTTGTCGCGGTATCCCACACTATACGCACTTGTTAATATACGATATGTCATGTATCGAGTGTAACATCTAAGAGTTATAATTTACCTGATCTATAAGCTCCTCTCGAAATAAAACGTGTACTTTTAAAGCAAAATACATATTGCTCTATTAACATCAATCAACGTCACTTAACTTATCATGGCATTGGATACCTATACAAGAGCTTATCGATTATTTTGTTACATCAGAAGCCCACCTTTTAATGAACGGGCTAAGAGGTGTTCAAGTTAAGTTGAAAATTATTACGAAGCGTAGTACACATTCACGTAAATTAAAAAAAAAATTGGCACAGGATTAAATTCAAAATTCGTTTTGAACATAATTGGATAAGATTATAAGTAGGTAGCCTATAATAATTAGTTGTAATGAAATAATAATTAAATTGACAACAATTTTCTAAACAATTTTGGATTCCTTAACTTGCATAAATACACAAATGAAAAAAGTCACAGAAATAACAATTCGTTTGTTAGTAACACACACCAGCATTAGACGTACGGGGAACACCAACATTAGTAAAACATGGACTCACTTACCTTCACCAGACTTCTCTCAGGATATTCTCTCATGTTGTTTCTTTCTCTGTCGCGATGGTGGATGTTGAAGTACAAAAAGTCCCACAGAACACTTTCAAATGTTTTGAGCAATGCTCATTACTTTAATATGTAATAGTTTTAATCACAGAACCCAAGACACCTTCGGAGCACTATATTTCGATTATTGGATGACTGATTCGCAATAAACTATGTTCTATATTAAGATGAAGGTAGTTTGAACCAAAAAAATATTGAACCTATATGTCGGTTGGAGGATATTGCTACTAGAGATAGCCTTTCCACTATCCACCAATCACAGATTGAAAAACAAACGAGGCTGTTAGCGCCATCTCTGCGTTACAGTTGGAACAAATGTATCAATTAGTTAACGATTTATCAACAAAATAAATTCAACAATTTTCGCATACATTGTGGGCCAGTAAGTTTTGAATCAAACATTTATTGATAGAGGCACTAGTAGTGTAGTACTTATTAAGCCACAAGGATGCGTCAATAAAAGTGAAATGTTTTGCTCAGCAGATGTTTGTTTGATTGATAATTCGATGATTTTTGGTAATTTGTAAAATACTTCTTTATGGAAAACTTCAGTCAGATCTTTGTTCTAAGCTTCAATCATATAAAACTTTGTATATTATTCAATATGGCTGCAAGATAATTAAGTTTCGTAATAATAGGTTAACAATGAATGGATTCATTTTTGCATTTGCTTACAATATATAATAAACGAAAGGCCTCTAAAATTCACCTAGGCAGCCTCACTTGTAACTCAGTTAGTCACTGTAGGTAATAACAAAGTAGAACACGTGTTACCTGCTACAAAAATCGAGGATCGCGTACCATCGATCAAAGTCCTGTGCCTAAGGGCTGCGATATTATGGAACTAAGAGCAATTCCCGTCCGCTGGTAATATTTAATCCTGGCTCATGTTGGATTGTGTGATGATAATAGGCTGGGAATGATTGAGCATTACCCACTAGTCACTTACTAGATACGGGTGGAAGAAGATTTGTGTTCGTATGTCAACTCATTTATTATTTAGCCCCAAAGCTTCCTGCATACGAACAGTTAATAATCTGATAAGAAATGAGAAACTGAAGTGCTAGAGAAAAAGCTATTTCTTAACGAAGTATACATCCAAGTAAAGAACATGATTTATTTTTGTATTGACTTTATGACGCAACTCGAGTGAAACATTCGCACGAAAGGTGGTACCTATTATGTTTCATTCCAGTGAGGCTGTTGATTCAACAGATTTTCATTATTTTTGTATTCATTTTAATAATGTTTGCAATATAAAGATGCACTGTAATTATGTTGCTAGTTGTAGGTATTCATATACTTAAGTGGAAGGGAGACCTTTGCTCAGAGTACCTGCCTAGTGGCCCTAGTGCGAGTTTTCTTGAAATCGCCGTCACGAGTGATCGCGTCGATGTAAACGCAGATTTGTATGGGCTCACAATAGTGTCATCTTTAGGCCGAAAGAGGCGCTGTTCCGTACCTATACAAATCTGCGTTTACCTCGACGCGGTGACTTGTGACGGCGGCAGTAAAAAACTCGCACTAGGCTCTCAGGCTCATAATAATAATAACACGTTCGCGGGGAAGTTTACACATTTAAAAATGTCTTGTAGACTATTGACCAGAATGGTTTCATGAGACTGGGCCAGTTTACTAGAAACGAAAACCAAAGTGTCATATGGGTTGCACCAATCGTAGTCGAGAGCTGACTAATACGATTGGCGAGTCCGTTTTCTCAGTCGCCTCGAAATATTGGCAGATTGTTTGTTTACCCTTCTTTGGTATTATAATTTCATATTGATGATGAAAGATCTCCACACACTGCACACATAGAATCTGCATTTTTTCATCTGGTTCCACGACACCCACAAAATGAATCCGGTTACGCGATTTAAATGTTTATGATCCTTAATTTAAACAGCTTGAACTATTATCTATACATCTATTATAATATCTATGCATCTATACAGATAAATAAATTTGAGTTGTCTGTTTGTAATTCCAAATTAACAGCTTTTCACTAAATGCACATGAAAGTATATACGGTACTGACATAAAAAATTGAATTTGTAAAGTTTTTCTCTGCCTGTTTGTCTGTCTGTTTGTTACGGGTAATCTCTAAAACGGCGGAACCCATTTTAACGGGATTTTAACTGACAGACAGCTATACAAGGAGTAACGTAGACTACTTTGATTTAAAAAAAACAATGGCAACGCATGAAATTAAGCCTACGCGGATGAAACTACGGGTAACAGCTAGTTAAAAATATAATAGTTTAAGTCCCTAGGAACTATAAACATGAATATTTGAATTCTGAATAGAATAAGTAACCCGAGTCATAGCCACAGAATACATATAAGCTTACTCAAACTCACCGCCAAGGTTTAACTAGCACACTAATATTGGTCTAGCACTATGTCAGCGTATATTAGAGTGTAAACAGTTTCTCGTAAATCATGTAAGCCTAAAGAGAATTAATACCCGAGTTTCAAACTACAGGTGTACCGCTAATGCCGCGTGTTGGAAAGTTACAAAATATTATGATATACTTACAGAAAACTATACTTAAGTATAGAAAAGATGGACATGCCGTTAAATATTCAATTACCTTAAAAACCAAACAATACCATTTCCGTATTAAAATTCCACTTCATTGATTATTACGCATTTTAGGGTCACATTCCTCACATTAAACTAAATAAAAAAAATTTAGAATAAAAAAATTGCCAAGGTTTTCAGTAAAGAAGAAAACATATATAAATACATAGAATAATTCGTATTCGTAAAAAACCTAAAAAACGCTATAAGTAGGTAATGCCGAAATGTGTTTGATGTCAATCAACGTTGAATTTCTCTAAGAGAAATATTAATACTCTGATTGTAGGCAACAAATGTTTGAGGTATTTTGAGGTCAGTCAATAATGTTTCACATTCAAGGTCTAGGCCTGGAGCGTGATGTCGATAAATCAAAGCACAAAACGGAATATATTGCTGATATCGAACACAAACTTGATATTATATATAACTGTATATTTTCGTTAGTAATTCGGTACTTATCGGCTCATCGTTTTCATAATTATAAGTGTCTAATGAACATATTATGGAGTTGGCAGATGAAAGGTTTTTTACCAATTGCATACGAGGTTCTAGGTCCGATCCCCGGGTCGGGCAAAATGTTATTGGGTTTTTTCGTATATACCTAATTTTCGTAGCAGTCTGGAGTCTGGATTAGTGCCCATAGGCTCACCTATTACATGGGACTTAAACATAACTAGCAAACAAACACTCACCGTGTGCTTTAATTAGGTACACCTCTGCCTACGGGAATAAACAAATTATATCAGAATTTATATAATGCCATGCAAATGAAGTCGCGAGAAGTAAGAACAAGACTACAATAATTCATACTTTTGTAAAGGCATGTATTTAATTATAAGAATAATGTACTATTTTATCAAAAGATTAAAATGAGCTTAAGTTACATTCAAGTCAACAAATTCGGATACAAAGGAATAGAATAAATTGTTGCTGTAGATTTTCGTAAATCTAACAGCCTATTCAATATGTAACTTAATTCGTTGGTATTACGTCGTAAAATTGAACGCCAGCCTTATAAGAAATAGAATCTTAATAGGAGTAAAATTCATTGTGTAAAATAAACGCTGTGCAAAAGCTGTAAGCCATCGTCACTTAATAAAAGATCTCCCTGGGGAAGAGAGGCAAACGGCTCAATAAGATGAGGCGGTATCATCATCTCTTAGTAAAAAACGACGTGAAACGTAGGCGGGGCCACATTAAATAAATTGCAGGCGCCAGCCGCCCGCCGCGACATCTGCGTCAACACGTGAAACTATTCTCTGTACGATTTTACCGCGAGTTTTCTCTATTTTATAACAAGCTACGCTCTTACATTACGTTTGAGGAAAATGAGTGTGGATTACCTACAATATAGGAAGCTCTCTACTAGTGTAATTGTTTATTTTATCCTATATAACTCAGCTCAGGTGGCAGTCACTTCGTATAAAAATCAGGTGATCAGCCACATCGAGTTGAATCAAGTGCCGACCCCAAATACATGGGATAAGGCCAGGGAGATGATGATAGCTTTAATAAAAAAATCAATGGGTTAATTTACGTCATGTATAGTCTTCGTTCCAACTACTTTAAATACAACATAATTAGTTAGAAGTACCTATGACACATGTACACGCTTTCATGCGCAAAAGGTTCCTTGAAGGGGTAGAAGTTTTATAACACACACTTTTCACAAAAGACGATTAAGTACCAACCTATTTCAATACACTCTAAGCAACATACACACAGCTCAAGCAAATTGTTTCACCGGTAATCTACAAAGGACTTAACTATTATTACACTTAAATATGCACCTAAATAAATCGGCTATGATGTCAAATACAAAACTTAATGTTAATAAAAATGTCAAATCAGAAAGATAAATTCTTACGCATGATTTACCACCCCCTATATAATTCTACGCGATGATGGATGATATAACGTAAACCGTTAGCGAGAGTGAAAAACAGCGTGAGTACAGTCGCTCAACGCGTCGACCAAATGAGTTTTATAACTTTTACAAGTCAAGTCACCGAAGAGGACGACTTTGGCTCATCTCTAGGTACGGACCAAGTGTAATTATGTTTAATGGCGGCGTTTATCGTTGCAATTACTATTAGAAACTTTGTATTCCGCTTTTATGGAGCCGTCGAACAAATGACGGTTTGTAGTTCACAACGTGCGTGGATTATAAACGTGTAATTTATTTCATTGATTTTTGAAAATACATAGGAAATGATTTAAGCAACGTTGTTTTATAAAATTCTTAGCCATTGATGAATTATATAAAAACTAATATAATAATTGTGAAAGTGTCTCTATCTGTCTGTTACCTCTTCATGATTTAACGGTAGAATCGATTTGTTTGCAACAAATCGATCGGTGGAATAAGGATTGAACTCCAATAATAATATGTTACTTCGTAAGTTTAAACATAGATATATGTATATACTCGCGCTTATAATATTCTCTGAAGGGATAACCATATTTTGCCTGTTATGTTTTTAGTCCCATCTAATAGGGGACGAGCCTAAATTGTCTGAAAAAAACATTTGTCTAATCCCAGAATCTCGTATTCCACAGTAGCGTGTGCGACCACAGACTAACAAGGCAGTCTAAAAAACACTAACTGGTAGTCTCTAAGTGCTATATTTATAATATAACCACGAATATCGCCAACCCAATTTTAAAAACATATTCACACAAACCCTTTTGAGAAATAATCCCGCATGAAAATGCATACAACATATTTCTTTTCTTATATCTAAGGAACTCATGAATATGCGTTCGTGTCATAAAAATATCTATTGCTCACTAAAGTAACAAGAACGAGAATACACTGAGTAATTAAATAAAGCAGGAGTAATTGCAAAAGGTTGGTCATAATTAGCGCGAACAATCCGGCTATTCGAGTTGTTAAGGCTTTTTTGCTCATTCATCGAGGTGGGCCTGCCGTTGAAATGTTGTATATCTCAATGAGATTTTAATTATATTACTCATTCATACAACTGTGAATAGCTGCACTGCGAAGAGGTTGAATATTTGCTTGAAATCAAATTATACAATTTCCATTTGAGAGGATCTAAAACATAAATTTGAATTTTGATAATATTAACAACCAACAAACCTTGACCAATCCAATAACGAGGCCATCATCATCTTAGCCATTATGGATACATTTTTAAGTTCTTCTATAATATACATGTAGGTTTTACCACGTGATTTTTCCAGTTATATTTGTGGTGTGTGTATCGGTGCATATTATTAAGAACGATTTTTTAAAGTTGTTTTTTTTTTCGCGTCAATATTTAGTTTGCTATATCCGAAAGATTGGAATAATATCTAAATAAAAAATGACACACTCGGGCTCAGTAGGAAAACTCATTAGGAACTTCTACGGTCTGCTTCATGTGTAAGTGTGAGAGTATGAGTGTGATCAAAGGGAGTGGTAATTCGTGAGCAGCCCGCATAAGTATAATCATTCCTCATTAGTACAAAACCTTCTATTACTTATAACTAGACCAACCAGAGAATTTAAAATCATTAATGAAATCATGAGTGAGTTTCAAAATAATGGGGCTTAGCTATATGTTTATCCTGCTCTTACCAAGATCTTCCCAAACTATTTATTCCTATCGATAATTTTCATAGATGAGATAAAAGATCAATATACTCGTACGTGATAATTGAGGACTGGGATTATGTACAAAATAAAACGTTGTAGATCTTAATCCCTACTAATATTATAAATGCGAAAGTAACTTTGTCTGTTTGTTACGCTTTCCCGCTTAAACCTCTCAACCGATTTTGATGAAATTTGGCACAGACAATCTTTAGACCCTGAGAAAGGACATAGGCTACCTTTTATTTATTAAAAATATTAGGTTTCCGCGACCATAAGGATGAAACGAAATCTACGTGGGAAACCCCAGGAGAGTTAGTAAACGAGATAAAACAATCAGCAAAAGATTTCTCCACCCAATATTACGGTCTTCTCAGTAATACGTTGGGGATGTAGGGTTCACAAGCGATAAGTTTAAAAGAAAATGGTGCTGACGTAGATGGAAAAAATTCTTAGTAAGCGCTGAGCACGAGTGCGGAATACCAATGTCCACCTGCGGCGAAGGTATTCTGTTTGAAGTGCACGACAAAGGAACTCAGATTCACATTGCCCGCATTCCGAAATATACCTATTTGTAGACAAGCCACGGAGAAAAATGTGGCGTCTTAATGTTTGCAACATGAATCGTCGTAAAAAGAAGCCTTGATTTTGCATTTTATTTTTACAAAAAGAAATTGTGATGTTGTAGATTTTTTTTTGAGTGTGGTTTGTTTTTGTTTGTTATCACGAGATTGCAAAGTTTTAATGCAAAAGTATCTTAAAACATATTTTATTTCTATCATTATTGTATACAATATAAATTCATAGAAAACAAGGAAAACTTCACATTGACTGATTGACAGATCAATTCACAGCCTTTAAGTCGTCGAACGTGACAAGTCATTAAAAAAGGATATTTCGAAAATTACGCGGAAATATCTCTAAAGTTTGAAGGATTTACATGAAATCAAGCCTTTGATACTCGTACTAACGAAACTCTGCATAAATACGCAATAAGTAAAATATTTACAAGTCTTAGAATTTCGACAACGCAAATCACATGAAGCGAAAATTAAAGTTAAGATTACAATTATTTAATAGCTATTATTTCAGAGCATATTTTTACGAGACTCGCTAGCTACCCCTAGAGAGAGTCGGCGTAATTGTTCGTTTGTATATGAGTGTATGAGAGAGTGAACGCCGCATCAATTAATAAATCTATCGATTCTCGGTATTGTAAAACTAATTAAAATTTTCCCGGTAATATTCCACCGTTCATTGTTTCACTTTTTTATCGCTTGTGAAACGATAACATAATTTCCACAATATTTTCAAAGGAAATATTTTATTTTGTTTTTCTCATGCCTGGTAATTTTATAGTCAACAAAATATTTTCACGTGGGAGCTTAAGTAAGATTGTATTATGGTTTAATTAGTATACCATAGAATCTCATCATGGTGATTTTATTTTTATTTTATTGACCCCAAATTATGAATTGTTGAAAATATCCTTTCACCTTAAGGAGGAAATTTAAATTATTAATATAAAATATTAACATATTATAAATCATAAAAATTGGCTAAATTATAAATCTACATAATACATGGGACTTGAGCATAGCTACCCTTTCGAGGAATACAGGCGCGGGGCATATGTTTTATTGTAAAATTTATACGATTTACTTTTTATAGTCAGCCCAAGCATTATATAATACTAATATATGTATAATATATTCCCTGGTTTCCTCTCATTATATTGAAACTTTGCTGAACTATTACTGGAACAAAAACTCATAAAGCAGAAAAGCCGTCGGTCAGTTTCGTCCCTAGGGATCACTGGCAATTCGTCTTTTCCCGTTGAGTTGGACACTCTAATTTCCGTATACTATGTCATAAACTACTACTTTGGAAGAACTGAACACCTTTAAAGGGTTTTGTTTCTATTCCATGAAAATTACTTACTCAGCCCTGGGGTTTGAGCAGTCACCAGCTACGCAAGCGACGCAATTTCGAATGCTAGCGGTCTGCACCAATGAGTTTAAAATAAAACCTTATGTGCAGTAATTTTTTCCCACGTGCTTTACGGTGAAGGAAAACATTGCTAGGAAACCTGAAATCATCTTCGGTGAAAAGTGGGAGTTGTTATTACAACACTTATGCCTACCCCTTAAGGGAATACAGGCGTGAGCATATGCATTATTATAAAATATATATATTTCTCAGGAGGAGCTCGTGGCACAGTTGCTATTGCGCATATCATTCGATCAGCGAAGTTAAGCAACCATACGACTAGCCAGTAGTTGGATGGGTGACCGCCCGAGTTCCCTCCGTGCCTCGGAGAGCACGTTAAGCTGTCGGTCCCGGTTGCCAATTTAACATCTTTGGCAATCGTTACAGGTCAGTCAGAGGCCTAAGAGAGTCTGACAACTGGTTTAACCCAGATTGCCGATTTTCCTCGAAAAAGGGGTTACGAAGGTCAGATGGCAGTCGCTTCGTATAAAAATCAGGTGATCAGCCACATCGGGTTGAACCAAGTGCCGAACCCGAATACATGGGATTAAGGCCAGGGAGAGGATGATATATTTCTCAGAAATTCTCAGAAACAACAGGGCTACCATAATTTGTAAAATGATGCAAAGTTATATACATGTAAATTTGGGTCTTTCATGCAGGCCAAATGCAAGCGTAAAATGTTTACATTAATTAAAGTGGAAAAATTAATGATTTTTAAATAAAAAGTAAAAAATTAAGTTACTAGTAAAGTAAGCACGGAAAGGAATCCAATGTTTCTTTATTGTCATCTTGAATATTCAGCATCCAAATACACAGGAATGTTAACACGGCGGGCACTATGGCGAGTTAGCTAAACTACGTAGCTATTCCTTAATTACATTACGGATCCCTCGGTCCCTTTAATTTAATTGATCTATTGAGTTTTAGTGCCCCATATGTGAAATTTATACCTTAATTTATATTAGAATGCTTTAATTAAGTTTATAGATTTGGTTTGATTCAAGTATTCTGTGAACTTTGTGTTTTAATTACAATCATCAATCAATAAACGCGTTAAATTATGATAAATTTAAGACACACATTAAAACTCTACTGATGAAGAAAGCTTATTATACAATTTCGGATCACATAAATGATAAAGACATATGGAATTAGAACTCTGCACAAGTAGCTCCTGGCAATGACATGGTATGCAAACATGATATGTAAATCATTTGGTATTGTCTTTACGTTTTTAATTATTATTTTTTACACATGCATGCTGATACAATTTTCACTATTGTGAATAATTTATGATGTTTTTTTTGTAATTATTATTATTTTACTGTTTAATGAAATGTACATGATGCCAGCTGAGTTTCTTGCCGGTTCTTCTCAGAAGGCTAGTTTACGAACCGGTGGTAAATTCCTCGACATTCATAAGTGCCTTACCAGGGCCTAAACTGAATAAATCATTTTCATTTTCATTTTCATTTTTCATTTTCATCATAAAAAAAACAGCGAAATTGGGAGACGAGAAAAAAACATTTAGGTACATAAGATTACCTGTTTTATATAAATAAATCAGCTTATCTTATGTTAAGCTTGTGACCGCAGCTTCACCTGCGTGACATTTCACACACAAATGTTCTCACCAAGAACACACCCTCCAAATTTCATGTCTTCAGGTCACTGGTCGAAGTATTAGGTGTAGTACGTTTATATTTAGAGATTATCATGTCATGCTTTGTGATCAGTTTATGACTACGCTTACTTTTTTTATTGTGAATACCTAATTAAATGATATGACACATCGTTTACATTAATTGGATAATCTTCTTCCCGCATAGAGATGTGACCATAATTTATTATAACTAATTTGTTTCATTAACGTGACGAATGGGATTAATTTCAGCTGTGGACATTGTATTTATCTTGCTGTAAGCTAACCAATCGATGACACCATTCATCGGTATTTATCGGAATCCAGCCTCTATTATTAACACAACAGTAGCCACACTCGCAGTGCTTAACATTCATATATTAATGAAGTTTTATTATGCTGCTCATTTAGCAAACAAGCACTCCGATTGGCAACTATTTACAGGAAACATTGTGTCGAGAAAATCCGGGTAAAGCGAACTGCGTGGTATCTTTACTTACCTAGTAAAAAATGAAGTCGCTTCCGTTGTCTGTTCGCTTAGATCTCTTAAAAATACTCAACGGATTTTAATGCAGTTTTAAAGAGTTCTTAAAACCTTAATCACTTTAGATTTTTCTTATCGTAGTGCATGTGTCTGAGTTACGTAGTCTTGTCCGACACCGAGGATAGCGATAGACTCACCTGGAAACGTTGATATGTCGTCGTGTTTTGAGTCTAGTTCCAGCCTCGTCCAGCACAGGTTATCGTGCCAATTCATACTTTCTACGCACCAGTAAGATAGCCAATAAGTTTATCGATGAACACAATTTAGATATTTTCAACACAAAGAAACAACAAATTCGTCGCCTCACAGCTAATACTTTCTTCGACTCTCATTCCAATATTTGATGTTCTGATCCTGTAATTTAGATATAGATTATATTAGTTAGATGCTACTTTTAATTTTCCAATAGTTGTCTCATTGACGGAATTGTATCTTTATTTCCTATCTGCGAAAACTGAAGGCTTGTAAATTTTAAATAGTAATGTTTACTTTTTTATATAAAAGCTGTTTGTTTTCCAAATAAATAAATAAATAAAATATCTGTTTATCTTTGATGATAAGTTATTTTATGAGGCTAATGTGTAAATTTTGTTAATTTCCAGTAAAACGAAAGGAAGTGATGTGGGGCGGCGGTGCGCAGTGCGTGCATGCTTCGCTGCCGCGCAGCGCGCGCGCTCAGCCTGCGCCCGCGCCTACGCTCAGTGGCGCCATCGCCAGCCGCCGCCCGCCCAGGTATTTAGATTTATTTTATTTAAAATACGTAATTTTAAATTCCGCAGATCACACTTAACTTTATGAGAAGTGGTTGTCAAATTATGAAGAACGTGATTCTTTTATTTATAACATTTTTGGGGTTGGCACTCGATCTAAGACCTCCTTCGCAACCCCATTACAGGGAAAATCTGTAACCTACGTTAAGCCAGTTGTTACCTGTCTAACCATCTGACTGATGATCTGGGTTGGTATTGCTTAACTTGGTGATTAAATCATTCACGTAAAAACGACTGTGCCACAAGAACCTTTTTTTTATAAAATAATAATGATTATAATTCACTATGCTTCAAAGACTTACAAGATTATATAAAAAACGTGCAATAAACATTATGAGTGTGTTTTAAAAACATATCGAATATACCATATTTGAATGCCTTTCAACGAAAAATATTATGAAGATTATCTTCCATTTCCATAGGAGCATGTTAAGCATATAGACTGGAATGGGTGGTCGTAATACACAGCAACCTTGCATGAAGTGCTCCCACAACGTTGTGATTTATAACCCTAGGCCTATAAAATTGCAGACTTAAACAAACTTTATGCCAAATTTATACGGTCCCAACATTATGTAATGGTTATATTCCTGGCTACTTTCCTGAGCTTACATAAAAGGCTCGTACGTAAACTACGTAATAAATATTGAATATTGAATGTTACATTTTCCACGAAGAAATATTTTAAAATTATAATAACTCTCTGCAAGTGCTAAATTGTCAATGCTCAGGAGATTTTGTTGCTAAGGGCTAATTTTGATTCACTTACACTTAATATATATATATTTTGAATAAGTTTCATGAAAACAGTTCTCAACTTACCTGCAGACATTGAGCAGTGGCAGACAATTGTAAGTCTATAATAATATATAAAGCTGAGGAGTTGGTTTGTATGTTTGCTTGAACGCGCAAATCTCAGGAACTACTGGTCCGATTTAAAAAAATCTTCCAGAATTAGATATTTATTTATTTATTTAAAACTTTATTGTACACTAAGATTACACAAATAGGACACAATATACATTTATGTACAATTGGCGGATAGCCCATTTATTGGAGATAGCATATCATTACGCTAAGTAAACGAAGTCGGGGTTAAAGTAAACGTTTATCCCAAAGTAGCTGTTCCACGCGGACGAAGTCGCGGGCTAGTAATAGTATAATTTTCTACATAGCATAAAATAGAGTCTAAAAATTTCAATTAAAATTGACTATTTCTTCATACGCAATGCATACTATTATACTATCCATATTGTAAGTTAGCACAATGACAAGTGATGCATTAGTAAGTAAATTAAAAAAATATTGGAACTCCATCCAACTCCACGTTCAAGTGGGACTATAAACTCCAAATTCTTAAGTTCATTGATGAGTTCCTGAGTCTTTACTCCACGGTAAAAACTAATCCAATGTCTATGCATTTTCCAGGCCCACCCCACCATCACCCACCCTCATAGCACAGATCGACTCATCGGTAGCATGTCTCTGGTTGCTGACTCCACTGTCCGCTGGCACAGCAGTCGTCGCAGTCCTAGTAGCAGTCTCCACGAACAACTGGCTGCACACTGTGGAGAACATGCTGAACCCATCATACAACGGCACTGGAAAACACGAACTAGTCGCTAAACACACCGTATCTGGACTCTGGAGGATATGTCATACTGATCGTGAGTATGTCACTCTTACAAACAAACTGTAATAGGAACGGATTTCTATAACCCTACTTCCAACTCCTACGATCTTAGCAATAGAAACCTAGACAATCGCCCACTGAAATACTTATCATTGGCATGGGTCATTCGGGACTTATATAATAAACTTTACCTGTGTTTTTTAGGTACGCTATCATATCAATGTCTTCTACTAAACGTGTCATACCATTATGTTACGACAATGTATCCATCGATTGTTTGAATCACGTGCTTCTCAAAAACAAGAACCCTTTAAAATTCATATTCCATTTTTTATATTGATACTCAGCGTACGGTACTCCTATACAATAGGAGACAAAACTTCCGCGTGTGTCGCGCGCTACAATGCGACGCATCCGGCGCGCGCTAGGAAATGCATTGTGCCAGTCCGGGCTCGGCCCACTTCCATTCCATTTACTGACGCCGCTGATGCGACCAGTGGTCGTCTGTTGACGGCCAGTCCATTTCCTTCATTAAACATGCACACGCTTATTGTTTACAAAAGGCATACGTAATGAAAAAAGGACGATGGAAAGCTTTATGATATCATATAAAGGCGACCAAGTAGGATTTTGTTTCAAAGGGTCAACATATAAATATGTACAGAGTACAAAATGTATATCACATATTGTTTAAATATTACCATCATTCATTTCAGCTGGGAGTACAATGTTCAGGTGTTTGGACATACCATACTTTCCACTGTCACAGTATACACCAGATTCGGGTGACTCTACTAACGCAATACCATGTAAGTTTTTCTTTAGATACTTTTAGTTTCCGAACTCGTGTGTCAATTCTTCGACGTTCATAAGTGCCTTACCTGGGGGCTTAAACTGAATAAATCATTTCCATTTTCACTAACATTTGCTTTTAGTTAAAAAAAATCGAATAAGATCAGAAAATAATATCTAGACTATTTACATGTTGAAATATAAAAATATGCCATTTTAACTTCATGGTTAAGAAATATGAATCCTAAAAATCGTAGCAATGATTCTCCGCTCGCTACTCTTTAACTATCGCACGTTTGTGAATGAGAGGAGAGTTTTTTGCGTAATTATAGTTTCCAAGTAGAAAAGTCAGAGCCGCGGTTCTCCAGGCATAAAACCCACCTGAATCACTCGCTCTCCCCGTCATGAACTATGTCATGAGTATAAGTAGCTGCTCATAATTTCATCTTCAGAAATTATCTTCGGAAACCTGCAGCTACGTGATCAATCTAGTTAAATTAATATTTCAAAATGGAAAGATCTCTGTGCTTCTCTAATAAGCTTTTGTTTAATTTTCAGATGTTGTAACGCGTTCAGCAGCGCCCTTGCTACTGGCGGTGTTCACTCAAGCAGTGGCCGCTCTGTGCTGTGTACTGGGCCACTGCGTGAAGGGACGACGGCTTTGCACATTCATTGCTGGCGTGCTCTTTATCATATCCGGTAATATATCATTTTTAGTATTTAGTTGCCTGCTACGCCAGCGAGATAGTTTCCAAACCCATTGATTTATACTAATGAATTATTCCACTAATTTAATGTAGTGATGGCAGAACTAAATCCTTTTGAAGAAACCTGCATATGTCTGAGAGAATAATTTCACAGACTTATGTGTAGCGCCTGAGATGGCGATGGACTCACCATCTATTTCGTTCGTACATTCGAAAATTTAGTTTTATGTACCACGGATGGGTGTATCTCCACCTACCTCCTAAACATGAAGCCTCCCTCAAAAGTCATGCAAAATTATACTAACTATTGCTAATTAACCTTTTTTCATTTCCAGGGCTAATCATGTTGACCGGAATCGTCATGTACATATCGGTGTTTAAGTCCCAGCTTGGTCACAAACTGCGCTATATGACAGTTTTTGATTCGCCAAGAATGTCCTACAGTTATGGATACTCATTTGGACTTTACTTAAGTGGATTTATAGCAGTTGAGCTAGCTGGTACGTCAGCTATATTTCTTTTTCTGCAATGGTATCAAAAAGACTGGATAACAGAGCTCACTGAAAAGGCGAAGGCAGACTGTCGCGCGTGGGATAGAGAATACGCCTTTTCTGAATTTAGAGAACGTGATTCTACGTTGCTAGAAAGAAGAATGATGAAAAGAGATACCTATCCACCCACGGGATCGTCAGCCGCTACACCTCGCGAACGAAGGCGTTTTGTATTCGATGGTGACGAAATGCCACACTGCTCAATACACAAAAACAGGAGAGTAAACTTAAGTTCGGCTTCGTTGAAAGACTTGTCCACGTCGACGCTCTACGGTTTTCCCGCAGCGCCGCGACCGACTGCTTGCGATAATTACTTCGAGGAGATGAAGGAAGTTCCTCAGAGTGCTAATACCTTAAGTGGTTTGAGAAGTGCATCGATATTTCAATCGCAAGCTTCTGTGGCAAGCGGACGGTTTTTGGATACGTCAGCGATGGAACCACCGCCGTCGCGGGAAGAGGAGTTGGTAACGTTTGGTGCTGGAGTCAGGGGTCATGTTAACGAAGAGCAGGCGCGGCACGACCGAGCGGTCGGCACTGACCCTTACCGCCGAACAACGCCCGTCTGATCCACGATGTCGGGCATACCCACCCACTCTAAAAAGCATATCGAGAAGTGATAAGTGACAATGTTATTCACGTGTTTTATTGTGTACCTAATTAATATACGTGAACAGATACAGATTATGAAGTGTCTTTCGAATTTATGAACGTAAATACGTGACTTGTGTTATAACATTTTTAATTGTTACCAAATTCCTTAATAATAAACACTGCCATTTGTCTACGGGTTTTTCTTTAACTACTTTTAAAGTTAGGTACCCTAATCAATACACACAAAGTGTCTGTGATTACAGTAATACTGTTACCTATTAGGATCTATGTTGCTTTTTATTTGTATATCTGTGATGTTATCTGGAAAAATACATTAAGTAACTGGCACAATATGTATAATACAAAAAAATAATTTGATTTGCGGAACCGATTCCGATTTTGAAAATAAACACTGTTCTTTCATTCTACAAAAAGTCATCGCGTAGTTTTGAATGTCAAACAAGAAAAACCAGTTTGATGATGAATTAGAAAAAAACGATAATAAAAATCCACACCATGGGAGGGTAAGTACTGAGAACTTTATTATTTTGAGATCACGTTTAAATCAGTACACAATATTTTGACGAACATCAAAACGCATTGGGACGCTGTTTAAATTAATTTATTCATGAACGGTATCAATGTGGTATTTGATTTGGCAGGGTTTTCATAATGTGAATATAATAAGGGAATAAAACATTATATATATAAATTAAATATAATAATATAAATAATAGGATAATAATTAAAACTAACCCTTTTTTTTCAGATTGTTGTCGAATGTGTAAGTAATGTTTATTTTTTTATAATGGGTTCAAGCCTAATTGAGACAAGATCACCATCAACTTATGGAAAACTAAATCAATGGACCGGTTAGTTTACTTTACTACAACTATGGTCCTTAAAGCAGCTTGTATTAAGAACTTCTTAGCTTTGACGTTTAGTTTCACGGTACAAAAATGAAACGTCGAAACTCAAAAGTTCGCTCTACTACGCTCTGCTTAAACCGATGATGGTAAGTAACTCTGCTGCTGTACCCCTATCACAAGTTTATCACCGTTTTCGTAATCTATAGTCGCTAGCGTCACCGTCGAATATTTGTATGAGGAATAGCACAACGCCAGCTAGCGGTGACGTGAAGAACTAAAATATCCATACAAATGTTGTAGGTAAAAACGGTGGCAAACTCGTGATAGGGGTACAGATCCTGTTACAGCTTTTTATACTCCGTCATGAAAATCATTTCTGCCAAACAGGTTGCACGTGCCTCATTGCCGAATGTATAATGAAAAGTAATCAAAGTTCTTTTTACTCCAGATTTGGGGGCAGAAATCCCGAAACCCCCGTTAGCGGTTTCATGCCCAGGTTGAAAAATATAGCCGTGAGACACTTCAGAGGCATTCTTGGAATTCTAGTACCTTTGGCTGTTCTTACCTGGCAAGGGAAAAAGGAACGCGTGAGTATTTCACGACTTGTAGTCGAACTTTCCTGTAGAGGCAAATTTTTCCTTTCCTCATCTTGCATCGAGGATAAAAAAATACCTTTAATTTTCAGCCTGATTTAACAGTTCAATGCATGTGGATGATGATGTTTTGGTTCTGGTTGATCCAGCCAGTAAGTGTTCCTGCTACAGCGCTGGTGCCAATCTTTCTCTTGCCGATGGCTGGTGTTCTGTCTTCCGCAAGAACCTGTGGATTTTATATGAATGTAAGTGTTAATATCTTGTTTCAACTAAGCCCTAACAATAATTTAAGCCGTCATTTTGCTATCGATTCATTTGGATTACTACTGCCTACAGTATATTCCCCACTGTCTTAATGTGGGTTAGTATCTTTTGATCCAAGTATCAATATGTCTATGTGGCTAATATGACTACCACGATACGACTGAATAGCAATTGACTAGGTATCCTTTTGCCTAAATCTCACTGATTCACTTTTTGACTACGAATCAGAGACCTAATATTGGTTGGATAAAATTATGATTTGACATTAAAGTACAATAACTGCAAATATATAGTTAAGTAGTATTATATAGAAAATTGCGTTTTATATATGGAACAATTGTGACTTCTCCACAGGGGATGAAACATGTGGTTCTACTTTTTTCGATAATAGCATCACTAAACTGTGTTTCATTTTGCTCTGGTCTAAAGCGAAATAAATGACTATTATCAACTGAGTAGAATTTTCGAACTCTATAATTCGTGGTAAATAATCTTTATTTCGTGCCATATAAAACCCATCAGTTCGGCTGTTCCAGGACACTGTGCTGCTCTTCATAACTGGTGGAATGATACATTTACTACTGAACAATTCTGGAATGGATAAACGTATTGCACTACGGCTTATATGCTCTGGTGATGCCTGTCAATTCTCTGGAAAAAGGTATGAAGCTTCTGATACTTAATTTATAAATAATTGGCTACCTGGGTTCTCAGATGGCTTCATTCATAGCTGTTTCTAGGCAGCCACATGGGCGTTTTGATAACTCGTTTAAATAGCAAGTAAGTATGTACAATAAGTAATCTTATACAATACATTTAATTAAATACCTTCGTTATATATTCCATTCCCACGAATAGGTCGTGTCACAAGAATTTATTCTAGTGATTTGACCATCAATGCTTTAGTTTCAACAGTATCTGGCAGGACTTAGCTGTCACGGAATCGGCCTGGTTTTTTCCCTTTAAAATAATAAGACAATCACAGTCGGATATACGCGAAAGTATAGCCCAATACATATTGTTTTTCCTTACCTCGTGTTGTATGTTGAATGTTTGTTCCAGATTGGTTCTTAAGTGTAGCACTGCAGCATTTTTCCTTTCTATTATTTCAAATAGACTACTAGTAACGTACTACATTACTACAGTTATGACAAAAGCGTTAACGGATCTTCAGGTTTGTATAGCAATATTTTTGGATAAATATGACCGGTTTCTGAACCATGCTTCAATAGGCCATCTATGAAATAATACAATCGGTCGAATTTAAGAAGCCTTTAAGAAGTCTTTTTATCCATTGTAATTTAGAAGTCCAGCAACAGTGGTATGTTGAACGGTTAAATTATTTCAAGAAGGATAATTACAGCTCTGATATATTTTCAGGCAGGAACATCCCGTTCAAAAGAGCCAAACTTTAATGAAATGCGATACATTATTAACAATGCTATCCAAACATCAGCATCCATAGGTATTTATGACACTTCAATGTACCTAGTCATGTAAGTCACTGAGAACTTATACTCTGGCGCAATCAGCGTTCAAACACAACCCTTTCAAAACTAGACCTTTTACTGTTCAATACTGTCACGAGAGCTATTTATTCACCGTAAAACTATAAACAGTTGATTAATCTTATTTCAGGTAGCACAGCGATGATGCATGCAGCCGGGGCTACACTTGCTTTTAGAGCTATTTGGAATGAGTAAGTACAAATAAAAAACAATAGTTTTATTTTGTTGTAGTTATCGATAACACTATAGTTATTTAAGACAAAAATACCTTAATTATTGTTTCTACTGAGTTCAAAATGTAGTCTAGGTATATAAACTTCACTCCACGGGTTGAAAGTGAATCTGAACGTGATCAGGACATTGATTAAGAATTTAAATAATAATCAATTGACCTTTACAGCGCAAAAAAGGTGAAAATGAACTCTGATAATAAAAATAATCTTTTTATTTCAGGTCACCGGTCAGTGGAAAGACTTATCCCGATGTTTTTAACTACTTTAACTACACCCTTTTTGCTTTCCCAGTAGCGTTCTTGATGTTCATAGCTAATTTCATCTACCATATGATACTCATTAATATGTGAGTACTATTTAATTGGTTTCGTGTGAATGAGGCGAATAAGGTATCTGAATTGGCATCTAATTTGATTTGACGTTCTGGCGTGGTCAAAGAAAGATACCATGAGGATTTAGAACTAGTATTGTATAGAGGAGTGATGAGTTGTATATGAATAGAAGATAGTCAAATAGTATTCTTCAATTCTTATGGTCTTCCGTGGTAGGTAGAGGTAAGACTTAATCGCATTTGCCACACCACGAGAATCACGGTGAAGATAATCATCTTAAAGAAACCTACATCTGTAGGTTTAACAAGAAACACAAATACGTATGTAGAGTCTGAGAGACGGGACAATCGGTTACTTCTATGAAATCTTCTATGAAAAGTGGGTGTCGGAACACTGCTCTGCCTACCCTTTCGTAGATCCGTGGGAGCTGTGTTAGAGCTAGATCAAAATCACCCAAATCGGTCCAACTATTCTCAAATTTTAGCGAGACTAACGAACAACAATTCATTTTTATACATAAGGATATCACGAAGAGCTTAAAGTTTGCAAGTTCACATGGAAGTAGAAATCTTCGATTCGTAATACTCATAATGTTGTTAATTTGCTTCAGGGTTGTTAAGAAATCTATGACGACTTATAGTATGGGAAATCTGAGAAATGCTCTAGTGAAAAATAAAGAAACAATTCCACGCCAAGCAACATGTCACGAGAAGGTATAACAGACTTCTTCTACCATCAATGTTTATTATTTGAACGACAGTAATTACTTAGTTTTATTTCAGGCTACATTATTTTTTCAAATGCTTGCACTCGGCTGCCTGTTATTCCGTTATAGTCAAATGGTAGGTGGATGGGCTACATTCAGTAAAGAACCAGATTTTGAAGATGTTTATAGGTAAGTATTTCGTTAGCTCACATTCAGACATTCAAAAATCGTTTTATTTAAGATCGAATTGAGTAGGTAATTAAAATACAAGTAGATTATTTGGTTAAAAGTTAAAATGAAAATATTTTGTTTAATTCTGATCACCTCTCGTCAATAAATTTTATAATTTTACTTCTAACATATATAGTATAGTAACAAATAGTCTGTTAAGAGTTTGATAAATACATGACGTCATGTTCTAATAATTTAAGTTAAATTATATTATTGTAGGGTAAGGGATACCACAGTGACATCTGGATTTCTAATTATGTTGCACATACTTCCTAAAGGATTTGGGTTCATCAAATATTTAACAGCAACAAGTAAGTATTTTTATTCTGTCTTCCTCCCTCCTTCAGTGTGATTCCTCCTTTAGACCGCTCTCACAAATAATCTACAAAGATTTAATTTTCCGAAACAATAAGATACCTACCGAATGTCGGTCACAGGCTTCAATAAAATAATTAAATATTTTTTTTTTTTTTCAGAAAAAAGTGAGTTACCGCCGCTTAAGACAGAATCTGCAATACTTTGGTGGAAATTCGTCGATAAGAATACTAACTATGGATACATTTACATGCTTGGTATGTAACATTGTTGACAGTTTCTGTCACTCAAATGCTAATGATTCAGCACCATAGATAGAATAGAATATAGGGCACCTGCCTCGTCTCAGGTTAAAATTTTACTTTTCATATCTTGTCTTGTTGTTGTCGAAGTCTTCTTCGTTTCTTCGACAAAGAGCGCCTCTTACCGGTGACGAAAATAATCTCAAATATCTCATACATATATTGCGAGTAACGCTAGCAAGTAGGTTTCAATTCCAAAAACTGTGCAAAACTCGTAATAGATAACAAATAAGCCTAGATCAAGGGAGGAGTGAATCCGAACCAGCTTCACTACCAGCCACGTTATTCACTAAGGTTTCTCAGCGTCGAACTTGACGACGAGCATTAGTCAATCATAACAAATTGATACATAATAATACATAGATGATAAGGCTTAATTTCGTTTGTTTAAAACCGATACTCGACGATGAGTGCGACACTGAGAAAAGCTTAGTGAATAGCACCCCAGTCTATTGTACGAGTCAATTATCAAAACCAATGCGTATTCCGCTTTTTTCTTGAAGAAAATGTCATTGATGCTCGTTTTCGATGTACATTCACTGGATACAGGCGAGTGCATTCATCTTGGACTTATTTCGATTTTAATCCCAGTTTGTAACCTTTCAGGATCTGGAGTAGCAATTTACACAGCGGCACGCGAAACTGGATTGTCCACAATAATAGCAGGCAACTTGGGCAAACATTATACGGGTCATGACTGGTTGGTCGGCACGTTCCTCGTGTGTTTGACAGCTGTTATCTTGGCTAACGTTATGTCGAGTGTGGCAGCTTGCGCGATATTTTTACCATTCGTTATAAGCATGGTAAGTTTTTAGCACTGTTTTGTTTTGGTATTTTTTGTACTCGTATAGGGAGAACAAAGAAAACTCAACACCCTCTTGATTACAATCGAACATTTCCATCATATTACATTTCGCATTGCAGAAAAAAGGCTGAATGACTTGTGAATGTTTAATAGTGTACTTAGGTAAATTTAAATTTAATAAAATCTGAATAATGTCTTTTTAGGTGATTTTATAAATACAGTGATTATTGTGGTTCATTTATATTTAATTGATGTAAGACTGTAGTACATTATTCCGATTTATTTCAGACTGTTGACACTGAAGCTCCAGAAACGTGGACTGAAAAAGCATTTCTGACTGCTTTGGCCGTTGGGATAGGCTCTTCTTTTGGGTTTGTCTGCCCCTTTCTCTTCACGCCTGCGTATTATTGTCATCATGTAGGAAAAGTTCCAATAAAAAAGATGGTAAGTTAATTTTGCAATCTCAACAAAAGCACCTACCTATTAATATAGTTGTAAACTTGTAATACCTACATAACGAGATCAAACGCCAATCTTACGGTTCAGTGCACTCAAATGACCTTAGAGTAATGCTTAGTGTAAGTAAGGTGTACCCACCCCATGAACACAGTCATTAAGCCAATGCCCAAAAGAGGAGAGGTTTTACAACTGTAATCACTAGTCACTAACCTTGTATGCAACCTTTACTATTGTTAAGATAACTTTTTTCTATCATTTTTCAGATTAGATATGGTATTATAAGTGCACTTTTATGTCTCCTTATATTATGGGCGGCTATTAACTTTCTCGCACCGGCATTATGGGGCGGCAAAGTTGAGCTCATAGATGGACCCAGCTCGAAAGGTCCTACTACACCACCACCCGGAGCTCCACCACCAGAGGCTTAAGTTATTTCAGTCGTAATAGCTTTCTCCCTAACAAAGAACAGTCGTTCTATGTTATTTTAGAACTGTGAACGAAAACACTTGCGTTGTCATACTTTCAGGAGTCTCGCTTGCTTTGTTACACTCTGCTATGATATTCATTTAGTATTAATGAATTTATTTTGTTATTTTTTTCAACCAATAAGATTAAGTTGTGTGATATTTATGTGAACATTTAAAATATACGGATTTAATGTCATGATTAATGGTTTGATTTCGCTTTAAGAGAACTCATAATCACTTTCAACCACACCACATCTTCTAAGAACTACACTTCAGACAGAAAGGAAAGCTGATTTATTTTCTATCCTATATTTATTCATCATGCTTACATTGAAATATACATTTAATGAAATTATATTTTTTTAAACTAAAAACAATTAAAGTTTTGAAATATAGCTAATAGTTGCTACTTTATATTTTATAATTAAAGTAAATTTCAGAGACTAGTGTCACTAATTAGTGATAGCTTTTGCACGGTGCTTAGGCAACGGCTTCATATCCTTCTATCCAAACTGGAAGAGTGTGTAAGTCAGGCCATATCACAGGAGCCCAGAACATTAAAGCGAACCAAGTTATTAGGATCGTAGAGATGGTTGGACCCAAACCGGCTTTTATCTGTATCAAAGATGTAAATAAGTTACACATTTCGTGATTTCTTTCGGACACAACAAATACTGCATGCCTAGAGTAGTTAGAAATCTAAGTGGTCACCAAGGTTTATACTCGTATAGGACGCAAGCTTTTGAGACGTGAAATGAAGAGGGCTTTGAAAACGAGAGGGAGATTCAAGAGATCTTGCTGGCATATTAATTTAAAATAGAACCTTGAAGGAGAAGAGGATATTAATCTGCTATTAGCGTCAACAACTAACAACAGGTACATCAAAATCAGCTTAATAGTCATCTTGTTTTGACCAGTGAATCGGCTAGTGTTACATAATGAATTTAAAAATGGAATAAAAAATCCCTTAACTTATTAAAATGACTATTTGTTTTGTGCAAAATTTGAGTTGTGAGAAGCTATTAAGGGTTGCTTATTGGATGATATGACGTGGAACATAAGACGAAGCTTATTTTGCTCTGTGCCAAAAATATGCACTTAAGAAATCTCGACTCTAATGTATATACCATTTTGCCGGTAGGCATGTTAACTGCACACTGTGCAATTAGATTTCCTGGCGTTCCCACGGGTATCATAAAGCAATATGATGCGGAGAATCCAGAAGCAATGCAATACCACAGCGGATTCTGGTTAATTTGCTTAGCCTGAAATCCAAAAAGAAAAGGTGCAAGAAATTTCATCAATCATCAACTTCCTTTGTCAGACTCTACAAGCCAGACCTGGGGCCTCACCATGAGCTCTTATTGCCACGATAGTTTCACTCATTTATGAGACAGATGTATGTGACGTGCATACATCTGTCACTGTCGCACAACTGAATTAACATTGCAATAAGAGCTCATGGTTGGGCCCCAGACAAGTCATTCTGATGCTTACAAAATTTATGAAGAGGTTAAAATGATTGATCTTTAGTATTAAAACAAAACTTACTAGCTCCATAGCAATAGGTGCAACAACGTTGGCAACTGCCACGTTAGACGCAAAGTTAGTAATAAATACTACTACGATGATGATAACCAATAGAACGAAGGAATTTGGCAGAATGTTTAACGAGTGCAGGAAAATTCCAAGTCTATCGTTTAAGCCGGATGATTTTGCCGCTGCGGATAAAGCAAAGCCTCCTCCTGCAACAATTTGTACATTATTACAAACATTATCGTTGTCATCAAATTAGAACTTCTTGTTGATTTCCAAAAAACACTGTGTACACACAATAACATCTGCGCCATCTGCGCTTTTTCTGTTGAACTCTTGCTTAGGTCGTATGCCCATCTAGTTGAACATCTACCATTATATGAGATACAGACGCATCGCGTTTGTTTTTAAGATGTTCATGATAAAGACCAATACTTTTAATTTCGTGGTATTTATAATATTATAGGTACCTAAGAGAAACATGAAACTATATGGCATGGTGTCATCCATCGTTCTCCAAACAAGCACCGTAGGCACTGGCTTAACAGGCAAATCACCGTAAACTGAAACAATAAGAATATATAAATGTATACAGATAAATCAAATTGAAGTGCCTGTTTGTAATTCCAAAATAACAGCATTTCACTAAATGTATATAAGTATACACGCTACTGACACTAAAAAAACAAGTTTTAAAAATTTTCTGTCTGTCTGTCTGTCTGTCTGTCTGTTTGTTTGTTCCGGGTAATCTCTGAAACGGCTGGACCGATTTTAACGGGACTTTCACTGACGGGTAGCTAATGTTTCAAGGAGTAACTTAAGTTACTTTTATTTATTAAAAATATTAGGGTTCCGGGACAATAAAGATGAAACTAAATCTACGCGAGTGAAACCGCGGGGCACAGCTAGTGTATAATATGTATATAATAGGTATAATATAAGTATAAATATCTACATAATAATTATCAAATCATTCCTCCGTTTATGCCAACGACATCATGAATTCGTCGCTGTCTCTCAAAGAAAGATCGAGACCCGAATTTATAACGTTTATTTACTAGCTTCCATCCACCCCTGTGGTATTTTGTGATTTGATAATGCCACAGAAACTAACCATTTTATACTGAACCTATCTTACCTATGTGTTAATCTTGTTCAAGAAGAAATAAGATTTTGTGACCTTACATTCTTTAGTAACTAAATAATAAATTATTTCATATTCCCCACCTTTTGCTGTAAAATTCTTGAATATCATTAACGATGATGGTAGTAGTAACATTAGAAATGCCACAAGCATTGCCAACGCTGAATCTCGAACGCTTTAAATTAAGAAACGTGTTAGAGACAATTTAAAAGGTTTGTAGTTATGGCCCCGTATATCAATAATAACTTACAATTTTGAGTTGTTCTTAATAAAATGGTCACTAATCTTATCACCCCAACCAGTAAATATTTGTGGTGATCTACAGAAGAACAACACCATAGCACCACCGAATAGTATGATCACCATCTGCAACAGACATAGATCTCATAACAATTGTTTTAAACTTCGGTGCATGTTCTACGTAGGATCAAGTGCCGTCTACAACAATGCATGTTGTAAACTAGCCGTGTTATTCTGGAAGGTTACTCAGCGTCGCACTCAAAGTCGAGTGTCGCTTTCAATGATACGAAATTGAACTTATGTATTGTTTCAATATTCTATGATTGAAACCACAATTGACATCGAGTTCGACGCTGAGAAAGCTTACAGAATAACGGGGCAGACCAGGGAGATGATGATGTCACAATGTGACAAACTAAGAACATAAAAAAATAGGCTATGATGCACGAAGTACGTACTGCTTCCCAAAACGATAATCTTCCCATAGCTTTTAGATCATTATCAATAACATTTGCCGCAGCTTCTTTTGCTTCGGGCGTAATGACTGCCGCTTTTGCAACTGCACTGTCAGGCCTAGAAGAAAAAATAAGGCTAAGAATAGAAACGTTAATAAATTCCCAAAAATAATGTGATTACATTTTATACACAAAAGGATTTTATGAGTGTTACCACGCATTAACGAGAAACGACTTCTAAGAAAAGGCGGGGAACATTGGATTCACCGTTCTTCCGAACCAATATCCCGTTTTAAAGAAAAATCGTTACCACTGATCTGTAAATAGGTTGCAGCTCCGGAAACTTAGCTACTTAGATAACTAAGTTCCCTGAGCTCAGCAGTAAAGGGGCATCGTTAAATTACTTACTATTACCAGTTCGTAAGTCGTCTTAGTACATTCCAGTGAACGTCATGGCTTTTAAGTATACTTTCATAAATATAGATTTAGGATTTAAGATTCAGGTGGAGCACATGGGCTTAGATCTTGTGCCATCCCAAACAAAGAGCTAGGAGTTGATGCCTTAGCATTTAGCCACAAAAATACAATTACTCCATTTACCTTAGGAATCCAAAGTAAACGATGATCATATAGAAGTACATACAAGCCTCCATCACTATCATATATGGTACGGCAAACGCACTAAATAGAGGAAAAGACAGGTATTCCGGCGCATTTGGGTATGACCTGTAGGAAAGTAAGTGGTTTTGTTTGGAATACTATTTGGGTGTAAGTATTGGGTTATAAATTATACCTATGCTAGATTGTAACGCCACTAAAGATATTTAGGGCCGACGTGCTTCCGAAAATCAGATCCACTAATGTCATATTATTAGGTTCAGGTACATTAGATTAGGGATGCCAAATAAGAGGTTCATTGATAAACCTAATGCTGTAAGATATCCTACTTGAAAACCCTATGTGATGGCCTTAGGAAGTTATATTTTGGCGGTATTTGAAAGTACTTTGTTAAAAATCTAATCAAATATATATATTTTATGATTGAGTTTAAAACTTTATTGAATTTAATGAGATACTAAGGTATTAAGGTAATGATAATTTGATGCAAAGTTCGTTCACACATACAAAACTTACGATTGAAATAAACCCTTGAATACTAAATTTGTCCCGGTACCCACTAACGTACCGATGCCACCTGCAAAAATAATTAGAATTATCACAAAAAAGTCCAAATTGAGAAAGTTAGTTTGAAAGTTATCTCATTATCAATGTATTATAATTTGTCGTTCTCATTGGTAATTTTTTGACGTTCTTAAGTTACTAACCAAAGCCGGGCACAATAAACCGTTTTCTTTTTTTGGCACAAAAAATATTTTGTAGAAATTAAGAATGTACTCACCAATCGTTGCAGAAAATGTGGCAGCGCAGAAATAGCAAGTGCTAATATCGCTTGCAACTTTGTTCCCTTCTGGAGTAATGTCATAGATATTTAGAATTTTTTGCTGCAATAAATTATGGTACACATGAGAATCGTCCAACATCTATTTTTCATACATGATAAGGGTGATCCACCCATAAATTTATATATTTTTGTTAATGTGTCTTATTTTGATAGAGGATGCCCTGTGAGATTTAAAAATAAATTGATTATGGTATTCAATACATCACATGACTTGACTAATACTGGTGATCATCATGAAAGTGATACTAACATCTTCAAAGACTTTCAATAAGGCAAAATTGATTGGAATCATCATTGTGGTGGCTGCAGTGTTCGTGATCCACATAGACACGAAAGTCGTCACGATGCACATAGCGAGCAGAAGCCTGTTGACAATATTTAAGTATTTCAGATAGCCTAAAAATGTGTCTACTTAATAGCTCATAATATTATGAAACACAACATTTTTATATAAGCGTAGCAATATAATGGTATTTACTTATAGCTTTTATTTATCTTAACGTTATTGATATGTTTATTCACAACTTTTTTTATGATACAGATTAAAAAAATATAGTACTAACACTAAAAACCATAAAATTAAAATATATTATTAAAAGGGAGTCCCTGTAGGCAAGGTTCCGAAGATACTGGCAGCATTCCCCCTTTGGATGGCTAGACTAATTCTTTGTCCGAGGTAGCTGCCAGCTCTTCGGTCTCCTGTGATGTCGACTAACCTTTTGGTGATTTCTTTAAAAAGCCTAATAGCGCTAAGACCCCACGGACCAAGGGTCTCGACACTGAATGGGACAAAAACATATTCGGTGCCTAGACCCCTGTATTTGCAGGCTTTATAGCTTACTTGTAATGAGAGAAGCCAATAGTTTTAATGACAAAGTAAGCCAAGCGTTTGTGCAAGCCGGATTGCTCCACGGCGTAGGCCAGCATTATGCTACCGATGAACATGATAACCGTGTCCTGAAAGAAGGTAGTGTTAATGAGTACCCAACTTATATTTAACCTATCATACCTGCATTCGAACGAATAATAGTACTTGATACCGTTAGCCGTAATCGCTGATACTGCTGATGCTTTGGCATCTTGCATTGCAATAATTTTATCATCTATACAAAGTTGGTATATTATGTTCTGAAAACTATTTTCAGAATAAGCCCTACTCTCAAAACATAGATACTGTTGTGACTTAGATATCTTTTAATGCTTGGCTAAATTGATAACATTATCGCTTATGGGAGGAATCCCAAAGTGACAGAAATTTTAAAGTTGCACACACCCCACGTAATATTAGGAATCTAGGTATTTCCTTTGAGTATTCCGGTAATGTTCTGAATTATATCGGTATATTACTTACGTTAATATAATTTTTACAAGTATCTGCCGTAGACATAACATTCGTCATGGGAAATATTAAAACTGGCAAAAAGGCAGTGATAGCCAGCGGAATGCATTCAGTTACCCAAAAAACTGCCATTAGCATTAAGGTATATGCTGTCCATTGATGTTTCTGAAAATTAAAATTATACCGAATGCTCCAAAACAGATTGCATTTTGAAAGCAACTTTGGACTGAGTAGGAGCTCACTCACACACATAAAGACTGATAGCGGAAAACTTTTTTTTTTCCAAAAGCATACTGTAATTATACTTTCTGTAATTTTCTGTAGAAAGTGCGGGGCATCCTGGCACAAATAAACAATTTACTTAAAAGTCCATACTTTTAAACACTGTTTAAATGTCTGATTATGATGTTATGAACAAATTATTATCATTATTATTAAACTGACTGAGCTATTTGCTAATGTAAAGTATACTTACTTCACCTGGAAATGGTACGACCGTTGGCAATAGTATCAATGGCGTTAGTATACAAACGAAGCCTCTCCAATGTGCCGAGAAGAAAAGTGTAATCCTCGTCTTCATTGATATAGGACTTTCATCTTCTGGACTGGCAATGTATAAAGTTTATATTTATCCCTATAGTACCTAGGGCAATTTCTCAGTACCATAGCATTGCAGTAAAGCAAGTTTAGTAAGTGTTAAATATTATATACTCACTCATTTTGAGGCTCCAAACTTATTTGGGATTCAGTAGAATCAGCGTTGTCGTCAACCATTATAATACTTTATTATTATTCTATCTTTAACCAAAGTTGAGGCGATTATGGTATTCACGTTTCGCATTGTCTAGCTGGCCATGGCCGGTGCTATTTTATATGATTCGAATCCAAATTCAATTCATATTTACAGTACTGTTCATTGTCCTTAAGATTTTATTAATAAATACTCCCATGCATTTATTTAATTAATGTGTCATGCTTATAGTCTAGTCCCAAGCTAAGCAAAGCTTGCACCTACTAGGGGTACCAGACCACGAAATAATGACGTATTAAACGAGGTCCCATTGCTATTGACCCACAGTGGGCCCTCGAGTAATATTTTCTACCCGTAGACCCGCTACTGAATTTAACCTTTTTGAAAACACTGATACCTTATGCTAGGGGATACCCGAATCATTTTTGAATGCTTAGCTTGAATATTAGTGCGTGGGCTCACAGAAACCGACATATAAATAAAGGATAAATTAAAACTAGAGGAGCAGTGGGTCTACGGGTAATACGTCGAAATAATATGTATATTTGCCCAGCACGGCTACCCTTTTGTATTTTTGGTGCGTACTGAAGGAATGTGCTCAACCTCTAGGATTATATGTACAGCTTTCTATTTCAATATACCCCTGTACTTTTGAAGTAAGAGGCCGTTCCAGCCAAACGCTTTCAGCACGGCTCTCGTGTAACTTGGAAAATATAATTCGTATTTGAAAAATTCTTGAAATATACAACTTTGATATTTTCGCCCAAAATTGGCAGATTTAACGGAGAACAACCGAATTTGACAATACCTATTACTTATTAAATTTTAGATAATCATCTTTATTACTCACACACGTGAAAGTTAGGCTAAAATGAAAATCAAAACATTATTAATAAAATTTATTGATAGTTTGACAGTAAAGAGTAAACTTTTACCAACACTATCTTCTTAAAGTTAAATGAAAAAAACATCTACTAGCTTACTCGGGAGGATTTGTCCTCCATAAAGTAATGATAAAAACAGACGTTAGAAATATAACGGCAATAATTAATTTAATAAGCTTTCAGATATATTCATAAAGATTAAATAATAATTCAACTTAAACATATTGCTGTTAAACATAATGTTGAGTTCCAAAAGGTTAAAAACTACAGTTAAAGTGGAATACCAAGGTGCCATTTACTTTTAACTAGCGGTTTGAAAAAAACATAGTCAATATGTTAACTGTAGATTCTAAAATAAATTCAGAGTGCGTAAATTATTATCGTTAATATTAGACTTGGTAGCTGCGTAATTAATCTACCTCTACATTTTCGAGGGAGGTTTCGCCCAGTCAGGCACTGAATGTAAGTCTGGCCATATAACTGGAGCCCAGAACACCAAGAAGAACCAAGATAAAATTATTGTTGTGATGGTTGGACCAAAGCCAGCTTTGATCTGTAACAAAAAGTTACAGATTTGTAACAAAAGCAAACAATCATGCATACACACTTAATTTGGATGGCAATGCATGTTAAGATATGGGACGTCACTCTAATTTTCAATATGGCGAATCATCTAAGATGGCGGACCATCCAAGACGGCGGACTGGTTATTTTTTCTGCACTGCCATAGTACGGGTACCAAATGAAAAAGGGCTTGCTTGCAGAACACGAAAGGTAATTTCCCTTTAATCAATACTATTACATACAAAAATGTTTTATCAGAACTTAAACATAATATTTACCATTTTATTAGTAGGCATGTTCACAGCGCCCTGTACTATTAGATTTCCAGGTGTTCCCACGGGTAGCATGAAGCAGTATGACGCCGTAAATCCAGCAGTAATGCAGTACCATAGCGGATTCTTGTTGATTTGTTGAGCCTGCAAAAATAACTGACTTTGAAATTATTGCACTGTGAGCTGGAGTTATTTGTAATTTGTAATTTTCTTTCACCTGAAAAATAAAATCTGGTTATTCTCATACATATACATACGGCTGCGGATAGTTGCATTTCTACATTTCTTCAGATTATTGGACATCTTTTTATCAAACTGGGCATTATTTTATTAATTTTGACAATATACAAAACAATTTATTTAGACATGTATTATTTAATTGTGTAAATTACTTACCAGTGTCATTGAAATTGGAGCCAAAACGTTACATACTGCGACATTCGAGGCGAAATTTGTTATGAAAATAACAACTATGATGATTATCAGAAGGATGCAATCGTTTGGCAATACTTTTAAATTTTGGAGAAATCCTCCAAGCTTATCATTCAAGCCTGACGACCTTGCTGCCGAAGACAAAGCAAACCCACCACCTGCAATATTACAATCAACTAATAATATATTGCATAGGAGGAACCAGAAATGCACCCCGTACAAGATTTGCACTGAAAGTTCTTTTATCGAACTATTTGGCCATTTTTATTCAACTTGTTACTTACAACTTGGTTGAACTTTTTTAAACCATAAATTTTGTTCCATATTACAAAGACTTGGCGTACAACTGAATCAGAAACGTAAACCAGAAATTCATCTTATGTTTGAGCTTAGTAATTGTATTTTTGTATTTGTATATTCAATATTTTATCTATAATTTAGCACTTGATATGTCTATCTCTGCCAAGGTTGAAAAGCGGAAATTTCTCAGGCACCTATGCAAATTATTGGCTGATGCTGAAAAGTACATATATAGATATACATACCTAAAAGAAACATAAAACTGTAAGGCATTTCAGCATTCATCCTCTTCCAATTAAGAACGGAGTTAACCGGGCCCTTAGTAAATCCCTCTTGATCTACAACAAAATGAGTTTTAGACTTCGTTACATTAGGCACATGTAATTAATGAATAATATCAATAAGCTTTGTAATAAAAAAGGCGAAACGTACACTTTGCAGTACAATTCTTAAATAAAATTAAAGATGATGGTAAGAGTAGCATAAGGAATGAGACCAGCATTGCGAGGGCTGAGTCTCGAACGCTGAAAACGAAAAAACATGTTATATCTGAACAAAGACAAGCAAAAATTCCTCACATATACAACTAAAGACACTGTAAATAAATCTGCTATTGAAATGATATTCTTAATATTTCTAGACGTGATCGGTCGGTGGATGATTAAAGTAGGTAATTGCACGCAGAGCACTATTGTGTGGAACCTTGTTTGTTCAAGTAGTATAAATTTATTTTGTGTCATTTGTCACGCAACTGTACTGTGGCAAAAAGACGTTGTGTTGAAACTGATATCACTCACAATTTTTGGTCCGTCAAGTCAAAGTGATGCATAATTTTATCACCCCAACCGGTGAAAATTTGTGGGGATCTACAGAAGAACAACACCATCGCTCCACCGAATAATATGATCACCATCTGCAAGGTGATAAGCAAATCTATTATTTTCTAGAAAAAGTCCTTCAAACAACTCCGAGGAGTTATATCATCTAACAACAAAATTAAAATGAGGCACCTTGTACGCCTAATTTTTGCTAATTTAAGAGTAATCACTGAAGGAAAAGGTGTTAGAACTGTTTAATATTTGTGAGCGTTTTATTTTCGCAAAAGTAATGATGGATTCAAAACCACAAGAAACATTTAGAGAAAAAATTCCGTACAATTTCCCAAAATGTTAGCCTTCCCATTTTCTTTAAATCTTCATTGACGACCTTTGATGCGGCTTCCTTGGCTCTTGGTGTAATAACAGAAGCTTTTGCAACTGCACTTCCAGGTCTAAAACTCATACATACACCTCATTAATTAATTGTTATAATCAAATGTGAAAGGGTGTGAATACAGATTTGACGGCGAATAGAGAGAAACGGAAGAGAATAAAAGATTGCGCCGAACCAACATAACATGAGATAAAGACAGGAAGATGATGATGAAGGTGATTATGAATGTAATATATACAATTATTGTATTACAGCAGATGTAACAAAACTCCTCCGAAATGGCTTGATCGATTCTTATGTAAAGTTGTATATATTCGGTAGGCCGTAAACTATCCTTAAGTGATAAATCGAGTGGTGTACCCCAAAAATGTATAATGGTAAAATAACGTTTGCCAGGCACAGCTAGCTTTTAATTATTATTTTCAATTACATTCACCTCAAAAATCCAAAGTAAACAATTATTAAGTACATATACGTGCAAGCCTCCATCGCTATCATATAAGGGACGCCAAATGCACTAAATAAGGGAAAAGATAAATATTCAGGCGCATCCGGGTAAGTCCTGAAACAAAAGAAAATAAAGAGGATTTGCACTTGGAGAGTACTGATTAAAATTACGAGACTTCTTCAATATCGAGATTGAATTATGTTTGAGAATAAAATTATGGGGTCGGGTATCGTAAGCAAATTGCTATTCATTAACTTGAAATATCTTTTCATTCATATAAATTCAGAACAATTATCATTTAATGTTTAATTAAAATTAGGTATTATTAGCTCACGTTTGAAATAAGCCCTTGAAAGCCAAATTTGTTCCTGTGCCTACTAACGTACCAATGCCACCTGAAATATAAAAATAAAATATAGTTTGTAAACAAAACTGAACATAGAATTTTTGCTACAGCACAAACAAACACCAACAAAATCATGAAAGACAATGAATGTGGAATATGATAGTTTCGGATGACGACAAACAAATTTTGAAAAAGCTTTGTTCATTATTAATGTGGCAGCTATTCTGCTACGAGCTTCTCTGCAATCAAGTAATGTTATTATAAATACTCACCAATAGTTGCAGAGAATGTTGCTGCACAGAAATAACAAGAGGTGATATCGCTGGCAACCTTTTCACCATCTTCGTTCTTATCATAAATAATTAATATGTTTTGCTGTAAGAAGATTTAATTTTTAATTATTGGTTAATTCACACCAAATATAAAAGAATATAGATTACGTAACATAAGGATAATAGTTATAATATATTATTTTAGATAGATAATTATGATATATTATTTTTGAATAGAATTTAGTTTGTGAATAGAATATAGATAACTTTTCCAGCATGTACTACTACGTAACTTTGCAAATTTTAAAGACGATTAAATGTAAGAGATACTGACATCTTCGAAGACCTTTAACAAAGCAAAGTTGATGGGGACCATCATGGTGGTAGCGGCCGTATTAGTGATCCACATGGATACAAACGTTGTCACCATGCACATAGCCAGCAGAATCCTGCAGAAATGTTACCATAGTGTTAAAAAAAGTCGGTTGCTATTTATTTTGTTAGCAGTGGTTTTTTGAAGAATTAAAGAAAATTTGCTCACGCCAGCTCAGAAGGGTCCCCGAAGAGGTAAGCAGAGGTGTTGTAACAACAACATCAAAATTTCACCGGATATGATTAAGTGCCAACGTGACAGAGGGTGAGTCCATCGCCGCTTCAGGCACGATACATAAGTCTTTGAATTACTTCTCAGACATATGCAGGTTTCCTCACGGTGTAATTATCCCAGTCTTACAAGGAAAAAACTGGTTTAAAGCGAGCATGTTGTTATATGTAATTAGGTTTAGAGACGTGTAATTTTGTGAATGTTTACCCCTGAGGAGATGAAAGAGGATGCTAGGGATAACAGCTATTTTAGAATAAAATGTAACCAACTTGATATGAGAGTAGCCGATGGTTTTAATAACTAAGTAAGCCAAACGTTTGTGCAAGCCAGATTGTTCCACGGCAAAGGCAAGCATGATACTGCCAAGAAACATGACGACAGAATCCTGCAAAAAATATTTCGAGGACATTAAAAGGTTTTCGATTTCTATATTCATACCTGGGAAACACACTGCTGAGGTGACAATGACATAAAAAATAAATAAAGGTATAAAACACCTGATGAGGTTTAATATCTGCTCTTTGATGATGAATAGGTTCTGGAGTAAAGCTTTATATTTTTAAAAAAATCAAAATCAAAATCAAAATCAAATATATCTTTATTCGATTAGACTTCATACAAAGTACTTTCAAATCGTCAGAATGACACAATTACACAGGATTATACATGCTACCGCCAGGTTCGGAAGGTTGATTTTACTGAGAAGAACCTGGCAAGAAACTCAGTAATTACTCTTTTAAAGAATATTATACAGTTTTAAAAATACAAAATAAATTGTTCAAGCAACTATAAGCCCATGGACACAGTTCTAATGCTCAATTGTCAAAAATAAAAACTAAAAATATAGTACAAATATATGTGAGCATGGCAAATTCCAGCCAGTCAAAGCAAAATTAAGATTAATTAATTGTAGCAAAAGTACAGTGCCAATGGGATTATTTACAAACATTATCAGGTACATCCCAGGCTCCCTTATCACAAATATAATCACTTACAGTATAATATCCTTTTTCAAGCAAAACTGATTTAATTGTTTCTTTAAATTTGTTGAAGGGCAAGTTTACAATTTTTGTTGGTAATTTATTATAGAAGCGTGTGCTCTGTCCTAAAAATGAGCCATGCACTTTTTGTAGGCGATGCGCAGGCACTACAATTTTATGTTTGTGTCTTGTGTTTACATTATGCACATCACATTTCCTTTGAAACGATCCAATGTTTTGATGCACAAATAATAAGTTAGCTAAAATATACTGTGAGGCCACTGTCAAAATTCCAATTGATTTAAATTTTTCCCTTAACGATTCTCGCGGTCCCAAAATATATATAGATCGTATAGCCCTTTTCTGTAGTGTAAATATAGAGTCTATATCAGCAGCTTTGCCCCAAATTAAAATAGCATAGGACATAACGCTATGAAAATAAGAAAAATATACAAGTCGAGCTGTTTCTATGTCGGTGAACTGTCTAATTTTTCTAATTGCATAAGCTGCGGAGCTGAGTTTTCCTGATAACTTGGATATATGTGGGCCCCACTGAAGTTTATTATCAAGGGTTACACCTAGAAATACTACAGAATCTACTATTTCCAAAGTTTCACCATTTACCATGACCTTTGTATCAACAGGTTTGACGTTTGGTAAAGTGAATTTAATACATTTAGTTTTTTTGGCATTTAAAACTAAGTTATTTACATTAAACCATTTCAATACCTGATCAAGTGCACTGTTTACATCTTCATAATTCGTTTTGGCTCTGTCGACTTCAAACAAAAGAGATGTGTCATCAGCGAACAGTACAATATCACACGTATTCTTTACTAAATTTGGTAAATCATTAATATATACTAAGAATAGAAATGGTCCTAGGATTGAACCCTGTGGGACGCCCATTAGTACTGGAGAACCGGAAGATCTGACCCCATTTACTTCGACTTTTTGAATCCGTTGACAAAGATATGATTTGATTAGGTCGAGTGCCCTACCTTTGACACCGTAATAGTTTAATTTAACTAATAAGGTTTCGTGTTGTACACAATCGAATGCCTTGGATAGGTCGCAGAATACACCTATCATGTCGTGAGCGTTTTCCCACGCTCTATAAATATGTCTAAGAAGTGCAACACCAGCATCAGTGGTTGAACGACCTTTGGTGAAGCCATATTGCTCACCATGTAGAATATTATTAAGATTAAAGTAAGCGACTATTTGATTCAGCATAATTTTTTCGAAAATTTTGCTGAGGGCTGGCAAGATAGAGATCGGTCTGAAGTTAGTAGGGTCACTAATATCACCACCTTTAAATAATGGAATAACTTTACTATATTTCATGAGATCCGGGAATACACCGCTCTTAATACAACTGTTAAAAATGTCAGCTAAGTAAGGGGCAATTATGTCAATAATATCGTGAAGTACTTTCACTGATATATCCCATAAATCACCAGTCTTTTTGGAATTCAAACTTTTAAATGTCTTAATTATTTCAAAAGGCGTGATAGAACAAAAACTAAAGCTAGTGCCGCACTTAGAAACATTTAATTTCAGTAATAATTCGGCGTCTGTGGGAGATGAATTTAGGGAACTAGTAGTTACTATAGGAACATTTGCAAAGAACTTGTTGAAAGTTTCAGCTATTTCACCATCGTCTTGGATTACTTTGTTATCTATATTTAAAGTTAAACGACAATCGCGACTTTTTGCCTTTCCCGTCTCGGCATTAATAACGTTCCAGGTAGTTTTTATCTTATTATCAGAATTCTTGATTTTCTGGGCAAGATGCAAGGCTTTAGCTTTTATACAAACTTTCTTAAAACATTTAGAGTATCTAGTTACGAATGCTAAGAATTCAGGACTATGATCATTTCGTTTCATACCATAAAGTTCATACAACTTCCTTCTACTTTTATGGATACCTACAGTTGCCCACTCATTGAATTTAGCTTTACTATGTTTCTGAACTGTTTTTAGTTTAAATGTACTATTGAATTCCGTTTGTATAACGTTAAACAAGCTATTGTAAAGAGCATCAGGATCTTCTTGTGGCCCTTGCAGATAAGGTATCTTGCTTGCTAAGTTAGACCTGAAATTTGCTACAAGTTTCTTAGTAATAGGTCTGTAAGTGGTTTTACTTACTACATTATTAGTTTTATTTAATATTGTGATTTTTTGACCACAATGGTCTGACGTTAGATCACTGATAATAGATTTTTCCAGGGCCTCACAATCGCAGAACACATTATCTAGACATGTCGCAGAAGTGGCAGTTATTCTAGTGGGCTCCAGAAATAAATGCTTTAAATTAAAAGATTAAGATGTACTTTAACATTTATTCACCAGTGCATAATTATACATTAATATTATTTATGGATCCACATCGCAGGTTTCGTCAATTGAACAGATTGGGGATTCACAACAGCTATTGTAATTGTTAAACTTTTTGCTTTTAGAGTGATTCGTAGATGATGGTAAATAGTTATTGCATAAACATAACTCACATTAATGTAATTTTTACAAGTCTCTGCTGTAGACATGACGCCAGTTAAGGGGAATATTAAAACTGGCAAGAATGCAGTGACAGCCAAAGGAATACACTCGGAGACCCAGTAAACTGCCATAACAAGCAAGGTATATCCGGTCCATAAGTGAGGCTGCAAGAATTATTTTTTGTTCGATATATACAATTCACTACCAAAAAGTACTTACTTTAGATTTTGAGGAAACTTTAAAAAAAATTAATAGCATACCAAGTATTCTACATGTATAAAATTAATTGTCCTGACAGATGTTTGATTGACTGATTTATAAGGCTGTATTAGTCTAAGTGGCTAGTACTAGATCCATGGAATAAATTTCCACCATGGAGGGTTTTTCCAAAATTTGGGAGTAAGGGGATTGAAAGTTTTTATGAGAAATCCTACTGTTACACAGTGACGTTGCGGGAGAAGCAATTAAAATAGTAAAAATAGAGAGGTATACTTACTTCGTTGGGGAGAGCTATCGGTAAAAAAATTAGCGGCGTAATCAAGGACACGAATCCTTTCCAGTGCGCTGTAAAGAATAACTTCAATTTCGTATTCTTTGAAACGTGCGGGTCTTCTTTTCGACTGTAAGAGATAAATTGAATCCGCATATTACTATCGAGACTGTAGACCCAAAAGGTACAATTGAAGGCATTAATACGAGTTTAGACTGATGACTACTTTCCCAATTATACTTGTACAAATAACGTTTCAATACGTAATGCTTTTTCCCCTATTAAAAATAACAGCTATCTTTCATGGAGTATAATCCAGGGAAATAAAGATTCGCCGAATGTTATCAAAACAGGCGTGGAGGCAGCGAGGGTTTGCTGCTGCTGGCCGATGAACCAGACACCAGACAGATGAACTAGACTGTACTTCATGAAGATATCTAGGTGGTTTGTATTTATTTTTATAGTGGAATAAAGCATTGTTGTAATTTTATTTGAACAAGCACGGACAGATTTCCCCAAAATTACATCTGAGGGCCTACCATCGTCGAGTTAAGCAGAGCGTATTATGCACTTATGGCCTATGAAGTAAAATTTTTGTGCCGTAAAGTTAAGCGTCAAAGCCAACAGTTTCTTAATATGCGCAGCTCAAAAGATCACAGTTGGCCCCCTAATCCTTTTCAAAAGTAAAATGCTCATTTTGGCAAGAGAAGACGATTTAGACGTAATTAAGCGAAGAAGAATGTTGAAGATACTTACAACAAATCCATTTTTTTCGATTTTCTTAACCACTGAACTCTGAAACCATATCGTAACATAGCAAACATGTTCATATATTATGTTTTTAATTTTATCATGCCTGATTAAATGTCGAGTTGGTACTCGATTTTTTTGAAGATTAAGCCAATCGACTACCTACGCTAAGGTCGTGGGGTTAATTCCGAATTAGCTTAATTATTAAGTCATGATAAATATACGAGTAAATGTAACAAAAGTAAATTTGGGTTAGAAAATGTATCTAAAAGGATAAATGGGCCATAGCGGATACATCCGCTCAAAATTGGAGCCGCCCGATTGAATTCAATACAATAGTACCTAGCTCGGTAGACGAATGAAGCCAAATGACAATGCTCTAAGGTAGAGTTGCGTTTCTGTTGTGTATGGTATCGGGTATGGGCTCATGTACGAATTTCAATCCGTCTACAGTAGGAAGGAACGGCAAGATTAAAACTCTTTTAAATACTACTCATTATTTAGGGGCAGAACTTGTTCAGGTCGCCCTTTGCAGAGGAGAACAGATTGTCAGATATATTGTTGGCAATAGATTTCATTCTTAAGGTCAGCAATGCACATGCACGTAAGTGGATTACTTACCGTCCAAAGGCTGTGTTAACTATAAACATTAGGATATGGGGTCTAATTGGGTATGTACTTACTATTATACGTCAAGAAACAATATCACCGCGTTTATAATAAGTTGAACAAAACTCCAAGCTCCATGAATGAAATACTTCAGTCCGAGGGCTTTGCTTAGTTTAAGTCAGTGTCATTTAGACATGTTGCTTCTCGAATTCACAAATTTAGAATTATTTTGCCTTTTTTTATTCCCTGCCAGACATTTAGGTAAAGAAGTTAAATTTAGTGGGTTCATAGATTAACAATTGTAATCAAAACTAGGTCTACAATAATTCATTATTTTTATAGCTCCGCGTATAAACGGTAGTGCTAGGGCACGTAATAGAAAATATTTGTTTTTTTGCAAGAAAATTTTAATGATTCTAAAATATTTGGACTTCCTCCTCGTCACGTACCATTAACTCGTGGCACCAGAGATCCGAGGATTTTTTATTTCAGCCAACTAGGTGTTGACCATGTTGCACTTCACAGTCATCAATGTTTAGTTTACGCAATGGTTATCTTTTACGTTGTATAATAATTCTTCTGTATAGATCCCGTCACAAGTTATGAGCGCAGCGAAAATAATGCACATGTTTTTACACAACTCGTGCCGTACATATTATACCTATAATATTTTTTTTTTATATAAGCAACGTACCTACTTATATTATAATTATATTATACTTTGATATGGATTTAGTAAAAAGCTTTTAATTTGGAATTATAAACAAACACTTTAATTTTATTTATCTGTATATAGTATTAATATTAATAAATTGGGTACAAGAGACAAAACAAAATTTGTTTACGTAAGTATCTGCGAGGCTAACTACAGCATGGGAATTCTAACGGTGTTCATTCTAATAGGACTTTTGGAGGTCGAATGTATTGCAGTATTTCTTGGCCTTAAGTGGCGCTGCTACTGCTATGGATTGTAGCTCACCATATTTAGTCGTGAACAATTTTCATTATAATTTAGAATTTCTCAAAGCAATGCGCATGGCCATTCCTCAAAGTCGTCCTTCTATTTATAAATTGACAATAGAAAACGTCGGCGCGTCGACTAAACTGATGTTCATTCAGCGATTATTGTGAAAAGTTTCAAAGATAAAAACGAACTTGTGACGCGGTGCGCGTTCCATTGCAGCCCCGGCAACAGGCGAGTCGGCGCAGAGTTTAGCAGTGAACGGACAGACCGCTGTGAAAGAACACTTTCAGTTCTCGCCCGACTTTCGGGCGCTACGAAAGCACGACCACGCGCGCTCCACGCTCAGTGTTCCACCGACCGCGCAATCGGCAAATATTTCACTTTATTAATTTAACCAAACAATAAAAAAGTGCTAATCAGTGATCATAATAGTTATTGAAAAAATGTTACCGTAAATTACGTGTGTTATCTCGTGTTATTAACATAATCGGTGTAAAAGATGCCCGAAGTCATTAAATATTCATGATAGCATCTCGACTGTGCCCGGGATCTGGCAACGCTACTCAGCTCTATCAACAGGTCAGCTTTTATTTTATCACCAGTTGATCCTCTAACTATTATCTGGTAACTGTTTATTAGAACTAATAGTCATTTTATTAAATGTTTAAAAAAACCTAAACTTCAATTATTTTTGTCAACACTGGTCTAGTGGTTAGATTATGCAAACTACTACTTTAGGAGTCGCGCGTTTGATTCCCGCGTAATTCTGAACATATTCATGCAATTAAAATGTGTGTTTTTTGGTATGTTTATAAGTTTTATAACTCACTAGCTGTGCCCCGCGGTTTCACCCGCGTAGATTTAGTTTCATCCTTATGGTCGCGGAAACCTAATATTTTTAATAAATAAAAGGTAGCCTATGTCCTTTCTCAGGATCTAAAGATTGTCTGTGCCAAATTTTATCAAAATCGGTTGAGAGGTTTAAGCGGGAAAGCGTAACAGACAGACAGAGTTACTTTCGCATTTATAATATTAGTAGGGATAGTAAAAGCTCTGCTTGAAACTAAATAGCACAGGGTGAATACAACGAAAATTATTTATATTTATTATTATTCTACATCGTCGAATTGACTAACAACTTTTATTAGGTTTTCATGTATCCGGTGTTTAATATACTTATTGGCGAATTCTTAATACGACGGACATTGAACTATCCAACTGGCAAATAGACTCAAGCTTATTACTAGCTTGTAATAAGTAGGGACTTTAAAAGTTCTCGTTCTAAAGCTCTATGTGTCTTAGTGGTGAGTCTCATTCTAAAGTATATAAGATAAGGGTTGAATGAACATAAATTTAAGGGCTGAGGCTGAGGAATTATTTTCTGAGCTCCCAGATTTCTCCTAGATCACAAACCAACTTAATTAAAGTCAAAAATATCTTTATTCGATTAGACTTTTTACAAGGTACTTTCAAATTGTCAGAATGAAATAGTTATTCAAGATTATACATGCTACCGCCAGGTTCGGAAAGTTGCTTTTACTTAGAAGAACCTGGCAAGTAACTCAGTAATTACTCTTTTCAAAAATAGTAGGAATCCAATTTAAAAAATATTACTAACCACTGTCACTACAATATAATATTATTGTGGACTAGCTGTGCCCCACAGTTTCACATCCATCCACATCCTTATTGTCGCGGAACCCTAATATGTTTAATAAATAAAAGTAGCCTAAGTTACTCCATCAGCTACCTGCCAGTGAAAGTCCCATTAAAATCGGTCCATCCGTTTCAGAGATTACCTGGAACAAACAGACAGAGAGCCAGACAGACAGTATAAGAATAAGAATATATGAATAAGAATAAAAATTTTAAAACTTGGTTTTTAGTGTCAGTAGCGTGTATACTGTCAAATGCATTTAGTGAAAAGCTGTTATTTTGGAATTACAAACAGACACTTCAATCTGTATAGATATAGATTTGTGTGAAGATAACCTAACCTGTTCATATAACTTCGGTAATGAATATTACTCGGTTAATGGATAACAACTTGATTATAAATGATGCTTAAATGTATTAACATTTAAGCTCAAAGTGGGAAGTAAAGGACAAGGGACCCAAGATGGCGACTAAGCTATTTGCTTTGGCCCCGCAAGTGTTTGCGCATTTAGCAAATGATCTCTGTATAGATAGGTATATACATTTTCTCTTATCTGTGTTTAGACAGGGTGTATTATTAAATATCCGATCTGAGTTCTGCTTATGTCTTTATGTAAACCTACTTAAGTTTAGAATAGTTTTTCCATCATGTTGATGAAGTTTCGTCATCATAGGTTCACATCTCAACTAAATTATATAAGAGAAAATATTTTGTTGTTTTCTTGTAATGATGATTGTTGAGTTTCTGGCCGGGTCCCCCCTTAACTAGACTAAGCTCGGACCAAAACTATCTCAATCCCGTTCCGTAAATCGGTATACCAGAAAGAAGTGGAATTAGTTTTAAACCATTCAGTCACTTGAATTTTAAATTCAGTCACTTTCTAGTTTTGTAATAAGGGGATATGTATTTAAAAGCTGTGTATCAATATGATTGATGTCAAGTGTAAATAAAACTCAAGTACACTTGTTGTGGTGTAGTCACGTCAATGTATGTTACATTTATCTCACAAACAATCCACTCAGAATCAGAACATACCTTTGGCCTGATAATGATGATTAACACTGAGTGAGTCGAACGGTTAATGATATACAGTGACTTTATCTAATCAAAGCCGCTGATCCTAAGGCATGATATTTGGAGAGTTATGACTGATTATAATTATTCCTAACGTATAAGAATATAATAAAGCATTCCTTTCGTATACTAAATACCACAATTTAAGTGTGTCTTTCTTATTCTTCCTTCTGAGTCAATTGTAGGTAGTCGATCTGTTCGCTTCGATAACCCAGTATCAAAGATTTGACTTCATACTTATAACAGTTACCTACATGTATTATTCAAAAAGTTGCACATAAATTATCAAATTATCGGACTGCCAGGAAAACATTTGCAGAAACAATTTCATAAGATGCTTTTAATTTTGTCAGACATCGTAATAAACATTTTGTTTATCGTGTTTTCCTTTTCAATGCTACGATGCCTTTGCCTTTTTTTAAATAGTGACACGACATTCTCATTTAAACAAATTTTTCTCACTAAGTGCTTTCGTATTTTTTCGGACATCGAAGATACGAATTGTTTTCGTTGAGATAGATTTACTTATTAATATATGTATATACCCACGCCGGTATACTCGGAAGGGATGGGCAGATGAATATTATAGTACATCCACATTTCACCAATTACGTCTATTTAATACTAATATGGGATGAGACTACTTATTGCTTAACCGGACACAAATCCAGACTGCGAGCTGCTACTGGGAAATTACTGATGGCAAAATTGAACCCAGGGATCGAACCCAGGACCTCATGTTTCGCAGTAGCTCTTGCCACACACCACCCTACACCACATACCACAAGACGAGACAGTCACTTTCATAATTATGCACCTTCTATATTTTTATTGATAATTTATCTTGTCTTAAATTACATATAGCCGTTGATCTATCTAAATATCTTAGTTCTTCTCAGTAAAAGCAACCTGGCGGTAGCATGTATAGTCCTATGTAATTGTGTCATTCTAACGATTTGTAAGTACTTTGTATAAAGTCTAATCGAATAAAGATATTTTTGACTTTGAGTTTGAGTTTGAGTAAGTAAAAGAACAAAAAAATTACAGTACTTAGTCACATTTTTTGGTACAAAACTTAGCGCTTACCAGTGAGCCTTTTAAATACTAGTATAATCTGTATAATAGTGATTTAATTATTAACGTACAGCTCATTAAATAACGTGGAACATTTATACATGGTATTGAAATATTCTCTCTTTTGTATTATGTCTATTGTAGCAACTAAGTTCAGCTTAGCTTTTAGCTTCATAGGTCTGAAACTTTCCTCAAAAGCCGTTATACTAAAAGCTCGCGAGCTTATCTTTACGAATCAAGTGCTGATATGATAGCGTTAGAGGTAATAACAGTAGCTTATACGGTATCAGCTGATTCTATCACCTGATTCAAGCGTATCTGTTGACTGACATCATTGCACTATATATATGACAGTACATAAACTTCCCACTATGTTAATCTATCTATCTATATAAATAAAAATCTATTTTTTGGGAAATTCATTTTTTTAGATATTTTATAGAACCATTTTTTTCAGCACGGCCCCCTTTCCGTGTATATATATTATTTGTTATAATGAATTTTCAATATCTTTTGCGGTACCATTGACGTATTAATAGAGTACATTCGATCGGCTTAAGAATTTTTTAAATACGCTTTATATTAGCCAAGTTACACGAGAGGCCCCTTTTGTTTGCTTATTTCTTCCAAAGTAGAGAGGTACATTGAAAAAGAAAGCGGTACATATACTCCTAGAGGTGAGTACAATCCTTTGGTGCACACCAAAAGTACAAATTCAGGGGGGCCGTGCTGGGCAAACGTACATATTCATTCGATAGAGTAATACCATTATGTTTTAAACTTCTGACTGCGAATCTATATTATTGACTAACTTTCCCTGATATACATGATAAAAAATAGAATGGAGAAATAATAAGCTACGTTGCATTCGCCTTCACGTTGTGTTATTTTTAAATTAACTTTTTAAGAACATACTTATTGTTTTAATTCTCTGGACCAACGAAAGCGCCTTGTTTTATACGGACTAATCATTAAATTGTTGAGAGAAATTATGACTGAATATAAATCAAATATTATAGAATTCTCGAGTCGTGTTTGTTATAAAACCACTCAGAATCGGTTTGACGGATTATATTAATTTTTTAAATATTTTGTGAGCGATAAGAGTGGTCCACCCAAAAATTTATATGGCAGAACAACGTTGGATGCACGGCTTCTTATTTTATAAAATCCAACACTGGTTATCTTATTACGGACTAGCAGGGACCGTGGTTTCTTTTTAGCTTTAGTATAGTAACATAAAGATTAAACTCAAATACGAATGATAACGGACCTCAATATTGAGGAATTTCTAAACAACCTTTCACCCCCAACCCTTTGAAGGTAAAATTATCAAAATTCCTGAAATAAAGTTAAAGTACAGTGAATACTTTAATCACATGACCGATAATAATTTTATCGGAGTTGAAGCGGTCGCCATGTTCTATCATCATCACTATAATTACGAGTGGTATTGACTAATATATTTGTCAAGACGGTAAACACTGTGACTAATGCACTATTACAATATCATTTCAGCTGGTTACGTTTATTTGGCTGACTTCCACGATGACTTGACGACGGAAGTTCTAATGAACTGTTTTATTGTAACAAGTATAATAACACACGCAATGAGTATATTCAGAAGGTTTAACTGTCGCATTTTAATTAATAAAAACAAACTTACTGGCGATTAAGATCGAAATCTATATCTATACATATATACAGATAAATAAAATTGAAGTGTTTGTTTGTAATTTAAAAAATACAGCTTTTCACTAAATGCATATGAAAGTGTACTCGCTACTGATACTAAAAATCCAAGTATAAATTTTTTTCTCTGTCTGTCTATCTGTCTGTCTGTTTGTTCCGGGTAATTTCTGAAACGGCTGGACCGATTTTAACGGGACTTTTACTGGAAGGTAGCTGATGTTTCAAGGAGTAACTTAGGAACTTAACTTAACAAGGAGTTACTTCTATTTATTAGAAATACACTGATACTATACTGGCTATACTGAAAAGCTCTTTCATATAACAAATTTTATTGGTGTGTGACAAAAGTTTTACGGCACTAGTTTGCCGCCCGAGACTCGTCTCCTGGTATAATTGACTAATGCCCAAAGAATGTCAGTCCCCAAATAGAATGTCGACAAGAATATCGAGATGAATTCTCAAATTTATAATGTAAATAAGTGTTATTAAATTCGTTTATTGGACACTTTACATAATATCCATTTTATTGGCCTGTATAAATGAACGCGATTTTGAAGAAGGATTTATTTCTTTTTTGTATGTGCTAGTAGTAAGGTTCATTCGGTAAATTTCTATACATCATAATAACATCCTTAACTTTAAAAAGAAGTCGTACGGCTGTATTAGCAGTATTAGAGTAAGTGTTAAGTCACGTATCCTCTGAATTCGATTTGCATCAAAATTCGACTTTTAGTGATTATTGTAATATGTACTTTATTGCTATGGAATTGGTCTGAAATTCGATTTAATTATTTTTTTGTAAATTCTCCCACCATATAGGTAAAGTTTTCTTTGAAATCTACGTGTATGTCATCAAACAATATTTAAAACATTTTTATTTTCGTACGGGATACACGTCTTGGCACTGAATATCTACGGCGCTGTCAAGAGGGTTTGTGATAAAATTTATGCGAACGGCATACCAACAGGCAACGTTACAACGCACCTATTATGAGAAATTGTTTATGTATTAATTTGATTGTCCATAAATTGAATCGGCTTGTATAATTGCATGAAGTTTATTTAATTGGGTTGTATAGAAAAATTAATTAAGCAATAGTTTTATTAAAGTGGTTTTAAATAAAGATTTTTCTTGCTTTCAATCAAATATTTTTCTCAATAATGTACCTCATTTTGGAACGTTATATATTTACTGACTAGAAGGATTAATTCGTAATTTTACAAATACCTAATTTTTACGTGTGAACTAGCAAACCGCGTCGTGGATGATAATTACTTTCAATCAAATGAAAAGATAATTACCTTCTGCAGCGTGTACTGTTATTATGAGGTGTGGAAATGCATTTAGGATAGATGTACATGAACATGAAAATTATAAATGCCAGCTTAGGCCTTGGTAAGGCACTTATGAATATCGAAGAATTTACCACCGGAACTTTGAAGGTAATCGCACAATGTTGTCTTCTATTTTGATTTAAACTCTTTTTAAGGCATACATTCAGAGTATGCTTAATTCGTAATTTACCAAAGAATAACATTAACGTGTTTACTCAGAATTTCATTCACAACCAAAGTAAGGAAAATTTATATGATAATAACAGATTATGGTGACGGCGCACTCTATCAGCATATAATTTGCCTAACCCATATACTTAGAGTATCATACCTCTTTATATTGAGCGTTATTACACCAGTCTCGTCGGTAAACACCCAGAGGCGTCTTTATAATGAGTCTGTCGCCGGCCATCTTGACGCCTTCCCGCCGACGTGAGTTAGGGGCCTAATTAAATAGTAGACTTCCTTCCTTATTTATTCAGTAATGTCGGGATTATACGGTTAGTAATTTGATACGCAAACACTGTAAGTAAGATAGTTTCAAGATGATTTTATGAGCAAAAGAGATGTAAATTTGCCAAAGATATTTGGTAAAATATCAGATATTTCCTGAATGAGTGGAACCTTAGCTCGAATATGTCACATTTACTCATAAATTATATGTCATTAATAGCTGTGCCCCGCGGTTTCACCCGCATGGATTTAGTTTCATCCTTATTGTCACGGAACCCTAATATTTTTAATAAATAAAAGTATCCTAAGTTACTCCTTGAAACATCAGCTACCTACCAATGAAAGTTCCGTTAAAATCCGTGCAGCCGTTTCAGAGATTACCCGGAACAAACAGACGGACAGACAGACACACTGAGAAAATTTTTAAAACTTGGTTTTGGTGTATAGTTTCATATGCATTTAGTGAAAAGCTGTTATTTTGGAATTACAAACAGAGACTTCAATTTTATTTATCTGTATAGATGTATAGATAAAGGGGCAAACGGACAGCTGGTTGACTTGATGGAAATGAATTGGCGTTCTTTCAGGAAGGAATATCTAATCTTGCCCGTTCGCAGGTTATAATAGTTCGGAAAAACCTCTTGCGTCGGCTGATTCCACAGATTAACAAACTAAAATGATTAATTTGTTATTTTTTTCCATTCCCCCTTTAACAAAACATAGAGTCAAATAGTTCCTTTGTATAAAAGTAGATCCATGCCTTTCTGTGATACGAATTTAAAAAGGGTTCAGTTTAGTTTTCATTTTAAAGTTGTTTGTAATAAGGGGGTAAATGAATCCATCGCTATAAATTATATTACTACAGTAATTTTTGCAATGATCATATTTTTGGTAGGTGGGTTTTGGCGCCCAGCGGCAGGCCGTTGTCATTATCCATTGCAAAAATATATTACAAATCCCAGTGGATTTATATGATTGCTTGGACATCATTCACTGTTTCTTAGGTGAATGATTCTCATGACCGGTGGTTTTTGTGATACATGAGCACTTTGCTTAAGCCTTCAGTATATCACAGCAAATAATAATATTTACAATCACACGCACGTTGCTTATATTTATTTACACGATGTACGCTGCAAGAAAACTAAAATACTCTTTCGCGTTAGAATCAATCGGTTTTAAATCCGTTGCTTAAAAAACTAAACCTTTAACCAAACTAGTTTTTGAGTCACCGTTTCTAGGAATACCCGCAGTTCTTATTTATATTAACAAGATGGGGAATTTAGTTATAGTAGGCATAAACCAGTAGGTTGGTACAGTTGAAACATATTGAACAGACATTCGTGCTACATGTAAATATAGAAACAACTGGACCGAGGGAAAAATACTATGTAGTTTCGAAACTAAACTATTTCTTCACTAAATACCTACCGTTCAATATGAGGGCCAACCATGATCGTTTAAGCAGCGCGTGTTAAGAACTTTTTAGCTTTGACGTTTAATTTTGCGGTACAAAAATGGAACGTCAAAGCTAAAAAGTTCTTCAGACGGTCTGCTCAAACCGATGTAAGCCCCGTGTTCCATTTTTATACTAATCGCCATAATTATAATGTGTATGTCTCATTGGTCTAGTGGTCGCAAGCGCTACTGTGGGACTGAGGTTCCGGATTTTCCATTTGTAGCAGTCTGGAGCCTGGAATTGTGTCCCCATTACATGGGACTTAAATATAGCATACTATATGTACTGCCTACAGGGAATACGCCTTATAGCTCCTGTAAAATTACCTAATGAAAGTCATTTAGGAATAATCCCAAGGATGTCATCATAACACGAACGCAACAGTAAACTATGCTTAAAACAATTAACAGGTTTAGTGATGGTACTAAAACGGAATGACGCCCTACAACCTATTAGCATGAACTCGTTAATGTGTGACGTCATTGCACTGGTTAACTTATTACCATAATCGTTACCATCTATTTCATACATTGTTGGGGTCAACACTGTACTAGGCTTAATCAGATGTGACTGACCTTTGTGAGGTGGATAATATTTGTTAAGTTAGTCTTTAGAAACAACCATATTAATCTTTAAGATTTCAATAATTGAATAATGACTAGTATCTTCACGCCATTACGTACGGGTCTCTAAAGATATTGAAAGAGGTGTTAGAAGCCAACGAGAAAGGTGATGACTCTATTGCCATATCTCAGGCATTATAAATGTACGGGTTTCCGTACATGTATGCGAAATGTGCAGCGCCAGTGGTCGACGACGCATCATTGCATATTTAGGTTACACGAACAACAATTCATTTCAATACATTTTTATCATTCGGATGTCGCAGTTTTATTTCACCCACATTTGGGACTCAATATCAATATATTTTTATAACAGTTCTATCATAGTAAGATCAGGGGCGTGCATTGGATATTCAGAGGGGTAGGCATAAACAACCAGGATGTAGGTAGGCAGGTTAAGTACATACCTAAGTGACGCGGCGTAGGTATGTACGTCTTGATAAAGATACACATACGAACATAAACACACACACACACGACACAAGTGTATTCAGTGATCACCATTTGTAACTTCTGCTTACCTGCTTATATGCAATGCACGCCACTGAGTAACATGTAATATAAGTGTCATAATTACTTAAATCTCATAGTGTAGGTCACCCCTACAATAACATTATGAGTTTCAAATTCTTCTCTCCATACGTTTGGAAATCTGTAGTCAAATAATACATTTTAGACCATGTGAAATGTTCACTCTATATTTTTTTATCCTCAGACCAAACATGGAAACAGACAAGATGTCAACGGCCTCGTCAGTGGGCGCGGCTGAGAGGAGGCCGCTCATGCAAGCGTTGCTGATCGAGAGACGAATTCTCTTCGCCTGCACAATCCTCGTTGGACTCTGCACGTTTCTATGGATAACAGCTGTCTGTACTGCTAAATGGGTGCACATAGATACAGAAAATGGTAAGTAGATATTTCTGTACATCCACCATCTACGCTTAAAGTTCTGACTGACTGAATGTCTTTATCAACCCACAGTCTAAGCCGCTGGTCCTACAAACACAAGATTTTTGTAGGGTGTGTTCTTTACGAACAGTAGGTTTAGTATACACATAAATCCCTAAGAAGGTAAAAAAAGGTATGAATGAAAGTATGTATGTTAAATCTCTGTCACGCAGGCAAAGCTGCGGACGAGGTCTAGTACTGTAGGATATGTAAGGATGGATATAGAACGGATCCAAAATAAACAACCTGCAATGTTACTAAGTAATAAAATATTTTTTTGGTAAATATCGTGTTCGTGAATATTCAACTTAGAATAATTGTATAAGTGCTAGTTGATTTGTGTTAAACATAAGAATATTAGGTATTCATTCAAGGAAAATATTCCCCGATCTACAGATACGTGCTTACAATAAAAATGGTACAAGTGATCAGAATAAAGAAAATAAATGTCTCTATAGCGAAATTGATTTTGTGTCGTCTATTTTTTCACGTACAATATATGTGCAATATATTTTCTTTTATTACATATCAAAGGTGGGAATCTTATGAATGTCAATAAACTTTCCAGTGTTTTTATCATTTTTGATTATAGAGTTATCTGCGTCTCATCACTTTGTTTCTTCTTTCTTAATTTATTTCAGTATAGTTTGCACCATTCTCGCAGATACTAATCAAAACTTCGTTTATTATTTATAATTTTCTTTTGGTTTTGTTAGATTAACTACTGTGCTCATTCAGCTTATTGTGAAGCTTTAAAATACTATTATATCCGTTGTGTGGTTCCTATGGTACAAGTATTCCTAAGTTAGGAACTACATTTATTTATATTTTCAAACGAATGAAGTAATCTTAATAGATTAGTCAAAATAGCCACCATCGTCGAATCCCGATCGTAAAACCAGATAAATATTTTACGGCTAATTAACTGGGTAATGTACAGCTTAATCTGTTGCTCTCAACGCTATTATGATTACGGATCCATCTAGCCGAGTGTCACATCAATCTTAACGTTAATGCGTAGGATTTACGTGCAAAATCCTGGAGCTGCCAAAGCTGCAGATGCCATAATGTTTATCGTGTTTATCGTCGTATTTATACCACAGAAAAAAATATATCAATAGCATATACATTGAAACGTGTATTCAAGTATTTAGACTTATTAGAATTATGACCATTAACTATTTTGAAAAAGAATTTTATCTGATTTTGACCGTTTTTCATAAACTGTATCAATAGAGTGATGAATATTTTTTATTTAATTAATTAAGACTAGTACCTGGATACTGAGCTATGCTCACTTTAATTTTACGTTTTGTATATTTAAAACATATCTAGATCAAATGATCGCCCCTGAAAGCCCTGCATATTAAATTTCATGAAAATTGGTGGAGCCGTTCCCAAGTTTCAGTTTTTTTTATATTTATGTACAAGCATTGCTCGTTTAAAGGTAATAGATATAATTAGTTGTACTTAGGTAAATTTAATTTTACTTTGAAAGTGACTTTGACGTATACTGCGAACCTTTGACCTCAATATGACATGTACCAAGTTCACAATCTCAGTGAAATCTTTATAATCTTTGCAAACAGAGCAACAATAATAGTTAAGTTATCAGTCTTCAGTAAACTTCTGTTGCTACGAGTACTTTATAAAGTATTCGAAGAAAACTTTTGACAGTTTCGATATATTTATGGTATCGAGTAGGTGGTTTGATGCATCGCATACTTTTCGGTAAAACTCGGATGTAACTATTTCGATAGTATAAACTCTTAATATTTTTTTTGTTGCTTTACAAGTACAGTTAAGGCAAGTACAGTAAAGCCATATTTTAAAGTTATGCCGTACCGAGCAAACTGAGTCGATAAATTGGGTTTGTGTATATTGTTAACAGCTTTTAAAATTAATAAGTTTGTAGTGTGGTTTCGTAACAGGTAAATTTTGCGGTACGTTTTTATTTGTAAGTGTAGCCGGTTTATAACTTCGTTAAATAATCTAACTTAAATAAGTTAGATTATTTTACGATGATTATCAATAAATATTGATAATCATCGTAAGAAAACATAGAGTGCGATTTTTGTGCATGCAGAAGGCTTCAATACAAAGTTGATGACTCGACTTAGGATAACAGTTTTATAAATAAAGTACTAAACCGTCGAATTAATGAAATATCCATCAAAATTTATGTTACGAATATTTATTTTATAATTAAAAAAATTTATTCAATAAAACTTAATAATATATACAAGGAACAGTACTTAAAACTAATTAAAGGTAGAAAACTTGTCCCAAGTCGGTGTCTCTCGGGATCGTGCCAAGAAGGCTGGCAGCATTGCCTCGTTGAATAGCAATGCAGATTCTCTGGGCGAGAAAAGCCCCAGCTCTCTTAATGTGGTCTAGACATATTTACTCAGCCTAATAATTTTATTCAAACTGTCGCCACATTACATTTGAAATTTTCATTTCACATGAAATGTCGCGTGTATCTACGCTAATAGAAATGTTTGCACTATACATAATTATAAACATACATAATGCTCACGGGTGTATACTTCACTAGAAATATAATTAATTACTAACGTAATGTATGGGTGCGTATGTAGCATGGGGTCGATAATCCTTGTTCTATTTTAGTTTTCTATGTTTAGAGCGTAGATTTGTGTTTTGCCTACAACTAAACGCATCGTGGTGCATTGCGGTTAGTTCAAATATTGACAAAATATTTGAAGAGTTCCCGAAATTTCCTTATTAATTAAATTAACAAACAATATCTGCATAATGGAATTTCACTTTAGAGTGTCAGTTTGCTTTATATCACAAAGATTGGGCAATCCGTTCAATAACTAAGCTCTTACGTACTCCAGATATGAAGATGATGTATCTATGAAATTTGATCATGCTTCACTAATAGAACGTCTGGGTTACATCAAAATTAATATCTTCGTTAATTGATTAGGGGTTCAACATGAATGCTCTACCAAATATCGAAACTCAAACGATATTTGATTAGAGGTAGGAAAACGAAGTACCTATAAAGTTGATAAGAAAACCATTACCGAACCGTTTTCAGACCCTCAAAGCCAGATGTGTTCAAAGCGTTATTAAAACGCCATTCATTTCCCAACTCAATTTAACAGAAAATTTGGTTTACGTGAAACAAAGTGTATAATCCACCTGGAGAATAACTTGGCACGTTTTTGTCGGTAATAGGAATGTTTTTGATGGATATTAATTACTTCGGAACAGTCTGGCAGATCGCCAACCGCTTAGCGGCCGGAGTCGTTAACACCGACAATTATTTCCAGGTTACATATCTACCTGTGTCCGCACGTAGTGGCGACTTCTACTATGTTGTTGTTTGATTAATCGTCGTAAACAGATTCCTTGCAAGATCAGTCATCTTAATTAGTTTAACTGACACGTGATATAGTTAATTATTAACGCTATCACATAAAATGCAGAACTTATAATTATAATCATCCTTTTTTAATCACTCATGTTTTATTAATGTTGAAAGATTACTGGATCCGAAAGAAAGTAGTAGACTGCATTTCTTTTGGACCAAATATTTCCTTTATACTTGAATGCCTCTTGTTGAAACATTACTGCCACGTTAGTCTAGTAGTCGCAAACGCTACTGCGCTACACGAGTTTCGAACCCCGGCTCGGGGTCAAAGTAATATAGATTACGCCATCTATAATTTCCCATTAGCAGCCCTGAGTCTGGATTAGTGCCTGGTTAATTGCAATAGGCTCGCCCCCTAGTACATGAGACTTAAACATAACAAGCGAAATGTGGGTATACTCAAATTTACACCCCTGCCTGTCTAACCCCTTTGGAGAATACAGACGTGAACATAATATGTACGTGTGTATATTCCCCTGGCATTATCCCTGTGTATTTTCCCCCATAAATTATACAGTTTCTAATGCTTATGAACCATAGACGCATTAAATGTAATACGATATCATTATTTCCAGGTATTTACCTTCCAGCCAAGGGTCGGTACTTGATGTATAGTGACTCAGGGGTATGGGAGATCTGCCGGTACGTGTTCCAGCCAAACATGACGTCATCTACGTCCAATGGCACCAGTCCGGTCACGCCTCGACCTCGTGACATCACGGGTATGACGGGACAATACTTTACAAGTAAGTTATTTATTTTATTTATTCCTTAAATTATTAACCGGCTTATATCAGTGACTTGGTTCGTGTAGCGATAATATAAATAGAGAATCATACAGCTTCTTGGTAATGAAAGAATTCTCTGAATGTTTGGTGACAAGTGGATGTTAAAACAGCTACCACCTACTACCGTTGGAGACGCTTTTGAGAAAGCATGAAAATATTATGCATACGTAATGATATTAGCATTATGTTAATTTTGTGAGAAATTTTGAGTTAGTATGTACATTAAAAGTTATGACAAAAATTAAGCCATATACACCCCTTGACAACTGGTAAAGGTCTGACATGGGGATAAGTAAGATAAATTGCGAAAGCGCTCCAACTTTATTTGTTTGATATAAGGTTTATTATGCCTTGTATGCTTGTAATAAGGTTTATAATGTCATGTGGAATATTTTCATGTCGGTGCTTATACCTTCATTAACCTTTAAAACCATACATTTCAAAACCAACTAGGTACACGCCCATAGTTGAACATTCTTGATTTATGTCTGAATTTTTTTTTTAATCACGTTATCATATAGACAATCAAGCTTTCGTTACTTTGTATAATAATAGAAATAGTATGAGCTAAGACCAAAACAATTTTTGTTCCATATATGGTAGGAGTAGGAGAGTAGCCGCTTACCACCTTACTTAAAAAAATCTTCGTAACTCTCTAAAATCTTTGTGCCAAGGATTAGTGCGATCAAAGCCTTCATTAGACCTCTATCTCGACTTAAAAGTCTTTAAAGGAAACGTGAGGCGCGAAGAGTAAAGTGGTACTTGCATCGCAGTCACACTTCTGAATTCTCTTCAAAAGCTAGGTGTTAGTCGCTTACATTTTTCTCCCAACTCGTATAAGTTTTTTTGCTCTTGCTTTCTAGCTCAACCACAGGTGCAATATTTTAAAATAATAATTTCGACATTATACAGTTATCAACAGCATAATCACTTTTCGAAGCAGTCGTGTAAGCAAGTCTGAAACCCAGGGCAAATTTCAATGATATCACATGAGCTTGATGGTGAAAATATCGTGGGAAAACCTGCATAAATGTATGGGAAGAAATTTAAACACGAATTGATGTATAGTGCCTGAGACGGAGATGGGCTCACCATCTTTAACATTGCCATATTCATCTTCGGTGAATAGTGAGTGTTATTGTTACAACACCTTAGCTTACACTTTACCCTCTTCTGAGATGGCGTGAGTATATTCATTTTGCTTATATTTTGTAACGCACAGAAGCGAAAATCCTCTCAATTTCGTGTTATGATTGACATAATGCTCCGAATTAACCTAGCACAATACATTACGCGGCCCTGAATTCAGTTAAGAAGATAGAGCGCACGCGGCGTGAGATTGGCAGCATATTTCCGGACACCAAATAACTGTAAACATAAAGTATGCGAAATGTTTGGAAATCACGAGAACCAATAGCATCGCAGTATATTTTTTATATTCCACCTTCTGCATAAACTCAATCGCTATGTCTATTAACTACCGTTCGTTTACTTCAACGTAACCTCTGTTATTTTCTCCTCGTCGTAGACCACTAACATGTTTTCTGTAATCAATATATTTATCTAATACAAGGTGTTACGAGCTTCAACCTAAAGTTGTTAATATCAAAAGTCTGCGAGGAGTTTTTGTTGTTTATGCACCCAGTTCATGGAAACATTTTTCATTTTTAACTGGTGTGTAGGAAGCGAGAGTGTATGTCCATTAACGCTCTGTTCTTCGCTATTAATTTTGACTAATATGAAGCTTCCCATGACAAGGCAACACAGCTGCTTAATGTTTCGTTCCGTGACTTAGCGGTACAATACAATGAAGCAACACAATGGGTACCTACTATGTGATAGCCATAGTACCCTTAATGAAGTATGGATTTGGGCCATTACCTTTATTAAAATACTAGCTGTGCCCCGCAGATTCACCGTGAAAGACCCGTTGAAAATCAATCCAGCCGTTTCAGAGATCCGGGTACAAACTGACAGACAGGCCGGCACAAACATACAGACAAACACATGGACGGACAAATAGAAAGATAAAAAGGGTTTTTTATGTAAGTGCCATACGTATATACTTTCATAAGTATTTAGCCGTTAATTTGGAATTACAAACAGACACTCCAATTGTATGGATTATAGATACATATTATGTTAAATACGGTATATTCAAAGATCAACTGAAATAAGAAAGAAACAAAAAAGTTGCCCCGACCAATGATAGAGGTATTAAATCTAGTCCCATCAGACTATTATCAAGCAATGACATTTTTTGAGTCAAAGTTCCAGAATAACATACATCTTTACTCTTAGACGAACGGGAAAACATAACAAACCATTACTTTCGTGCAGTGAGAGCCATACATTGATTAAAACACATTTTGGCACATGAGAACTCTGTATTTACGTAATCAAAAGGTGTTGGAAGCCAGTGTTTAATCAATTAGTTAACACAACACAGCTCGGAATTACATTTGCGGCGAGAAATGTGACTTCAATCAAATTTTGTAGGACAAAATGCTGTTTCGAAATCGAATATTAAATTTCATAGTAAGTGGTTTCCGCAAAATATATTAATTTGAAAATTAGGACAATTTAACTGCTGAAAGCATTGATTTACATACATTTGTGGACAAACAGTTGCTTGATACGCGAATGTTTGGAGTTTAATTTAGTTTTCACAGTTTAGTTTGCTTAAGTTTCTTAAATTGAGCCGTAGTGGCCATGGGGTTTGAGCAATCGCCTGCTATGCAAGCGACGCAAGTCCGAATCCCAGCGTGGCACATCACGTGCTTTACGGTGAAGGGAAACATCATGAGGAAACCTGCTTAAGTCTGAAAAGTTATTCAAAAAACATATGTATATATAGACTCACCATCTGTCTCGTTAGCACTTAATCATCGGTGAAAAGTAGGTTTTGATGTTAGAGCACCTCTGTCTATCCCTTCGGGGAATACAGGCGTGAGTATATGCAGGTACATATGTAGTTTCTCAAATATATTATCCCGATAACAGATTCCAACCGGCTTGTCTTCTCCTTCATTCTCAGTTCTGCTACCTCTTTATTGTTTTGATGAAAGCAGGCAATCCAAGTATGAGTTAGTGTTAAAATTTCTATCACGTTCCTTAATTAACGTGTCAAAAGGAGCGTTCAAACAGTGCTATAGTTATTATTATATAACAGCATGTTACGTTACGCCATACGTTCTTCTCAGTATATAATTACAATGTGAACAGCGCTTTAGTTTCCATTGTCTAAAATTAACCCAACAAAACTGTCGCTATTTTCACAGCTCTACTTTGTAACTACAGCGGGTGGGATTGAACAGAAAATACACACGGTGGCCAGCTGGATACAAATAGAAAGTTCTCTGACAATTTAATTAGCCCGTTAGCTATTTTTTTGATCCTATGAAATAAAAGGATTAAAATTTTAAAGCAGTTCCCTAACTTAATAGTTTGCATTATAGATTGTTTTTGATGGTATAGAAGAGTTTTTGACATACATATATCATCAACATAACAAACGAAGTGTGATCATATTATTTTAGAAAAATTTAAAAAAAAAGAACAGAATGTTTTCTCTTGTAACAGTCCCTTAACTCAAAACTTTCAGTCTTGATATCTATAATGACCCTACCGTATTTAATCTAACATTTATATTCTTTAGCTGAAGACTCAATTGCATGCGCTGTACGTTTTAGGTTTTTAGAGCCTTGTTTTTTTATATTGAAATACCTAAGGTACCCTTCCTTCCTTGAAACACCAAACACCGTCTAAAAACAAATTAGTTTTTTTTGTTACAATTATGAGAGTACAAACTTTCATAATAGTATACATTTAGTAAAAATCTGTTATTTTATATAACAAACAGAAACATCAATTTTATTTGTATTCAAAATGCACCCGAGGTCCACAGAAAGCTTTATTTTAAGACTTGATATTTCATATCGTTAATCCCTCGTGTTGCCGCGTTGGTATTTTGCTATAAGACCTCACATTATAGGCAGCCGCAAAAGCACTTAATGTACTGAGCATAGTCTTTCTGAATAACAATTTATCCTTTTTGGGTCATGGGATTAATAAAGTAAGACGTGACGAGACATACTTGATTATTCATATGGTATTATGAAGTCTGCAGAATACTGATAAGGAAATTATTTTCACATGCGAATAAGGTTTGAAGTGCTCATGTAATATTAATACTTTTTTTTAATTAAAATTACGAGGGGGAAACCTTCAAAAGGTCCCCGACCGCCGTGGGAGAGGCAGATCGGGGTATATGGGATTTTTACCTCACTAAAACCCCCCCGGTGGCCATCCTCAGTGCTCCGGGTACTCTGATAGATCGCACCGGTGTCCCCACACACTTTGCCGGGGCACATCCCCGGGGCAGTAGTCGCCGCCCCTGGAGACCTCGTTGTGCAAGGCAGCGCGAGCCACATCGCGCTGCCACCATCCCGGGCCCGCGGCTCGGTGGTCAAAGCTCTCACCCCGACCACCGCCAGCAGGTCCTACGGCCCCCTTTTAGTCGCCTCTTACGACAGGCAGGGGATACCATAGCCAAATTCTTAGACCCTGGCTATTGGGTGGATATAATATTAATACTTATACTAACCGTGCAATTTTTGTAATTAAATTCCGCTCTAACTGTCTGTCTTTAAAAAAAGTTTTATCTTTTGAGATAGATTTTGTAAAACCGTGCTTGAGCTACAAGGACATGATATTCCTAGTAGCCAAATCAGTTTGGTGAAATAGTTCGGCCACGAGAAACCGCTGATATACTTACTGGTGCCCGTTTACCAACAAGCGAGTAGTAATTTGTTTGCCACCTATCTATTATAAAAAAATGGGTCTAAAATGTCATGAGAAAAATATAAAAATAATTTTTGTAATCGCAAATTTGTGCATGTATACCCAACCATAGGTATACATGCACAAACAGCTCATAAATAAACATTTTCAGATAAAATTATATATAATCCAATGCGAATTAGCTGGAGGATACCAATTTTACGTAAGAAGATCTCCACTTTCGCATTTAAATAGCGAATAGGATTGATTACTTGCTTGGGTAGCTAAAGTACTCACGGTACTATAAAATATCAGCACAATTACGTCAGCTGTCCAAGTCTCGCTAGGGAGGCACGTCACGTCGTGAGGGAACGTAAGACCATTATTGTTTTATACAAGCTGGATTGTGAGGGTGGATTGCTTTTGAGATAAAAGACATACGATAGCTGTGTAGCTGTATATAATTAATTATTAATACGTCGTTCATCTAGTGGCTAGTAAACCTGACGGCTACGCTAGGTGGAGAGGATATCAGCACAAATATTTATACGGAACATAATGCTGTTTCTCCATTGGTCTTCGTATATGTTATGTTTTTTTACCTAATCTCAAGTAAGTATTTAAGACTTTATTTCAAGGGTGGTTTTAATTCCCGGTACCCTGTTATCTGCCATCTGCAAGGTAGAGTCCTGATAAAATCGGTCCTGCCGTTTCAGAGGTGCAACAAGCAGACAGACAGAGAATAATTTTAAGAGTTGTCTTTATGTTAGTATACCGTGAATAGTTTCGTACGCATTCAGTGAAAAGCTATTAATGTGGAACAAACAAACACTTCAATTTTATTTCTCCGTTCGTATAAGATGATTACATTGGTTGTCTGGGCTCGTAAGTACTACAAGTATTTCTTTGTATGTGACTCCCTGTCTCTTTGTAGTAACGTTTCATATACATTCAGTGAAAAGCTGTTAATATGGAATTACAAACAAACACTTCCATTTTATTTCTCCGTCCGTATAAGATGATTACATTGGTTGTATGGACTCGTAATACTACACGTTATGCTTTGTATTTGACTGATACGCCTCTTTGCGATAGTATCAAGACAAATAGTGCGGTAGTGAAGTAGTCGCACGTAGTGTGTCGATTGAGCCGGATCCATCTCCGTCTGTAGGTGCTAATGAGGTTTTCTAAACGTAAGCCCCCACAGTGATTTATCATAGCACCAGATATATTTTCCCTGTTCTGTTTGCTTATTAGAGTTATATTATCACATTAGCTGTGCCCCGCGGTTTCACCCGCGTAGATTTAGTTTCATGCTTAATTTCGCGGCACCCTAATATTTTTATAAATAAATTATGCATGTAAAGTCTCAGACCGATCGGTTTAAAATTGACAAAATTTCATACAAACTTTCATCCTCTATTTTATCCCCTTGGGGGTAGAATTAATCAAAATTATTTGTTAGCGGATGCTTACGTCTTAACATCTACCTGCATGCCAAATTCCCGATCCGTCCAGTGGTTTGGGCTGTGCGTAGATAGATCACTATGTCAGTCAGTCAGTCAGTCACCTTTGAGTTATGTATATTTAGATATGTGCAAGATATTCTATGGAATACGAAATAATCTTGAAAACATATTTTGGAAAATATTTCACGTACTAAGAATCTACAGTTTGTGTTCTCAGACTTTGGAATGTTTAATTTTAGAAAAAGATGAATAACCGTACACAGACACACATATTTTATATCCATCAAGTGAAACATTAAGGCAAATTAACAGCTTACAATAAAATGTTTGATATTGGCGACATGCCACAGAGGGACAAAGCGCATGTCTTACAAATCTTCAAACAACTAACCATTCTAAATACACAATATTGTCTAATACTGTCTTGAACAGCCATGGTGGTCGAGTGGATTGATCAGTCATCTGTAAGGCATGAGATGCAAGTTCCAATATCTCGCGTCTGTCTCGATCCGACCCAAAAGCTTTTCTAAAAATGTCACGCCTCGAGGATTTGCCACAATATACTCGAGAGCTTTACGACAAGCAGTACGGAATCTACGAGATTAGAAGCGACCCAAGCGTAATGTCAGAAAGGGGTATCACGTTGTGGAAGATCGCGGATACGTCATTTAAAAGTATAATAAAATTCCATATTTTTTTTATATTATTCATTTAATTTTTTTCATATAAAGTAGTGTAACCAAATTTAAACAGTAAATTTAACGACGAAACTTTTCATATTAACAATTGATAAAAGTTTTATTTTTATTTTTATTTGATATGCCACCTACTGTGGCACGCCTTGTGCCAATAAGTCTAATAAGCCTAAGCCCTGCATACTATGCTTACTATGTTACGGGAAAGGTAAACATCGTAGCGAAGAAATTCAATGACGTGTATCTAGTGCCACAGTGGTGACTTTACCATCTAACACGTTGCCACATTATTATCGCATGTGAAATGTAGCCCTTCTGGGAAGGCGTGAAGACATAAAAATAATAACGTTCAAAGAGTTTCACGCAAGAAGTGTATTATATCCTCACTTGTCTTCCAACACCCTATAAATAACTTAAACAGACATTTGTTTCCATTTAACACATCCCAACTGCGTGATATAAGACTGCACAGTTGGTATGTTTCTAAATAAGTTACTGTTTTGGAGTGATTTACAACCACTCTCATGTATTTTTAAATTTGTATCTTACGCGATGTGCTTTTGCTTTAAAAGGTATTTTATTTTGCAAAAGCACGGGATATTTGGACTGTATACCTACCTACATCAAATACTCCTTCCATTAATTAAATAAGCTTCACCTATCATTTTAAGTATAATGTAGAGACTATAGAAAAAAAAACTAAATTCTCGAAGAGATGTTTTAGATTTAAAAATAACCATAGAGTAACATCCCGACTACTGTGTATGTTTCACGCCAAAATATAAAGTGTAAAGTGAACTATAAGGTGAAGGTGAAAAGTGAACATTGTCCAGATATATGCAAGATTGAAATTGAAATCTAGATCTTCAGACGGTAACTTTGTCTGCTTGGAATATGTTTTCGTGGCGCTCAAGCTATGTATCAGCTGCTAGGACAATCAAATGGGTCCAACGACTTTCCGTAACGGAGAAATAATATTCGTAGAATAAACTACGGTCTACACAAAGACACATTAACATCAAAATGATAACCTATTTCGGACAGCAGCTTGTATGAAATATTGTGCCGCCTAAATCCAAATCGACATTGAATAACAGTCACAGGAAACCATTATGTCTACGGTTTGAACATTTCTTCCGTTCCCTTTGCGTATCGCGCTATAGAAAGAGCACAATGGATTTTTTAGGTGTGTTTTTGATCTTGTTTCTAAGAGAGAATTCCTAATAGAATGTGAAAATTACTTAGGTATACGTGTTACTGAAAATTTGCCTTTTTTATATTTGCGACTTCGAACTTAGCTGCTCGCAGGTTTTCCAAGTAGTGTGTTAGTCTAGAGTGGCGTAGCAGTCTCTTCTTCCTGACATCCCTTGGGCCTTGCAATTTCAAGCAAATAAGTGTAACTCATTGTGGGGAACCAAATTGTAGCCTCTTCTTACCAATTATGCATTAAATGGGATTGATTACTTTCTTGGATAGCTGAAAGGAGAAGTAATTTCCAAGGTTCGACTTACACATGTGTACGATGCCTTAGACGACGATGGACTCACCCTTTGTCACATTGGCACTTAATTATCTTCGGTGAGAACTGGGTGGGTGAGCATATTTTTTTATCCTACTAATATTATAAACCTGAATGTATGTTCGTTTGTTACGCTTTCACACGAAAACTACTTAATCCATCATTATGAAACTTTGTACACATATTCTTGGAAGTTATATAGGATTCCTTGAATAAAATATTTTTTTTCAAGGCGATCGAAGCCGCGGGTAAAAGCTAGTTTTATATAAATTAGCAGTAGCTAAATTCATTGTTATTCACACGAGGCGGCTTACCTAAATATAATATGCTGTTGCATTAAATCATTATCAGGTGTGAAGGTGAATTTTTCTTGGAAGCATAACTCGACGGTGTTTGCGGAAGCAGCTAAATGTTCACGAAGAATATACAGTTTTCAGCTGCCCACACAATAAGATTTATACTCACCGATAAAAATACCACATTGGTTCGTGTGAGGCGCGGACGACCCGAATCCGCGGCTGTCCGCGTTGGGTGTCATGTAAATAAACAAACAATGGCTTCTGTGTGCAATTATACTCTGGTTTCCACAAGCGGGAGCGATAGTGAACGATGCAAGCTAAACATATTGAACAAACACAGAAATGAATAGGATAAGAGTGTCATCCTCTTCGCAGTTATTCGAAATCACAAAATCACTTTCCAACTATCACATGAAATTGATTTTGATGGATTATAACAAACTTGATTTTTTGTACGAATGAATCTGAAAACGTCTGAAATAGGATCGGAAGGACTATTGCTGGAGTTTAGAATATGCCTTATAGAAAAATAGCACATATTTTTTTAAATTAAAAGCTGTATTTATTATTATTACCTTATAGTAAATAATAAGATACTGACATAGATTATACAAATAGCTTCTACTTATGTGCTTAAAGCAAGATCTTCCCAAGAGGACTTCAAACTTAATGCCATGTGCAATCTTAGCAATTTGCCAAATATTGCATCCAATTAAAGCATAGGTGCTTTAATTTTAACTTTTTTAATTTTAAGTGGTTATAGGTAACCACTTAAAATTGAAAGTATTCCAGATCAGATTAAACAATCTAATATGATTTTATCGAGATGTTCGGACGGAGCCAAAATGTTTTAATGTTACCTAGATACTAATATATTAGTAGTTAGTTGTCTGTGTCTTGATATTAAATACGATTACGACGTTTCTTTTATTTTACTTAATTTTATTTTAGTATCCGAATTAGCTACGACTGTTGTCGAGTGTTAAATTGTAGCACATGAGTAAATGATAAAGCATTATTTATCTCTCGTACCCTGTTTCCGTGAAAGGACTTGGTAAAATTAAATATTTACCAGTAATATAAAGAGACGGATACAATATTTCACCAATATATTGCTTCATTAGGTACCTCTGAGCTTATGCTGTACGTAAATCCTACACGGTTTAAACCGCGAGGGACTACTATTCCATCAGGTAGTATAATGATTCACATAAGATCATGCTATGCAGGCTATAAAGCCTCAACACCACCCTTTAACAGCTGTAAAAAAGTGCATTCACCAGTCAAATCATTTACTATCTTGATTTTTCTAAGCAATAAACGTAATGTTTATTTATTCGCGCCCGCTTGTTCCAACATAATGTAATCCCAACCAAATCGTAACGAAAACAATGTAACAACAGGAATAGACGTTTATGTTCTAACTACCCATCTCGGACACTGGCATAAGTACTTCAGCAGAGTATGTACACGGTAACTGCCTTAACCCGAATTTTGACGAATAACTGTCTCATTTCTCACTAAACATATCAAATATCGCTTGTTAACTTGTCAGCACCTAACATTAATTTTATTACGCTAGCGAAAATCCAGCTGTCTTCATATAGGCTAGCATACGCCATGGTGATTACCTACCACCATACGTTGCTTTGTTGCTATTTAAATACTTCAACATAATAATAATCCTTAAAAGACTTTGTTTAAGAACCGCTATTCTCTTTATGCACTTAGAACCAATTGTTCCATTTTTATTCGTCGAGCAGCCTCTAAGTGAATAATATGTATGGCGTTCATTTATCGGAAAATAGATTACGGAATCCAATTAACGATGTCTGCAACATTTCTTTTTAGTACTTACTTTACATACATTCATAGTATCTGCTCCAAAGTCTGTTGAGGGATAATACAAATTTTCTGGGAGAAATTCTGTAATTTGTAAACTGAGTTTCTTGCCGGTCCTTCTCAGAAGGCTAGTTTCCGAACCGATGGTCAATTCCTCGACATTCATAAGTGCGTTACCAGGGCCGTAACGCAGTAAATCATTTTCATTTTCAATTCTATTTCCAGCATTTTAAAATATAAATCAGATTTTATTACACGTATACCATTTATAAATTCAGGTTCTTCATTATTTGATTTAGTTTCATGCTTCATGTCGCGGAACCATAATATTTTAAATAAATAAAAGTAGCCTATGTTACTCCTTGAAACATCAGCTACCTGCCAGTGAAAGTCCCGCTAAAATTGGTCCAACCGTTTCCGAGATTACCCGGAACAAACAGACAGACAGACAGAGAAAAAAATTAAAACTTGGTTTTTCAGTTTCAGTAGCGTGTATACTATCACATGCATTTAGTGAAATGCTGTTATTTTGGAATGAAAAACAGACACTTCAATTTTATTTATCTGTATATGTAGATAAAAAAATTAAGACCTTAGGGCAACTTATTCGTTGAACATCTTTCGTTTCATTTACACGTATCTTCAATCGTTCTCTTCATATATGTATCTCGGTCTGTTTGTACAACGTGGCACGATGCTCTCACTGTCACTTCCCAATTGTAAGAAGCAATATTTAGACGCTACATAAAATTACGTTAAATCGTAAAATGAAAATAAAATTCGTGGTCATCGCCGTGTCGGACGTGTATCCGGTGACGTAATTCAAGACTATCGTAAAAATAATAATATCGTAGTAAGTAAAATATCCTGACGTTGATAGCGCAGCCACATTAATTACGAGGCTTTATTTATTAAAGCTGTGTGTCAAAAAAAAATAATTCAATAAATCAAAAATGTAATTAAACATTGTTTTTTTGTATGTTTTATTGTATAGTGATGTAGTGTTATATTTGAACAAGATAAGCCACTAGATCTCATCTAATGCCAACTTCCAAATCTGTTATTTTGTAGGACACCAACAGATACTATTATTTTCCCCATCCAACTATTTTATTCGTAAAACTAGCTGTGCCCCAGTTTCACCCGCGTAGACTTAATTTCATTGTTTGCCCGCGGAACTCTAATATTTATTTTTTAAGCTACTCCTAGTTATATTAACTACCTGTCAGTGAAAGTCCCGTTAAAATCGGCCCAACCGTTTCGGAGATTAGCCGGAACAAACAGACAGTATTTTTTTTTTATCTTTATAGATGAAGCATATTTCAATTTTCGATTTTTGACCGAACTGTATTAATAAATTATTCAATTCTATTGCTATGAGAAAGACAATAAAGTAAGGAGGAATGTTCAAAGCGTATAATAACCTATTAATATAATATTATGCGCTTGCAACCTATTTTCCGAAGCAATACCAATTTAACGTTAAATTTATAGGCGTTTAATTAATAATTAAACCAATTTATTATTGACGTGTAATTTTAGAGCTGTTCTCATTATAACTATGGTAATGCTGGTCTCCCATAATCCCAAACGGTCTTATAATAGATGAGCCGGGATTAGAGTTATTGCTTCTGGAAAGCTATGTAGTTTGTTTATGTGCCTACGTCAAAATGAGTTTATTAATAAAGAAGCTAAATTCTTTATTTTATTTCGTGTCGCAAATCTCAAAGCACGGCCAATAAACCGTCGTGGGTCTTGGCGACATATTGTCGGCTACTAACGCTCCTTTTCGTACTGTGATTTGCTTAGTTATTGCATGCATAGAAATAAAAAGTATTGCACTGGTTATTATAAGAACAAGCCTACACGTCTTTGTGCCTTTACATAAGATCTAGTGGGTAATTTCAACCTAAACTGTGCTAAGCCATGTAAATATGCCCACGTAAAGCAATCAGTTTTATGTCAGTCAGTGGTGATAAATTGAAAAGCGAATAGGTAATTAACATGTTTTCGAGAAATGAAAATCTCATGTCATTAGTTAAATATCTTCTTTGTAAAAACTATATTCTAAGAGAATATTAGTCATGTCATAATATCATTAAAATTATATTAAAAGTGACATGTCCTTATGATTTATATCATAAGCATTAGAATAAGCTGTTCACAGGCATAAGCTGTACATTTACTATAAGTATATTTGTTGATGACGATTTTGTACAATGAGATCGTCGACTTGTCCTGTTCAAATAGTTTGATATAATCATAACATAGTTCGTAAACGTCACCTTTCCATGTGACTGTTTTTCTTTTACATTTTTGAAAGTTTGCACACGCTCCCCTTACCTAAGTGCATGCCTTCCATAGATTTTTTCGACTTCACACCTAATCTTTACAGTTCAATAACTCTTATTAACTACAGACTTAGCGCTCCAGCCTGTACTATAACTGCTTGTATGAATGTGCCTGTGTATTTATTTATAACTTTATTTTACGACATCTATTTCAACAAAAGTCAATATGCTCTCCGCGAGTGTAATGAGGCATTTAATGCCAACGCTAATAAATAGCAGGCAGAACATTTTATCATCAATCATGAGAGAGCACTCTCTAATTTATATTTTATTCTATTATCGTAGTAGACTAATGTGTCTGAAGAACTGAACGACTTAATTGATTGAAGATTGCAGTATGGAGTTTAGTTTCGCTGGGTTTGTTGTTCTGAGTACAAATAGACTTGTATTTAATTTTAAATGGACAGTTTAACATTTTCCCGGACACAGATTTTAAACGACCACGTAAGGATTCTCTATGTTAATAATTCAGAAACACTTAGATAATATTTCAGACAAAATACTTTGAAAATTTAAAGCCTAATATCAGATAATAACTAGGTAATCGCAGATTAAAGTTGACTATGGTCAGGATTTACGACGTCGTAACCAACCGCAATAAATTTCGGTATAAATATAAATAATATTAGAGCTCTTATAATAATAGAACACGTTCTAATTTTAGAATTACATAGTTTTATAACGTTTGTTTGAAGCCCGGCCTCTAGACTTCACTGCGACCATGAATATTACCATGTTGAAAAACAGCTAAGAAAATATGATCCTCATGTTTTCTTTAAATATAATTTTTTTTAATGTAGTTTAGACTAAAATGTACCTTAAAGCATGCTTCTAGTGACGAAGATAATTGTTAATCGTTTGCAAATTAGTGTATTGACACCCTCTCTACCTCTTTAAAAATAATCATGTTTTAATGCAATACATGTTCATAAGTTCATTATACGACAAAATATACTTACAATACATTATTATAACCATCAACATAAAACGAAACTGCTGGTTGCTCCGGAACAGCGATAAGCCGCCGTAGCGTTATAGGAAAGTAAGCCCGGCAAACGACCTAATAGAAAATAGCTGTAAAGTGAATACTCCACGTCTATTCAATACTCGACTTTAACGGGTTATAATAAGAGCTGGCGATAATCAATTTCAATAGAGGTCATAGGATTGTTAATTGTTAAATACCTGGATGACCGAGTTACGCTCGGTTTCGGTTTTAACGAAACCTAGCTTGATCGAGTTATCCCCCCCGAAACCCTCTGCATATTATAATTTCATGAAAATCGTTGCAGCTGCTTCTGAGCCTCAGACTTGTAATGTATAAGCACACTAGCTGTACCCGACAAACGTTGTAGAGCCATTTTTTTTTTAGTGTATCACCTTTTTGTTAAGGGGTATGAACAATGTATGTAGGCCTAGAACTACCCGATATGCACAAACAATTTGATACAAATCGTTCCAGCCGTTGTGTCACACATGTAGTCACGAGTAAATGAATATGAAACTGAAACCACATACGTATTTAAGTGCACACAATATTTGAGTACTACAAATAACATTGTTCTAGGGAACTGGTAAAACTCTGTATTTTATTCATTCTGTCAACAAATAACTTTGCTATCGGCATGAAGCACATAAGCATTGTGTATAATTAGATATAACTTGTATGATTGGTGCTAAACTGCATCATTTTCTAGACAATTGCGCTGCTTTGCCTACGTGGCAGTAAGATTTCACATACAAATTTCAACCCCTATTTAACTCCTTTAGGGAATTTTTGAAAAGGAGCCCTTCAGAAAACTCTTTCTTATTGTGTACCTACACCACACTAATAATGTCCCTTAACATTTTATGTCTCTAGAACCAGCGGTTTGGGTTGTGTGTTGATATATGTGACTTAGTCAGGCCGTGGTAAGGACTTTGAATTATTTATTATAGATAAATAATGCTATATTTTTCTACTACACTCTATATTCAATTCTATATATATTATTTTTCTTTATGCCTTCATCACTTACCTTCGGGCACTAAATATAGCCTGCATTATTTAAGATTTCTAAAACTATTTAGATTACTCCCAAGAAACAAACATAACATTTCCTTGGATCATTTGCATAGGCAGGCCATCTTAAATATACTAAGTCATATTTTTTTAAATATGACTAAATCTCCAAGAAAAACTAGATAATTTAACTGGTGTAGATAGAAAAATAGTCGGCTGCGGAAACTTACGTTTCCGCGTGAGGTAAATAATGTGTTTTGAAACCTTTATAGTGTCTAATGGATATATTGAATTATCTGTGAAGTGATTTATATTGAGCTCCATGTGATGACTTATGATTTAGCGAAAGTTTTAGTATAGCGAAAAGAATAATTGCAATAATGAAACTGATTTCTCGTTCTTCCTTCCCAATCGATTTGACTCCGTAACAAGACTACGTACGGTAACAAAAAATAATATCTAGCCATATTATGAAATAACAGTATGACCGTCCTGAGAGCATGCCCTGAATTCTAACTAGTAGTTCTAATCGTAAGTAGCATGTCTAAAATAAAGTGTAGTACCTACATCTGTCACTGACAGTCAGTCGTATTATCATCGCAATAAGATTTAATGCTATGGCCCCGCTCCCCTTAAGGCTGCCTGACCACTAAAGTGGAGTGAGTTGGCGGAGCGGTGAAGGTTAAAGAAATGTCCGCCCGATAATATGTACCCCAAGAATAGGCTTTTAAGACGATATCGTCTGTGGATTTTCCTCATTTTGTATGGGACCGTAGAAAACGTCCCATGTGGCGAGTGTAGGAAGGTTTATGTCAAAACCCATATTTGGGGCACTTAGCGGCTATTGGTGGATTTTTGCTCACTGCTCCGCTGCTATCACTCCGGTCCAGAGGACAGGCAGCTTTATACTGAGATAAATAAATTTGCTCAATTACTGTTGTAGTACTCGAAGGTATATCGTATGAATATTTGACAAAAAATCCTATCTGCTTGTAATTTCGTGCCAAATTGCTTTTGCTTAACTTAATGAGATCGGAGTGAATGTAAATGTGACTTGGATGTAAATTAAATTGAGAGGAAAATAATTTTATAGAAATTCCCTTTGGGATACGATGACTGAAAGCCGCTTGCAATCATAATTTCGTTTACGATTTTAGGAGAGGATGCTTTTGGCACACATTGTACTCAGTGAAAGGTTATCAAAGAATAATATTATCGAATATCTACACAGCCGCATAGGAAGGGTGAACAATGTGTTGTACATGAATACAATATAGAATACGACCTATTTTCTATAATATCCCTACGTCTTATTTCTAGTTATTTTCAAAATATTGCTTATTCGTCTAGGTAATTGCAAATCTGTTCTCAAATTCTCAAAATGTAATTTGCATTAATTTTATTAAGGCCAAATGTCTCTTCAAAAAATCAAATGTTTAAACAATATGGGGCCCTACCATGACCTCTTATTTCCATCGTAGTTCAACTCTCATTAGGAGACAGATGTATTTGACGTGTATAAGTCTGTCACTGACACACAATGGAAAAATTATGGCAATAAGAGCATATGGTAAGGCCTCTGTATTTAGTACTGTTACACACTAGCCGGAGACTGAAACATTTCAAATGCTATCAGTTATTTAATACCCAGTTTTGTTTCAGAATGCACCAATTATCTATCGCAGCCCACTTTGGAAAATGGAAAATCCACAGATCCAGCTTACGATGTTAATATTGCCAGTAAGTAGTTTACTTACACTCCTTCTCTTAAATTACAACTGTATTCTTTTGTTTCTCTTGCCTCTTGAATGTCCTAACTTTTATTTAACTTAATTACAGAAACTTAACAACAGAAACTTTTTTTTATCGGCATATTCCAAGCTTTAGATAAAGCTTTAAAATAGCAACTGGACATACATATTATGATTATGATGTGTTTTATTTATTATAGATTAATCCATAACGAATACGCAAAATGGATCGAATCCTAATCCCCAAGAAAAAAATCTAATCTTATAAGTATTACATCTGTAGTAGTGTAGCATCTGGAGTCTGCCACTGAAATAAAGATACTACTTAAAATCTTAGATTGTTTTAGTTTTCCAATAAATGCGACATAATACTATGTTTTTTTATTGAGAAGCGCAAAATTTTAGACCAGATAAACTCCCTAGTAACACGATTTTTTCCCTTTAATCTAAATAGATTACGTGCGGACAATGATCTCCTTCGGCATCATCTGTCTGTTCGTGATGGCGATGGGCTGCGGGTTCTCTATATACACCTTCCGCAACCCGCGATACATGTTCAAACGACTTGCTGCGGGCATACACTTTATAAGCAGTGAGTTTTTTTTATTTATTAACAATGGAAGCTAGAGTCACCTACTACGGAAGTTCCAATCTCAAAGATCTGGGGTCCTACTATCATCGCTATAGTCGCGTCTTACATGCTTATCGCAAAATGAAACGTCAAAGCTAAGAAGTTCTTAGTGCTTAAACCGATAATGGTAGACCCCCTGTACCACCTTTCTAGCCTTAATTGCAGTGTCGCCACTTCAAGGGCTTTACGATGATGAAAAACATATTCATATTCATTTATTTATTGCATAACTTAATGCACTTCGGTGGAAAGTGTTATAATACCTCTGCATATCCTTCGGGGACCCTCCTGGGAAGTGGGCTTACGCTTCAATGAATAACATAATAATTTATACAAAAATATATTTATTTGTTTCACTAACATTTCTGCTAGATTCCATCCTCGGGCACTATTACGTGCAAAGCATGGTTATCACAATCTCCATACTATTGATGAAACAACATAGACATTTAGAATGAACTACTGTGTCTCATACGTACTTAAAATTCCTTCACAATGAAAGTAAAAATCTAAATCGAGCTCTAAGCCCCGGTGCACTTGAATATGATTGAAAATCAAATATTTATAATCGCGTGATGTAACACAATGTGTATAATAAACACTTCAAATCATGTCTGGTTGTTTCAAATGAACTGTGTAATATCGTTTGTGTGAAATGTTTATTATATAAATGAAATACAAACGGAATATTGGAAATGTTGTGACATCACAAACATGTTGGTTCAGTGCTTGTCATTCATAACATATTGTACATACTGTATTATAGAATAATTTTAATCAAGGCTTACGCCAGCTGTATTTTACTTGGCAAGTCCGTTGTTTTGGAATCCATTCCTACATCTATTGAAATTTGAAAGTTTTAAACTCCACTATGTAGTTAGTAGAATGTTGTAATTTATTTTATTGACACTTAATAATGTTTCCAGCTGCCTGCACGTTTGTTGTGGTGCAAGTAATGATGTCTTCCGTGGACCACATGCAGAAAAGTGTGAAGTTTATTTATCCAGAAGGTGCCAGCCATTAGTAAGAAACATTTAACTTTCTACTCCGTATTATTAGAGCATATTATTTTAGAAGCCAAGTCTTAAACAAAATTGTTATTCCCAAGCAAACCTGTATGTTTGAGAAGATACTCAACATTATTATGCATGCATAATACTTGATAGACGCTAGACAGACCACCACACATCTGTCATATTGTCACCACACTTTGTCTTCACCTTCTTAGGATCCCTGTAGGACGGCGGGAGAATAAATATTTTATGTGTCCTAAATTGGTTAGGAGAAATATGAACTCAAAACCTCCTGCAAAACCTGTTCTACCAACCCATGACCTCACCTCATTGAGTCAATATTTTTCCTGCCCTTTCATTAATAAAAATAATATTTTGTTACTCCTACAGCTACCACATTAGCTTCTTCCTGGCGTGCCTTGTGGTGCTCGTGAATCTCTTCGCCGCAGCATCCTTCCTTTGGTACTCACGCAAGAGGAAAGGCGACAAAGCGGCTACCGACGAGCTCGCCATGGCTGACGAACCAACAATCATCGGCCGATGACGTCACAGGCTTCCCACCTCCAAGCAACTCAAGTTGCTGCCAACTTTCCTCAAGTCTTTACTGAACAGTGCTCAAATGACCAAAAATTTTACCAACATTCAAGTCTTCCATATATCTTACGAAACACGAAAAAAGGGTCAAACCAAAGGTCAAACGCTGCTCTCAAAAGTCCTGACTGACTCTCTTACCTTGAATTTTATTACACCCTGAATGTAAATTGTAACTTTTATATAATTACGCCTTGTTAATCTTATAAGACGGAAAATATCTTTATTGCGACACTTTTTATTACCAGCTTGCAATGTTTTTATGTGAAATTCGTATTTAAAGTTTATGTATTCGCCACGGACTTATAGGATTAACGAAGTTCGTTAACGAACGGCAGTGTTATAAAATAGTGGTTTTTTCATTATAAATCTGCGTGATTTTTGCGTATCTTGCGCGTGAATGTTTGTATGTAAACTATTTGCTATGCTGCCATGTTGATTATAATGTAAGGTGCCGACCTCCACAAAAGTTCTTTACCAATGTTGACTACAAATTGTATGCCTAGTTCATAATAAAATCGTTTCAACTTAATAGGGTTTATTCAATCTTCTTGTTAAACATTTTTATAATTTCTTGAATGTATAAACAAAATTATACCATTTTATCCTATGAAATCCAAATGATATTAAAATCTTAAGGTGGTAAGGGACTTCCATGGCCGACTTTACAACTCGATTCTAGTCATACTTATACTTCGAGCATAGTATTTGTAGATACATTTCCGTAATTCGATAATTGTTAAGTCTTATTGAAGTTTGATTGTAAGGTTTAATAAGGCGGGACCAAAACATGGACAAGTTAACAAATATAAACTTTAACACGACGGACTAAGCTTCAAACTTATTAAAAGAATTAGTGTGAACTTACGTTGTTTTTGTATAATTACGGAATGTATCCCATCGAGTAGTAGGTATTGTTATTCCATTATACTTGCATTATTGTGTGTATTGATGTCATGTACGTTTTCCTATTTATAATTCTTTATTTAATGAATAAATTCTTTAAACTTTACGCTTTTAAATTTCCTCATTTCCATTGTCTTTACAAAGGGCCGACAAACTCGTAACAATAATAAAATCGTGATCTCATTACTTCGAAATAATTACAGTACTAATGGCTCTTATTTATGTTCGTTTCCATTTAAGTTTTCAAACGCTTTGATGTTTGCAATCTGTTCATGTTTTGAATGAGAATGATTTAAATATAAAACCGTAGGTAGGTGATAAATTATGACTACGTTTCATGCGAGGCCCTGGTAAAGGAGTGAAAATCTCCGGAACTAATGTTTTGTGGGCTTACAACAGAAAAAATGTCGAATAAACTTTTCGACGGTAGCTATTTTGAGTTGAGCATTGTCGAAAGTCTGGCATCGGCCCAGCGCGCTGCTGTGACACTGCCAACGTCAACAGAGGTTAGTGTCCTAAAAAAAAACTGTTGAAGGAAAAGACCAGTCATACTAATTAACCAGCATAACTAGCGTAGTATACCACCCAGAACCGCATTACTCGGAGCTGAAACAATGACTAATGTAACAGCTATCCTACATTTTATTCTGGTCTAGACAAGCAATTCTATAGCAATATTAAACTTCTACAAAAGGGCTTTAGTTTTCCGAACTAACTACTACAACACCATTTAATTCACTCTTTATTGGACGCATAAACTTGACAATCCTTTGAAGTTTGCAAAGCTGAAATATAAATGAGCTTTTAAAAATATAAAGTCAAGAATTTTTTGGATTTTATATTTAGCGCGTTAAGGAATTTTTATTCTTTACTTTGTTGTTGGCTTAAAAAAAAAAAAGCAACCTTTTTGCACCAAACATATAGCCATTAGTTCACATACACACGACACATCAATACTTGTTAGTGTTACCATGGAAACCCTCGAGCGCTGTTTGCATGTCGCTCAGTGCTGATAATAGTTATAAAATAATTTCAGTTGTAACCCTAAACAGATCAATAGCCCGGGTAATTCAAGCTGATCACGCGATATGGCCGATACTAAGGTATGCCTTGCTTCGTCCCTTCAATCTAATTAATTTTACGTGACATGCAAGCCAGTTGTTACGTCAAAGTTTGCTTTCGTACAATACAAGCCATTCCATTCCTGAGCGTCACTATTAGCATTTGAATGTTGTGGGGGTGGTCTGGGTATTATGCTACACAATATTTTTATTGCATTAGCTGCATGATCGTATAGCATTCAGAATGGTGTCAGTTAAGGGCTATTTCGTTTTGATGTGTACTTTAATTTCATTACAATTTTAATTTAAACCATGTCTTATGTGTATAGATTCCAAAATACGCTAATGTATCCTATATCATGGCAGTATAAAGTTTATGTACATGCCGAAGATCGCCTGTTTGTAAGCGGCGACTACAGCCTAACCTTTAAATAGCACTAACACCAAGGGTGTCGCTCCTGAACTGCCTACAAGAAAATCCATATAATATTTGTGTAGTTATAAATACATATTAGATACTAGATACTTAAATGCCTTAATGGATTTCAAAGCTTTATTAATAGAATAACTTAGGACTATAGAATGCAGTACAATAAACTAAGTAATCACGTAGCTCAAAACCATTTCCATAATAACACTTCTAAAAATAAACAAAGATATACACGGCGTTATAACTCGTTCTATATAAAATTGGACTCGCCGTTTTGTCGTTGATGAGATTATAAAACCTTGCTCTCTAGAGATGCCTCCACCAGGTTTGTATTGCGGTGTAATGGCACGCCGCGAGGGCTTCGTTGTAGCTGTAACTGTTATTTGAAATGTAATGTGCTGTCTTTATTACTTACGACTATGTGCCTTTTATATTTCAAATAGCTGCGACCCGCGGTTTCAACCACGTAGATTATTTTTACTTTATGCATAAACCTTTTGATTGACGGTTCCGCGATTGATCATAAACCCGCCAGATGGAGAGTGAGGTGGTTGAGGACGGCGCTTGCCCGTTCATAGGCACTTGCTTTTTCGAAAATAAAAAGAGCCTGTTTTATTTCTAAGCTTTATGAAAATTTAAATTCCAGTCCAGCCGTTTTGGCCACACGACCATTTTGAAAAGAGTTAGTCTTGTGTTCTACTAGAAATATTTTTATTTCTTTAAGCAATGTTTGACTGAACCGGATCCGAGCCAAGTGTCGGCCTTAGCACGGTCAACTTATATAACAATATATTCTGTATGGGCACATCCACGTTATACTAAGCGGCAATCGAGTGACAGCTGAACAACGACAAAATTACAGCTACACGGCTGGAGCTCGGTCGTAGTCGCCCAACATCCCTTACGTGTGCTCTTGTGCTATAAATATTACCGCTTGCCAAATGTTATGATGATAACCCTATAGGTTTTGATTCCCTTGCGAGTGTCAAAGTGTGCAACACAAAATTATCTTTTTACTCTCTTTACTCTAAAACATCAGTTTTCCAACGGCAATGTTAAGATTGTCTCTCAATACAATTTTGTACGTGAGTCCGATTCATACTAGGCCAATTTTTTTTTCTTTTGGCTGTTGTTTTAATATTTATAGCCGCTCCCGGAACGACCTATTTACGACTATTCGAGCATTTTTTAAACAGAAAATAAAATTGTAAAGGACCTTTGACCTCGTTTCAGGATACGAAAAAAGTTAAAAATAAAAAAGTTGCCATTAAGAAGAAAAAATCGAAGACTCATAAAGATGAAGACAGTTCCAGTGGGTCGAGTGGTAAGCGTTTAAAAACTGCAACTATCATTTCATCTAAACCTATCAGCTCATCACTGCAAAACGACTGCGTCTAAGATTTTAACAGTCAGGATAAAGTGATATTAGTGAAAATGTTTTCTATCATATTCATATTTATTGCATAACGTTTCATGAACCATATAAAGCCTCTAGAATGTTATGTAGTTTCTCTCTGAGTAGCAAAGATCTCATTGCAAAAAAGTTAAATTAGGGATCCCTTGAAAACCGCGGGTTTGAAGCCACTGACGTAAGCAAGTAAATAATAAAAATAAAGTTATGTAAGTGGAAGGCAAGTGTACATTGTACAGCTAGAGTAGAGTTACCGCGATGTATCAAATTGTGTTTGATGAGGCACTTTCTGTTGAGAGATTGCCGGTATGTTTTTCATCACGGTAAGTGCAACCCCATCCCAAGAAAAGCCATATCGTCTTTCGCATAAAGTACGAGCATAGTCGAGATGAGCACGGCATTAAGGGATCTCTTGATCGAGCAACAGAGCCACACAGAAGATTGCAGCTAAATAATGCCAACTTTGATGAGTGCTGTGCTTATATGGTTTGTGCACGACCAGAGAAGTGCGGACCACAGAGAAAGACCAGCCAGTTATAATGTGGTCCTCTTTAGCGGTTATATCTACATAATATTATAAAGAGGTGAGATTAGTTTTTTTGTTTGTTTGTTTGTTTGCATTGAATAGGCACCGAAACTACTTGACCAAACCGAACCGATCTTGAAAATTCTTTTAGCAATGGATAGCTACATTATCAGCGAGGAACATAAGCTATATTTTATCCCCGTACTCTCACGGAAACGGAAACTACGCTGGTGAAACCACGTGACGTCCACTCTTCTTTATAATGTAGGACATCCTTAGTGTTCCAAGCGTCAATATGCTTAACATTAAGTGGGCTATGCAAATATAGTGGATTTGGGTTCGACTCCATGAGGCAAAGTGTAATTGTGTTTTTCCAACAATCATGTCTTAGTAGCAGCCCGGAGTCTAGATTAGTGCCCGGTCAATGGCAATAGGCTCGCCCCCTATTATATGGGGCTTAAACATAACTGGCAAAATATAGGTGTTCTACTAAGTACACCTTTGCTTACCTCTTCGTAGAATACAGCCGTTAGCGTATGCATGTTTTGAAAATGTGTGCTTATACAGAGAGCGGTTCAGTGAAAGGCGATGAGTCTGAAGTTGGGCAGATTGGGCAAGGCGTAGGAACTGCTTCAGCAACTGTGAACAGGGAGGAATTCCTACAGGCCCACAGGGATCTCACCTTTGATCGTACACAGCAGCAGTTGAAGAACAACATACTTCATCGACGTTTGGCAGAATATTACAAGTACGTGTCATTATAATGATAATAATATATATTTTTATTTCTGAGGAAAAGTTATACTTTTTTTTGTTCTTAGTATTTGACAAGTGACAGAAACTGCGTACGTACGTAATATTTTTCGTTCGCTGTGTGAGGTCGTGACGTATCTTTACATTTAATATCATTGCGTATACTATGATACTTATGCAATTTCGAATCTTTTCCGCAGACAACTTATATTGCGAACATTGTGTATCAAGACATAATTTTTATTAAAAAAGAAATACAGTTCCAACTGAATGCCTTTCATTTAAGCAAGAGAATAATGATATTCTGCTGTTAATTTGTTATACCTGATGCAATATTTTTGCTAAATGTATCTTACACATGCATCATTAAGAATTATCGTTTTCAATTTGACATAAAATGTAAAAACAAGTAAATTTTCTTAGAATAAATGTAACATTTCTACATTAATTAATCCTTGACAAATGCCACAAAAATTATATAATTAATCAGTGGGACTAGACAAAACTTTTCAACTGAGTATAATTTTATTTATCTTCACACATTTAAAACAGTCTTTTTGATATTGAATACTATGAGCTTTAGCTTAGTCACGACTAACAAGTCGGTGTATTATTTGGCAAACGTCGGTTCTGTTCCTACTATGAATAATCTATATCTATACATCTTGTATACATACAGATAAATAAAATTGAAGAGTCTGTTTGTAAATCCAAAAAAACAGTTTTTCACTAAATACATCTGAAAGTATACACGCTACTGACACAAAAAACCAAGTTATAAAAAATTTCTCTGTCTGTCTGTCTGTCTGTTTGTTCCGGGTAATCTCCGAAACTTTCACTGGCAGGTAGCTGATGTTTGAAGGAGTAACTTAGGCTACTTTTATTTCTTAAAAATATTAGGGTTCCGCTACAATAAGGATGAAACTAAATCTACGCGGGTGAAACCGCGGAGCACAGCTAGTACAAAATAATTCAGAAATGATGGCATGTACTGCAAAAAAATATATAGATATAATATTAAGTATAGTGACATATGACCACGGTTATCCTCTGAACATCTGAGTGTGAAATTTACAGTAGTCGCGCTTTAATTTAGCTTTTTTTTTAACTGTACGTAAGTTACTAATATTCAAATGAATTTTGGCACATAAATGTAACGATTGTTGCTATGGATTTATTCTTAATAATTGTAGAAAAAGAAAGCTTGAACATGTACTTAAACCCTTGGAAAGAGCCGTTGACTTAGAAGAGAAGTATCAACAGAAACTTTTATCCTATGAGGAATTGAAAGAGAAATCAGAATTAGAAGCAGCTGAGGTAAGAAACATTCATTTAGACATTCTTTTATCATGCCAACCCACTCAAAAAGTAGTTCACAGGTACTGTATAAACTAGAAAATTGATAAAAGAACTATGCTACTATATACTACTATACACTAAACATAAGATGGACTATACGTTTGATTATACCTTTATACCAGAAGCAAATAAGGCAAAGAAATCACCTCAAATTATTATATTTTTTGTCCAGACGTCGTAGCCCAGACGTTGTCACCGGACGAGACTACACAAAATGAGAAACAGATTTTTTTTGGCATAGCATAGATGTTTATGTACTAATAGTATGTTGTTGCGATCTCATCATTATTTGAAAACGAAAAGGTCCAAAAGTTTCCTGACTAAGATAGGAGACAGCAGAGTGTATGATGCATAGTCGCTACAAATAAATTAGCAATAAAATGCAGAAGTTATGCAATGCATACGACTCTCGATAGATGCAAATAAAAAAACCAAGACGTGTTTCTTAAAATAACATTTTACTTTTAGTTCATATGAAATAAATAAAATACATAGAACACACAACGACAGTAAAATTGAGTTCGCTTCAGTCGGCACTCGATACTTCCTGTTATTTCATACATTTTTCAAATATTTTTTCTGTAATTTTGTCACATTTACGCATACGTTTAATATTAACACAAATTCGAACGTTAAGTGTCTATATTGCTGTTCGCATTTGTTTTTCCATTAATTCATAGTTTTGATTACAATACCAACAATCCTTCTAGTAGTATCATTTTCTATTGCATAGAGAAACTCTTCTTCACCTTCTTCCACATCATCTTAGTCAAGGTCATTGTATGACATTGTCAAAAAGCCATGCATCAGACACGTCGTTTGAAAACTAAAACTTCTATATAGACTAATAGTAATTTAATAATAGATAAAGGAGAAGCTACAGACAGTGGAGTTACACTACAGCGATAGATCAGAATACACGGACAAGAAACTCGACGCGTTACAGAGCCACGAACGTTCCACAGGCACCGGGCTTATTTACTCCAAGAAAGGGAAGCCTATTGCTGATAAGGTACTTAACTAATTGTAATGAAATATATTTTTGACATACATACTTACGCTCATGCAGGATGCATGCATTTCCCAAAGGGCCTTCTGGAAGCAGGTATTAACTTGCAATAAACCCACAATTTGCCAGTTATGTTAAAATCCCATGTTGGTAATAGGCGGCGAGTCTATTGCCATTAACCACGTACTTATCGAAACTCCAGGCTGCTTACTGGGAAGTTTCGAATGGGAAAACACCGTAACACAATGTCCAACCCGGGGATCGAACCGGACCTCATGTGGAGTATGTTCGTTCATCGATCATTTTGGTCACTCGCTCAAAATTATCATTTTTTTATATATTTTGTTCATAATATGCTTATAATTACTTGTTTTAAACTTCTTCTCTCATTCTTATCTTTCTCTCTGCATCTCTAGACTGTAGAACGATTTCTCTTACTGCAAAGGCGTAAGGCAGAACAAGCATCAGCACTATGTTTGAGATACATCCGAGCCAGAAATGCTGTGGCTGAACTAGAAGCTATAGTGAAACAACTCGAAAGGATCGGACCGGGACTCTATGTGGCACATTATCAACAGCTTCATGTTGATTATCAAAACTTCATGATTAAGATAGAAGGTAACAACAACTAAAAAACTAACTTAAAAAGTCAGTTTTGACTAATTGGAACAGTCTATCCACGCCGGGGTTGAGCGATGGGTTTACTTTGTCAAAATTAATTACAAAGTTTTCAGTTTATTTTTTGAAAAAAAAATATCTTTTTCTAAGCGTAAAAGTGCAAATTAGATCCCGTCGAAAGCATCAAAACATAATTGTTTAAACCATGCTACCTTTGCTTGTATTTTTAAATTATATTACAGAACGCGAAGATGAACTTATAAAAAACCGTACAAAATGCATTGAGCACAACCAAATCCTAGCTCACATTAGAGAAAAGATGCACCACACGGATGAGGTTATCGACTTCACTGAATGTGACCTCGGAGACGTCGAAATTGAATTTCTGAGGGCTCGAGAAGATCTGGGGCATGTTAAGGTAATGCATTATATATAACATTTACCTAGTGCGTTATATGGCTAATGCACTAGGCTTTAGTTGAAAACATTTTTGCTAACTGGTTCAAGAGATTGATCTAATTTTATAGTATTTTGTGGCTGAATTAATATTTGAATGCGTTTTTTATTCTCTACTTGGGCCTAGTACGAGTTTTCTTATAATCGCCGTCACAATTCATCGCGTTAATGTAAACGCTGATTTGTATGGGATCAAAATAGTGGCATTTGTTCATAATCTAACACATTCATGAGCCATCAAATGGCGTCAAACTTACCTTTTTATAACAGATCCGTTTAAGAATCATCAAATCCTGTTTTTTCCAAAGGGTCGCAGAGATGGACTGCGATGGGCCTTAGAAACTGAGCAACTGCGGGCTGGTCTTCTTACAAGGAAAGACTTACTGCATGACTTCCAAGACGCAACTGACGAGGTACTCGTATCTAACAAACTACAATCAACAACCCTTTCTGAAGTTAGCCACAGATGGCTAACTACTAGAGCAGAGAGAGGTGGGAATAGTCTAATAACTAGATGACGACTGAGTAAGAAACACTGCGAAGCTATTTGAACTAACTTCACAGAGGCACGGTAAATAATAGCCGTAATAATACCCATTGATTAGTCGGATATTGACGTAGGACATGGATTTCGTGATATTGTAATTGAAGTTTGTCACGGCAACAGATTTATGAAGAAAATCTTTTAATAACGATATTCATATTGCGTTTTTGCCAAGCTTTGAGTTGAATAAGCCAACAATTACTCAATTCAATTGGAGTGCAAATTCTGAAACGACATTGTTTTAAATTTTTGTATTTCTACCTATCTACCTCGCGTGCATCTCGCAAACAACTAAATTGGATGAAATATCTTTGATGGATGATAAGCATGGGATTTTTGTTATAGCTGAATGAATGCTTGTTACAAAAGCAAAAGCAGCATATCGTTATTGTTGTGTGTCTCAAGTGAGTTTTCTTTCTCATTTTAGGTAGTAAAACTGAGAGAAAAGAAGAAAATCTTAGAAGACCAAATACGCAAGACCACGGTAGAATTAAGGGAAGCTCGTAAGCGCATGCAGATGCACCGATTACCGCACTCCGGTTCATCAAATCTTGTTTAGCTATTACATGGTACAAATAATCTCTACAAATATAATGATTTTTGCGCCGTTTTCGCAATCCATACTCGCTAGCTCCAACAACAATATTCGTGACAATATTACCGAAGTTATTTTAGTTATTTACGTCACCGCAGGAGGTGCTGTACATACAAATATTTGACGGAGACGCTAGCGAGTATAGATTAGAAAAACGGTAGTTAACTCGTGATTGGGGTCCTGGGGGCCTACTATCATCGTTACAGCAGTGACGTCTTAGTAACTTCTCAGCTTAGACGTTAAATTTTGGTGTCATCTAATTAAACTTAAATGTTCTTATCATTGAAGTTTAATTTGATGATTGTTCTTAATACGCTCTGCTTAAACCGATGATGTTACGCACCCTTGTATGTCAATACCGTGATATCTAATTCACGAGACCTATATAGAGCAAGAGCCTGCGAGAATAAATTCCTTCGTTATTTTAAACTTAAAGCTAGAAATATCTTGATTTATGGCCCCAATGACATGAACAATAATAAAGAATCCCCGACTACGAAGTCTGGATTATTGTGGATCTGGCAGGTAACAGGTTGCGTGAATGTTAAAATTGTACTTTAAAATCGTTCAAGTATAACTTAGTTCAGTTTTCGGATATTTTATTTGCAATCATATAACAAATCAAGGAAGTCTGATCTTTAGCATTACACAGTTCACACAAGTTGTGGTGAAAAAATGTGGTCATAATAACAGTACCTACGTGACACCTTCGATTGTCACTTCTAAAGGAAGTATACGGAGGCTATTATTGTTGGAGCTATTTTTTATGTTTTTATTAAAGCAATTGTTATAATGAGATAATGTGAATCATATTGCTAGATATTTTGTGAAGCCTAGATTTAATTTACTTATTTATATAAAAAGAGTATATGCATGGTCGGAGAAACGGGTTCTTCGTATTTATTATAGTTAGAACACATAGCATATGTCCAACTTAAAATAATTCTTGGGATTCGAAAACTTGACTCGCACCGTCCCATCTCGACACTGCAAGTAGCGCATTTCTTTCGCATACTTCGTTTGTCTCTTAAAAACTTTAAGTTACCTGTTCGTATTTTTTTTTCTAATATGTATGGAGTAAAACAGAAGCTTGAGCAGTTCTTTAATTCATATTGCCTTCACAAACTCATAAATACGAAATAATGTTTCCCCAACCCGTTATTTATATTTGTTATACTTAAAATAATTATAATTTGTTTAATCGTTTACAACAGACATAAATTATTCTGGCAAATGTATTCAAAGGATTTTTCTTGTTGTTACCTTTTTTTTTTTTTTATTGTTGAGAATCCGTTATGGATACACCAACCGCCGCGGGGGCAGCGGAAGGGTTATGTCGGAATCGCACGGACTAAACTCCACGGTGTTCCTCCAGGTCGCTAAGTGGGGGGGTGCTCGTGATATGTTTTCACATGCTTCGCCGTGACCCTCCCGGCGACTGGCCTGTCAGGCCCCTCCTTATGGTACCCGGCTGTACCCGGCTTTTACACTATGGGAGGGCGCGTTGGTACACGAACGCGCCCTTCAACCGCAAGGGCCATGCGTCGGCGCCAAGACCCCCATCCCGGCGCCCTCGGCCCTCTTCTTGTTGTTACCTAACTGGAGACTGTTTAGCTATGAAAGGAGACTGTATTATTGTGTTACCATAGATATTACTCATAGCTGTATTCTCCGAAGGGGTAGGCAATTATATTGCATTAAGTGTCATGTAATAGGTGGTAAGCCTATTGCCATGCGCTAACCATGCACTAAGTAATCTGGATTCCGGGCTACTACTGGGAAATTACAGATGGAAAAACGCTATAACACTTCGCTCGGATCAAACCCAGGGCTCTCGTAACGCATGCGACCACTAGACCAACGACGCAGATTCCTTTTATCGAGAAAATAATAAACCTATAACTGAACAAAAAATTACTTATATAATATAATGTATTATATTTGACTCTATTAGTATTCAACGTGGCAATTGCTATCATAATTTCCCCGGCGGCACCACCTATATGAACTGTCAATTCAATGTTGTATTGAGACACGCACGTCGTATGAAATTGGTCTCCATCGTGATCCAAGCGATCGTATCGACGTAAAATGGAAACTTAATTTCCCACACTTCAAACAAGTAGTACGTTTATCGATTACGGGAAGCGAAATATGTGAGCTTGGATGTATGATTATAATCAAAATGTTGTTTTGATTTGAGCAAATTGTTCACATGAGAGGTTTTATTCAAAGTTGCAACAATTTCTTCGTTAAAAACCACGTTGAACCAATGTTTTGGAGAAACGAATTTTTGCGTGTGTTGTCTTCGCAGATTTACACAATGTTAAAAGAAGTTACAGAGGCTTGGTATAAGTAAACTACAAGTTGTAATGAAGAGTCCATCTACTTGTAATCTTCTTAATTCTTCTTCTAAGCAGTAAGTTAATCTAACTTGTCTAAAATACCTCTTATTTATTCCTTTATTTTCGGTGGTTTTGAGGCTTAATTTTGCAACATTTTCGTTTAATTTTGTCTTGATCTGGCCTTAAAAGCAATTTAGCGTGTATGTTCACGCCGTCCCAGAAGAGGTCTAAAGGAGTAGGCAGCGAATATTGGAGAATTATTAGGTAGGTAAGCATAGATTAAAAATTACATCGCATTGTCTGCAGCAGATATGGACGAAGTTTTATAAATCTTGGTAGAGACAGGAGGAAGCCTCATATAAAACAGATATAATATAATCATAATCAACGCCACTCGACGTAAAGTGACTCGCCTTAGGGAATTGACGTCACGTGCATGATTCTCAAAAAACACGGAGAGAAGCGTTGAATGTGAATCAAATCTCTAATTGCTTATTCAAATTAACCGTTAAAAAAAGTTTTTTTTTTAATTACGATACATTTATTTTAATAAAATTGTCTTTTAAAATGAGTAAAATACGCATACTACATACAAAACTACGCAACATTACAGTTTACACACTTAATAATAGTTGAATATAATTAAATAATATTATAATTAAGGCACTTTTTTTGTACTCGTTTGATTATGAACAGTTTCTTACACTGACTAGTTGCACTGGTACTATCGTGGGTACTAAAATGCAAATGTAGGTGTTAGTAGTAATTATTAATGGGAACACTCGGAAATGTTTTACATTCTCCAGATCTTTTATGCCTAAAAATTACATTTTCGTTGACCATTCTCTAAGAATCTTTCTGATCGCCATAATGTCATGATTCCACTCTGACCGTATTTTATTTATATTTTGTTCTAGATGTATTGTTCGTTGAATAATGTCACTGAATGATGATATAGAAAACATTAAGGAGCACGCACAGAGGCAATTTAACTAAGCAATTTTAATATTTTAGGATGGGTTGCACAAACTCACTTTAGCTATAACAAATTGTTAAAGTAATGGTTCTCAAAAATGCAGTTGTACTACGTTAAAATTGTCATAAGACTTCATTACTTTAACCGATAGCTTTAAGCGACATATTTTTCTGGTAAAATCCATTGTTAGAGTGACAACTTTTCCCAGACAAAAAATGACAAAAAGAAATTATTTGACGACGTATACTTAACGTATCATAGCTATTAACACTGTCAAATTTGCCCTTAGCTCTATTTAACGATTATTATAGTGTAACCCTCTTATCACTCCTTATCCCGTTACACTTGTCACCGATAGGGTCACCCCGAATTGCTCAATTTCATTGCCCGTGTAAGTACACCTTTACAGATTGCGAGTAATTTTATTTAAGTTGACAATTATCCGGACTTTTGGTCGGTCAGTTGAACTGCCTCAGTTTGCGTCAGATCATCTTTGACGAGTGTGCCATGACTCCAACCTTCAGGGTATCCGTACTGGCGGACGTCGTCCCACCACTGCTGTTTGCCGTCAGCCCAGATACAGTACACTACGTTGGTCCCCACCAGTACTGCGAAACACACCCAGAACGCCACACGCCACTGCACCAGGGTTGACTGGAAACAGAAATTATATATTTACATTGTCACCTAAACCTGGTAAATATATTATTATTTGAAAGCTTCTGCCCGTGACTTAGGTAAATAATTTTTTTCGTAGGAATCAAGCACTTCGGTTCAAAATATCATCTAAAGCCGTTCAGTTGTTGGCGTGTGATAGACACAGTGACAATCATTGGTTTCAATTGTGAGAAGAATCAACAAAAAAATTGCATATTAAACATTTTAACAACAAATTCCGTCGATGATATATTTATGAAAAATTTACAATTATTTGTTTTTGAAATGTTCAATTGTTTGTCTCTTACTCCTTGTTGTTTTTATCTTATGGCGTACAATAATACAGAAGAAGGCAGTTATGCTTACATCTGGCGTCAACAACCCAATAAGGAACGGTGTGATGATGCCGGCGAACGTCGATGTAGTGTTTACAAGAGATGTTAACGTGCCCGCGTAGTTCGGGGCTAGATCCAACGCGTTCACCTGAGGATTAAAAAAGTTTTAGGATTGGCTCTTTGGTATTCCAAGCAGCTTTTAACGAAATTCCCATCATAATTGTTGTCATTGAGAGGTATGTGTACAATAATCATTTCTTTTGATTTCAATATCACAATTTGTGGGCCTCAAATAAAATGGGAAATTTTAAATATAGATCTGTAATTTATAGTCATTAGAGAACGGATTACAAAGTAAATAGTGTTATTATTGCAACGGGTAATTTTGCCAGTACTTCAGAGGCGGACTCAAGAAGAAGAAGAAAGGTGATGCTGTGCTAAGCTACATAGTGAAGACACGTGCCACACTGAAAGTGTAACAGCCTTGACACTCATAGTTCGCAGGTAGCCTTTTATCATTAAATGGTCTGTACTTTTATCGCGATGCAGTTTAAATAATATGCGGTTTATGATAGCAGAATATTCCATTAATTGTCGAAGAAGTACAAGTGTTGAATAATACCTTCATTCCACTGTAGAAGCCTCCCATTAGAGCCATGGAGAGGACGAAATAGACCATAGCGGCGTTGCGGTCACAGCCGGCGTACGATGCCAGGATAATACAGATGGCGGGACCAGTTGCAGCTGGAAATTTAATGGAGAATTGATATATACAACATTGTTTGTAGATAAACCTAGCTTTTACCTACGATTTCGTCCACGTTATTAATTTCAAGGGGTTGCTGAAAATTTGTTACATTTTTAAATAACCTTCATTGAAAGTGAAATTTGTCACATGCATAAAAAATTACCCTATGTCCGTTCTAAGGATTAAAACTATCAAAAATACTTTTAGTGTGAGGGTAGCGTATGTATAAATTACGCGAGCGATACCGCGGTAGAGATGTTTTTAGATCAATTGATAAATAAATGAAAAAAATCTTTATGTAAGCTTTATATAAAAATAAAATATATACAACTTTATATAATATATTCCATCTATACATCTATATTATATCTATACAGATAAATAAAATTGAAGTGTCTGTTTGTAATACCAAAATAACAGCTTTTCACTAAATGCATATGAAAGTATACACGCTACTGACACTAAAAAACCAAGTTTTAAAATTTTTCTCTGTCTGTCTGTCTGTCTGTTTGTTCCGGATAATCTCCGAAACGGCTGGACCGATTTTTACGGGACTTTCACTGCCGGGTAGCTGATGTTTCAAGGAGTAACTTAGGCTACTTTTTTTTTTTTAATATTAGGGTTCCGTGACAACAATGATGAAACTAAATCTACGTGAGTGAAACCGCTAGTTTATAATAAATGAAAATAACTTTATATAAACGTTATATTAAAAAATATATAAAACTTTATATATTTAAGATTGCGGAAAATAAACCAAGTCAGTGAGTCATAATTTACTGCAGACTTGAAATTGTGTACCGTATAGTCAACTGGAACGGCAAACAAATTGTTCAGATGGTAATCAAAAAACAAAGGCTTTTGTAACACTTGTGGATGAAAGCAATGTTACTGCGATTCTTTTATGAAGAAAACAAATAACATTTTGAACCTTACAGCTAACCAAAGTATAAGTATATTTACATTTAATATTGCGGTGTTTGTAAGGGTGAGAGCCACTCAACCCTTAATAATAATGATTTATGTTTCACCTAGATTGCCTTCACTGCCATTCGACATAACAGTTCCTTGTTTCAGGACCAATCATTAGTTAAAATTATAATAAAGGTATCATAATTTTTGAAGTATTATTACGTTTTTCTACATTTGACTTTGACTGAACGAAAAACATATTGCAGACAACTAGCTTTTCGCGACTTTACCGCGTAGGTAATGTGATTATTAACAAAATTCCATAATTTTTATACCTACCAAACTTCAGAAAATCGTTGAAGCCTATTTTCTACGTGAAAAGGAAGCAGACAAACAGATATACTTTCCTAATATTAAAATGGTTATGTATGGGCAAATCTACTTTCGTGCGTATCATAATTTGAGTTTTAAGGGCTCACTTTGCCGATATCGCGAAAAGTGTCACAATGTCAAATGACGACGTTCGGACGTGTCAAAACCTATACTTGGGGCTCAGGGGCCTTACCATGAGCTCTTATTGCCATGATAGTTTCACTCATTTATGAGACAAATGTATGTGACGAGTATAAATCTGTCACTATCGCACAACTGAATTATCATTGCAATAAGAGCTCATGGTTGGGCCCCTGAACCGAATAAATAATATCAATACTTTTTTGATGTTGAGTAGGTACAGCTTTCCATGCTCAGAAATTCAAAATTCATTCATTCATTTAAAAGATCAAGCAGAAGAGAATTTTAAAACATTCCGATTGATTTGGCTCAGATACTGTTTTCTTTGTCTGAAAGGTTTTGGTCCAACTGGTTTGTTTACGTGAACTCCGCTGGTCAATGTACACGTTACTGGAAATCAATCGCACGTATGCCCTATGTGCTTTGAGCATGAACTTGGTGAGCAAACTAAATGGACGAAGCCCGTACACTTAAGAACTCCCTATGAATTTAAACCACAGAGTATCCTATTGTAAAACCAGTGGGTAACTATTAACGATATTTATTGCCTTGTCTCTGTGATATTGACATTATTGACGTCACAAAAAAACACTATTGAATTATAAATTGTGATTATCTAAGAAGTAAAACAAAATGTAACAAAATTCTCCCATTGTTGTGTAATATATAATACTAGCTGTGCCCCGCGGTTTCACCCGCGTAGATTTAGTTTCATCCTTAATGTCGCGGAACCCTAATATTTAAAAAAAATATTTTAAAGTAGCCTAAGTTACTCCTTGAATCATCAGCTACCTGCCAGTGAAAGTCCCATTAAAATCCGTCCAGCCGTTTCAGAGATTACCCGGAACAAACAGACAGATAGAGAAAAATTTTAAAACTTGGTTTTTTAGTGTCAATAGCGTGTATTTTCATATGCATTTAGTGAAAATCTGTAATTTTGGAATTACAAACAGACACTTCAATTTTATTTATCTGTAGTATAGATAATAATTATTGGAAAGTACGTACCTAAATATTTATCATTAAAAAAAACTCTTGCATGCGCAACACATCAGAACTCTACACCATTTATACCACTGCATTATTAATGTCATGTCAGTTTACAAATACCCAGTTAATCTTTGGATATCGAACATAAATCATGTCAAAGCGAGTACTCGGGAGCGGACTCATGCTTCCAATGTGGATCAAAATATATCTTAGCCTGCTGTTTAATGTTAGTGTCGATTACAAATTGGTAATTCATTCAACTGCCTATCCATAAACTGATGAGAAACAAAGCTGACTCATGCAAACATTCAGACCGGTCTAAGGTTATCAAGATGATTTTGCTTTATGAATTTTATATTTGGTCGCATATGGAATTTTGTAGAGCGCTTTCAATGCTCAATAGAGAAAGAATATTATATTATGCAAAGCACACATTTACCTTCTAGGACCCATACACTAACTTTACTACTCCTAGTACTCACCAAATGCTTGCAATTACCGTGGTACTATATACCTTTAGTGACTTCAAAGTAAGCCGTCAGCTTTGGGATTGTTAGACTTGTTTACAAAATAAATACGAATTAATTTTACTTCATGACGTATTTTGACAAAGACCTAAGCTGGTTTCAAGGTTTTCCCTTTGCTTTTGTTCGTTAGCTACTATCATCATAAAACAATTATAATTATGTTGAAACCACATAAGTAATTGATGTCACGGGAAATTACTTACACCTACATTATGTAAAGCACATCACCCGAATCAAATAACAACTTACATATTATAACTACCTACAATATACTTATACTGTATAAACTGTATTACTAAACAGATTAAGCAGAATTAATCTCAAACGTTTTATTAAGCCTTCTAGTAACAAGTTATAAAAATTAACTTCGCCAAATAGATGAGATACAATAGTAACGTCATTCATAGAATAACGTCACTCAAATTAAGTCCATCTCAAATTTGATTATTCTCTAATGCATGTATGTGAAAGCCTAGGCGTAGAGGGTATCAACGTCACGTACATAAATACAAATTCGTACTAGGCACATGACACCTATTCTCTGTACACCGCATGGCGTATCACCGAGTTTTGAGTGACGTTATTCCATCAGCCTCTTAAAACCTTTATACAATTTGGTTACCCTGAAATGACTTTTGAGTATTGTCATTGGTAAGAGCATAAAATTTGGGGCCACCTATAATCGTTTAAGCAGCGCGTATTAAGAACTTTTTAGCTTTGACTTTTAATTTTACTGCACCAAATTGAAACATCAAAGCTCAAGTTTAATACGTTCTGCTTAAACCGACGATGATAGATCCTTGTTCATGTTCTTTAAAAAATAAATGTCTACGCACCTATAGTCGTATGAATAATTCTTCCGGTCTTGATAGTGTGCCATCCTTTCTTAATGCAAAGATCGCAAACAAATCCGAATAGAAAGGAAGACAGCCACATGGCAATGTATGGAAGAGCCGTGAGGGTCCCAGTGGTCTGAATGTTGAACTTGAGCACGTCATGAGAGTACTTCGGCAAGTCCGTCACCATAGTGTAGTATCCCCAGTCGTGACCAACCTGGAAATCGACAAAGTTTGATCAGAAATTGTACCTACTTCTTATCTATACATATGCTCACGCCTGTATTCCTCAAAGAGGTAGGCAAAGGTGTTGTAATTTTCAACATCCACATTTCACCGAATATGATTAAGTGCCGACGTGACAGAGGGTGAGTCCATCGCCGTTTCAGACACTATACATACGTCTTTGAATTATTTCTCAGACATATGCAGGTTTCCTCACAAAGTTTTCCTTCACCGTAAAGCACGTTATGTGAAATCACTGTACATAAGTTTTTAGAAAAACTCATAGGTACAGGCCCCACTGGGATTCGAACGACTAATTCGCTAAGCTGCAGGCGACTGCTCTATCCCCGAGGCCACTACGGCTCTTACAGTAGATAAGACAGTAGTGTCTTATCTATCGGATCGTTAACTATAAAGAGTCAACACTCTCTAGAGCCTTCAATTCATGGCGTGTTGGAGACTAACCAAATGACTAAACTTACTAATGTGACCATCGTTTTGTACTACGATGTCTGATTTTCTTGCTAGCATTTGTTTTAAAATTTTGACTTTCTTCTTACAATGTAATCAAAGGACATAAAACAAGTAAGAACTGTAAACTGTGAGACAAATATTTGGATATACGATACGGTCCTTCAAATACTTTCCTTGTATGTGCTGCATCAAATTAGCATAAAATTTTAGTGGGAGATGTTTTTAATTGGTATGACCAAATGAGAATTTGTATTATTTGTCTCTGACTTAAACATGTTGATGTTAGATGTTACATTATCATGTGTAGTGAATTGTATGAAGAACATGCTTCCGACTATTTGAAGTCACCATGATCTACCTAAGTATGAAATCTGTCACAAAAAGTCGCAATATAAAGTAGACTTTCGCCCCTTATTACTCGTCTTAGATAGTCCTTGGTTTAGTAGTTCCATCTCCTTTCTTATAAGGATTTTTAAAGGGATGCATCTAGATTAAGTCTGAATTTGGTCCGGTCTCTTAAGCCATGTTTTGTAATAAGGGGATTAGGGTTTACAGTTCTGTACTTCAAATTTAATTAAACAAATGAAGTATTCGGGTTTAACCAAACATAACCTTAATTAAATTAGACTTTGCGAATTACTAGATTAGATTGTTTACAAAATTCCTTTAATGATACTAAATAACTAAACGCCAGAGCTCGCGTGATTGTTTTTAGACTCGAATGAACACGTTTAAATATCTACGTATTTATGAAATTCCCAGTGTATTCGGCAGGCTTGATATTTATATATTTTGCTTTCTATTTTCTAAGAACTTTGTGTAGCTAATAAGTGCAAGTTGAATAAGTACCTACGTTGTGTAGTGTGACGTATGGAGATATTATGACGGTTACGATGAGTAATGTTCCAATCCACTTTCCGTGACGATAAACACACAATATAGAATCATCCTTATACCATATACTAGTGTTACAATATTCATTGTCATGAAATGTCAGATATATTGAGGTGTTTATTTACATGGAAAATGGTTTTATTATAATATTTTTTTTCATAATTACTTTTTTACAACAGCAAAATGTATAATATTATATGATATAAATCTATACAGATAAATAAAATTGAAGTGTCTGTTTGTAACTTCAAAATTACAGCTTTTCACTAAATGCATATGAAAGTATAAACGCTACTGACATTAAAAAAAACAATTTTTAAATTTTTTCTCTGTCTGTCTGTCTGTTTGTTCCGGGTAATTTCTGAAACGGCTGGACCGATTTTAACGGGACTTTCATTGGCAGGTAGCTGATGTATCAAGGAGTAACATAGACTACTTTTGTTTATTAAATCCACGCGGGTGAAATCGCGGGGCACAGCTAGTAATATATAAAATTATTTAATAAGCTTTATAAAAAAAGTCCTGATAAGTCGGTACTCCAATGTTTAATTACACTCACCAAAAAAATATATTAAACTTTATTTTCCCTTACTCACACTCACAATAGTACCTAATTCGGTAATGTGGCACTTCACAGTGTTAGATGTCAAGCTAACGTATCAGAAACAATATCCTGTCCTTAGTTTCCGTTAATATAGTAGTACATTTTTTTTAAATATGCCCTAACGGACACCATACACAATAGTTAAAATACCTATAATAACAATTGAAAGTATTTACCTCAGTAGTGTACACACAAGGTTAGGAAAACAATGTATACCAATTAGCATATACCCGGTGACGTAATTCGATTTAATCAACATAAAATACGATCTTGGTGGGTACCAGCGACCCACTTGCGGTCGATTCGTAACCGATACGTATGTAAATGCCACCAGCTGCCTGGATACCACACAAAGTGGCGGTTACCACACCGGTCGTAGGTTTAATTGCTATCAATGTGCAGTTTTAAAATAGAGACATTAGTTATAAAATGTGTTTATTCAGATTGGGCAGAGTTCGTCCGACGGCTCTCTCAAAAACGCTAACAGTACTCACGCGAATGAAATCTCTATGACAACAAAGGAACATGCCAACATGAAAAACGAAAGGGTCGCACTACTACCCCTAAGTGCTACCTCTAAGGTAGAAGTAGAGTACACCCGTTTTCAACCTCAGAGGAAGCATTATTTAAGGTATAATCTTTCGGTCCCCAGTTGGCCAGCTTCGAATTTAGAAATTTAGAACTGACTAGTGGACCTACGCGATTTCACCCGCGTCGTTCCCGTTCCCGTGGGAGAACGAAGATAAAATATAGCCTATTTTACTCGCTGATGATGTAGCTAACTATTGCTGAAAGAATTTTCAAGATCGGTCAAATAGTTTCGGAGCCTATTCAATGCAAACAAACAAACAAAAAAACAATCAAATCTTTTCTCTTTATAATATAAGTGTAGATATCGTACTAGCTAACCTTTCTTAAAAATCAGGGGATATTCAGACATATCCATTTTTGGTCAAATATTTGTTATTAGGTTCTTACATGTTTAATCTCCCCAATGAGATTTAAACATTCCAGGGGAAATGTGGGGGTACCATAATAAGCCTCTTTTGGAGTATGAAGGCTTAAACATAACATAATTGGCCTCTAATATTTCTCTTTTATGTAATACACAAATCTTTAATGAAGGAGTTGTTTCTTAAACAGCAAATCAAAGAGTCTAATCTGTCTCACATTAAAATGACTGATTATCCGTCAACGTAGGTGGACATATGAACGCGTTCTTTACGACGCAGCCAAGGTCTTCCATGGAGCATAAAGATAAGGAACCTTACATAAATATAATTATGAAGTTTGTAACCCAGTTTCTGACAGCGTGGGCGCAGGTGAAGAAACTGTTTGCTAATATCACCTGCCTACTATAATTAGTTAAATTTAAATGAAGAACTCAATTTTGATATGACCGATTGCTGCCTATGTGTTAGAACAGACTTGCTATGCATTGAATATTGTGTGCTATGTACAAAATTAATCACTTTGTCCCTAGGTTTCGAATTCACGGGTTTATCATTCACATCACGGCTGCAATCATGCAATTTTTTCTTGTGAGTTTTTTGCAGAAATGTATCAAAAAAGCTTCATATGAATGAAAGTAAATCTTAAAAAAATTTTGTTAAAAATCTACGTATAAAAAGTAAAAAGTGAGTAACAAAAAAGACACCCATAGTATTGAAATCGTATCTGAAACCGCGGAACACAGCTAGTATAAAATTTGTATAAAAGTTGTATACTAATCTCTTCGGACGAGGCGCTCGTATAATTATGATAGAACTTCACTTACAGGTAAGTTCGTTTAATCATTCATTATTGTAATTGATATCAAATCAATAGTAGTATAATTCAATACTACTATTTATGTTGATTATGCTGAGTATGCGCATGATAATTTTCTTGCAACGAAGGCCTATTAAAACTAATTGGAGTGCCTTAATTATAAATAACATTATAATTGATACGTATTCATAAAATATAATAATACGACTGCCTCGTTGGTCTAACCCCGGTTTGAGGAAAATGTTGGTGTAATTTTCTATCCGTAATTACTCAGTAGCAGTCCGGAGTCTAAACTAGTGGCAATGGGCTCGCCTCCAGTTACATGGTACTTAATATAAATAATTTTTTCTTGCCCATATCCCATAATATTTGGAGCCAAAACGACCCTCAATAGAAAACTGCTATTTTTTTATCAGCTGTCATCTCTGTATTCAATTCATCCCCCTCTTTAGCCATATATTGTTTGCATAATCCATCTTTTGTTTCTTATATATTATATTAGTCCACGTTTAATTTAAACAAGTTAACGCACTTCGTTTGATTGAATAATTAACGTTCAAGGTCTCATACAAATTCACGCGTTCATCCATTGTACTTAATTCCTATCAACTCGCAAAGCATTAATGTATGACGCAACATTGCATACAATAAATGCTCGAAGAATTAATGTTATTAAATTAATACAAAGACTTAATGGGAAAAAGGGTTATTATTATAAAGTTCCTGGTAATTTCACCACAACAATGAATGTACAATACTTCATACGCTTAACTTTTATCAGTTACTTTTTCGAACAGCGAAATAATGTAACGAAGAATATACACACATTCTGAAGAAAATTGAGTCATAAAAAAATTGGGACAGCCGTTGTGGTCGAGGGGTTTGAGCTACCTGCTACGCATGCGACGCAAGTGCGAATCCCAGCGGGGCCTGTACCAATGAGTTTTTTTAAAAACTTATGTGCTGGGATTTCACTTCACGTGCTTTACGGTGAAGGAAAACATCGTGAGGAAACCTACATATGTCTGACAATTAATTGAAAAACGTATGTATGTACGTGTGTCTGAGACGGCGATAGACGGCGATATAAAGTGGGTGCTGCTTTTACAACACCTCTGCCTACCCCTTCGGGGATTACAGGCTTGAGCATATGTATGTACATATGAAAGACATTTTGACCACTAGACAAATAAAGAAAAAAAATTAACCCTGAATTACCTTGCATCTCAGTGGAGCAAAAGCGAAAATGCATACTAACGAAAAGCCTTAAGTTTACTCAAATCAAAAGTTTTTTAACTTTAACTTACAGCAGCGCAAACTAGCGCCCAGACTGGTGCCGATCGCAATAACGCTTTCCAAGGAACCGGGTCCTTTGCGGCCTTATTGTCAGCCGTAGTCACGTTCTTATTTAAGTAGCTGAGCTCCTTCTTTGATATGTACGGGTGTGTGTTCGGCGTGCTGTAGCATAGCAGACTCTGCAATGGAATTTGAATTAAATACTTGCACTTTAAAGGCGATAGCTGTTCTTTTGAGCGTTAAGAAGGAGCTAAAAATCAATACTTCTTGCTTCTATGAGGATTTAGGAATCGAAGAATTTTAAAAGAGTCAGTGAATTTTGAACATACTTCGGGTTGGATGTTGGTCTTGCATTATTTAAAAATTAACATATAAGGAATTTTATGTCGCGATTCCATATCACGCAAATAGGACTGCCGCACGTTATTCAGTAACCCTAGAGGCATTCCACGGTAAGTGTTAATTTTTAGAGCATCTACATTTAGGCACATGAGGTCATGAACTCTTATTGCAGACAGACTTATAAATGTCAAATATGTCTCTCACAAATGAGTCAAACTATCATGGTAATAAGAGCTCCGTCATGGTAAGGCCCCTGAATTATTCCATCTTTAAGAGTCTGGGTTACTTATTTTACTGCCATTGCAATCAGGAATATGGAATCCTTCTAAAAGCTGTACACTTCATAGCTTCTCAGTATAAAACTAAAGATTGTTCTGGAATTTTTGGCTACGTAATGTCAATACACTTACCCATAGCACGAACCACAGGATACCAAAACCTCCGAAGAAGTAAAATACATAGGCCCAGTCTCCTCCATCTTTCAATAATATTCCAGACATGAACGATCCGAATATGTTACCAATCTGTGCTCCTCCGAACACTAAGGCACCCTGGAACGACCTCTCGTGGGGAGGCACCCAACGTGCCAGCATTATCATGAGAGCAGGCATTGTGGGTCCCTGGAAAAATAATTTCAACTGTATTTACATATTATATATCTAAGTGCTAAATTGCTTTTAAGCATAAAAGGTCGTTAATAACTGAAAATAAATTGACAGTTTTAATAGATATCTAGGGCCAACTATGATCGTTTAAGAGGCGCGTATTCTTAGCTTTGATGTTTTTATTATCTATTCACTAAAGGATGTAGTGTCTAATGTTGTTATAATAATACGATCAAGAAAACGCTATTGAGTAAAAGTAACGTTAAAAGTACCTACAAGGAAGAATCAAAATCGTATCGTAAATTGTTTTCTTTGATTGACCGAGTTTTGCAATCACGATAAAAATATCTAATCAATGTTACTACTATCAATATTTTGTGGTAATGATAAACAAAGATACGAGTAATTGCAAAGAGACATGCCGTCACATAGAGTTACTAAAATCTATATCTATACAGATAAATAAAATTGAAGTGTCCGTTTGTAATTTCAATAGCTTTCCACTAAATGGATATGAAAGTATATACGGTACTGACATAAAAGCAATTTTTTTTTGATATTTTTATCTGTCTGTTTGTTCCGGCTAATCTCCGAAACGGCTGGACTGATTTTTGCGGGACTTTTACTGGCAGGTAGCTTCAAGAAGTAATTCAGGCTACTTTTATTTGAAAATACATTAGAATTTGTAAAACCGCGGGGCACAGTTAGTTACAAATAATAGTGATGTCTTAATCGAAGTAATCCGATTAAAGCAAAGCAATAAAATACAATACACGCGGGAGTTTGGCCCACTTTGATTGATTTATTGGGATGAGATTGTCCAAAAACCGCGTATCCATAAATGGACTTGACTTGAAAAATGTCCAGACGTCATTTATTTACCGAGTGTTCTTGTTTATTATAACCATTATATGAATACTTTCAAGGTTTTGTATTTATATTAGTGTGAAAGAAAACAAATTAATGTTCTTTGTTTCAAAGATGTTCATGGTCGCAAAGATTTTATCGGAGGAAATTGTCATGTGACTTGTGAAAGATTCAAATACTACGATAATATCTGAGTTCAATATCCTTACTTACTGTTATTTCCGAAGATTAATACTTATAGCAAGTTTAAAACACCGTATATCAAGATCAAGATAAAAGTTTTCTTGTTATAATGTAAATACAATTGTCTATTACGTAACATTTATGTACCTACATGTTTATCGTAACATTCCATAGAAAAAGCAACCTCAGCTAAATGTGCTGTGCAGCTAAATGTATCAGGTGTATATTGAATGAGGAATATTTGAATGATCCTGTATAATTTAACTAGAATTAAAATTAGTTTTTTTACAGATTTACGTGTAGTATTTATCGGAAAGAAGAAAGTATGTATTTGTTTTTTAACTGAATAACCTACTGAATATTTTTCTTTCTCAATATGGCCAAAGTTTCGGCAAGTAACTGAATACCTGGTTACATTGGCTAAAAGGTTCTTATGACTAATTAACACAGGGCATTTTTGGATAGTAGCGTATCCTACATAACTAAACATTTTAAAAACTTGGATATATAAGTACCTAAGACGTAATAGATAAATAAGTGGCAATAAGAGCTCATGGTTGGGCCCCTCGAGACAAAGAGGCCAGGAGTACTGTACATTACGTTCCAAGTTCTATACTAAACCTGCAGTCTTACTCTTGTTTGACGGTAATTTAACCATCTTGTTAAGTAAACTGCCCTTCTATGTTAATTAACTGCTTGTTTAAGTAATGTTATTTACCCTGAGCAATTCCGTGCTGCTTAGAGCTTTATTCCGACGGCTTATAATTGAAGCCTAAATAAAGTCGAGACTGTTTTGTTTATAATTTTATTGCGATGATCTGCATCATACAATATTTATACGACTTCAAAATTAGAAATTCGATTAATGTTTTTGGACATTTTTTTTTACTTGGCATAAATATCTTAATTTTAATAAAATAATAATTATGAATCTGGCAATACTACTTTTTATATAAACACATAAATCATGAAAAGTACACTTGAATCGTTGTTCTTACTTACTTTTACTTAGGCTTTGTATCTTCAATTTTGTAAATAGTCATCTTGTATAAATCACGTGCGCCAGAGAATCAATTCTCAGTTATTTAGTAAAATAATAATCATAGTAACCTCTCCCATTCCTTGAAGCACCCTCAATATGAACAGCCAAGTAGCTCCACCAGCTCTTATAACAATCGGAGTCAGGAAGGTGAAGAGTGCAGTGCTGAGTAGACCGACTCCGAGGGTCCATTTGCCTCCAAATCTCTCCGCCAAGTAACCTCCTGGTACTTGTGTCGCAGCGTAACCGTAGTAGAAACCGCTCAGGATTAAGCCTTGCGTCGATTCGTCCCATTGGAATATCGCATACTGCAAAAATAATAATGTATATTTACTCAAAGAATAAAACTTTATGTTAATCCCATAACTTTGACGCTGTTTACTAGCAAAGCAGAGTTATATCGGTCGGAGCTGCATATTTAATCCACCTGGAGATCTGTTTTTTTTTTTTTTTTTATGTGTTGTGCCTTACAAATGACAGTTCAAATAAAACACGACAGTGTAGTTAACCAAACTAAAAAGTAGAAAACAAATAATAGTCAAAATAATACGATTTTATCAAAGTGACTGACTAAAATGTCAGAAATAACTGTCAATAAAATATGTGAATAACAAGATAAACCCTTAGTATGTTTATATCATTCTATCTACTCAAGTATTAAGTGGTCGCATATACGTAATAATCATATAATGAAGAGTTATTTTTACGACCCATTTACTCTGGTTGTCAAATTGATTTGCTGATATAATGTGGGTTGCTGTGTGTTTCCCACACCCTGTATTATGTATATACGTCATCATCTCCCTGGCCTTATCCCAAACATTGTTGGGGTTGGCACTTGATTCAACCCTATGTGGCTGATCACCTGATTTTTATACGAAGCGACTGCTTGTGACCTTCGCAACCCCTTTAACGAGGAAAATCTGTGGTCTGGGTTAAACCACTTGTCAGACTATTTTAGGCCTCCTATTGACCTGTAACGATTGCCAAAGATGATAAATTGGCAACCAGGACCGACGGCTTAACGTGCTCTCCGAGGCACAGAGGGAACCCGGGCTGTCTCCCATCCAATTACTGGCTAGGGCTAGGCTTGTTTAACTTAGCTGATCGAATGATAGGCGCAATAGCAACTGTGCCACGAGCTCCTATTATGTGTATACGTATTGCCTATAAATGACTGTAAGGAGTTCGGGTAAGTAACATGGTTTTTGAGATTATAATGTATGGCACCCACAATACGGGGTAAAATTCTATGTGCATTCTGTTTTTTATATAAACTTTCACTTTCTTCACAGAAGTTAATTATGATAATTGTATTTATTAAAACAATACTAACTTTTAGTCGGGACTTTGTCCGCGTTGTTAAATTCCCTATGTCTATTCTTGGGTTAAACCAAATATTATTTCTTCATACAACTCATGAAAAGGTAGGAGACAGATAAGCAGACAAAGACACTTATGCATTTAAAATTGTATAGGAACTATACATATATAAATATGATAAGTGTAGTGCGTATGTCATGTTTTAAATTCATGCAGTAACATAGTGCTATTTAGATAAGAATAAACGCTGTTATCGGTTACAGGTATTCATTATATTGCTGAAACTATCGTGTGCTCCGAGTGGATACATCGTGTCAAATATGATTTCGACATGATGAGAGAAACGAATATATATTATATAATAAGTCAGCGTCATGTCGTACAAGGAAGTCAAAGTGTTAGCGGACAATAGAGAGGGTTGGCGATTGCTTCACCGACAAGAGCCTAGCTCTTAAATAAATGATGAATAATTATTATACTTATAAGGCTTTTAGCATTTACTTATTTCAACCTTATAACATATATAATTTAATGCCGAAAAAAATTAAGAGTAATTTAATTTAATTACTTAAATTATTTCATTAAAACTTTTCTAAAAGTAATTTTAAAGATTTTATACCTTTTGAACGCAGCGTATAAGAATAAGTAAATAAAGATGCAAGTAGTCTGTATTTTAAATGGCACAGTGAGACTCGGTTTGATGTTTTTTGCGTTCTTAGGATATACCATAATATAAAAAATTATATGTAGGATAAAGTTTCTCGCGTACTTCCCACTGATATATGATGGGCTCACGGCAGACAAATGACGACCTTACAAATTTTCACTCGAAACGTGCAAAAGTATTACATATAGGATGTGATAAGCTGCAATAATATATTATTATGTTAAGGCTCTGCAGGATCTTGAAAACATTACCCTGTACTGTTACAATAATCTTTTTGAGAATTTTATTTATTTCTATACTCATATCTTACTGCGATGGTTGTTCTACTGAGTAATTGTGACAGATGTATAGACGTCAGATATATTCATCCCTCACAGTACGTCGAACTAATACAATTAAGTGCGTATAGTACGATCTTAGTAGTGAATCAATAGTTTTTCAGGGATGTAGTTACTCTACTAAATAATGAAAAAAAATGCTAACCTGGTAGCTATACATTCTTTCAGATACATATACATGTATATTACATGTAGATATAAAACATAGAAACGAATTAAATTTGCCATAAATCATATAAACATTGATAATATCTTTATCCTGAACTTAATAATTGCAGGAATACTGATATTCAAAGGAACATTTGCGAATCACATTTATTTCCAACAAGGGTAAATAATATATTTGTTCATATTACGGTTCCACGGACGATAACAGTGTCGTAATGATAACAAATACAAGCAATGCAGAAATTGAATGCAATCCGTATACTATATCTTATGCATCACATTACTTTACTAATTGATGTAAGTATGTAAGTATTTTTAATGCGGCGTTAGGTAAGAAAGAAGGTGATGCAAATTAAAAGAATGAGAACAGAATGTACATGGAAAATATTCAAATAATCAATTCGTAATCAAAATCCTATGGAAAATATTTTACGATTTTTTTTTATTATTATTTGAAAGTTAAGGATGTAAATAGTATCTACCTACAAATCACCTATCTAGAAAATACATAAATAGACGTAAGGCCGTGTCAAAGTTAAATTCAAGGCAGCGATCACACTCAATATGCTTGTATACATAATGTATTGTTCCTGTAGTTATTATTAAACCTCTGTATTATACCAAAGGTCGAATGAGCTGAGTACAAGTTACAAGTACAGTTTATATGCACAAGAAATGATGTCACTTCCAGTAATGAGATTTCTTATGACTTTGTCTTTGATTAAACGTTCATGTTTTTTTTAATACCATAATAAAGTTAGGATGTTTTTTAGAATGTAATGGAACTGCGCATACCACGAAACGTCTCCCGTATTATGTTACATGAATACTTAATTTATCACCTGGACTGAAACATGATACTTTTTATCATTCATAAGTTCTATATCCAATAATTGAAATAGTTTTACTTTTAATTTAATAATATGTTAACCCTTAGGTAACTGTGACATGGTTTAAACCACGAATCAATTTAACTCATGTAGCCGCTTCGCATAAAAATCTATCATATTGCATTGGTTCATTCAAATCTTAACAATCTATACTCTTACTAGGTAGACTATTATAAGCCTGAAGGCTGCCTGTTTGTTTGTTTGGTTGAACGCGCTAAACTCATGAACAACTGGTTTCAATGGAAAAAAATTGTTTTGGATAGCTCATTTATCGAGGAAGGCTTGAAGATTTATAACATCACGCTGCGATCAATAGAAGCGAAGCATCAAGTGCAATGTTAAAAATACGGGGAAATTTTTTACTAATTGACATAGTTTTATTGTCAATCCTATGCTAGTAAACCTAGGCACAGCTAGTCTATGGGATATAACCTGGGGCCTACCATCATCGGTTTAAGCAGAGCGTCACTTATGAGCTTTGACGTTTCATTTTGCTAACGAAAAATGAAACGTCAAAGCTAAGAAGTTCTTAATACGCGCTGCTTAAACTCATAGTTGGCCCCCGAGAGATAACCAGACAAGGCGAATAAGTGGTGAGTATATTCTCCGTCGTTCAAAGCGATGCTGACAATCCAATTGTACTAGTTAATGAACCTATCCCAATGGTCAATTAAGGATGTTACCAAACATTCCTGTTTAAGTAATCTAAATTATAAATTAGGCCATGGTCATGTTTTATGGGCCATTATTAACATGGGAAATGTTAATAATCCAATATGACATGCAATTGTTACAAATAATTTCATATTTCCTCCTATTTCGTCATTATGTCCACTCAAATGCCGGCTAACGTGACGTAGAGACGGTGACTATGTAATTTAGTTGCATTTTATAATTGAATGAACAAATATGAGAATAATTATGAAAAGCATCCGTCCACCCATAGTTCAGCATATTTTCAGGCGACTAAAAGCTTTTGGTAAAGACTTATAAAGTTAAACCAAGCATAAATGTTAATACGACATAGGTTATCAAAGGTTTTAAAAAACCTCATTTTACTCAATCCAATCCATGTGGAAGCTAATATCTTATAAATAACAAACAAAGAATATGATCAAACTAATCGGAATTATATCTAGAAAAAAAATCCGAGAAATTAGTAGGTTATACAACTTATTTACCTCTTGGAATGAACGATATAAACACTATTATCCTTATTACAAAAGAAACACTAAGATAGTCCTTAGCTTAAAAGTAGCCTCATATATTTCTATGATATGGATTTAAAAAGGGGTGGACAGAGTTTTAATCCGAGTTTGCTCTAGTCTTCGTTTAAACCATGTTTGTAAAAGCTTCGACAACGATCACTGATGTAACAACCAAACCTATCCGTCATAACCTTGATCTGTTTAGAATGGATTTTGACATACAAGAACCAGTTTGAGTTAAACACACACTCCATCCTAAACGGATATATAGGTACCTACCACTAGCGCTTATTACAAAGATGTTATACATAACAATTATGCTATTTTTAAAAACAGATCATTAAATTATATTTGATATCTACTAACTATGCCCCGCAGTCTCATCCACGTATAGTTAATTAAATTTCTTGACTGTGTGGCCTACAGTGTAAATAATTATATTTAATAACTAACTGTAACCTGCTGTTCCACCTGAGTAGATTTTTTTTAATACTTTGTTTCGCGGTCTACTAATTATTTTCTAAACAAAAAGGAGCCAAATTACTCTTCCCGTCCCGTTAAAATTAGTCCAGCCATTTCAGAGATTTGCCGGAACAAACAGACAGACAGAGAAAATTGTGAACAGTTGGTTTTTTTATGTAAGTACCGCGTATACACTTTCATGTGCATTTAAAAATAAGCTATTCGTTTAGAATTACAAACTGACACTTCAGTTTAATAGTACGTATAGTTTTAAAACGATAAATAAAGTATTCAAATATTAAAAACTCTGTTGGTATAGTCGAGTTGTCCCTTTTGATGCTATATTTAGCTTCAAGGTTAATTCACTGCAATGTGACACTGATATTTGGTCATCCACGTGACTCTATTATTTTCAGATTGATGTAAACCACTGTACCAGATTCATGCAATTTGGTACGAGTATGTACATAAAAGATCCATATAGAGAGAATAATGAAATTGTCTGTTTATTATTCCAAATTTTCACTTAATGCACATGAAAGTAAACTTAAAAAAAATATAAAAATCTCTTTTTTGTCAGTTTCTTTAAAATAAACAAGAGCAACTTAACAAATCGTCAAACTACAATTAGAGAATTATCTCCAATTCATTCGCTCATTTTATTCTCCAATTATGGAGGAGAAAATGAGCGAATACAAGTTAGACACGGTTACATTTATTAAATAAAATTTTATTGTTATTGGTTGCTACTTACCGGCTTTTCAACCACGATAGTGGTATTAGTAATGATATCATCTGGGCAAGCGTCAGGATCGAAGTGTTCACTGACTGTTTTAGTCCGGTTCACCATCTGTGTGATCGCTAAGTTCAAACACACGCGCATTGTGTAGGCATTGCACACGCCAAGCAAACCCATTACACCGAGAATGTACCTTTGGGGGATGATGCAACCTGAAAATTTAATTATTATCAACAAACATTCACGACACTTCATAATTTTCGTAAAAAGGGTTACTAAAGACAGATGGCAGTCGCTTCGTATAAAAAAAAACATACAGTCACATTGATAACCTCCACCTTTTTTGAAGTCGGTTGAAAACAGGTGATAAGCCACATCGGGTAGAATCAAGTGCCGATCACAACAATGTATGGAATAAGGATAGGGAGATGATGGTTCACGACACTTTATGATCAAATCAATTATCTTATCAGTTAGAGGAAGCGAAAGATGTATTCAAGAATCATATGTATATGGCGCACAATAGTCTCTGCCTTCTAACAAGGGATACTAACGTGAGCATATGTATGTATGTATATACAACAGATACTTGAAAGAAATAACTTTTTCATATGCATTCCTGGGGGTCTACCATCATCGGTTGAAGTAGAGTGTATTAAGAACTTCTGAGCTTTGACGTACCAATTTGGTACCGTGAAATTAAACGTCAAAGCTAAGAAGTACTTGATACTCGATGCTTAAACGATTATAGTTGGCCCTTTGAACATGTTTGTTAATTTAGATTTCATTATTAATATTTGAGTGTCGGCCACGTATCCTGGGCAACCGTTGCAGTTGAGGGAGACGATACATATATCGTCTCCCTCAACTGCAACGGTTGCCCAGGATGCCTATGGGCAATGCTGAATACATTTAAACGAATCTGACGAAGATATTACGCTCAAGTAAGCTCAAATTGGTTATAGTCTTTTGTTCAAGAAATCGATTATACAATAGAAATATAATAGTAAAGGATAAAATTGGGCTCCATCAACTTTGACCTAATTTTCGTAGTGCCAAGTAATTACTTAAAAGGCTTGTTTACGATCCGGAAATACCAAACAAACGAGCTGACGGGAATAAACAATAAACACACATCAGTTTATATATCCAAGGACAATAAAATCTCTCAGGCATACATATGAGTCACTTCATATTTGTTGAAAATTTCTTAGATTTTAGCAAGTTAAATCAAAGTAAATTAAAATTCGCATTCCATAGTGCACTTTGTCAGAAATAATGATTAATTCTCTAAGGATCTATTGATCCTCTTGCAAAACTTGACAAAAAAGTATCCCTCGGGATCGTGTCAAGATAGCTGGGAGCACTACCACGCTGAATGGTAAGCGGCTTCTCTAAGTAAGAAAAACCTCAGCTTGTCGCGAGAGGCTTCCACCAAACTATGTGCAAACTCTTTAAAAAGTGAATGAAAGGGCCCTAGTATTTTTTAATTTCACTTCTTGTTCAGATACAAAATACTAACGCGAATTCTACTTCGGCCATTGTAACTGTCGGATTTAATTAATATCTAACTTGTACTATAAATCTAATACGAATAAAGTCACTAGTCGGATACTTTAACTTTGATGGTGTAATTGCTTTACACGGGATTTTGCAGTAATTTGCGATACTCAAATTTCAGCTTTGTGCATTTTCGATTAAGGCTCAACATCGTTAGTTTCATTCTAGCTAACGGGGCCGGCGTCAACCCATTTAAGTGTTTAGCCAAAGTTAAGCGCTTATATTAAAACCCGTTAGTATTACCAGTTCTAATAAAATTGCAAAGTGCCAGTTTAGCGGTGACTTGTTATCTCGTAGTCAATTGTATCAGAATTATAATTAATTTTGTTTAATAGCAAAGATGGAAAGCCTTTGCTCAGCCACTAACCATCAGGTGAACTGCATACATGTTTATCACCTTTGTAACATAAATAAAAGTTACGCCTTGTACTATCGTAATATCATTTTTGTCTTGAAAATAACAATTTCAGTATTTGATTTGAAATCCCATGATCTAATCTCATGGCTAATACAAAATAAGATATCATTTCACAGAGCGATAGATTATTATAGATACACGGAAAGTACTGGCAAAACCATGTCGGAAAAGTCGAACGTATATTTAAAATGTGACTGTCTCATAAGATTACACTGATTTTGACTAGACTCTAGCTAGTGGTCGTAGGTGTCAAAGCAGCCCGTAGTCCAGATTAATGCCCAGTAAATGTCAATAGGCTAGCCCCCTATTACATGGGACTTCAACATAACTGGCCAAATGTGGGTGTAGGTACAGTACCCACATATCGTCATAGTAAGGAACTATAAGTTCACCTCTGCTCTACACTCCGGGGAATACAGGCGTGAGCATTTTGAAACTTGTTGTTTATAACCAAATTCAAAAAAGTTGGGGGTTCTCAATTCGACTGTATGGTTTTTTTATGTTTGTTAGAACCTCAGAACTTTCGTCTGAGTGACTCTTTTTTTATTTGAAAGCTGGTTGAAAATGAAAATGAAAATGAAAATGAAAATGATTTATTCAGTTTAGGCCCTGGTAAGGCACTTATGAACGTCGAGGAATCTACCACCGGTTCGGAAACTAGCCTTCTGAGAAGAACCGGCAAGAAACTCAGCTGGCATCATGTACATTTCATTACACAGTAAAATAATAATAATTACAAAAAAAAAAACATCATAAATTATTCACAATAGTGAAAATTGTATCAGCATGCATGTGTAAAAAATAATAATTAAAAACGTAAAAACAATACCAAATGATTTACATATCATGTTTGCATACCATGTCATTGCCAGGAGCTACTTGTGCAGAGTTTTAATTCCATATGTCTTTTTTCTTTCCATATGTCTTCCATAGGTTCTTAAGAAACTTTGCTTATTAGTCAATATATCAATTTGTAACACCTGTTAAACTAATATTGTAAATATTGCAATAGTAAATATACTTACAGGATCGCAAAGCACGTGTGAACCCATTGTCTGGTCGTCTTGGGGCCTGTGTCTTCTGGCCCAGTAGCTTATGAGCTTGTGTCTGAGCTTCTCCATCGTCCATTTTATAAGTTTTCTCTTATCTTACTACAAATTATTTTTAACTTAACTGGTACTTAAAGTCTCGTATTTTATTCTGAAAGTAAAAAAAAAATTAACTTGCGCTACTAACTCAATCCACCATTATTAAAACACATGAGGTTAAATAATTCTGGGTTAAAAAGTAGTTCCATCTCTTTTAGTGACACGGATTTCAAAAGGGATGCATATAGTTTTAGTCCGAGTTTGGTCTACTATGTTTTGTACGAAGTCTTAATTAATTTGATTAAACATTAAGTTAAGAAAGCATTAAGTATTTTTTATCAAGAACATCATATCTAAACAACAATTGAATGAAACTCTGTGATGCAAACGTTCATAGATCACCTATGTAGTATGCTCTGAACGATACCATAAGGTATGAAACTTGCAAAATATGAAATCTCCATCCATTTGTAGTTACGATTTGTCATTAAAAGCAATAAATACAAGTTCATTCCTTTTGGTAAAAAAATATGGTAATCACGACATCCTATGAACAAAAAAAATTTTTTTTTCGTATCAACAGCACCCAGTTCTCATAACTTAATTTTAAAAATATTATTGCATTTAATTTAACTACGACCCGCCTTAGCTTCGCACGTGTGCAATGTAGAAACTAATTAATATGCATGTATCATACATACAAATCACTTTATCTTTTGCTGAAAATTACATTCAAATTTGTTGTGTACTTTAAAAGATCTAAGCGAACAGACAGCGGAGGCGACTACATTTTACACTATGTACAAATGATTAAAGAGACCACTTGTATTTATTGTCTTGAGAATTGATCTCGTAACCTCGCGGTTCAGTCACACCCACCAATTATACTGAATTATAAATGGCACAAGACGCTGATGACTATCGTGTAACAAAATATTATAGCTAATAACGTCATACATCTTAATCTAGACGTGCTTCATAGAAATACTGACTGGTCTGTGCATAAAGTTGTGCCACACAATTAAACCGAGACCTACTCACAACATAACCACATTTATATTTATTTCATAGCTTTGTTTTATATTAAGTGCCGTGAATTTTATTAATAACTGTGCCTTGCAGTTTCACCCGCGTAAACTTTATTTCATGAGTGGCTAGTGGAACGATATTTTTTTAAAGTAAAAGTACCCATATTTCTCCTTGTAACATTAGCCAACTGCCAGTGCAAGTCCTGCTAATATTTGTCCAGCCGTTTTGGAGATTACCTGCGGGTAATGTGTTTGTTTCTTCCGAGAAACAAACAGACAGAAAGATACAGAAATATTTACAAAAAATACTTTTGTTTGAATATGAAAAAGAAAATGATTTATTCAGTTTAGGCCCTGTTAAGGCACTTATGCATTGACCACCGATTCGGAAACTCTTCTTCTGAGAAGAACCGTATATACTTTTTTATGTGAGTACCGTATATTATGCATTTAGTTTAAAGCTGTTATTTTCAAGTTACAAATACGCATTTAAACTTTATTTATCTGTATGGATTAATAATAAGCACTCTATATTATAGTAACGTATATAACTTGAGTTCAATGTGTCGGGGTCAATTCAGATATCACTGATTTCTGTTACTCAGAAATTTAATGAAATAATTTATTTGAGATTATTCAATTTAATTGTGGTCTGAATTGATTAATTATGTATGAACTTGTTTATGGTTGTTTATCAGTAAGTATCCTTCGAATCCAGTTTAAAAAACTTTAATTTATTCAACAATCTATTTTTTTATGAGATTAAAAACCGTTTTGGAAAGTATTAACAGCATTATTATCTTTGCAATTTCTACTCCGCCAAGACCTGTATTAAGACTTCTATTAGCTAAACAGTAAAATGTGGTATCGAAATATATAACTTTAACTTTTCTAGTAAAAAAATAATTACCGAGAAAGCAAATATCACAAATCCATAAAGTCCAAAAAGCACAAAAATAAGGAACTCGAAACAAACAAATTCTGCGCGTAAAAAAATCACATTATTTTAATTGTAATAAAACAACACAGCCGCACACACTACGCGATTACAGAATGACTACTGTGAATGGGTTTAGTACGCTAACTCTATCGTTGTGTTAAGTATAAGGTTGTGGTCTGCGCGGGCACATGGCGAATATTGCCTGACCTGCGTTGCCGACCGGCGAACTAGTATCCACATGAGGTTGACGGCCTTGAATCGCATAATATTTTCATCCGAGCGTGAACTTGTACTTGCAAGGGCCGCACTTAGCTTTACTTACATACAATATTTACATCGCGGTTGGTTCGTCGTACCTACAAAGTTTTTACTTGTGTACTTAGGTACTTATGTGATTTATGTGGGAAAATTCGTAGTTTTGACATGTACAAGCCAAGTATGTAGGTTTAAGTAGTAGAATATATTATGCCGATAGATGGGGCTAATCATATTGTGAATCGCGCTATAGAGATTCTCTGCGGTATAGGTATATACTAAGAGTCGCTGCTTAGCAATACCGTCCGATACAAACCTCTGCTTGGCGTCAAGAGAAGGCGACCCAAACATGTTCTGGCAGACCCTGATGATGACATCACGGTCCTCCAGGAGGCTAGATTAAAATCAAAGCACACTACACAAACACGCCCGCTGTTCCGTCCTCGCCGGCGAGGCTCGACGCGAATAAGTCGTAATGTTTCCCCCCGACCCTTGAATATGCCGGCCCGCGCCGAGCATGTAAATCCTAACCCCTAAACCATAAATAATCTACCCAGTCCAGCCCAGCTCCCTAGCTCGCGATCCAGCAACGCCCTAAGCCGAGGTCCGAGCCCCACTATGGGGCGCCCTTAGCTGTGTTGCTTAAATGCTTTGCGCCTGGCTGGAGGCTTTAATTAGTCTCGCCATTGTCCGGTTAAGCAGAAATGACTCCCGGAGTTTAATCTGCAAGAGACACCTCACAAAAAAAAAAAAAAAAAAAAAAAAAAACTTAGCAATAAACCTTTTTCTCTTTGGTATATCGTTCTTTCATTACGATCCCAAGTACCTACTCGATGGACAAGTATGTACTAGATTTTTTCATAACCATTTACAAATTAATTACAAGTATTAACTTTTGAGTGTGGTAGTATCAACAACATACTACATTATATTTGCCTTTAAATTAGATTTCCCTTTTTTAAGATTCTGAAGGTACTTCTTTTGTTCCATATCTAGCATGAAGTCGCAGTTCAAAACTAGTAGGTAGTAAATTAAATTGGTTGAATATTTACGTCCATCATAGGCAAAAACCCGTCTTAAGGGATTTCCTGGCAATAAAAACTGTTAATTTCCGTAAAGCAGTCGTCAGTTAGCGCTACCGTGACAAATGACTAAACAACACTGTGACACTCAACTTTGTATTGCATACGTATTTATTTATTTATTTAAAAACTTTATGCACAAAGAACATAGGTGGACTTAATGCTAAAGCATTTTTTGCCAGTCAACCTTACTATACAGGACTAAACATAGAAGCAGGTGTGCTATACAATAAGGAAAAAGAAAAAAAAAACAAAAAATCAAAAACTAATTACCTACTTATAATCTAAACTAGTATTTACTAAATTAAATTTAAAAACAATATTTGAAGGATGCTATACTTATATTATATACTAGCTGTGCCCCGCGGTATCACCCGCGTAGGGTTAATTTCATGGGTGTCCCGCGGAAACCTTATGTTTTTTTTTAAATAATAGTAGCCTAAGTTACTCCTTGAAATATCAGCTACCTACCAGTGATGAGTGAAAGTCCCGTTGAAATCCATCTAGCCGTTTCAGAAATTACCCGGAACAAACAGACAGACAGACAGAGAAAATATTTAAAACTTGGTTTTTTAGTCTCAGTAGCGTGTATACATTCATATGCATTTAATTTTGCTGTAATTTTGGAATTACAAACAGACCCTTCAATTTTATAAATCTGTATATATATAGATGTTTAGATTATGTTATGCAAACATGATTTGAATTTAAAACATATTTTGTTGTTGACGAGGAAGGCTTTAGGCTTTGTAATATCACACTGCGGCTAATAGGAGCGTCAATGGAAATGTTAAAAACAGGAAAAAATATCACTAAGTAACATGTTAATAATGACAATCCTACGCGGGCAATACAATACCGCGAGACAGCTAGTAAATAGTAGTGTAGATAAATATTTATTTATATCGATGTGTTCTTGACATCAAAATGATGCTGTGATAAGTGGGTGGCAACTGGTTTCCTAATAAAGCTGCGATGCCACCCATTGCCAGGCGCCGGGTAAGATTAAATTAACACGAACGTTGTGCCTGTCCGTTGGTTGATAGATAAAGTTTTCTTGTGACGTAGGAATTTTACTAGACATGTTGTTATTCATTTTCGTACTAAGAAACTAGCTTACGGACGCGGCTTTGCGTTGAATACTAATGTGCAGCCTATTTCCAGCCTGAAGGTGGGTTAAATATAAGTGAAACAGAATTTAATTGGATTATTAGTTTCGAAGCTTATCGCTTGTTTATGCAAACATAGTTACATAAAACACAAAACACAACTATTCATAATTTAATAGAAATAATATATTTAAAATCTTTATAACAGGTTACTTATTTATATTTTTCTCTTCCATCGCATTTAGTGTAATCTAGCTTAACCAGATTAGATTTAGTGATAGCGGAGTATCATTAGATAATTCCATTAATAATTTATTAGTTTTCACTCATTTCCACCTTTTTTTATGTGCGTCCGTCGTTGGGTCAAAGATATCTAAATTCAGATTGAAAAATTGGTCAAGAGACCGCGAAAAGCTAACAGACAGAGACACTTTCGCATGTAGTTTGAATTGGGGCCTTATTGCGGCATCGCATTAAATCGAGTGAATGAAAGATACGTTGACATACAATGTTGAACTCACACATTCACAGAAAATTAAAATGAAAATGATTTATTCAGTTTAGGCCCCGGTTTAGGCAGTGAACGTCGAAGAATTGACTAACGGTTCGAAACTAGCCTTTGGGAAGAGCCGGCAAGAAACATAGTAAATAATTACTGATTGCAATAAAATTCAAATAAAATTATTACTTCCACTGCCTGTCACTTACCAGTCTATTCCTGAATAGTCTTATTCCTATTTGATTTGTGACTGGCAGGCGTCATACGGTTTCACCCGCGTAGTTCCCGTTCTATAAATATAGCCTATATTAGCATTGATAATGTGGCATAAAAAAAATTAAAATTGGTCCAGTACCTACTTTTCGAGACTTTCGTTACAAACATACTTAAATCTTTCCTCTTTATAATATTAGTATGTATATAGATATGGTAAGCGTCATAGTGAATTATTAGCAGCTTCTTTGGCAGTAAAGTATATTATCTCATTGTCGGTATCTGGAACATTGTAAATTTCATAAATTTCGGACAAAGTTCACGGTCACCTATTTGACCCGGAATGTAGATAAAGTGAGATAGGTAGTAATTAAACATTTTAGGAGCATTAATACTTTTAATTACTTACATGGACATTAGCAGATGACATCACTGGACACATTCAATCTATATAGGGTCTAGCTACACTTTTTATCTGAACATTTTTTTTGTCACAGACCATCAGTATAATATTATATTGACACTAGCCGTGCCCCGCGGTTTCACCCGCGTAGATTTAGTTTCTTCCTTATTGTCGCGGAACCCTAATATTTTTAATAAATAAAAGTAGCCTAAGTTACTCCTTGAAACATCAGCTTCCTACCAGTGAAAGTCCCGTTAAAATCCGACCAGCCGTTTTAGAGATTACCCGGAACAAACAGACAGACAGACAGACGGACAGAAAAAAATTTAAAACTTGGTTTTTTAGTGTCAGTATCGTGTATACTTTCATATGCATTTAGTGAAAAGCTGTTATATTGGAATTACAAACAGACACTTCAATTTTATTTATCTGTATGTACTGTATGTATAGAGTATAGATGTATAGATATAGATGAGACTTATAAAAATATAAAAAATCCAATTATTAATTTTTGAGGCATTTGATCGTGAGCTTCAGTCCATTAGCCAATTAAGCGATTGCTATTATTACAATTGTAATATATCTTCTGTGAGAAATTGAGGTTGTTACACATCCTTATTCCCCATCGGGGACCCTGCCGAAAGGCCGGAAAATATTGTTTGTTTTCTTCAATACATCTACAAAAGAAAGATAAGCTTTCTCTATTTTTTATATTTAATTGTAACGGCTGGCTCGCGGAACCCTAATGTAATAATAAATTATTTTTTTAAAGTTAAAGTAACCAAGCCAGTGGAAGTCCCGTTAAGATCGGTCGAGTCGTTTCGGAGATTAGTTGGAACAAATTGGCAGACAGACGGACAGACAGGCAGACAGAGAAAACAAAATTAATTGTTTTTTTACGTGAGTACCGTACATACTTACATTTCATATGCATTTTGTGCAAAACTGTTAATTTGAAATTACAACAGACACTGACATTTTATTTATCTTTATGTATATATAATATAGATATAGATTGATGGACAATTTAAAAGTTAAGTATTTAAAAGTTAACTCAATGCTAAAACATTTTGTACCAGTGCACCACTTCTGATAGGACAAAAATATAAGAGCGGGCATGCTTCAAATGCATTGAAACAGACGTTATCATTTTATTCGACTTTTATAAAACTATTTAATGTATATAATAGTTACAGATCATTCAGAGTGGACAAAGCGACAATGTAAAATATAATTTACATAATACGCTATAGGCAAGGTTAAATGGCTGATATCTATTCTGTTCGCATCCAAACAGACCTGTCTGGGTATACGATTACAAAATAATATATCATGTCGGTGGCTAATATATTTAATATTATTATGATTAGATATCTTAATCCTTCGATCGGTATTCAATCGGTGTAGAACATTATCTGATAGATAAAATCATTGAAATCTTTGTGCGATAGAATGCTATTAATCTTTTGATACTAGTAAAATGGCTCCTCTAATTAACTTTATAAATACTTGTGTTCGGCTAGCCTAATTTCATCTAATTGCATATTCTCTAAGATCTTACAGTGAGTCCAACTAATCTATATACAGATAGATAAAATTTAAATGTCTGTTTGTAATTCCAAACTAAGAACTTACAGTAACTATAAGTACATACGATACGTAGGTATATAAAAAAAAACAACTTTCATCACTCTAAATGTCTGTCCGTTTATCTGTTTGTTCCGGCTTATCTCCGAAACGACGGGGACCGATTTTAACGAGATCTTTCTCTGGAAATTGTTGTTACAGATAGGTTTAGGACCGTATGATAGAACATTACAGGGGGCGTGCCATCATCGGTTTAAGCAGAGCGTATTAAGAACTTCTGAGTTTCATTTTTGTACCGTAAAATTAAACGCCAAAGCTAAGATCTTAATTCGCGCTGCTTTAATGATCATAGTTGCTGCCATATTTCCCAAGTGTGAAAGAACAATAAGACGTCAAAACATCAAGTAATTACAATGGTTCCATTTGTCTACCCATTAGTTATGTTAATCTAGCCTGGAATCTACTTATGCGTGAAAACACTCTCTTTCTAAAGTTTTATCAGTTTTGCAAAGAAATATTACTTACATCAAATCAATAAATCTAAATTCAACATCTTAAGCTTAAGGCAGGCCATAGTGTTTGTTTGGAAACGAAGCACGTTTCAAGTTACTTGTGATTTAAATTTCAAATGGATCCTGTTCCTTAGTTGCAAACAAGATGCTGAATTAGTGAGTAGGTATTTGCAGTTCATTATATTCCAAACTTGTTTTACTATTAAGCATTCCTATCGCGATTGCATAAATCTGCGTTATTAGGTTCGAATTTGTCTTCAAACATAAAAGTAAAGTGAGAAAAATAAGTGGCAGAACAGGTTTAAGACGTGTTTTGCCATGAGATCAACGAAACCAAAAATACCTTCGGTTATTTCTTTTTTTACCTATGAATCACGCAGGATTAAATATGTTACCACCTTGATTTTACTGGGAAGAATCGGGCAAGAAACTCAGCAATTACACTTGTCATCAATGTGCAAAAATATGCTGAAGTATTACAATACAAACAAGTCTCAAAATGAAACGTTAATCGTTCAATGGGTAGCCCGAAATCAAATTTGTGCCAATTATCATAGAATTCCCAATATTATGATAATTCGTATAATAATGTTTTTACACTAAGTATACCTCTCTGCCGTCTAGTCCCAAACTAAGCAAAGTTTGTACTACGGATAGTTTGGAACGGATATATTATTACGTAAATACTAAACATCCAGACTCGTGGCAAAATCACATAGGTTATACGAGTACCTACGCTGCCGTATCGCATAAGATCTTAGTTCTTAAATGGGGAAGCTACAGGGAATCGAGTTTGTAACGGCGAATAGTATGTAGCCTAACAAGTAATACTAAATGGCCACACGAAACATTGCAGTTTTTGTTTGCTATCTAATTATAATCAGGCGTTATCCATACTGTATTGTTAATAATACGCGGAGTTAACACGCTAATAACCCGACTGGTTCAAAAATCCTCTTAACTTAAACTACATGCACAGGGATTATTTTTAAAAGTATAATTTTTTTACTACGGATACAGTAGTTACATTTTTGTATACAAGATGGCGCTGTACTCTTCTAAATCACGCTATAGAGATTATCTTTTAGTTATGTATATACCAAATACAATATGTAAATGTGCTGTCGAAATCAAGGGTTGTCAAACCAATACACTCAACCAGGACGTGCACCCACCAGCTTCACCTGACAGTGGTTGTATTTGCAGAGCCTATGTTTTATTGCTCGAATTTGATCCTGGCTGTCAGGCTTAATTTGTTGTCAAACCTATATATTAACTTTATTGCCTCATACGGTATTGTGCCCAGATAGGGAACTTAGTATTTCCCATCCAAGTTTTTCTGCCTACCCTCACATAACATCTTTTCTTGTAATTTGATAGAGCGTAAAACCTATGTCAATCAATGTCAAGTGCTGAATGCAAAGCTCGATTTAATCGCATCTGTTAGTATCCGCTCGCAATCTTATCAGATTTGACTCATTTTTACGTGGAGTGCTTTTCAGGAAAAATCGGTCACGTAGCCAGCTGACAGACTTTAAGGTGTGCTTAGATTGTATAATATTATGCTGTATTATCTCTTGTTATGTATAACATCCAGTGTGTAACTTTGTGTTATAGCAGTGTTAACAACAAGTTCGAATTAAATATCTGACCGCTACTATTTGCTCTATATTAATGTTTTTATTAAATACCACGGGTTTCCTCGATACAGATGAAACGGAAACCAAAGAATATGTTAATGTCAATCTATACATACAGATAAATAAAATTGAAGTGTCTGTTTGTAATTCCAAAATATATTTTTTTAACTAAATGCATATGATAGTATACACGTTACTGACACAGAAAAGCCAAGTTTTAATTTTTTTCTGTTTCTTTTTGTTCCGGGTAATCTCTGAAACGGCTGGACTGACTTTAACGGGACTTTCACTGGCAGGTAGCTGATGTTTCAAGGAGTAACTTAGGCTACTTTTATTTATTATAAATATTAGGGTTCCGCGACATGAAGCATGAAACTAAATCTACGCGGGTGAAATCGCGGGGCCCAGCTAGTAAATGAATAAGGTTCTCTACAAAAAAATTATGAGAGTTTATTAGCATATTGTCTAAAATTAAAATGATTATTGGTTTATAAGTTTATAACAACCTTTGTTACAAATTATGTAGACGCTCCATTACACTTGTGACGTATGGTTTTCAAAATAATTTCAAATTGTTAACGCCCAAAGTCTTAACTAGCTTAATAAAATGACAAATATAAGATTATAATTATTTATATTAATCGCTTCAAAAGTAGCACGTGTGTGTCTATAGATAACTATAAATATATTATACAAGACCATAATATCACATCTAGGTTAAAATAATTTAAATATATTTTAACAATAGGTACAGGAACATAGCAGCAACGGAGAACATAAAATATATCTATCTTAAATTGTACAGTTATCTATGGTTATAGGTATTATTTATACATTAATAAAAGTAATACATTTTGTAATAATCCCTTCGGTTGCATTTGTGTTTTATTCACAAAATTACTTCAATATTGTAATCACAGGTCTGATATTACTCTAGGTTTGAATTTTGAAGCGCCTGGGATTAAACCATGTAAGTTAAGTTGTATGGGTTGAATGTTAGTTAATATATTACAAAAAAATGCCATCCAAAATACAGCCTAGAACAAAGTTGCAAGTGAAAACATCATTATGGCACTTTGTAAAATGCAATAAGTAAAAATTTTAGAAATTGCATTTTATTCCTTACTTATGAAGTAAAGATAAAAACATGTAAGCTTGGCTCTGGGGTAATACCAACACACTTATGACATTGGTTGGATTCACTGTAAGGGATGGATGTATCTGGCGTGTATACGTATGTCGTTGTCATTCAGTAAAATAACCATCGCAATAAGATTTGCTGATTAGGCACCTGGGGTCCTAGCATGAGCTCTTATTGCCACGATAGTTTGACTCATATTATGAGACAGATGTATATGACGAGTATACAGCTGTCACTGTCGAACAGCTGACCTATCATGACTACAAGAGGCTACAGTGTATATAATATGAATGGTACTATCACATAAAAATATATCTATCTCGAAATGAAATGTAAATCTTCCAATCAACAAAATAGGATTTTAGGGCAATTTCTCAGAATTGCCATTATTTTGTAGAACTCATGCTTTTAGAGTTTATACCATAAAATGGACTATATTTTATGGTATAAAATCTAAAAGCATGCAAGCATGCATAAATAAAATATCTGCAAGCATAAAATATCGCTTAGCGTAAATGAAAAGCATAATAATTTGTTATAATTTTGTCATATAACTTTTATATAACTTATTATGCAATAACATTAAGTACTTCTTTATTTTTGTTGTCGATTCAATGTATTGCGGTGGCTATAACAAACTGAAGATAACATGCTGGCTTTGAAAATATCACTTACAAACTGACTTATAACGATAACGTTTCGTAAAAGATATTTATAAATTATTTTGGAAATGTCCTCTTTGATACAGCAGGGAATAGATAAATTTATATTTTAGAGATAAAGGTTAAGGTTTCGGGAACGACTCGATGAGATTTGGCTGGACTACACTTCGCAGCTAATACGGTCGCCAAAAACAAAAACTAACTTTTGAACAGAGGATAAACATTTTTAGTTATCGTTGTAGTTTGAAATAACACTATGATTCTTCAATTTGGTTTCACTTCGATCTACCGCGACGTCACATAATGTAAGCCTTATAATATAAAAAATGTAAGCACAAAATCACAGCGCAGTAGCTTTTGCTTCAGCTTTCTTATTTCTCTCCTTATCTGTGTCTGACATCCGAAGCGGTCCATGCTTCCATTTCTCAGGGTATCCGTACTGGCGGACGTCGTCCCACCACTGCTGTTTGCCGTCAGCCCAGAAGCAGTACACTACGTTGGTCCCCACCAGTACAGCGAAACACACCCAGAATGCTACTCGCCATTCAACTAAGGTCGACTGAAAAAGAAAAAACAAAACAGTTTTATCGTTAAGCTGAACCCGACGCCTTTTTCATATACAATTTAAAGATAGGTAAAACTTTGAACACCTTAGAAGATGATAAAATGCGTATTTTATAAAAAAAAATATTTAGATTTTTTTTAATTAGCATCACTCATAAATCAAATGAGACAATTCTGTCAATCATCAATGTCAAAACTACGGAGATGGCTTATAAAAATATTCTCATTTAACAAAATATACTTTGAGTAATATTTTGTATACATTTTGGACATGAAATATTTTGAAACGCACAAAATGCCAACAATGCAAAGAAAGTTTGATGTTTACAATGCTTGAACATAAACCCACAAAAAAGATTAAGGACTTATCAATAAAAGCTAAGTTACTTTGAAGGGTGTCGATCTTGTTGAATACAAAACTCATTCAAAGGTTGACTTAGAATCTAATTAACGGGCCAAAAGTTTGATTGAAAATAACCAATTAAAATTCAATTTTGAATAGGTTGATACATTTCCGTCTATTTCGCTATGTCTAGCAAAAATTCCGTGAATGTATTCGGTACTTCTTTGCATTTTGTACGTGTGATACGTGATAACCAGCAAGAATGTATAAAGTCGAACTCTAAGGCGTACAAATTTAAACGTCTCAAATTTATTGAAAATATATTGCATCTTCATCGTCAGTTGCCTTGTAGGTAACAAGGCTGACATTCATACAAAAAAAATCTTTGACTCTCAAATAGCTAAACTTTTAGGAACTATATCGTCTTATAAAGTAAGTACGTAGATAATAATCCTTACATCGGGCGTTAAGAGTCCTATCAGATAAGGTGTAATAATGCCAGATATGGTCGAAGTGCCATTGATCATAGCAGTCAATGACCCTGCGTAGTTTGGTGCCAAGTCCAAAGCATTCACCTGTGGAAATAAAATAATGTAAGAATATAAACGGGAGTAAGCAGCAAAAGAACTAATAGAAATATCCATTTCTCTAACTATTATTAATAATAAGTAGTATTTTTTGAGTTAATCACAAAATTGTTCTCAATTTAAAGAACGCAAAAAATTGTCCCTTGATAGTGTACGTTTCTAGTTATTTGTAGTTTTGACACCAGACATCACCACCAGTTGCAACCATAATTCAAGTACATATTCATCTCTGAACTTAATATAAATAATCAAACACATAATCTTTACCTTCATGCCGCTGTAATAGCCACCCATAAGGGCCATAGAGGCTATGAAATAGGCGACAGCTACAAAACGGTCGCATCCCGCGTACGAAGCCAAAATGATACAAATAGCTGGACCGGTAGCAGCTGAAACCAATAAAATATAACAAACTTCAGCAAACTGTTTCTACAGTAGTATTATCGAAAACTGAGCATTGTGGTACCCTTCGGGTAACCTTAAATTATGATAATATACTTTTACCAGAAATTTTACCGTTTTTCCGATTTTGTGTTTAGAATTTACTACTATAATTTGATATAATTTATTCACAATTTTTTTCGTACAATAATAAACTTTGTATTTTTTCATATTAATTTTACACGGCTACATTTCACAAACTATTCTGCAAGTACAAGATTCAATACAGCTTCTGTAAGATATGAAATAAATCCAACATGTTGGAAACAATACTTGCTACACGACCAATGTGATTATCGTAATAGGATTGTTTCGTTCTTTTCATTTCTGATCTGGAATTCTTGTTCGATATGAGATTATCTTTTGTTGATTAAGTTTGAATATAATACCGAATAAATTTAAGTGTAAAATACATGCTTTGGATAATATATGGCTTAGAAAAAGAAAAAGTTAAATGTGGGGTATAAGAAGTTCAAAATGACTAAACTTAATTCTAGCATAGCTTAAATTTATAAGAATTAACTTTTAAATATTCTTACCGATAGTAGTATGAACAATTCTTCCAGTCTTTATAGAATGCCATTTATTCTTGACACAAACATCGCAGACCCAACCAAATATAAACGAGCTTATCCACATAGCCAGGTAAGGGATTGCGGTCAAGGTACCAGTAGTAGCGATGTTGAATTTAAGTACATCTGTCATGTACTTTGGTAGATCCGTGACCATTGTATAGTACCCCCAATCGTGGCCTATCTGTAAACATAAATAATATTTTTTGGAATTTCGTAAAAAAATGTACCTCAAATATCTGAAGCGAAGGAAAGAGAGACCGAAGTGAAGAGAACCTAAACACGATAAGCCAACAGACATGTATGAAAATATTATTCTGTTTTGATGAAAACAAAAATCCCTAAGTCTCGTTGGACGACACAATATCCCGTCGTATCTTGTGTAATTAAGGAAAAAAGTATTCGCATTAAGAATCTTTCAACTAAAAGTGTTAGTCGTTACTTGATTCTTTAGAATACGTCAGCTTAGCTATTTTTCACCCGCTTAGTGATAAAAACAACACATTAAAATTTGTCTTTTTCTAATGGCCTGATAACTTATGTGAATAATTTAATGATGATCGGTTGAGATTGTAAGGCATGACATAATCCTAAATTTGCATTTCCTTTCGGTTAAGAATCTAATGAGATTTTTGAACCCAACAATGTTACAAACAATACATCGTCACTATAGACTACGCCTATGAAGTCACCAAGATTAATTGCCTAATTGGAATTTATATCTATTCTTAGACGGGAAAGTCCTTCAACTATTCACTACGAGTTTGAGGTCAAACTATTGTGTATGTAGGCAGTTTGATGTAAACATTTGCCACTTGCCATGTTTAAATTTGGATGGCCTTGTAACGAGACCTCGTTAGGAAAGTTTATACGTCGATAGTTGGAACAAATTTAAATTACAGACTAATAGGATTGTCCTTTATGTTGCTTAAGTAATATAGTCACTGAGATTTGAACCTCTTAAAGATTCCTAATTTTCCTCTCTAATTGTAATTTGTCCATTATTAAACAGTGTGTCTCTTAATTCCGATATGTTTAAGTATTCTTGAAAATACTTAGGAAAAATACGAACTCCAGGCGGGACTCGAATGACATCTGAAAATCGTACAATTGCTCTACCAATTGACCTACTCGTGATCACACCTCATGCGTCGAATTTTTCCTTTCCTTGTTTTAGGCGGTTTTAAGGGCCGCCTTAATATTTAAGTATTGGAAATTGAACTTACAGCCGCAAACAACAGGGCCCAAACTGGAACAGATCTCACAATAGCTTTCCAAGGAACAGGATCCCTCACACTCTTCGTGTCAGCACTCGTAACTGTTTCATTCAGGTATTTGAGCTCTTCTTCAGATATGTAAGGATGAGTGTTTGGTGTGCTGTAGCAAAGAATACTCTGGAAAAAAATAAATTCTTTTGATGTTTGAGGAAAATATTTGTTGATTTTTAATGTCAAGTTGAGTAGGTTTCATATTGAGGTTATCAACGTAAGGCAGGGGAATATTTCCTCAAAAATAAGGTGATGTCCTTATTGCGTCATAGTATTTTGGATTGTTATATTTAGGTCATTCCGTAAAAAAATCTTGAAGGTAGAAAAAAGTTACTATGTAAATTAATATTTTTATATTTTTCTTCTTATTGTTTTTATGTGTTATTTATTATTTTGCTGCAAAACATTTTACTTTATTTAGACAACTGCATAAATTCTTACCCAAGCTAAAAACCATAGTATGCCAAAGCAGCCGAAGAAATAGAAAACGTTGGCCCAGTCTCCGTTGCCAGCCATCAGGAAACCAGACATGAAGGAACCGAAGATGTTTCCTATCTGTGCACCACCGAATACCAGAGCACCTTGACGAGACCTCTCATGTGGCGGCACCCACCTTGCTAGAACAATCATTAGAGCAGGCATTGTTGGTCCCTGAAAAAGGTGATAGTTCAAAATTATTTCGACTGTGACATTTATTACTGGTAATACTGGTATATACGTGGTCTATATTTTAATTGGGCACCTACATATTTTTTTAGCATTAAATTTGCTTATCTATGCATGGTGTCTATTGATATTTTCTCAAGTTCTGTAAGCATATTATACTTTTTTGTATCGTAGAACAACAATCTCACTACTCTGTGGGCAGTAAATAATTGTTCCAGCGATCCATTTATTCTAATGAGTTAGAAATACTGTTTTGCATAAACTGCCATTTGCATTGTATTTAATGTTAATAGCCTTTTCAAATTGTCTGATAATAGTGATGACTATGTTTTACACATAACACTGCAAATTACTACTAAGGAAGAAGATTACAATACTTGTTTATATCCTATTCAAGAACTTATGCTGTCCGGTATGTTATAAGACAAAATGACGTGTGACAAAATGAATAAACAGAAGTATTAAAATAAGAAGTTTCTGTGTTGTTTGTACTGCACTTAATGTCTACATTTGTGCAAACGCAAAAGCACACTTTTGAGAATGGAATATCATAATATCCCTGTCAAATATTTGGGAACCTCGGAGTGCATCAAAATACCATCGGACTTTTAATCCCTGAAGGGGTAGACAAAGGGAGTTACTGTTGGGTTACTGTTAGGTTTAAGTACTGTAAGTTTAGTATGATGTATTTTAGAGTTTGAGAACAACAATTTTACATAACGCAAGTTTGAATTCCAGCGGCCTATCCCAATGAGTTTTTCTAAAAGTAGTTTTACTTGTTGCACTAATTTCACCCCATATGCTTTACGGCGAAGGAAAGCATCGTGAAGAAACCTGCATACGTCTGAGAAGTAATTCAAAGACGTAGGTATAGTGCGTGAGGCGGCGATGGACTCACCCGCTATCACGTTGGCACTTAATCATATTCGGTGAAATGTGGGTGTTGTTGTTACAAAACCTCTGTTTACCCCTTCGTGAACCCTTCTGGGTTGACGTGACATATTTATTTTATTTCTTTAGAACAACATATGCATGTTGTAGTGCTATATTTTACTCTGTATATCTAGACTATTATTTATATCAACTATCTGCGATACAGAGTTAATTACTTCATTATTCAAGCCATTCACGACAACTCAGTTATATACTGGATAAATTATCACTCATCATCGCAACGGATACGAAAAAACAAACACTGATAGCGTAAGATTTTAATCTGCACGTAGGGCCTTGGGAATTGCAGTTGTGAGAGAACGTTGCAATATTCAAATCATTGATTTACGCAAAGATCGTGGCTTGTATGATTATCAATTTGTCACATTTGACCGATACTGATTGGCACATAGAAAATGTGAATAGAGATTCAAAGAATTTATTACTCTTTGCTGATTTTGCTAATTGTTAATGACGCACAATGCGTTAAACCAATCAATTGCGATTTTATTGTTGATCTCAATATCAATGTCAATTGAAGACATGATTTCCTTTCTAGTATTTCAAGATTACATAAAGCTGATATCAAATCTTTATGTACGAAACAACTACTCAATTAAAGAACCATGGCAATACATTATAAAATGTCTTTCAATCTAGTACACAGTCCCATTGAACGATGGCTCACAGAAGCGGACACCAAAGTACTTACACGTATGTACCTACCAACCGCAAAAAGTTAATGTAGAATGTAAAATTAAAAAGAACAAACATTATATCTGAACGTACCTCACCCATCCCTTGTAGAACTCTTAGAATGAAGAGCCAGACCGCACCACCGGCTTTCACAACTATTGGTGTTAATAGAGTGAAGATGGCCGTACTTAGGAGGCCAATGCCCAAAGTCCATTTGCCTCCATATCTCTCCGCTAAGTAGCCTCCTGGGACGTGGGTAATGGCGTATCCATAATAGAACCCGCTCAGAATAAGCCCCTGAGTCGACTCTGACCATTCGAATATAGCGTGCTGGAAAAATATTATGATTATTAGTCATGGTGCTCTCGCTGCGGCTTTTGGTTTGAGCAATCGATAAAAAAGTAGGAGATTCTTAATGTATAGGAAACTTTTTTAAGTAATAATGTTATTGTGTATGTTTATCCTGAGAATACAATTGCGATCATATTTTTTATAGTAAGATTTTTAATAACTACTAAGCTTTTAAGCGAATGTTATAGCTGTGTCTTGCAAAATAGCTGCAGTGTTTAAGTCATGAAAAGGAGGCCAGATGGAGCCACGGTCATATTTTTTACATACCTAATTAAATATAAAGATTTGCCACAAGTTTTATGTAGAAACTGTGACTATTTTTGTAGTATAGGCGATTATGTGAATCAAGAATGACCGGAAGATATTTAAACCAAATGAACAATGGATATTTTAAGTTTGCGCTGAGAACAGTGAATCAATCACAATTTATTTTACCTTTCTCACTTTGTTACAGACGATATACCATACTATGTATTTAAACTAAATGATTTAACTGCATTTTGATCAAATCGCCATCCTACTGGGTCGAGTCTCAGATCTGAATTGTATTTGTTTGTGTCGATATTTAAGACTTATCCTTCGTCTTTTACGTATGTCTATTATTTTCCACATTTATGTTTCAATTCAGTGTTCAGGTAAACAAATCAGTTTTATTTGTTCTAACCTCATATCAAACTAAGTTAATCTTAATATCTATGCCCCCGTGTAAATAATATAAAATCACAGTCTTTTTCTTCCTCCAGTGTATCCGTCACGTATTTTTTATCTAGCATCTTTGTTTCGTGTTTATGTATGTATCTACTTACGGGTTTTAAGCTGACAGTGCCATTGACGATAATCTCACTCTCGTCCGGGCAAGCGTCGGGGTCATAGTGTGAGTTCTCCGACTTATTACTGTATACCATCTGTGTGACTGCGAGGTTGAGGCATACTCTCATGGTGTACGCGTTGCAAACGGCGAGCAGCCCCATGATGCCCAGGACATATCGCTGAGGAATCAAGAACACTGAACACAATGATTAATTTAGTTTTCATATTATTACACAGTATATTATACAATTGACAGCTAACCTATAGACATAATAAGGATGGAATAGTTCAGTACCCCTATCACAAGTTTGCCACCGTTTTCGTAATGCATAAACGCTAGCGTCAATATTTGTATGAGGAACTGCACAGCGCCTCCTAGCGGTGACGTGAAGAACTAAAATATCCCATACAAATGTTGTAGGTGACGCTAGCGAGTATAGATTACAAAAACGGTTGCAAACTCGTTATAGGGGTACTAATAATAAAAGGACAGATGCTACCCGCAGCCGTGGCTCACCCTTAAATGTTTGCACTTTGACTCTGAGTAAAGCTCATCGAATATCTACTTCAAAAGAATAAAAGCTGTACCACTTGACTTGCGACTCTTTGATCTCTGTTCCCATTATTCAACATTCGAAACGCTTGACTGGAACTTCACTTTTCACAAAATCGTAGAGATTGTGTCAAGTCATTTTATCCGACATTAAAAAGGCTACTATAGTCATACAAGCATGTGATGTGTTAGTAGATTATAATAGTAAATCCATAGGAGCCGTGGTGGCCTTGGGGCTACGCAAGCGACGCAAGCTCGAATCCCAGTGGAGCCTGTACCAATGAGTTCTTCTAAAGACGATTTACAATTAATTCACATCACGTGCTTTACGGTGAAGGAAAACACCGTGAGGGAACCTGCATATGTCATCATCATCATCATCAGCCTTTCTTAGTTCACTGCTGGACGTAGGCCTCCTCTAATGAGTGCCATAGCTCCCTGTCTTCAGCTTGCCGCATCCAGCATCTGCCTTCAGTCTTTCGCAGACCTATCTACCTGTATGATAAGTAATTCAAAGACATATGTAAAGTGCCTGAGACGGCGATGGACTCACCCTCTGTCTGTGTAGAAAGCTTATTACACATTTTTTTACATAAATGGAATTAAAATTCTGCACAAGTAGCTCCTGGCAATGACATGGGATGCAAACATAACCATGTAAATCATTTGGTATTGTTTTTACTTTTTTCTTGTAATTTTTTACACACGTATGCTGTTACCATTTTTACTGTTGTGAATAATTTTATATAAATTTTATTGTAATGAATCATTATTTACTATGAATTGAAATTTACATGATGCCAGCAGAGTTTCTTGCCGGTTCTTCTCAGAAGGCTAGTTTGCGAACTGGTGGTAAATTCTTCGACATTCATTAGTACCTTACCAGGGCTTAAACTGAATAAATCATTTTCATTTTCGTATCACGATGGCACTTAATCATATTTGGTGAAATGTGGGTGTTTTTTTTGCAACACCTCTGCTTACCCCTTCTGGTATGGCGTGAGCATATTTATTTCAATTTTATTTTATTTATATAAATAGTCATGGGTCCCACCAATTCCTTTTAACAATACAAAATATTTCAGCAACACGTGACACGTAGTATCACATGTAAGGCTATTAGTAGCCGCTTAATATCAGGCAACAAAGGCAGACTGAATGTTTGTTTGCTACGCTTTGTTTGAAGTATGATGCTTATGTATATGCTTTTATGATCTAATGGTGGCAAACAACGTAACGACGTGTCTAAAGTATCAGTTGCAATATTGGAAGCACTTTTGCCGACCACGAACTTAATAGACTTTTTCAAATGCATACTTATTGTTTTGCCCATAATCACTTGTAGGTGAATTACGCATTCGTTCAAGAATAAGTCGGTGCCGTTTAGTTAGTTTCCTTTAAGGAAAACTCAAATGTGAATTCACATAAATAAACTAGTTTATGACGTAGAATACAATCTCATGTACGTGATACATGAGAGCCTTAAAATGCTGTCCAGCAATAAAATATAATTTAAAAAAAATGCACTCTTTTTGTTTTTCGATCCTACCTACATAACCATAGTGATACAATTGCATTATTCTGTAAGGTACCTTATGATTATATAGACGCTGAGATCAACGTCGAGCTCAAAGTCGAGTGCAGTGAGAGTCGGTTTCAAACAGAAAATTGATACATATATGATAATACATAGATGATAAAGTAAAATTTCGCATCTTTGAAACCGCTGAGAAATCATACAGAATAACGCTGCAGGATTCCATGGAGCTCGGCAGAGACTGATTGCCACATGGTATGCTAACATACGATCCTCTTTTCTTCAAGTATGTGTATGTAAAGTGGCCCATGAGACCTGTCCACATCCCTATTTGAGTTTATCCATACTTTTATGGACATCTTGTACCTATTTAAGGAAGAGAAAGTAACAAAAACTACTTACAGCTTGATATGATTTTCCGCCATCTTGGTAACATTTCAGACGTCAATCCTCACGGCTTGTGTTACTTAACTACCTGAAAATAATAATAATAAAATATTAGCAGCTTAACAAACGTATGTAATCGAGATAGTGTGTGTTTAACTATACTCAAAGACAAATAGAGCAGTTGATAAAACACTTCACGCCGGCATTAATCTTAACAAACATAATTATTATGAACTTCAGAAAAATACTGAAAAACATTTTGTTTGCAAATGGATCTGGGGGGCGACTATGATCTTTTTAGAAGCGCGTATTAAGAACTTCCTTAAGAACGCTTAATTTTACGCTACCAAAATGAAACGTCAAAGCTCAGAGCCTGTAGACAAAGTAGCATTATCCGCACGCTTCGCTAGTAGAAACGATACAAAATCTACGGGAATGACATATGTCACGGGACTAATTTTTATCCTTTCCATTTTTTTTTATCGTCAGTGTTAGTGCAAGCGCGAGAGAATGTTACTTTGACTAGACCAACAGAAGTTTTTGTTACACTCTGGTTAAACCGATGATGGCAGCCCCTGAATTCCTCTCATATTTTATGTTGCACCTTGCAATGAAACAGGTGTATACCAATGCAACGGCTAAGGCTATAGAGTGCTTTAATATTAAATAAGTAGAGACCTTGCCATTTATTCATATAAACACTTCCCGCATATTTTATTTTTTTACTAGCTGAGCTTCGCTGTTTCACCCACGGAGACTTATATTGCGGAGCCCTATTTTTTTAAACAAAAATAGTCTTAGTTACTTCTTGTAACATCAGCTATCTTTCAGTGAGAGTCCTATTAAAATAGGTCTAGCTGTTTCAGACATTAGCTGGAACAAACAAACAGGCAGACAAACAATTTTAAATTTGCCTTTTTTATGATAGTATCGTATATACTTTCATATGCATTTAGTGAAAATTTCTGATTTGAAAATAGAAATAGATACTTCAATGTTACATATGAGTAAAGATTTAATTTACTTCCTGCATAATAATATGCTACGACAGACAATTTGCATTCTCACCTTAAGGCGTAGTGTACAATGTTGTATTTGACTGCGTGACAGAAACAGCAGCTGTGTACACATCAGTACCCAGTCATTTTAATTAACGCTGCGTCGCATTTTTGTATTATGCGAAATAAATTTTCTTTCTTTCTTTCTTCTTACCCCTATCACGGGTTTCTCACCGTTATCGTATTCTATAGTCGCTAGCGTCACCGACTAATATTTGTATGAGGAATTGCACAGCACCTCTTAGCGGTGAGGTAAAGAACTAAAATATCTCATACAAATATAGCGAGTATAGTTTACGAAAACGGTGGAAAACCCGTGATAGGGGTACCAGATACATGTATACTTCACCCAGGATGTTAGTTGTACTAACATTTCAAGTTACGCATATTGTGGTGTAAGCGGCTACCAATCAAGAGTGCCTCGTGCGAGTTTCTTAAAATCCACTACAAGTCATCGCGTCGACGTAAACGCAGATTAATATGGGCTCACAATAGTGTCATCTTTAGGCCGACAGAGGTGGTGTTCCGATCCTATACAAATCTGCGTTGTCGTCGACGCGGTGACTTGTGACGGGGTGCATTGAAAAACTCGCACTAGGCCCACAGCTATTGTAGTTGAAACGCGGGTGACACCTCATAGAATACATAATAATATATAGTAACGGTACTATAAGAAATTCCCATCATGAACGAGACAGTTGTTGATGGCGGAATATTTTTGCCGAATAAGAATAAAGTAATAGTAAAACAGGTTTTGATAAGATGTCGAAGCCTGTTTTATTATTTGGTATACAAAATTAGAGGCCCTTGCCTTAAGATTAAGAAAAGTCACTGAATTATAATTTTCATCAACTGCTGATTATAATTTTGATTTTTTTTACATTATTAATGTTACCGCTTGACTTATCTTCATGTTTCAGTCGCGCCGCTAGGACTAAATAATAAAATAATTGACGTAAAGGACCTATTGGCTAACTCTTCCAGTCAGCAGTCATCGGTAATGCACATAAAGACTATTACTTCAAATAGAACTGCGCGCAATATACATAACAGTTTCAATACATAATACACACAATTATAATGCGTTGAGCGTAGCGGCTTTTTAATTTATTATATTACGTTACTTACATTGTAGGAAACACTTTATTATGCTCACTTTTCCATAGGAATGGATAAAAAACACTTAAACACTGTCTGTTAATCTTAATTATATATGAAAGAAGAGGAAAACCTCTGCTAACGTCTTGTCTACGTGCACCTTAGGAATTGGGTTAAGCTAACCAAAGACTTTAGTCTTTGGTTAGCTTTCCTCCATTTGGGAATTTTTAAAGGGGCAAAGTTCTTTATTTTGACAGACTTATCAATTACTAGCTGTGCCCTGCGGTTTCACCCGCGTAGATTTAATTTGATTACCGCGGAACCCTACATTTTCATTATAAATAAAAATCCCATGTTATTCCTTGTAACATTAGCTATCTGCCAGTGAAAGTCCCGTTAAAATCGGTCAAGCCGTTTCAGAGATTACTCTTTGGCAAATAACTCATTATTAGGTACCAATTCTTTGCGTTTTTATACTCGTGATAATTTCTAAACTTTTACTTCTACATGAATACCCTTGATAGCATAATGCTTGATTTGGATAAGAATGAATATTATGATACACATTTAACGTAGTTTTTTTCTTCAGGCGATTAAATTATTTTTGAACATTAAAGCCTTTATTGTGACTAAACTATGAGAGTTAGATATATGCTCTTCCAGACTTTTTTGTAGATCTTAATTAGACCTACAAACCCGTACTACATAATTTTGTTCTATTGTCAACAGTTTTTGCAGCGTACGCATAAATAGGTTTTCGATTTTACGGCAATTTACTTACGGACGCCTAATTTTTATGACAATAAAATATAGCGTATAGCCTACCTCGATAAATGGACTATAAAACAGTGAAATAATTTTTGAAATCGGACCAGTTGTTCATGAGATTAGCGCGTTCAAACAAACAAACAAACAAACTCTGCAGCTTTATAATATTAGTATAGATGAGCATTTTCATGTGAAATAACTTGAGTCTTCTATTATGCAGTGGTTTTGTGGGAACTCCATATTGACCTCATTCATACTAAATGTATGTTTATAATTTTAAGTATGATTATATCGTTGCCAAAGAATTGAAATAAATGTATATCCTGCATCGGAATGGCCGTGGAGTAGGAAGTGAAAGGGACAATAACAATATAGTAATTATATGAACAAATAGTTCATTATACAAAATCACTTTGTAACCATGATCGTGTATTCAATACAATTATTGTGGTTAATTTGGTATGGAACGTCATCACTTTACGAAATATGTGAAATAATATAAGTGGAGTTATCTTTAAAAAATACCCTTCAATACAAGTTGAGTTCAGGGCCCTTACCATAAGCTGTTCTTGCCTCCATAGTTCCACTGTGTAACAGTGACAGACTTATATGCGTTATATACATCTGTCTCATAATGAGAGTTAAACTATCATGACAATAAGAGTTCATGGTAGAGCCCCAGAAAAAATTATATTGCAGATTATAACATAACTTAGTGCGCCCGCAGCTTTGCCTATGTGGTACTGTAAAGCCTCAGCCTTACTAGCTGGTTAAACCTTTTTCATTTAATACATAATCTGTACGAAAGATATTTAAAATAATCCAAATAAAGATTAAGAAAAAGAAAATAGCGGTTATCAGAAATAGAACTAGGATGGAAGGAAAAAGAATAAAAAGTGAAAAACAGTGTATTAATTTTATTTTATAGTAAACAGTATCGATCCTGGAGAGCGAGTGACCCGAGTCGGGGGTCGCTCGCCAAAGTACCTAGTAAGATTTCACACACTTTTAAACCCCATTTAACCGTTTTAGAGGTGGAACTTCAAAAAAGCCGTTTCTTTATGTATAGCGCCCCAAAGGTTAGTCTCCAAATTGAATGTCTCTAGGACCAGCAGCTTAGCCTGTGCGTTAATACCATAAGTCAGACAGTACGCCTATTTTTTTTTAATTCTTGACTAGTTACAGATTGCGGTTTTACCCGGAAGTTTCCAGGTTAAAATGTAGTGTATCAACAATGTCCTAAATTTTTAAAACGGGAATAATACGGAGGTGTGGCTGAAACTTTATATACAATTTGTTTTTCTCTCAAAGTTATCTCATATATACATATAACATAAATAAACCTAAAACCCACGACCTAACAGCGTGCAAAAAAGCTCTCTCAATTCCAAATTGGAAATCCCAAAAGTTATCTTTGGGACGCAGAAAAAACGTATGCACCATTTTTTCAACGTGGAGAATTCATTAAGCGGAGGGGTTATGTCGGACTCGCACCGACTAAAACCACGTTGTCCCTCCTGCCTGAGGGCCTAGTCCGAGTTTTTCACTACCGCCGCCGTTACAAGTCACCGCGTCGACGTAAACGCAGATTTGTATAGGATCGGAACAGCGCCTCTGTCGGCCTAAAGACGACACTATTGTGAGCCCAAACAAATCTGCGTTTACGTCGACGCGATGACTTATGACGGCGATTTTAAGAAAACTCGCACCAGTCGCTATGTATAAGTCGTGACTCCCCCTATATTAAAATGCATAAATCATCACGTCACTCGATATCGCAAAACAGGAATGCCTAATTGCCATTAATTTTGTAAATGTGATTTAATTAAGCCCTTTTGATAACAAATCAATTGACTTGTATTTGCCAACCACATCAATCAAAACAACATAATAAAATAGTCACTTAAATTGGGTTAATTGGATTTAAGATCACATCATTTTTATTCAAAACTAGCTGTGCCCCGCGGTTTTACCCGCGTAGATTTAGCTTCATGCTTCATGTCGCGGAAAACTAATATTTTTAATAAATAAAAGTACCCTAATTTACTTCTTGAAACATCAACTACCTGCCAGTGAAAGTCCCGTTAAATTAGAAAAAAAATTTAAAACTTGTCTGTAGCGTGTATACTTTTTTTTATATGCACTTAGTGAAAAGCTGTTATTTTGGTATTACAAACAGACACTTCAATTTTATTTATCTGTATATCTGTATAGATTGCGAAAATGATGCCTATGTGTGCTATAGCCAACATCTCCGACATACTACTATATTAGCGTTGCAAATGCCTGCAATGTCCGAAACGAAGTGTAAAAAAACACTTTTATACGAAACGAGTGCTATTTGACCTACCCGTTTTCCGTTGATCCCGGATTAAACCAGTATTTTTTCCTTCAGGTAATTAATAATTAACTATTACCAAAGACCTTGAAATTGTTAACCAATGTGAGTGCCAAGTAGAGGTTTTGACATGTTCGAACGTCGCTTGACGTTGCGTTTTGCGCTTTTTTTAATGGAGACGAAAAACTTCATACACTCGAGGCCTGGGGCGATTTTTAACGTTCCTATAAAAATTGAGGTAAATACGCAAGCGATTATAGTAAAAACATGTTAAAACTTATATTCGGGCCATAAGAGGCTTTGCGTGTTCGCCGAGGTATAGAGTGAACTTGGCGGTGATGAGTACTTGAGTACTTACAAAGTCAAAGTCAAAAATATCTTTATTCGATTAGACTTTTTACAAAGCACTTTCAGATCGTCAGAATGACACAATTTACAGGATTATACATGCTATTGCTAGGTTCGGAAGGTTGCTTTTACTGAGATGAACCTGGCAAGGTGGTTAGTCGTTTATGACAAGTATTTACTCAATTTCGTTGATTAAATAAAATGCGCAATAGGTGATGATTGACAGTGCCTCGAGCCCCTCTAATAAAAAAAAACTTGCAAATGAATTGCATTATACGAGTACCTAATAACATATTTTTTATCAGTCTGCTTGGTAATCCAAAGATCAAACCATGCACCCAGAATATATCGAAAATGTTTTTTTTATTTCGGTCTTACGTCATAATATGCGGGCAGTAATTTGTTTAAAATTAGGGTCATCATTGCGTGTACATTTTTGTTAAATTTTTTCAAGTGTTGCCCCAGCAATATCCGTGTCATTCGCCTGCTGACGTTAAGTCACATGCACTTATAAATACCAATTACTTGAAAACCGGTTCAGAAAGAAACATGACAAAAGTAACAGCTTTAACCCGGATTAAAATATAATTGACTAATGATACATATGTTACGTAATTCAGGCCCACAACGTTGTCCATTAGTAAAGGATTTGACTGTGAAAATGTAACGTAAAATTTTTTTTACATTTTTTTTTACTTCAAACACAGCTATGGCATGGAACTGTAATGGATATTTGATTAACCTTGCCTCGAGTTAATAGAAAAATCGTCAACATACATTCTGATCATAAATTTTATGAAAAGTAAGTGCTGGAGTCCTTACTTAATTTTTTTTCATTGATGACAAAACACAAAGAAGAAAGAGTTCCAAAAATGAAATGGGATTTAAGAGTTTGTATGTGAAATCTACGGGTGGAAACTTGTGCTCTTTATATTTCAACAAGTGAAGTAAGAACATACAATTCCCCCCGACTCTGGGATATCAAGCCGCCCCGAGCAAGTAAATTCAAACCCCTCAAACAATGAATAATATAGATCAGCCCAGCATCCTAGCTCGTGCACCAGCAACGCCCTAAGCCGAGGCTCTGGGTGCCCTTAGCTGTGCTGGGGCCCAACCATGAGTTCTTATTGCAATGATAATTCAGTTGTGTGACAGTGACAGATGTATACACGTCACATACATCTGTCTCATAAATGAGTGAAACTATCATGGCAATAAGAGCTCATGGTAAGGCCCCTGCTTAAAACTTTTTGCCTGGCTGGAGGCTTTAAGGCTCATGCTGCGATAGTCAACGTACAAAAAAATACTATACACGATTTAGTAATATTAAAAGGATTTGACAATAACCACAAAATGTCGTATCAGTATGCACGATTATACACGGACCGGAAAAATTATATTCTTTTGTTATATTTATAACTTTTATTAATGTTTTATGTATGTGAATCTGTGGTATCTAGTTATATGAATGTAAAAGTATACAAATTAATACGTTACGGAGTGACTGTACCAGCTAAAGTGATACCGTCACATCTTTACATAATGGCGATTCTAATTAGGTAGGTAACGCGAAAAGACCAATATGTTGCGAAAGTTAATAGTCTGCAGAACTTCCAGGAAAACCGAACACTTGTTGCCACCTTCGTAATATTTAAAGGACCATCATATATAGCTTATATGATGCTTATATCACGCTAAATCTAAATTTCTAAGCTGGTAAAATTTGAGGAGCATCGTGGTGAGATTAATCACACCTTGATCTTTATTTTACAACTTAGCTTCTGCAATATTTAATTATGGTTGTTATTAATACGGTAAAGGTCGGGGACAAGTTATGAATCGCTCACCTGATTGCTCTAGATTTTAGTTTTGAAGTTAGTTAGTCACTTACGCAATTTTGAACGAGTCTAATCCGCTGTGTGAGGTCGACTACTTTCTGACAATACACACAATTACTACACACAACTAAATTTGTTATCTATGTTTGTAAGTGTGGATGTCTTATGAAGCTCGTGGTGTCAGAAAAAAAACTCATTGATACAGAGAGATTTATAATCAAAATCGCAAGTGATTAGGGATTAATTCCTTAAGTAATCCATCAATTACTTAAGGAATTTAGGGGGAGAGAGGGTCCTGCCGAAACCCACACCAATTTTTACTCAATCAATTGTATTGTATTCCGTGAAAACTAAAACTAATCAAAGGTTTTTCTGTTAACAATATTAATCAATACGTATATTGTGAAGTAAATTCACCGCATATTATTATCAACGGTTAAAAGATTTACGAATCTATAAAAATCGACATACAACACGGCCATCACACTCAAATAAATCCCTACTAATATTATAAATGCGAAAGTAACTCTGTCTGTCTGTCTGTCACGCTTTCCCACTTAAAACTCTCAACCGATTTTGATGAAATTTGGCACAGACAATCTTTGGACCCTGAGAAAACACATAGGCTACCTTTTATTTATTAAAAATATTAGGTTTCCGCGACCATGAGGATGAAACTAAATCAACGCGGGTGAAGCCGCGGGGCACAGCTAGTTAGATATAAAACGATGTCCTTGCATATTTCATATAAGGTATTATATTAGCTTAACCAACAAACGTATCACACGTTTTCTTTATTAATGAGTCGTTGTAAAATAATTAGGTTTTGTGGGTTTCTTCCACTGATATGAACGAAGTTTTTAACCTTGTTAATTAATTCCTAGCAGTGGGTAAGGTACATTGGTGCATGACATTATCTAGGGCGAACCGTAAGGTTATAAATTAATATTAATTAAAATATTACCTATGACAATGTAAAGTTGATTCAAATACTCAGACCTTGACTCACATCTCAAAAGTAGGCACATTAATGTAGGTTATAATTACATGGAAATATCATACCCACATTGGTAATGGCATTAACATAAACAATTTTATCAAATGCATACAAAGTGGGTTCGTGTTGATCCAGTTCTATCCAGTTAGTGTCATATCATAATGTCAATCAATTTATAAAAAACATCCCTTTTCGTCGATTGTCGTAATATTTTTAAGAACTTGAAAGTTATTGCAAAAATTCCCAGTGGAGGAATAATAAACGAATACGAATATGAAGATTTATCTTAAATATTAATTTTATTAATATTTCTTAAATTTTCGCGATTTAAATTCATTTTCAAAAAGTTCTCGGGACTTATCACGATAATATTTTAAAAATAACGTACCTCGACGTTTCGATTGGGTTACACCAATATTGGTCGTGCGCAGATTTACAAAAATAATTAAATTGACATAAAATCAAATTGTTATCATGACAAGATTGTTAGGATAATGGTTAAGTAGTTTGTACAAACAATTGTATAGCTAGTGAACAATTCATAAAACGTGCATTTAGAACCCATGACCAAGATATATTTTTGATGAAAACTGAATACCTTCATAGCTGATGAATTCCTTCGGGAATTACCTTGGATATTCATACAAACCTACAACCGTTTACACGAACACCGTAACATGGATGGAATACCATTCGAGTAATCGGTGAACATATTACTTAAAAAAATCTAAAGGGTAATTATTTTCTATGTATTAAAAGTAATTAAGGAAGATACTTGTACTGAATATAAAAACACTGAATTGTACCTAGCCATAATGGGTTCACTCTACTCTTATGCCACACCTCACAGTAATTACTTTCGATTTCTAGAACAGTCACTCCTATGATTAATGACTACATTTACGGACGATGAAATAAGTATATAACTTCAAACATTTTTTGACATTACCGATTTCTCAATAATATTATTATGTACAGTTGGTCAGTAGCCAAAATCCTTTCACTATTAAAACGCTACAAAAAATACTTCCTATAAAAAGTATAAAGCTCAGACGCCCCGTTAAGATAATTGAGTACAAGTTACGTAAAATAGCGAACAAACGATCCGACAAAATCTGGTTTTTGCCGGTTGAGTCGATAAAGATGGAGGTGAACGTGAAGCTCGCAAATAATTACTGCGTTTAATATTGCAAAACGGCAGGTGTAACGATCAAGTTAAGTGACTGTAAGATAAATGTTTTGGGATAAGTGTTCACTTCATGATACGGGAAGAGCCTGGTGGTCGAGTACCTACTTTGAATAGTCGCCTGCCACTGAATTTTTCATAATCTATTCAGATAAATAAAATTGAAGTGTCTGTTTGTAATTCCAAAATTACAGCTTACAGCTACTGACACTAAAAAACCAAGTTATACATTTTTTCTCTGTCTGTCTGTCTGTCTGTTTGTTCCGGGTAATCTCCGAAACGGCTGGGCGGATTTTAACGGGACTTTCACTGGTAGGTAGCTGATGTTTCAAGGAGTAACTTAGGCGTAACTAGGAGTAACTTTTATTTATTAAAAATATTAGGGTTCCGCGACAATAAGGATGAAACTAAATCTACGCGGGTGACACCTCGGGGCACAGCTAGACTTTTCTAAATTCAAAATATCTTTATTAAATGAGACTTTCAAAACGTACTTTCTTATCCGGAAATATAAATTTTACCACCGAGTATGACAAGAACCCGACTAAAAACTTCATTAGTAATAAATAAAAACTAAATTTAAAAAGAAACTGTTATTAGTAAGCATTTTACAATTTTGAGTAATACAAAATATATATAAATGGCCATGGAATCCAATGAACAAAAGGTCGATAAGACATTAAAAACCAATAGTAGGTAGGTACTACTATAATTGTGTATTTTGTGCTGAACAGCCCCCAATACATTTTCAATACAATAAACCTGTATGTGTCTGTAAATACATACTGAGACGTATGTTTAGCCTGAGACAGCGATGGCCTCGGCATTAATCATGCATCTTCGGTGAAAAGTGAGACCTTTTTAATAATAAAAAGTTTCAATTACCTACATATTTTGAAGTTGGTATTAGGTATCTTCTGCAAGGAGATTTATTATTTTCCCTATACTTTTCCTTATAATGCAGCAAAAGACTTTTTTTATACCTCAAGGTAAATCCTGGGTTTTCTCAAAATGTTATTGATACAAAAGTCAGATCAGATAATATAGTATAATCAATTCACACTTAATGTTATTTATTTTATGGTACTTATCGCGTTTTCCCTATCTGTATTAACAATGTTTTTCCCGTTAGAGGTACTTGACATAAATATATAAAACTCTGTCTGTGTAGTCCTTCCTAGCACTTCAATATCAGTCATATCATTCAATGCTAGGAAGGACTACACAGACAGAGTTTAAGACACACTTCAATATATTTATGTCAAGTAGCACAACATAAATAACATTAAGTGTGAATTGATTATACTATAGTATCTGACTTTTTGTATAACATCCTCCCCATATTTCAAAATAAGTCGTATCATTCAGTGTTGGTAAAATTTATTTTTCCGTTTAAATATTGGAGCTGTATGACTTGAAACCGTACATCACTCTTACAGAAGCACTCCCACAGTTAACATTGGCCTCGAGTAGAAGATTAGACACGTCTCTAGAGCAATATTTCGGTATTTGCACGAATGACAATTTAAGTAATGCAGTCTTAAATATTCGCAATCTCATTAAATCATAAATTTTTAAAATGCCCGCCAAACCTTCGTTTCTTAGAAGGCTATTTTCCAACACCTCTGCCTACTCCTTCGGGGAATACAGGAGTGAGCATAATATGTATGTATGTAGGGTAGATGGTGTTACCTACTCCGATGTTTTCCATCACAATAAACAAATGCAATCGTGGAAAATATTAAGTTTGTTTGTTTGGCATCTTTCTTTGTGACTCTATTATTACGAACACGAATCATTTTCTTGTCTAATGAATGGAAATTTTAACATCCCAGTGAATTGTTTTCGTTAATTTTCCACGGCGAGACTACGGTAGTAGTTGTACAAATCTGTTTTATTTTAAGGTAAGGTTCAAAATCTATACATCTATACAGATAAATAAAAACAAAATAACAGCATATTATTAAATGAATGTCTGTGTGTCTGTCTGTGCTACAAATTAATTATAAAAAAAACATACGGTTTCCGCAGGACACATATGAAATTAACTCTACGCGGGTGAAACCGCGAGGCACAGCTAGTATAAAAAATAAGAATCAAAATGTTGTTTGAAAGTAATATTGCGATCTACTTTATCGTTATGAAATTAAATAGATATCCTCAGATTTATGACCTAATTGCAAATTTGAAAGGAAATTAGGGTTCGATTCAATGAAATACTCGCGTATCTACAGATAGAAGTGATACATAGTTTTGAAGTCAAGCTAATTACGACCATGTTTACTCTACAAACAAGTTAGAACCGTTCTCACAAATAATAATATTACGCAGTTGTCTAATAATGTAGGGTATCCCAAAAGTTTTCGGTTACGGAAATAGTTCTAATCGAGATCTCGATCCTCAGAACGGTAGTCGATTAACTATTATATAACTTGTACACTACCGATAAATCCAGTTAATGCAGGATTTTTTACAAGATAAATAATCCAGTTAATTAAGGTTTTTTTGTTACAAAAAAAAGGAATACTACCATTTTACTTTTTTGCGCCTTTTAGTTATTTTTGCAAAGTGCACTTACGTCTTACACCAGTCATAACCCTAGGTATAAAGTTCTCATCGATACGAATTAATCAAGTCCAAACACTAGGTACTTGATGTAAATCGTTGAGGAGTTCCATCGACTGTCTTTCAGCTGCGTCATCAGATCGACTTGACATCTTTATTAAAATATAGTGCTTCAAATACTCTCGATGAGTGAATGAGTAATTCCGATGGGATCTCCTAATCTGATTCACTGCTGGTTTTTACCAAATCGTAGCAAGAAGAACCTCACTGCATGCTGCACTGTATAAACTGTTTCTTGCCGGTTCTTCTCAGAAGCTAGCTAGTTTCCGAATCTGTGGTAAATTCTCGGCGTTCAAGTACCTTACCAATGCCTAAACTGAATAAATATTTTTCATTTTTTTTTCAAACGCTCACAACACCCAGTGGTGCCTCTCGTTCAAACGAATTTCTAATCAAGTGACACCACTCCTCCCAATCGCCATGAAGCATTGGCGACCATACTCTCCGCTGGAAAACAACTCATTATAATCATTTTTGTTCGGTTTTTCTCTGGTTATTCGACTGCAACATTCTAGACGTTGGATGTATTGTCCCCATTTGGGCAGCTCTGAAATAAAGGAATCTCGTTTTGCCTTTTTGCATCTTCCTTCCTTTTTCTTTTGCTAAACAATATTATAAAAATCTATACCTTTAAGATGAATATTAATATGTTACCTAGATTTATTTGAGGTTTTCGATAAATACATTATTTGGCATATTTGCTACTGATCAGTGCATTATAATTAAAATATTAAGATTGGCTACTAAATAACTTCTCCATGATCATATTAATTAATTGTCTTATTAATTGAACCAAGGCCTTCAATGCTGATTGTGTTATTCGAAGTTTGTTAGCCAATCGATGCATTATATGATACTAACTTCTAACTTTATAAAATGTCTAAACTATTGACTGCTAAAATTTATCAAGGTTGCTTTTGGTAAAATATTGTATCATATTTAATTACTGCGGTGGGAATATTTCTTACTTGAATTGTACGCACTTAATAAAATGAATGCACATGCAAGTTTAATCGAAGACATGTTTTGTGAAATTATAATGGAAATTAAGCGGGCATGGGTACCATGTCGTAATTTGTTTTCATCACTCCGACGAATACGTCTATCATAAGAATCCTTATCTCATACAACTTTGTGGTCGCCCCTCGATTCAACCAGATTTGGTTAGCCAGGTAAAGTCAGGTACTTACGCAAAGGACCAACTTCTTTGAAGTCCCTTTCATAGAGTAGAGTGGTATCTGGGTTAAACCTGTCAAAATTCCTTAGGCTTTTAATTGACTTGTAACGATTTTCAAAGGTTTTCAAATGATAACCAAGATGAGCCGCTGATGAGATTTACCATGTTCCTCGAGGCGCAGAGGGAACTAGGGTGGTAACTAAAGCCAAGGGTCCTATCATGAGCTCTTATTGCCATGATAGTTTGACTCTTGTTTTGAAAAGTAAAGAATCTAGTGGGGGTGTACTAAGGCTGTACCATCATTTCTTTTTTTAAATGGGCTTGGAAATAAAGTTTTTTATCCGGTATAATTTTATTGGTATCTGGTATTTTAATTAAAACTAGCTGTGCCCCGCGGTTTCACTCGCGTAAATTTAGTTTCATACACAATTTCATCCCCTATTTTATCCCCTTGGGGGTAGAATTAATTAAAATACTTTCTTGGCGGATGCCTACGTCATAACATCTACCTGCATGCCAAATTTCATCCCGATCCGCCCAGTGGTTAGGGCTGTGCGTTGATAGATCACTATGTCAGTCAGTCAGTCACCTTTGAGTTATATATATTTAGATTCTTTCATCTAAATATACCGATAGACCAATATCGTGTTTTCTGTATTCCATCCGCTGATTATGTCCGCTGTTGAGTTATGATGGGAATCAACCCTGCTTGGCACTTAATCAAAAATATATAAAAAAGCCTTGTGCGAATTTTATTTATTACAAAATGATAAATAACTCCATAAAATATATCGTCCCTTGAAATTTATTGTGGCTTCAAGTGCCGTTGTGTGATAGATTCAGTTCAATATTCTCTCGACCTCGCGACGGTCGGTACAAGGTTTTCCTTTTAGACTCCCATCGACTCTCGCTTGTTACAATAATTATTCCATTATTTTATAAATAAACGTTTTGTTTTGCTTCAAATTAAATTGTATTCATTAATTTAATACAAAAAAAACTGATGTTAATATCAAAATAAGATTTTTTACATTAGAAATATGAAACGGACTATGATAGGATATGACTGTACCTAAAGTGTACGGTACGGTTATATGAAACAAAACAAAAGGAAATGTTTGTTTCAGCTTATACCTAAAACGGCTTACTTATATACAAAAATCCCTACAGATAAATAAAATTGAAGTGTCTGTTTGTAATTTCAAAATAACAGTTTTTCACTAAATGCATATGGAAGTATACACGGTACTGATAATAAACTAGCAATTAATTTTTTTTTCTTTGTCTGTCTGTCTGTCTATTTGTTCCGAGTAATCTCCGAAACGATTTCAACGGGACTTTCACTGGCAGGTAGCTAATTTTACACGGAGTAACTTGGGCTAATTATATTTAAAAAAAACATTAGGGTTCCGCGGGACACCCAAGAAATTAACTCTACGCGGGTGAAACCGCGGGGCACAGCTAGTAATAATATGATACTTTTATATCTGAAATAGTGTTCCATTAGAAACAAATACCATTCGAACGAGTCTACGTTGGTAATACGGGGTACAGATAGAATTAAAATAGTAAGTCTGCATAAAACAACAGATAAAACACCCACATGCGGCGAATAACAGGCTTCGTTAACACGTTACTCTAAATTCTTGTATGATAACTTACCAATGCGCTTACACAGGCAAATACATTCAGCAGTATCGAGCAATTTACAGTATACCTATTGGTGTCATGTGTATTACTTTAAATGAGTAACATGCACTTGACACCGATAAGAATCACTCTAAATTACTCAATTTAATTGCCCGTGAAACAGAACTCTTAGATAGCAGAATAATAGCATTCATAATTGCTTGTCATCATTACTGGTTGCCACTTAAGAAAATATTATCTATGCTATTATAATTTTTATAAGAGCCGTGGTGGCCTTGGAGTTTGAGCAGTCGCCTACAACGCACGCTACGCAAGTTCGAATCCCAGCGCGGCCTGAACCAATGAGTTTTTCTAAAAACTTATGTGCAGTGATATTCACACCACGTGCTTTACGGTGAAGGAAAACATCGTGAGGAAACCTGCATATGTCTGAGAAGTAATTCAAAGACTATGTATAGTGCCTGACGCGGCGATAGACTCACCATCTGGCACGTTGACACTTAATCAAGTTCGGTGAAAAGTGGCAGTGTGTATGGCAGAGGTGTTGATATTACAACACCTCCGCCTACAGGCGTGAGCATATGTATGTATAATTTATATCATCTATATGTACACATACATGCGTATGGCCTTAAGAAATGTTCTTATAGTACACCCCAATTTCGCCAGTTATGTTAAGTCTCATATAAAAGAGGGGTAGCCCTCTATTGCCATTAACCTGACACTAATCTAAACTCAAACTCAAACTCAAAAATATCATTATTAATTGAATAAAGAAGAGAAAATAAGACTTTATACAAAGTACTGTCAAATCGTCAGAATGACACAATTACATAGAATTATACATGCTATCGCCAGGTTCAGAAGGTTGCACTGAGAAGACTCCGCGCTGCTACCGGGAAATTACAGATAATAACGCAAATGGAAAAACATAATATTACTTTGCTTATATTACTAAGACCACGTGTTCGTCGTCAATGAGACAATCTTTGTATTTACATACCTATGTAAAAGTAAGTAATACTAAGTAAAAAGCATCAACGCATTCCGAGTACCTACTCGGAATGCGTTGATGCTTTTTAGAAGGCAAGTTGAACTCGTAGTTTTTTCAAGCCACACTAATACGATACGATATTCGACCGCGTTCAAACATGTCAAATTATATAATAAACTTGAGATACTGAACGGTAATTTACGAAACCCACGGCTCTCTCAGTATCGTTAAATACTACGTTATCAACAACTTACTAATTGCAAGGCGGTTTTGAATGTAGGTTATACAGACATTAATTAAAATTTGCCTTTAATACGATGTTTTGCAAACCGCAGAAATTTTACCTTAAGAGTTTTTCAAGCAAAAACTGTTCAAGATTAAAGAACTTGACCCCAATACCAATTCATATTAAAAATATTACATACAGATATTAAGACCTAACAGATAACTTCTATTCTGAAATAAAAAATAAAAAATAATTGGGTTTTAAAATGTAATGCCAATACTGGCATGGATTTAAAATACTTACATAAGGTATGTACAGAAAAAAACATTTGATTCTTTTGAAATTTTAGAAAATCTATGTATATTATATAACTCAAAGGTGACGGACTGTCAGACTGACAGAAATAGTGATCTATTAAATTTGGCATGCAGGTAGTTGTTATGACGTAGGCATCCACTAAGGAAAGATTTTGATTAATTCTACCCCCAAGGGGATAAAATAGGGGATGACATTTTGTACACTAAATGTACGCGGGTGAAACCGTGGGGCACAGCTAGTGTTTTATAATCTGTCCAAGAATGATTCAAAAATAAAAAGTAAGTACCACTCTTATTTATAACAGCTTTTCCATAATGCTGCGACAGTTAGTCCCGTCTTCATTTTAAAGTATAATTTTAATAAGTATTTTCCTTATGTTTTCCTCAGTTTCCTATTAAGTGTAGCTTGAGGTCAAAACGAAGCGTCGTAATGGACTTCCTATTCCCTTCGCTGAATTATAATGATATTCTTTTGATGTATACGACGTTGAAAAGTAAAAAAGTTTTTTTTTTATATACTTAAGTTTTGGAGAAGACTTTTACTGCATGCAATGTTATTAAGGTTGTTTTTATATAAAATAAATAAAAAATAAATTAATAAGATTTTTTTGAAAATGATGACGTATGTAAAATATGAGCAATGAGCACCCAAAGTGGATATGTAAGATCATTATTTTAGGTTTTAGGTTTGACTTCCCCAACAATTGTTATCTATCGATCAAGAGTGGATGTAAGTTTTTTCTGACGAAAGTTCAGTTTCGTTTGAAAATGCCCCTAGCAATCATGGCGTTGTTAATTGCTCCCATTCGATACAATTTCCTTGCTCAATCTGTACACACTCACGTAACTTTGAAAATAGAGTCTACAATTTTCCAGTTATGTTTACAAGAAATTGAGCTGGACTGGTCTCCATGAAAGAATTTTTGTTTTGTTTTTTGCGACAAAGTTAAAAATAGAACAGCTTCTGGACGGATGAGACAAAATATAATTTTCATTTCATTTGTTATTTTCTAATTACAATATTAGTTTTTTAGTTAATTGAATTAAATACTTCTACATTCGCTGTAATTAAAAGATACCACCTTGACCCACGATACAAATATAATAAAATAATGTGAATTTTTTCCAAAAAAAATCTAGTTATATGTGGCTGTAAATTTACACAACAAACCCACTTGATCAACTTGACCTGCTAATAAAATAAAGTGAATCTTATGCTAATGAATGTCAAGATTATGCTCAATCCTTAATAACGACTATCATTAATTGAATATCAATACAGAGGCAACATGAGGCTAAGTATTTACGACTTTTTAATACGATCAGTATTAGTTGGCAACTAGCTGTGCCCCGCGGTTTCACCCACGTAGCGTGAATTTCATAGATGCGTTGGAGTCGTCTAAGTGGATGATGGGAGCGAAGGTTGTGAAGAAGACGGTGCAGAGCAAACAGGAACAATCGCCCGGGTAAGATATCTATGATATGATAACATCTTAACATGATGCCTGGCTGAGTTTCTTGCCGGTTCTTCTCAGAAGGCTAGTTTCCGAACCGGTGGTAAATTCTCGACTTTCATAAGTGCCTTACCAGGGCCTAAACTGAATAAATATTTTTCATTTTCATTTTCATTTTCATAATAAGGACTACATTTTAATTGATCATTTTACGGTTGGAATGTAGGTTTGCAAATAAGGATGAGGTTTTATACTATTTAAAAAGTGAGTTGCGTTAAACCATGTTTTATTTACACAAGTATTTGAGATAATTATTCGAAATTTCCGTGAGACGCTAAGTTCTCTACGTGTCACTTATAGAAAAAAAAATGTAAATGTATGAAAACATCCGATATTTGTCGGTAGTTTCAAATTTCAATCTAATCTATCAACTAAAAAATATCCTACTCGCCCACGTAATACCTGGCTGAGTTTATTTTCGGTGTTTCTCAGAATTCTAGTTTCCGAAACGGCTACTTTTTCAGCGTCTTTCTCCAACACTCATACATTGCTGTGTTTGTTCAGAACGCCTGGTTCGGAGTTGGGACTGAAGAGGAAAGCGAAACGCAAACGCAAGAGCAAGCTGCCGCCCAACGCGGACCTCTCCAAACCACCCGACCCAGAGAGGTTTGTAACTTCACACTAATCACAATCCCTACTAATATAAATGCGAAAGTAACTCTGTCTGTCTGTCTGTTACGCTTTCCCGCTTAAACCTCTCAACCGATTTTGAGGAAACAATCACAGACAATCTTTAGACCCTAAGAAAGGACATAGGCTACCTTTTATTTATTAAAAATATTAGGTTTCCGCGACCATAAGGATGAAACTAAATCTACGCGGGTGAAACCGCGGGGCACAGCTAGTAGAGTTATAATTCTATCAATACTAATATTAAAAGAGAAAAGGTTTGATTGTTCTTTTATTTGCATTGAATAGGCTCCGAACCTACTCGTCCGATCTTGAAAATTCTTTCAGCAATGGATAGCTACATCATCAGCGAGTAACATACGCTATATTTTATCCCCGTACTCCCACGGGAACGGGAACTACGCGGGTGAAACCGCGTGACGTCCGCTAGTCTTATGATATACTCATGACAAAGAATGTACATCACACAATTGACTTTGATATATACAGTATGCATTAAAAGACAATAAACGTCTTGCAGACACGACTTCCACAATACGACTGTATCACTACGTGTAAGTGATGTTAAATACTTGTAATTACAAATCATAAAAACGTCTTCTTAAAGAACATAATGAAGTCATACCATCCAAATACAGAATTGAATACCTCATAACATCATCATTAATATAAGTCATACAATGTCACAAAAATACTTATGAGGTTAAGAATTAAAAAATCGGTCAAGTGAGTCGGACTCGTACACAAACTATAAAGGGTTACGTACCATTATCTATAGAATGAAGCAAAAATATCACGTTAATTTTGTATAGGGGCCCCCTCAATGTTTTAAGTATTCATTATTACTACAGCGAAAACAGAAGTATATCATCTGTGAAAATATCAACTTACTATCATGGTTCATGAGATACAGCCTTATGAAAGGCAGACAGACGGATAGACGTAGAGTTTTAGTAATAGGATCCCGGATACCCCTCGGCTATGGAACCCTAAAACCTGATGTAATGAAAATACGCAACGAACTTCAAAAAGCAAAATATGTTGTTTAATAACTCTGAAATATATTTGAATGTGTTTTAATTGTTAATATTGAAGCAGTTGGTTCCGTTGTGTTAAACGCTACGCAAGTCGAAGAACAATTTGAACATCTCATCAGTATAACAATATATTTTGTATTCGTGTACATTTTCAACTCTTTTGTTATACATAACAATGGAGCTTAGAATAAAAGTAAGAATAAATAAAATTGAGTTTAAAACAAAAGAAACAGTTTTCCTCTTCGATTGCTATATCTCTACATCTAAATATTAATAAAAAAAAAGTGAAATGTCTGACAGAGCCGTGGTGGCCTCGGGGTTTGAGCACCTACGTGTTATTGTTATTACTACTCTGCTTACCTCTTCGGGGACTCTTCTGGGATAGCGTGAGAATAATTTTTTTTGGGTTCATTTTGTAATTCCAAAATAACTTTTGCGCTAAATGCAAATTATATTATCTTCTTCTATCTGTTTGTGTCGGCTCTCCGAAACGGCTAATTCGATTTTAACTGGACTTTCACAAGCAGAAAGCTATTTTTACAAGAAATAACTTAGATTTCTTTTATTTCAAAAAACAACATGATTCCGCGGGTCACCCTTGAAATGAACTCTACGCGGTCGAAATCGCGAGGCACAGCTAGTTTATTTATATTTAAGAGGGGTTTGCGGCACAGTTGCTACTGCGTATGTATCTTTATTGAAACTTCTGGTTTTGGTTGGGGTTTGCTTAACCCAACCCACACCTGACCAAAGAAAATGTTGGCCGGAGTATTACAGAAATCCATACGAGGATTCAAACAATGTACTTGGATTTTATTTTTAAACTAGTTGAGAACTAGTTTCAACAACAAATAATTTTAGTACCTACCACGAAAAAGTCTTTTAATATTGCGGGGTTTTCGAACACAATAAAAATTATTTATAGTGAGTTCATCTTAAAAGACAGTATGCTATGAACTTTTAGTACACATTTTTTTGAAACTGTTTATACAGCGCACTTAACGGAAGTATATGCCATTTTACATTTATGATTCGCTCCTATTAGTCGCAGTTGTGTTATGTTATAAAGCCAAATAAGCCTAAAGGCTTATTTAAGCCTTCCTCAATAAATGAACAATCCAACACAAACACACTATTTCAATTCAAACCAGTACTTCCTCACCACAAACTCCTCAGCTTTATAATATTAGGAGCTGTGTCCGGCAAACGTTGTATGCATTGCCATTTTTTTTTTGGGATGGATAATCCTTATCATTTAAGGGGATTATTTTCAAAGGTTCTCATGGATGCATCATCAGATCCTGTTTTTGTTATCATAGTACCTCGGGATATCTCGTTTCTAACAAAGAAAGAATCATCAAAATCGATTCAATAACGTCGAAGATATCCGCGAACAAACAATATATAAAAAAACAACAGAATATACAGGGTGTCGGAGAAAAAGGAACAGTTGTCTTCTAGAAGTTGTAGGGTTTTATGAATATATCAATATATTGGAATCGTTAAATATCTAGCTCCAACGATAACGTAGTTATAGGCAACGGCCGAAGAGCTCGCGGCCTTAAGCGATTGAATGAACGCGCGGCCGCGTTTACCTACATTCCGTACGCGGTCATTAAACTTTATAAATTAAGGGGAAGGTTACTGGTTTCAGAAAATGGCTTTATGGGATTATTTCAGGATTTATTAGCGGGAGAAAAAAAATTAAAACGTAGTTATATTTCACGCGAATAACTCTACGTTGCAGCTGATTTTTATGCGAAAATAAGGTATTGATATGGTCAACTTTGAACATCAATTACTCGAAAACGGAAGAAAATACTTTTGTCATATTAATTTTAATTGCTTCCTAAAATTATACCCTATCACATATTTTAAGAGCTGTCCCGGTTTTCCCGACACCCTGTATATGGTCGAATTTAATAACCGGGGGAGGTTCTTAGAAATCGGTTAAAAAATAGACAATGACCGATTCTCAAACCAATATGCACACAACATTTCATACAAATCGGTCTAGCCGTCACGGATGAGTTTGGTAACAAACACCGCCACGCGACCTACAACTATACGATATAGGTATAAGTTGTAAGAATAACAGAATATTTATCTAATGGACAGCAAGTAAAACGACATGTTACAGTGATTGTGCTGTCGTCCTAGTCATCAATATTGTCGTGAGAATGTGCAAATATGCAATTGTTATAACCGCAATTAATGCTATTGATAAGGTAGTGTATGATTACGTTCGTATTCATATTTTACCAGCTAATAATTAATTATTTCTTGAATTTTTTTTTTATTTTTTTTATTTCCTTTTTTATTTTTTTTATTTACATTTACTTTGTTTTGTTTATTAAGCAGTTAAATAGTGCTCTAGTATTTAATTCAAGATATTTGTAATCACTTAAAGCTATAATAAGTACTGTCCAGGCTGAAGTAAATTTTAACTTTACCTCCATACATATGCTCACGCCTGTATTCCCCGAAGAGGTAGGCAGAGTTGTAATAACAAAACACACTTTTCACCGGTGCCTTTATCACAACTCAACTTTTTACCTTTTTGTATTATATAGGTGTGAGGTTGTGTTTATACGAGTTTCTTATTACATCATTAACATTTTACTCCAAGTAATTTTACTAACATTGTAATAAGAAGGTATTTGCAACTTATTCGCACAGCTCTATAAAACAATACCTACTTCTAGTAAACTTGGCTAAACGGCAAAAACCTTGACGAAACATGAAAAACATTAGTGGCAATGAAAATACTAAATATTTAAAAGTCTCAATAATAAATCATGTCAAGCTAAATAAATAAGTATCTCACTAAATAGGTAAGAAGTGACTACTTATCTACCCCCAAGAGTATGGTGGGTCCATTACTTATCTATACTTCTATTAAATTCTATACTTATATTAAAAAGTTGAAGAGTTTGTTTGTTTGAACACGCAAATCTCAAGAACTGATAGAGGTAATAAAATCACTGTGTTGGATAGTTCATTTATCCATGCAGGCTTTAGGCTTTATAACATCACGCTGCGAATAGGAGCGAAGCATAAGTGGAAAATATTGCAAAAAACGGGAAGAATTATCACTAAAACCGCGAGGCACAGCTAGTTATCAAAGTAAAACGAACCGACCATGACACGGTTCCAATCAAGATTGACTTGAGATTTCTGTCAGTGACTAATAAAAGAATCGATCAATGATATATTTTTTGTATTTATTCACATTGTAACAGCACGAAGGGACTAAGGTGACACTGAAAGCAATAAATAGACCTACAGCTCGATAACGCAGATGTATAGCATTATAGTTTTAGTACAAACATCGAAACTTTTCTGCTATAACTGCTATAACTGTTACTGCTATTTCTGACCTTACCGAACAACCTGAAGATTACGGATCGGCCCCTACTTTGATATCTACAAATCGTCTCCAAGTAGGAGAATTCTGTTCCTAGGAATCAAGGTAGGGGTTTTGAACTTACCTCTACATTTTTCTCACCACCGAAAAATATCTTCAAACGCCTGCAAAGGTGTAACCTAAAACTTATTGTAGAACTAGCTGTGCACCGCGGTTTCACCCGCGTAGATTTTAATTTCATGGTTGCCCGCGGATTCCTAATGTTATTTTAAAATCTAAGTAGCCTAAGTTACACCTTGTAACATTAGCTATCCGTCAGTGAAAGTCCCATTAAAATCCGTCCAGCCGTTTCGGAGATTACCCGGAACAAACAGACAGACAGACGGGCAGACAGACACACATGGAAAATTTTTAAAACTTGGTTTTTCAGTATCAATGGCGTTTATACTCTCATATGCATTTAGTGAGAAGCTGTTATTTTGGAATTACAAACAGACACTTCAATTTTATTTATCTGTATGTATGGATGTATAGATGTATAGATAATTACCTACAAGCGATTCTCTTAGCAGCTCCTAGCTGTAACTTGCCGATAAACCGCTCTTAAGGAGCTCAAAATTTTTAACTTACCGTGATATATTTATTTATCTTTTGAATTTCTATCGTTTTTTGTGTATTTTTATTTGTTATTATTGCCTGATATATATAAATAGAATCAACACAGCCCATTATCGTCCGAACATGTTTTGATAATATTTAAATTAATTGTGTAAAAACCCGTATTATAATAATATACGATCAAATTCCCCATAGCTATAATTGGCAACCAAAAAGCGATTCAAAAACGTATACATAATAAATGCGATATCTGGTTATAGCATAGATTACATAAATGACTGATAAATTAATGTATTTTTGGTGCATAGTTTTTGTTTGCGATTATTATTTTTTCTTATTTCATAAATATGCATCATTCTCTTCATTATCTAATTAATGTTTGATGCCGGACAAAATAAACAACGATGTCTAATAAATTTATTAAAACTTTGTAATAAATAATCCCTACAAAATTACATAGGGTCGTCCTTAAAATTACTAAACATAAAAATAACACACTCACCGACTCTCGAATTATCCTTAGCTTGTACACACTATAGTATATACTATTGTCTTCCATCCAATACACTGTGCGTTATGAACACTGAACGTAAAGGCGAGTAGCGCGAGTGAGTGTCGAACACACGACTACGCGGAATATGCGCACGCACAGCCTCGCTGTCGCCATGGATCATTGGGTGTCATTGGCGCAGTTGAAATGCAGGTAATACGCGTGATTGACAACCCTGTTGCAATTTAAGACTTTAAGATTTTTATATCATTTATTAAGGCTTTGTATCTATATATATATTTTTATAATTAATAAACCCAAAAAATAGTAGACCGAATACAAAAATTATTTCACTAATAGAATACGACATTATCATTGACTAACATAATAATGTGCATTGATCATCATCTCCCTGGCCTTATCCCATTAATTATTGGGTTCGGCACTTGATTCAATTTGATGTGGCTGATCGGTTGATTTTTAAACGAAGCGACTGCCATCTGCCCTTCGCAACCTTTTTAATGAGGACAATCAGTAATCTGGGTTAAACCAGTTTTCAGACTATTTTAGGCCTCTGACTGACCTGTAACGATTGCCAAAGATGATAAGTTGGCAACCGGGACTGACTTGACTCCGAGGCACGGAGGGAACTCGGACGGTCATCCATCAAATTACTGGCGAGGATTAGGGATGCTTAACTTCGCTGATCGAATGATAAAGTCAATAGTAACTGTGTCTCGAGCTCTCCTCAAACATTATGCTATTTTGACAATTGATTCAAATTAGGAATCCCTAAAAATCGCGGGCGAAGCAGCTGTCGGAAGATGATGAGTATTTTTTAAGAGGACCTCTTAAAAACGACTTGAATTAATATTAAAAATATAACTTTTTTTTTAATTCATAAAAGTACGCATGGTTATTGAATAAATCAAGCGTATTTCCTCTAATCTTTAAATAGCTTACCCCGAAAGAATTCCAATTCAAAGCCTTATCACATATATCAAATAACCTTGACTTGATACTGCGATCAATGGATTCAAAGGCATTCCAATAAGTGTCTCGACCCTGTGATATTTGCGACCTTTCACTAAAACGTTTATCTAAATGTATCCTACGAAATGGCAAATGCCAATATATTTCCTGTTTTAGGATTGGATTGTATTTATCCATGAGGGAGGGTACATTAATTCCTGATTATTGATCGTTATTTTTAAAAAGTCTAATATCATTGTTTCTTTACTTTTTTTTCCTACGGAAGTTCGGAAGTCTAATCGGAGAGGAAGATCACGAAGGGAAATTATATAGTACCTACCTGACGGCACCGTTGGTTTTTTGATTAGTATGCAAGACTGACACCCAAGGTGTCATGGGTTCGATTCCCGCGAGTTTTCCGCTTTGCAGTGCACTCAAAAGAAAATGTATTTAACTCTTCTCTCTTTTGGGTACACTTACATCAAAATATGTGTTAGAATTAATAAAGTTTTATAAAACAATCTTATGTAGAATTACATTCATAATCACTTTTATAGGTTTGTTTTGAGAGCCTTATAAATATAAAGCAGCAAGAAGTTGTCTTAGTGAAACGTTATTCTGAAAAGCAACAGTATAATTATTTTCACTCTATTCGCGCAAATTGTTAAAGTTTTATACTAAATGTACAATACTAACACTTACTTAGGTACTTTAAACAAAAATAAGGTTTATCTACTTCATTCGACCCGTCCTTTAGGTTAAATATAACTCTAATCCAAATACCAGCTGGTCAATCATGAAAGGTAACAGAGGATTTATTTGCAACTATGATGGCGCCACACGTCAGTAACATGGCACACGATTACGTTTTCTTAAATCAGGGGGCCTACCATCATCGGTAAGCAGAGCGTCAGAGCTTTAACGTTTCATTTTGCTACCGTAATATTAAACGCCAAAGCAAAGAAGTTTTTAATACGCGCTGCTCAAATGATCATAGTAGATCCCCTGTAGGTAAATGCCCTCTTCATCTGACATATGGATAATCACAGAATACGGAAAGATGTTGATTTAATCATCATCGCACCTCACACAAAACCAGCTGTAAGTAACTGTAAGATAATATTATGTTATCTACCTACAAGAACACCTATCTATCATTAACTACGGATGGTTTAAGATTGAAATTAATATTCAGATTTGTATTTGTAATTATTGGGTTTGCTTACCGAAATTAATACTTACTTACAATTAGTTTGCTCATCTACATAATTATTATCTTATTCTGTTTATTTTAGTTGCTGAATGTAAAGTTCGCAGGAATGGATGGACTATTGATATAGCTTGCGTCCGTCGTAAGATTTCAAAATTTCATACCTCATTCCGTACATTAGAGATGGAATTTTTGAAAATCCTTCTATTGAGGATAGTAGTGAATGCCTCACAAATAAGATACCCTCCAAATTTCATGAGTCTAAGGCCAGCGGCTTAGGTTGTGCGTCGACTGGTATCTAAGGTATCTAAGATATCAGTCTGTCAGGATTGTGTATGTAAAATGAAGAAAATTGATTGTCTATGTAACTATGAATGTTAGTTCTTAGCTACTTTTATGTGTATGCTTCAAATGTGTTATGTCAATTTATTTTATTGTGTCTCCTGAAAGTTAAGGGTTTGTGAACTCCCGTGGTTTGAATCCCGCGATATATTTTTTACAATGTGGGCTTGCGTCTTGCAATTTAGCGAACGCGTATACTTCTGAAGTGCCTTGTTATTATTTACACAAATCGTGAACATTGCTCCACGTACATTGTAGGAGTGATTTATACATCCTACTAATATTATAAACGCAAAAGTCTGTGAGTGTGTATATACGGATGTTTGTTACTCTTTCAGGCAAAAACTACGAGGTAATTGGATTTTAATGAAACTTTACAATAATATTATTGTGTATAAGCTATATAGCTTATACATCAGAATAACACATGAGATATAATTTTGATGTAAGTGGTCCAAAATATAAAGATAAGTTATTTACTAGATTATACTAAAACATAATATTATGCTCACGGCTATATTTACCGAAGGCTATTCTTTTGGGAAATATAGGCATGAGCAAAGGTGTTATGGTAGGTGTACACTCAAATTTCACCAAGTATATGTGTAAAGCCCCATGTAAAAGGGGGCATGCCTATTATTGTAAGGGGGAGCGATATAAATAGAAAAAATAACACTATGAATAAGTTTAATTAATCATTCGATACAGGTGAGTGGTCGTGCTTTGGGTATATTACTTTTTTAACCATACCCGTTGATCTTTTCTTCAAAGGGCCATGTTTCCAATCGGGTGGGTACCCATACTTGTCTACATCATCCCACCATTGCGGTTCACCCGACCCCCAAATCACGTAAACGATATTAGTCCCTACTAATACTGCAAATACGGTCCAAAACGCAACGCGCCATTCCTGGATTGTTTGCTGAAATTAAAATAACGTTATCGTTAATTAATGATAACCAATAAATTATCGGTGGGTATATAATTTTACAATTCAATGATTTCAGTATGAGCCGTAGCGAACAATACCATTTTGGTATATTCAGGGTTTGGCATTTGTTTAAGCGTTGACGATTGAATTTTAACCAATACCAATTAGGTATTGGTTAAAATTGCATTCCAAAGATATGCGCCACACAAATACCTACACTGATGAAATTGTCGAAGTTGTTTGCGGTACTGGTGTTCTAGCGACAAAGATCGGAAGATGTCACCAACAATAAATTATGGACTAAGGTCAAAGCGATGATGATAATGGTAGTAATTAAGAACTTAAGTAGCAGTGTCAATATTATGAGTAAAAACATAAAATATATACCCGTACGTGCAAAATAACTGATATACCTATTTTGTTTCGACTTTGCCATATTAAGATAACTACTGCTTTAGATGTATCACATTTTTATTATATAGTAAAAAAATTGGTATTTATTAAACCAAGAATTGATTGTTTGCAATATAAAAGATCATATGACAAAAAATGCAATAACGCAACTAAGAAACCAACTAAGTTTGAGTGAGAAAAGAGAATAATCATTTTATTCCGTCACTGTATCAAATCAAGAGCACTGATCCGTTGAAACCCTTCCCTAATATCTGATTCTGTTAACTATGGTATGGGACAAAAACAAATTATCAAATCAACGGCATGAAACTGTACTACTGAACCGTTCCTCAAAATAAGGAAACCGAGGGTATTACGCAAGTTATACTTTTTATTGCTGTTTTATGATCGTAACAGTTCAGAGACATTATAATATACATAGTTAAGAACAATGTTTGTATCAAATTATGATAATATCAATTTAATTGTTATTTAAAATAGTCATAGAATTATATTGTAAAGGGATAATTGATTGACATAACATACAATTTCTCATATATAATTGTGCTCACTATATTAACTGAAAGGTTGGGTAGGTATCCATATTTCGCCAACTATGTTTAAGTCTCATGTAATAGGGGATGAGCTACCATTGCTTATTTTTTTTTTATGCGTTATGCCTAACTGCAGATATGTAAGGTGAGTTTATTACTATTTTTACTGCATGACACTACAATGTATAATTTTGAGGTAAAATAAATAAGTAACTATAGTACTAAAGAAATACACAAAGATAAAGCTTTATTATTCTCGTTGTCCACAACATATTCATTTCAGTAAAATTTATAGCCTTTGAAATTGTATATTTCAAAGGCTGCAAATAATGTTACTAACGTATTGAAAATTTTACATTATTATGAGCCAAAGCCAAGTAATAACGAGAATAATCGTGGCCCATTATGTAGAGACTTTATAATGTTCCATCTTATTTAAAAATTGTACACTAGGTCATCTAGCTACATGAAACTGCTTCCTATCTCGTTGTTGATTCCAATGCGTTTTTTCCTACTTTGTTAGAGTGGATAAAAAAATAAATTACCATTCAGCTCACAGCTGTCTCCGTAGAGATAAAAACTTAGGATATTGTCGTATTAGACTACTAGACCAACAAAAACACATAATTCGACATTTGAAATACTAATATCGTTTTGATTTAGAGCGAGGCATGAAAGTATCAAATTTGGTGCCCTTGAACTTAACTATCCGAAAGAGTGCTCAATTTTGAAATTATAGATAATTGATATTGATTACTGTAAGTCGTGACATCATTATTCTAATAGAATAGAATATCAATTAATTTTATCACGAAGTATATTGAAAATCTCTTGAAGATAAAATTAAAAAATAGTGCCGTAGAAAAGCTAAGCTTAAAATTAAGCATAATTGTTTTAGTTTCACTTATAAAATATATGTCTGATACTTACATCAGGAGTTAACAATCCAACCAAATAAGGCGTGATAATCCCCGAGATAGCAGCCAGCCCATTGACGAAGGCTGAGCACGTGCCTGCGTAGTTCGGCGCTATGTCCATGGCATTGATCTTAACGCTACTGTAAAAGCCTCCCATAAACGCCATGGAAGCTATGAAGAGACCAACAGCCTCGACGCGATTGCAGCCGGAATACGAAGCCAGAATGATAAAAACTGCCGGCACGGAAGATGCTGCAGATAAAAAATGACCTTAACAATCGTGATTGAGTTAAGTAATGTAGACTCTATTGTATGCAAATGTATATCTATTTTATCGGAATACTAAGGTTTGGAGATTTATTGGTGCTTATGATGACTGACTTTCACATCATGTTACGTCTGACTGCCTGTTCTAAGCTCTTGGTAAAATTTATAAAATTAATAAGCATAGTAAACATGCGTGCTCAGTAAGAAGATCTGCTTACATATGGTGGTGTAGATTTTTCTTCCAGTCCCGATACTGTGCCATTTCTTTCTGATACAGAAGTCACAGAGGCTAGCGAAGATGAATGAGCAGATGTACATAGCGACGTAAGGTAGGGCTGACATAATACCAGTCTCTTTAATATTAAACTTGAGCACATCCGAAAAATACTTGGGGAGATCTGTTATCATTGTGAAGTAACCCCAATCGTGGCCAACCTGAGGAAAACGAATGTTTATTGACAAGACAATTGGAAGCAAATAGATTCACCTCAACAAGTAATTGCGAATATTACTTCCTTATTCTGTGAGAACAATAGTTCAAACAAACCGTATTTTTCATTTTCCATTCTTTGCGAACTGAGTTCTTATTACCATGTTTTAATATTACATTTGTGTTATTATTTTTCCAAGGAACAATAAAATTACAAAGTAATTTGCGAACTAGGAATAAAATTTAATTTACTCACAGCAGCCAAAATGAGCACCCACAGAGGCCCTGATCTTAATATAGCCTTAAACGGAACTGGATCCAACTTTTTGTGAAGACCAGATGCAGTGACCACCTGGTTTAAGTATTCCTTCTCTTCGTCAGATATGAATGGGTGGACATTGGGTGTACTGTAGCATAGAAGAACCTGGAGAGTAAAAAAAACAAGTAAAATATAAAAGTACAATATTTGAAGTAGGTACCCACTTAAATAAAGTTTAAAAAATAAATAAGGTTTCAAAGACATTATGGATGGGTAAAATTATTTTATCAGGGATTTTTTTGACTTAAAGACACAAAATATCTTCCTGTAATTTATCGAAAGCCACTTACCCAAAATATAAACCAAATAACTCCAAGGCCTCCAAAGACGTAGAATACATTAGCCCAATCACCACCGTCCGCTAAAAGAAGTCCAGAGATATATGGACCGAAAATATTTCCGATTTGTGCTCCACCAAATATCATTGCACCAAATCGCGATCTCTCAGAAGGTGGCACCCACCTTGCTAATAGCAGGACAAAAGCTGGGGTGACAGGACCCTGGAATAAAATACACTTATATTGAGGACCTTTGCTTTTCGATCGATCCCAAGTTGGTTGAATCAACAAGAGCAGTAATTCAGGTTCATATGTTATTCTTACTTCTCCAAAACCTTCAATAACTCTAATAATGAATAGTCCTGTAGCACCTCCAATAGTGACGGCCCAGGGAGTGGCAGCAGTAGCGATAGATGTAACCAGAAGACCAATGCCAAGAGTCCATTTGCCTCCAAATTTCTCAGCTAATAAACCACCAGGCAAATGGGTAATGACGTAACCATAGTAGAACGCACTCAGGAGAAATCCTTGTGTTGCTTCATCCCAATCGTAACGCTCTCGACCCTGCAAAACATTTTTTTCGCACCTTTATGATGGAAAACTAACACTGACTACTGAATATGGTCTAAAGATCTGACATGGTAAAATAATCGTATGAAATACTACAAGCACACGTAAAGCATTACAAAACTAGTACATTGTTACTATGCTGTCTACATTATCGATTTTAAAGATACATCATGATGGAACCATGACTAACTAAATATTCTTGTTTTTCAGAGCGTGCATTGTCACAAACATTCTTAAATATTGCCTTCACAACGCGAGGCCATTATATCGCCACAAAATACTTCTGAAACATGAACAGCTACATTGGAGTCAGAATGAAACCAATTACATTATTTCTGCGGTAAAACATAACAGATTTTTCAGACTTAAAATATAACGTTCGCAAGTGACATTCTTCTATTAAAGGTGTACTTACGTAAAGTTATATTTTACTAATAATTTTAATTATAAGATGTATTACCATAAAATACCATTGCATTTTATGATTTAGGTAAGAATAGTTGGAAGAAAAGCTGTATAATAGGAACCTCATCAATACATTACCTATGCTGATACAATTACCTACCGATTATTCGGATAGTGACCACATTATTGAACACTCACCGTGGTTATGACAAATTACCACATTAGCAGGATCATTAGTATTCATTTCATAACTAAGACATATATTAATACTTACATCATCCAACGCAGAAGAATTCCCAGTAGTAATATTAGCTAGTTGACTAGTATCTGGACATGTTTCACCGATTATGTGTTCAGATGATTGAGTGTTAACTACCATCTGTGTGATAGTCATACTAAGGCATACGCGCATGGTAAATGAATTAGCCAGCGCAAACAGTCCCAATATGCCCAGAACATATCTCTGGGGTATGAATATTGCTGAAAATAGCAAAGTTATTGGTAAATGGTCTCTCGCTATATGATCTCTAAATAATTTCATCCCGCTGACGGACAGGATACGTAGTGAAACTCGTAATGATCCCAAAAGAGAATAGCGCCGTGACGGCAGTAATTGCTTATAATAAATAAATCGTAAGTCTTGCTATTAATGATTAACTATTGTAAATACCGCCCGTATCTTCGCCTGCGCAGCAGTTACATTTCACATACAAACTTTATTTCTCCTTTTTCATCCCCTTGGGGAATTCCACCCCTCGAAAAATACTCTTTTTTAGTGTATAACTAAATGTTACCATGCATATACGTGAATGACATCTCTAGAACCAGCAGTTAAGACTGGGCGTTGATTTTAGTCAGACAGGATTTTGAATTTTAGAAGTACCTATAGATGTAAAAGTATTATGCCTATGATCATAACTGAAATGAAGATGGTTTATTTGATTCATGCACGTATCGTAATGATAAACTAGGCACACATTTCATCTCTTTAAGGTGATATTACCCATTTACTCTCTTAATAAGGTTTTACAATCTAAACATATTCGTTACAGTCTTGTTATTGAAGCCTATATTAAATTAATTCCAAGTGTTATCAAAATCATGCGGCATTGCATTCACCGCAATAAAGATATGTGTAGCAGCAAGAGTAGGCTTAGGGCCGTAAAAGATGTTAAACATTGATAAGAAACTGTATAACTTACCGTTATGGTAAATCCTTTGTTCCTTAGTTAGGTTTTAGTTTGAATTAGCAGGTGAGTACAGGTTTCCTTTTATACGTATAAAATTCAAAGTCTGACTGGTTTACTGACTTATATAGTTTAAACCGTTGGTACTTGAGATATTTAGTTTTCCGAAGTTCTTTACCTAAAGGGGTTAATTTTGGATTGAATTGAAAGTTGGTATGCAAAATGTTAGTGTCACGCGGGCGAAACTACATAGGTGCAAGCTAGTGTTGGATATGTGTCCATTGCCAGCGAGTTGCTAGGTGACTGGAAATTGGTTGATACGTTTTCGGGAGGGGGTTGACACCTAAAGATAGCGGATCAACACATTTCGAATTAGTAAAACCCTTACTTTGGGTACAGTTCGGGAACGTTTTATACTGGGTTCACCTATAAGTTAACACATCCTGCTTTTATGCCAATTCAATACTTGCCCCCCGAATAAACTCTAATACAAACCCAAAAGTGATGTCCTACGGTAGCCTACTGATTTGACTATACAGTGAAATTTGTCTTAATTATTAGACTTATAGTATGTATATTTTGGACTTAATTGTATTACCATATAAATATATCACAGGAATTCCATAAGGTATTTAAATATATATATATAACGATCGATCTTTAAAATTATTACAGAAAACATTGATTTGAAAAAACTTCGCCGGTGTCAAAACTCAACGGCAAAATGTATAATTTATAGCGAAATATCCTTGTATTATTAAATTTAGGGTGGATTTGGTACAATATTTACAGCTATTGATTAATTACAAAATAATTAAAGAGTTTTAATTATTTTACCCATAGCTAAGATACTATATCTTACAAGGATAGTTAATTAAACTCGATTTGAAGGTGTATTTCTGTTCCATAATATTTAAGAAACTAACCTTTGTTTAAGACACGCCTCCATCCCTTTAGCGGCATTATTTCGATAACTCTTTTATCGATTAAAAAACTGTTATCGATATAACGATAGTAATGCGATAATTTAGACACGTCATAAATAGACGTCACTCACACGACACACAGGTGAAATTTGAAGTAACTTTGTACCTACTTAACACAACTATGTGCTAAATAACACTGATCCAAAACCAGCACGTGTATTTTATCACTACACATCTGTCACTTATGATAAGTATATTGATGCACTCAAACTTTAAGATATATCGTAGATATAAAAAAAGAGATCTTCTCAAGATAAATATATAAGAATCATTGTGAATTTTTCATACTGTTTTAATAAACGTAGTCGGAGAAATAAACATTTAAAACTGCTCCGATACGCAGCAAGTACAAAACTGACGGTGGATATTATCTTTAAATAATAATTATCTCGTTACTAGAGTTGTGCACCCAAAAAAAAAAGATAAATTTAAGACACATGTTAAAACTGTACTGATGAAGAAAGCTTATTATACACTTGCGGATTGCATAATATATATAAATATAATAAGATGCTCTCAAAAAACAAACGTGATTTTATTTGCTTTTTTTATAGATAATGGTTCGGAACTCTTCGTGCGCGTGTCCGACTCGCACTTGGCAGGTTTCTTCAGCTATTTATTTAAACAATATGCAAATTTGGTGACAATGCCTTCCATGACTGACTTGTTAGTGTGAGGTTTCAAGGAAGTTAAATAATGTGTATATAATTTATTCATAAAAGAGCTATGTATCTACTGAAAAATTGCTTCACAGAGAAACGGTAATTTTTTCCGCAATAACGTCGCATTAAGCTCTATTTATCCGACCGCATCTATACCATAAACTAATATTATGAAGAATAAAGACTGTATTTTTTTGCCATTAGTGAACATAATATATAATGAAATGAAATGCTACATTATCGCAACATACACCCTTAAGCCCTTTGCTTAGTTTTAAGTTCCCGTGATATAAAGTATGATGACCTTTTAACCAACTTCAAAAAGAATAAGAGGTTATCAATTCAGTTTTTTTTTCTTTTTTGTTCTCAGAACTTTTGACGGGCTGAACCGATTTCGATGATATTTTTTTCAAATGTAAGGTAATGCTTCCTAAGTGATCCCATTTTAATTTGGTTCAGTTCTCATTGTGGCAACTGTGTGAAATCGATGGGAACCTTACTGGTGACTAGTGCGTTTGTTAATTATTATTTTCATTGAGTATTTGTCACCTGATGATGAATCCGCATGACAGTCGAAGGAACTCCTCAACGATTTACAGCAAGTACCTAGTGTTTGGGCTTGATTAATTCATATTGATGAGAACTTTACACTTTGCTTATGTAAAAAACCACAGAAATTCTAAAAAAAATGTTTTTACAGGTTACGGAAATACAGTTCTTAAAAAACTTACAAACGAAGTGGAAGTATCACAACTATTGTTAACTAGTTTCTAAATCCTCAATTTAATTTCTTCCTTTTCAGAGATTAATCAAAGGACGAATGATCAATGTGCGCCAATGAGACCGTTCGACTGTGGCTAATAGAAATTATTATTAGTATATAAGATTATTATCCTTAAATAAAAATAGAAATTATATAATTGAATAAATAAAGGTAAAATAAAATGTAAATACTTAGTGTAAGTCCTCTCTCCAAAATTGCTGTGCCCAACAGGGTCCATATTGTTAACCTTGGATAAGTCTTACTGTTCATACCTGTAAGTACTAGGTTAAGAGTTTGTTGAAAGCAATAAATTGAAATTGAAATTAATTCTAAGAACATAATAGTTATATCGATGATATTAGAAGATCCTGTAACCAGTAAACCTACGATAAAAACAAGGGAATCGGTTTGGTTTTATTCATTTCGTTGGAAGTTATGAACTCAAAAAAAGAAGGAAAATTGTATAATAATGATCTAGTATGGGATTTCTCTACCTATCCTGTAGTAGGGACTCATAGCGCCATCTTACTATAATTTGACCCCCTTCGGACTTTTCTATCAAACTCTCTGCCGGTTACTTTTCAACTGTAGTTTATATTAGCAGCCCTTGAAATAGTATAAGTAACCAGCTCTATAGTATTGTTATACTACTGCAGTAAATTAGGTTTCCAGAGCTGTCTTGGTGCAAATTAAAACAAAAATGATTTATTCAGTTTAGCCCTTGGTAAGGCACTTTTGGACGTCGATTATTTATAGGTTGGAAACTAGAGAACTTTTGAGAAGAACCGGCAAGAAATTCAGCCAGGAATCTTGTACGTTTAATCATAATAATAATATTGTTTTTAGTAGAAGTAGGTACAGGGGCCTTACCACGAGCTCTTATTGCCATGATAGTTTCACTCATTTATGAGACAGATGTATGTGACGTGTATACATCTGTCATTGTCGCACAACTGAATAATCATTGCAATAAGAGCTCATGGTTGGGCCCCTGGTAAAGGTTTTCTTTCCATTTCTACTCAAAATAAAAACATGCGAAAGTAATATTCTTATCCTTATTACGAGTTATACACTGTTTTTGGAATCGATACTCGCTAGCGTCACCGACAGTATTTGTATGAGACATTTTAGTTATTTACGTCACCGCTAGAAGGCGCTGTACAATTCCTCATACAAATATTCAGTGGAGTATAGATTAAGGAAACGGTACTAAACTCGCAGTATGAGTATGCAAGCTCTTAAGCCTACAATAGCCGCTTACTTTCAGGCGAGCTATATTTGCTAACTTTGTAATAATAATAAAAACGTGTTTAATAAAATAAATAATCATTTTATTCCTAAAAAATAGGTGGTATCATAGTTACAGTATTTACAGAACTTAAAATAACAGTCATGTGCATTATTTTGTGATTTTCTCTTTTTCTTTCTCGCCTTTAGATGTCTCCGTGTCGACTGCCTTCTTTGGTAGGGACCCGTGTTGCCATCCAGCAGGGTATCCGTGCTTTGAAACATCATCCCACCATAGCTGTTCGCCTCTCGCAAACAATATATATACTATGTTTGTGACTACCAAAACTCCAAGGCAAACCCAGAACGCTACTCGCCATTGTTTCAACGTGGACTGTAAACAAACGGTGATTGTTTAATGACGAAAGCCTGAACAAATTGATTCGGAAGTGGGGTTCGTTGCACTTGACACGCATCGGTGTCCTCATTCTTTTATTTGCGGAACAAAATATTTCCTCCGCGTACATTTTAATGATGAAGGACTCAAATTCAGAAACCTAGCGATTTTTTTATTTATGGTGGTAAGGTCGACAGTTTCGAATATTTATATCAGTGTCAAGCAAAACTTTAAAACTATTAAGACAAAGGTTAAAAAATGGTGAAAAACAAACTGGGTTAGTAGGTCGGGAATAGTACCCCCTACTTTACAAAAGATGAACAAAATATATGGGAGATTTTGAAGTGCATCAAGTCAATTAGGCATCGTCTACTATCCCATTGGTGTACTGATATCAATGCTATACAATTGCTAATTTTATCTTTGTACTTAGTTACACCAAAACCACAAGATTACTTTGATAAATTTTAATCGGCACCGGTATACATGTCGGTATACCAATATTTACAAAACTTAATACTCGACTGTTCAAAAATGAACAATGTTTTGCTAGTATGTGCGAATGGCTTCAGGCCTACATAACACATTGTTACGCTCGCCACCTCAAGACGAGTTTGTTTTTCTTATTAAAACAAAGGCAATAATTAGCCGTATGAATAGTGTTGTTTGATACTCACGTCTGGCGTTAGAATTCCTATGAGGTAAGGCGATATGATACCAGATATAGCTGCAATACCATTGACTAGAGCAGTTGTGGTTCCCGCGTAGTTGGGGGAAATATCGAGAGGATTGATCTTCATGCCGCTGTAGTAGGCCCCCATGAGCGTCATGGCGAATATGAACCAAAACACGGCCAGAGTCGTGTCGCATCCAGAGTACGATGCCATGATGATGCAGATACCTGGACCGGTAGCGGCTGAAACGCAAGAATAAAGATGATGATAGTTGAAAGCGCTTTTTGTTAACACTAATAGTTCCTCTAGGGGGTAGAGAAAGCGTTCTTCTTCGAAAACCTTTCAAGTGTCTCTTTGGCTGAAAGGACTTTGCTAACTTATTTTTTTTATAGACGTAAAGTCAGCCATAGACATAAAAACTTATTGGTACAGAGAGGAACTAACCCAAATATCTACGCATGTCATTACGGCCTCTGGTTTATTTCGCATTAGGCATACCTACATAAACTAATAGTCGAAAGTTATTAAGTAGAATCTCACCAATTGTAGTATAGATCTTCCTAGCATTCTGCATGCTGTGGATTTTTCTCTTGATGCAAAAGTCGCAAACGAGTCCGAAGAAGAATGAAGCGATCCACATCGCCACATAAGGAAGGGCTGAGAGAAGGCCGGCAGACTTTATGTTGAACTTCAGAACATCTGTCATATACTTTGGCAGATCTGTTACCATGGTGAAGTAGCCCCAATCGTGACCAATCTGTTAACCAAAGAAGAATTTTATGTCCTTAAAAAAATATAAATGTGATTAGACATAGAAAGTCTGGTGGCCTAAGAGTCAGACATCAGTTTCACGTGTCTCTACTCAGTTCAATTGGAATTGAGCTAATTTATATTGTTGTTCCAGGCTACCCAACAATTTATAACCTAATTGCTAATGCCAAAGAGATTTCAAGTTTATATCTATCGGACAAAAATCTTCCAATAATAGAATCTTCCATTATCGCTTGGTAACGTAGGCTATATTGTCAATCGAGGTTAATTATGGATCTTAATCTGGGATCAAAACTGTGGACGGATCCTATTGTTTCTAAGTAAGGTTGAATACTTACACCAGCAATGATAAGTGCCCAAAGTGGAGGAGATCTGAGCAAAGCCTTCCAAGGCGTTGGATCCAAAGCTTGCTTAGAGCTGTGTATTAAAGAGTCTACGTTCTCATTCAAAAACTTTTTCTCTGCGTCACTTATATAGGGGTGGTCGTTCGGCGTACTGTAGCACAGCACTGACTGAAAAGTACAATGAAACATAATACTATAATGTTTTAAGATTAACCTAACACTTACACCCTCAGTTGTAAATTTCAATTAAGTATTTTATGGTACTCAAATGAAACGTCAAAGCGTAGAAGTTCTTAATCATAGTTGGTTCCCAGTAATTAGATATTTAAAGAAATTGTTTTCGATTAAAAGTATTTTGAACGATGATTTTTTGCATACTAAAATATAGCTTGAAATTAACTGTAAATACTGTATCCTACACTTATATAAGTGGACAAATGCACGTAGTGTATGATTTTGTTTTTTTACGTGTATAATTATCTTACTTTAAAACGCTTTGCTTACTTTTAAGTCTTATGTATCATGTATTCTACTCACCCATAAAAGGAACCAAGCGAGTCCCAATCCTCCAAACATATAAAACACATGTTCCCAGCTTCCATTGTGCATAATAAGTCCGGAGAAGTAAGACCCAGCAATATTTCCGATTTGAGCACCGCCGAATACTATCGCTCCGAAACGTGCCCTTTCGGCTTTAGGCGCCCATTTTGATAGCATCGCCATTAACCCAGGCATTGTGGGTCCCTGAAGAGGTATAAAGGAGTTAAGTAATGAATATAAGAACCCCTTACAGCCTCCTTATTAGACCAGAAAGTAGGATATATAAAGATTGCTTTTCGTTGTACCAACCCCGTTACTTTTTATAACTCGGTGAAGGTTTCTGCGCTCTTTTATGGTCGATTTTAATCTTTGTTTTGGTTTATTTTAGATTTATAAAACATGATAAGTCATTTTCAGATGAATAAATAACGTATTTTCCAATCAATTCATAAATATAGCACGATACAAGTCATATACATATACCTAATGCTCACTTGAATATTCCCCGAAGGGGCAGGCAGAAGTGTACTCATAGTATACCCATATTTCAGTCAGTTAATTATGTTTAAGTCAAAGCCTATTGCCATTAATCACTCATCCAGACTTCGGGCTTTTACTGGGAAATTACAGAAAACCCCAATAACACTTTTCCCGACCCGGGGATCGAACCCAGGACCTCTGGTTGTGCATAAGCCGTTGCGACCACTAGAGCAACGCGACAGGCTTTTAAAATAATTAATGTTAAAAAATTATATCGTAATTTCAATATACTTACTTCACCCAAACCCTCAATGACACGCAGTATGAACAATGCCGTAGCACCTCCTAATTTTACTGTAATGGGAGTTATGAACGTGCATATAGCGGTAGATAATAAACCAAGACCTAAGACCCATTTGCCGCCATATCTCTCAGCCAACAACCCTCCTGGCACGTGGGTCACGACGTATCCATAGTAAAACGATCCTAGCAACAAGCCTTGTGTTGCTTCAGACCATTCAAATTTTATGGCCTGCGAACAATAAAAATACAATATAAATAATCACCTAAATCCATATAGTTTCAAAGACATTACTTATTTAGTGCGCTAATTTAGCTTAAGCGTTTGATGTTGGAATACCTGAGACAAACGGCATGTGAAAATTAATTTCAATTAACATAATAAATGAAGTCTTAACTCTGAAATAATTTTATCCGTCTATCGTCTCTAAATATCATCACCAAAGCTGTAATCAATTTGAAAACTTATTATTAAAGCTTACTCAGTCCTATATCTGAGAGTTTTTAGTATTAATTGAATTTGGGGGAAACTTTAATCGAATATGTGTTATATTTAGTATAATTACGTAACCTTCCAGAACTGTATAATTTATTAACGAGGTTAATACATTAAAGAGTTTTTAACACTAAACGTTACGATATCCCAAAAAGGCGTTGCTTTTGTTTTTCTGAATCACAAATAGGTAAACATGCAAGCAAGGCGTGGGTTGCTAATAAAGTACTCAAAAATAAAATAAATATTAAGAAAAGAAACCGACCCGAATGAACGACACAGAACATAGACGATGGTAGAGACGTTTTAGTATCTTTAAGATTAAACTGTCGCAGTAAAACTTTGTCAAATAAAATTTATACCGCTATTCGGTAACTAACAGAAGAGGAAAACAGAAGAGGAAAAATGATTGGTCACCTTATACGGCATGACGGCTTTATACAAACCATTTTGGAAGGTAAAATAGAGGGAAGGCGTGGCAGGGGCCGACCAAGGATAAGCTACACCAAACAATTAAAGGATAAAATAACCGTCACGTCGTATAAGGAGGTCAAAGAAACAGCACTGGACAGGAACAAGTGGAGGGAGCTTCATCAGCTGCACCGACAAGAGTCTAACTCTTAAATGAAGAAGATTCGGTAACTGTTTATCATGTTTCACATAAATCTTTATCAAAAACTTTACTTACATCTGTGTAGGCGATAGGCAAATGAAAAATCGAGACTTTAGTAAATCGCTACGCTCGTGCGCTCATCCAGCGAGGAACTGAGCCGGCGCGGTGTCTCTAGCGACAAATATGCGAACTACGCGGCTAGGTGAAGACACGAGCGGTCGGCAGTTTATTTTAGTTAGGTACATACATTACATCCAGTTCAGATGTCATAGCTGCCTACTTATACAAACTTATACTATAATTAATAAGAAAGAACAATAAAATATAACGTATATATAATGTACAGTTTTTTAGGGAATGTGTTGTGCGTCGCCTACATTCTGATAAATCGCCTCCTTAGTGATAAATTCATTTATCACTATCAGTCCGTGGTGAGAGTAGAGCGACGCGTGTGACAGGTCGCCTAAGCACACCAGTTCGTGTACGTACATCTACAACGCGAACTCGTCCATCTGAGCCCGCCTTGGTCGTACTCACCACCCCGTGTCGTCAGCAACCACGATCAAGGTTGGGTTCTACTAAAATAACATAATCACCAACCTGAAGTGAACGAGTCTCCTTGTTCCATTTCTGTCGTGGTAGTAAAGTGGGCAGATATTCCTTGGTCCAGCGACTCCAATACATATCCGTGAGTCTTTGAGCCACCCGCCATCGTGTTCTAAGGCTAAGATCAAAATTGTCATACTTACCACACGGTGAGCTGGCTGAAGGAGTGCCTATCAAAAAGTGGTTCAGAGTTAGTGCTTCCGGATAATTGGGGTCCACAGATACATGGGTGATTGGTCTACTGTTAACTAAGGCCTCCACTTCCGCTAAGAATGTTAGTAATGTGTCAGGATGTGGCGCACGTTCTTTCAAAACTACTTTGAGAGATGATTTTACGGTACGAATCATCCGTTCCCATGAGCCACCCATCTCAGGTGCACCTGGTGGAATAAACTTCCACTCCACTCCACGGACAACGCCATCCTCTCAAAGCGCGTCAGTATTAAGCTCAGCCAAGCTTCGTTTCAGTTCAACATCGGCTCCTTTCAGATTGGTGCCGTTGTCTGAAAAAATCACACTTGGTAAGCCACGGCGAGCCGCCATACGTCTGAGAGCCATTATGGTCGAGTCAGTAGAGAGGTCCTCAGTTAGCTCAATGTGTATGGCTCTTACTGTAAGGCAAGTAAATAGCATGCCATACCTTTTTTGGCGTTTGCGACCAACTGTAACCATAAGAGGACCAAAAAAATCTACACCTGTATCGCTAAATGGGCGTCTACCGTGCTGTAACCTAGCAGCTGGTTAGTCAGCCATGCGCTGAGGCTGCGGCGTAGCACGCCTGTGACAGCAGAATAGACATCGGGAGCTCACTGTGCGGACCGTTGGTCTGAGATTTAAAACCCAATAGTGCTGTCTTAATAAGTTGACAACGAGTTCGTTAGCACCATGTAATGCCTGTTTGTGGTAGTGTTCTACCAATAAACGTGCTATTCTATGACGGCCATCCAGAATAGCAGGTCTACACAAAGTGTATTCCACACCAACTACTTTGTCGATCCGACCACCGACACGCAAAACACCTGATTTATCAAAATACGGTGATAATTGCAGCAAGCGGCTATTACGAGGCAGGGGTTCATCCTGCTTTAAACAAGCTAATTCAATAGCAAAAACGTCTTGCTGTACCTTTTTAAGTAAGAGGTTTTCTGCCTCCTTAGTGAGTAGAGTGTCAAGCTGAACAGCTTTTCGTTGACACCTTCGAATGAAAAGTAATACTCTTGCCGTGGCACGCACCATGGTGGTCCAACTCGAGATATTATCTTCATTTGGTAAAGATAATAGTGAATTGTTAGCGACCAGCATATTGACACTTCGTGCCTCACACGTCACATCTTCAGACTGTTTGGTGAATTTTCGATCCCTCGGCCACTCACCATCTGGGCGACGTAATAACGCGGGACCTTGAAACCAAACATCTGAAAATGAAAGTGGAGGCGCGTCCTCCCTGGTGCCAACATCAGCAATGTTCTGCGCCGACGGTATATGACGCCACTCACATGACTTAGACAATTCGTCTATTTCACCTAATCGGTGAGCTACAAAAGGTTTGTAATCCCGAGGATCACTCCTTATCCATTGCAGGACGGTGCTGGAGTCACACCAAAAGAAACGCTTACTCGGTTGTACGCTTTTGTGCTCCTTTTGAACAGTGCTAGCAAGTCGAGCGGCTAGGAGTGCGCCCTGTAGTTCCAATCTCGGTACCGAAACGGGGCGCAACGGACTAACTGTGCTTTTGCTCGCAACAAAACTTATCAGTACGCTACCATCTGATCGTATAAAACGCCAATAAATAACAGCTGCGTACGCTTTAGTGGAAGCATCGCAAAATATGTGCATCTGTACATCTATTACGTTACACTTACTCTCAGAGGTGTTTACCATCCATTGCGTGTCCGAGTAGCACACTGTCCACTCGCCTGCATTCATATAGCACCGTGGAATATTGAGTGAGCTTAGTTGTTGCAACTCATTCAACCATAACATCCATCGAGTGTGATCGTCATTTTGGATGCGACAATTCCATTCGACCCCGCTGCGTTTGACATTCTGAAGCATTATTTTGCCTTTTATAATAAAACGGAGACAAATAGCCATGTAAATCATACACTGACATAATAATGCTTAGCATTTTTGCCTTTGTAGGTGGTTCGGAACCATTTAAAATGCTCTGAGAAATACGATCGAGTGATATTTTAAACGCAAACGAATCACTACTTGGATGCCACATCAATCCGAGCGTGCGCTCAGTCGTGTTCGTAGCTCCGAGTTTAAATTCCAATGCCGTCGGTGCAAGCGCATCGGGTGCAATAGTTTGAAGAACAGTTTTGCTATTGCTCGACCAACGCGTAATCTCAAATCCACCTTTTTTATGAATTGATGTTATGTCGCGAATTAAATTAATAGCTTTATGTTCAGTTTCGCATGAATGCAAGCAATCATCCATGTAATGATTATTTACAATTACATCAACTGCTTCAGGATGTAAATCTTGGTATTTAAGTGCATTTTTATTACGTATGTACTGCGCGATAAAGGGGGAACAGGTAGCACCAAAGATGAGACTTTGCATAGTACATATTTTTAAGGGTGCATCAACATTTTCCTGCCATAAGAATCGTAGTACATCCTGGTCTTCAGGACGAATTTTTATTTGGAGAAACATATCCTTGATGTCTCCTATCAAAACAAATTCGTGTTCACGGAACCGTAGCATTATACCGAGGAGGGAGTTATACAAGTCTGGGCCAGTGAGTAAATAGTCATTCAGACTCACGCCATTTACCTTGCCTGCACCGTCAAACACAAACCTCAATTTACCAGGCTTATTTGGATTTTGTACTCCAAAATGTGACAGATACCAGATGTGACTATGCGAGGATTCTTTAACACCTAGTTCTCGGGCGTAGCCGTGATGGAAAAGTTTTTCCATTTCACTCCTATACCTGTCTGCATACTCACTATCTGTTTGAAACCTCTTTAGTAAACTCTGTAGCCGTGACCGCGCGTAGTTGTAACTGTCAGGCATAGTAAATACATCCTTAAAAAAAGGTAAACCAACCTCCCAATGATCACCTACCAAACGTGCCGATTCGTCCAACATACGAACAGCTATCGAATGTGCTGTGTTCTCGCGTCGATATTCCTATGGAGTCGAGTTCAAAGGACTGTCTTATCAATTTATTTAATTTATTTATTTCACTTACTTATGTTTCGGCGTGAGCGAGATGAAAAATGTGCCCATTGACGGAAGAGTGAGTGCGACCATAGCAACCATGAATGGACCATCCAAGACGACATCTCGTAGCGTACGGCTCGTACTTATTTTCGCTGTGCAATATTTCTAGCGGAGCTAAAAGAAAATAATTATCTTCGCCGATAAGTAAGCGAGGCACCACACATTCTTTACATACAAAATCTTTGACATGTAATAAGTGCTTACAATTAATTTTATTTAAAAAGAACAAGTTTTGCATTGGTAATTTAAGTTGGTCAACTTGTCGTACACTTACATCGTAACTCATGTTATCTTGTAAACCAGATATTTTTGTGGACTCTTTAGGAGCGTCAGATTGTAAAACTTCAAAGCCAAATGCGTCTATCAACTTAATACAATCAGATTTGGAAGTTGATAGCCCTAATTGCGTCACTAACTCTTTATCGATCATTGAGATAGAAGCACCATCATCTAACAAAGCATAAGTTGTCACATTACCGTTAGGTCCCTTTAGATGCACTTTGACTACTTTAAGCGCAACCTTAGCCTCAGGCTGGTAGGCAGTGGCGGGAAGTGCCCCGCTGTCGCCTGCGCGGTGGTGCAGCTCGAGCGCGGGCGCGGGTGGTGCTGCGGCGGTGTAGGCGACTGTGGCCGGCTCCCCGTCCAGGTTGCCTGGCTGGCTCTGCTGCTCGCTCGGCGGGCTTGTTTGTGTGCGCGCTGCGGACGGCTTTGTGAAGTGAAGCAACTTATGATGTGCGAGTCCACAGCCATTAATATCACACACTGGAGCCGGGCATATATTATTGTCGTGACGATCTAGTAAGCAACAATAACAAAGAGCATTCGATTTAGCATATCTCCAGCGATCCTTTCTCATGGCGCGTTTGAATACGCGCCATGAAGACAGTCAGGCAATAGATGTGCATTCTTCTTACAAAAATTACACAATTTGCTCTCAACTGAAGTGGTGGCAAATACTGATCGGTTATTGTGATTATTTGAATACCGAGACTTATCTTATACATATACGGCATCTTCTTAGTAGGTAGAAATAGCTCGGCCTTTTTCTGCTCACGTGGTTGTGGTATGCCTACCAGTGCTATTAATTCAGCTTCGTGTTTCAGAAATGCCGCTAATAACTGTAATTTTGGTTCATTTATATCCAAATTTTTGTATGCATAATCCATTTACCGGCTAAGCAGTATATTGGGCAATTTAGAGGTTAAAGCTGACAATAACTCGGGGCTTCTTAAGTGATCATACTGATCAATTGCGTGCAAGGCAGCTACACAGTTGTTGACTTTTATAGAAAACTTAATTAAGTCTTGTTGATAGTTGGGAGATATCGAAGGTAACTTTCTCATTTGCATGGTTAAGTGTTGTACAACTATATCTGAGCGTCCAAACCTGAGTTCCAATGCTTCCATCACATTGTCCGGCGGTGTGTTACCTATCAGTAAATCCGTAACTGCTTCCTTGGCTTCACCCTTCAGAGCTCGACGTAGTCTCCACAAATTCTCAAATTCCGTATATTTGCATATTTTTGTAGACTCGTTGTAAGCACTTTTGAAGTGCAACCACACTATGCAGTCACCACTAAATGTTGGTAATTCCCTGGGTGTGGACAGGCGCGTTAACAGCCTATCCTCGCGTTGAGAAGTGGATGTCATGACGACATCTTTCAATGCCTGTGCCAAATACATAATATTGTCGACAGGCTGGCCGGGATTCGGTGCGTGGCACGGTGTTTGTACATTGGTTGCCAGCGCTGGGTCCGTGGCCGTCGCTGCTAATGGATCTAGGCAATCCATGGGCTGCATCTGGCTGCTTTTGGTCATCCATTCTTCTACGGCGTCTTGTGATCGTGATTTGTTGCTCTCGGAGTAACATTTCGATTGTCCATCATCCACATCCACCTTAGCCAGGTCTGCTTCCAGCTGCTTGTCAATAAGTTCCAGCTGAATCTTAGCCTTCGCTCGCGCGGCTTCTAATTGCAGCTGCGCGCGTCGAGCGTGGGATGACGTAGACTTTTTGAATGTAACTGATTGTCGTGGAGATGGAGTTCTCTTGAGTTCCTGCTTCGTACACTGCACATCCAAGCTACACACGCTCCGGGCGGGCACCGACACCTTATCGCGGTCCGCGAGCGCATGTTCGGACGCACACTCGAGCCTATTACTAAGCTTGTTACGATCTTTTAAATTCAAAATCTATTGGCATTTGGGGACCGTAACATTGTCCATGGGCACTGGATAGATTTGGCAAGAAGGATCAGAAACTATTGTAGGCGATAGGCAAATGAAAACTCGAGACTTTAGTAAATCGCAACGCTCGTGCGCTCATCCAGCGAGGAACTGAGCCGCGGTGATGCCTCTAGCGACAAATATGCGAACTACGCGGCTAGGTGAAGACACGAGCGGTCGGCAGTTTATTTTAGTTAGGTACATACATTACATCCAGTTCAGATGTCATAGCTGCCTACTTATACAAACTTATACTATAATTAATAAGAAAGAACAATAAAATATAACGTATATATAATGTACAGTTTTTTAGGGAATGTGTTGAGCGTCGCCTACAATCTGTCTTTTGTATACTTATCAGACTGATACATATATCATCACAATATAACATCGCAAAAAAATTAAGTACTGGCAATAATAATAAGAAATCGTTTTTCCAATAACATAAACGTTTCAATTTCAAGAAATTATATTCTGCATATTATAAATGATTCTTCGTCCCTCGGAGTGCTGAGCTTAAGACGTCAAGATTCGCGAATCGACGGGGAGAATTCGTTTGAATTTCGTAATTCCCTGATTGGTGACTGTATTCCAATGTTACAGAAAATATCAGACAATGCTTACCCAACTACTAAATAGTTGTTTGAACCTTAAAAGCCTTCTTAATATCACTTAGTCATAAAGAATCATGCTTTCGAGATAGCACGAAATTAAGCAAATCCAAATGTGTATTACCTTTCTTGTCCTATCATAAATTACGAACCGGTTTGTTTTATTTGGCACTAACTCACTTGACCTTGACTTTACATTTCCGAACCTATTACAACTTTCTAGTGTCTAAAATTAGATGTTTCATTTTATTCGCAGAGTCCATCGCACATTCAAGTATATCTATGAATTTAGTTTTCTGAAATTCGCGGATTTCCTCATAATATTTTCCTTCACCGTAAAGTTCATGATGTGGTATTAGAAAGACTATTTTTCGTACGATATTGACTTACTATAATTAGCATGTTACGCCTGTATTCCGTGAAGGGGTACGCAGAGGTGTCGCAATATCAACTCCCACTTTTCGCCGAAGATGATTGAGTGCCAACGTGACAGACGGTGAGTCCATTACCGTCGTAGGCACTATACATACGTCTTTGAATTACTTCTTAGACATATACAAGTTTCCTCACGACCCACGATGTTTTCCTTCACCGTGAAGCACGCGGTGTGAAAAACGCTGAACATAAGTTTTTAGAAAAACTCATCGGTACAGTCCCCGCTGGGATTCAACTGCTCAAAGCCTGCACCGCGGCTCTTTAATACTCATATAATTTAAAATTACATTACCTACTGTTTGTATTACCGACTGACTGACATGATGTTGGATAGTTTATTATGAGAGATTTACATTCAGTTTGTTTACTAAATCTTATTCCATTCTCAGGCGTAGCACCACGTACAATAACGAATGCTAGCTACCTAAAGAGAGTTCCACTTAGAACAATAGCAAATAAGCCGTACGATTAGTTTTATTACGTCGCATGTCGACGGTTTTGTCGACACTTTGTGAACTTTATCTCCCGCTGTTAAGAATGTTCAAGTAGCTGTTGATATTGGATTTAGATAAGATCTGCAAATCTATGACAAGTTTGACAAACTGAATACAGAATGTCCTGCTACCTAACTTACTATCAAACTCGCGAAAGATACCGGGTGAAATTCGAGGTTGTGATTGACGTATTGCATAAACCACATGTGTTCTTTATTTCCGGCTTTGGACCACTTAACATCGTTCATTATCATGAATTTAAGAGTAATAACTCTTTTCGGTGTAACCGATGCAACTCTTTCCATTTGTCTCTGTACAGTGCCATCTCTTTGATTTCCTTATACGTCACAAAATATACCTTTTCTTTAACTTTGCTCACGTATGTTAACCTGGGTCTTCCTCTACCTCTCCTCTAACATCGTTAATGATCAGCAACCCAATGCGCTGCGATATTAAACTTCTCGTTTAGAAATACATATTATTATCTATATGTGGGATTGGTGTCGTGAAAATACGATACAGTTTAGTACAACAAACAAGTCTTGATATTTTGGCCAGCAATAAAACGTCAAATTATTTAGAAATGAACTCTTCGAATAATGCTTACAAAATTACTGCAGCAACAAACTTTGCGCATACGTTATCGGGTCGTAACACAAGCGAGTAGGGATGAAGAAAGAAGGAAAAGGCAATTTTCGGTGACAAGTTGAGCTTCCCTTCTATTATCTCCACTTCACAGGCAAATGTCACTGTTCTATTTCATTTATGTCTCAATAAAATGTTGATGTAGTCGATATTAGGAGCCAAACATAATGATGATCGCATCATGTCTATACCTGATTGTCACGTGAATGCAATATATTAGACGACGCCCACGTCTCTTTTTTTCGCTTTATAAAATCACATATAAGGTAATATATGGTAATAAATAATTAATTAAATGTTCGAAAATCCTTGTTAATTTTAGAGTGAAATATTGTTTTATTTACCAACCCTAAAAGGGATATGACCGACGGCGCGGGGCGTTAAGAAAATAAACGTGTTTTTTGTTTCGACATGTATGTTATTTTAGTTACGTTCACGTGTGCGTTACTCTTTATATATTGTTCAAATATTTACCTACTCTGTTTGATTAGCGATACTATTATTTTTATTATTGTAACAATAGGAACAATTAAATCATCACAATCATTTCAACTACAATATAAATTGCAATCTGTTAGATTTACCGTAACTTTTCCGATCGTTAAGTATCGATACATTACTAGTTATTTACTAACTTATCTTCGTAGTCACTACTTCGTTTAATATCTTCCGCGAATGATAAATTGTCTGCAATAATCCTTATCAAATGTGCAGTTTCCATAGATATTCTACTGTATGCAATTAACCACAGTCTGTCGTATATTTAAAGTATAACATGTTGGATTAAAATAATGTCTTTAAAAGTTACGGTACCTTTTTAAGTCAAATTAACTTGTCTTTTAAAGAAATAGTAGATAATGAAATTATGCCTATTCATAATATTGGTAAAAGATCGCAATTATATTTCAACCTTCAAATTAATCTGTTTCTCCAATTGAGGCTTGCAACATGGATTCATTAGTTTTATCCGATATGGTCTAGTTTTTAAGTCACGCTTTCTTTTCTGATCACATTGTGGACGGGCTCGTCAAAACCACCCCCATATCTCTCCCGCAATTCTCAAAACAAACTACTAATCGAGTTTAACTACTTTAGAATACAACCTAGATGGCACTACAATTTTCGGTGAAGAAATTAAAGGACGTAATGAGTGAGCCCAGAGAAGAATAGGGGCGGGGATCTCGATCCTCGGGTACTCAACGCCACCTTCGATTTAATAATTATTTTTGAGTAAACTTTATTGTACCATTAAATATAATTATGAATTCCAAAAAGCCTTTTCGGACCACGCTCCCGGTCCCATTTTCCCCTCAAAAATAATTATTAAATCCAAGTTAGCGTAAGGGTCCTGGTCCCAAAGGCCCCCGAAAAACTTATGTGCTATGATTTGAAAGACCATACTTTGCGGTGAACAAACTAATAGACGTAGAGCGTTTAGTTGATCTTCTGTCTTTGAGAGTTCCAGGGTTTTAGAAAAAAATCTTAATAAAGATACTTACTTCTTGGTCCTCCCTTAATAAGCTCTGCACAACTCTTGTAACATTAGCCACAATGTTCTTATCAATACAGGCATCTGGGTCGTAGTGTTCATCTCCTTCGACAGCCACAGTCTTCTTTATCATCTGAGTGATAGCCAAGTTGAGGCACACACGCATAGTGTAAGCATTCGCAACGGCTAACAGAGCCATAATAGCCATCACATACCTCTGCGGTATTATGAATACTAGAAAATAGTTTAAAATACATCAATTAGTACATAATATTATAAATTATTAGAAATGGCACGACCTCCGCAATCCGTGCATTTGCTTTTTTTGGCCCCATGCAAAAACCTGCCTCGTGCTCGTATTTTTCTTAATCATTTTTAAGACTATAACATTTACATGAGTGTCATGCATAAAACTGTCGAAAAAATAATATATTCTACTGCTCAAATTATTTCTGTCCATATATTTCTATACTCGATTTTGCAAAGTTTTTGTTTGTCGTGCTAGCTAAATATGCTTATATTTATAATGGCACCGACATCTGATTGATGGGTTGCTCATTACCATCCGTAGTTACAATCAGAGGCAATGCTCTGAATTTATGGATTATGGCGTTAGTGGCTACTTAACTAGATAACTAAGTTAATATTGCAAAATTGTATTCTGGATATTTATTTAAGCTTTCCATATTATGTGTCTTTACATCCAGTGTTCCTATAAATGACGACACCGTTGGCTTAGTTTTTAGTATCCCCAACTGCTACACTAGGAATTTGCGGGTTTGATCCCCGAATCAGGCTAAACACATTATTTTATATTTGAAAGATTTTGTATCAGTTTAGAGTGTCGTTACGATTTTGAAAGAACGTGACTTTTCTAAAACTAATTGGTTATATTAACCTTAGTTACTTATAGGTACTCGTGTGCACTACACCCCGGTCAAAACGCAACAGAACAGCATTCTATACATTTCTCGGTTCGCGAGGCACAACACCCGCCAGGCTGAAAGATCTTCTCTTGCGTATGACCACTCGCTCGTGCCAAACAAGTGTAACCTTGGGGCCAACTGTGCTAACTATCGACTAAGCAGCGTGAACTAAAGCTAAACGCTCAGAAGTTCTTAACATGCTCTACTTTATCCGATGATGGTAGGCCCCCTGACCTCAAATTGTATAGAATGTCGTGGAATCTCTTATCCATCCAAAACTGTTAATGTCCTAGAAATCTTAAAAGAATCTGTACCTGTATTATATTACGCTATTCTATATTCCGCGGTGACCACTTACTAAAGCTAACTGTTAGGCAAAATAGGACCTTGTCTCGCTTTCAGTGATCGAAATCTTTATTTCTCTTAATTGTAAGACTGTCACCAAGGACACAGATCTTTAAGAAAGAACAGTTTCAAAATATGCTGCGCTCTAGAAGTATTGTGTAGTTTGTTCCGGTTTAAGCAGCACTCGTTTTATATTGTAATGCATGACCTGGGGGCCAACTATGATTTTTAAGCAGAGTGTACTCAGAACTTCTAACTTTGATGTTCCTTTTATGGTATCAAAAATAAAGTACCAAGCTATGTAATTCTGCTTACAACGATTTTAGTTGACCCCCTGTTCCTCAGAAGCATATTCTTGAAACGAGGATTCTACAATACATTTTGAAAATTCTCATTATTTTAATCAACTTCTTTGCATAACAAAAAATTATAATATAAAAAACAATGGTAATATTGCAGTAAGCGAACGAAATTTTCAAACCGTGTTACAGTTGCGTACTTTCTTCACCAATGACAAAATAAATAGGGTATGTTTTTCGAAGAGATAATATACTACGAAAATTTACCAAATAAACATTCCAAAACAAGAATTCGTATCGTAATACAAAACAAGTTTTTAAATTACTGTGAAACCAAAATAAAAACACTTTTTACTCGACATAACAATTAAAAGTAAAAACAAACTTACATTTCGATAGTGCCAGCCGCCATCCTGATAACATTATGATGTTCGCTATAACAGAAAAAAGAAAACAGAATTTATCACTTGAACATTTGTTTGAAATGTGACGACTGCGTGTGTTAACGTGAAAAACAGTCAGTACAGCGGAGCGACACGACTATTTGACTCGATGGCTAATCAGGAAAATGTTCCGCGAAGCTTGTGAGTAGCGTTTTCATTGAAATATCACTACCGGGTCATGACACAAGGCCACTGTAGGTCTTGCGCCTCTAAAAATGACCAAAACGCCTAACCGTCATACGATGATAGTTTAATAAAAGAAAGATTTTTCACAATATAATATGACGAAACACATCTACAGACCGAGTTTTTGCAAGTTCAAAGATAAAAATTTTTTTTGAATGAGAGATCGAAATAGAGTATAAATTTTTTTCTTCTTTTATCTATTTTTGTGAAACAGAATTATTCTAAATAACTTTCATGAAAAAATCATTATAATTCAAATTTATTTATATTTTTTGTACTAACGTAATTACAAACTACAGTTACAGGCTATCGACTTCAATCTAAATTTTTTGTTCAGATTCGCTTAGTTGAATTATAATGACGGATGCCTTGTCCTCTACGCTATATCTACCTGGTACCAGATCCAACTGGTTTTTTTAAGTACTTACACTAGTGGACTAGTGGTTTCCTAGGTGATTTTTTTTTCGACTTTATGCAGTAGAGTTCAAACAATTTGCAAAACAAATCATAAACACAAACTTTTCAAATGAATTAATTTATATAGTGATAAAAACCACATGAAAACCCATAAGAATAATTTAATAAAGTGTGATACCGGCAAAACTAAATTTATATAAATTACAAAAATGACAAAAACACAGGAGAATCGGTTGAGACATTCATCATCACGATAAGACTTACCATAATATTTTTTTTATTTACATAGCAATATACATACACACATATGCTCACGCCTGTATTCCCCGAAGGGGTAAGCAGTGTTATAATAACAACACCCACATTTCACCGAAGATGATTAAGTGCCAACGTGACAGATGGTGAGTCTATCGCCATCTCAGGCACTATAAATACGTCTTTGAAATACTTCTCAGCCATATGCAGGTTTCCTCACGATGTTTTCCTTCGCCGTAAAGCACGTGGTGTGAAATCACTGTACATAAGTTTTAGAAAAACTCATTGGTCACAGGCCCCGCTGGGATTTGAACTCGCGTTGCTTGCGTAGCAGGCGACTGCTTTAACCCCAAGGCCACCACGGCCCTCTTCTTTTACATAGTTATTTATTTTATTTTAATGATCATAGATGTTTTTTATAGAGCATACAGCCCGCCTAGCAAACGGTACCCCATTCTAAAGACCGTATGGATTACATGTCGTAATAACATTAATGTTACATGTTATCGGGACAAAATTTCAACCCCAGTTAAACATTTGTTATCACACTAAATGTCAACACAAATGATATTATGAAGGCAGACATAGAAGATAGACATAATATTGGTCCATTGTTAAGATATATTTGCAGCTTCCTATTTCTTAAAAGTCCGGATGTAACTCGTTGTGTCGTTAGTGCCTAGGATTCCTTTATCAAATAGTTTTCAAGTTCATCGTTTGACATTAACCTTGTGATAAGGAAAAAGAGAATTATTTCTCTAGGCTAAGGTCTATTTTCGCATGGACCACATGCGTTGTGGTTTGCCACGTCCACACCTTTACTCCTATACGCCTGGTTATTGCGTGCGTAAAGGAGAATTTAAAAGATACCCTATATACATACAAATACATACATATGTAAATAAAATTGAAGTATCTGTTTGTAATTCTAAATTAACAGCTTGTGGGCTACCTTGCACACATTTATTATAATCTGTCTTATTATCTTACATTATCTATATTCAGCGCAGCATACATAAATAAATATAATTATTTAAAATATACAAATTTAAAATATAATATAAATACATAATATTAAAAAGACAAACTTTATATAAATATTTACAATACACATAATAATAATAAACACCAAATTCACTGATCAAATTAACTTTGATATAATAGTAATATTAGTGTCGCCCGGTGCAATGGAAACGCACGGCGGCCAGCTGTTTTTTGCCCGCATTCCAATGCACCGGCCAGCGCACCGAGTCATTCAATGATTTAGTCTGTGACCGACACTCAGGCGACAAACTTGTGCCGCTTTGCTTAACTCTTATCCCAATCACGTCTCATCTGTTTTTCTGTACTCCTTCTTATTATATTTGTGAGTCTGCTGCTTTTCTGTGCTGTGCTAACTTTCTTCTTGTGCTGTATGAACCCTGTGCTTGTTAATAAACCGTTTACTGTTACCTACAACCGGCTCATTCATTCACGCTATGGAAGTCCCTACACGTACACCGAAGCCCATGACACCTATACTGGTGACCAACCCGACGGAGCACGAAGGTGAGAGCAGTGATTCTAGTAGTGATTCACCTAACACAGTTGGATCTAGAGGCAAACAACACGAACCTACACGTCGAAAAAAAAAAGTGTGCGTTTCCACTGACCACACGTTATCCGATTTTCGAAAAGATAGTTTAAAGGTTCCACAATTTTCTCCGGAGGACCCTGAACTTTGGTTCGCTATGCTAGAAGCACAGTTTGATACCCTGGATATTACAGACGATCGTTCGAAGTACAACAGTGTCGTAAACAATCTTGACACTCACCACGCCAAGTCTGTGAAGGATGTCATTATAAATCCTCCCATTAAGCACCGCTATGCTAAAATTAAATCGGAGCTCATCAAGCGCCTGTCAGCCTCCCATGAAAAAAGAGTAAAACAATTACTCACCCACGAAGAGCTAGGTGACAGAAAACCATCGCAGTTCCTGCGTCATCTCCAGGATCTAGCTGGTTCATCAGCTCCAGTTGATTTTATCAAGACCATTTGGACTAGTCGGCTACCCTCCGGCATCCAGGCCGTGCTAGCGTCGCAGCCTACTCACTCTCTTGAGCAACTTGCAGACCTAGCTGATCGGATCCAGGAGTTGACCTCACCCTATGGCCCAGTGGTCGCTGCGTCTTCATCATCCGCTGCACCTTCTTACCACTCTGAGATAGCAGAGCTAAAGACTTTAAAAAGGCGGGAAATGCGACGGGCACTCGCTAATGGCGACAGACGACTGCCCGGCCCCTTCAAGTCGCCTCTTCATCACGGACCGCAACTCGAACACCCAGTTCCTGATAGACACTGGTAGTGACCTTTGTGTCTATCCTCGAGCTGCGCTGCGAGAACGCCGAGAGAAGACTAACTACCAGTTGTGTGCAGCTAACGGTTCTGTTATAGACACTTTTGGTTTTTTAGAACTTAATTTAAATTTTGGCTTAAGACGCAATTTCCAATGGCGATTTGTAGTGGCTAATGTTACAAAGCCAATCATTGGTGTCGACTTTTTTAGTCATTTTAATTTGATTGTGGACTGTAGGAAACAACGTTTAGTAGATAATACGACCTCATTATCATCTCAAGCTCCTGTTGACGATTCAAATATTTGTTCAGTGAAAATAGCTTCAGGTAACACTAAATACCACAGTATTTTGAATAATTTTCCTGAGATAACTCGCCCTTCAGGCACACTACTAGCTCCACGTCATAACACCGTCCATCATATTAAAACCACGCCTGGCCCCCCAGTATCATGCACTCCTCGTAGGTTAGCTCCCGATAAGTTAAAGATAGCTAAGAATGAGTTTCAGATGATGCTTAACACTGGTGTTACTCGACCTTCCGACAGCCCTTGGGCCTCCCCGTTGCATCTTGTGCCTAAAAAAGATAACGGCTGGCGTCCTTGTGGCGACTATAGAATGTTGAACGCCAGAACCGTCCCTGACCGTTATCCAATCAGGCACATACAGGACTGCACTCACAGCATTGCCGGATCTAGGGTTTTCAGTAAAATCGACCTGGAAAAGGCTTACCATCAAATTCCAGTCCATCCAGACGACGTCCTGAAGACCGCCATCACGACTCCTTTTGGCCTGTATGAATTCCCATTCATGACGTTTGGTTTAAGGAATGCAGGCCAAACATTCCAAAGGTTTGTTGATGAGTTAACCAAAGGTCTTGACTTTTGCTATGCCTATTTGGATGACTTTTTAGTTTTCTCGCGCACAGAGGCTGAACATGAAGTCCATCTCCACCAACTTTTCACACGGATGAGAGATTATGGCATCTTGGTGAACACTTCAAAGTGCATCTTCGGCGTAAATGAGGTCAGTTTCTTAGGGTATCTTATTTCCGCAGAGGGAATAAAGACCCTAGAATCCAAGGTCCTGGCCATCAAGGAGTTCCCTGCCCCCAAGACGGTAAGACAGCTTCGTCGTTTTCTGGGCATGGTGAACTTTTATAGGCGTTTCATACCACATGCTGCTAAAATCCAGGCACCGCTAAACGCTTTGCTTACTGGCTCAGTAAAAGCATCTCACCCCGTCGAGTTGATGGGTGATGCTCTTTCTGCTTTCTCGCTTTGCAAAGAAAGCCTGTCTAACGCTGCGCTCCTTGCTCACCCAAATTGTGATGCTCAACTGGCCTTGTTGACAGATGCATCTGATTGGGGCATGGGAGCAGTTCTTCAGCAGTTGAAGGATGGACTCTGGCAACCACTTGCATTCTACTCAAAAGCCTTCAATCCCGCTCAGAAGAAATATTCTCCCTACGATCGCGAGCTTTTGGCTATATATCATGACATCAAACATTTTCGCTTCATGTTAGATGCTCGACATTTCATTGTTTATATAAACTGACCATAAGCCGCTTAGTTTTTGTTAACCGAAAAGATAACTGTTCCCCTCGTCAGTATCGCCATCTAGATTTTATATCTCAATTCACCACAGATATCCGACACATTTCGGGAAAAGACAACATTGTTGCCGATACTTTGTCCCGTGTGGAAGAATTGCAGTTACCGATAGATCTAGACATACTAGCCGCGTCGCAAACTACAGATCAAGAGCTTACCGAATTTTTAGGTGATGAAACTTCACTCCGTTTAGAAAAGCTTAAAGTTCCTAGCAGCAACACTGAACTTTACTGCGACGTGAGCACTTCATCACCTAGACCTTTTGTGACTAAATCCTTACGAAAACAAGTATTCGACAGTTTGCACAATTTCAGCCACCCAGGAGCCAACGCTACCGCTAAGCTGGTTTACGAGCGCTTCGTTTGGCCTGGGGTTCGTAAGGACTGTAGGTCGCGAAAGTGTCTGCCCTGCCAACGCTCTAAAGTTCATCGGCACATGTCTTCCCCACTCAGTACGTTTAACCTGCCGAGTGCTAGATTTGCATTTATTCACGTGGACATAATAGGTCCTCTTCCGCCATCCAGCGGTTATAGGTTATTGCCTGACGATTGTGGATCGCTTCACACGTTGGCTTGAGGTCACGCCGATGGTAGATATGACTGCAGAGTCAGTAGGAAGGGCGTTGATATCGTGGATATCGTGGATTTGGATGTCCATCTGATGTCGTCACTGACCGCGGGCGGCAATTTGAATCCTCCCTCTTCCAATATCTTGGAAGAGTGGTCGGATTCAAGCACCGTCGCACAACTGCATACCATCCCGCGTGTAATGGCCTCGTGGAGCGATTTCACCGTCAGTTAAAGGCATCTATTATGTGCCATGCTGACGTCAATTGGGTAGACACGCTGCCTCTCGTGCTTCTCGGCATAAGAAGCGCATTTAAAGAGGACTTGCAGGCTTCATCAGCCAAACTAGTGTATGGCGAGGAGTTGCGTCTACCAGGAGAATTTTTCCAGGCCACTCCACCGGATACAACTGATGTGTCGGATTTCACCACTCGCCTACACCAGTTTGTCTCTAAATTACAGCCCATACCCGCTTCACGCCACAGCAAATCTAAAATCTTCGTGCACAAAGATTTGGCGACATCAACCCATATCTTTCTCAGGGATGACAAGGTACGAGGCGCTTTACAACCTCCCTATTCCGGACCTTATGAGGTCATCGAAAAAGGGGATAAGACTTTTAAAATTATAGTAAAGGGGAAGATGGTAACAGTCTCCATATACCGTCTTAAACCGGCCTATTTACTGGTCGACCCATCTCCCAATACCATTATTTTACCCACCCCCGGTCCAACCCCCATCCCTATTTCCATCCCTACTCCTACCACCATATCTACACCTACACCCACGTCTATAAACCATAAGACTCAGGAACCAGTCAGGAATACTCGTTTTGGGCGAATCATTCGCTATCCTGATTATTATCGACCGAACTAACGGTCTAGAGGGGGAGTGATGTGGGCTACCTTGCACACATTTATTATAATCTATCTTATTATCTTACATTATCTATATTCAGCGCAGCATACATAAATAAATATAATTATTTAAAATATACAAATTTAAAATATAATATAAATACATAATATTAAAAAGACAAACTTTATATAAATATTTACAATACACATAATAATAATAAACACCAAATTCACTGATCAAATTAACTTTGATATAATAGTAATATTAGTGTCGCCCGGTGCAATGGAAACGCACGGCGGCCAGCTGTTTTTTGCCCGCATTCCAATGCACCGGCCAGCGCACCGAGTCATTCAATGATTTTTAGTCTGTGACCGACAATCAGGCGACAAACTTGTGCCGCTTTGCTTAACTCTTATCCCAATCACGTCTCATCTGTTTTTCTGTACTCCTTCTTATTATATTTGTGTGTCTACTGCTTTTCTGTGCTGTATGAACCCTGTGCTTGTTAATAAACCGTTTACTGTTACCTACAACCGGCTCATTCATTCACGCTATGGAAGTCCCTACACGTACACCGAAGCCCATGACACCTATAAGCTCTCCACAAATTGAAAATGAAATTGTATAATAACGTGTACTTCTACAATTATTATCTGTCTGTTTGTCCGATCTCTGAAATGACTAAACAGATTTTAACGAGACTTTCGGATGTTGGACAGGCATCCGCCTGTGCTGTGTAGAAAGAGAAATATATATTTTATGTACGTCATTTAGTTAACAGTTGAAATGTGGAGACTGGTGTCAATTTGTAGAAAGTTTTTTGTAGTACAATATTATAGTATTCAAATACTTTGAACACGTTGAACAAGTTTGTGTGGTAATGCACCCATCGTAATAGTAACGGACCTTGAGACGTTCGACGACGTAAAATCCCTCGTAATTATTCTATGTAAATGTAGACAATAATTCTTAAAATGTAGAAGACTTCCACAAACTAGTGTCTACACTATATTGATAAATTGACATTGATCCACAGATACTATATTCATCAATACATAGTCATAGTTATAGCATAACTGAGCAGTTGAAGAATAAACATTTGTCGTGGTATGGACATCTTATGCGAAGGGATGAGGATAATGTTGCCAAAAAAGTGTTGTTTATTAATGTGGATGGTTACAAGAGGAAAGGAAGACCTAAGAAACGATGGATGGATTGTGTGAAAGATGATATGACTAGAATGGGAGTGAATACAGATATGACGGCTGATAGAGAGAAATGGAAGAGAAGAACACATTGCGCAGACCACAAATAACATGGGATAAGGGCAGGAGGATGATGATGACTAAGTTAGCATAACTTGACTACGTTCTTCTCTAAGGTGGAGGTAGAATCCCTAGTCACGTGGTCGATATTGTGCTTAGTAGCTATATACAATTCCACAATTATATATTTTTATATCAATTCATATTAAATTATGTTTTTCATACAACTAAAGTGTTGGAACAGGTGTTCTTGTAAATGTCACGCAATCACTATTTTCAATATAATACATTGTTTATTACCCCATTAATATGCAAGTGTATTACTTATGTGAAAATCACGTTTTTCAAAATGTACCTAATTAAATATTTGCTTTTACTTGTAATATTGTTGCTATCGTAATCGCTACACTGAGCGTTTAGTATCTACACAATTTATTTAAAAGCAATTATATATTTACTAGCTTTACCCCCGGGTTTACTCACTGAATTTCATTTCATGGAATGTTTTATTTCGCGGAACCCTTCAACAAAAGTAGCCTTAGCTACTTATTGTAACATCAGTCGTCAGCCACTGAAAATCGTTCCAGCCCTTTCAGAGAGTAGACGAAACAAAGAGATAGAAAAAGAAAAAAAATAAAAAGAGGTTTTTATATAAGTACCTAACTTTACTTTCATAATATGCATTTAGTAAAATGCTATTCATTTGGAATTGCAAACATCCACTTAATGTTTTTATTATTAAAAGCACTTAAAAGGATATGCTTTTTAGTTAAGCGCTTAAAATGAATTCTACTGAATATAACTTTGAATTACCATACAATTTTTAATGTATTGAAATTTATACAATAGAGACGCTTTGTGCTATACATATACGGCTCATATTATTATCAACATACCAAAAACTTCAGCACGTGTCTTTTAAATTTTCTGAAACAATGAAGTTCTTGAGATACCACACGATTCTGTTCAGCGACGGACCAGAAAAGGATAAAATAATTTGAGACCATACCTTTATATGTACAGAGCACATTTTTCAATACATTGTTTGTTTATTCGTTCACTAATAAGTGCCATTAATAATTGTTATGTCCAGTCATTTTCCGCATCCAACAGCTAACTTAGTTGTTAAATATGAAATACACGTTGACCGCTTTTGTGACGCTAAGTGTTGTAGGTATAGAGATTGTTGTAATTTTCTTTTAGTATTTTTTATAGTTCAACGACTTTCAAAATATTAGGGTTCCGCGACAATAAGGATGAAACTAAATCTACGCGGGTGAAACCGCGGGACACAGCTAGTTCATAATAATAAGAAAAAAATTGTTTGATTATTTTTGAACACAAAAAGTGGTATTTAAATTAAAAGTTGAATAACAGACTTATAATTCTTCTAGAGTCGGATTCACCTGCGAGTCTAATCTGTCTGTTTACGAAAGAGACGTATGTGTAACACCCGCTCCAGCCTTTATAAAGAAACTTTAAAAAAAATGGTATTATGTCGCGGTCACGTGATTTATTTCGTGCGTATTAAAAGAGGTAAGTCAGTGTCTTTTATTTTCTAAACAATAATTACAAACGTCAAGTCGTGTAAGTACAATTCTATAAGTAACGTTTATGTTTGCTCGACTATACCACGCCATTCAAAAACAAAGAATTCTTCAACCATTAACAATTGTATCGGTCACGGTATCACGTCAGCATTCTAAGGTTTTAGGTATTTTACATCTAAAAATCTATACAGATAATCTATACAGATAAATAAAATTTAAGTGTCTGTTTGTAATTGCAAAATTACAGCTTTTCACTAAATGCATATGAAAGTATACACGCTACTGACTCAAAAAAACCAAGTTTTAATTTTTTTCTCCGTCTGTCTGTCTGTCTGTCTGTTTGTTCCGGGTAATCTCTGAAACGGCTGGACGGATTTTAACGGGACTTTGACTGGCACATAGCTGATGTTTCAAAGAGTAACTGAGGCTACTTTAATTTATTAAAAATATTAGGGTTCCGCGTCAATAAAGAAGAAAGTAAATCTACGCGGGTGAAACCGCGGGGCACAGCTAGTAATTTTATATGAATGTTATCGTAACTAATCATTATTTTCTATGTAGTAATAAAAAATAAAAATGTACATGATACTAGCTGACTTTCTTGCCGGTTCTTCTCAGAAGGCTAGTATACGAACCGTTGGTATATTCTTCGACATTCATAAGTGCCTTACCAGGGCCTAAACTGAATAAATCATTTTCATTTTCATTTTCATAAGTGCTATACCAGGGCCTAAACTAAATAAATCATTTTAATTTTCAGACTCTATTCGTATCCAACTGAAGACCGATGTAGCTCATGCTGTACATGTTACTAAAATGTTACCGAATACGATGGAGTAACATTATATTCGATAGTTATACAGTAAAGGAGTCATGATGTCATGACGCGCATTTTATGTACCTATTATTATTTTTTAAGCTCGGCTGGAGGCCCTTGGGTCTCGCCCTATAGTCCGGTTAAGCAGTGGAGGTAACTCCCCCCTACCAACTGCGAGAGACCATATCCAAAAAAAAAAAAAAAAAACCTATTATTATTATTAGACATGAGTTATTATCAAGCATATATTATTTTCAAGAATGCATTTCGTTTCTCTCAATCTACATTATGGGTACCTACCTACACTGTTTCAGTTAACGGTAAAATTTTCAAAATTTTTAATCAATTTCAATTTTAGTAGATTACGTCTACATTTCATGTTGTTTCAAATTTAACTTTTTGATTCAAACTAAATCCTACTAATATTATAAATGTGAAATTTGTAAGTATGAATGGATGAATGTACTCTTTCACGTAAAAATTTCTGAATGGATTTTGATGGAACTTTACATTAATATAGCGTATCTATTACACATAGGCCATAAGATATATATTTTCGTTGTAGTTAAATTATACGCGTGTGTAACCGCGGGGTTCACCTAGTTAACTTATATCAAACTATATTTTAATGCTGCGACGCCCCGTCATACTACAGTATGCGTACGAAATACGACTTGTTGCCCCAACATTACTTATCGAAACGACACGAAAATAACGAGTAGGTACTATTTACTATAGTAACGAATACTTAAGGGTACGCCTATCACCGTTGCTACTACGCCTCTGGTAAATAACTAAAGCCTTATCTCAATAAACTTGTAATGCTTGAACTTGAAATTGGTATGGTGTGTAAATATAACACCTAAATATTTATCTGTGTGCCGAGCTGACAGATATAAGATAAGTTTCCCAAGAAATCGTGACATAATTCAAACAAAGGCCAGCACTTATATTTTTTACATCGTTTCCTTAATATTATGTTGATAAAGTAAATTTCTCCAAAAAATCTCCAAAGGTACGTCACGAGTTTTGAGCGCTCAGTGCAAATAGTAGTTTTAACTGCACATGTATTGGTTCGCGTTTGCTCTATATAAGAACCAAAAAATTACATACATTTCACTAAATGCATTTGAAAGTATACACGCTACTGACACAAAAAATCCAAGTTATAAAATTTTTCTCTGTCTGTTTGTTCCACGTAATCTCCAAAACGGCGGTCCAGCCGTTTTGGACAGCCATTTTACCGGGACTTTCACTGGCAGGTAGCTGATATATCAACGAGTAACTTAAGCTACTTTAATTCAATAAAAATATTCGGGTTCCGCGACAATAAGGATGAAACTAAATCTACGTGGGTGAAACCGCAGGGCACAACTAGTAATATAATATTTGTGCCTGCTAACCTACTCGCTCGCATTGTATTTGCCGCAACTAAAGAGCGCGACGTTTTATACCTATACTACCACCTTTTTTACTCAGCTATCTAAACACATTTTAATTGATTATTGGAATACATATTTTCAAATACGTTCGTATGTTATGGCAACCCTGTCAATATGCAATCTGTATCATTATGTTTGTATATATTCGCGACATAATATCGTTTACATTTAAATTTAATATTACTAAAAGTAAAAATAGATTAAATATGTTTGATAAATCCTAATACTGAAAGGATCAATTTATGAATGAAAAAGGCAAAATTTTATTTATGCGGGGAAAATATGTAAGTTATGTACCTACTTAAATAGCATGAATTATAAAACATTATGCTCATGTTTCTTCTTTTTAATATTTAAATCATTATTTAATTATATTTTTATTTATACATAATAATATGGTATTAACTTAAATCTAGTACAGTAGAACTAAAGAGAAATAAAAAAAATATAAATAAAACACAGAATTGAAATAAGTGTCTGCCGGAATAGAGCCCAGTAAGCTGGCTCATGTTCCTATACTATTAAATAATGAAGTCATAAAATACTCACTTTTTTATGTTAATTAATATGTACCAATGATAACTTCATAGATGTGTACATTAATGCGCGTGCGAGGATAGAATTTAGGGCGAGACTGGTCGATCAAAGGAAGCGGTACGAATATTAATACATTTCTGCGTAAATGTTCTCTGCTAATCATTTTATCTGCAATGATTGACATTATCATTTTCGGTGTTTTCGTACACAGAATGATCATTTCTGCAGTATCATTCAGTAGGTACGTGTTATACCTAACTTTGTCTATAGCAGTTTTCATCAAACTAGTTTACACCAAACTAAGAAAGTTTGTAAGTTCGTGAGGTTGTAAGGGCTCATCTCTGGATCTATTGAACCAATTTAGAAAATGATTTTCGAATAGAAAGTTACGTTATTTGTTAGTGCCATAAGCTAAAATATTAATCGGAAAAATTAAAAGCATTTTGTGGTAGCTAAATTATACGCGGAGCCCAGCTAGTAATATATAAAGAATATCTATGTCTTGATAATCATAAATGTATGAACAGTAATGTAATGTTTGAATAAAAAATATAGACAGACTAAACTAAGATACGTCAAAATCCTCACGACGTTTTCTTTTTTTGTAGAACTCTCGGCGTGAAAGTCTTAAAAAATTCTTTCCGTATTTTTACACAAATACTAGATATTATAACGCCGGAGATATTATTTATGTCTTAAGATTGACGATGTCAATAAACTAACTAGGCTTCTGAAATTTAACAACCTGTATAAACTAAATTAAAATAGGTCAAAATGTATGTTTTGATCGGTAATTTTATCAATGAAGATCAATGGAACTGTGCCGACCTAAGGTGCCGACAAATAGAACATCTAAACTGTCATGTTCGAAAAATATATGATTATCAACCTGTGTCTACTCATTTCGCAATAATGCGTTAAATTAAGTGCAAATATTTCCAACAAGATACTTACTGGGGGTTAAATATGAGTTTGAGCAGAGGTTTGATGTTTTACTTTGGGTTATTGAATGTTACGCACTAATTGCATTCGCCCAAAGCGTGCGAATCGAGAACTTTTTAAAATATATTTTTTTCTGTAATCGTTTCGCATGAAGTCAATTTACTAGTGTGCGAAACGACACCTTCAACAGTTTAGCAACATAATTGTTGCTAAACATCCAATAACCCCAAAAAGAAACGTCAAAGCTCAAAAGTTCTTAATACGCTCTGCTTAAACCGATGATGGTTACAGGATGGAGGCAAATGAAAATAGTAATTTCACCTACATATTATTAATTATTTGCTTACTTTGTACGTTACTTGGACCTTTTATTTGTAAGCAATTGGTATTTATCTAATATCAACTGGTGCCCGCGGCTCCGTCAGCACAGGGTTTGATTTATCCTTATATTCTGGACTATTCACACAATATCGTTATAAATTTTAGCCTATGTGTTATTTTGATGTATAAGCTATCTTATTGTTAAGTTTCATTAAAATCCGTTCAGTAGTTTATACGTGAAAGAGTAACAAACATCCATCCATCCATCCATACTTACAAACTATCGCGTTTATAATATGTGCCCCGCGGTTTCACCCGCGTAGATTTTAATTTCATGGTTGCCGGAATATCCCTAATGTTTTTTAAAAATCTAAGTAGCCTAAGTTACTCCTTGAAACATCAGCTAACTGCCAGTGAAAGTGCTGTTAGAATCGGTCCAGCCGTTTCAGAGATTACCCAGAACAAACAGACAGACAGACAGACAGACAGAAAGTCAGAAAAAAAAAATAGTTGATTTAATGTCTGTACTTTCATATGCATTTAGTGAAAAACTGTTATTTTTGAATTATAAAAAGACACTTAAATTTTATTTATCTGTATAGATGTATAGAATAATAGTCTAATAATAATAAATAAATAAATAAATATGTATGCTAGTCTTTAAGGTATAAACTTTGTTTTATCTTTATTATTTCGTGGTCTAGTACCCAAACAATTTGCTTTGTTTGGGACCAGACTATAAGCATTATTTAAATAAATGAATTAATGAAGAAATTCGATACCTACATACAAACACTATGCTCACGCCTGAAGCCTAATTTTCTATCAATCTGGTTAGTGCAGACATATAGACCGCAAAACAGGAATCACCCCAAATATATCTTGGAAGTAACGAGAACAATTTTATAGACAATCATCTGAACTGCAAATCAATTTTGCTTTTCTATCAGTTTTTACCTTCTTCTAATCGCAAACACTATCTTCTGTGTCATTTTAAGGTAAGACTTTTCCTGTTTTATTTTCCATTATCTTTGAAATGTATCATTTCATATCAATATTCTCAAATACATTCGAGTGTATGGCTTGGCACACGTTTGGTGACATATCGCAAGCTTGTCACGATAAACACATCAAATTTCCTTTGAATTTTATTGCATATTCAAATCTTCATTTCTTGATATTTGCTGGGGTCTAAGAGTACTTAAGCATGACTTAAGATAAGTAAATTTGAAGTCATTGAACGCTATTACTTACGAGGTGACACTGGTATTGTCATCGCAGACTAAACGTTTGCGTATGTTATGATGAGACTGAGGGCCAACTATAATAGTTGAGTATTAAGAACTTCTTAACTTTGTAGTTTAATTTTACGGTACTAAAATTAAACTTTAGCTATTCAAATTTAGTATTATTAATATTAGTAATTATTATAATAAGAACAATAGTCAAAGTTAGTAAGACGTCACTGCTTCAACGATGATAGTCGTGGTTAAAAATGATCGTAATTAAAAATGTATTTTTATTCAAATTGCATGTGCATGGATAGTAAATTGTATCATAAAATCACTAGGTACCTTACCGGGTACTACTAAAATTACAGTACGAACGGTTGTACTGTAATTTTAGTAGTTACTTGGCTATTGGGCCCGTTAACTATATTAGCTACTGTCAGTTTAATAGCACGTAGGTACTACGTAGTAGCTGGTTAAATTTACTCTGAGGCGTGTTTTTCACTGCTGCCGTCACAAGTCATCACGTTGACGAAAACGCAGATTTGTATTCATTACAGTACCACCTGGCTGTCAGATGGCGCTGTTTCAATTGAGTGTGCGTGAAAAACTCGCACGAGGGCCTCAGAACAGAGTTCAAATCTCGGAGAACTCATTGGCAAAGTATGATCTTTGCCAATGCGTTCTCTGGTTTGTCATACCGCAAGTTTTATGGTGAAGGCAAATATTAAGTGGAAATGAGTAGACCTGAAAAGAGATCCATGTGGTTGAGAGACAGAATAAATAATCTGCTACTATTATTAATTACAGATCTCTCCAGAATGTAATTCGTATTTAATGTTCAGTTATTTATTTAAAAATATATGTTAGGAGCAGGAGTAAATTTAATGTATAAATAAAAGACCTCGATATTATGATAATAAGGTTTCTTGTTCGATTAATGCTAGTTTACAATAAGATTAGTTTACCATACCTTAATATTAATATAATAATTAGGTGTATGTTCACAATGTACAATTATGTAAGTTTGTCTTAGATTTAAATTCTGAGAACAGTCCGCCGGGCCGCCGGTCGCAAGTGCACTTCAAGATAACTTCACTGGTTATATTAGATAGTTCAGGCGAGAGCCAGCGATGATATACCTCACACTCATACACTGGTACAAAAATGATTCACACTTCATAAGGTACATACAAACTGCGCGCATGCCTCATGCGAGTACTCAATACTGACGGTTTTTCTCCAGGAATTTCCGACAAAATTAAGTGCTCACATAAACCACGTGTATTAATTAAGATCTATTTCTATAATAAATTAAGTAAGTATGGCGTATGAGACGTTCATAATAATGCAAACGTCTCTATGATTAAATATTGCACGAGAGACGATTGCACAATTAAATAAATACAATATTAAAAGAAGCAAAATTATGAAAATACCAGCTATATTTATATAATATTATGATACAGGTATGAAAACCAAAAAAAAAATGATATTATTTTTAATTCAATGCATAATAAGAGAATTTTTATTATCATGTGCAGACGACATTCGCCCGTAAAATTAGTGCTAGCCACATAAAAATGTATTCTTGTCATTATTGCTTAGTTCGAATTAATTGAAGAAAACTCAAGAGATTTGAGCCAATTTCCCATCGAAAGTAATTTCTACATAAGTGTAAATTTTTTGATTCGAGAAGAAATTGTAACATTTATTATCCATTGCACTAGCGTTAAGTCTACAAATTCAAAGGCATTTAAAAAATATATTATTGCATGACATTTTCAAACACACAGATTCTAATTCTAAGGTAATTATAAAGCAGGCAGTGTTTGTTTCATTGCTTAATATAATTGTGTCTAACAAAAATCTCTCAAAGGCGAAACTCAAATAAAATAGTAACTTACTTAAATGATTATTGTGAAGTAAAGAAATGTAAAACTACAATTTAATTTCTACACGTGACATCTGAAAGTTAATAACGTAAGTATTTTATCAAATGTCATGATGAATATTAGGTCATTAATATTAAAGAAGGCTGATTTATTAACAGCTCGTGTACTATTAAGTTGTTCTAAGCCATATTTATAACGTCTGATAGAAAGGTAAGTACAGTCACACTGAAACGGTTTGTTGATTTCTGATTGCTACATAAACACAAACTTGAATCCCATTTAACTGAAGTACATCTGTGAACTAGTGGAAGTCACGCGTTTTCACCCGCGTAGTTCCCATTCCGGTGGAAGTACGGGGATAAAATATAGCCTATATTAATCAGTGATAATGTGCATTCAAATGGGGAAAGAATAGTGAAAATCGGTCCAGTTTTTACAGCCAATTCGTTACAAACATGCATACAAATCTTTCATCTTTATAAAAACTGAAAAAATCAATGTAATATGAATTATGATGACAACAATCTTGAGACAATATCAACAGAAAAAATATTCCATGGTTGAAGTCATCTTAAAGGAAGAATTTTATGGTATTATTCACCACTTTTATTGCACAAATCACTCAATAAACCATTTAAAGTGGCTGTTCATTTTATTGGGGCTCTTATTTACGATTATGATTTACATCAAAATGTTAACTGTTTTGATGACGATGATTTAGATACAATAAGATAATTGAAATACAACCATGATATTATTGCATTTATGGAGAAGTAAGACTGGAGTCTTATGGTGTAAATTCTAGAGGATAATATTCTCCTTAGCTGTTTTATACTTTCACAATTAAATACAATAAATTTTTTTTCGTTACAACAGAATAATTGAAATGAACACGCCTTACAATTGTGAGAGATTTAAAGAAAGAATTCGTTTTAGTTTACATGTAATAATGTTCTAACATTATGTAATACACGTATTTCAATTGGATAATATAAAAATAAATATGTGCAGTGATATTGTATTCAAAAGTATGAATCATAATTCTCTCTTTCACGATATAAGTAAGCCCTACATGTTTAATTATAAAAAATAATTCTGAAATCAGTATATTTCAGTCCTACTCAAAAATTACGAAGATTTAATATAATATATTTTTTTTACGAAATCGTATTTGGATTGCTTGTCAAATTAATAGTAGTAGAATCCGATTATATATTTAGTATTTAAAAAAAGGTATGAAATAGGAGTTATTCGTGGAACGTGAATAACTTACAAAAATAACAGCACATATTACAAAACACACTCATGAATAAGTTTTAAATTGCTTTTCGTACGAAAAAGTATTTTAAAAGTAGGTACACAAAGAGAAATAACTATTGACAGCGACATTTGTTACTTGTCTTCAATTAGTCCGAAACATCTATCTATATACATATACATATAAATAAAATTAAAGTGTCTGTTTGTAATTCCAAAATAAGTTTTTCACCAAATGCATATGAAAGTATACACGCTACTGACACTAAAAAACCAAGATTTAAATATTTTTTCTGTCTGTCTGTCTATCTGTTTGTTCCGGGTAATCTCTTAAACGGCTGGACCGACTTTAACGGGACTTTCACTGGCAGGTAGCTGATGTTTCAAGGAGTAACTTAGGCTACTTTTGTTTATTAAACATATTAGGGCTCCGCAACAATAAGGATGAAACTAAATCTACGCGGGTGAAACCGCGGGGCACAGCTAGTAGTAAATAAGAATTTGTAAGCGTCAAAATAGTGACAGGACTTTTGAATTGAAAGAGAGAGTAATAAATCAAACTTTAAATATACATTATTAAGGTGCGTCCACATATGTAACAAATCAGGACCGCGTAAAATATTGTTATATAACTTTCATCAAATATTATGTCTTAAAACATGTTTGGACATACGTGGACTCACTAATGCTATTCATTAAATCTAATTACAGGTTCCATTATTTGTTATCTACAATGTTTCGTGCCTCTTTGTAAAAAATCCATTTTCTATTTTATACATCCCTCGACTCAACGTTCCTGTTTATTGAAAAAATGTTATATTTATATTACAATCACCATTTTCGCTTTATTATATTACGTTATATACAGTTCATTGACCTTTTTATTTCAATGAAAAAAGGTTAGTAAATAAATGATTAAATAAGAAATCATAAATATGAAGTTCGCGAGTGTACCTCAGTAATATTTAATTGATAACGCTCTAAAGTTTATTGTAAATTAAGACACCTAACATTACATGCTTGTTGATATAATAACTAGCATATTAAATAAAATAATGTTATACTGTTAACCTACGCAGACTTCATTATAATAGCTAATTAAATTATACTATACAAATTGACCAAATTAAAATTTATCAAAGTGATACTTATAGATAGGACTGATCGTATATACTGTGAACATAATTGATGAAAAATATCAGATACATTGTTAATAATAAGCTATTTACATTACATATTTAGTAATATACTAAATTATGTATATTTTGACACCATCATGGAAACGCGTTAAAGAACACAATATTAAATGCACCAATAGAACTTGAAGTAGCAACCCTATACAAAAATGTAGGGTTACTATTTAATCCTTTATATTTATATATATTTGTTGTTTTGGTGTTCTTCGTAAACTGTGATATTCTTGTGACTTAAATATTTATTGAACATATTGTAGGTGGTTAGTACAATAACTTCGCATGGTACGCCTTTCTCGAGACAAGGGGAACGTGATTGGTCCAATGTGACATCACCAGCAGTCAGTGACAGGACTGATCATGACGTAATTTTGGGCATACAAAAGAAATGCATACTAAACGGAGTACTTAAAGTATTGTTTTGTACCATGATTGGAGCAAAATCTGGATAATGATTGCGCTTTAACGCAATTCCCGTTAAACTCACACACACACAAACACGATCACACAAGTAAATACAACTCCCTTAGACTGTGTTATATTACATAATATACACTCCGCGAGATAAGCTGCCCGTGGATTTAGCACGATTTATCATTTATTTATACGAGTTTCGAGTCAAGCTTCATAAGTCAAATTTCATAAGTGCCACTGATCGCTACTAACCCACATAGCGCAGGGATTGCCTCATTCTTATACTTGAATAACAGTTACTTTCTCGTTAAAATTTTTAAATAGGTATTGTCTTTTAAGATAACATAAGAATTCAAGCACTCGCACGTCCTAACATACGACCAAAAACATGTTTTTAGCTGAAAACAGAATACCAGTGGTCATAGTTAATCGCCAATATAATTCATTTCTCTGCCGGCTCTATGCAAACTAACGTCAAGGCTAGTATAGGTTTAATAGTTTCAATCCGTTTTCAGTGGATTGGAATAAAGGAAAGCAATGTTTTATCGTCACGCCGATCCATTGAAAGCAGGATTGAACAGCATTGAAACACAATCCAGGGCCCTTTAATTATATTGTGGTGTTCATTCACTTTTACAGCAGGATCCGTGCACACCATATAATTTTACAATAAAATTATTTTGTCTAGCATCAGCTCATCATTCAAAGCAAACTAAATAGTAAATACCACGCCACTGAAGTAATATTTATGCTAGCTACATTTCTGTTAAAATAATCAACTTATAATCTCGACAATGGTTTTGAAAGATCAAATACTCGTCTCGCAATTTTAACAGTTGAATGGACATAAATCACTCTTTAAGTAGCTACAATAGAAGTGCAATAACCACTTAATGGATAACGATCAATTTATATACTTTTGCCACGTGGATTACTAGAGTTCACACCACAATATTCAAGAGGGCTTAAGCAACGTCTTAAATGGATATTTGTTATGGAATTTGGTCCAACTTCGGAATGTTAATAGTATGTCCCTAGTACGATCTTTTATGTTTCAAAATGTATAAATTGATTTACGTTATTTATTAATATTCATAAGGTTCATTAATTTCACAATATATCAGTCTAGAAATAATTTAACATCTGCTGTTTCTTAATGTAATTATGCCTACATGAAAGTTAAGTAAAACAGCAAACGCAAAGTTTAATTTGATTTTAAATTTTATGATATTAAGTGACAACACGTCGCTCCTATTTTATTTCATACAAAATTGTTTTCAGTTTGTACTGACACTTGTAATTCTTTGTTAACAAACACCAAAAGCAAATATGCTATGCAGGTACTAACTTTACTGCTCTCTGTACGACACATGTTATAGGTACAGAGACAATAGGCTTTCGACGTGGCCTCACGTTTTGGTGAACAACTGAAAATGAAACGGTTATTAACAAGGAGGCATAAGAAATGTAACTTGTTCTGGTTGCTAATGATTAGCTTGATTTATAATGATACACCAATGTAACCTCGAAGCTGTGTTGTATTATACAATGATTAATTCAAATACAAGCTCACATGGATATCAATAGCACTTTTGTATAGGAATGTGTAAGGCAACCAGTAAGAGAATTATTTTGTAACAAATTTGTTTAAGCAATTCACTGTTCTTCCCTCCAACCCAGAATGGGTGATACGCGGCTAAAATAAATGACATAGATTGAAGCTGACTTTCTAACTGACTGGAGACTCGTAAATGATGTCTTGCGCTGTCATACCACGAGGATTTTATGTTGAAGTGTTATTGGAGCGGTTATGCAGCGGCTTGGCGGCGGCAGTGTGCAGGGCGAGGGGGCGGCGGCGGCGGGGGCGCCCAGGCCGCGCGCCGTCATACCCCGTCCAACTGGCGCACTCGCACGTCCTGCGACCCACACATGTCCGGAGCGAACGGCAAACACGTAAAGTATGCACACACTGCACACTCGTACGCAGGCGCTGCGTAGAACAAAGCTACCAACGCACATAACATACCACCAGCTGATATCATACAAACCCACACGAGAACTATTTTTCGTCGTCTGTCGTAAGGCCCGAACGTGATAAATGGCATTAACGCGTATGATAAAAGGAATCCGAAAACGAAACCGAAGACGTGTGCAAAGTTATCTATCCACGGGAGAAGACCGAGGAGGAAAAGAGCAATCGCTATTCCAACTAGCTTGAGAATTGCTCGCCTCGGATGCCTTAGAAGTGGCCACGCTCCAATCACTTCTACTATCAAACACGCTAGCAGGCCGAAGTGTGACCCAGCTGGACCCACCTGAAATACCACAATTATACCATTTAGTCAGGTCAACAACAATCTAATCAAATGTTTCCAATTTTGAGTTACAACAGTAAAAGAATCTGATTGCATCGTATGTTTCTGACGAGATTCCACTAATATGGTAGCATAACCTTGATGTCATTGTTACTGCAACCCTTCATAGGTCACAGGAACCATGGTACTGTTAGTATGCCTGCCAGCCAACTAACTCAAGTATGAAAAAATCTTGTCTGGTCTGTATAGGATTAATATAATTACCTCAGCCCTATAGGGCTCAAAGATAGCCGACGCCATGTTCCCAGCAACGCCACTACCTAGGTATACGACAGCCAATCGCACTGGGCCAGCCATCTTTTCCAAGTCTCTCATGAAGAGCCACTGAAGGGCTAGCGTCGCGGCTAGATGAAGGAGACCAGCGTGGACGAACAATGACGTCCACGCTCTGTACAGTTGGTCTGGACGTCGTCTGCGCATGAATGGAAGCATGCCGCACACGTCGTCAAGACATGATACCTGTAACATACATGTATTATGGTTAAATATTGAAAAGTTTTCAATGTTCTTTCAATATATTAGTTTTAAATAAAAGTCACTAACCACGAGCATGGCAGAGATAGGAATAAAATATAGTAACTGGTCATTAAGAATGAGCCTTTGAATCATTGTTAAGGGTTCAAAGATTTGGGTCCTTACTCAACATTAAATACGTGACGACATGTTTGCACTTGGTGACATCCGTTATGAAATAAAATTGAATAAGACTCAATATTAATGCTAAAGAGCCGTGGAGGCCGTGAAGTTTGAGCATTCGCCTGCTACGCATGTTCAAATGCCAGCGGTGGTGAGTTTTTCTAAAAACTTAAGTGTCGTAATTTCACACTAGCTTTACGGTGAAAACATCATGAGGAAACCTACATATGTTTGAGAAGCAATTCGTAGTTTCTGATATGGCGATGGACTCATCATATATATCTCTTTGGCACTTAATCATCTTCGGTTAAATCTGGGTGTTTTTTTACAAGACTCTGCTTTCGCCTTCGAGGACCCTTCTCGGATGGCGTGAGCAAATATTATTAATTCTACGGACTTTCATCAAAAATCATAACTGTACTAACCTGTGAACACAACGACGCTTCTTCATGAAAATAACCCTTGACAAAGTCGCAGTGTTCCCTTGTGGTGATGACGCATTGTCCGTGGACTCCTATACAGCAAGGGTGGCCGATCACCTCGCAAGCCATGTGTTCGGCAGCATGGCCGGCGCGGCCCGCCGCTGCCGACCCATCCAGAACTGACTTGCGACAGATCGGCCATTTTGTGATGTCGTCAGGCCACTCGTGGGGTGCTATTGAACGCGGCGCTTCGCAAAATCTGCAATTTCAGGATGCATTATAAGAACCTTCTAATTAGTATCAGAACAGAGGTGGATTCATGACTCTCTACGATAAAATTCCTTTGTTTAATTAAAATTTTACTTGTTTAATATTTTTTAAATTTAGGAACATCCTTAACACCCTTAACAATAAAAACTATGTGATCCACTTAGTGATATTTTTCCCAATTTTGAAACATTGATGCTTCGATTCTATTGGCAACCTTCCTCAATGAATGAGCTATCAAACACATTTTGTTTTTCAGTTCAAACTATAAAATAAGAGCGTTCAACCAAGCAAACAATCTCTTTAGCTGTATACTATTAAGTAGGACCCTAAATTAAAATATCAGGAACATGTTGGTAACACTATATAGTATGAGTCATACTATACTAATTTATACCCACACACATTAAAACTTACTTTGGATCCAAACCGCAAACTGATCCTGATATCCGACCCCCAGGCCCCGATTCACCTGAAGACCATTTCTTCCACGTTGATATTGTATTCTGGAATACATTTTACATACAACTATAAATTCAGTAGTATTCAGCGTATTTATTGTGATTTAACGAAAGCAAATGATTTAGTTTGAAATTACTGTACAATGAAAAAAAAATAGGTTACTAAACTACACAAACTCTAATACCAAAAAATCCAGTTAAATAAATCAGTGTGTGATGTAAAAATTTACCGTAGCACAGAAATCAAATCCTATGTATAATAAAAACAAAGGCTTTGTTAAAAAATAACAGCAAATTATTTATCTACGTTATTTTAATTACAACATTTTAAATGCTCACCTTTGGTATTAATCCTCTTATCTAAGCGTAGGCATGCGCAAAATTGTTAAATAAATAATTACACCAAGTACATATCATAATATTTTAACCTCAAATATGACAGTGCAGATACTACATGACACTATATTGTTATGATAGTCGGTCATACTATAGGGAACATATTGACGAGATTGAGAGTTGTACCGGAAAGTTGGAGGGGAAACGCCCAAGAGGCCGCAAATCAGCACTACCATCGACAATAGTGTCCACAAAGCTCTCCACATCACCGTAGGAACAGATAGCAACCGATTGTCAAAAAGAAGGTGATTTCCACGGGATATCAAGGCTTTCAGCAGTGAGGATAACGACGTGAATAGGCGGAGGAGCAATACCCCGAATATTCTTTTTTTTCACTCACCGAGCAATCAGCCTTAGAGGACTGCACACAACCCGAGTCGTCGTTTCGTATGCAACACGCTGTGTCTCTTTCTCTTCTCGCAGACGCCGCTATCGCCCTCGCTATCCTCGCATCCCGTCGCATGCAAGGCGCAAATTTCGCTCCTAAATGTATAAGATCTGATGCTCGTGGTCCAAGCCAGAACGACGCTGGCTCTTCCCATTCCACCTGAAAAAAACAAATGTAAATTGTAGCTAATTGCATTGATAAAGCAATAATTTCATTCGTGGCCAGGTTTTAGTAGTCATCTATATGGGTATGGTATATCAATATGGATACGCGAGTTGAAACCTTCGTCTGACCGAATGAGTTTTTTTAACTTAACTACAGTTTTTGTTATATCGCAAACTTATTGATTAAGGAAAACGGGCAATCTAGTTTCTAAGTTTAGCTACGGTAAGTACGGTGTCGTTGATTTGAGCCCACATTCTTTTAATAAATTCAATTCATCCTCGAGCTTTATAAAGGAAAATACTGAGCTGTCGGTATAAAACCTAGATGAAAAACTGAGGTCAGGACCGTTATTAATCTTAAAAGATTTATTCAAAGATTTTCGTAGGTTTCGTGTCTGATAGTAGTAAATTCTAGGCCGATAATAATTTTTCAACGCGAATTTCTGGATTACTTTTAGTTTAGAACTTCATACCTACTATGAACTCTTGAATTTGACTATTCAAAGCCAACTCAAGTGGAATGTACTCATATAGTCTATAAACTGCCAAAACTCGTGTTCGTATTATCTCGTATAGTTAGTACGTATTTTTCCAAAACATTTTTAAGAATTTAGATATGTGTCTGATGCGTAAAATATAAATAAGATATACTAAATACCGCATCAAAATATTTTGTTGTTTGATATCGAGATGACATCTACATGAAAAAGTGTAGTTTCAAAGTAACAAAGTAAAACAAAGGCATTTAATAACACGTTACCAATAAAATAATAGTATAACATTAACAATACAATACATTGACCTAAAATAATCACATAGCCTTTTGCGGTCATTTGGTCCACGAGATGGCACGTCACAAGCGCCGGCAAAAAGCAGACAAAGGCAAGAGGACAAAGCGTGTATGACCTACATCCCGCTCGTCGCTAATACTCTTACTTTGTCGCACTATACTCTATCCACTATAAGACACGACGCTTTGACAGTGAAGTTATTAATTGTTTCTCCTTCTCTTCTCATAGGTTGTTTACATAAATTATAAGAAATACCGTTTCAGTTGTCTTGAGAATTATATCTGCTTGTATGTCTGCGACAAAAGCTTATTGAGATAAAATTTTTCGTCTCAAATAAATATGTTTTTACTATTTATATACACCAACTAAGTTGCACCAGTTGATAAACCAAAGAAATTGTAAAAAGATAATTTTATTGACACAAAATACTTTGAAATTTTTTGCCGAACGCAATTTCTGGTAGATTTCATGTAAAAGTTATAAAGTTAACTAAAGCATATCGTTACTACATACATCGCTATTTTAAGGTTTAATTTCGAAAACCGAACAATGCTTTATTTTGATGTAACAAAACAAAATGCTGTCAAGTGTTACACTTTCATGTAATTAAAACAGTTACTTGACTGAAAGATATAACGGAAAAGTAAATGGTGACTAACCAAGTTTACGCAAGGATTACATTTATACAGATAAATAAAATTGAAGTTTCTGTTTGTAATTCCAAAATAACAGCTCTTCACTAACTAATATATATGAAAGTATAGGTTCACGCTACTGTCACTGAAAAACCAAGTTTTAAAATTTTTCTTTGTCTGTCTGTCTGTCCGATTTTAGGAGGACTTTCACTAGCAGATTGCTAATGTTACAAGGAGTTACTTGGGCTACTTTTATTTTAAAAAAACATTAGGGTTCCGCGGATCACCCATTAAGTGAACTCTACGCGGGTAATACCGCGGGGCTAGTGATGTTATAAATCTAGGACGCAAACATCGTGGATTGTGTTTTGAATGCTTTCCCAAATATAATAATAAATAAATATATAATAAATAAATAAATAAGTAATAAGTGAAATATGTTTAATTAATTAATATTGTTATTTATGGATATAAAGTATGATATAGACAGATGATAGAAATAAAAACTAGAAAGTATATAATAATATAATGTTAAGTAGGTAGTGCCTCTCACACTGCTGCGCCCTAACAGGGTTTATGTTGGTTACACATTAAAGTAACAATTATAATTAAGTTTATGTTGTATCATGTAACTAACTAATTGCAATAAATATATGAATAATATTAAATCTGCCGAAACGGATTGTGTCTAAAAGCTCTGGCTCATTTTACCTTGTTATGCTAAATCGTGTTCTAAGAAACAGAGTTTGGGAGTTAATGCTCGCTACGACTCCCTAATGACGGATTTAAACGTTATATGAAAACTTTTCACACAACATTCGCATCTGTAAGTGTACTATTGTATTTAAATCTTATAAAGGCATGAAAATAAAAAATGCTTTATTTACATTGTACTTGTGACACGGATACTACGAAGTTGTATTACAGTTTTGTAGTGTATGTATTGCGGCTGCATGACAGTGATAGACTTATACAGATCACATACATCTGTCTCACACGATGAGGCGAATTATCATCGCAGAAAGACTTCGAGAAACGTCCCATAAACGCTCTCATATCTGAGCTCAGCATAATAAAGACATTTATTGGTCATTATGTGTCGAGAACACTAAATCTATTACGCCTTGAGCTATATGCGGCTAGTGACCTTTTATGCCCTACGCCCACTACAGCACTAAGGTACTGTAAGCATCAAAAGTTGAACAAACAACGTTTCGAGATACTATGGTGTGATTCCTTACCATGTGTAGATAGTATTATCATCTTTATTTTATATCAGTATCATATATATGCGAAGTTTGTGAGGTTAATACTCATGTGTAATTTAAAATACATGCTCAGTGGTCTTATTTTTTTTATATATCTTAACATCTTCGATGAAAAGTGGCTGCTATTACACGATGGCCCAACAAGCAACCCCTTCAAGCCCTTCTAGAAATACATGAGACAATAATATTGCGTTGATGACTCTTAAAATATTATGAACGGTTGTTATGGTCCACAACTTTTTATGCTGGCCGTACAAGTCTATCCTCTTTTTAGGAATATTTTATTACTGTGTACTTTTGTTTTACATCTCTGACTGCTTCCAAGCCGAGTCAGAATTTGATATGAAAACCTACAAAAATAAAGGTAGTTGGCATATTATTATGTGCCCATTATATTTCTTTTCTTTTATCTTCACGGCTACAAGTATAAACATAAAGAAAAGTGTTCATAAATAATGTACCCTATTTTGTGAGGACCAAGATCCTTAATCGCAAACAGTACAATTTGTATTTGAAAAACAATATGTTCTTCCAAAAAGCTCTGTTTTCTTTAGTAAACAAAGATGTGAGGCCGCAAAATGCTTTACGACCACCGCTAGATAAAATTGATCAATCAAGTGTAACAAAAGTAGGCATCAATTTTCAATGTTTTGGAAACTGAATCTTCGTGTACGTTTCTATCCAGACCCCAAGAGACATTGTCATTATGTTCTTTGAAACGGATATCATTAGATTTAAGATATCATTTGTTATTCCTAGACAGGTCATTGCTCCGTTTACGTAAACTTCAAGACGTAACCTAAATATTGTGGATGATTTATGGTGGTTGATTATAAGTTTCTGCTTCTAAGCTATGACTTGCGAATAGGCTGAACAAAAAACGTTTCTTAAATCTCTTATGTCCCGTGCAGGATAAAAGTATTAGAAATAGAAAAGTCATATTAGGAATATGTACAAACTCGTCAAATTGGGACGTTTTTGTGTCTTCACTTCACGCACGCTAACGGCATATTTGCCTCTTTAGTTGTGTATAAACTATCTTTGATAGCATCGAAATATTTTCAAATGGCGTAAAAAGCGTATAAAATGCGTTGCTATTACCATCATAATTAATCCCTTGAGTGGGTAGTGCGAGATTTCTTAAAATTACTGTTATAATTCAGCGTGTTGACGTAAACGCAGATTTGTATCAGATCAATATAAAGCCACCTGTGGGCCAACAGATGACGCTGTTTCGACCCCATACAAATCTGCGTTTACGTCGACACGATGACTTGTGACGGTGAATTTAAGAAAACTCGCACCAGGCATTCTGGTGCAAGATTTTCACTGCCACTGCGTTGACGTTGCCATATTTAGGCTGACAGATTCCGATCCTATGCAAATCTGCGTTAACGTGACGGTGGCAGTGAAAAACGTACACTAGTCCCTCTGGCCCTCACATATAGTGCAAGCTCACCTGTTGTAAACTCAAACTCTTGACAAGAACTTGTCCTGAGTGCGTGTGCCTCCCGAAGCCGACGGGCCCGAAGCCGTAGCACAGGAGGGAGAGGAGAAGCACGAGGGTCTGCACGGTGCTCACCCACCACGTGAAGTAAGGCCTGTAGTCGGCGAGCTCGTCCAGCTGTCGAGCCACCTCCTCTTGGTGCGCAACTGACTTGCGCAGTGAACGTCTGCAACAATCAAAAAATTACATACTGGTACCAGACCGAGGTGGTTACTTCTGTGAGTGATAATACATACATATATACATATGCTCAAGCCTGTATTCATCGCCGTCTCAGGTATATACATATGACTTTAAAAATATTTCTCAGAAATATTCAGGTTTCCTCACGCTGTTTTCCTTCACCGTGAAGCACGTGCTGTGAATTCAGTACATATATGGTTTTTACAGAAAAACTCATTAGTACAAGCCGCTGAGATTCGAAATTGGGTTGCTTGCATAGCAGGCAGCTATTAAACCCCACGGCCACCACGGCTCTGTAATAACTTTGTAATACTTTAAGTGTTCTTAATTGAAAGCATGATTTTGGTTCAATCACCTATGTATGGCCATTTCAGGCTTAAAGCCTGTAAAAAAAGTAAATTAATAGCAGTGGTAATTAATTGTTATTTCACACCGGCATAGGTTTAATTTGACAAATGTTTAGCCAATACTCTTAAGCAAACGATAGATCAAACATGTTATTGGTATATTAGATTGGCTCTTAGAAGGATTCTGAAGTGACGTAATACGGTCTAGGAGGCAAATATTTGTTATACAGGATACGATTTCTCGCAATCGGGGCAGTTTTGGAACTATTATAGGAAAACTCTTTACATTTGTACGTATTCCTATTGCGACGGCGACATGTGTAAGGTTATCAAAGCATTTTCGTTTGCCTATTTCTTCAGAGCCAGTTTGAAACGCCTGTATAAATAGTATCCACTTTCTCTGACAATCTTAGGGTCTCCCAAATACTTATAATTTGTGTAAATAATTATTTTGTTATGAATAGTAAATGTACATAACTACATCCATGCCCTTCTGGTCTAGTGGTCAAAAACATACTGCGTAACACGAGGTCCTGCGTTCAAACACCGAGTCACGAATTGTTATTGGGCTTTTCTATCTGAAATTTCACGCGTCTAGTTTCGACTCTACATCTTTTGCAAATTAAAATTAAATGAATACTCCCCGTATAACATTAATTAACATTGATTTTTGTACTAAGATGGTAAAAACGCAAAAATTAACCCGCCTGAACTTAACTGTGACGATAGTGTATATATAAAGCCTGAACTACTCCATTTCATAGTCGGCAAATAGCACATTTACCCATAAATAATGTCCCACGTCATAAACACAAGGTATTAATTCAAAAAGCCATTACGGCAAGTTTTAAATGGGGGATCGTGAAACAGGGTGATATATTGTGGGCACAGGTAAAATATTGCCGGATCAAGACCTACCAGTATTATTTTTCGATCTTTTCGCGAGCACTTCCGTCTAAGTAAGATTCATTAGTGCTCCCGGACTTCGCTTAATTAAGTTGAAACTTTGCGATGTTCCTTTTGGATTAAACCTTTTTTTTTATAAATTCACCGTTTTCATCGTCCCTTTAATTATTCTCTTTCCCATTTATAAATACGCAGCCTATAGGTAGGTTCTACGCGGTGGAAGTAATGAACTGTAGACTTTATTCTAGCATAAGGCCATATTATATTCTTGCGCCGTGCCGTCTTTTTTACCTATACATAATTTCTCGGCGTACAGTGCCGTCATGAGTTATGAGCGCTGACCTTGATTACGCAGAAGTCATTTTATGAGTCTGCATCTGTCTGTCTGTATAGCGCGATGCGAATAAAATACGTGCGCATTTATAAAAATAAAAATTCTCACTCCATCCTAGAAGGGTCCTCGAAGAGATAAGCAGAGGTGTTGTAACTACAATACCAATATTTAATCTTACATGATTATGTGCCAACGTAACAGAGGGTGAGTCTATCGCCGTTTCAGGTACTTTGAATTACTTCTCAGACATATGCAGGTTTCCTCACGATGTTTTCCTTCACCGTAAAGCACGTGGTGTGAAATCACTGCACATAAGTTTTTAGAAAAACTCATTGGTACAGGCCCCGTAGGGAATGAAACTTGCTCCGCTAGCGTAGCAGGTGACTGCTCAAACCCCAAGGCCACCAGGTGCGCAGTTACCCCAACTATTTTCGCTGAGCGGTCATAACGTGACGGCACCTGTAACAATGACTATGGGGCATAACGAGTAAGGTAAGCTTTAAGTAATGTGTGTACTCAGGGCCCTGCTGTAAACTAGTTCCACGGACTGATCAGGGCGGAGGCGCTAAGTGACAGCTTAATTGAAAGTAAAACATTGCAACACCCGGTATACAGATGCGTGCCCCCAAACACCACGTCATCCATTTTTAATAATTGTTATAATTGCTGTAATTTGGCTCGCGTTAGAATAATAATAATGTACGTACATTATCATAAATATAATTCATACCGTTAAAGTAAACACTTTGTACATTTTTATTATACCTTTAAAGCATTTTGTAGCGTAAGTGAACCATGTTTTAAGAATACCTTAGATTCCAGAAACAAAGCAAGTCAAAAGGACCGAAAATCGCGTTTGAAGTTTTCTTCATCTGAACAGACGCGTCGTGAGGTCCGGATTTTAAGCTAAGGCCCACATTGAAATTTTCCCCTTGAATTTTTGAATAATATCTTTGTTTATTTCTGAACTATACATTTTCTATATAGTGTCTGTTTTAACTTTAAACCTTTTTTACTCAAATCCATGGCTTAGCATTCGATGAATTGATTGTTATTTTCATTTATTTTATAAAGTATACCAACGGCGTTATAACATCATATGAACGTAATACAGATTGATAATGCTAATAATATGATTTTCACGAGTTAACAATATAATATAGTAGGTTATAGATTTAAATTATAGAACTTTCTCAATGATTAAATCTCCAGTAAGGGCAAATAAAACAAAACCCGCACATTCGAATGTTAATTCGTTGATTAGAACAATCGCTCTTCTAAAAAACATTGGTGGCATCTGATTCAACCGTGTGAATATCTTTGTAATACGAAACCATTTTACAGGGATAACCAGGTTAGGTTGGTTATTGCAGGTGTGAAATGTTCTTATCTCTCAAGTCTAAGGAAAAATACTGATGAGTATTATGAATTCGCTTACTTCAAAGCCCGTATCCACAGAGCGTCTCATTTGTACAAGCGCTCCCTAACGACCTGTCACTAGGGTGCGCCTAAACGTGATACATTGCCGGCAACACGTACTTTGATTCCCTTTAATACAACTCACAGTTGTACTATGTATTAAGGTATAGATATTAATTTCGGTCCTAGGTTTTTACGACGTGCGGTAATTATTATCACATTTTTCATTAAATATATTACTCCTCATACATTTATGGGTAGAAACGAGTCATATCAAATATCGTTACAAAAGTCTCGGTTTAAGATGAAAACATGACACAAGATTAAACTTATGTCATTACTAAACGGTTCTACTCCCAAAGGGCGGCAACGGATAAGTCGGAACCAGTGTAGTATGTCCAATGCAAACAGTATTTCATTTATAAACCTGATTTTGGTGTGGGTTTTCTTGACTGCCAATGGCTATCATTTGTTCAGCTTGTTCATACTTCCTTTACTATACCTAATACTTGTCGGCACTAGTATCGCGTTCTTCAAAGCCATAATCTCTTTAATCATTTTCACATAGACATATCACGCACAATTGTAATATACCTGACAGAATATTCTTGGTGTCACGTGAAATTTATGATCTCACTATACTGTTTATTATGTATTCTCGCGAAAATCCTATTACAATTATAAGGCAAACTTAATTACGTACGAAATAGTAATGTATAAATTAACTCGTATTATATTGTGCACACGAAAGCTAGCGAATAAATTAAATGGCATTACGCACGCTTTGGAGAACATAAAACGTGTATACGTTATGCTTAAACGCTTTAAATCTACCTATTACTAAATAAAAACATACTTTATCGATACAACGCGCCCAAAACTTTGGACTTAAAGAATAATACTGTATACAGTCTTAAATAAACATCGCTCTGGCCTATCCCATGTATTTTTAGGGTTGCACCTAGATACTGAATTTTGGTTCAACCCGATATCCTCTGATTAATCTGTTCACCTGGGATAACTTGGGACCAGTTCATAGGCTTGCATTGACTTGTGACGATTGCCAAAAAACCTACAGTTTAATGTGATCCAACAAAGAGACTGAAAAAGATAACTTTGCTCCACGCAATTTTTTTTTACAATTAGATACAAACTACGTTTAGGTTGATTGATGACCATCTAACACGTATTCCCCGTTGTTAAAATAATTTTATAAGATAATAATTATTTTTGTTAAACTGGATTAAATAAAATATTTCATTAGCCTAGATAAGCCAGCGCGGTACATAAATAACGTTTCGCTGATCACGCTAGCGTGCTATCTGACAGCTGGCAACACCTAATTAAATATGAAAATCAATAAAACTGCGAGGTGAATACTCGCTGGCGTGTGTGCAAGTCTCCTTCGTGAAGGCTTTAAACTACCCTCTCGGTCGATATAACCTACCTAAATATATCCTTCTGTTCCTTGTATATATGATTAAGTTTTTATAACCTACCTAATAAATGTAATAAAATCTCGATGAATATTATTTGCCAGAATCGTCTATTACCGTTTGCTCGACTGCGTCCACCTGAAAGAACCGGCGGAAATACCAAAAAAAATATTCGGCCTCTTAAATACGAGTACTATAATGAATGATATACGTGGTTCGATCTAGAATAAAATCATATCTCACTAGACTACAAATGTGGCAAACCAAGGCGCCTGATGGTAAGCAGTCAGAGAAACCTATACTAAGACGCTTGCTATGCCTATGTAGCAGCGTTTCTTCGCTAACAAATGCGAAGTTTAGATACAAATACACTAGAACCTAAATCGCGCCAGAAGAGTTTTCAAGCGCATTGCAGTATATATACAAGTTTCCAACTAGAACAGTTGGAGCCGCGGTTCCCCAGGCATGACGCCTGGTAGGAAGATCTTCCCTTTGCTGGGGATGAGCATGATCACTCGCTCACCCTACAGGTACATACATAATCAAGCGAAGTCCTGCTCGGTGTAAGCAAACATAAACGCAAAAGTGACTTTTATTCGACATTCGCTTCGGTAACATTGGATAGCCTTGAATATTCTCCACGATCAAATCCTAGTTGTGTGTTTTTTTAAAATATATACCGATTCTAAGAACTAAACGTATTTATTCACAAGCCGTTAAAACTAACATTCAAATGAGGGTATCGCTTTGTTCCCTTTTTCGGCAATCGGTCTATTCTGGCGTTTGACCTTCGCAATACTCAGAAAAACCGAAATGTTACAAACGTTCAACCAATTGCCAGCATACTGGCTCTGACAGGTATATATTGACCGTCTAGCTAGATCTAGATTATTGTATACTTACTTCTACATGGAGCCAACTATGCTTGTTTTAAGTTGTGCGTTTTGAGTACGTTTTAGCTTTGATGGTACCAGGATGATAATGACGGAGCGAAGAATCATAGTTGGCCTCTTCATATGCCGTTTCATAATAGCTTAAATACTGAGATAAGCGGTTATTTATTTCCTCTTACTAAGTTTGTATGTTTATGATATTTCTATTGATCTCAATGTGTTTGTATACCAAAATAAATAAATAGACTGCTAAATCGGTTTTACGATCTTAGAAGAAGATCTACTACTACTGTCGTAGTAGGTATGTGGTGTTACACGAATTTCGTCATATTATCTCAAGTCATCGACCTTATGGGTCGGTAATTGCTTGGGATTGAACAACGGTCACGATAATTATTCGTTGAATAAAATTGTTGATGGAAAGTTCTTTGTTTCACAACCAATCAATTTTCGAAATTAAAATACCTGTATGATTCGCTTTTGGAAGCGCTATAACAATTCGTTATTTTACCCTAGCAGTGCTTGTGAAGCCGCGAACAAGGCCATCATGGTGTACCTTATTTGGTTTTAATTGGATAATGTATTCTGACGCAGAAGCATTTTTGCTTTAACAAGAGCACTTGGTTTTATGAAATAAAACAATATTAACGTAGTACCCACATAGTGCTCACAGCACTTTGTGTTAACTAATTTGTGGTGATGTTAACTTTGATAGTAAGTATTTAGTGCTGGACTATTTAATTTTCACTGTTATGTACAATTCTGCTGACACCCGACGAATCAAATATTACAGTTACAATTAAATAATAATTTAGTTTTTTTTTACAACCAATAAGAGATCAATTATATCATGTGTTGAAAAATGAAAGCAGACTAAGATTTTCTGAATGACTCTTAATCTCTGTTTAAGGCTTAAAGATAAATAAATTCAAAAAATCCTTTCTATTTGCGGCTTCACCTAATGACGTTACATACATACATTACATGCTCACGCTTGTATTCCCGAAGAGGAAGGCAGAGGTTTTGTAATAACAACGCCCACTTTTCACCGAATATGATTAAGTGCCAACGTGACAAATGGTGAGTCCATCACCGTCTCAGGCACTATACAGAAGTCTTTCAATTAATTAGCAGACATATGCAGGTTTATAATTGCACCTTCACCTATCACAAACATACTCTCGCATTTTCAAGTTATTTAAAATAAAACAGTCAGTTAATCACAAATAATATATTTATGTATGGATAAAATCCTTGTGCCAACATCTGTAGGCTAATTCTCGTAATGAAAACCGTTACGATATCGTAGCGACTTGGTCGCAGACAGCGTTTTCGTATTCTCAACCGTCAATCGGCGTCGATTCTAAAGTCTCGTTGAAGCGTAAATTAAATTGTGCTTCAATCGTTTTAAATTATGTTTAAAATGACTTGGTAGGAAATAGGATGATAGTACTGACAACAAATCATTGAGTAATAGCATAGCTGCGTTCAAATTTAGTGTTTAGTTGTAGTCCTATCGAAGCGCGATCGGAAAACACGTGAATACCAAGTCTCGATAGGATTGCAATCGAACGAAGTTGGAACTACAACGATATTTGAATTGAACGTTTTTACGAGAATTACGCTCCAGGTTACTCCATAGCCATAATCATAGAGCCCACTGCAGCTAGCACGCCTTCACTCCTGACCATTCTCACTGTAGGAGCACAACACATCTACGTACACTCCCCAGTTTGCGAGCTACGATTTCAAACTGGAGATCTCGTCCTCTTATGTAACTTTAGACCCAAACCACTGACCACACTAAACTCCAGGGCTAGTGCAACTACTCCATAGTAACCCACTCATTACCTAATAGCTGAACAACTCGCAATTGATTACTCTTAAGTCTACAGACTACGCCGTACCCTCTAGATTTATTACTTCGAGACGTTTCGTTCTAATATAATACGCGTACTCTACACAATTGTCAAGTTGAACATATAATTAAGAATGGGCGTAAAGAGTAATGGAAACCTGGATATTAAGAGATTATAGAGATTTCTTAGTCTAGATTCTAGTGAAATGACGGTCTTATGTGTCTGTTTACCCCGTAAAGAAATCTGTGTAAGATATGTATCGTCGTTGCACGTTCAAAAGTTGCTATGTGTTATTTAGTTATTATCGAATTTTTATGCAGTTTTAATGCAGGTTATGTATATGCATACATACTCGTACATGCGATGTACATGTAATCAATTCGCTTATTGTCTATAAATTGTTTTATCAGTTTTATAGCTGATTGCTTGCTTGTTTCTAATGCTTGATTTACTGCATCTATGGAATGAATAAAGCTCTATTACTATTATTTTTATTATTGGTAAGTACTCTTTCCCTATACTCCCATGAACGCAAGAACGATAATAATACGTGTAATAACTAGTAGTATAGTAACATTAAAGCCATCTAGTAATACCACCGTGTTTATTATTAGATAAGCCACGCCCTGCGCCACGGTGAACCTTTATACTCGCGAACCTTTAAGCGCCGCTTTAGCTTACCATAAAACTAAACAGGGGGCCTACCATCCTAAGCTTTGATGTGTCATTTTGTGATACCATAATTAAACGTCAAAGTTGAGAAGTAAGTAAGAAGTCATATGCTATAGCGATCATAGTAGGCGGAGGCCTATTGTTCTGGTAAATTATAATAATAATAATACTAATGATCTCCTACCGAATTTCGGTTACGGCGGCTACTCTCAACAAGGATTAGCCATGTGCGCAGGAGATATTATATATTAGTACATAAGTGTGTGTGCAAACACAGGTGCACTCTTTATTCCATCACTCTCATCGTCCGATGGGCGGCAATCCGACACGACCGGAGAGAGATCAGGCGTAGGACCAACGGCTTAACGTGTTTTCCGAGGCACGGGGGTGTAAACACCTCTAACTTCCAGACTCCGTGCATTTTATTGTAAATTTCTTGACAAAAAAACCCAATATCTATTATTGACCCGACTCGGGAATCCAGCCCGGGACCTTGTGATCGGCAGGCGAACCTACTAACCACTAGACCAACGAGTTAGTTGAATTCGAGCAGTTCTGGTAAATTACAAGATAGCTCACCTAAAGAATCTTCCAACAACCCCCATGCCGTACTGCCTCCGGTTAGAGTTGTCGGCCAAGGGTTCAAGGATAGGGGTATGGATGCGTGCTCCTCCCGCTCCCCAGGACACGCTCCGCTCCGGTCTCCGATACTCCACACCACTGGAGCCAATCGGGGATCGAGCTCTGGAAAGGTAAATATTAGGTTTATTATTCCACTAGGACGTCACGCGGTTTCACCCGCGTAGTTCCCGTTTTCGTGGGAGTATGGGGATAAAATATAGCTTATGTTACTCGCTGATGATGCAGCTATCTATTGCTGAAAGAATTTTCAAGATCGGTTTAGTAGTTTCGGAGCCTATTCAATGCAAACAAACAAAAAAACAATCGAATCTTTCCCCTATTTAATTTAATTTATTCATAAATAAATCCATACATCTATACATCTATACAGATAAATAAAATTGAAGTGTCTGTTTGTTATTCCAAAATAACAGCTTTTCACTAAATGCATATGAAAGTATACACGCTACTGACACTAAAAAACCAAGTTTTAATTTTTTTCTCTGTCTGTCTGTCTGTCTGTCTGTCCGTCTGTCTGTTTGTTCTGGGTAATCTCTGAAACGGCTGGACGGATTTTAACGGGAATTTCACTGGTAGGTAGCTGATGTTTCAAGGAGTAACTTAGGCTACTTTTACTTATTAAGAATATTAGGGTTCCGCGACACTAAGGATGAAACTAAATCTACGCGAGTGAAACAGCAGGGCACAGCTAGTATACAAATATATATAAAACAAAATGTTATACTATTACTGTAAATTTCAATACAGAGATCGTATTTGAAACCCGAACCTCCTTATTAGAAAACATAGACTAAGATGAGAAGGAAGACTTGGTTTAAAAGGAGTTCCATTCCTTTCTCTGATATGGATTTAAAATGGATGGTCATATATATGGTTTTAGTGCCGTGGCAAGCGGCACAAGATCAAATGCCAGCAGCCGACACCAATGAGTACTTCTAAAAAAACTTTAGTGCAGTAATTTAGCCACGTTCCTTACGATGAAGGAAAACATCGTGAGGATACCTGCATATGTCTGAAAAGTAATTCAAAGACGTATGTATAGCGCCTGAGAGAGATGGTGATGGACTTATCATGTGTCTTATTGGCACTTAATCATCCCTACCCTTTCGAGGAATACAGGCGTGAGCATATGTATGTACTAACAGTGCCCCGCGGTTTCACCCGCGTAGATTTAGTTTCATCCTTATTGTCGCGGAACCCTAATATTTTTTATAAATGATAGCCTAAGTTATTCCTTGATATATCAGCTACCTGCCCGTGAAAATCGCGCTAAAATCGGTCCAGCCGTTTCAGAGATTACCCGGAACAAACAGACAGACAGAGAAACTTTATTTAAAACTTTGTTTTTTTGTGTCAGCAGCGTGTACACTTTCATATACTTTTAGTGAAAAGCTGTTATTTTGGAATTACAAACAGCTACTTCAATTTTATTTATCTATATGTATAGATATATAGATGTAACGTTCAAGCTCAATGGCGCAAAAGTTCTTAATTCAAAAAATAGGCCTAGATTCCTTACAGCCTGTAAAGCTTATACAAAGAGCTTTTATTTATACAGTGACAATTACATCTCTGTCCTTTCAAAGTTGGTGTACGTATTTATTCTGTGCACACGAGACGACGATAAGCTTGTAATGGAACCGGGTTTGATTTCAATTTAAACCTTTTGCTATACGTGTATGAGTGTGTATTATTATAGATTTAGTATATTGTCCGCACGAACAAGTACCAGCGAGAAGATCTAATCTCCGATTTCAAAGACCCATGTCACAGAGATTTGGGTAAAGCGATAACTCTGACGATAACGTAGTACCTTCGCAAGATGCACGCTTATACCATTTATCTTCTGAAATACTTATTAGTCTTCATTTTATAGAGTGTTAGTATAAGTGCCTTTTACGTTATGTTTAATTGAATTAAGGTTTATGATTCTCAAGGGATAGGAAGAATTGCAACCAACGTTACGGATAGCAAGTTTGTCACAGTCTCTTTGACTTTCTACGTCTTTGAATTTGTTCTCCGATGGATGCATGTGCAAAGTAAGTCTTAAGTGTTTGTTAAATAAGCACAATATGCACAAATATAAGTAAACAGGTATTACAAATTATTTAAATTTCGTGTATTACAAACCACCGAATCAAATAAATTATAAAGTAAATAACCAATTAAAACGTGTATTTTCTTGAAATTATTAATTACTGAGTTTCTTGCCAGGTTCTTCTCAGTAAAAGCAACCTACCGAACCTAGCGGTAGCATGTAAAATCCTGTGTAAATGTGTCATATATACTGTATAAAGTCCTTTGTACTTTGGTACTTTGCATAAAGTCTGATCGAATAAATATATTTTTGAGTTTGAATTTGAATTAAATACATTATTTCTATAAAAGTTCTTAATTCAAATTAACCTAAAAATATTTTAAAGTTGTGATATACGGTTGCCGGGGTCATTAACCGGTAAGTGTAACTTGCCATTCTAAATGCTACTTACGAAAGAGTTTCACAGAACGACTTTGCGGATAAAAATTTAAGATTCATGTAACATTTGAAAATGTTGAAGATTCCAAAGCACTTCTTCGCCAAGTGTAGTCAAATAAAGTTTGTTTGAATTTGAGTTTAAAATATTACCATTTCGAGACGTATGAAGTTTAAAAACTTTTTTATCGATATAATATTTGTGACTTCACTAGCAGAAACTCCATTCGCTTGGAATTAAATAACCGTGGGATTATCTAAAGCACGATAAAAAGTTTTTGATAGGCACTAACTTTCAAATTGAAAAGCTGACGTATGCCTTCATTTAATGGCAGGAAGTAAACTATTAGAATTTTATTGGTCATCTCCCAATACTTTTAATTAAAATGCCTATATGATATGCAGAATTGCAGAGATGCTATTGTAGCAACCCAATGTGCATCAAAAATGATCGGTTGCCAACAGAACAGGGGGTCTACTCTCTTTCTCCGCAAACGGTTTAATTTACCAAGAAGTATCGAAACGTTCGCAATTATGTCAATGGTAATTAGCTATAATAAACCCAGCTTTAATCAAACCGAACTACTTAGTGACACTTTAGTGCACGGTCGGGTGTATAATTATAAATTAGAAGCTAATTAATCTGATAAGTTGTAGAACGTCGCTGGCAGCTTGGCAGAATATTAGCTAAACTTGAGAAACTAACTCAAGCTAAGATACTGAGATCTGGCAGTGAAGAACATTTCATAGAACTTCGAGAGTTCAAACGTTATACAGTTACTTAAACTGCCGCGTTATTCACTGAGGTCTCTCAGCGTCGCACTCATCGATGAGTGTCGGTTTTAAAGATGTTTGTTTGTTTGATGTATTAATTTCCTATGATTGATGATATTAGAAACATTAGTGAATAACGCATATTTGGTTTGAAACACCTAGAAAGTTACATCCTATCACTGACAGATGAAACTGTGCTTTTAGCGGCTCCTAACCCATGTTTTTGAAAAAATTATGGTGACGGAGCGAAAATAATTACTTAACCCTTATTGGTATCGCTTAATTTTCGGAATTCAGTATTTTTTACTGGTTCTAGGCATAGTTAATTCCTTCTAAGGCCTGGCCCAACAACAAGTACTAGTCAGCGACAAGCAGCCGCGATATTCTGTAAGGTCGCACTCGACGTCGAGTGTCGGATTTAACCATACGAAATTGAAATTTACCTTCTATGTATTATGTATAAATTTCTTATGATTGAAATCAATGCTCGTCGTCGAGTAAAGCTGAGAAACCTTAGTGAATAACGCGGCTGATCTCGTCATTTTTCATTTTGTAGAATGTAGCCGTACTCAGCCCGCATAACGTGACGTGTGTGAATCGCTTGTGGCTGGCCATCAGTGGCTGGGATTGCTAACCATTTGCTCCACGAAATCCTCATTTGACGTAATGGTGAAAGATACCAATATTAAACCGAAACAGTTGTACTCAAATAATTGTATGTTTGTATTATTATTGTAGCGCTATTGAGCTTGAATACATCCTTTAGGTAGGTAAATACACTAATTAACCAAACAATACATTACCAACACAGTGATTGACAAGGCAGTCATACATAATACTAATAATTATGTACACGTACAAGTAAACACGTAATACAACGTAACTCCTTGCGTTGATTCAGCTAGTTATATCTTGACATACGCCATTCACGATCAATCCGTATATTTATTTATAAGAGGAAAATTATCCTTACGGCTAAATGGCAATGTTTATTTTATTCTATATTTGTGACTTCAGATTTTTTAGTAGGACTGTGTACGTCATTGGGGTCGAAATTATCCCTTTACCAAATGTTGGCAAAATTGGATCAGCGATATAGTTTAACTCTGTCTAGTTTATTATAGTAGTACTTCATCATTTCAGCCGACAGACGCCCACTGCTGGGCATAGACCTCCCCCAACGATCTCCACCTCGACCGGTCTTGTGCCATCGAGCGGGTACGCGTCGTCTGGGCCTACCCACATTGCGCCTGCCGGTACGCGGTCGCCACTCAAGGATCTTCAGGCCCCATCGGCCATCGGTTCTACGAGCGACGTGCCCCGCCCACTGCCACTTGACTTTAGCGATTCTTCGGGCTATGTCGGTTACTTTGGTCCTCCTGCGGATCTCCTCATTTTTGATTTGATCGCGTGAGACTCCGAGCATAGCCCTCTCCATCGCCCTCTGGGTGACTTTGAGTCTTCTTACGAGGCCCATTGTGAGTAATACTTATGTGCATAAATATTCCCACACTCATCGCAAAAACAACATGTTCATTCGTTCGTTCAACATTCATGGCGTAAATGATTGCCCTAAACAGGGATCAAACTCGCGACACCTAGGTAACAGTCACGTATATAAGATGATAACGGTACTCGGATGAACTCAATACCACTATTAAAGGAAGTTCTATTTTATAACTCAGATAAGATAAGCGAAATATAATCCCTTATTAAGGATCTCTGCTACGTTGAAGTTAAAACATAAAATGTGGAGCGAAGAACTAATTTACGTACCATACTAAGGACGGTAGCATCCTATTTTCTTTGAAACTTGAACATTACTTGAACCATGTTACATTACATTCCTCATTAGGATGGTCTTATGAAACAAATATGTAAATATTATTTTTTTATGCCACACATGTTCATATTATAAATTCTTAAAATGGTTTGGAAAAACACGAACACGGGATACGAACCGACAACCTCTGCAAAATGTGCAGTTGCTCTGCCGACTGAGCTACTCGTGATCACACCGCATGCTTCGAATTTGCCCTTCGCTTGTTTTTGCGGATTAGAGGCTGCCTTGCGCCAACTGATATACATATGCTCACGACTGTATTTCCCGAAGGGGTAAGCAGAGGTGTTGTAATAACAACACACACTTTTCACCGAAGATGATTAAGTGCCAACGTGACAGATGGTGAGTCTATCGCCGTCTCAGGCACTATACATACTAGTACGTCTTTGAATTCCTTCTCAAACATATTCAGGTTTCCTCACAATGTTTTCCTTCGCCGTAAAGCACATGGTGTGAAATCACTGTACGTAAGTTTTTTTAGAAAAACTCATTGGTCTTCCGATGGGATTCGAACTTACCAATGCCACCACTGACACGCAAATATAAATAGATAAGTATCTTACCCTTTAGGTCCATCAGAGGGATCCCCTTCGTCATGATGTTGCGTTAACGGCGCCGTTGACGGGGGAGGCAGGAAGAACACGTCGTCAACGTCACCGTCGTCTTGAGGAGTGACGGCGCTACTTCGAAACGATCGCGACCACTGCTCTGAAGTCGACTGACGAGGTCGGCGGGTCACCGCCTGACAAACATAAAAATAAATTAATACAGACTCGCACACACACCACTTGGGGGTATTCCTTATATTAAACCTACAGCACATTGTATAGCCTGTTAGAATATAACCTTTTAGCTTAGCCGCATACACTAAATATTATTGTCAATACGCAATTTATTGACAATTTTGTTGATTGTGTGAGGCTAGCCTTATATCGAAAGCAGTGTGTGCGGCTAGCCTAATCGCAAAAGCAATGGATTGTATAATTAGTACTGAAAATGCTTACAAAATATCGGTATGGTAGGCACTTTTAATAAATCATCCGCTGTCTCTTTATTAAGTTACATGGACTTATTTTGATAGGCTTTCAGGAAATTATAGAATAGTAGGTTCCATCCGCTTTACACGCGTGTTGTTACAGATTCCTATCCTAATCCTAACTTATAATAGGAGTTTGCCACTTTCATAAATATAGAGAATTACAATTCATGAAAAAGTTTTCAAACTGGGTCGATTAGCTTTTTAATTTAATTCGTAACAAACAAACAAATCTTCCTCTTTATAATAATTATATTAGTATAGATTTGTATCGATACGCCACCCATACGTTCCGGATAGTAATAATAGAGCCTCTAACTTGCCAAATTCAAACAACGGTTCAGGCTATGTAAAATGTGAGACTAGTTCTGTGTAAAAGAAAATACAGGACACCGTATGGGTCAAAATAAATCCTTCTAAAGCAAACTGTTCTTTATAAATTGATACAGAAAGTAAGATATGAATAAAAACCCCCATATATCACGTGAAAATAAGGCAAATAGCCTCCATCAGCTGATCGTGACGGAAGAGGTTGTATTTCGGTCGAGTTCCTTCCGGGGTTATTGGCAATGGAACACGTCGGATCTTCGGCCATTATTTATGACGTCATAACCGTCTGTTCGACCCCGAAAGACATTGATTTTATAATTTATTGCGTGGAAATATTGCCGGCTAATTCAACCGACATTTATTTAAGGCCCCATATTAAATTCTTTAGGGTTAACGATGTTTGGTTGGCGTGAAATGTGTAGCCAATCACTTATGCCAGGGTTTTATGAGTTGATAACTTATTATATGAGAATACTTGACGAGTTTTCCGGAATTTTCAATATTTATGAGCGGTCTAAAGTTTTGTTGAGAGAAAATTTATATTGTTAAAATGTATAAATATATCGAAACAGCAAGTAGGTACAATTTTCCTGAAAAGGAAATTATAAATAAGTAATATTATTTTCATTTTCATAAAGCTGTAAATACAATTACCGACATATACCCAGAATTTAATGGAGGCGTTTTTATGTTTGACTTGTTAAACACAAACATGAGTATAATAATGAATGAAAATATTACGTTGGATATTTTCGGTGCGGGTACCGATGAGAATATTATATTTAATGTTATACTACTAGCTAAGTCCCGCGGTTTCAACCGCGTATAAATTTAACTCCAACGGAAAAGTGTTTCATATTTGGAATTAATATATAATCGACACTCACAAATGCAGTTGCTTTCATTGTTAATAGATTTTATTTAAATCGCTTTAGTAGTTTTAAAATTTTCCCCTACAAACTCACAAACATTTTTAATATCTATACAGATAAACAAAGTTGAAGTGTCTGTTTGTAAATCAAAAATAACAGCTTTTCACTAAATGCATATGAAAGTATACACGATACTGACACTAAAAAACCAATTTTTCTCTGTCTGTCTGTTTGTTCCGGGTAATCTCTGAAACGGCTGGACCGATTTTAACGGGACTTTCACTGGCAGGTAGCTGATGTTTCAAGGAGTAACTTAGGCTACTTTTATTTATTAAAAATATTAGGGTTCCGCGACAATAACGATGAAACTAAATCTACGTGAGTGAAACCGCGGGGCACAGCTAGTTTGTATAATATAACTCCTATCTACTATGCGATATAAAACGTCCAGGTGCCGCCACTAGTATATGAACGTGCGGCGAAAATAGTAGGGACACTGTGAATTTTTTTTTTCGCCTCGCGCCATTCATAATGACGAAGACAGACTCAAAAAATTACAACTAGGCATTCAACGTGACTGTAACTGTACCGCTGTATGTCTGGCCCTATGTTCGTAACGACTAAGCCCTGAACAAAAGGGAAATGAAATAACCTTGGTTGTTTGCCAAACAAAAACTAATTTCTTCACGGAAGAGCATGTATTTTTGGTAGTCGTATCGAGTGAAGTTGGGATTCAGTATCGGTTATCAAGCCAACAAATTGTTAATTTTTTCCCAAGTAACTGCGTTTGGATAGAATCATCAGTCGATATCGCTGTTGATTTGTATAACAATTTCAAAAAGCTTTTAATTCTAGATGAATATTTAAGCTGTAGTTTAAAAAAAGTAGTTGTTCCCGTTTCCGTGGGAGTATGGGGATAAAATATAGCCTATGTTACTCGCTGATGATGTAGCTATCCATTGCTGAAAGAATTTTCAAGATCAGTCAAGTAGATTCGGAGCCTAAACAAACATAAAAACAATAAAATCTTTCCTCTTTATAATATTAGTGTAGACAAAATGCTGGTCAGCTCAGGACCTCAAGTTGTTTTAGGGAATTTGAAACAACAGGAGCAACTTTGTCAGGCATTTAGTGAACTTTTAAACGGATAATAGGCCAAACTAGGTTGGACTTAACTATACCACCTGTGGCCAACCTTTGTCGGTAGCAAATTATCGCAGTGTCTGAACTATTCCTGAAAGCCAGGTGTTCAGAACATGTTTTGAGACGTGACGCGCCAATGCACAGCCGGTAAATATTTTAAGAGCGGGTATTTCGAAACGATATTTTGCCTCGCCTCTGAATTTTATGTGTTTTGCATTTTGTACTGCGAGTTTGAATTTCATATGTTTTCTATTACAATGTTTCAGTTTATTTCATACCGTGATGTTGTTTGCGCCGTTTATAAGAATATTGTAGCGAAATTTTTTGGTCAAATTAAGTGGTACATACTCAATTTGACAAAAAATGCTTGATTGTTTTCTACTCCTCATAGCAAGAACATATCCATACCAAAGAGTGAATTTTGGTAAATAGTGCTACTATACCAGATGGATAGCTTCAATGTTCATGAACACCGGGTGCTTCTCAAATGCCATAGATTGATTGATCACTCATTAATATAATCTTTCATACAGCCAAGATACCCAATACTCACCGTAACAACATAAGATAATCCGCTAAGCGTGAGCCTCGCGACGCTGTCCTTGCCGGGGCGCGGCAAAGTGGGCATTGCAGGCTCCTCGAGCGGCGGCGGCGCAGGTAACACGTCGGGCCGCTCGCGCACGCGCCCCCGAGCCTCCCTTGGTGCTGCCCCCGACGCTCCGTACATACTAAAAAAAACATCACAGGTTTTAATTTTGCTATAAAAATATGTAAAGCTTTTTTTAGGATATAGTCTCTCCCAGTTGGCAGGGGGGGAGTTACCACCACTGCTTAACCGGACAAAAGGGCGAGACCCAAGGGCCTCCAGTCAAGCTTAAACTTAAAAACTAAGCCACACAGCTAAGGGCGTGCCTCGGCTTAGGGCGTTGTTGGGGGATGAGCTAGGGAGCTAGATCTGAATAGTATTATTTAGGGACGTGTAAGGTTTGTGGCTCGGCACGCGCCGTCTCTAGTAAGGGACGGGGGGGACGATGATGTAGATTTGGTCGGTTCAGTGTGTGGTGTAGAGGCGTTGCTTGGTGTAGAGGCGTTGTTTGCTGAAGCAATGTGATGTCGTTGTTACGGTCAATGAGGAGGTGACTCAAACGGCGTCGGGATGGGGTATGTCGGGTTGGAATTATAAACATACTAGTTGTGCCCCGCGGTTTCACCCGCCCAGTCTTTAGTGTGTTATATGACGATTTTTTTCAGGTTTCAAGAGAACGGTATAAAGTATCCTATGTCCTTCTCCTGGTTCTAAGCTATCTACCCACCAATTTTCAGCCAAATCGGTTCAGCCGTTCTTAAGTTATAAGTAGTGTAACTAACACGACTTTCTTTTATATATATAGAAGAAGAAGATGTACTCGTGCATATGTATAGGCTCGATGTTTTCAAAAACAATTAGCCAACGGAGACACACAACCGGGCGAACTGGAAAATGAGGAAAGAACTGTTTGCCCAGTAATGGAACAATACAGGCTGTATTAGATTAGATTAGTTATATGCAGAGATCATATGCATTAATCTTTATCTCAATTAATGAAACTAACAAGTAAAACTATCAAGGTAATAAGAGCTCATTGTTTGACCACTGAACTGAGTATATTTTTAGAATGTATTTCCAATTCGAATATAGAAGTTTACTCCTTCCTCATAAACTGGACCAAATATTTACGATCCCTATTTAGAATAAGCAACGGAACATTATTCTAGAATGTGGTGCGCATATATTTACAATTTCAGTTCAAAGCACGCCTTCCGATCGTATAACTTATAAAAGCCATCATATAAATATCCAACATCGACAGCGGAAATAGTGGAAAATTTCCAAGGAATATGTACAGTACTATCCAGCTTTTGTAGTTCACTTATTGGTCGTTGCCTTATCACAGATTAATCGAAATTTTGCTGGGTGAGCAATTTATTACAAATATTTTTATGTTTTTTGTTTCATACACATGCTTCGGTTTTAAATTCTTCACGTGGCTTGGAAAAATATGAATACAATTGGACGGATTGGAACGGATTTGCTCAGACATCAGACTGATCTTAATACATATATAGATAAAGAGAGGAAAAATCCACACTAGTAGCTCCAATTGGCAGAACATCTCAACGACGTACAATAAGTCGTAACTAGTTAAATATCAACAAATAAGACATGTTATCAATTCCTTAATTTATAAGAAAATAAGTATCCACCGATTGGATATACAATTCACAATCGATTAATACCAAAAATAATATGTCACTTTATCTAAATCAGGAGCATAAAGTTACAAATAACTTGAGCAGTATTTCACCTTAATCCGGCTGACCTAAATTCGTGTAACATCACTAAATCCGCAAATGTGGATATAATAATTGCATTTGTAGTCCGCTCGCGTCTCAAGTTATAGTTCGACACGCCCAAGTCACCGAAGTTTGCCACTTCGGAGTGGAATTAACAGGGGCATTAATAAGCTTGCGTCGTCCTGCGGATGTCCCGTCGGGCAAACAACTCATGGTTACACTACGACTCACTTCCCCTACAGCATAGGTACAATTTGATCCCACTGCTATGCATTTCGGTGGTTAGCTACAAAAATTTCAATTAGATTAACCATAATTTATGTTTTGGTAGAAGCTATTGGAACTCTTAAGTTATCCTTTCAAATAGGTTCATTGGATATTAATTCGTTAGCTGGCTAAAAAAATATTTAAAGAGATTGGTTAGATTTTATAAAAAACAAAGATTAAGGGAAAAGTAACCACATCGAAATTAGACAAAGATTTTAATACTATTTTGAACAAATTCGCTAACAAATTCTCTGATATTCCGGTACTATCCGAGGGAGGCTAACTACTCTGCCTTTAGAGTAAGTTAACACATTTGAATTTCGTATATTTTAGAGTTCACTAAGTTAATTTAGACATCAATAGCTATCTTAAGAACGTTGCCTTAATTCCATTAGGGAGTTGAGACTATAAGACCCTCTATACTACTAAAGATTATACAGTTTGTTTAGTCGGACAGTTTGTTCGTCGTCAGTAAATTATGCCACTCCGGTAAATCGACAGCTCTGCAAATTATGTTGTTAAACAAACAAGGGTTCTAAATTTAGGCAGGATGTATACTTCGCGAGAACAAAGTGACACTGTTGCTACGGAAATTGAATTTTGTACATATTCCATTTGGGTTACATGTTGTGTGTGTCAACCCTATATGGCATTTTATAGACATGGGGGTACGAATATGAATACCAATGATCCAATTTATTTTCTACTACTTCGAGTAAGCTCGTTATGTATCAACTTAATATTGAATTAAGGATATATTATTCGACGTATTACCGGTAATCATTTTGTAAGCAACTTCTCAATGACTGTGGATAACTAGGAATAGATGTAGAATTATCACAGAATTTAACATATAGAGGTCATACAGTAGAAAGTACGTACATTTTATTCTACATGTATTTACAAAATTCTTTACCCTTCACCTCACAAATAAACTAAACAATTTTTCCTCTTAATACTATTAATATATCATCATCAGCCGGAAGACGTCCACTGCTAAACATAGGCCTCCCCCTTGGGCCGCCACGCCGAACGACAATGCGCTATTACTATTAATATATATTGCATACATACCTAATGTCATCATCATCCGGGTGATGATCGGGCGGCAAGTCGAGCCGAAGATCGCCGAGCGCCCGCGCCGCGTGTCTTCTCCGCCTCTCATGCCACAGCCTTCTTTGTTCCCTCTCGTTGTCTCTTTGTACACCGAAAAATGTTTGTGTTTCTCTCTTAAGATAATCCCTGACGGCAACAGTATGAACCCTTCGTAATCTGACGCCATCTTCCTGGGCTGGTTGTGGTACTGTTTCAGGCGGGGGCTGGGATGGGGCGGGTGCGGGGGGCGCGGAGACCACGCGGGGAGGTGATGTTGGCGCGGGGAGAGGCGCTGATGACCCGTTGGCAGGAGATG